>JAUPFT010000025.1:10590988-12070988 GCA_036936625.1 Parnassius smintheus behrii
GTGCAGGACGAGGACTGTGTTGTGGTGGTGTAACAATATCCACCACCACATTTGTGAGAGGGTGCAGGACGAGGACTGTGTTGTGGCGGTGTAACAATATCCACCACCACATTTGTGAGAGGGTGCAGGACGAGGACTGTGTTGTGGCGGTGTAACAATATCCACCACCACATTTGTGAGAGGGTGCAGGACGAGGACTGTGTTGTGGCGGTGTAACAATATCCACCACCACATTTCTGAGAGGGTGCAGGACGAGGACTGTGTTGTGGCGGTGTAACAATATCCACCACCACATTTGTGAGAGGGTGCAGGACGAGGACTGTGTTGTGGCGGTGTAACAATATCCACCACCACATTTCTGAGAGGGTGCAGGACGAGGACTGTGTTGTGGCGGTGTAACAATATCCACCACCACATTTGTGAGAGGGTGCAGGACGAGGACTGTGTTGTGGCGGTGTAACAATATCCACCACCACATTTCTGAGAGGGTGCAGGACGAGGACTGTGTTGTGGCGGTGTAACAATATCCACCACCACATTTGTGAGAGGGTGCAGGACGAGGACTGTGTTGTGGCGGTGTAACAATATCCACCACCACATTTCTGAGAGGGTGCAGGACGAGGACTGTGTTGTGGCGGTGTAACAATATCCACCACCACATTTCTGAGAGGGTGCAGGACGAGGACTGTGTTGTGGCGGTGTAAGAATATCCACCACCACATTTGTGAGAGGGTGCAGGACGAGGACTGTGTTGTGGCGGTGTAACAATATCCACCACCACATTTCTGAGAGGGTGCAGGACGAGACTGTGGTTGTGGCGGTGTAAGAATATCCATCACCACATTTGTGAGAGGGTGCGGGACGAGGACTGTGTTGTGGCGGTGTAACAATATCCACCACCACATTTGTGAGAGGGTGCAGAACGAGGACTGTGTTGTGGCGGTGTAACAATATCCACCACCACATTTGTGAGAGGGTGCAGGACGAGGACTGTGTTGTGGCGGTGTAAGAATATCCATCACCACATTTGTGAGAGGGTGCAGGACGAGGACTGTGTTGTGGCGGTGTAACAATATCCACCACCACATTTGTGAGAGGGTGCAGGACGAGGACTGTGTTGTGGCGGTGTAACAATATCCACCACCACATTTCTGAGAGGGTGCAGGACGAGGACTGTGTTGTGGCGGTGTAAGAATATCCACCACCACATTTGTGAGAGGGTGCAGGACGAGGACTGTGTTGTGGCGGTGTAACAATATCCACCACCACATTTGTGAGAGGGTGCAGGACGAGGATGTGTTGTGGCGGTGTAAGAATATCCACCACCACATTTGTGAGAGGGTGCAGGACGAGGACTGTGTTGTGGCGGTGTAACAATATCCACCACCACATTTGTGAGAGGGTGCAGGACGAGGACTGTGTTGTGGCGGTGTAACAATATCCACCACCACATTTGTGAGAGGGTGCAGGACGAGGACTGTGTTGTGGCGGTGTAACAATATCCACCACCACATTTGTGAGAGGGTGCAGGACGAGGACTGTGTTGTGGCGGTGTAAGAATATCCACCACCACATTTGTGAGAGGGTGCAGGACGAGGACTGTGTTGTGGCGGTGTAAGAATATCCACCACCACATTTGTGAGAGGGTGCAGGACGAGGACTGTGTTGTGGCGTTGTAACAATATCCACCACCACATTTGTGAGAGGGTGCAGGACGAGGACTGTGTTGTGGCGGTGTAACAATATCCACCACCACATTTGTGAGAGGGTGCAGGACGAGGACTGTGTTGTGGCGGTGTAAGAATATCCACCACCACATTTGTGAGAGGGTGCAGGACGAGGACTGTGTTGTGGCGGTGTAACAATATCCACCACCACATTTCTGAGAGGGTGCAGGACGGGGACTGTGTTGTGGCGGTGTAAGAACATCCACCACCACATTTGTGAGAGGGTGCAGGACGAGGACTGTGTTGTGGCGGTGTAACAATATCCACCACCACATTTGTGAGAGGGTGCAGGACGAGGACTGTGTTGTGGCGGTGTAACAATATCCACCCACCAAATTTGTGAGAGGGTGCAGGACGAGGACTGTGTTGTGGCGGTGTAACAATATCCACCACCACATTTGTGAGAGGGTGCAGGACGAGGACTGTGTTGTGGCGGTGTAACAATATCCACCACCACATTTGTGAGAGGGTGCAGGACGAGGACTGTGTTGTGGCGGTGTAAGAATATCCACCACCACATTTGTGAGAGGGTGCAGACGAGGACTGTGTTGTGGCGGTGTAACAATATCCACCACCACATTTGTGAGAGGGTGCAGGACGAGGACTGTGTTGTGGCGGTGTAACAATATCCACCACCACATTTGTGAGAGGGTGCAGGACGAGGACTGTGTTGTGGCGGTGTAACAATATCCACCACCACATTTGTGAGAGGGTGCAGGACGAGGACTGTGTTGTGGCGGTGTAACAATATCCACCACCACATTTGTGAGAGGGTGCAGGACGAGGACAATGTTGTGGCGGTGTAAGAATATCCACCACCACATTTTTGAGAGGGTGCAGGACGAGGACTGTGTTGTGGCGGTGTAACAATATCCACCACCACATTTCTGAGAGGGTGCAGGACGAGGACTGTGTTGTGGCGGTGTAAGAATATCCACCACCACATTTGTGAGAGGGTGCAGGACGAGGACTGTGTTGTGGCGGTATAACAATATCCACCACCACATTTCTGAGAGGGTGCAGGACGAGGACTGTGTTGTGGCGGTGTAAGAATATCCATCACCACATTTGTGAGAGGGTGCAGGACGAGGACTGTGTTGTGGCGGTGTAACAATATCCACCACCACATTTCTGAGAGGGTGCAGGACGAGGACTGTGTTGTGGCGGTGTAAGAATATCCATCACCACATTTGTGAGAGGGTGCAGGACGAGGACTGTGTTGTGGCGGTGTAACAATATCCACCACCACATTTGTGAGAGGGTGCAGGACGAGGACTGTGTTGTGGCGGTGTAACAATATCCACCACCACATTTGTGAGAGGGTGCAGGACGAGGACTGTGATGTGGCGGTGTAACAATATCCACCACCACATTTGTGAGAGGGTGCAGGACGAGGACTGTGTTGTGGCGGTGTAAGAATATCCACCACCACATTTGTGAGAGGGTGCAGGACGAGGACTGTGTTGTGGCGGTGTAACAATATCCACCACCACATTTGTGAGAGGGTGCAGGACGAGGACTGTGTTGTGGCGGTGTAACAATATCCACCACCACATTTGTGAGAGGGTGCAGGACGAGGACTGTGTTGTGGCGGTGTAACAATATCCACCACCACATTTGTGAGAGGGTGCAGGACGAGGACTGTGTTGTGGCGGTGTAACAATATCCACCACCACATTTGTGAGAGGGTGCAGGACGAGGACTGTGTTGTGGCGGTGTAACAATATCCACCACCACATTTGTGAGAGGGTGCAGGACGAGGACTGTGTTGTGGCGGTGTAACAATATCCACCACCACATTTGTGAGAGGGTGCAGGACGAGGACTGTGTTGTGGCGGTGTAACAATATCCACCACCACATTTGTGAGAGGGTGCAGGACGAGGACTGTGTTGTGGCGGTGTAACAATATCCACCACCAACATTTGTGAGAGGGTGCAGGACGAGGACTGTGTTGTGGCGGTGTAACAATATCCACCACCACATTTGTGAGAGGGTGCAGGACGAGGACTGTGTTGTGGCAGTGTAACAATATCCACCATCACATTTGTGAGAGGGTGCAGGACGAGGACTGTGTTGTGGCGGTGTAACAATATCCACCACCACATTTGTGAGAGGGTGCAGGACGAGGACTGTGTTGTGGCGGTGTAACAATATCCACCACCACATTTGTGAGAGGATGCAGGACGAGGACTGTGTTGTGGCGGTGTAACAATATCCACCACCACATTTGTGAGAGGGTGCAGGACGAGGACTGTGTTGTGACGGTGTAACAATATCCACCACCACATTTCTGAGAGGGTGCAGGACGAGGACTGTGTTGTGGCGGTGTAACAATATCCACCACCACATTTCTGAGAGGGTGCAGGACGAGGACTGTGTTGTGGCGGTGTAAGAATATCCATCACCACATTTGTGAGAGGGTGCAGGACGAGGACTGTGTTGTGGCGGTGTAACAATATCCACCACCACATTTGTGAGAGGGTGCAGGACGAGGACTGTGTTGTGGCGGTATAACAATATCCACCACCACATTTGTGAGAGGGTGCAGGACGAGGACTGTGATGTGGCGGTGTAACAATATCCACCACCACATTTGTGAGAGGGTGCAGGACGAGGACTGTGTTGTGGCGGTGTAAGAATATCCACCACCACATTTGTGAGAGGGTGCAGGACGAGGACTGTGTTGTGGCGGTGTAACAATATCCACCACCACATTTGTGAGAGGGTGCAGGACGAGGACTGTGTTGTGGCGGTGTAACAATATCCACCACCACATTTGTGAGAGGGTGCAGGACGAGGACTGTGTTGTGGCGGTGTAACAATATCCACCACCACATTTGTGAGAGGGTGCAGGACGAGGACTGTGTTGTGGCGGTGTAACAATATCCACCACCACATTTGTGAGAGGGTGCAGGACGAGGACTGTGTTGTGGCGGTGTAACAATATCCACCACCACATTTGTGAGAGGGTGCAGGGACGAGGACTGTGTTGTGGCGGTGTAACAATATCCACCACCACATTTGTGAGAGGGTGCAGGACGAGGACTGTGTTGTGGCAGTGTAACAATATCCACCATCACATTTGTGAGAGGGTGCAGGACGAGGACTGTGTTGTGGCGGTGTAACAATATCCACCACCACATTTGTGAGAGGGTGCAGGACGAGGACTGTGTTGTGGCGGTGTAACAATATCCACCACCACATTTGTGAGAGGATGCAGGACGAGGACTGTGTTGTGGCGGTGTAACAATATCCACCACCACATTTGTGAGAGGGTGCAGGACGAGGACTGTGTTGTCGACGGTGTAACAATATCCACCACCACATTTCTGAGAGGGTGCAGGACGAGGACTGTGTTGTGGCGGTGTAACAATATCCACCACCACATTTGTGAGAGGTGCAGGACGAGGACTGTGTTGTGGCGGTGTAACAATATCCACCACCACATTTGTGAGAGGGTGCAGGACGAGGACTGTGTTGTGGCGGTGTAACAATATCCACCACCACATTTGTGAGAGGGTGCAGGACGAGGACTGTGTTGTGGCGGTGTAACAATATCCACCACCACATTTGTGAGAGGGTGCAGGACGAGGACTGTGTTGTGGCGGTGTAACAATATCCACCACCACATTTGTGAGAGGGTGCAGGACGAGGACTGTGTTGTGGCGGTGTAACAATATCCACCACCACATTTCTGAGAGGGTGCAGGACGAGGACTGTGTTGTGGCGGTGTAACAATATCCACCACCACATTTTTGAGAGGGTGCAGGACGAGGACTGTGTTGTGGCGGTGTAACAATATCCACCACCACATTTCTGAGAGGGTGCAGGACGAGGACTGTGTTGTGGCGGTGTAACAATATCCACCACCACATTTGTGAGAGGGTGCAGGACGAGGACTGTGTTGTGGCGGTGTAACAATATCCACCACCACATTTGTGAGAGGGTGCAGGACGAGGACTGTGTTGTGGCGGTGTAACAATATCCACCACCACATTTCTGAGAGGGTGCAGGACGAGGACTGTGTTGTGGCGGTGTAACAATATCACCACCACATTTGTGAGAGGGTGCAGGACGAGGACTGTGATGTGGCGGTGTAACAATATCCACCACCACATTTGTGAGAGGGTGCAGGACGAGGACTGTGTTGTGGCGGTGTAAGAATATCCACCACCACATTTGTGAGAGGGTGCAGGACGAGGACTGTGTTGTGGCGGTGTAACAATATCCACCACCACATTTGTGAGAGGGTGCAGGACGAGGACTGTGTTGTGGCGGTGTAACAATATCCACCACCACATTTGTGAGAGGGTGCAGGACGAGGACTGTGTTGTGGCGGTGTAACAATATCCACCACCACATTTGTGAGAGGGTGCAGGACGAGGACTGTGTTGTGGCGGTGTAACAATATCCACCACCACATTTGTGAGAGGGTGCAGGACGAGGACTGTGTTGTGGCGGTGTAACAATATCCACCACCACATTTGTGAGAGGGTGCAGGACGAGGACTGTGTTGTGGCGGTGTAACAATATCCACCACCACATTTGTGAGAGGGTGCAGGACGAGGACTGTGTTGTGGCAGTGTAACAATATCCACCATCACATTTGTGAGAGGGTGCAGGACGAGGACTGTGTTGTGGCGGTGTAACAATATCCACCACCACATTTGTGAGAGGGTGCAGGACGAGGACTGTGTTGTGGCGGTGTAACAATATCCACCACCACATTTGTGAGAGGATGCAGGACGAGGACTGTGTTGTGGCGGTGTAACAATATCCACCACCACATTTGTGAGAGGGTGCAGGACGAGGACTGTGTTGTGACGGTGTAACAATATCCACCACCACATTTCTGAGAGGGTGCAGGACGAGGACTGTGTTGTGGCGGTGTAACAATATCCACCACCACATTTGTGAGAGGGTGCAGGACGAGGACTGTGTTGTGGCGGTGTAACAATATCCACCACCACATTTGTGAGAGGGTGCAGGACGAGGACTGTGTTGTGGCGGTGTAACAATATCCACCACCACATTTGTGAGAGGGTGCAGGACGAGGACTGTGTTGTGGCGGTGTAACAATATCCACCACCACATTTGTGAGAGGGTGCAGGACGAGGACTGTGTTGTGGCGGTGTAACAATATCCACCACCACATTTGTGAGAGGGTGCAGGACGAGGACTGTGTTGTGGCGGTGTAACAATATCCACCACCACATTTCTGAGAGGGTGCAGGACGAGGACTGTGTTGTGGCGGTGTAACAATATCCACCACCACATTTCTGAGAGGGTGCAGGACGAGGACTGTGTTGTGGCGGTGTAACAATATCCACCACCACATTTCTGAGAGGGTGCAGGACGAGGACTGTGTTGTGGCGGTGTAACAATATCCACCACCACATTTGTGAGAGGGTGCAGGACGAGGACTGTGTTGTGGCGGTGTAACAATATCCACCACCACATTTGTGAGAGGGTGCAGGACGAGGACTGTGTTGTGGCGGTGTAACAATATCCACCACCACATTTGTGAGAGGGTGCAGGACGAGGACTGTGTTGTGGCGGTGTAAGAATATCCACCACCACATTTGTGAGAGGGTGCAGGACGAGGACTGTGTTGTGGCGGTGTAAGAATATCCACCACCACATTTGTGAGAGGGTGCAGGACGAGGACTGTGTTGTGGCGGTGTAACAATATCCACCACCACATTTGTGAGAGGGTGCAGGACGAGGACTGTGTTGTGGCGGGGTAACAATATCCACCACCACATTTGTGAGAGGGTGCAGGACGAGGACTGTGTTGTGGCGGTGTAACAATATCCACCACCACATTTCTGAGAGGGTGCAGGACGAGGACTGTGTTGTGGCGGTGTAACAATATCCACCACCACATTTCTGAGAGGGTGCAGGACGAGGACTGTGTTGTGGCGGTGTAACAATATCCACCACCACATTTGTGAGAGGGTGCAGGACGAGGACTGTGTTGTGGCGGTGTAAGAATATCCACCACCACATTTGTGAGAGGGTGCAGGACGAGGACTGTGTTGTGGCGGTGTAAGAATATCCACCACCACATTTGTGAGAGGGTGCAGGACTAGGACTGTGTTGTGGCGGTGTAACAATATCCACCACCACATTTGTGAGAGGGTGCAGGACGAGGACTGTGTTGTGGCGGTGTAACAATATCCACCACCACATTTCTGAGAAGGTGCAGGACGAGGACTGTGTTGTGGCGGTGTAACAATATCCACCACCACATTTGTGAGAGGGTGCAGGACGAGGACTGTGTTGTGGCGGTGTAACAATATCCACCACCACATTTCTGAGAGGGTGCAGGACGAGGACTGTGTTGTGGCGGTGTAACAATATCCACCACCACATTTCTGAGAGGGTGCAGGACGAGGACTGTGTTGTGGCGGTGTAACAATATCCACCACCACATTTCTGAGAGGGTGCAGGACGAGGACTGTGTTGTGGCGGTGTAACAATATCCACCACCACATTTGTGAGAGGGTGCAGGACGAGGACTGTGTTGTGGCGGTGTAAGAATATCCATCACCACATTTCTGAGAAGGTGCAGGACGAGGACTGTGTTGTGGCGGTGTAACAATATCCACCACCACATTTCTGAGAAGGTGCAGGACGAGGACTGTGTTGTGGCGGTGTAACAATATCCACCACCACATTTGTGAGAGGGTGCAGGACGAGGACTGTGTTGTGGCGGTGTAACAATATCCACCACCACATTTCTGAGAGGGTGCAGGACGAGGACTGTGTTGTGGCGGTGTAACAATATCCACCACCACATTTGTGAGAGGGTGCAGGACGAGGACTGTGTTGTGGCGGTGTAACAATATCCACCACCACATTTGTGAGAGGGTGCAGGACGAGGACTGTGTTGTGGCGGTGTAACAATATCCACCACCACATTTCTGAGAGGGTGCAGGACGAGGACTGTGTTGTGGCGGTGTAACAATATCCACCACCACATTTGTGAGAGGGTGCAGGACGAGGACTGTGTTGTGGCGGTGTAACAATATCCACCACCACATTTCTGAGAGGGTGCAGGACGAGGACTGTGTTGTGGCGGTGTAAGAATATCTATCAGCACATTTCATCTCCTGGGTGTCGCAATCAAAATCTGAACGTTAAACAACCAATGTTTCGTTCTTATTTTCTTTATAATTATTAGTTCAAATTTATTGAAAACTACGTCGATATTTCCAGCATTTATTCATGGTAAGTGAAATAAAAGAAACATTTACATTTACATTATATTTTAAACAGAAATAAGAAAGAAGAAACGAGTAAGTATTGGGAAAATGTTGACATGATGTAACCTCTTACTTATTTAGGTAATCACTTCATCGAGTAAGAGGTTAAGCTATATTGCGCAACCATGCTTAACGTAGTTTCTTTTGGATCTTAAAATGTAAAGAATTTGTTATTTTGGTATATTATGAAAATGGGTTTTTAAGGTTTTAGTTTATGCACTTGTGATAGCTACTAATCAGGTAAAAATAAACCTGAGTACTAACTTGCTATAAAAACGAAATAAAAAACTAAAAACGTATAGCCTCTGGTTCTACGACTATGAACAACAAACCACCTATGAAGCGTGGCTGTTATTAGAAATAGAAATAGAAATAGAAACTTTTTTATTCAATGTAGATTATAAAAATACTTATTGAAAGTCACTTTTTTAATTTACCACTGGTTCGCAAAAGAAACCTCTGTCCTGGGAAGAACCAGCAAGAAACCCAGCGGGACTATTTTTTTTTAATAATAGCTTTTTTTTAATAATATTGCATATCCATCTTAATTTGCGAGAGATACATGTTCAGAAGTTGTCTGCCATAGACTAGTAAAGAACCAGAAACGTTAAAAATGGCAAATATCTCTATCAAATGTGTCAAAAGCCACGGGTAAGTGATTTGATTGTTGTGCCCGTGACTTTGATAAGACTTGGTGTGGCGTTCACATCAATCATACAAATATAAGATAGGAGGAGGATATGTAAAATACATAGAAAATAAATAATATATATTTCTAAATGTATTTCAGCAAGGACGGGGTTCAAATTAGGGACTTTTTATAGGATAAAATAACAAACGAGCACACAGACCATCTCATGTAAGTGCATGATGTGGCCCATAGGCATATACATTAATCCTAAATTAAGAACCAAAATGCAGACACGTTGTCACCCCTAACGACTAAGTTTAAATGCCTCCGGTACTATACACAGTTAAATACTTGAGCACTAGGCGTTAACATCAACAAACACAATAAAACTACACACAAACGTTCTGTGCCATATTGAGTTATACTTGCGTAATATAATGACGCGATGGCTTTTGGAAGTCCGCGTTCCTAATAAGTCCAAATTGAAATAACATGATATTTTTCAGAAGGATATAAGATTTTATGTTTTATTTAAAAGGTGTCGTGATGTATTGAATTTAATATTTAAGACAAATAGTATAGGTGTTCCCGTATTTCTCTTTCAATGGGAGGTGATGTTTCAACTTTGAAATAAAGCATTTTTTAGTTGCAAGTATAATATCGATACGGTACGAACTATTTCTTATGTAAGCTGCTCACCTTCAACTCGTTGTCCGTTTCGGTAGAAAATTCGATTAAAGCTTTAACATTTACACATAATCATATTCGATAAAACTGGTTTTTTAAAACTGAAGTGACAGATCAAGTAACAGTCCACCCTATGGTAAGAAGTTGGTTACTGCATCCCGTGGACACCTGCAACCAACTTCAAATAAAAATGTCTAAACTACTAAGTTGAAATCCCTTGCAGCCCTTCGAACCGGAAACCATCAATGCAAGTACTACTAAATGAAAGGATAGTACCGACGCAGATGGAATTCTAGGCTAAAAAGGACTCCTAAAATTGAGTAATGTAGCTACAAGATTTTTCTCGAATTTATCGTAATCGCCTCCACAACACACAAGAGACGACATGGAGAGAAGAATGCTCTAACGCCACCTCATAGGCCCCACATATTGCGTTTTTACGTTCTTGCAGGTCCGTTCTCTAAACGTTATAGTTAAAAATGTTGTAACAAATTCCTACGAGAGACAGTGCTTATAATTTAAGTGTGATGCCTTTTTATGAAAAAAGGTAATCAATTTTGATGTACCGTAGTCAAAAATGGTAAAACGCACTGACTAAGCTTAAAATGACTATTCTCTCTTACCTTGAAGATATCAACTTGAATTAAATTCCTTAAACTCTGTCGATTTTTTTAATATTTGAAGTTTTTTATATTTTGCATGAAAATGATATATATATATATATATATATATATATATATATATATATATATATATATATATATATATATATATAAAATACATATATTACCATTAAACAAGTTAAAATCCTAGTTTTATGCTGTATTAATATTTTGAACCCTTGATTTTAATATTAATCTTTATTATTTTGAACCCTGTGCTGGAAATAAATATTTACATTTTCATCATCATCATCATCATTACAGCCCTTCACAAGTCCACTGCTGAACATAGGCCTCCCCCAAGTAATGCCACAAAGCACGGTCCTGAGCCACCTGCATCCATCGACTTCCTGCATATCTTACCAGGTCGTCACTCCATCTAGTGGGGGGTCGCCCTACACTACCCCCCAATGAATAAAATTTACATTTTATAAGCATTTAAATCTGTTTCTCTTTTTTAAAGTTTTCTTACATTATCTATGACTTTTGATTTACATTTTTTATAGAAAAAAAGGGTGACAAGCGAACACACAGTCCACCTGATGGTAAGTGGTTGCTGTGGCCCATAGACATCTACATCTATCTTCGTTTGTGAATCAAAATAAAGATGGTTGTCAGCCTTGAGGACTAAGATGGAATGCCCCTTTTCCAGAAAAAAGGGTCTCTTCTTTTCTCTACACTCACCATACGAAACACAGCAGCATTAAGCTGCAATTTGACGCTGGTATTCTGTGAGATCGTAGTCCTTCCCCGGTCGAGCCGATCCATTCGTGCTACAACTATACAATTAATATAGCTGCAGCGTGGCTCTACCACATAAATGACGAATACTGTGTGCCCGGTAACTATAGGTATGCAGATAGCACAGTTGTGGAGAGATACCAACCAAGTGTCCGGGCCGGTCGGGATCAAATCCAGTCAGAAAGAGAGGCTATGTTTGAGCGTGTGAATCTCGCACTGCAGGCAGTCACCGAATGGGTGATGCCAATCTCGTGAGATTCAACGCCTCCAAAACCCAAGTGTGTCTTTTCACCACTAAAAGAAGCTGACTCACCCTGGCTCCTACTTTTCGGAATGTATCCTTGGAGTACTGACTGCCTCAGTTGTTAGGGGTTGAATTTTATCCGAACTTCAACTATGGGCGGTTCATTCAGTCGAGAACCAAAGCAGCCGCATGAAAACTTGATGTTCTTGCAAGGGTGTGGCAGTACTACGTACGCCGCCGTACGCCGGGGCAGCTTTTTGTATTATATAAAGCGCAAATCCATTCTTGCATGGAGTACTGCTGTCAGATATGGGCTGGTGCAGCAAAATACCACCTGACAGCGTTTGACTCAGTGCAGAGACGTGCTAAGAGGCTCATTGGTGACCTTGATTTGGTTGGAACCAACCTGTTAGGAGGAGGAGTGACTAGCCTCTCGGTATTCTTTAAGATGCATTTCGGTGAGTGTGCGCTGGAGTTGCACGCTTTAATTGCTCCCTTTCCCTTCCGCTATCGGACGATCAGGTGGTCAGCAGGTTTTCACCCATTTGTTATTGATGTTCCACGCATTATAACCAAACGGTTTGCTTCGACTTTTTTGATGCATGCATAAAAATAGTGGAATAATTTTTCGTCCGAATACAATCTGGGCGTCTTCAAGGCAAGGGTGGATAGGCTGTAGTTACGCTAAGACATTGCGATTTACCATGTAAGGCTGCATCACCACTTACCACCGGGTGGGATTGTATTTGAGCACATGCTTATAATAAGTTAAAAATTAAAAGAAATTCACTCATCACTTTATATTTTATTGATAAAACCACAGTCTATAGATAAAACCATTTTTAACGTCAGTTCGCAAGCCGCACGTGTTGAGTAAACATTACGGTCTCTTGTTTGGTTTAGTTGTTTGAACTCGAATTTACTTAACAATACGTGGGAATAAGTAAAATTAAAATTAAAATTTCATGATGTTCCTCTAAAGGGTCCCTCGATTTAGTTTAAACATCAAACAAACAGCTTTTGTAGCAAAACCACAATTTACTGGTTAATTGAAATACGCAGCGCTAAAATGAAATTAAACCCTACCTGTGTTTTTAACTTTAACAAATTTCTCAAAATACAGTTTATCTTAACTATATTAGGCTGAAATTGTTTTGGACTTCTTATGTAAAGGCCACCTGCTGGTTGGCAGTCTTTAAATAAAGAAGGCTATAGAAACGTTTCCCAATCTTAGGAATTAAATGGAATACTTCTCAGCCAGTAATTACACTACTTCTCTATATCCCTCAAACCTGAACACGGCATAATACGGAATAAAAAAGTGCTACCACCTAGTGTAATAGTACAAAATACGAAATAAGCTTGTTTTATATATATATATATATATATATATATATATATATATATATATATATATATATATATATATATATATATATATACATATCTTACTGAAAAGATTTAATTATTTATATAATATGCATAGTGCATACTTAATATCATCCTACATAATTAACCATGTCAGCTCAGTGGTCCTGGCCTAATCACTTTGTAAATTTATATGCACAGTTAACTACAACGAAAGAGAAAACTTGAACTTATCGGCACCAATGAAATTGTTAATTGCTAAGAAGTGTCGTGAAAGACATAATTGATGTTGAAGAAAGAAATCGAGACGATATTTGAAAATCCTTTCATGGACATGTCAAGTTCCCTAAGATGTACTGAAGAAGACAGGTAGCTTTACCACTACACTATGGTATAGGTAGCTTTACTATTACTATGACACTCTTATAAAAGGTGCCATGCCAGGTTGTGGAACGCCTTACTAACTCCACCATTATGCGGCACATTGTATTGGAATAGATATATTAGAGTAGACGCTGGCTATTACCGAAGAAACCTGATTATTGCATTTCCATAATATCCTTAGTTGTAAGAAATTATGCAATGTAAACAGACAAGATATTTGCTATAACTCTTATATTACTTATGTAAACTTATGCAGCCTAATAATTATAGCTAATTGAAATAGAGAACACATACATGAAAGCAGGATTACGACAAAAACTATCAAACGCAATACTTAAGGGTAGACAACCGTGTTAGTTTTATGACACAGTAGTAGGTAGTATTGATACTTATTGCATGACCTTGTTTTTGGTTTAGGATGTATATACGTCAGTGGACTCAGAACTGAGAATTTGGAATTAAAAGTTACCGCGGCAATTCTCTTAAATACAAAGAGGCAGAAAATATTAAAATTCACATAAACCTGGCTATCTCTTTTCAGTTTCTATTTTATTGCATAGTACTCAATTTAATAGCGTATAAAAACCCTATTAAATTGAGCAGCGCTTTGAATGCAAAACGTAGATAGTCAAGCGGCCGCGTTACAATTGCAAAGAGGCCGTTTTCATTCTCTACAAAGGAAGAACATTAAATTTTCATATCTCGACGTTAAGGTAATCGGTGTCATCTTTGGTAATCCTTGAAGAATTTCCGCCAGTATAATATAAAATTTGCCAAAATATATAACGTTCCTTAAATATCACTTCACATTTAGCGATTAATTAGCGTAATGTAAATACCTTTTTAAATCGCTAAATATTGTATGCAAATTAATTAAACTTCATAAGCAAGTTTAGCAAGTTAAAGATAGTGTATATCACACATAAGCTTTATTTTATTATTTACCATTTCAATTGTTCTACGTATCTGCACATAGCTTGACCCCTTGGTGACGAGGCATTCCCTCTTTAATCCTCACGAGTGAAAACGCACTTGCATTTTCATTCTTAATGAAGGATCGATGTAAATATCTATTGACTTCAGCATCCATTCCATCAGGTGGAACGTAACGATAAGGTACAAAATATGATTAAAAATAAACACAAAGGTATTCAAGTAATTTTGAAAGTATTTTGGTCATTTTGAAAATAATGTTATGATACTCTGTCGCTGAATTAATTCCTAACTATAAAAAATACGCCCTACATGATTAAGAGTAAGACGTCGTTGGCTTTTCCAATCATTTGGCCACTGGAATCTGATACTAATTAACTAGATAATAATTCAACAAATGCGATCTGCAACAGGATAACATGGAACAAATCTCTTATTTTCTTTTTAAAAGGTTTTATATATAAAGACATATATAAAGGCATATATAAAGACTCAATAAAGTTTTTATAGGTTACCAAAAATATAAAATACGTCTTTTAAAACCCAAACAAAACTAATCTTGTCTACAAGAAAACTCTCAATTTCTTTATAAGATAATTCTTACTTTATCCCCAAGCGACAAGTTTACGTGTGCATTGCACTCTGTTCAAACTTCAAATCCACGATGCATGTTAACTTTATGGCTTAGAGTGCGGGTTATAAAACTTAACGCCGATGTTGAAATCCATTATTCCACAGCATGTGTTTCAAGTATTTTTTTATATTGGGAAATGCCTACGCATACCCACCTCGCGGAGGCAAGAACTGGTTATGTGAGATGTATTGAACAAAGGAAACAACCGTTTAGTAGCGAGGCTAGTTTATTACTGGCTGTGCTGTGCACCCGCAATACATATCATTATGTCAAACTTGCACCGACTAAAATCCCATGGTATTCCACCTTCGTCGCATATTGGCAGGGCCACGGGAACGCTTTCGCACACATTCGCAGCCCCACCAGCGCCGGACGCCCCATGGCGGAACCTCCTCGGGAGAGGAATATTCCTCTCCGTTCTCCTTACCAGGTAAGGCGCATGAGAACACATGGCGCACCTTTCTCCACGGCCTCCAACTAAACCTGCGTAACAGACGCCCCTGTTTCCGTTGCGCGAAGGCTTTGGGGCCAGAAAAAACGAGTACTCAGAAGCACTAGCCTTCCCGACCCCAGCGGCGGATCTGATCTATGGCTCCACCGTCAACCAAAATTCGGCTGTGTAAGATAGGGAGAGCGGTGCCACGCAATAGCGTCACTCCCCTAACCCCGCAGCCCCACCACTACTGCATCAACGGTGCGGCCCCGTTCGAGGATAGGACGAGTGGCGCATCGCCATACCAACACGCATCTTCCTCCGTGACTCCTCCTCGGCTGCAGCGGTAGGGGGAGACGACAGCCCACTCGCCACAGCCCACTAGCACACATCCGAAGTGATGGATCGCCAAGCCCATTTGGAGTGGCCTCCTCGGGCCAGCCCTTCACCTCGGGCCAGCCACGTGGTTTCCTCTTTCACTGTTCACGGCGGGTGACCAAGCCACGATTAGTAAGCCCCCCCCCCCCACGAGAACTCGTTTGGGGGGAATCCTGACTACCTAACCTAGAGTCTAGTTAGAAAATGAACCCAAGAACCACCAGAAAATAGAAGCAAAATATTAATTGTACAAGTACTAGCAGTACACTGTAAAAATCGTTTAAATTTTAAGATATACAAATCTATTCTATAGATATACAAATATATACAAATTTTTTTTAGTTTATAAGAGAGACAAATATAAAAATTCACAGGTAACCTTACCTTATTATGCAAAAATCGTATAAATCTTACGTACTTAAGCGTTTATACAGGAAGGATGTTATTCCAGATATAACAAACGACTTATATTTTTAGGCACACAAAAATTTGTTACGAGTGGGATTGCCCACCACGCACACGCAGAGCCACCTCATATGAAGCAGGGTATAAAACAACACATTAGAAAACAGATTTAACAAGAAATATAGGATTGTAATGCATGCCATAAAACCACGTTCACCTTCTAAAGAGTGACATTAGTCATACCTCGAGCATTCCTGACATTTTTACGGGTGACTATTAAATATGAAATACTGAGTGATTGTTATAAAAACAAGAGTAAAAGGTCGAGTATTTTGTTGTAAGTTCAGAGAGGGTGTTGAAAATAGACGTGTAGCTGTGTAGTCGCCATGAAAATTATCTGCTGTAATGAATGAAGGGATGAAACTCATGTAGAACCTTAGTTTCGTACATCTATTAAGACCGAATCATCGCATCAGGGGCAACGAGCTTACATCTATATTTCATATTGTATTATTATCATGCATGAGTTCACGAGTTCGATAGTCCAGATTTACTACGAAATCAAGTAAAATTACTTACAAGTTAGTGCCGATCATCCTTAATTGCGTCTATAACAGATGTAGAAATACGCCTTACCAATATACTTTTATTATTTAGCACTAAAATTCAAAAGACTACATGATTATTAGCTTAAAATTATATTTCACTATAGTATTAGCTTAAAATTATATTTCACTAGCTTTTCCCCGCGACTTTGCCTGCGTGTAATTAATCACAATTAATTTAATGTTTTTTTTCCGGAACATACAGACAGACAGACAAAAAATCTATAGTTGTGTTTATGTTAAAAGTAACGTATAAACTTTCATATGAATTTAGTAAAAACCTTTTATATTTACATTATAAACAGACGCTTAGATTTTATTTATTAGTATAGATTATTATCATTAATTATAGCCTAGCAAAAGTCCATTGCTCTCGCACATCGCAGGTCTCCCCCATACTGAGCTTCCGACATCCGCTAGAGTTGCCACGTTTGAATCCAAATTGACAACGCAAGTTTTTTTATATTCTAGTAATAATAAGACGCTGCGGCCCATCTCCTGGACTGTTTTCCTCTATCGCCTCCTGCCATACGCAGGGGACGATATGAAGTAATGGATGTACTTACACCGCCACTACAAGGTATTAAAATATTAACATTTTTATTAAATATTATACCTATAACAAAATTTTTTCTCAATCTTAATTAGTATCGTAGGAGTCACTTGGCATTTGGCTAAAAATCCTTAAATTCATAGTAATCATAACAATGGGATTAGGCAACTAAAATATTTTATATCCTGGCATTGCTTTCTGTTCGTAAAGTCTCATCACAATCAGTTTAGCCATTCCGAAGATCAGCCTAAACAAACATATTATACATATTTACTTTTGTTAATTATGTAAAAGATGAATATATATAAAAGATAATACTTATAGGAGGAAGGGGGTAAAAGGTAGCATTTTCAGCTCTAGCGGCTTGGGACCACTAAAAATCATGCTACGTCTCTGCAGATTTTTGTAGGACATGGAAATTCAGCTAACACGCTTCGAGACAGTTCGCATCGGATTATTTTCTGCTGTATAAAAAAAAACTCAAAATGACTAATTATTATATTTAACTTAAATTATACTTGTTAACATTCATGTTTTTATTAACAGATTTATATTCATAATATAAATCTGTTACAACCAGTAACTAACCAGTAGTTTTTTAATAATATTCAGAGATTTGCTTCAGCTGAATCTTTGTGATTCATCTAATCGCATGGAGTGCCGCGAGCCACAGCAATATTGCTATGCTTGGCTTGTAGTGTGCAATAACTTTCATTGGGTGAGTTGCTTAAAGTACGTTTAAATGTGTTGGATACGACGTATACGTTTTCTTCTGTCGATATGTTAAGCCTTAATTTGTATAATGAATAAAAACAAGTCTCGGCTAATAAATAGTCTCAAAAAATAAATTGGATATTTGGAATTTTGACTTACTATTGTTCTGGCAGGTACACGATACGTGTAAGAGCCATGCTGCGAGTATATAAGTAGTATATTTGTTATATAAATGGATCAGCTTGACCGGGAAAACCAGTTCTCAAAGAAAACCAGTATAAAATAGAAGCTCAACGCTGCTGTGTTTCGTAAAGTGAGTGTAGAGAACCGGAGACCCTTTTTACTGGAAACGAGGCATTATATCTTAGTTCTCACGGGTGACAACGCATCTACAAAATAATATAAATTTCTAATCGAGGACATAATATGTAGATGTCTATAGGCCACAACTACCACTTATCATCAGGTGGACTGTGTGCTCGTTTGCCACCATTATCCTATAAAACAACACACAGACCGATGACCAAATATTATAGTTATTGGAAAACTAATAATAATGGTGTACGTTACCATTATTATTAGTATTCCAGAGGCGATTAAGAGCATCAAATCAGGAACTACAATGCCTATGAGCTAATCTGCGGAGAAGAAATAATTTAAGCAGTGGACTTTTAATAGGCTGAAATGGGATAAAAATATTTTAAAAATAACAAAACTTTAAGAATTAATCAAAGCTTTGTTCAGCGTTAAAGAAACAAATTACTAAGAGGTTATACACAATATTTACAGAAACACAATATTTTACCGAATCGTTAGAGTAGTTTCCGAAAAACCAATTACATAAGGGAGTAGTTAAATATAATGCAAAGAATTTCTTACTAAAATTACAGAATTTAATTAAACTGTTATCTGGTAATAATAATATTTTTTAATATACCACGATTTTTATACATTATTAAAAAGCGCATAACTCCTGAGCTACGACGGCTCTCCTATCATTGCTCAAGCTACCCTTGCAATAGCTTTGTTATAAAAATTGCTCACACTAACGGCCGCACTTAGTATTTTGTGATTTGATTTTAGAACCTTTAAATGATAATATTTATTTTTAAGTATTTCTTAAATATGAGTTCTTAAGGAAACCTAATGTACGTTTAATAATTATGTTGATACCATTTGATAGTGGATGAAGTGTTTCAGTTTACCTTTGATCGTTTAAACAAACTCAAATATCGGTGATGGAAAGGAGAACAATTTTCTCTAATTCATAAAGAACGTTATTGTGCAAGTGAGAAATCGATGGATCTAATTTTGAATAAATAGGTAGTGAAGTCTGGTCTTAGATCAGTACTGGTTTCTACGTCTCCGCTTTCAGTTCAATATGAAGTCCAATATATCTTCAATATGTTTGTTAATTTTCAGTGAGTTCATATTTCTGAAATATTTTTCGGCTTACTTTTTTATTGTAATTATGTAAGTAGGGGCTTGCAAGCAGACGATATTTATTTTAAAACATAAATTAAATGATATAATATATTAGTATATAATAATATTTAACTTCTGTAGTCTTCTTGGCAGTAGAGTTCAAGGGGGAGGCATTGGCCGTTAGTTTGGACATTGCGAAGGCCTTCGATCGGGCTTGGCACAAAGCGCTTCTTTCGAAGCTGCCTTCCTATGGGCTTCCCGAGAAATTGTGCGATTGGATCACCAGCTTTCTTGCAGATCGGAGCATCAAGGTCGTTGTAGACGGTGCAAGCTCCGATTGCAAGCCTATTAATGCTGGTGTTCCACAGGGCTGCGTGCTATCGCCAACGCTGTTTCTTCTGCACATCAATGATATGTTGGATACCCGTAACATTTATTGCTATGCAGATGACAGTACTGGTGATGCTCTTTACACCGGCCGAGCCAATATTTCTCGGGAAAACGTCTCCGAGTGCCGGGACAAACTTGTGTCTGAAGTCGAGTCTTTGCTGAACAGAGTCTCGGATTGGGGACGACTAAATCTAGTCAAGTTTAACCCCCAGAAGACACAAGTTTGCGCGTTAACTGCTAAAAAGAACCCCTTTGTCGTATCCCCTCAGTTTCAAGGCACTCCCCTTGTTGCCTCAGCCAGTATCGGAATCCTCGGCGTCGACATATCGAGTGACGTGCAGTTTCGTGGTCACTTGGAAGGGAAGGCCAAATTGGCCTCTAAAAAGCTTGGCGTGCTCAGCAGAGCGGGACAGTATTTCATGCCGGCACACCGCCTGCAACTTTACAAGGCGCAGGTTCGGCCACACATGGAATACTGTTCCCATCTCTGGGCTGGGGCTCCCCATTACCAGCTCCTTCCACTTGACCGCATCCAGCGCAGAGCGGCTCGAATCGTCGACGACCGAGTGCTATCCGATCGGCTCTATTCACTGGCGCTGCGAAGAAATGTTGCATCTCTTTGCGTATTTTATCGCATCTATCACGGGGAGTGCTCTGAGGAATTGTTCGGATTAATTCCAGCTGCCAAATTTCGTGAACGCACTACACGGCAAACGTCTCGATACCATCCACACCATCTGGATGCTTGGCGGTCCACCACTGTACGTTTCACAAGGAGTTTTCTTCCACGTACAACCTCTCTGTGGAATAGTTTACCACCGGCGATTTTTCCGGACCGATACGACCTGGGGACCTTCAAGAAAAGAGCTTACTCCTTTCTAAAGGGCCGGCAACGCACCCGCAATTCTCCTGGTGTTGCGGTTGATCATGGGCGGCGGTAGTCACTTAACATCAGGTGAGCCGCATGCTCGTTTGCCCCCTCTTCTATAAAAAAAAAACTTCTTTGATCAACGTAATAACAAAGCCGATAAATTCGCCCACTTGAATATGCTGTACCTACTAAATCCATACTTAAGATTTATATATTACTGCTGAAAAAGTCTCCCTCATATAATATGAAAAGATATTTTGGTGTCGTTAGTTTCTTTTTATTTAATTAATTTCTTTGAGTTAGTGGGAAAAACATATCACCTAATGTGATTCTTTTATAAAATTTGTTTTCGCCACTTCAATACCTATGGATGGATTCTACGCTCGTCCTGAATATGTTTGCTACCTCATTGACAACTCTTCCAATTAAGCAAACGATAACCCATTATACAAGCAAATGCTTCCAGCAGCATATTCTCAACCACTAAATATGATTTAGAACAATCATGACAATTGTGAGTTTCGTCGCAAAACTTTCAGTGTATCCAACGTAAATGCGCCTTCACCACTGAGGACTACAATAGAATACCTCACAGCCTGTAAATATACTCCCTGTAACCTTCAGACCCGAACGCAGTAGTGCACGTACTGTTGCTTTGCAGCAACAATAAGTGGGAGTGTGGTACCTGCTCAAACGGATTGCTGGGTAGTATAAGAATACTAAATACTAGTGAAATACTACAGCTAGTGAGATAGATTTTTTATTAAAATTATATACAAATTATTGTTTCTACATCGTCGGTTTATATGAATTAGCCAGCAGAGAACGCACACTCGACTACTGTATAAAATATTCAAGTACTTTAGAGTTAACGTGCTATTTGTGTAGCCATTCGTTGATGAGCCATGAAAACATGGATTTATTTTTGCAACATTTATTTCACTTACGTGTTGTGTTTTTAATTAATATGTTTTATATTGTTTTCTTTTACAAAAGTGTCAAACGAGCCATAGTTTACCAGATAGTAAATGGTTATTGTAGCCCATCGACATATTTAAGCAAGGATGACTGATGCATTATCACATCTGAGGAATTGAAAAAAAATTTTCAACATCTTGTAATTTTATATACTCTCTCATCCTTCGAATTGGAACACAATGGTGAATGCAGACTTGGCGGTGGAAATAGAGAATAGATAGTTATCAGTCTATCAAAGGAGTCTATCTAGTTAATACAAATTTATTAAAAAAACATCATTATAGAAAGCAAATAGGGCAAGAAGTAAACGTTCCAAGTTCCAAGTTTCTGTAAACAAGCTTTAATAATGTTTTACAGACAATTCTCAAGCACCATCAGCGAATCTAATACCGCGTCCTTGTGACTCTACAAATGACAGAAGATCCAACATTTTCTCAACGCTCTTCAATCTACCTGCCACTGTTGCCAATTTTCTGCTGAACGGAGAAATTACTGTTTGATTGCAATAAATGGATTTGAATAAATTAATTTGGTATTGATTTTACAACCATATTCTTGCATACCATCTCACATTACTTGAATAGTACAATATTTGCTGAATTTCTGATTTTTTTTTAAATTATTTTAGAAACAAAACTTTATTCTTACAGTTAGATTACGTCCAGTATCGCGGAAGCGTTATAATTTATCCAAAAAACTCTTGTTCCTTGCGGGATCCGTTCTCGCAGCCCCGCAGCCTAAGCTACTAGAAGAAAACATGAGACACAACACAACTTCAAAAAAGAATAATCACAAAATAATAGACAGTCATAACTAATATTACTATCACTTACTGTAAAACAATTTATGACATAGATTTACTAACTTCTCAGGATATTTACGAAAATTATCTGTAACATAAACATAAACGAAAATAGTTTTATTCAACTAGTAACGTTCATTGTGTAAATACTAGATGCTCTTAGTATTTACAGAAAGTACAAGTTCAAAACTTATGATATTTGCAATATAATATGTGCTTTTACAACAAAGTCTCAGAAAATATTATGCAGGTCCTATTCATGGAAAAGTTTAAAGTTATATATTATAGTATAAAAGTTAAAGTACACGACTGATACACTTTAAAACAACATGCGAAAAAACAACTTTTTAATATTATGTCGAACGATATGTCAACCCAACACATAACACAGGTCGAGTCAGAGTGGTTTTTGTTATTACTAGTGTTGACGACGCTCACGTTGCTTCTCGAACACCTGAAATATAAATAATATTAATCAATAAAAAATAAAATATGTAAAAAAAAATATACTCATAAAACATTGTTACTTACCTAATGTACTTGCTGTTTTTCTATAATAAATAAGTACGTGTGCATACGGGGACGGTGGCACTTACCGCGATTTTTATCAGTAGGGTGAAGGTATATTTGCAACAACGGTGTTGCACCGCTGAGTACATGATCCCGCGTTTCGAGTTAGTCGCACTAGAACATCATACGAGGTGACACCTATGTCTCCCTCCCCGCGGATGTACACGCGCTCACCAAATTTTTTTTTTGTATATTTTTCTCCCAGACGACACCAGCGGCCTACATCATCAACATAGTGGTCCTTCGGCCGAATCCTTACGTCGTCTGCAAAAAATATAATAATAATAAGTACCAGTTATGTTCCACGCGCCGGCTACGCCGCAAAAAAAGCGACGACCACGTGGCACCGCTGCAAAATCGGAGTGCAAGAACAACCAAGATGTGTTACCATCGTTCAGCTTAAAGGATGAAGTGCTGGAAAAACCTGGAAATGCGCTAAGTGCCTCTAGTAAGAGTAAAAAGTCATCAAAGACCGCAGGCACGTCGTCAAGTACGGCACGCAAACGGCAATTGGAATACGAAACCGCTAAAGCTATGGCTCTCGTGGAAATACAAGCAGCAGAAGCTGAAGCAGAAGCCAAAGTTAAGAGTGCTCAGGCAGAAGCTGCCAAGCTTAAGGCAAATATTCAGTCGAAGCTGCTAAACAAACAGCTTGCAGCTGAGATGGCAGAATTGGAGTCTCATTCACGCTCTTCCCACAAGTCGGCTATGAAATCTTCGACCAGCAAAGTTGAAAATTGGCTGAATGCTCCAGGAAACCAGCATGAGGAGAACCGAGAAGAGTACTCTTGTGAAAAAATCGGCCTAGAAAAGCTAGCACATGCCTTGAATGATGCAGTGGCTGCCTCATCATATAAAATACAGAACCAGGAGCTCTTAACAAGATTAGCAACGTCTAAAGACCTGCCTTTATTTTTTGGAGATCCAATGGAGTGGTTGCAGTTTAAACAGGCGTACCAAGAATCTACCCAATTATGCAAATATAGTGACACAGAGAATTTATGGCGGCTACGTAAGTGTCTTCGTGGCGATGCTAAAGAAGCAGTGACTTCACTCTTGATTGGTGGAACTACACCCGATTTAATAATTGACACCTTAGAACTTCGATTTGGCAAACCAGAAACAATTATGAGTAAAATAGTTTTACAGCTTAAAAAACTATGTCCGTTGCCGTTAACTTATCATAATGATATCATTAATTTTGCAATAAAAATAAAGAATTATGTGGCTGCTGCCAAAGCAATGCAACAAAGTGATTATCTTCGCAGCCCGGAGTTAGTATCGATTGTCGTGTCTAAGCTTCCAACTTTGCTTGTCGCAAAATGGACCGACCACGTTTATGAACAGCGAGAGTGTAATTTACCGAAGCTAGAATTGCTTAGTGATTTTTTATATGAGGAAGCCACTAAAACAGCTGCATCAGGAGTAAGTCATATTCACGCTCAATATAATTTAAAGAAGCCCGATGAACGTAAACACCGTTCACACTCGTTGTTGTACACAAATAGTAATCAATTACAAAACGCGGAAAAGTGTACATTTTGCCGAAAATGGGCTCATGGTGTCGCAGATTGTTCACGGTTTAAGCGCGCCTTACGCAAAGATCGCTGGCGATTTGTACGCGTAAATAAACTTTGCTTCAAATGTCTTGCCCCCCGCCATACGAATGGTATGTCTTGTATTGGCAGTAATTGCGACATTGACGGCTGCAATCAACCGCATCATCGTTTACTGCACTGGATAAAACCATTGGAAGAAAGCTTAAAAACTGTGGAGCGAAGTGAGGATGAGCATCCCAGCACCAATGAAACAGTGACTCATACGGTGGCATCCCACTGTCACAAGGTGCTTTTGAAAGTGGTGCCGCTCACTCTTCACGGACCGAATGGCAGTTTGCATACGCATGCACTACTGGATGATGGAGCTACCGTGACGGTGATATCCTCTGATATCGCAGATGAGCTCGGATTATACGGTGCAAACGTGATATTGCGCGCGCGCAGCGCATGGGACTCGGGCGAGCTTGTGTGTGAATCTCAAGTAGTGAGTGTTAGTGTTACCAATTCGTATAACGAAATGTTTACTTTCCGTGCGCGTAAAATTAAAGAATTAAATTTACCAACACAAAAAGTGCCGAATATGGACTTTAATAATTATGGATTGTTAAGTGAAGATCTTATGTTATGTAATTGTAACGCTAAGCCAAAATTATTAATAGGTCAGGACAACCATCATTTAATTTCTCCCATTCGTTGTGTTCGTGGTAAGCAGCGTGAGCCGTACATAACTCAAACTGCGCTTGGATGGTGTGTGCACGGATATATGGTAAGTGATGTTAATTGCACTGATCGCTTTGTCTCTTTCATTAATAGTTGCACCGAAAAAGCGGGACAGTCGCAGTGTATCTTTCACTTACACACGGTAGAATCGATTGCTAGCGATCTCTCTCTCGATAACGATAACGGTGAATGCACCTGCGCGCAGTTGCACGATGCGGTTCGTAGATCCTTCGCGTTAGAGTCTATTGGTGTAGGTTCGAAGCCGCGCCGCAACCCAGACGAAATACGCGCTTTACAAATTTTAGATGACACTGCAGAATTAGTAAATGGTCAATGGAATGTCGGCTTACCGTGGAAATACGATGAATTACATTTACCCGACTCTTACCCTAACGCTTTTAATCGTCTAAAGTCAATAGAAAGAAAATTTTTGCTCAACAAAGAGTATGCAACTCGTTATTGTGAAAGAATGAGATACTTATTTTCTAATGGTTATTCTAGAGAACTTAATGAGACCGATGAAAACTCTAATAAACGTATAATATGGTATTTGCCGCACTTTGGTGTAGATAATCTAAATAAGAAAAAACTGCGTTTAGTTTATGACGCGGCAGCAAAGTCGAACGGTTATTCTTTAAATGATTTTCTTTTACAAGGCCCTGATTTGTTACAATCGTTATTAGGAATAATGTTACGATTTAGAGAAAACCGCGTAGGTATCATAGGGGACATAAAAGATATGTTTTTAAGGATTAATGTACGAAAAGAAGATGTTAATTCTTTGCGTTTTTTGTGGAAAGATATCTATTTAAGCAATGAAAATGAACAATTAGGCTTCGGAAGTAGTAACAAAGGTTCAAAATTACCTATACAACATCCTGTTAAGAAATATGTTATGACGTCATTAATTTTTGGCGCTAACTGCTCCCCATTTATAGCACAATATATTAACCAAAATAAAAACACATTGCGCTTTCAGAATAAAATGCCGGATGCAGTTAATGCAATTAGGAAAAATCAATATATGGACGATTTTATCGATAGTTTACCAGACGTCGCTACTGCTACAAAAATGATAAAAGATGTTTCATATATTAATCAGCAAGGTGGTTTCGTGATGCGTAACTGGTTAAGTAACAAGTCAGATGTTCTTAATGATATGCCAAAAGAGACTTTAAATGACATGGCGATACGGTTTAATGTTGAATCCCAGCCGGAACGAACGCTTGGGCTTTTGTGGTTTCCCGCGAGTGATATGTTCGGGTTCGATCTTTCGTTAAAGCGTATACCGAGTGATATTTTACAACTATCACGAAAACCGACTAAGCGTGAAGTTCTTCGTATTATAATGTCTGTATATGATATTCATGGTTTTTTAGCACATTTTACGATAAAATCCAAAATTTTAATGCGCGAAATATGGAATGTAGGTATAAAGTGGGATCAGGAAATAACAGATAGTTTATTTGTTTTATTTAAAGATTGGATTTCGCAGTTACAAGAAATGAGTTACGTTCGAATCCCGCGGTGGTATTTCTATAGCAACGATTCTGTCGGTGTGAATGAGAAGAGCGGCCACACCGTAAACGACGATGAGACGTCGTTGCAATTGCATATTTTTTGTGATGCATCTCCATGCGCATACGCATGTGTTGCTTATTGGCGTAAACAAGACAGCAACGGCGTGCAGGTGTCATTCATTGCGAGTAAAAGTCGCGTTGCGCCGTTAAAACCGTTAACTATGCCTAAACTCGAACTTCAAGGCGCGCTATTAGCATGTCGCTTGGCAGAGACTATAAAAAAGGAGCATAGAATTAAACCGTCACGTGTTTTTTATTGGACTGATTCAATGATTGTTATTTATTGGATACGTAACGAGCATAGAAATTACAAAGTTTTTATTGCAAATAGGTTAGGTGAAATTGATGAGTTAAGTAAAATTGATGAGTGGCATTATGTGCCGACAAATTTAAATATAGCGGATTTAGCTACAAAAAATAATGATTACGACTTCAACAAGGACTCCTCTTGGTTAACGGGTCCGTCTTTTCTGTACACGGAAGAAAAGTATTGGCCCCGAGAGCCTGAAAATAACGAAAAGCAGCACCAAGACCGCCTCGCCTCGGGGACTTGCCATCTCAAAGATTGGTTCATCATCAAAGACCTTTTACCGTTTGTGGTGTAGACTTATTCGGTCCGATCGAAGTAACTGTGGGCAGGCAGAGACCCAAAAGATATGGTGTTCTTTTTACATGTTTAACAATACGAGCTGTTCATATTGAAATAGTATCGACGCTTACCGCAGACTCACTTATAATGGCACTTAGGAGGATGGCTGCACGCCGTGGGTGGCCTCATACTGTCATATCTGACAACGGAACTAACATGCGAGGTGCTGATGCTGAACTTCGAAAATCTTTTGAAGAAATTAAGCAGCAGCAAGTTATAGCCGAAGCATTAAACAAAGGAGTTTCCTGGCAGTTTATACCACCGGCCAGTCCTCATATGGGGGGAGCTTGGGAGCGTCTGATTAGAAGTGTGAAAACGGCACTGAAAGTCGTTCTTAGAGAGAGGGCTCCTCGAGAAGAAGTTTTATTAACGCTTCTCGCTGAAGTCGAAAATATAATTAATAGTAGACCGCTTACCCATGTTTCGGTGGACCCTCAAAGTAAAGAGGCATTAACTCCAAATCATTTTTTACTAGGATCTTCGTCGAACTTACCTGTACCTGGGGTCTTTGATGATGGCGACATGTATGTTAGACGACAGTGGCGTATTGCCCAACGGTTGACAGACTTATTTTGGAGCAGATGGGTAAAAGAGTTTTTGCCAGAGCTAATTCCTCGTCGTAAATGGGATAGGGAAGGTCCGCAATTAAAAGTAGGAGATCTTGTAGTAGTAGTCGATCCATCATTATTTCGAAACTGTTGGCCAATAGGTATTATTGAAAAGGTTTATCCAGGTTCAGACGGCAGAGTCAGAGTAGTTGACGTTAGGACTAAGTCAGGAGTGATGAAGCGATCAGCTGCTCGCGTGGCCTTTCTCCAGCTTGATAATGAGTGTCGGCGAACCGACACTTGGGGGGAGGATGTTGACGACGCTCACGTTGCTTCTCGAACACCTGAAATATAAATAATATTAATCAATAAAAAATAAAATATGTAAAAAAAAAATATACTCATAAAACATTGTTACTTACCTAATGTACTTGCTGTTTTTCTATAATAAATAAGTACGTGTGCATACGGGGACGGTGGCACTTACCGCGATTTTTATCAGTAGGGTGAAGGTATATTTGCAACAACGGTGTTGCACCGCTGAGTACATGATCCCGCGTTTCGAGTTAGTCGCACTAGAACATCATACGAGGTGACACCTATGTCTCCCTCCCCGCGGATGTACACGCGCTCACCAAATTTTTTTTTTGTATATTTTTCTCCCAGACGACACCAGCGGCCTACATCATCAACAACTAGTAATCTTAATTAGGAATATATTACATTTTTTGTATGTTTAATAAAATTCATACTTGTAACCTGTAAATAATTACTTATATGTACGCTAAATAATTAATTACTAATACAGGGTGGTCCAAACAGTGAGGTTATAAATTTTTTTTTTGATTCCTCACACCTAGGGGTATTCGAAAATACCCTATGTATATTATGCGATTTTTTGTAGTTTTCGAGTTATGATTTTTTTTATCCTTGTTTTGAAAATGTTCAGCCTAAACAGCCTAACATTAAAAAAATGTAATTGTGGGATTTTCCGAAGTATTTTTTGTTTGTAGCATGATCCTTATGAGTTGCCCTATTATGCATAAAATAATTAGCTTCCTAACATGCACCGAAGATACAATATTTTAATCGAAACTTAAAAATGTTCTGTCAGGAGAGTGGGGCTTGAATTTTCAACATTAAATGAAAAATAGTAATAAATGATTTCATGCTTTCTAATTAATTTTAAAAACTTGGCAGTACCTTAGTCTTTCATAATGACATTAAAAAAAATGACACTTAATAGGCCAGTTTTTCTGTTACAGACTTCTGAAGTTACTCAGGCGGGAAACTACCTGAATAGTTAATTTGATTTAAAAAATCTTTTTATCATTTCTAAGGCTAAACTAAGATAGTAAATGCTTCAGGTTAGCAAAAATAACATCCAGTGTCTTTACTTACGTATTGTTTAAAATTTATTGAAAACAAGGTATCATTTTACTACGTTCTGGACAAATGATTTCAAGACTCGTAATAAAACTAGTAAATAATTTAAGATAAATTTATTTAAAGTACATTTTCGAAATGGAGGCCATTAAATTCGATACACAGTCTACATCGTCTTAAAAAATTTGCTTTTAGTCTTCGGAAAGCATTCGTATTTTCTTTGATTTTTGTAGGTGCGTTGCCAACTGTAAGGCCTAAGCAAGAATGCTCAATTGCTTACTTTTCAGCTTCAGCTTTTACTAAACAAATCGCTGTATAAATTCTTTTTAAGATAGCATTTCTGCGTACGTAGCGTGTCTTTATCATCATCACAGCCCTTCACAAGTCCACTGCTATACGCAGTTCTCCCCCAAGTAATGCCAATCACACAGTTCTGAGCCCCTTGTATCTATCGAATTTCTACATAAATTATTCATCCGGGCTGTCAGTTCATTTAGTACAAACCGTCCTGCGCTTCGCTTACCATTACAAGGCTGCAACTCGGATTCGTTTTTTCCCCATTGATTGTGGCGTTTTGAGCCCATTGCAGCATCAGAGTAACTGACATAGCCCAAAAGATCCGTAAGTTGAATTATAACAATTATATATAAGTAACTAGTGATTTTAAGTATTATATATAAAGTACTCCTGATTCATCTTATAGAATTATAGCTGCATAAACTTTTATTACGAAAGTTTTTAGACCAATATTTCTTAATTACATAGCGAACTCGTTCCATTGTTCTTAATCCAAAGTTTGGCGAATTAACTTGATTGAAACAAGTGTTAAGTAAATAAATGCTGCTTCAAATAATTAATCGAACACTAGCAATCGTTATTTTCGTAGAAGTTTATTTCTTGCTATAATTTGCACAAAAAAAGTTAAGAGGATAATAAAACGTTAATAAGTTTATAAGAGCCGGTGTATCGAACCACGTGAGGATCGAACTCCATTAATAATGTCAGTAACAAGGCCCAGGTACCCATCTCTGGATTGGGGCTCCCCATTGCCAGTTCCTTCCATTTGATCGCGTCCAGCGCAGATCAGTTCGAATCTTTGACGAGATATTTTGGATCAGCTTGACTCACTGGCACTGCCAAGAGATGTTGCACCTCTTTGCGTATTTATCGCATCTACCACGGGGAGTGCTCTGGGGAATTGTTCGGACTAATTCCAGCCGCACAGTTTCACCATTGCACATCGCGACAAAACTCTTGCGTAACTATCCATACCGTCTAGATGACTGGCGGTCCACCATTGTGCGATTTAAAAGAATTTTTCTTCCTCGCACAACTTACTAGTGGAATCAACTACCACTTGAGATTTTTTCAGACTGATACGACTTAGGGATCTTCAAGAAAAGAGCATATTCCTTTTTAAAAGGTCGGTAGCGCATCTGCAATTCTCCTGGTGTCGCAGATGTTCATGGGCGGCGGTAATCACCATCAGGTAAGCCCGTTTGACCCCTCTCCTATTAAAAAAAGTTGCAATTTCAAGTGCTGATTTACCATGTGCTTGTCGCTAATATAATAATATCGTGAGAAAAAATGCATATTTGACGAAAAAAATATTCAACAACCTTTTAAAGACCTTTAACACGCACTGTATCCTAAATTAAAACATGACGTTTAAGTTTATGAGTACGTATGCCCACTGATCGCTAAGCTTTATTGAGATTGTGAGAGTATCAGATAAACAGATGAACAGAATGTAGAGAGCAACGGAAATTGGCAACGAACGGGGGATGAGTCGCTCGCGTCCGTAGGCTTCGACCAGCAAACCTTAGGCCCACCCTACACGTGTCCCTCGGGTGGTGCTAAACGAGCGACAAAGCCGAAAAAATAGACTTGGCTTCTCGCCGTGTGGTGGCGGCGTAAAACCTACCACCACCCCATGTTCGCACCATGAGTCAGGAGATAAAAGAAATGGCCCCGAGTTCCCGACGCCCCTTTAATGGGGCAGGGGTGCAAAGAATCTCCGGGAGAAAAACCGGCGACAAGGTTCACCACCCGTCACTTTCTGTCTCCCGGAGGGGCAAAAAGTGGATTTCGGAATCCCGTCTGGCTACGCTGAATGTATGTGGAGCAATGAATGATAAGATGGATGAAGTATGCAAAATGATGAATGACAGAGGAATAGATGTGTTATGTGTAAATGAGACGAAACGAAAAGAAAGGATGCCACTGCACATGGCACGTATACCGCGTATTTGTCTGGTGTAGACGAGACCGAACGGGCATGCCAGGGAGTCGGATTCATCCTTTCGGAAAGAATGGGTCAATGTGTGAAAGAGTATGAATGTGTATGCCCGAGGGTGCTATGGCTACGGTTATTGATGAACCGGTATGCCTCCTGTATAATAAATGTTTGCAATGTGGAATTTTGCCCAAAGTCTGGAAAACCGCTAGAATAGTGCTCGTACACAAAGGAGGGTCTAAGAAAGAAGTTGAAAATTGTAGACCCATCTCCATACTACCTACGTTAGCGAAGATTTTTGAACGATTAGTAAATAACGCCGTTTATCCGCTTTTACGTAACGTAATATTGCCACAGCAGCATGGTTTTGTTAAGAATCGATCCACTGTGACTAATTTAATTATTTACTCGATCTTCCTATTTGAAGCTAAGGCATTTGACCGGGTCGACCTTAAAATTGCCTATATTATTCCATAAGAGGTAATCTATGGCGGTGGTTTAAGTCTTACATTTCGAACAGAATGCAAAAAAAGGTTATTAGGGGTCATGAATCGGAATGTGCCACAAGGATCTATTGTTGATCCTTTTCTATATATAATATTTATAAATGACATTAATATGTGCTTCCTTTCAAGTAGGTTCCTTTTATATGCTGATGACTTAAAGGTAAACAAAATTATCAACAACACTAATGACCATTTAGAATTCCAGGATGATTTAAACCGCTTCCCATCGTACTGTAATAGAAATAAGTTAGAACTCAGTCTTAACAAATGTAAATCTATAACTTTAACAAAAAAGAAAAAAACAGCTCTTGCATCTATTATTTATGTGGTACCCCCTTGTCTCCGTGCCGTGGTAGCTCAGTGGTTAACGCTCGCAGTAAATATAACAGAACGCGAGTAACCCGGGTTCGATCCCCGCCGGCACCAATGAAATTGTTAAATGCAATTTTAAGTGCTGATTTACCACGTGCTTGGCGGTGAAGGAAAACATCGTGAGGAAACCTGCATGTCTGAGGAATAATAAAAAAAAATATTTCGAAGACATGTGAAGTTCGCCAACACGCATTGGGGCAGCGCAGCGGACGCTTCCTTGCCCTAAAACCCTCTCAGAAATGAGGGGAGGCCTGTGCCCAGCAGTGGGACGTATATAGGCTGTAACTTTACTTTACTTTACTTTACCCCCTTGTCTCAAGAAGTAGTAATCAGGGATCTTGGAGTAACTTTAGACACTAAACTATATCTAAGTATACACATTGAAAATATTATTGACAAACCTTATAAGATATATGGTTTCGTCATCCGATCTGGTAATATGTTTAAAAATCCATTGACTTACTTACATCTTTATAAATCCTTAATAAGATGTCATTTAGAGTATGCAGTAACTATTTGGAATCCTCTTTATAAAAATATATTGATAAACTAGAAATTATGCAGAAGGAATTTCTTAAATATATCCATTATAAATATGCGAGAAAAAAAATACCGTACAATGAACTCATGGCAAAATATAATCTTACCACTCTTAAATCAAGGCGTGCAATTCTCGAGGCAATGTTATTTTATGATCTGTGTCACAATAGATACGACTGTATGGATATAACTGAAAATATAAATTATAGGTACCTACCAGAAACTTTTCTGTATTAATTTATGCCGAACTAACGCGGGACGAAGGTCCTCTTTATCACGTATGATGCACTCGCACACTGAATGCCACTGGACGAGGTAATTATAAGAAGATTGTGACTGAGAAATTTAAACAAGTACTCATTGAGTAGAAAATGGAATATATGACACGACCATTTAAAAAAAAACTAATGAGCAGTGGTGTCATATATCCTACCATAATCCTACAATATTTGTCAGTCGATACTGTGTTTAGATTTTACTTCTAGATTAAGAATAACAAGATATTGTCAATGTCAAGTTGTACTCTGTAACAAGCTCTATTTATTATTGAAAAAATGTTATAATTAAGTAAGTGACCAGCGTTGCTAAGTTCACAATAATAAAAAATGTGTAGTAATTATATTAGATAAGTTATTAATTGTGAACTTGTTTGTGGTCCTAAGTTTATTTAAAAAAAAACTCATCCACGTGCACTGCACACTGTCGTAGAAGTCATCGTTACACAGAAGTATAAAGTAGTGTGTTTTACTTGCGCCCCCTGACATTGACAGACTTTTTTCTTCAGGAATTTACTTGCATGGCCCCTCCAGTTGGTTTAATTTAATACTCAAAGTTAAGAAACGAGAGAGGTGTATCAGGATCGTGCCAAATAGAAGTAGTCCTGCCTACCCCCCTTGGTGGCGAGCGTGATAGTTAATGTTTTATGTCTATTTGTAAGAGTAACGCTACAGCTTATTATAGAAGTACCGGTATTCACCTAGCAGGAACGTATTATGTCAGCTCGACCGGGAGTATAGCACTTTCAAATAACGAACAGTAGTAACAGTGCCTGCCAGCAAGACTGAAGAGTTTTATGGCCGTTTCATTCAAAAATAAATACTTTTCATATAGAATTCGGACATGTGACGGTAAACCCGTCGGGCAAACATTTGTTATTCATAAAGTAGAATTGAATTTTCTTTCATAAGTCTGTAGTGTTATGCTACTTACATACCATTTTACACTATTTTAAATTTATTTTTCCATTCTGTTTTTGATTTTCTGCATTCATCTCAAAACTGGATATTTTGCATCACCTTTATTTCCATAGGAACCTGTAAAATTTTTAAACCATAAGAACACAGTAACAAATCATTTTCACGTCGTATTTTCACGTTATCAGCACTTTTTAAATCGATGACAATGGAGTCTACCTTTTTCGGTCTTTTATTTAGTTCTCCGTAACTCTGCAATTTCGGGCTTCGTGCGCGCTGTTGCGCTACCTTTAATTCCTATATCAATAATATCTCATTTTTCACTTAAATCTTGCCGTTTCTCTATTACGAGCCTAAAACCAAAATTTGACATGTTTTGACATCGTTGTTTATCTGATTGTCATGGCAATTTTTATTCAAATATCGTTACCGGCCTGATGTTTTTACTTCAAAAATACTCTTTTCTTCTTGGCCATTTACAAAAATTTGCTTTTAATTTAAATTATTTCAAATAATTTCTCGTTCTTATCCCAGAACCGTCAAAAAGTATAAAAGCCGAACAATCGGCCAATAGAGGTTCTCACTTCAGCTTTCATACGAGAAGCATTTCTTAAAGGCTTTATCCGCACTGCCTCGGGATCTTGCAAGCCTCTGCCTTCTCCTGAAGTCGTCGCCTAGCCACGCCTACGCCTCCACTTTCTAGTGCCCGCGCTATCTTCGGCCGCTGTGCGTGCTTGTCTCAAGCGCTGCGTGTGCCTACTCCAGACGCTGCATGTTCCTACTCCAGACGCTGCGTGTCTACTCCGGGCATTGTGTGTGCTTACTCCGAGCGGTGTGTGTGTGTGCCTACTTTAAGTGCTGCGTGTACCTGCTCAATACGCTGTGTGTACCTACTCCAGACGCTGCGTGGACCTACTTCAGACGCTGCGTGACTACTCCAGGCGCTGTGTGTGTCTACTCCAGGTGTTGTGTGTGCTCATTCTGGTCGCTGTGTGTGCCTACTTCAAGCACTGCGTGTACATAGATTAGGCGTTGTGCATCTACCACAGGCATAGCCTGTGTATACATTGTTTCCGTACTCATTTATCTTTATTAACTTTTTTTATTTAAAAATTGTAGATCACTATTATCATTACAGCCCATCGTCACCTTCATACCTTTTTTATATAAAAGAAACTGTAAATATCTTTACAAATTTTAAATAAATTATTTTCTTTTTGGTTGTTTCGTTGTTAGGTTGTTCTTTAGTTTTTTAACTGTCGCTTTACATTTTTCTGTAAATATCTTTACAAATTTGAAATAAATTATTTTCTTTTTGGTTGTTTCGTTGTTAGGTTAAGTTCTTTAGTTTTTAATTGTCGCTTTACGACATTTTGGCGCCCGACGTAAAAGCTCTTCTCTCTTAATTTTTCTTTTTTCTCTTTTCTTCACCTTAACTACGCCTTATCCATTTCCTTTTGATTTAATTGCTTTCTCTTTCATTCTTAACTCTTTACTTACTCATCCTTATCATATCTTCCAAATTCTAAAACAAAACTTCATCTAGTTTTTCAACTTATCTGGATTATATTTAGACCTACTGTAGTGTTATGTTACTTACATACCATTATAACTATTTTAAATTTATTTTTCCATTCTGTTTTCTATTTTCTGTATTCATCTCAAAACTAGATATTTTGCATCACCTTTATTTCCATAGGAACCTGTAACATTTTTAAACCATAAGAACACAATAACAAATCATTTTCACGTCGTATTTTCCCGTTATCATCACTTTTTAAATCGATGGCAATGGAGTCTACCTTTTTCGGTCTTTTATTTAGTTCTCTGTAACTCTGCAATTTCGGGTTTCGGGCGCGCTGTTGCGCTACTTTTTTTTCCTATATAAATAATATCTCATTTTTCACTTAAATCTTGCCGTTTCTGTATTACGAGCCTAAAACCAAAATTTGACATGTTTTGACATCGTTGTTTATCAGGTTGTCATGGCAATTTTTATTCAAATATCGTTACCGGCCTGATGTTTTTACTTCAAAATACTCCTTTCTTCTTGGCCATTTACATGAATTTGCTTTTAATTTAAATAATTTCAAATTTAATGAGAATAATTTTCCGTTCTTAGGCAGATCCGTCAAAAAGCAAAAATAAGCCGAACAATCGGCGAATGGGAGAGTCTGACTTGAGCTTTGATACTTGAAGCATCTCCTAAAGGCCTTTTCCGCACTGCCTCGGGATCCTGCAAGCCTCTGCCCGCTCCTTAAGTCGTCGCCTAGCCACGCCTACGCCTCCGCCTACTAGTACGCTGTGTTTGCCTACTTCAAGCGCTGCGTGTACCTACTTCAAACGCTGCGTGCCTACTCCAGACGTTGCGTGGACCTACTCCAGACGCTGCGTGTCTATTCCGGACGCTGTGTGTGTCTACTCCGGAAGTTGTGTTTGCCTACTTCAAGCGCCGCGTGTACCTACTTCAAACGCTGCGTGCCTACTCCAGACGTTGCGTGGACCTACTCCAGACGCTGCGTGTCTATTCCGGACGCTGTGTGTGTCTACTCCAAGCGCTGCGTGTACCTTCTCCAGACGCTGCGTGTGCTTTCTCCAGATTCTGCGTGTACCTAGAGCAGGAGCTGTGCACCTATCATAGGCATAGCCTGTGCATACTTCGTTGCAGTATCTTTATCTTTGTTTTTTTAATATTATTGTAAATCACTATCTTCATTACAACCCATCATCACCTTCATACCTTTTTTATAACAGAAACTGTAAAACTTTTCAAATTTTTAAATAATTTATTTTATTTTGGTTGTTTTCGTTGTAGTTAAGTTAGGTTCTTTAGTTTTTTTATTGTCGCTTCACGACAATTTGGCACCCGACGTAAAGTTCTTCTTTTCTTCACCTTAGCTTCGCCTTATCCATTTCCTTTTGATTGAATTGCTTTCTCTTTCGTTCTTAACTCTTTATTTACTCATCCTTATCATATCTTCCAAATTCTAAAACAAAACTTCATCTAGTTTTTCAACTTATCTGGATTATATTTAGACCTACATATAACACTTCACTTACATTCATCACTTTAATATTTTTATTCTAGAGGTACAATTTTTTATTAAATTTTTATTTCTTAAACTTAACACTTAATTATAACAATGAAACGGGTTATTAAGTACGAATTCCTTAACAAGGCCGAACTCGAATACGAAGTGAAGATTAGATGTGAGGAACCAGCTAATACTGTTTTGCTTCTAAAAAAACAGGTTTTTCGTTTAGTTGAGAATTCTCACCCTGAAGATATTCTGACTTCTCCAATTCCGATCGAGGATAACTTGTCTCAAATTGGTTCTACTTTGACTTACCTGGACTGTAAAATTGAAAAATTTTTACAAGGTGAAACCAAATACTTACGATTAATAGAAACTTTTATTAATCATGTTTTTTACAGATTGGAGCGAATAGATACTGACTTATATCCAGACTTTAAAGCTATTTTCGATACTTTGAAGTTGAAATTTGACGCTATTACTAAACAATTCGAATCCTTGACTCCACCTCCAACTGAAAATGACTCTCCATCACTTGACCCTCCTGTTGACCCGACTGTCATGGAACCTCCTCTTGTTTCTCAAACATCTGTTAAGATCCATACCCTGTATCCTTCACCACTACCTCAATCTTTTCCTCCAACTAACGTCTTCAAAGATCTGAAAAGACACACCTTCAATGGTAAAAGCTGTCCGAGATCCTTTCTTCAAAAACTTGAAGAATACTGCTTAGCTCGTGGCTTACCCAAAGACTTGTTGATTTCTCAAGCGTTTGAAATTTTCACCGACAATGCTCTTCATTGGTTCAGATTTAAATATAATCAGAATCCAAACTTAACTTGGAACGAACTTTCCTCTTTATTAATCAAAGACTTTGGTGGTTTTGATTATGATTATAAACTTCTAGAAGCGATTAGGAATCGAACTCAAGGCCGTGATGAACCTATCGTCATCTATATTTCCATCATGTCTGGAATGTTATCTCGTCTTTCGAAGAAACTTTCTGAAACAGAACAATTGGAGATTATTTTGAGGTATATTCGCCCATGTTATTCAGTCTTCGTAGCTCTAAAAGATATTGACTCTATCGACTCTCTTCTGGCTACTTGCCAAAACTATGAAAAGTTCCTAGACAGAGACAAACAATTTAAAGAACCAAATGTACAACAAAGTCCTCTTATTTCTGAATTCAACTACAAGCATTCCACTTCAAGTTCAGTTGACTCTCCAAATTCTTCTAATAACTTACGACCTTCTCCTCCCTTCATGAATAAATTCGCTTCATCCTACAAATACCCTTCCAGACAAGTTAATAGTCTCTCTCAAGCTAAAGCTCCTCAAGAAAGCTCTTTTTGTGTTCGCTGTCGTAAACAAGGTCATACTTTGAACACTTGTACTCAACCACGATTCGTGATTTGTTTCAAATGTGGTTTTAAAGGTTTTAAAACTGCAGATTGCCCTACTTGTTCTCCCAAACCACATACTAGTTCAAAAAATTAACTGTTGACTTGAAAAGTAACTTAAATTTTGATAATGACGATTGGACTAGTTGGATTAAAACAATTCAAAACTTCTTTTCTTGTTACAAAATCTCTTCTACACTCTACTCCAAAGAACAAGATCTTATTCGTCCATTCGTTAATGTCAAAATTTATGACTTAACTTTATCTGGTTTACTAGATTCTGGCAGCTCAGTAACTATTCTGGGTAATAATTCTCATTTGGAAATTCTTAAACTGGGCTGTAAACTTTTCAAGTCAGATCTTATTACTGTCTCTACTGCTAATAATCAAAAAGTTAATTCCTTGGGTTATTTTGACTTACCTGTTCATTTCAATAATCAAACTCATTTGATTAAAGCTTATGTTTTCCCGTAAATATTTCCTTCACTAATACTAGGTATTGACTTTTGGAGAAAATTTAATCTGTTACCTAGTGTTTTATCTTCTCTTAACTTTACAGAATCTAAATGCTAAAGATATTAAAGTTTTACCTTATGAGCATTTAACTCCTAACCAAAAGGACATCGCTAACGACATCATCCAACGCTTCAAGACAATTTCTTTTGAAGAAAAAGGTATCCTGGGAAGCACACACTTAATCACCCACAAGATTGATACTGGTGATTCTGTTCCAATCAAACAAAGATGTTACAGACTGTCTCCTGAAAAACAAAACGCGTTAATTAATGAAGTTGACAAGATGCTGGGATGGAACGTCATTGAACAATGCGAAAGTCCTTGGTTATCTCCAGTTCTCATCACTCCGAAGAAGAATGGTGAATGGCGTTTCTGCGTAGACAGCAGGAAGCTTAACTCAGTTACACGTCGTGATGCTTATAGTCTGCCATTAATAAGCGAAATTTTGGACAACCTGAAGAATGCCAAATACTTATCAAGCATCGACATTGCGAAAGCATTTTGTGAGATTGCCCTGAATCCTGCTGATAAAGATAAAACTGCATTTTATGTAGGAAGAGGTATGTTTAGATTCAAGGTAATGCCTTTTGGTCTCTCTAACTCACCTGCAACTCTACAAAGATTAATGGATATGCTTTTTACTCCTGAATTTGAGAACAAGGTATTTTGCTATCTGGATGACATCGTTATTATTAGCGAGACTTTTGATGAACACATATCGCTTCTCATGAAAGTTCATGAAAAACTTTTAATATGCTAATCTGACTATTAACTTTGAGAAGAGTCAATTCTTCAAGAAAGAACTGAAATACCTTGGTTTTCTAGTGGACGAGTATGGTCTACGTGCTGATCCAGATAAAATAAAAGCTATTTTAGAATATCCTGTACCTACTTGCAGAAAAGAAGTACGTAGATTCATAGGCACCTGCAGCTGGTTCAGAAGATTCATTCCAAACTTTAGCACCATTGCCTCTCCACTCAACCAACTAACCTGTTCCGGGAAGAACGCTCCTAAATTTTTATGGAATTCACAAGCTGCAGCTGCTTTCCAGAAACTTAAAGAAGCTTTGGTAACTGCTCCTGTCCTTGCTTGCCCTAACTTCGAACTACCCTTCTCTGTACATTGTGATGCATCAAATTATGGCATAGGAGCAATGCTTACTCAACATCAAGATGACAAAGAAGTCGTGATTGCTTACATGAGTAAAGCACTAAACAAAAATCAACAGAACTACTCAACTACTGAAAGAGAAACATTGGCTGTAATAACTGCGTTAGAACATTGGCGATGTTATCTAGACAATGGTAAAGAATTTACAATATATACTGACCATGCTGCACTTAAATGGTTTCAGAACTTATCGAATCCATCAGGAAGACTTGCTCGCTGGACTTTACGCTTATCATGCTTTAACTTTGTCCTGAAACATAAAAAAGGAAAGGATAACGTTGTTCTAGATTTATTATCAAGACATAAGAATCAAGAACGTCCTGATACACGAGAAATTTCACCTCAAGGCGTACATCCTATTACGATTGAAGAACCACCTGATCGTGAACTTGAGCACTACAACAAGATTTTTCTCGGATGCTCCAACAACCCAGACGCATATCCCAACTACACTATCAGTGATAACAAACTTTACCGCTGCATCCATTCTCCCGATCGTCTAAACGATGACTTTATTTGGAAAGAAGTTCCACTACCTCGAGATAGTCATACACTTATTGAAGTTAACCATGGTTCCCCTTCAGAACTCCATCTTGGTATCTTCAAGACATTCAAGAAAATATCTTTAAAATACTATTGGCCTGGTATGTTTAAGGACATTGCCAAATTAATCTCGTCTTGTGAAACCTGTTTAACCCACAAACACCCTAATCATTCTCCCTATGGTCTTATGGGTAAACCCAAACTTTGCTCCAGACCTTTTCAAACTATATCCTTAGATCTTATGGGTCCATTACCTATGACTCGTAGACGAAATCAGTATATTCTAGTAATTAACTGCAATTTTACTAAATATACTATGATTTTTCCCCTTAAACGTGCTACTTCAGCTAATATTATTAATCTTTTGGAAAATTCAGTTTTCCTAGTTCATGGCATTCCCCAAACTATTATAATGGACAACGCGGTTCAATTTCAGTCGCGAGAATTCCAATCATTCTTAAATTCTTATAACGTTCCTTGTATTTTTCACACAGCTTTATATTGTCCTCAGGTTAATCCTACGGAGAAGTTTAATAGTACAATTATTACAGCTCTAGCATCTCTAGAAGGAGACGATCATAGATCCTGGGACAACCATCTTGCTAAGATTCAGTACGCAATGAACAGCGCTACAAATGTGGCTACTGGCTTTACTCCAAACTTTTTAGTCTTTGGTAGGGAAACAATACCTTGTGGTTCCCTCTATACTCCAACTCAGAACCTCGAGGAATTGATATTTATGCCTCGTGATATTTACGCGTCTAATGCTGGTCTCCTCTCATCTATTTTTCACAAAGTTCAAACTAAACTTCACATAGCTCACGCTAAAAATAGCGCTCGCTATGATCTTCGCCGGTCTTTTAAAGAATTTAATGTGGGAGACACTGTTTGGCGTAAAAACCATGTTTTAAGCAATGCCGGCGCTTACTTTAATGCTAAACTTGCCCCTAAGTTCATCAAGTGCAAAGTGATAGCTAAACTGTCACCACTAATCTATGTGCTTGAAGACCCTAATGGAGTTAGAGGCAAGTGGCACATCAAAGATGTAAAATCATAATTTTTTTTAACTTTTATTAACTGTATATATGTATAAATATCACCATCATTCTCACCTTATTATTTTTATTTCTTTGTTTGTTTGGTGATCCAGTGTTCTTCAACACATCTTGCTTTAGGACCTCGAATTTTCGTTGGTTAATCTTCACTTTTTGTTTCAGACACATCTCGTTAGTGATGTTGCTGATCTCTGGCTTTGAGCCCTACCGCTCTGGCCGTTCTTAATCTTTACTTAAGTCATAGTGACTAAAGCTTGCTTAAGATTAATTTCTTTATCTTTATCTTCACTCAGGAGCGGATGACAACTCCTTAAATAAGCCTGGATGTCCTTTCAAAATATTTTTTTTTCCACGCAGGAGCGGATGACAACTCCTTAAATAAGCCTGAATGTCCTTTCGAAAACACACTTTTAGAGTGGTAGTCATTGAATGTGAACTCCACCCTTACCTGAATGCAGATGATGAATGTAAGAGATAGTATATCTGATTTTGCCTGGTGATGTCTGTTTCTGCACAGCTGTGTTTTTATGGTTTATTTTAGAATGTACATGTCAAAATTTTTGCTGAGTCAAAAATTTTTCCAGGGTCGGGGGGAAAATGTAGTGTTACGTTACTTACATACCATTTTAACTATTTTAAATTTATTTTTCCATTCTGTTTTCTATTTTCTGTATTCATCTCAAAACTAGATATTTTGCATCACCTTTATTTCCATAGGAACCTGTAACATTTTTAAACCATAAGAACACAATAACAAATCATTTTCACGTCGTATTTTCCCGTTATCAGCACTTTTTAAATCGATGTCAATGGAGTCTACCTTTTTCGGTCTTTTATTTAGTTCTCTGTAACTCTGCAATTTCGGGTTTTGGGCGCGCTGTTGCGCTACTTTTTTTTCCTATATAAATAATATCTCATTTTTCACTTAAATCTTGTCGTTTCTGTATTACGAGCCTAAAACCAAAACTTGACATGTTTTGACATCGTTTTTTATCAGGTTGTCATGGCAATTTTTATTCAAATATCGTTACCGGCCTGATGTTTTTACTTCAAAATACTCCTTTCTTCTTGGCCATTTACATGAATTTGCTTTTAATTTAAATAATTTCAAATTTAATGAGAATAATTTTCCGTTCTTAGGCAGATCCGTCAAAAAGCAAAAATAAGCCGAACAATCGGCGAATGGGAGAGTCTGACTTGAGCTTTGATACTTGAAGCATCTCCTAAAGGCCTTTTCCGCACTGCCTCGGGATCCTGCAAGCCTCTGCCCGCTCCTTAAGTCGTCGCCTAGCCACGCCTACGCCTCCGCCTACTAGTACGCTGTGTTTGCCTACTTCAAGCGCCGCGTGTACCTACTTCAAACGCTGCGTGCCTACTCCAGACGTTGCGTGGACCTACTCCAGACGCTGCGTGTCTATTCCGGACGCTGTGTGTGTCTACTCCGGAAGTTGTGTTTGCCTACTTCAAGCGCCGCGTGTACCTACTTCAAACGCTGCGTGCCTACTCCAGACGTTGCGTGGACCTACTCCAGACGCTGCGTGTCTATTCCGGACGCTGTGTGTGTCTACTCCAAGCGCTGCGTGTACCTTCTCCAGACGCTGCGTGTGCTTTCTCCAGATTCTGCGTGTACCTAGAGCAGGAGCTGTGCACCTATCATAGGCATAGCCTGTGCATACTTCGTTGCAGTATCTTTATCTTTGTTATTTTTTTTAATAATATTGTAAATCACTATCCTCATTACAACCCATCATCACCTTCATACCTTTTTTATAACAGAAACTGTAAAGCTTTTCAAATTTTTAAATAATTTATTTTATTTTGGTTGTTTTCGTTGTAGTTAAGTTAGGTTCTTTAGTTTTTTTATTGTCGCTTCACGACACTACATATAACACTTCACTTACAATCATCACTTTAATATTTTTATTCTAGATAACTTAAAGAGGTACAATTTTTAATTAAATTTTTATTTCTTAAACTTAACTTTGCACTTAATTATAACAATGAAAAGGGTTATTAAGTACGAATTCCTTAACAAGGCCGAACTCGAATACGAAGTGAAGATTAGATGTGAGGAACCAGCTAATACTGTTTTGCATGACACTACATTTGTATATATGTTTGTATATTTGTATATAAGTTTGTATATATGTATAAATATCAATTTCAGACACATGTCGTTAGAGATGTTGCTGATCTTTGGCTTTGAGCCCTACCGCTCTGGCCGTTCTTAATCTTTACTTAAGTCATAGCGACTAAACCTTGCTTAAGATTAATTTCTTTATCTTTATCTTCACTCAGGAGCGGATGATAACTCCTTAAATAAGCCTGAATGTCCTTTCAAAATGTTTTTTTTTCCACGCAGGAGCGGATGACAACTCCTTAAATAAGCCTGAATGTCCTTTCGAAAACACACTTTTAGAGTGGTAGTCATTGAATGTGAACTCCACCCTTACCTGAATGCAGATGATGAATGTAAGAGATGGTATATCTGATTTTGCCTGGTGATGTCTGTTTCTGCAAAGCTGTGTTTTTATGGTTTATTTTAGAATGTACATGTCAAAATTTTTGCTGAGTCAAAAATTTTACAGGGTCGGGGGGAAAATGTAGTGTTATGCTACTTACATACCATTTTACACTATTTTAAATTTATTTTTCCATTCTGTTTTTGATTTTCTGCATTCATCTCAAAACTGGATATTTTGCATCACCTTTATTTCCATAGGAACCTGTAACATTTTTAAACCATAAGAACACAATAACAAATCATTTTCACGTCGTATTTTCACGTTATCAGCACTTTTTAAATCGATGTCAATGGAGTCTACCTTTTTCGGTCTTTTATTTAGTTCTCCGTAACTCTGCAATTTCGGGCTTCGTGCGCGCTGTTGCGCTACCTTTAATTCCTATATCAATAATATCTCATTTTTCACTTAAATCTTGCCGTTTCTCTATTACGAGCCTAAAACCAAAATTTGACATGTTTTGACATCGTTGTTTATCTGATTGTCATGGCAATTTTTATTCAAATATCGTTACCGGCCTGATGTTTTTACTTCAAAAATACTCTTTTCTTCTTGGCCATTTACAAAAATTTGCTTTTAATTTAAATTATTTCAAATAATTTCTCGTTCTTATCCCAGAACCGTCAAAAAGTATAAAAGCCGAACAATCGGCCAATAGAGGTTCTCACTTCAGCTTTCATACGAGAAGCATTTCTTAAAGGCTTTATCCGCACTGCCTCGGGATCTTGCAAGCCTCTGCCTTCTCCTGAAGTCGTCGCCTAGCCACGCCTACGCCTCCACTTTCTAGTGCCCGCGCTATCTTCGGCCGCTGTGCGTGCTTGTCTCAAGCGCTGCGTGTGCCTACTCCAGACGCTGCATGTTCCTACTCCAGACGCTGCGTGTCTACTCCGGGCATTGTGTGTGCTTACTCCAAGCGGTGTGTGTGTGCCTACTTTAACCCCTAAGGTACCGAGGACATGTTGACAGGTCCAAGTTTTGTGTCCGCTAAGTACCGAGGACATGTATACATGTCCGCATTACGTGCTGCTATTTTCGACATTAATTGATATAAAAATACAGTATATTTTCGATTGAACACTATTTCATTCGATTCTGAACGAACTAAAGAATATTCTGTAGCATTATATTCACTCGGTTATATAGACATCATCAAATATAACAGCCATTCGCTTTTGCATGCCGGTACGGTGGGTTGCGTAATCGTTGAAGTTTTGTGATTGTGATTTTAGTTGGATTTTCTTTCAAAAAAACTGTAAGTAATGTTATTTATCTTTACTACGTAATGTTTTTGAATGATCTAAGTTACAACAACAGTAACTTTTTATGTTTCAATTGATAAAAAAGTAGAAACAAAAAACCTCTACGCGAACAATTCATAACGATCAAGATTTCTAATATGATAATAATAGTATATTTCTTATTCGAATACCATAGTAAATACTTTTACTAGGAATTGCTAAATGTTATATCTATATGATTGTATAAGAAAAATAAAGGAAGACACTATAATATATACACAAAAAGGTTTTGAAAATGAGGTTACAAAGCGCGCGCAAACTGTCTATTGTTGAATTTTTTTGCAAATGTTTGCAAGTGAAAAAGTAGAATTATTATAATTATTACATGCATAATTTTGATTCATTTAGGAAGAATATGTTTTATTGATTGTAAGGACATAAACGTAAAATAAAAACTTACGATATTTCATTCATAAAACAAAATTTATTGTCAGTAAGTACACTTTATAAAGATCCGTTAGAAACAAAGAGCTGTACATAATAAAATAAACATTTAAATGTTATGGTTATTGTTTCTACTTATCGAAAATCTTATCGGCTTTAAATAACTGTAACTAAAACCTCTTTAAACATAAATGAAAGGTCGTGAGAAACATAAATATTTAAAACAAGTGTATTTAAAAATTGTAATTCACTATCATCATTACAGCCCATCATCACCTTCATACCTTTTTATTTATATAAAAGAAACTGTAAATATCTTTACAAATTTTAAATAAATTATTTTCTTTTTGGTTGTTTCGTTGTTAGGTTAAGTTCTTTAGTTTTTTAACTGTCGCTTTACATTTTTCTGTAAATATTTTTACAAATTTGAAATAAATTATTTTCTTTTTGGTTGTTTCGTTGTTAGGTTAAGTTCTTTAGTTTTTAATTGTCGCTTTACGACAAGTCCTGGCAAAAGGGTTTCCTCTATTTTGCTAATATTGGTAAACATAAATTACAAATGATAAGAAATGAGTGAATTCTGTAGAATATTAAATTTTTTGTCAGTAATAATTGCCCAGAAAGATACTTACTATCATCATCGTCATCATAACCATAATTACAGCTCTTCACAAGTCCACTGCTGAACACAGTCCTCCCCCAAGGAATGTCACAATAGACATAATGGTACGATGCGTATACCTTAATAATACTTAATTTTAGATTTCTAGGATCCATGATATTATTAAAACAAAACTAATGACTTCTTTTACCACCAATACCAACTATTATATAATTAAATAATTATTTCTAAAATATAAATAACTTCTAAATAAATGTAACATAAATTTTCAAAACATGTACTTGCTAGTAGAAAAGAAAGAAGACGAAGTTTGCGAGTGATAGCCTCGTCCCACTAAATAGAGTGGTGGTTTAGTACCGTGGACAACCGATGCAGGTGCATCTTGCATGCACGCAGGACCGTGGCTGCAGCATTCCTTGGGAAAGGCCTATGAGAGGCAGTGTCATTGTAATGGGGAATATTGTTTAAGATGCCTTCTATACTATCGCCATAAAAACATAATAAATCAAAATTAGTAATGTGTAAGATACAACTTCTAAACTAAGAAATTGCATTTGACTGGGATATACACTCATTTACAAATTAAGAGGCACTAAAAAACGTTTTATTTCCCCTATTATAATTATCTTGTGTACTGGCCACAAACATTAGAAAATGCTATATAAAAGAAAAGTTTGAAACGTTTTATTTTTATTTTGCCAGCTTTTGAATTTTAGTTTAAATCTTAGTTTTGTTTAAATGTTTGTATTGACTTGACTATGTGGTTGAGGGTCAATTACATAATGGGGAGGTATTTCTGTGGGGCGCGCACGCTACTTCGCGTCTTTGAGAATAAGTCACGAACAGCGGCACGGTATGTAGCTGAGATTTTGGAAGAAGTTTAATATCTATTCGCTTCTTTTATAAGAGATAGAATTAATGCGAGTACCACATACTGTGGCTGTAGTTGTCGAATACCTTCGAGACGTTGAAATCTTAAAACTTAGTTATTCAATATTATTAACATAAAAATATTAATAATAGTGTTTTAATTAATAATATTAATTTTTAAACTTATGACTTAAGCGTATATAATAAGCTTGGAAGATAAGATAAGAAAAGAAATCCTGCCCAGCTTACAGATCTCAGAAACGCATGAAAGAAGAATGGTACGTAATCTCTCAAGATTTAATTGATTAGATTAGATATAGATTTTAATTTAACTTAATTAGACGTATACCAAAAAGACTGAAAACAGTTCGAACAGATAGAGGCGACAACAATAAGTTTTGATAACAGCCCACGTTTACTAAGGTTTTATGAAAAAAATTAATTATACTTTAAAATACAAAAATGTTTCTTTTCTGTAAAATATTTAATTTTCTCCTAATTTGGTTATTTTGTCATTTGATCGTTTTTTTTTCTATGTTTGAAATTTTAAATCAACTAATAATAAGCAAAATCTGAAACAACAAACCAAAATATTCATGACATTTTGTTTTATACATACTTTTTTGTGTTTCTCCAAATTAGTCCATGAGTTTATAATTTAATTAATATAATCAGGCGTTACTTTACGGAAATCTATTTTATTAAAGTTGGTAAAAATTATTTTGCCCATATCTGCTCAATAAAATAAAATGATGTTTCTTACCTATATGAAAAGCACCTCCCACCCTCCCTCAGCACTATCCCCTCATCACTAACTCCAGCACCACTGCTCCCAACACTAATTCACTAGGAAAAACACACCACCAACCATAATACAACACGTGTTTCGCCAATACACGAGGCATCCTCAGGTGAAGTAGACTCTGCTAAAGCGGTCACCCACCGCAGTGGTGTGACTTTTCCAGTGTCAGTGCGTAAGTACACGTGTGGCACTATACTATCTGAGTGGTTGACAAATTCTGACTCTATTATTACGTATGGACATAGTCGATGTCAGTCAAGTTAATTTCATGATAATATAGAAATATCTGCAAATGATATGCTTGAACTAAATTATAAAGATTTTTATCAACTTTTGCAATCTATATTAATTTCTGAAAGCAGTTCTCAGAAAAGTCCACGTGTTTTTTTCTGAAAAAAGTAATAGACGACTGCGAGAGCTACGATTGGTTCTGAACGATTGATTCTGAACGATCACTTAGATGAGATGGAACTTTAGTTATTTCATTAGATGAGTTTACTGAGTGCGCTCTAGCATTATTAGACAAAATAAGAACTTTAATATTCGTAGCTTCTGGACGTGGCTCTAACTGTTCATATAACGTCATCCTACATATTATTAATTTTTCAAAGATTTTGATATATACTCGTATAATTTGATACTACAGAAATTTCTCTGTCCTATAATGACTCTGTCTTATTTTAGCGATATAGAAGAACCATCTACTCCATCTTATCTCAGGGGTCCCATTAGAGGCGTCTATGGTAAAGGCCGTAAAAATCTCAACCTTCATTTATAACACACAGTCCACTTGATGGTAAATGGATGCTGTGGTCCGTAGACATCTTCATCTATCTTCAATCCCTTACAAACAAATTGCATAATTTAATTATGTAATTATATATATAGTCTTTCGAAATCACATAAGTGTTTAAGGACAGTGAAAGAAAAGTGAGAATACATTCTCACTCCCGCGCAACCTTTGGGTGCACTTTGTTTAAAATCAAACTATTTCATCAGTCGGCAGAGTGCGCCGAGTTTGTACAAGGTAGGTAAAACTGAAAGCCGGAGACAAAATGCGCATATTTGCCTTTAGTAAAATGTCACATAGCTTATTTAATAAGCATTATTGTAATTATTGTGTTGAATAAAAAATTTACTTTGAATAAAAATAAAAGAGACTTTAAAGAACAAAAATAATTTACACAAAAATATTCTAAAATCGGTGCTAGGGCATAGTGCATGCAATAAATTACATACTCGTAAATTATATTATTTCCCTTATTTATGAAGTAACCTTTACTTTTTATTAATATAGGAATATCACAAGCTACGAGTATATAACTAAAATGTCGATTAAATTGTCACAGAAGCCACCATTTTGTCTGGAAATAAGAGAGTTTTAAACCTTTTTACAATATGTTATCGTCCCCCTTAGAGGTGGAGAATTTATTCTTTAAATTTTTATGGGCTACCAATTTAATACAAGAACGAGAGTTAGAATCGATCAAAGTATGCAAAGATATCGCGCAACGTACTCACAGTGGAATTGAAAACCTCTTCCATTTTTAATCAGGATGGATTTTTTTATATTATTTACTTCAAACAAGGAAAGCCACATATGCGTTGTCACTTCTGAGGACTCAGATTGAATGCCTCATTATATGTGATTATACTCGATCTTTATACTGTTTACACATCAGTGCATGCAGACTTGCTCGACGGTAAAAATAGGTAAGAGAGTGAAACTTACCTATACAGACAATTATTCACAAAACGAGATGTGGTTTTATATCACAGTCTATGATGTCTTTTTTATTATTTTATAATATCTTATAATCATAAAGATTATGAAGACATTTTAAATAATGTTTAGTATAGGAATTTAAAATCAGACACTATAAATCGAAATATATTGCCTTTTTATAGCGTCTACATTTCATTTCATATAATGGACTAGTTTACGATCGATGTGTTTTGCGTTTGCTTTGTTCTTACTTGATACAGAGAGAAAGAAAAACTAAGACCATATTTTTTATGCAACATGTTATAGTGATTTCAAAAGATCCTCTTACACGATAGTTCTTTTGTTGCACATATAGACACATACATTATATTGTTGTGTATAAGACAGGGCCAGTTATAATAAATCGTTTGTAATCGCTAGCTGATTTTCATTCTTTGTAATCTTAAAATTGTTGGAAGCTTAATGCACCATGGATGAATCAAATTTTCGATAAATGTAACCGCTTGCTGCGCACAATAAATAACGCCATCAACCAAACGGGACTGATTTCGATAGGTATTGTCTTCTTATCCGATATCTATGGTTGGATTGGTTGATGGTTTTGGATTGATTATGTATTGTAGGATTACTGGAACATTTAGGCTGAATTACTTCTTTTACAGAAGCATTTCACTAAGCTCATGAACTTTTTTATTCGTAATACTAAATTCAATTCTAGTCAAATACCACTTTGCAAATTTTTTTAAAAGGTACCACCTTTAAAGACAAAGCTAACGGCAAAACATACAATACACAATATTTAGTTATCTTTGTTGTAACACAAGCTAAGCACTGTAAAACTCACACAAAACTTACTACTAACCAGATATTTTATTCGAAATCAATAAGATTATTTAATTGAGTTTAGTTTTTTTTTGTTCGTAATAGGTACTGTATATATATGTATAAGCACAATGATGAAAAAATTGCCACATGTTGGTTGTGTATGAGAATTCATTGCCTCATTTCGTTTCGTGAGTGTAGTCGATGTGGGAAATGCCAAAACGCTTTTATGGCTTCCAGTAAATGGTGGTGAACTTTGTCGTTTTTCTAATGCATAAAATACTCAGATTATCGACGGAGCAGCGTTAAATTTACTCACGTCTAGTTCAGCTACCTGTTAGGTTCCTGCCAGACGTAAATACCAAGGTATATTCTCCCTAGAACGGGACAAGCTCAGTTTCGGTAGCGCACTCTTACAGGTCGGTAAAGATCAATAAGAATATTAAATATCTACTGGTGCGGTCGCACAGTCCTTAGTAGTTATAAGAATATGACGCTGATATTCGTATGGTGGCAACGTATGTCTTATCTCCCTTAAGGGGGGGGGGGCTTTTATTTAAGAATCCCTCCTTTTGTGAAGTCTATGGGACAACAACTAACTAGAGCTCAGGTAATCAGTACTGAAACATGCACTGTATTTGTTATCATCTTTCCGTTAACGTTCAAATTCAAACAAATTCAAATTCATTCACACATCGTCAATAAAAAATAAAAAATCGCACTTAAATAATATCTCATACATTGTTACCATAGCCATAGGGGGGATGAGTCGCTCGCGTCCGTAGGCTTCGACCACCTAACCTTAGGCCCACCCTACACGTGTCCCCCGGGTGGTGCTAAACGAGCGACAAAGCCGATAAAATGGACTCGGCTCCTCGCCGTATGGTAGCGGCGTAAAATCTACCACCAACCCTTGTTCGCACCATGACTCAAGAAATAAAAGAAATGGCCCCGAGTTCCCGGCGCCCCTTAAATGGGGCAGGGGTGCGAAGAATCTCCGGGAGAAAAACCGGCGACGAGGTTCGCTACCCGTCACGTTCTGTCTCCCGGAGGGGCGAAAAGTGGATTGCGGAAACCCGCCTGGCTACGCTGAATGTATGTGGAGGAATGAATGATAAGATGGATGAAGTATGCGAAATGATGAATGACAGAGGAATAGATGTGTTATGTGTGAATGAGACGAAACGAAAGGGAAAGGATGCCACTGCACATGGCACGTATACCGCGTATTGGTCTGGTGTGGGCGAGACCGAACGGGCATGCCAGGGAGTCGGTTTCATCCTTTCAGAAAGAATGGGACGATGTGTGAAAGAGTATGAATGTGTAAGCCCGAGACTGCTATGGATACGAATGAAAGTGGGCTTAAAGAAGATGTTCCTACTAGGGGTATACGCCCCAGACATGTCTAAGCCCACTTACATCCGAGAGCAGTTTTGGGACATGGTAAGGATGGTGTTGACAAAATGTAAGGAAAATGAAAATATTATTATGTTAGGAGACTTTAATGGAAGGGTTGGGGTGAAGAGGTCTGGTTATGAAAGGATATTGGGAACGTTTGGTGATGAAAGTATAAATGAGAATGGTGAAGACCTCCTCACCGTATGTGCGGAAAAGAATCTTTTTGTGACGAATACTTGTTTTCGTCATAAGAAGATTCACATGTATACATGGGAAAGAGGTGATGATAGAAGCATGATAGATTTCGTAATTGTGGATGAAAGAATGAGGAGCGCAGTCGTAGATACAAGGGTTTACCGGGGGTCCAACGTAGGGACGGATCATTACTTGGTCTTATGTCGAATTAATGGTCTTTTCAAGCGTTGGCGGCATCGGACATCTGTATCTACCACTGCGTTACAGCGTATAAGAATAGAGAAGTTACAAGATGAAGATGTGATAGAGAAGTATAAATGTAGACTGAGAGAAAATATTAGATGTTTGAATGAGTTGTGTATGAATGATTTAGACTTGAATACTGTGTGGGATAATATTAAGAAAGGTTTGGTGGATACCGCCACCGAAGTATGTGGTGTAAGTAAGAGAACAAATGAAAGGAAAAGTAATACGTTATGGTGGGATGATGAGGAACGGGTGGAAGTTGAATCAAAGAAGAAAGCATGGTTAGATTTACTAGCAACCAAAGCTGGTAATTCTTCTGGTATGAATGATGAGATTGAAAGAAAAAAGGCAGAATTTAGACGTCTAAATAAGAGAGTAAAAGAAGTTGTTGAAAGGAAAAAGAAAGAAAGAACGGATAAGAATGATAGAAGGATATCTGATAATTTCCAGGCTAACATAAAAATGTTCTGGAAACTCGTAAGAACTGCCAGGGGAAATACAAAACAGCCTATAATAAATGCTATAAGAGACGAGAATGGATGTATTCTGAATGATGAAGTTTCGAATTTAAACAGATGGAAGGAATACTTTGAAAGCGTGTTTATGAGTGAAGAGTCGTATGAATTAAATGAACTAGAAATTCCGAAAGAAGTGGAAAGGGGTATGGAGATAAGTGTAGATGAAATAATGAAAGCAATGAAAAGCATGAAAGCAGGTAAAGCAGCTGGATATGATAGAGTATCACTCGAGATGCTAAGGGCTGGAGAGGAAGTGGTGGCAGGCCTGCTGTACACCTTGTTTAATTTATGTTGGGAATTAAAACGGGTACCGGATGACTGGTGTAAAGCAGTTATAGTACCAACATATAAAGGAAAAGGGTCACCGCGGGACTGCAAAAACTACCGCGGTATCAGGTTGCTAAGTATTGTGGGTAAACTGTATGCTAAGGTGTTAATTTAAAGAGTTATGAAAGAAACTGATGGAAAAATTTGGGATGTGCAAGCGGGTTTTAGAAAGGGAATGGGGTGTACAGATCAAGTCTTTTCCATGCGCATGATTGCGGAGAAGTTTTTGGCCAAAAACCAGAAAGTTTTTTGTGCGTTCATGGACTTGGAAAAGGCTTATGACAGAGTGGACAGGAATGTGTTATGGCAAACACTGAACTCATATGGGTTGAGCGCTGGTTTGATACAGGCATTGAGGTCTCTTTATAGGGACTCTAGTGCTTGTGTCAGGATCAATGGGGTCTACTCGGACTGGTTTGGCATCCAAAAAGGTGTCAGACAGGGCTGTGTAGCTTCCCCTTGGCTGCTCAACCTATTTATGGACCGGTGTTTGCAAACTTTGAAAGATGAAGAATGTGGGTTAAGAATGGGCGAGTTAACCGTCAAATGCCTTTTGTATGCCGATGATCAAGTCATACTTGCGTCATCGGCGGCAGAGTTGCAGATGATGGTTACATTAATGAACTGGGAATTGAAAGAAAGGGGAATGAAAGTGAACGCAAGTAAGACGAAAGTGATGGTTTTTGAAAGAGAAGAAAGCAAAACGGTATGTGAAATAAGAATAGAAGGAGAGTTAATTGAGCAAGTGGATGAGTTTGTGTATTTGGGATGTGTATTTAGCAGGGATGGTAGATATGATAGGGAAATAGAACGACGAGTAAATGCAGGGAATAGGGTGAATGGGGCACTACACTCTATTATGAAGAACCAGAATGTGTCAAAACAGGCACGTATGGTAATTCATAATGCTGTGTTAGTCCCTACTTTAATGTATGGTAGTGAAAGCTGGGTGTGGCAGAAGAAGCAAGAAAGTAGAATAAATGCTGTAGAAATGCGGTCTTTAAGGAATATGCTAGGGTTTAATCTGAATGACAGGGTGAGAAATTGCGTGATAAGAGATAAATGTGGTATGCAAGATGATGTTGTGACCAGGATTAAGAAAGGAATGCTTCGGTGGTTTGGTCACGTAGAAAGAATGAATGAGGAAAGAGTGACAAAGCAAATTTATATGGCAGATGTGAATGGCCGAGTCGGAAAGGGACGCCCTAGAAAAAAGTTTATCGACCAAATTGGCGATATTTTGAAAATGGGCCACGTTAGAAGTACCCTTAACCGACGAGCATGTATGCGTAGATATATGGATGTAAAGGAGGCGAAAGAGGTATGTCAGGATCGTGCCAAATGGAAGTCCGTAGTCTCTGCCTACCCCTCTGGGTGACAGGCGTGAGTGTTTATGTATTATGTATGTATGTATATATGTTACCATAGCAGATATTAGCCAACAAGAATGAATTATTATTTCACCGGATGAGCGCGAAATAAGAAACGTGACGGCTGTAATTCGTTCCTCTTAAGTCTCTCTTAATCTCCTTTTTCTTTCTCGTAGATTAGTAGACTGTCTCACGTACACATATTATATGACAAGCGCATTATACTCATTTATTATATGTTTTAAGATATTTTGTTGACTATTAACTTCTACCCGCGGATCCACCCTGCGTGGCATTACAAAGTTATTTATGTTAAATTGCTAAGGGGTCGGCGTTAGAATACAAAATTACTTAAGTGTTACCTATATTAAGATTCTTTTTCTTTTTTACAGCGTCTGTCTCTCTTGTTAGAAAATGAATATTGAAAGGTTTATTATTTATATCAAAATTTTGTAGTTGATAAATAACCTTGTTAAAATATAATAAATCAATATAGTGCGTCTGTCATAAAGAAATAAACGTTGAGAAAAAAGGGGATCGGCAAAGTTGCATGTAAGACGAAGGATTAGTAGTAGTATATATTTGTTTTCGATATGTAGATAAACTTATGATTTTTGATATTACTTCCTAGAAACATATTGTATTATGTCGGCGTACCTAAATAACGTTATGTGGACGCTACAAATTTTCTATGTCCCAAATTGTAAGGGAAAAGCCATAAATCGCATCACCGTATCGTGACAGAGTATCAAAATTGTCCATCCTACCGATTTTGTGCATCTGATACGAGGTTGTTTATATGTAATTTATTTAAAATTTTATATATCATAATTATATAATTATACAAGAGAGATAGTTTGTGCTGAGATATTGTTGACGTGAATACGTCTTTAAATTTACTCCCATATTGCAAGATGATACAAAAAACTGATGATAAAAAATTACGGGATATATTTTTGTGTTGTAGCTATAGACCTATCATCTTCATTCAACGTTCCAACACTTATTCACCTGCTTAAATAATCAAATAATTCGCCACGTTGAGTGAAGCCTGTGAGCTGTGACGTATCACGTGCGACGAAGAGCTGCGTGACGTCCGTTCGAGATCGTTTCGTTACGTCCATGTATTTACTTAGAACACTTGGCCGTGTCCACTACACGGCCGCACCCCGATTTATTTTTGAATTAAATAAAGACAAAGGGGATCTTTTAGCAGTAAACGCGCAAACTTCTGTCTTCTGGGGATTGAACTCGACTAGATTTAGTCGATCCTAATACAACACTTTCTTCAGCAAAGACTCAACTTTAGACGCAAGTTTATTCCGGTACTTGGCGACGTTTTCTTGAGAAATATTGGCACGGTCGGTGTATAGAGCATCACCAGTGCTGTGATCCGAAAAATGCGATTCGAAAAATATCTTACAACTTAAAAAAAAGTATTTCGGTGTTTCGTTTTCTGTTAAAGCAACCCATTTATGACATTATATTTATGATATTAGTACTAAGAAGACATTTGAAAGATAAAACTTTTGAATACATTTAACGTTGAGGTAAGAACTGATATCTTTAATGCAATTATGTAAACAGAGTGCCGCCAAAATCATCGCGTGAACGACTTTAACATATTTAGGACTTCACTTTAAATTCCTAAAGTTATAGCTTTGTAATGCATACTCTAATTGTGTGGCGGTATGTAGTTTACTTCGTACAAAAAAATTACACAATGCAAACTATTTATTACACGGACTATATTTTTAATACTCGACATAAAACCGAATTCACCTTTGTGCTTTGTGTGCAGCCTTCATTCGGTAGACGAAGTAAGAAATGTGTCAACTGCTATCGTGGTTCTGCTTATTTTTCTTCTTGCTTCACTCCTCACGTATGAGTAGACAATAAAAACATTTTCAACTGTTGTTACTATTTTTATATTGTAGTACAAATAAACTAAGAAAACAATACTGTTTTCGTTAACGTACACATAAACACATAAATTAAGCCTCGGTTCAACTTACTACTTCTATCCTAGATATTAATAGTCAAATGTCGCTTAATATATGTAATATTTAAGACATAATAAAGTGCGGAAAATACATACTATACGCAAGTATTTTAATGCGTGTTAATATCTGGTTAAAATACGAAATAACAACTCCGCTATAGAAAGCTCAAATTGTTGCCAAAATTTAATTATGCAAGAGTTTCGGTGCGGATATTCAAACATTAACTTGAAACGTAACGAGTGGATGTGACGAGGTTGAACTCGCGAACCGGTGTTTGTATTTATAGGAAATATTTAACTAGAATACGAGTGAGTCACCTTTCTCTGTAGCTTTATATTTCTTACGCGAAAATTATTTAGTTGACCTTTGAGTTAATAATCAAGTCTAATATAGTGGACCCCCGCTAATCCGACAAACATTTTACAGGGCAGTGTCGAACTATCGAATTTGTTGGATTATAGAGTACTGCCTAAGACCCCCGGGGTATAGTCCGGAATTTCTTACAAAAGAGTACCTTTTAATCGAAAAAATTACAGCCCCAGCGATAAGATTCTATTTTATGTTATACATATGTACTTCATATAACATATTGAATTATGATTTGTACTCTGAAGTACAAATCATACTTAATTATGTATGTCAAATTTAGTAAATTTGACAACACAATAGAGAGCTTACGTTTTATTACAAAATTAACGTCATTAACTCATGCTATAGAACTTACAAAAAATATGCAATAACTTTACATTAGGAAATTATTGTGTACCAAACCAATTTACATACTAAAATAATCAAAAATTATGAATCAATCAATTTAAGAAGCATCAATTTAAGAGCATTATCAAGAAGCAATAACGCTTTTTGAGAAAAATAATTATCTTTCAACCATTTTCAGAATCAAATTTTTCAATTACAATCAAAACAATACCCCACGCGTCGATAACAATAGTGTTGGTGTGAACAAGTTATAACTTGTTTAATCATGCATTAGCGGAAACTAAAAAAAATCATTATTAAACAGGGGGTGCCGGAAGACAGGGCATGATTACTAGGGATCCACGGTACTCAAAAGGCGCATTATATTGTGTTTACAAAAATACCTTTTTGCTCAACTCTCTATAGGCTTTTTTTATTTTTAATTCTTTTAGGTCTAGCGACCTATTTTCAACCGGCAATTTGTATTGCTTGGAATTTAGAATAGAGCTTAGACAATTTAAAAAGTTTTTTTTTACATTATATGAGTAATTATGGCGATAAAGACATTTATTTCATTAAAAATTAATGACAAATGACAGGTTATTAAGTCAAGTTGACCAATCCGACAAATTTTCCAATTCCTTTTTTTATATATAATTTTATAATTTTTATTATTATTTCGTATAATATGGTTGGTGGAATATTACGGACTGATAAACAAGATAAGTACATTTATAGTGTAAGCATTGAATATGTAATTTGAGTTCACTTAGGGGTTGTGATTTTTATTCTACTTTATAGAATGTTTATTGCAGTGGTAAAGACATGCTGCAGCTATATTATACCCGGACAGGACCACGCTCTCGCAGAATACCAGCGTTAAGAGGACATAATATGCAATTTTCTTCAAAAACTTCATGTTTAGGGTTTTTTTTTCAAGGGCGATGTCGTAACGACGTGAGCAGATTATACGCAGAAAACGGTTTTCAAGAGTGAAGACAATCCCTACATAGCGTTTTACGAAAATAGGCAACAAGAGTTATCTTTCAGGTTGAATACAACCATTATTTTATACTAAAATACCCTATTTTAAGCATTAATATAATATAATATTTAGTTTTTTAGTGCGCAGTAAAGCTTAAATTACGAAAATATTTCGATTTAATATTAAAAAACAATACCATAACATCACCAAAACTGTCCATTTCAGTGTCCTTTTTTTCCAAGTATTGGGATATAAACTTATTTTTTTTAATAATTTTATGAAAATACATGTAATGTTTAATACCCTGAAAAGTTTTGCTCGTTTTATTTCTTCAATTATTTTATATGATTATTTTAAAAATACTATCGGACGCCGTCCGATTCAGTACGCTCCGGGTCTTTCTAATGACAGGACGTATCACTTTTTCCCGCCACCATCAGCGTTCGTGTTACTCTCTTACGAATAACGTAGCAGTTATATTAGTAGTATAGTTATATACCAGCGTAAAATAGTAGCTTAATGCTGTTGTGTTTCATATGGCGAGTTTAGAGAACCGGAGACCCTTTTGACAGGAAACGAGGCATTCCATCTTAATATTCATAGGTAATAGTGCATCTGCATTTTGATTTGTAATGGAGGATAGATATAGTTGTCTATGGGCCGCAGAAACCACTTATCATCAGGTGGACTGTGTACTCGTTTGTCACCCTATCCTATAAACAAATTCAATACGACAAAGTGCTTAAAGTGTTTTGTTCCAAAATAATGTTAATAATATAAATCTTTATAATACACCGTCCGAATCATATTATTATCTTAACTAACGAATATGGAATAAAAATACTAAGAAAATATAGGCACATGTAAAAAAGAAAATTGGGCAATCATCTTAGAAATCTCATTGTCTTGCAGGTCATTTATCGTTTTTTAAATAAATTACTTTGTTGACATAAGAACTTGTGTAATTTAAATACATTTTGTTCCTTATTGCAGTCCGTATCCCAAACTTTTGCATTCTTCGAGCATTGTTAAAGCTCAACTTAAAGCTTGAAGCGATAAAAACAGTCGACTAAAAATGTGTCGCTGTTATTGCAAACCTATCAGAAATGAAGCCAAAAACATTTTGAGTTAAGGAATTCTACTAAAATTGTGTAAGTATGCCAATATAGTGCAATTTACTAATAAAATTCAGAGATTGACTACTATCCACCCAAAGGTAAGATGTGGTGCACTATATCGGATGGAAAAATAGAGGGTTGCAAATTATTTCACTGCTTTACTGTACGCATTATGAAGGTAGACTGATATGTTCTGTAAACAGCCTATTTAAGCCTTCTGTTCATACTGAACCTAAACCATAAATAATCGTATAATCTGCTTTTATAGAATTTGGGTGACAAGTGAGCACACAGTCCACCTGATGGTAAGTGGATGTTGTGGCCCATAGACACTTAACCTCGATTAAGAATCAAAATGCAGATGCGTTGTCATCCCTGAGGACTAAGATAGAATGCCTGAATTCCTATAAAACGGATCTCCGGTTCTCTACACTCACCATACGAAATACATTAGCATCAAACTGCTATTATACGCTGGTATTCTGTGAGAGTATGGTCCTTCTCAGGTCGAGCTGACTCTTTCGTGCTACAACCAAAGTATAGTTGCAGCGTGGCTCTACCACGTACAATCACAATATTTTTCATCGCATGTAATCGCAGTATTTTTATACCTCCACTAAACTGCTATTTTATGTGTAAGTTAAATAAAATAAAGCTTAAACATCTGAAAAAAGGGGAAGAGAAATCCCCAGAAAACCAGGGGGAAAATACTATACATTCAGATACGGGAAACAACAACTATTGACCTCAGACTGGAGTAATTCAATAATACAAGAACAATTTTCCTCCCACCATTAGGTTACGCGCTCATCATAGTTTGCTGTATATTCCATAACATTCTATAAAGATAAATGCTTATAATCATACGAAAATTTAATATTTAACTTACAGTCCCAATCGTATGCCATCCTCGTATGCAATCCTACGCCATTCACGTATACAAATCTTGACTCAAAAACAAGCTGGTGCAATCTGCGACATCGCTCACTGACTGCTGCCTTGTAAAACTAAAACGGTTATCTGCTCTAACGTACTACATCTGGTAGTATGTTGTTAACACATAACGAATGATATTTCATTTCTCTTTCCCTTATTTTATATGCTTATGTTTTACTCATCATAACTTGTACAGAAAATATTTAACCTCTTTGCACATAGTGTCAGTTGCAACACTTGAGTGGAATAATTTTCCAGCGTCTATGTTTCCATTCCATACAATGTACATAGGTGTCAAGGCAAGATTGGATAGGCTTATGTCAAATTAAACTTATTACATCTTACCATCAGGTGGGACAGTAATCAATCACTGAATTATAGGTACTAGTAAGAAACGCACAGTATTGGCGTGTTAGCATGAATTCGCAAAATTCCTACACCCGAAATATTTTTGGTTCGATTGTCAATAGGTTGGCAATAACAGTGACCCCATTTCAAACGGCTGTTGCTATATTTTAAAGCTTTGAGTAGAGTTTTGACAACCCGAGACACAATATTAGTCTGCGGACTGCAACAAAATTACTGGTTATTATAATTGACAACATCTGTTGAGTTACAGAGAGTACGTATGAAGACAAACTTTTTTTTTGAATTTGTATTTTTTGGTTTGCGAATAGATTTTATGGTAATTTTAAAATGTTAACTTTATGTGTATGAATAATACTGCAAGAATTTATTTCATTTAATTAATATCATATAAGAAAAAAATGCAGAAGTTTATTAAATTCTACTTCTCTTAAATTTAACATTTAAAAGAAGCATATTGCACGCCTCATAAACGAAGCGTTGAGGTTGTACTCTACTCTCACCTAATGGAAATCCAGTAATTTTCTGAGCTAAAAATGTCTTTATTTTTTAACTATTGCACTTTTAGAATAATAAAATAACACATTTATTGAGAAAAATCACTCGTTTTAATCATTTTTCTATTATTTTTTTAAGTAGTTTTCTGTATTTAATGTAAACTGATTGAAAAAAACTTTTTAGGGTGTCCGGATATCTGTATATGTTTGTCAAAATAATTCTTTTTTTATTACGTTAAAAAATCACTGTAATTTGGTCTTGTTTTAATTGTAATTAATGAAAATGTAAAAAAAAACAACTGGTACCTTTCTACAAAAAAATATTCTCATTCGTCTCTTCTTTCGTCTCTTTTTTCGTTCTTTTTATATAATCATTATTTGATTTTGATTATGAGGCGTGCACTTTTGGATTTTTTGTTATATTTTTTGTTACTAAGGTCTATCTAGTAAGTCTGATAGTTAGTGATTTACGCCAATAAGTATTTACAAAATTGTTGTTCGTCTTATTTTTTTTTGAACCTCTACCTAAGTGTCAGCGTGCTACATCCACGAATTATATGCCACATATAAGTTAAAAGACACACTGTTAATATAAGTTAAAAGACACACTGTTAATATAAGTTAAAAGACACACCTTAAGTAGACTTAAGGTGTGTCTTTTAACACAAGAAGCAATAAGTATTCGAAAAATTCGTAATATTCGAATAATTTGAATAGTATGTCGGAAACTATTCGAAATATTTTAATAGTAAAATTGAACGAATGCTGCAAGCCCTACTGCCGTGTAAAATTATCCTGCTTGTACTTGTTAATACACATTATGATGTTTTTATTATAATTGTGTACATATTTAACTTAAAAAGGCAAAGTAGAATAACAACTGTACAATATCTCACATGTCATAAAAATTATTAAAATAAAAAAGTAAAGGTGCATACAACCTACAGCTGGATTTAGGGTGCCTCATATTTCTCAATGACATTTTGGCACCAAAGAAATTGTTAATTGCAATTCTCAAGAGCTAGTTTGTGAAGGTAAACATCGTGATGAGCCTTTATGTCTAAGAAATAAAATATTTCGATGAAATGTGAAGTGCCTCAACACGTAGTGGAGCAGCACGGCAGACTTATTGCTCCATGGCTCTCGGAAAGAAGAGGAGGCGTGTGCCCAGCTGTGGGACGTAATAAGACTGTACATACAATTTACTTTATTTATGTGTAAACTAATCACACACATGTAAAGAAAATCAAAAGTAAATTTATCAAAAATAATATCCAGTAACCTTCGATTCTTCGATAAATCTTCTCTCTTTCAGTCTAATCAGAACACTGTGAGTGTAAACACAAAACACGAGAGAGAATTATCTACATAATACTTCTATTGATAGTTTTAGTCTCGATGTAAGTAACAAGATGAAATTAGAAAATCCAAAAGAGCACTCCTCATGAATGCTTTTTATAATCAAAATTTTATTTTATTTTGATGGAAAAAGTAGCCATCTTTAAAACATCTGTGAGTTTGATAAAAACTAAGTAAATGGAAACTTATTCAGAGACATTTATTTCATTTCGTTTTCGCGTATATTTTCCTGAAACTTGAAAGGCAAACAAGTGCACCGACTAACTGACATGCGTACTAATAATTTTTAACTACATTTTTTGTAAATATAACTAAACAAATAAATAAAAAAATACGTTGAATTTATAAATAAATGTACCTTGTTTATAAAAGATTAATTTCTTATTTGAAATTAAATGTCTAAATTGGGACACACTGACAATTTTATAATGCAAAATCGTCACATAGTGGCATGTCGAAGCTCGTACGTAGTGTGGCGTGCAATTTGTTCTACTAATAATACACCCGTATTAAGAATTTATTATGTCACACAAGGGTATTTCACTAATTAAATTAAATAAGAAATTAATTCCTTAACTTAAAATTATATACGGAGAAAGCTTTACACTGCCTTTATAATACCAGAGAACACTTAAATAGTAAAAGTTAGTAGGTACAGTTTACGTGTGCGTGCGTATTCAAATACTGGCTGTTCCCCGCAACTTTGTCCGCGTCCTGTTCACTATGGTTGGATTTAAATTTTAATTCTTTTGCGCGAAACGCTTATTCTTTTTCTAAAATAAAAGTTACTCTTTATAATATCAGCTATCTGCCAGTAAAAGTTTGACAGACTCTCTGAAAGACTTTTTAATTTTTTTAAAGTTTAATATGCACTTAATAAAAAAGATGTTATTTTGACATTACAAAAAGACACTTCACTTTTATTTATTTGTATATACTACTGGCAATATTGAAATAGAATTGAACGACACACGTAATAACCTAGCGTCAAAAGATATTCACAAGGTTACATTTACTAAGTTCAGGAGAACGTTTGATCAAGTATTTTACTTTTTATATTATAAAATAACTCAGTTTTCTTTGTATAACTACAATGGTAACTGATTAATTCATGTAATTAAATAAACGAAAATTTAAGAGCACTGGCTCGATCACAGGACCAGGACTCTCATTTGCATTATTCGTGTTATCGTGTTATTAATAAAATAATAATATTTTACTCCTCTAGAACGATTTTTGGGCACGCCAACCAATCTCATTAGACACAAGTTATCTTTGCAGGATTACAGTGCACACGCAGGGATTCGAATCTGAGACCTCTTGATCAGCAGTCAACTAATAACAATTACTACTACTAACTAAAAAGGCAGTAAAGATTTTAGTAAAAGAAGAAAACGTTACGTAAATAAATCAGACAAGATGAAATTAATTTTCTGCTAGTTTCAGGTCTCTGCCTTATATATATATATATATATATATATATATATATATATATATATATATATATATATATATATATATATATATATATAAATATATATATATATATATATATATATATATATATATATATATATATATATATATATATATATATATGCAGATAGGCAGAGACTACAGACTTCCATTTGGCACGATCCTGACACACCTCTCTCGCCTATTTCAAATCCATACACCTCCGCATACATGCTCGTCGGTTAAGCGTACTAATTATAAAACTATAATATATATATGTACTTATAATAATTGTAAATGATATAAGGTAAAGATTTTTAACATTGATATGGTCACTATAAAATGTTTTTAGGTTAGCTAATTACCTAATAACTTAAAACAGATGGAAGGACCCTTAAGTAAGGACTGAATAAATTAATCGACTTGGTATTACATGGATCTCACAATTTTTATGGTAGAAGAACTGAGTTGCGAGACTTGTTTTTTTTACAAGTTATGTTTTGATGGCATAAGAGTTTCTTGTTGCTTGTTATGTCGACGAATAGGCGTCATTTCTTCATTTCAAAAATTCTGTTATGATTATCATAGACTTAGCTAACCTTTTGTTTAAGTATTTGTAATGTTACCTTAAAAACAAACACTAAAAATTAGTTTTAAGGATATAATAAGCATGGTGAATTTGATACATTTTACTTCTTCAAATAAATAATATTTTTCTAGATGATGTAGTATTTTTTTACTTTTATCCTAAAACGACATTGTAAAGTATAATAATAAATAAATTTGTTTCGAATAAATGTTTTTTATCAGTATATCACAAGGTTTAACAAAAAAAATGGTGAAATATTTCTTTTTATCTTGAACCCGCTGTTTTTAATCGAATTTCAAAGAAAATACAACTCGAAATAATACAATCTTAATGAAAATTTTACTGGAATGACGAGTGACTAATTTTTTTTTTTAAATAAATTTTTGCCATTTTTGGGAATTCTTCAATATAATCCGATTGTGTGCCCGCGAGCGAGATTAAGCGCGAGAGGCCCAACCAATGACTCGTATGTTTTACCACGCGCAACCGTTGAGTAGTTAATTAACAAAAAACTAAGTGTAAGTATAGCTTGTAGGTAACATATCTATGTAGGAAATCCGTGGTCGCTAGGGGTTGCTTGCTGTAAATTTCACAGTACGCAGCAACCGGGGTTCGATTCCTGCTGGCACCAATATAGCAATAGTAACAATTTTGTAGTGTTTGCGTCGCGGATTTTGGTTTACAATCAATACTTATCTGGATAATCAAACAAATAATTTAAATTTACATTTTTGTATGACTCCTTTTCTTTACCAATGTTAGACAATCGCATGACCTCTGACGATTATTAACGTTCTAATCACAACCTAAACTGTGTTGTGAATAGGCTTCTGAGAGTCTGATGATGATACCGATTTCGTATGGTAAAACTCACTGCAACTGTGAAAAGAATGCGGCACGACGGGGAATAAAACATGCACTTAGTACCCAGTACTGACATAAAACACCAGCGTAACGCTGTTGTGTTTCGTATACTTCGCAACGGGAACCTGAGACTTAGTAGTAACGAAACAAGGCATTTCATCTTAGTCCTCAGGGGTGATGACGTATTAGAGTTTGATTTTTGGTCGAAAATAGAAATAGATATCTATGATATTCTGTCAGTTCCGGCAGACTCTAGTTAGTTATAGACTGTGACGACTTCATTGTCACCGTGAAGACTAACATGTCTTCAGGGTGACAAAACACTGCCACGTAGCCTTCTTTGTTTGAAGTTGTTGCAGATATTAATAGAATGTCAGTTCATTTGTCAAATTAATTACAAAACTAACAAAATATCTGTTCATATCTACTTAAATAGTGCGTTCGGGCATTTGAGCTGATGTGAGTTTGTGTAGGATCGTGATTCGTGAGTATCGAAAAGGATTTCGAAATGGTTCACACACCTTAAGTCGTCACTTCGTTGTCGCTTCTTAGGATTAAGATGTAATAACTCGTTATTAAAAATAATCTCCGCTTCTCGTCATTTACTTTATAATAAAGTCGTAAATTGTATGTCACAATACCAGCATCAATAGAGATTTCTGTCTCGCACAGTATGTCCGTAGCAATTCCTATTAGAAACTTTATGGAACATACATCAGAGGTATGCTGCATCAGAGGTATGTAGAGATATGCTATACATTCAATATAAATTAAAAATAAAAAGATGTGTGGCACCCGGGGACTGCCGCGGTAAAGCTATTGCATAGCATTTTGTATTAACTTATGCAATTATAATTATTTATTTATTTTTATTTATGCAGTATTTCTTTTTCTTTGATATTAATTCAAGTTACACTTTTTGAGCGTGGTGACCGATAAGAAAACAATTTTTTTTCTTTTATTAAATAAATAAATAATAAATGTACTTTGCTCATTCATATTCAAAACACTTTATACACAAATTTTACAAATACAGCTATTCACTGTTGGACATAAATACCTATACACCTATATAGTTTCTCATAAACAGCTGCTTATGTATTCGTCCGATTTCGGAGCAGCTCGTCTCGATTCGTGATGCACGGCCTTCAAGCCACCGTCCGTGCCCGTCGGAATGGGGAGCGTGAGATTTTTTCGTTACGGAATAAATTTCTGGATTCGGTCCCCGCGCTCAAGGCCCGCGATAGAAGCTATGCAATAGCTTAAAAATGGTCGCAATTGGCAGTGTCCCCCCCCCCCCCTTATCAATAAGATATTTGGTAACAATTCTCATCTTTATTTCATCTCAAAAGACAGCGTTTGTGCGTTTAAAGGTACTATTAAAAAAAACAGTCGGTATTTATCTTTTAGAACTCAGATAGTTCTGTTAAATTTTAATTTTACTTAGAATTTTATACTTTAAACGCTCAGTAACTTCTGGGTACAGTCCTCCACTACATTTAGATGAATTTCTTATAATTACCACACTTGTCTCTAAGATTGATGACATCAGTACTCAGTACCGTACGTTTAGCACGGACTCAAACCCTGTTGCTGATACATGTATGTTATGTTATGTCTGGCATATACGAGACGATTTTACTGCCATCAATTTGGTATTGTGTGATTGGGTATTCCACGTACTAATCTCATACGATACCCGCCATATGATTCGAGCAATATCTTTTTCGCCGTCAACAAACGATCATGCATTAATAATAAATAACTAAATATACTGATTTCTTATATTTACGCGAACAATATACATTGATTAAAACTACTTTAACGGATTTTATCGCGTTTAATTTTAATTGATTTTTAATTCCCGACGTTTTGGGTGCTTTCCAGCACCCATGGTCCATGGTCACCCATGGTCAAAATTAAACGCGATAAAATCCGTAAAAGTAGTTTTTATCAACTAAACATACTTTTCTTTTTTCTGATTAAACTGAATGCGGTAATATTTCTAGGGGCTACTAGAAACGTCACAGGCCCGTCTATATAATTTAATGCATGAGATGTGGATTTGTCATTGAATATCAGAAAACATCATACAAACGTTTCTTATTCAATGTTGCGACAAATAGTTAAAAAAAAATTCGTGATTTTTGACAATACCCGCACTTTATTTCAATCACTCACATGCATTGTAAACATATCTTATATAATAGATTCTATACATATATATTATACTTAATATTTAATAAAAATTTAATCATGTGATAACTTGTTAGTTTTCTAAGCTTATGACGGAATACATGGAGATGGACATGGTGATTGAGGCTGGTGCAATGAAACAACCGCGCATCCTGAAGTCCTAAAGCGCGATGGAGGGTTTGGTTGGAAGCAGATGATGGGTGAGCTCGGTACTGTAATCCTGGGAGATGTCACAACTAGTGATTCCGGTGCTGGTGGCTGTGTTGGAGGTGGCTGTACCTGAAAGTTGATCATTGAATACTTCGTCTCCAAAGAGTAACATAATAAACATTCACATTGCATTAAGCATATTAATTTATAACAATAAAAACTGTTTTAAATAATTTAAATGATGTACAAGCGGTATCCAATATACATACTTTAATAAGAACAGGCTTAGTTGGTTGAAACGGTGCAGGTTTAATAAGAATCGGAGCAGACCGGGGTGGATACACGGGCTTAGGCCTAACTTCAATTGGTACTGGGGTAGGCGGTTGCACTGGGTCTGGTTTCACGTGTATTGGAGCCGGGGCAGCTGGTTGAACTGGTGGTGGTTTTACCCAGATAGCAGATGGTGTTGGCAGACGGATAGCTCCTGGTCGGACAATTATTGAGGGAGGTGCCCGAAACCAAATTTGAGCAGGTTTTAAGAACACTGAACCTGTAAATTATTAAGTTTTAATTTAATTTTTAATAGGATAAATTGCTTCATAATGTACTAATTTATTTAACTGAGTTTAGATTATTTTTAAATGATTTAGTTTGTATGAAAATATATTATTCTTACCCTGAGGTGCCTGACCATACAAATATTTAACAGATGGCTCAGAAGGATTGTAAGGACCAATCTTTATGACTTCATTATCATCAGAACACGGAGGTGGGCATGGATCACAAGGATCACATGGAGGTACTAGCTCATATGGAGGATACTCCCCGCAAGGAATTTGAGGACCTGGGTCAGGTATCGGTTGACTTATAGTCGGTCCCAAAATAAGTGTTGCAAAGTATTAAAATATAAGTTTAAATCATATTTGAAAAATCCAAAAGTGCACGCCTTACACGCTTATTATGGTATAAATTAAAATTAGTAGTGGCGATACTTTTGACAAGAAAAAAAAAACAGAGAATCTGATCGATTTTCATTAATACCTTTTAAACGGTGTTGAGTTAAAATAAAAAACAATAAGGATCCTCCTTCAAATACATGGAATCTTATTTAATACAATAGAATATCTCAATCTATTGCTTACATTTCTATTAAACGAGAAGACTCACCGACGTACAGAGCAACAGACAGCAGTCCAAACATATTTTCAAATACATTTTTGTTATGTAATTTAAAGTGAATCATTAGAAAATAAACTAATCTTATAACTCAGTATCTGTAGTGTTTTATAGGATAGGGTGATAAAAGAGCACGCAGTCCACCTGATGGTAAGTGGTTGCTGCGGCCCATAGACATCTACATCTATCCTCGATTACAGATTAAAATGCAGATGCGTTGTCACCCATGAGGACTAAGATGAAATGCCTCGTTTCCAGTAAAAGGATCTCTGGTTCTCTACAATAACCATACGTTTTTCGTATCGTGAGTGTAGAGAACGTTAAGCTACTATTTCACGCTGGTATTCTATGAGAGTGTGGTCCTTCCCCTGTCGTGCCGACCCATTCGTGCTACAACTATACTTCTAACATAACTGCAGGGTGGCTCTATAACACATAATATATAAGTATAAATTATTAACATCAAATACATATTATTATTAGTAGCTTTAATAATAATATGTATTTGATGTCTAGCTAAAAGTATAAAAGGATTTTATGTAGTGAAATTGAGTTGTGGCTACATATCGAGAGTAGAGCACTCCCTCACGTTTTGAGTCGTGCAATAAATATTCATGTGCTGTTAAGGATGCGGGTGTACTAATAAGAACAGACAGTAAGATCCTAAGGTCTCCAATTAATGGCCAATTAATCTGGTTCTTAGACATCGGCGAGCTTAGAGCGTGATTTAAAGTTTGATAACTTCATAAGAAACCTGTATTTCTAAGAAAATAAAATGTCGAGGATTAGTGAAATTCACTTATGCACATAAAGCAGCACGATAGGCAGTTGTATGCTCCATAAACTTTCTAGAAATAATGCTTCTAAAATGATTAATATACACATCAGAATATGACAATGGTGGTATTTTTGATAGAGTTTTTAATCTCCAAAAAGAATAACCTTCCCTGTATTGTACGAACATCAAAGTCAAATAAAAAAATAAGAATAACTATAACTACCTGATAACCAAATGACTTTACCCAACGCCATCTTGCGGTCGTCTGATTTATCAAAGTAAAATTTACAATATTTATACATACAAAGAAACGTTTATAAGTTTTAATGTAATCAATTTTTATCGCAAAAGTTGATTTTAAAATCAATAATGTAACACTTTAATTAGCATAATATTTAAGTATTTGAAAATATTATTATCTGTAAATTAAATATACTGAAATGGTATATGCACACAATGTAAATATATTTTCATATTACCCTTAATTCATAACATTTAAATAGCATTTCATGCAAAGTTTATAAAAAACATAATATAAAAACATAACGCCTGTCACCCAGAGGGTTAGGCAGAGACTACAGACTTCCATTTGGCACGATCCTGACACACCTCTCTTGCCTCCTTCACATCCATACACCTACGCATACATGCTCGTCGGTTAAGGGTACTCCTAATTTGGCCCGTTTTCAATAAATCGCCAATTTGGTCGATAAATTTTCGCCTAGGACGTCCCTTTCCGACTCTGCCATTCACTTCTGCACCATAAATTTTCTTTGTCGCCCTTTCCTCATTCATTCTTTCCACGTGACCAAACCACCGAAGCATTCCTTTCTTAATCCTGGTCACCACATCATCTTGCAAACCACACTCTTCTCTTATTACACAATTCCTTACCCTGTCATTCAGATTCAGCCCTAACATACTCCTTAATGACCGCATTTCTACTGCGTTTATTCTACTCTCGTGCTTCTTCTGCCACACCCAACTTTCACTACCATACGTTAAAGTAGGGACCAACACAGCATTGTGAATTGCCGTACGTGCCTTTTTCGACACATTTTGACTCTTCACAATAGAGTGCAAGGCCCCATTTACTCTATTTCCCGCATTCACTCGTCGTTCTATATCCTTATCATATCTCCCATCCCTGCTAAATACGCAGCCTAATTATACAAACTCATCTAACTGCTCGATCAACTCACCTTCTATTCTTATTTCACAAATCGTTTTACTTTCTTCTCTTTCAAAAACCATAACCTTCGTCTTACTTGCGTTCACTTTCATACCCCTTTCTTTTAATGATCCGTTCATTAATGTAACCATCATTTGCAACTCGGCCGCCGACGTCGCAAGAATAACTTGATCATCGGCGTACAAAATACATTTGACGGTTAACTCACCCATTAAAGTTTATAATTTGATTAAATATCGTTAAATACGCTATGACCCATTCCTTGAAATCAGCAACAAACACAATAAGATTTCTACTGTGTAGTGGCGGTGAAAGAATACCCTCAAACCCATATCGTTCCACGCGTAGACAGAGAAACCTATAGACTAATGATTAGCGTGGCCTCGAGAACAAGTATTTGTATGGCCTACAAATAGTTGTTCCGGGTCTGGATGTTTGTCCCGCTGCCCCTAGGATACAAGAGAAAATCTTAGTGTAGGGGTAACGTTTTAAAAAAATACTGCTGATTTTCGTGTTACGACAATAAATAATCTTAGACTCCATGTATTAGGAAACGGGGCATTAGTGTTTAGGGGATACAACGCATTCGTATTTTGATTCTTATTCGAGTATAGATAGAGACGTCTATGGGCTGCAAAATATAACTTGATATCAAGAGGTCTATGAGTGGTTTGTCACCCTTATTCTTCACCGACTCATTCGTTATACAACCATAATGTAACTGCAGCATGGCGCTAACGTGTAAAAGGTCATTTAGTACGTATATCAACATTTTTATCAATAAACGCCCATAAAAAGACATCAAGATACGGTAAAGTAACAGTCTGTAGGCATGGGGTTCTCGACGCTGTTTGCATTTGGTAACCTATGCAATCTAATCATTTTCACAGACAAATAGTTCTATTTAGGTGGTAAGACTCCTGTCCTGCCCAGAAGTCCGTCTGGGCAGATGACGTCCTGTCAACTACTTCTGCGACCAAACGACAGTGTGTGCTCCGACGTGTTTCGGTTTGAAGGGTAATGAGAACCAGTATAACAGCAGGCTGTAAGACATTTCGTCTTAGTCCTCAGATGTAACAACGCATCTGCAGCTTTCTGTGTTCGAAATTAGTTGCAGGTGTCTAAGGCGTATATGAGCCAGTCACCATCTGGTGTAGTGTAAGTTCGTTATTTTTCATTCGTAACAGCCTTTTAAAAGTCAACTATTGAAAAATAGGCCATATACCGTTAAAGATGACACGAAGTTCAATAATAATTTCTTATATTTACGCGAACTCATACACACCTTAGACACCTGCAACTAATTTCAAACACAGAAAGCTGCAGATGCGCGAAATCCGTATAAATACTTTTATTCAATGTACAGTACATTGAATAAAAGTATTAATATGGATTTGATCCTGTTTAGTTAACAAACTTTTTATTCCTGACGTTTGGGGAGTTTTATAAGATTTCAAGATACTGTAAGCTCGTTCTGCATAGATTGGACTGAAAATTAATATCAAATAACGAAAGGTGACTGATAAATATGACATTGGGACGTCAAACATCTCAGTATAGCACCCAAAACGTCAGGAATTAAATAAGTTAATTAAACGCGATAAAGTCCGTATAATAGTTTTATTCAATACGAAGTTCAATGTCAGAGAATGGTTCGCAATAGCACTCAAATTTTATTTTGAACTGATGTTTTAACTCAAGATACGCGTATGTTTACACGCACCAATGTTAGTACGAAAGTTAACTGAAAATGTAGAGCTTTCATGACTTTTGAGAAACACTTAATTATTAATTCAATATTTTGTTTTAAAGGAAACACAATTCTAACAAGTTTTTAATATATTAAATTTCAGATCTCCTCGGATATGCATCACTGGCATCGTGGCGATGCTACCGCACCGCCAGCGGGGTCACCGTATGCATTGGAAAGCAAGGAGAGCCCTGCATCTCTCCACCATCGATATGCATTCCGCGTCTAGTCTCAACTTGCGTCGGGCCTGCACACATATACACACCACTATGTATACCACCCTACCCCTCACGTTGTCTACCGTGTACTGAACCTTGTCCACCGTGTCCTGAATCTTGTCCACCGTGTCCTGAACCTTGCCTACCGTGCCCTGAACCTTGTCCATCATGCCCTGAACCTTGTCCACCGTGTCCTGAACCTTGTCCACCGTGCCCTGAACCCTGTCTACCGTGTCCTGAACCTTGCCCACCGTACCCTGAACCTTGTCCACCGTGCCTTGACCCTTGTCCACCGTTCCCTAAACCTTGTCTACCGTGCCCTGAACCTTGTTCACCGTGCCCTGAACCTTGTCCACCGTGCTCTGAACCTTCTCCACCGTACCCTGAACCTTGTCCACCGTGCCCTGAACCTTGTCCACTGTGCTCTGAACCTTGTCCACTGTGCCCTGAACCTTGTCCACCGTGCCCTGAACCTTGTTCACCGTGCCCTGAACAAAATTTTGCTGTGAAATAGTCTATTCTTTATAAATTTCTGTCTCAATTAAGATAAGCATACTCCTTAGAAGTCATAAAATAAAAAAAGTAGTAACAAGTTTTCGACTACTATAAATAACTTAAATAACAAATACTCGGTAGTGGATTTAAATGTATTATAATAACAATGCACTGTAACGATCTTAACTACATAAATTAAAAGTGTTTAAAACTATAATTTTCAGATACATTTCAGTTATATTTTTAAAAGAACATTTTATAATTTATATTGAATTAGATATGTATGTGCCATACGATTAATTTGCAAACTTTTCCATATAGGTGCTTTGGACTTTATAATAGGTGTCACATACCACTTACGTACAAGATTTACGATACGGCCGACGTATCTTGGCGAGTCCGACCTTCGCGCAGAAGGTTGCGCAATAGCTTTTTTAAGGAACAAAATGGTGGCATGAGGCGACGTACGGGGGGCGGTGGTCTAGGCTAGAGATTGACCATAAGTAAACACAATCGACCCTTTAGTCATAAAATATCGCAATCGATTAGTTTTATTTAGAAGTTATTGATTTTTGTTTATATAAGATATTAAACGAAATAGATTTACAAATATAGTGAATTTTGTTGATAATAAACAAGATTTCGACTTAAATAAAAAAAAAAAAACTAAAAACATATTATTTTCTCAGCTGAAAGACATAATGTACTTAAATATCAATTATCTATTAACGTCTTCTTGAGTAACGACTATTTGAGAAAATTTAGAACCTCCTTATAAATTGCAAATAAATATATTTTTATGTCTTAATTTTAATCGATTTGAATAAAAATCGATTAAACAACACCCTCAGGCACGCGTGTTGGACATCCCTTTCTGGTTACTTCGTAAAGCTTCGTGCTTATTCGGCAATGCTCGGTACACGGTAATATTTCTCAGTCACACGTTAGCATTGGTGTCGTGTTCGTGTCGCTATCTCTGTCTTGAGCACAGTCGGTTACAAAAGTTTTCGTTGTTATTGTTGTTTGTTTTTATTAATAGTGTTAAGTTTGTTTTGTTTGTTTTATTTGTTTTATTTGCAAGTGTCAGTTAGCACTTATATTATTCGCCAAACATGCCACCAAAACATAACAGTGTGTTAAATCGCCAGGCGAGAAAAATTATTTACGATTTAACGCAATATATGAAAAAAGAAAAAGAAGAAGGCGTAAAAGATGTCGATAAAGTTTATTTAAGAGTTGCTAACGCAACTGGTGTGTCCCAACGCACAGTACAGCGGATCGCAACTGAAGGCAATATTTCGGGCTTACTTTCAGTATTCCGCACGCCTGGTAAAAAAAGGTCTAGATCAAAACCTATTACTGATATGGATAATTTTGACCAGGGAGTAGTAAAAAGATGCATACACAACTTCCACAAAACTGAAAAAGAAATGCCGACGATAAACAAATTACTAGCGAAACTCAAACGGGATATAAATTTTCAAGGTGGTAAAACGAGCTTAAAGACAATTATCAAAAACTTGGGTTTCAAGTGGCGAAAGGCCGAAACCAATAGAATGGTTCTTATAGAGAAGACCGACATTCGCCTGAAAAGGATCTTGTACTTGAAGGCAATGAAAAAATACAGGGACGAAGGGCGACCAATTGTATTCACTGACGAGTCGTATGCCCACTCATCACATACAAAAGGTAAGGCGTGGTCAGATGGTTCCGCTCAAGGACTAAAGCGCCCGATATCAAAAGGTCAGCGGATAGTGATGGTACACGCTGGGTCAGAAGCAGGGTTTGTTCCGAACGCGCTACTAATGTTCAAATCTGGCAGCAAAACCGGAGACTATCATGATGACATGAATTTCAAAAATTATGAGAAATGGTTACGGACCCAACTGATTCCAAATTTGAGCCCTAACTCAAATAAAAAGTATTAAATGTAAATAATATTGTATGTGTTTGTGATAAAATCTGCCCCTATCGAAAGGTGAGGTATCAAAATTGAATCTTTAATTTATAATGTCTCCAAAGTGTTTTGATATTTTTGGTCACTGTATTAGGGAAATTTTATTTGTACATTGGTATATATAAAAAAATGACAATAACAGTTTTCTTCACGAGTGTTCATGCGCTAAACTTCGCAGAGCCTATATTCAGACTCGCCAAGATACGTCGGCCGTATTGTAAATGCGGCTGTGATTACGAGTTGTATTTTTGCCGACTTCAAAAAGAGTGGGTATTCAATTCGTCTGTATGTTTTTTATGTGTTACCTCATAACTTTTCACTGGGTAAACCGATTTTGATTATTCCGAAAGCTGGTGCTTCTCGTGTGGTTCACCGAGATCTAATTAGTAGTTTTTGAGTTATCTTTAATAATGCGTATTTAATTGACTTCGAATACATTGATAATGGTCTCATTTTAATTATACCGAAGTCGGTTGTACAAAATTGTTGTTTTAATAATCATAATCACGTTGAATTACATTATCTTCTTTGTTTTGTTCATCTTAAAATTAAATGTATATAATATCATTTTAATACAAGTTACTTGTAATAAAGGTTTTATATTTATTGAAGCTTCAAATCATATGCCTTTAATTTTCATAATTCACTATTTTCTGAAAAAAAAATGGTAGAGCATTATAGTATTTTCTAACTTATTTGTGTGGATCATTAAAATAATGGTTAATCAAATGTATAGATATTAATTAATGAAGTGTAAATGTTACAATTATAAATATGAATGTTAATAAATGTATAAAAGAAAAGTAGGTACTATTTAATATGATTGTCTGAATAAGTAACTTAATAAGTGAATAAATAACTCAGTATGTAAGTGTGTCACAATAATTTGTCGACATAAATAATATGCATGTATTATAACATAATATAACATATTCGCGAATGTACCCCTGATTTAGTCAAGCTTAATGTGTCATATCTTACATAACGTGTATAAACCTAAATATGACTACGTAATTATTATGTGCTGTTATAGGGGGTTTATCCAGCCACCCAACCCAAGCATAAACAGTTATAACATACGAGTATGATATTATAGTGTAAGATTTACTTCTTTTTAGTAACTTTTAAAAAACATCTTTTGTAGACGGGAGGTGTAGTGTTGTATAGCCCCCGCCATTATGTATATATTAGAGTTAAGTTAGAATAAGTAAGTGCAGTATAATTATAGTCTTAGAAGCAACAAGACGTCCCCGTCTAAAACTCTTTAACTCTTATTAAAAAAAATTCACTCGCCTAGAACGTCTTAGCCCCGACTGCGTGTGTAAGCTGTGGGCGTGTCCGATTCTTGGTAATTATTTCACGTAGGTAGCAAGATTAACAGAGGCACGGTAATGTGTAAACGATTATGATTCAAGTATTTATTAAGAATAATTTATCTATCTCAGTCTTTTCGCGTTTTTGATTCATAATTTGTACTCGTAACTTACGTATTATGAATTTTATTTTACTTTTTTATTTTGGCAATATATTATTTTATAATTATCATTATCATCTTAATAATTACAGTACATCACAAGTCACCAGCACACGGCAAAGTGGCTAACTTAATATAACCAAAGACTTCAATGTATATGGAATAGAAGTCTTGAAATATAACAATTGATTGATATATTGTTGTTAAATATTATTTTTACATAAATATTTGCTGTACGTTTCTGCTACTTTACAGGCTCTATCAAAGAATGTGTGACCTAGTAATCAGAGCACCTAGATATGAGATTCTCAGACGGTGCAAGCGTTATGCACAAAATCACAAATTGCTTCTTTAGGTTTTGGAGTCATAAAGTATTTTTTTACGTGCGTACGTGCAGCATGTGGTCAAATATATACAGAAAACTGTAAATAGCTATGCAAATCAGAAACAATGAAGCTTTTAAGTTCCAACAGGGCAGCAGCGCTACCGAAGTGGGTCTCGTGCGTTGCCGGATGCTAGAATAGCTTTAATTTAATGAGGGAGATGCAGCGAGTGCGAGGCAGCTTAATTCCTTATCTACCACTTTTTACTGGAGACATGGATACTGATTGTCTCATCATGGAGCTTTGGACTAGCAAAATACTCATCTTCACATCGTCATTAAAGCCCATCACAAGTCCACAGCTGGACATAGGCCTACCCCAAAGAATGCTGGAAACCACTGCTTAATCTCCGAGTAAATGTGATATCATTATTTTATCAAATCACGGCATTGGAGTATACACACAGATTGTAAACTAATAAATGAATAAATTAAATTTCCTGCGAGGGTAATTACTTAACGAAAAATTTATTTTAACCTCGAGCCCTGAGTAAGAGGCCGCCAGCAGACCAACCCGGTAACAGCCTTTAGATCTTGAGCTGTTTTTTGTTGTTCTTTCCCTGGCAGCTCATTTTTTCCGTTGTACCGACTAATATAGTGAATTTATCGTAAGTGTATTGTCCACAACCCGCCACGTGCCACGCCCGCCATCTTGTTTAGGTTATAGTAACCACGCCATACAGTCCACTTTCATTATTCTCGCACCCAATGATTTTGAGGTCATTGTTCCCAGATTCGAACCCGGGACCCTGTGGCCCAACCAGTGATCCTAAGTACGACTACTGATCGTGGAGTCCCGGATTCGAATCCTGGTTTGGGCCAATATCAATTACTAGGTTTTTCTGTCAAAAATTAGCAGAAGAGCCAAAGATAGGCATTTTAGAAAGCACGTTAAGCCGTTATTAGACCTATCCCAAATCTCTCTCCAGTGGTGTCAGATTGCCGTCCCTTAGGCATATGACAGTAGAGGAAAAACCATTTTAATTAATTATTAAATATCTTTTTCGAATGTCAGCACGAGGAAATATTCAAAGAAAATTTGATAGTTGCCTTTAGTAATTGTGAATAATTGACAAAATAAAAAATCTCTGATTATAAGTTTATATAAGTCCAATGTCTCCTCAAACGATACGAGTATATTTGCTAAATCACCAATTTGCCTTTTCATTCCGTTACTGTACTATATTTTGATATGCTGTTAGCAGTTAAAATGGACAGCATTATCATTGCTCTCGTGTTTTAATTTAACGAGGTACGAGAAATAAAAATCTGTTAAGAAAGGTGACCCATTCACCTTCCAGTCAATTATTTTCTATGAATACCAACACTTGTGTTCGCGAGTTTAACTCAATCACGTCCACTAACACCTTGTCACGCTTTAAATTGATGTGTGTGTACCTGCACCGAAACTGCTACATTGTACCGCATTATTGTAACAGTTTTAACTTTGTATAGCGGCGTGGTTTTATATTTAATCCAGATATTAATCCACATTGTAGGTGCTAGCGTATAAAATGTATTAACCGCATTGTGGGTATTTAACGATCTGTGTCATATTGTAATAATATATAAGATAAAGCAAATTTTTACTATTCATATGTATATATATATATATATATATATATATATATATATATATATATATATATATATATATATATATATATATATATTTAATAAGGTAGTAAGCAGTAAGCAGAACTTAGGTTTAATTAATTTGAATTCAGACTATGGTGGTAATCTAAATTCCATAATTACATTTATGAATTTGTACTTTTATAATATGAAACTTGTAATAGAAGTGAAAAACGTTTTCATTTTGTATTATGCTACTTCATGAGACGTGAAGCCATAAAAAGTATAAGCGAAACTACGAGTGCATTTGACACATTTGCTACTTCGTCTACCGAATTAAGCTCTAAGGTTGAGCATTACAACTCTATAGTACGTGTTAAGACTAATCTGTTTTATGTTATTTTTTGTAAAATAAATACCGTTACTAAGTACGCATTTCGAAGATTATAGCTTAATATGTTAAGTAAATCAAAGTAAATTTTTTTCGTAGATTTTCATGCGGTTGTTCCCGATGGTTTCAGTTGGTTTCAGTCCCATGGTCATTTCTCGAAAGAGGACTCCTGGTCTTTCTCGCCTTGGCTGCGGCTAGAAGGGGTGAGGACCCTCCACCAAACCCACCAACGAATATATACCATTAACCATCAACCTAATATGTATTTTGTACTCATACGTAAGCGTAAAGCAATAAGCGGAATAAACGGAACTACGAATACAGTTGACACATTTGCTTGTTGTTGAATTAAGGCTGCGCACAAAGTGAAAAGATGAACATGGTTTTACGTCGAGTATTTCAACTTTATAGTCCGTTCTGAGACTTATTTGTATTGTGTTATTTTCATACCATGTTAACCTGAAATCAACATGAAATCAGGTATTATGCAATTATAGTACACATTTACATATTTACAAATTTATAAGTATGAGAAATGTAATTCATGAATTTGTAAATATAACCAAAATTGTTCATGCGGTTGTCTCGCTTATTGAAAGTCACTTCTTTTTTTATTACCACTGGTTCGAAAAAACCTCTGTCCTGGAAAAACCAACAAGAAACCCAGCGAGACGTTTTAAAAAAATATCAGCTTACCATTTTGTTACAATTAACAACACATAACAAATTATAAATAACTTGGTAACGATCTCCCTTCCCAGGGGTTATTATGAGCCATAAATTCCTTAATAGTTTAATAAGCTTTTTTTAATTTAGTTTAATAAAATTTTTAAACTTTGTGCAGGTCAAATTTTGTATATTTCCTGGGATTTTGTTGTAAAAGCGACTAGGTATAGTCGAGTAACTATTGTGTCTGTTTCTAGTATTTACGGAATAAATATCAATTATTTTATTAAAACCACTTTTATTTTTGTGTACATATCTACATTACATTTTCATTTCAGAAATTCCTAATCATGAGGTCACGGGTTCGAACCCAGGACCGGGGCAAATTCAGTTATTGGTTTTTTCTGTCAAGAAATGCTCAGTAGTAACCCAAGGTCAAGATTTTGGCGGTGTTTTACCCCCGTGCCCGCTTGATCTCTCTCCGGTCGTGTTGGATTGGTTCCATCAGACTATTAGAGTAAGAGAATAGAAAGTGCTTTCGCATACATATCCTATTCGCATATATATGTTCCTCTCGTGCGCTGATGGCTTGTCTCCGATAACGCTGGCCACTGTAACCGACATTTGGTCTATCGGTACATAGATATTATGTGTCAACAAGGACATCACCACTAGTGTAAATGTATGGTTTGTTCCAGGGCAAGGGCCCTGTTAACCAAGGACAACTAAAAATGTTATAAGGTTACAAGTAAAGGCCCGAAACTCAACTTTATCTATTTTTTAAAGTGTCTTCACGATTTATGTGTTTGAGCTCATGCATAACGATACTATGATTTTGAAAAGAGAAATTTCTTTTTGTATGTAGTATAGACCCACCACAATTTTTAAGATTTTTTAGTGAAATTTACTTGGATTTATTCATTATTATCTTTACATTAATACATTAGTATTATTAATTTTAAAGCATTTAAACGAAGTACTAAGAACAAAACAATTAAAATAAGAACCTAACAATTGCTTAAAAAAAAATGAAAGCGATTTTTAGTGGTTTCCACCGGTATTCTAAGTTAAAATATTGAACTGTTAAATACATATTAAACAAAGTTGTAAGTATATTCAGCATTTATAGGTAATATTTCGATGAAAAATCTTTTCATTAATTCCGACAATGTCACCTCCGTGTCTGTGCAAATTTGAAATTGTATGGATGCAATGCAATATGTATGGATTCTAGTTTTGACATTTTTATTGATTGATTGTGAATGTACATTCCAAATTCAATTAAAGTAATATGATTAAAGTCAAGATGACTAGGGGATACTATGTCCATTTATATTTATAATATTACCAACTCACGTTGAGAAAGATGTTTTAAACTGGTTTTATTACAAAAAAGGAAATATAATGTAACTCTATTTATTATTGTAATTTATAATTTTTAAAGTATCATTTTAATAATAGTACACAAACAGAAACTTTTTATTTATTAAAAAATTACTTATTGAAAGTCACTATATTTTTTAATTTACCGCTGATTCGGATAAAACCCTCTTGTGTCTTGGGAGGAACTACCAAGAAACCCAGTAAGACTTTTTTTTAATAACAGCTTACAAACATATTATGTTACAATTAACAAAACAGAACTAATTAGAAATAGCTTGGTAGCGATCACCGGGGGTTACTACCATCCATAAATTCCTTATTGTTATAATAACACTTTTTATACAAACTTAGTTTAAATATCGAGTCAGAATTAACATTTAAATTAATTCGAAAATAAACTTTTCTCTAAGCTGTAACTTTTCTATTTCTTATTCCGTTATACGATAATTCGTGGAAAAAGAAATAGAAAAGTTACTGTTACAGATACGTGGTAGAGCTACGCTGCAGCTATATTATGGTTGGAGCACGAATGGGTCGGCTCGACCAGGGAAGGACCACGCTCTCACGGAATACCAGCGTAAAATAGCAGTTTAATACTGCTGTGTTTTGTATGGTGATTGTAGAGAACCGGAGACCCTTTTTTACTGGAAACGAGGCATTCCAACTGAGTCCTCAGGGGTGACTGCGCATCTGCGTTTTGATTCTTAATCGAGGATAAATGTAGATGTCTATGGGCGACTGCATCCACTTACCATCGGGTGATCTATGTGCTCGTTCGTCACTCTCATTCTATAAAAAAATAAAAAAGAACAAATACTTGTTCCGTGCGGGATTCAAACCCGTGGTCCATAGATTCGCTCCTCACTACGAAGCCACAGCATAACAGCGTCATCACGTTATAAATTAAAAACTTTAACATACTTAAACTACTCGTTACCCTGCTGGATGTCAGCGAGCGCCTGTCTGCTGCCGTTATCATCTTTCAACAGATACGATTTGGCGAGAAACACGTATTGCTATAATAATAAATACGATACTTTTCTATTTAATTTTTTATTTATTATTTTTCATAATAAATAAGTAGTACTGAAGTGGTAGTAGTAGTAATGAAATGTAGCTTTTTCTGCTACGTTCGCTCGGTCACTAGACGATCAAAGCTTCCCCGTCACCACTAAACCCAGCACCACTAGTAGTGTAGTGGTGTTGGGAGCAGTGATGCTGGGATTATTGGTGACGGGAATAATACATTGAGCGATAACGGAAGGTGCTCTTTAGACTAGCTATTTAATTTTTAACACCCTTAATACATATAATTAATTTCCGCAAAGTAACGTCTGATTCTATTAACTATACTGGAAGATTATTAAGTCAACAGACGTTATAGGATATTCCAATTCAGAATCTGTCATACAGGATAGCTAAAAACATTTTGACAATGTACACAAAATAACAATTTTAGCACACAAAAATATTCTTCATTTTGGGATTCGTATCCAGGGCCTACGACTTACCAGTTACACTGTGTCACGCGATTGTCAACTTATAATCAGATTAGGAGTAGTTAGGTTGCCCCAGAGGCGCTTGTTTCTTGTGCCGTAATTGAATCAAATTGTATGGTGTGGCTCAGCTTAGAGTACCAACTTTTATATCAACAAATTTTCACTTGAAATGTGCCCCTAATGATATTTCATTCAGTACATTCGGAGTCACAACTACTCAGGCTTTATGAATGTTATGACTTTCAAATGTAACGGAATTGTTACAAAATTTATTCGTATTTCGATAAATTCAAGTGTTCATATTATGAAATTGGCCTTTAATGACGTTTCATACAGTACATTCAGAATCGCAACTCATCGGCTCAATTATTATGATTATTTTATTTTCGGTTTAAAGAAATTCATTTCTCATAAGAATATACAATGGTTCACATATAATGAGATACAAAGTAATTATTATACTAAAGTAAAATTAGCAATCGAAAAAAAATCTAGTGCCGGAAGTGTTATAGTTTAAGCATATTTACATATAAGGTTACACATAATCAAATTAATAAAACCGGCCAAGAGCGTGTCGGGCCACGCTCAGTGTAGGGTTCCTTAGTTTCCCTTCCGTCACAATAAGTGTTCCCACTTATGAGTTTAAAGGTGGGTACCCATTATATTCGCGCTCCTGCAACTGCTCCCGGTAGTGGGTACTGTTGTTTCCATCCAAGTTCAAAATGATTTTCCTAGAAAGTCCTTATAAAGTTCTACTTTACAGATTTTTTTCATATTTTCTAAACTTATGGTTCAAAAGTTAGAGGGGGGGGGGGGGGGGGGGACACACTGTTTTTTACTTTTGGAGCGATTATTTCCGAAATTATTGACATTACCAAAGATGATTTTAGTAAACCCCTATTCATTTTTAAATACCTTTCCAATAATATATCACACATTAGGGTTGAAATTAAAAAAAATCACTTCCCACTTTACATATAGGGGGGCTACCCTAATAAAACATTTTTTTTCCAATTTTTATTTTACCACTTTGTCGGCGTGATTGATACACATATTGGTACCAAATTTCAGCTTTCTAGTGCTAACGGTCACAGAGATTAAGCGAGGATGGACAGACTTTGACAGAGTTGACTACGGAACCCTTAAGATTATATTGTACGTACATATTTCCTAGGATTATTTGTACGCCGATGATCAAGTCATACTTGCGTCGTCGGCGGCCGAGTTGCAAATGATGGTTACATTAATGAACAGGTCATTAAAAGAAAGGGGAATGAAAGTGAACGCAAGTAAGACGAAAGTGATGGTTTTTGAAAGAGATGAAAGCAAAACGGTATGTGAAATAAGAATAGAAGGAGAGTTAATTGAGCAAGTGGATGAGTTCGTATATTTGGGATGTGTATTCAGCAGGGATGGGAGATATGATAAGGACATTGAACGACGAGTGAATGCAGGAAATAAAGTAAATGGGGCTCTACACTCTATTGTGAAAAGTCAGAATGTGTCAAAAAAGGCACGTATGTCAATTCACAGTGCTGTATTGGTCCCTACTTTAACGTATGGTAGTGAAAGTTGGGTGTGGCAGAAGAAGCACGAGAGTAGAATAAATGCGGTAGAAATGCGGTCGCTAAGGAGTATGTTAGGGCTGAATCTGAGTGACAGGGTGAGAAACTGTGTGATAAAAGAAGAGTGTGGTTTGCAAGATGATGCGGTGACCAGGATTAAGAAAGGAATGCTTCGGTGGTTTGGTCATGTAGAAAGAATGAATGCGGAAAGACTGACAAAGCAAATATATGTTGCAGAAGTGAATGGAAGAGTCGGAAAGGGACGTCCTAGGCGGAAGTTTGTCGACCAAATTGGCGATATACTAAAAATGGGCCAAATTAAGAGTACCCTTAACCGACGAGCATGTATGCGTAGGTATGTGAATGTGGAAGAGGCGAGAAAGGTATGTCAGGATCGTGCTAAATGGAAGTCTGTAGTCTCTGCCTACCCCTCTGGGTGACAGGCGTGAGTGTTTATGTTATGTTTTTACTTTTAAACAATTTAATGTTATTGCAATTTTTTATGTCATCTGGTAATTTATTGAACAGCTGTGCTCTCTCAAATAACAGCGTCTTTTTGTTATAATTAGTTCACGCAGTTATTATTTGTAGTTTATTTTTACATCGTAAGTTGTGTGTTGTTTTGTGTTGTGTTGTGTTTGTGTTGTGGTTTTTTTTAAGGTAATTGTATGTTTGATTGAATAGAAATAGTGGTAATATGTTTTATTAGAGCGCAAGTGCAATAAATATATAGTTGTGTAAGGTTTAGTAAGTAAGTTTTTTCGCATAGTACTTTTGTTGGAGTTAGATAATGATAGTGGAATAATGTTTTGGTAATTTTATTTTGTGTCCTTTGAAGTAGAATTAGATTTGTTTTAGCGCCTGATCCCCATATATCAATTAGATATTCGATATGTGAATTAACTAAAGAGTTGTATATAATTAAACGTACATTTTCCGGAATACAGTTTGCAACTTTACGTAATGCACTTAGTAACGACGTCAGTTTTGATTTGACGTGATCAATATGCATTCTCCAAGTGAGTATATCATCTACCAATAGACCTAGATATTTTTCCCGAGTTGAACGTTTTATTATTTTATCTTCAATAGTAAGATGTGCAAACTCTGGTAATTCTTTGTAGAAAAATTCATGAAACATGTTTTTGACATATTAATTGTTAGCAAGTTATATTTTAACCATTCTCCGAGTAAGTCAAGATCGTTTTGAGCATATAATGTTGTGAACAGATTTATCGAAATAGAAGAGACATGTGTCGTCGGCATATAATGTTAGATGACCTGTCAGCCTATTTTGTTTATATTATTTATATAAATTAAAAACAGTAATGGATTTATAATTGAGCCCTGAGTTCCGTATCTTCCTTTCAGTACTGCAACCTGACCTGATTTGCAGCCATAAAACTCAAATTTTAAATCTAATGTTGTAACAAAATGCAGATATGTATGAAAACAGGTTGGTAGAATAAAACATCTTGCTCATTTTTTAGTAGTCAGGTTGTTTTTCTACCTAGCAGCTTGTCTGGGCTGATTGTTGACACAAACCTATTACCTATTTCTACCAGCAGTGATTCCATTGCTGTTTTCTATTTTGGAGGGTTTGGGAGCTGCTGTGTTTTAGTTATAAAATAGTAAATACAATTACAGGATATGTGGCATTTTATCTCAGCCCACAGGGATGACAAGACATCTCTTTCCTTCTATTTGAAGTTGGTTCAAAGTGTCTAGTAACGATGAGCATATGAGAGAGAGAAGATGAAAGAAAGATATAAGCTGCAGAAAGTTCATGCGAAAACATTGATTGAGGAAGTACGTGAAAGGTGTAGAATAGAAGCGGACGAGAGGTTGTCGCACAACTTTAGGGAAAACTCCAAACTCTTCTGGAAAGAGGTTGGAAGGTCCCGGAGTGGTGCGACAGCTTTAAGAATGAACAAAGTGCTTTCGAGAACCAATGACGTCATCTCAGAAAAATCGGACGTCATGCAGCGTTGGAGTGAATTTTATAGAGAATTGTACGCGTGTCATGATCTTAGTGAAGGATCCGGGGGTGACGCCGTGACTGGCACGCCAGACATGGACCTCGATGACACTGAGGTCATCAGCATGAAAGAGATTGAACGTGCGATTCGAAGTTTGAAATGTGGTAAGGCTGCGGGACTAGACAGAGTTACTGCTGAAATGGTCAAGTACGGTGGGCCTCGCGTCTGGGACAGCTTTCATCTGCTGTGCAATTTGTGCTGGCGGACGGGAGATGTCCCGGATGATTGGCGATCCGCGGTCATTGTGCCTTTATATAAAGGTAAAGGTTCACATTTTGACTGTGGGTGCTATCGGGCGATCAGCTTGACCAGTTTAGCAAGTAAAGTTTATTCGAAGGTTTTGACACGCAGGATGCAAGAGAAATCGGAAAGATTCTTATGGGAGGCACAATGCGGATTTAGACCTGGAAGAGGATGCACGGATCAAAAGTTTTCTCTCCGCATGATCACGGAGAAGCTTCTGAGTGTTAACCAGAGGATTTTCTGTGCTTTTGTGGATCTGGAGAAAGCATTTGATAAGGTTATAAGAAAGAAAATGTGGGAACTGTTGCCGGGATATGGTGTGGATGGTCGATTGTTAAGGGCTGTGCAGTCACTTTACTATGACTGTAAAGCCTGTGTGCGGGTAGGGCATGACCTGTCACCCATGTTTAGCGTCCAAGCGGGCGTAAAACAGGGTTGTGTCATGTCTTCCTGGCTGTTCATACTGTATCTCGACAGCTGTTTACAGAAGCTGAAAGATAGCTGTTTGGGTGTGAAATTGGGTGACATAAAAGTTAATTGTCTGCTGTATGCTGATGATGCAGTGCTTATTGCACCATCAGAAGCAGAACTGCAGGCATTAGTCACGTGTATGAAAGAGGAATGTGAAATTAAAGGTCTCCGTTTGAATGCTAATAAAACTAAGGTTCTGGTATTTGAAAAGGACGAAGAGAGAACGAAATGTGAAATATGGGTAAATCAGGAATGTCTAGAACAGGTAAATGAAATTGTATACTTGGGGAGTGCTTTCAGCCGGGATGGAAGATGTGATTTAGATGTGGATAGGCGTGTCGCTGCCGGAAACAAAGTCAATGGTGCCCTGAATGCATTAGTAAAAAGGCAAGGCGTGGTGAAGAGTGCACGCCTTGCAATACATAACGCAGTGTTGGTACCGACTTTGTTATATGGCAGCGAAACCTGGGTATGCCAGAAGAAGCATAAAAGCAAGTTGAATGCAGTGGAGATGCGATCTCTTCGTAAAATGTGTGGCGTTACCATAGCCGATCGAAAGCGAAACGAAGAGATTCGCAATATGGCAGGATTGAAAGATGATCTTATCACAAAAATTGATAGGGGCGTACTCCAATGGTTTGGGCACGTTGAACGAATGAGTGAAGACCGAATGGTGAAGAAAATATATAGAGCGAAAGTAAATATTAAAAGGTGTCGAGGTAGACCGAGATTAACTTTCGAAGACCATGTGAGCAAATTGCTCGAAGAGGGGAGGGTCAAGAGTACTCGGATACCTAGACGTGCATGTATGAAGAAGTTAATGAACCTGAAAGAAGCGAAAGAGGTATGTAAGGATCGTGACACTTGGCGATCTGTTCTCTCTGGCTACCCCGTTAGGGATTGTGCGTGACGATAAGTAAGTAAGTAAGTAAGTAAGTTCAAAGTGTCCATGGACAACAGTAGTCATACGTACGAACCTACCGCGGTACATTTTATAACCCGACCTAAAACCATAAGGCTAATATAAATAAAGTGCATTGTAAACTTGACGCTAATTTTTGTAACTATTAACGTTTACACTCTTGACCTATCATCCTTTAAAAAAAAATAAAACTATTATGATAAAAAAAAGCATGAACTATAATTTTACCAGCATCAATCATTGTTCGTCAAAATTAATATTTGGGTCCCTTTGACTCCCATTTTTGCAAACAGGTCAAACAATGCGCATAAATTGTCGAACTAAATATTGAACAGGTACAAGGAGATGATGCGTTCTGAAAGTTTTTGTTGTAACAGTTGCATTATAATAGCTAAAGTAGTGTGTGCCACACACATTCACATATTTACAACTATGATTACACAAAATAACTGATTATGCATCACCGTCATCAATAGCATGCTAGTCCTCTGCTGGAAATGGGCCTCCTACGTTTCTTTACTTTTCCTATAATCGCAACGCTTCACGGGTGGATTGGCGATCGCATTACTAGACGTCTCCCAGCTTTGGAGCTACTTCTCGTCCCCAGGCTGGGTATTTTACGCAAAAATATGCTAAATCCGATAGATGATAGATCAAATATTTTATGTTATTATAATGCTTTGTAGACCATATTTTTCCATACATTTGTTAATATATTATATATCATTATATAATATATATATATATATATATATATATATATATATATATATATATATATATATATATATATATATATATATATTATGTATTATGTCCAATGTATACATAAGTAAAAGTGAATTAACAAATAGTGTAAATAATATAACAAGTTATATAAAATATATCCAATGAATCGTTTACAAGTGTGCCTAAGAAATAATACATTTGTTTGTTCATTTGTGGATAACAAGTTAAACTAAAAAAGTTCATTACGAAATAAAATTTATTCATACATCTACTATTTAACTAAGTTTTAGTTATAGGCGATGCTAAGTTCGTACGTGTGCGACATTTTCATCAACGTATTGAGAGGCCAGAGTTAAAATATTAATTTCCTTAAATTTTTGTCTCAGTGACTCCTTTGGTTTTAAATTATATATTGCTCTAATGGCCCTCTTCTGTAAAATAAATATAATTACAGTGTCAGTCGCGTGTCCCCATAGCTAAATACCATACGACATAATGCTATGGAAATAACTAAAGTAGACTTTTCTAGCTGTTTCAGCATTGGTAAGAGTTGTAATCTTTTTTACAGCATAAAGCATGTCGTTTATGAAACTGAAGGTGACTGACGTAATTAGATTACATTGATGAATGCGATTTTATATTGTTAGCTCACACATAGCTATAAACCTGATGTAATTTTTTTAATTATTATGGGTTCATAAAAATAAATTGTTTATAAAAATAAAAATATAACAAACAATTTTGTACCGGGAAAACGCTATGGCTACTACTTTCTGATACACTGGTGGCCCATGTCGTTCTGTATTACCATGATTGCTTTAATTTCATTATTATAACATTAACTGGTATGGAATGAATGATATGGGTTTTAAAATTTGTTTCAAAAAGAAATTCAACTACGAAAAAAATGCCTAGGTTGCTTGTACTACAACACTTAATACAAACACACTGTTATCAAATGACTACAAGTTTTACTATTCACTAATAATCGTATTAATTGATTGATTTAAGCAAACCTTAAATCAATCAATTAATACGATAATAATTAAAAGCTTTTGTTGAAGTATGATGTTTAGGTAAAAATCTATAAATGAACACAAAAGCAGCTGTAGGTAGTGGTACTGATAAATGTAATGTAGACAAACGTCGCACTGCTGGACACAGTCCAACACTTCAACTCCATTGACGACGACAGAATTCAAGCTCAGACTAGACCAATAATAAGAAACAACAGCGAATCAAACGAGCGTCGCGCTATCCCGGCTTTTGTGTTGTAAAATTAAAGAAATCCAATTTTCTAGGTGTAGTTATTAAAATTATTTTCGTACAGCAAATTATTCCTGAAGCAAATTACAAAAAATTGGCAGTTTTACAATTATATTATTATTTGAGAATGGCTTTGCATAGACAATAAGTATAATGGCTCAACGCTAAACTGCAGATGGTAATTTAATTCAATTAGAATCAGAATGAAAATCCCGTTTGCATAGTTCCTTTTTTCCTTCCGTCGATATTAAATGTCGATTTGCAAATTAAAAATAAAAGTAATTAGTACACTGCATAGTAATTTAAGCTACGGTCTTCATATTATGTATTACAAAGTATACCTGTTTTTCGTTTTTTATACCTTTAAGTATATCCATAAACTTTCTCCTTTTTCTTTTGCAAGTAAAAATCACACGGGACTCTTTCGTTGTTGGGAGGATTTGTCTTCCTTGACACGCTTGGCAGGTAGACCGGAGATCACAGAGCGGACCACATCGCAGAGCAGACACCTCACAGCTGTGACGCTGCTGCGTGTGGTGTAAACGAGATGGTACACCGCCATCTATCACATTACCTATATAATTATTCACACATATTGATTGCACGCTGGCTAATTTAAAAACAATTGAATTGAAAGTACTTCAATAAAATATAACTTGTGATAAAAGTAAAGGCCAATCTACGGAACTAAAAAAGAAAAAAATAATTTCACATTCGGAGGTCGGTTATATGATAATAAAGAAGAATTAAAGACACAACTTCGGAACGTAAAATATATTTTAGTCTTTTGAGTCCTCTTTTACAATTAATAAATCGGTCAGCTTTTACGATTTATTAAATGTGATTTTTTATCATTTAACCCATATATGCCCAGAACTATTTTTGAATTCTGATTTTGATTATTTCAAGATATGTTTATGCGGATAAGTCCTTATATCAATATTGATTAATTTTAGTAAAAAATATTTTTGGTAAGTAGGTATTTTAGGGGTGTTCGAAAACGAAACGACGGGCAAATATCCTACATTCGTTATAGGTAATTAAAACAAAGATGTATAATGAGATTATTTATTACTTATTACTATTTTTACACTAAATTGCAATATAAAATTAAGAATGAAATACAGAGAAACATTTAGAATGTAAATTTACTTTACATTTTTGACAAAAAGTGACTGTAAGGCTTTTGCAATAGCCACATCGCAGTCTACTTGGTGCCCTGCCGATCATATGCTCAGCGTTATGCTTTCGTACTGATGTAGGTACATTTGTAGATACCTGTTTGCTAGGGCCCGGATGCTGCTTATCATTGCCATATTTTTGAAGTAAGATTCTGGCAATGCTACGTCTAAATTCCAGCGTATCTATATCATCGTATCTTTGGTGAAATTACAAGCTAGTAGAGGTAGCATTGTTGACCGCAACGTCTATCAACCAGAAAAGTAACGGGATATACCATTTTTTGCCCCTAATTACTATTCGATAGGTACCAATGTTTGCATCTAACCGATCAACCCCTCCCATAAAACGATTGTATTGGTGCACAACGTTGGGTTGTGGTACATTTACTCTTTGCTTTTGAGCAGCTGAGTATCTCCCTCCTTGCAGTTCGTATAGGCTCCACGCCGTATTCACTGGATAACAGAGTGACTACACTATTATCGTTCTAGCGCACTGCACAGATGCCGCTGTTTAGATCGAGCCGGCTGTCATGGTAACCTCGCTGTTCCTTCTTGCATGATTTTTCATCTTTCAAAAGACACTTGTCAGTGCGATTACTACGTACTGTACCAGGCACCAAAATATTTTTTTCTTTCATTGCCGTTATCAACGGTAATCCTGTGAAGAAGTTGTCGCAGAAAACTGAGAATCTTGTTTCTTTGTAGACATTCTGTATCTCGGTCATCAATTTTTGCACAACATATTGTCCTAACCTGGTACTAAAAGTTCCATAGCGGTCTTGATATGGGTCGGCGTATAAGCAATATCCTAGGGCAAGGCTGCAATCCATGATTTGAAGCTAAATCTAATAGGCTTACCTCTGATATGCTGCTTACATCCGTGTCTATCATAGTAAGGTATCATAGACTCGTCTATGTTGATGTTCTTTTCGATTACAGCATATTGCAGAAACTTTTTATTGAGTAAATCAAAAAGTGGGCGGACTTTAGCCATTTTGTCATTAGGGCAATGGTTGGTATTATCTACCACATTGAAATGCCGAAGAATTTCTTCAAATCGGTTTCTTCGCATGGATTTTGCCACTAAGATATTGTGTGTGTCTTCGTTACTTTCCCAATATATCCGACGTCGCGGCAGTGGAGAATATCCGGTCAATATCAAAACGCCGATGAAACAATAAATGTCATTATCATATAGGGTAAACCCTGGGTTTCCTTTTTGAACTACATAAATAACAGAGTGACGAACAATGTGCTTTTTTTATAGAAGAGGGGGCAAACGAGCATGCGGCTCACCTGATGTTGAGTGACTACCGCCGCCCCTGATCAATCGCAACACCAGGAGAATTGCGGGTGCGTTGCCGGCCCTTTAGAAAGGAGTAAGCTCTTTTCTTGAAGGTCCCCAGGTGGTATCGGTCCGGAAAAATCGCCGGTGGTAAACTATTCCACAGAGAGGTTGTACGTGGAAGAAAACTCCTTGTGAAACGTACAGTGGTGGACCGCCAAGCATCCAGATGGTGTGGATGGTATCGGGACGTTTGCCGTGTAGTACGTTCACGAAATTTGGCGGCTGGGATTAATCCGAACAATTCCTCAGAGCACTCCCCGTGATAGATGCGATAAAATACGCAAAGAGATGCAACATCTCTTCGCAGCGCCAGTGAATCGAGCCGATGGGAAAGCACTCGGTCGTCGACGATTCGAGCCGCTCTGCGCTGGATGCGGTCAAGTGGAAGGAGCTGGTACTGGGGAGCCCCAGCCCAGAGATGGGAACAGTATTCCATGTGCGGTCGAACCTGCGCCTTGTAAAGTTGCAGGCGGTGTGCCAGCATGAAATACTGTCCCGCTCTGCTGAGCATGCCAAGCTTTTTAGAGGCCAATTTGGCCTTCCCTTCCAAGTGACCACGAAACTGCACGTCACTCGATATGTCGACGCCGAGGATTCCGATACTGGCTGAGGCAACAAGGGGAGTGCCTTGAAACTGAGGGGATACGACAAAGGGGTTCTTTTTAGCGGTTAACGCGCAAACTTGTGTCTTCTGGGGGTTAAACTGGACTAGATTTAGTCGTCCCCAATCCGAGACTCTGTTCAGCAAAGACTCGACTTCAGACACAAGTTTGTCCCAGCACTCGGAGACGTTTTCCCGAGAAATATTGGCTCGGCCGGTGTAAAGAGCATCACCAGTGCTGTCATCTGCATAGCAATGAATGTTACGGGTATGCAACATATCATTGATATGCAGAAGAAACAGCGTTGGCGATAGCACGCAGCCCTGTGGAACACCAGCATTAATAGGCTTGCAATCGGAGCTTGCACCGTCTACAACGACCTTGATACTCCGATCTACAAGAAAGCTGGTGATCCAATCGCACAATTTCTCGGGAAGCCCATAGGAAGGGAGCTTCGAAAGAAGCGCTTTGTGCCAAACCCGATCGAAGGCCTTCGCAATGTCCAAACTAACGGCCAATGCCTCCCCCTTGAACTCTACTGCCTCCGCCCATCTGTGAGTGAGGTAGACCAGAAGATCACCAGCTGACCAACCACGGCGAAAACCGTACTGGCGGTCACTAATCAGCTGGTGATCCTCAAGGTACCTCATGAGCTGGCAGTTTACAATGGACTCCATTGTTTTGGAGAACAAGGAGGTGATGGCGATTGGCCGGTAGTTGGACGGGTCTGAGCGGTCGCCTTTTTTATGGATCGGGTGGACGAAAGCCGTCTTCCATGATTTTGGGACTACGCCTAGGGAGTAGGAGTACCGGAAAAGACGCGTTAAAACCGGTGCCAACTCTGGGGCACACATCCTCAGCACAATGGGGAGATTCCGTCAGGCCCATTCGACTTGTGGATGTCCAGGGAGAAGAGTGCTTTGCGAACCGAGCGCTGCGTGAACTGTACTTCCGGCATGGAGCACTCACACCGCGGGATGGTCGGTGGCGTACTCCCCCCGTCATCGAGAGTCGAGTTGGACGCAAAGAAGGAGCCTAGAAGATCGGCTTTCTCCTTTGCGGTATGGGCCAGTGAGTCGTCCTCCCTGTGCAGAGATGGAAGAGATGGCTGACAGAAATTGCCCTGGACAGCCTTGGCGAGAGACCAGAATGCACGGGTTCCAGAAGCAAGGTGAACTAATTTCTCGCCAATTCTGCCTATGTGCTCTGACTTTGCCTTGACAATGACTCTTTTGAAGGACCTAGAGTCGGAATTATACTTCTTTTTTAGAGCGCTGGTGTTTACATCCCGGGACGCTGATGCATCAACCCCGGCTTGGTGGCACTCCTGCTTATAGCATGATGCTATTTTACAGGAGCGACCAAACCATGGCTGAGATTTGCCTTCAATGGGCACCACAGAGGAAGGAATAAAAAGTTCCATACCCTGAAGTACCACATCAGTAACAGAATCCGCAGCAACGTTGGGATCATCCGGCGATAAGCAAACCCGCCCCCAAGGGTAGGATGCAAAGAAATACCGCATCCCATCCCAATCGGCTGACCTATAGTGCCAAACACGGCGGCAGCCTGCAGAATGCAACCGCGATTTCAGCGTGAGTGGCACAACACTCCGGACCAGACAATGGTCCGAGGAGCCTAAAGGGGCGTCGACAGAAATCTGATATCCGTCCAGGTGAGAGGTCAGCAGAAGGTCCAACAGGGAAGGTGCATGATCTTCCACATCTGGAATCCGCGTAGGCGAAGTAACCAGTTGTGTCAGACCGTATGCCAAAGCAAAATCATGAACAGATCTCCCCGCATGATAACATTGTGACTAAAAAACAATTCAAAGAAATCAACTGGTTCTGAAGCTTCGGATAAGGTAATTACTGATCTAGGTAATGGTGCAATCCACTCATCATGAAGTTGGGATAAGTCTGGTTTTACCCATTTTCGGACTACCTTAGGCGATCGAGGTGGCGGTGGAGGTGGAAAAGGAGGATTATCTATCAATGACCGGCTCCGCCTACGGTTTGATAAAGACTGTGAGTCAGTCACAGTACGTGACGTAATTGGGCCTAAAGCTTCTTCTTCAGACTCGCTGCTGTCACCGACGTTTTTTCCATGTAGTGTCAGTTCAGCAGGTGCCAAAAGTTGACGACGTGATAAATTTTCAAAACTTACGTTTCTTTCGTCCCCCGAGTCCGAATCTGACGCAAGTCCATCACACGGAGGGCCGATATAAATGTCAGCTGCTGTTGCTTCATCATCCGAAGCTAAATCATTGATAATATCAACGATTTCATTTGTAGTTAACCACGTATTCCACCCAAAACATAAAAACAGATTTAGTAAAAGTTTCACCTGTATATTTGCCCAACGTATCGTTTTCGAAACGCGAAAGTTATAAAGACGTTATAGGTATTTATTAAATAGTATTTACTTATTTTAAAAATACGAATAAGATCATTATTTACCTAAAATTACTACAAAGTTTTGAAAAGTACAAAGTTTCACTCAATTGAACAAGTACTTACTTCTTTTTGGGAGACGACATGATTTTTGCGTGACGTAAAACAGGACACAACTTGCACTACTGACTATTTAAATCAAGTGTCAACGCTACTCAAAACGCTTCGTTGCAAACAAAAGGTAGTTCCGTAGCCTTGCACTAGATGGAAATTTTTTGCATTTTATTGCGCTAGCAAAGGATTTCCAATGGATTGACGAAAGTACAAAATCGTGTTTCGTTTTCGAATCACGGGGCATATATGGGTTAATATGAACTAAGGGATATATCAATATCTTCATCATCATCATCATTACAGCCCTTCAAAAGTCCACTGCTGAACATAGGCCTCCCCCAAGTAATGCCTTTGTGGCATTACTTGGGGGAGGTCTATGCACGGTCCTGAGCCACCTGCATCCATCGACTTCCTGTATATCTTACCAGGTTGTAACTCCATCTAGTGGGGGGTCGCCCTACACTACGCCTACCGGTACGATATGTACGAGATTACCAACCTAATCCTAATAGTAGTTATCACCCAACAATCATTTTGTTTCTACTTTTTACTTAGCCACAAATTGATGTGTTCTAGAACTTTTTAAAGTGTAAAACAAGCTGAGATTTGGTAATGTGTGTCTTAGTACAAGGTTTCACGGAAAGCTTTACAGAAGTCACAAAGTTTACCAAACTGTAATCGATTTAAAGACAGTCGCTATAAATCCAGAGAGGATTTAAGGAGTATTAATTTAACTACTAAGCCTCTTCGGTCATTAAACTTTGTTAAACATACTATATACTTATCAACGATTTTATCTATAAATAGAAAATATTCATTAAAAAAATCTTATTTTAAATCCTTCTTAATGATTTCTTATATTTACGCGAATACCACACATGTAAATAATACTGGTTTTTACGGAAGATATGCAATAAAATCCGTAAAAACTAGTATCATTGAAATCCTTCTCACTTAAATACCTTTAAATTGCGTCATTAAATTAGCCATTTTTGTGACCAGTTCTTATTTTGCTTTTAAAGGGACTCCGTTAAACAATTAGTTATATAGTCATAAGTAAACAGGTTTGCTAAAAGTAACAAATTTTGATATTAATATAACCATCTCTGCAGAATGCCCCACTTACGAGTACATTGTATTTATTATTTTCTAGTATTTTACGAAAATTTAAAATATACCTGTTCCGATTTGCATACGTTGTTACGTAACTCTAACGTCAAAAATAAGATGAAAAGTTTGATTATAAAAACTTATGTTACAAAACGATAAAAGTTATTACTTAGTTGCAAAAATACATATTATATTTAAACCCTCTTCAGTCTCACAGATCAATTAATTAGTGCTTAATACGACCCAATGTGCTTCTTGTGCAAAGACATTTTCCACACAAAAATGAAGCTAGTGAGCAATCCTGCAGCTAACAAAAAGTAAAAACTAGAGTTTAATATATAAGAAAAACGTAACGACTGGCCCAGCGACTGCTATAATATTATTTGGAGTCAACTAAAAACTTAATGGCACATTAAATCAAACGGACATGGAGCTGAGGTAATCAGCGCTAAAACGCACACTATATTTCGTATAATATTTCTTTTAACGTAAAATAATTACGCCTTGAACGAGCCTGCACAAGTGATATTGTAAAATGAAATGTTAAGTACAGATGTACGCACCAGGTGGTATAAGAAAACTTCGTAAAGAGACCTGAGTGTCTAAGGTATAAAGTATTAATAGGACTTGTCAACACCGCCAACATGCACTGAAGCAGTGCGACGGTTTTATTGCAGCATGGTCCTCTCAGTAATAAACGTAAAATTGTACCCAGCAGTGTAACAAATATAATATTATAGGCTTTAGCTTGTCTTTGTTTTGATTACTGAAGTATTTTCTTGCACGTTATAAAAATATCTAAATGTACAATATTACAGTGCAAGAAAAGCGTATCCTAGGATGCTTTTTTGTACTATAGTTATTATGTATTTATTTTGTTTACTAAACTACTTTTATATTTTCTTAAGCAATTAGCAGTTCAGAGTCTCCGCAAGTCATCATCATCATCATCATCATTACAGCCCTTCACAAGTCCACTGCCGAACATAGGCCTCCCCCAAGTTATGCCACAAAGCACGGTCCTGAGCCACCTGCATCCATCGACTTCCTGCATATCTTACCAGGTCGTCACTCCATCTAGTGGGGGGTCGCCCTACACTACGCCTACTGGTACGAGGCTGCCACTCGAGAACCTTTCTTCCCCATCGGTTATCGGTTCTTCGAGCTATATGTTCACGGGGGATATATTGCCATAGTTGCCACGCTTGGCGAGCGGGTTGGCAACCGCAGTTTTTTTTGTCGTACAGTTGCTGTTATCAGGAAGATGCTGCTCCGCAAGTGTAGGTACTTTATTTATTGATATAAATTCGGAGACTTCGACGCAGCTCTATAATAAGTAGAAAAATAGTTTGCCGAGTTAAAGTAAAATAAGTGGTCCCTAGGAGATTTCGTTATTCATTTTGTAAACATGTGTAGCGAGTAAAAGTTTTATGTTATTTAAGAGGATTTTATGTCGAGTAATAGAACAACAGATATATAAATTCAAGTGGAAATTAACTTAGATACATTAATTATATTTATACGTGGTAAAACTGTGCTGCAGCTATATTATTCTTGTAACTCGAATGGGTCGCCTCAACCGTTGAAGGACCACGCTTTCATAGAATACTTAATAAATAAAGGCCTATAGAAATCTAAATCTATCCTCGCATAAGAATCAAAATGCAAATGCATTATTACCCCTGAGGACTAAGATAGAAAGTCTCGTATCCAATAGAAAGGGTCCTGGTTTCTCCACAAACACATACCGTGCGGCATATTATACAGAACAATTTGCCACTTTGCATTGCGTATGTGGACTATGAGAAAGTCTTTGATTCCGTCAAAATTTGGATGGTGCTTGAGTCCTTTCAGAGGTACCAAGTCGACTGTCGGTATATTGATGCGCTAAAGTGTTTGTACAGTAGGTCTACGATGGCTATCCAAGTACAGAACCAGAGTACGAAGCCTATCCAACTGCAGGGTCGTGTAAGACAGGGTGACGCTATATCCCCTAAACTCCACCGCTGCATTGGAAGACGTATTTAAGCTTCTCGACTGGAAAGGGTACTGTATTAATATCAATATCGAATACATCACTTGCCTTACCGACGATATAGCAGAATCGCTGGAGGACTTAAGTACTATGCTCAATGAATTCAATATAGCCTCCCAACGGATAGTTATTAAGATGAACACGAACAAAACAGAAATCATGTGTAATATCAACGTCACACCTTGCCGCTAGTTGTTGCCAAGCTCGAAGTTGTGGACGAGTATGTTTACCCGGGTTGAATAGTCCAACTACGTAAGTCCAACTTCGATCGAGAGGTCAATCGACAGATTCAGCTCGGCTGTGCATCGTTCGGGTAATTACGACACATCTTCACGTCAGGTATCAAAGCCGGAAAACGAGATTGAATAACCAGTGTGTGTTGCCAGTGACTACTTATGTATCTGAGACGTGGTTCTTCACTGCTGGCTGTATGAGGACGTTCAAGGTCGCTCAACGAGCTATGAGAGGGCTATGTTCGCGGTTTTTCTGCATGATAAACTTAGAAATGAGGATACTTGCAGTAGAACCTGAGTGACCAACATACCCCAACGGATTAGTAAGCTGAAGTGGTAATCTGCCGTAGCCCAACGGATTAGTAAGCTGAAGTGGCAATGAGCCTGGCATATAGCTCTAAGAACAGACAAGCGATTCTCAAAAAAGGTTCTCGAGTGGTAGCCTCGTATCGGTAGGCGTATGGCGTAGGGCGTAGGGCGTCGCCCTCACTAGATGGAATGACGACCTTATATACATAAAAATAAGTAAATGGGACTATATGGCGTTTCGCTTATCAAATTACATCAATATAATTCTTATAAAATAAGGATTAAGTATTCCATTTATCAAGTTTTATTTCTCTAACGAAATACTCACATCGCGTTTGTTGTAAGATAGAAAATACCGGGACGTTAATAATCAGCGTTGTCGCTTAAATTACATCTTCGTTTTAATCATAAGGATTCACATTATATTTCTGTACTTTCGCCTTTCATCCGGAGGAATGGATGTAAATTTCAAATTCATTATACATTTTAAAATGTTTTCATACAGCGTAATGCCGCTGTGTTTCTTTCCATATTTGACGAGAACCGGAGACCCTCTTAACAGATGACTGGCATTCTATATAATTGCTCAGAGGTCACATTCGTTCACTCATCTGCGTTTACAACTGTTTTATAGTAATAACATTGTAATCAAATTAAGTAAATATTGACAAATTAAGAAACCTAAACTGTAACCGCTAATTAAGTTCTACTGCTAAACATAGGCCTCCCCTCAAGGTTGCCTCATAGGAGAGATATTTGTCATAGTCTGCACGCTTGGCAAGCGGCTCGCAACCGCAGATTCTCTTATTTTTAGACTTTATTAGTCGACATCCTGATTGGTGCACTGCGTTCTCTTAACATATCTCCAATTTCAATTTCATAGTTTCTTAGTTACTTTCATGGAAGTCGACATCGTGTTCGAGTGCAAAACAGAATGTCTTCGTGGCTTGTTAATATTGCTGGCGTTCCACATGTTGGCGTGTTATCTACTCTCTTATTTGCAGTTTTTATAAATTGCATTGCCTCCCAAATATTTTTTCTTTACTACTTGTAATGCCGATTATCTTCAGATTCATCTAAAAAGCACAGTAGTAACTTCTAAAAGTAATTTGGGGTATTATGAAGGACTTAGCTTGTACTGATGACTGTAGTCGCTCTTATGGGTCAATCGTTAATCCTATAAAATCTTGAGCGATAATTATTGGTAGCTTCAGAATAATCTCCAGATAAGATAAAACTCAATTTAGTCCCATAGTATTTAATGGTCTTTAAATCGCTCTTAAGGACGTAGTAAAAACTTGACCTTTGGTAGATTCTGTCCTTTCTTGGACTCCTCAAATCAACGCAGTGACTGGTGAAATGTTTGCAGCTTACGGTACACTCCGAAGAATAAACTACTTTTTACTTATCTTTATTTTACGATATAGCCTCATTCATGCCCTATTAAAAAGTATCATGCAGACGCGTTTTCACCACTCCGTCAGCATCTGCTACAGAATGAATCTGAATATTTCATTAATCGTCACATCATATCATCAAATTTTAAGTCCATTAATTGACTTGGACTTTTTCAAGTATGCTTCATCTGTTATGCAGTAATTGGGAGATTAAGTGTCATCGAACAAGGCCAAGATTTGCCGCCAAACATATGGAGAAAATCATAACACTACCAAACAACAAAACTGACAAATTGTGTTTTAATTCGACTGCCTCAAATGGAGGGTAATGTTTTTCGAGTGTACGGGTATGTATTTATGTTTATCTATGCAACTATGGCACGCTCTGTAGCCTTAATAGTTTGATGGATATAAGCATATGGGATATCGTAAGAATAGATTTAGTTGAAGAAGAGACATAATTAAGATATAAAAACCATTCTCATCATTCAGTTGTGTTTACCTTTGGACTATTTACAAAACTGTATGCTGTAAAATGTGTGCAAGCAATCAAGGTATTTTGTTTTATGTTCTAGTTAACCATTTGATCATCATCATTCATCATTCTCTAAACCATTTCCCATTATCTGGGGTCGGCGCAGTAAACCTTCTTGTTCCATTCCTCTCTATCAGCCGTCATTTCCATACTTACTCCTTTCATTCTCATATCACTCTTCACACAGTCGATCCATCTTTTATTCGGCCTTCCTCTGCCCGTGTGTCCCTCCACATTCATATTCAACACTCGTTTTGTGACATGACTTCCATCCCTCCGCATCACATGCCCAAACCATGCCAATCTGCTTCCTCTCACCTTTTCTACCACTGGCGCTACTTTCAGGCTTCCACTTATATACTCATTCCTTATATTATCCATCCTTGTCACACCACACATCCATCGTAACATTCTCATTTCATTCGCATGCAGTCTATTTTCATCCTTCTTCTTGACGGCCCAGCATTCACTTCCATACATGACGACAGGTCGGATGATCGATTTGTAAATTTTCCCCTTCAGCCTTATTGGCATTCGGGGATCGCACGTTGTGGCTGTGACCTGTCGCCATTTCATCCACCCTGCGTTAATCCTATGCTGCACAGCTCTATCTATTCCGCCGTCGCCTTGAATGAGGGAACCGAGGTACTTGAAATCTGAGCAGGTAGGCAGTATAGCGCCATCCAACGACATGGGTACAGGACTGGAAAGACCGCCGAAATCACAGCACAGATATTCGGTTTTGGATCTGCTGATCTTCAAGCCAACACTTTCCAGCCTCTGTTGCCACCCCGTCAGTCTGCTCTGTACCTCGATGCCTTCTTCCCCGACAAGCACGATGTCATCGGCAAAGAGCATGCACCAGGGTGCCTCATCCTGCAGGTCCGACGTCAAAGCGTCCATAATCAGTAGGAAGAGGTAAGGGCTCAATGCCGACCCTTGGTGCAGCCCTACCGCCACATCGATACTGCCCGTAGTTCCCGCGGCAGATCGTACACATGTACGGGATGCTCTGTACATAGCACGGACTAACCTCACATACTTCCCAGGCATACCTTTCATCTTTAACGCCCACCACAAAACCTCACGGGGAACCCGATCGTACGCCTTTTCAAGGTCGACAAAAACCATGTGCAGATTTTTATGCACGCGCTTGTACTTTTCGCACAATTGGCGTAATGCAAAAATGGCATCTGTCGTACCTCGACCGGGCATGAATCCGTCTTCTCTCATTCTTCTCTCTATTATTCTTTCCCAGACTTTCATCGTATGTGACATGAGTTTTATTCCCCGGTAACTGCTGCAGTTTTGAACGTCTCCTTTGTTTTTAAAAATGGGGACCAGTATACTACTGCACCATTCCTCAGGTATTTGTTCTTCCTGCAACAATTTACCGAAAAATAAACTCAACCACTTCCATCCATCCGCACTCAGCAACTTCCACACTTCTACTGGTATTCCATCTGGGCCAACTGCCTTCCCATTCTTCATATTCCTAACAGCCATTTTTACTTCTTCCACACTAATTTCTCTCACTAAGCCCATATTCACTGGTGGGTTTTCAAGCATACCATTCCATTCATTCTCCTCATTCATCAATTTCTCAAAATACTCCTTCCATCGCTTCTTTATACTTTCATCGTCAGTCAAAATCCTTCCAGAATCATCTTTTATACATTTTACATGTGAAACATCTCTTCCATTCCTTTCTCTCGCTCTTGCAATTTGAAAAAGTCGTTTTTGACCTTCGGGGCTTTCAAGGGACCGATATAATTTATCTTGCGCCTCTGCCCTACAAATAGCAACTTCCTTCTTCGCTCTCTTCTTACATTCTTTATACGCCCCTCTCTTACTTTCTTTTATGGATTCATTCTGGTCTTCTACGCTCTGCCATTCTTTAAAGGCATTTTTCTTTTCTCTCAAAACTTCTCTAATACTTTCACTCCACCACCACCCATCCTTATCTATCATACGCTTCCCTTTTGTTTCTCCTAACACCTTCCTTGCCACACTTCGGATACAATCAGCCATTTCCTTCCAGCACTCATTCACACTCATTCCTTCCATCTCACCCATCTCTATCATCTTGTTTACAACTAGCTCTCTAAATTCACTTGCATACTCCTCCTTATGCAACAAATGCCACTTTATTTTGGGTGGGGGACGATCCTTATGTTCGTTGAGGCGAACAGTTAAGCAGATGTCAGCCAGCAGAATTCGGTGCTGGGATACTAAGTCTTCACCTGGAAGCACTTTGCAGTTTTTTACACTCTTGATTTGGTTCCGTCTTAACAGAAGATAGTCGATCTGTGTCGCGTGGTGGCCACTTTTATAAGTAACAAGATGCTGATCTCGTTTTTGGAACCACGTGTTTACTACAGCCAGGTCGAAAGCACATGCTGCTTGCAGAAGAACTTCCCCCTCACGGTTGCGCACTCCGTACCCCCATCCACCGTGTACTCTTTCATACCCGTCATTCACTCTCCCTACATGTCCATTAAAATCTCCTCCCATATAAACATCCTCACTCTCAGGTATTCCCATCATCATACAATCAAATTCCTCCCAAAACTTCTCTTTCACACTCTCTTCACAGCCTGTTTGCGGAGCATACACACTTACAACATTCACTACTTTGTTTTCAATCATTAATTTAACAACTATCATTCTGTCATTTACTCTTTTCACATCTGTCACTCGTTCTTTCATTCCACTATCTAACACAACTCCTACTCCATTTCGCTTCCCGTCACTTCCACAGTAATAAAACTTGTATCCTTCCCAATCTCTCTTGCTTTATTGCCCTTCCATTTTGTTTCCTGCAAACAGGCAACATTCACTCTTCGTCGTTTCAAAACATCTGCTAACTCTCTTCCTCTTCCAGTCATCGTACCTATATTCCAGCTTGCAAACCTCACTCTGACATTCTTCTCTCTACGGGCTCGCCTCTTACGTCGCACCCGCTCCGCAAGGTGCGACAACCCTTGCCCACTTCCCACAGGAGCCGGGTGCTGCCCCTGCGCGTCGCCTGCGGGGTACGCCCTAGCCCTGTCATATATCCCACAACTCGTATTATTCATAAATTTACTACATGGGATTTGGCAAAAGTTTTACAGTCGGCCGCCTGCCTGACACCAACCCTCTTTGGGTATGCTATTGTTGGTAGAGGAAGCTACCATTTTGGGAAAAGGAAAAAGAAGGTTGGGGGTAGGAGCGTAGGTGTAAGGATACTGTTATCTCGGCAGGAATGGTATGAGAATAACAGTAGCTCGGGGAGCCGGGGTCGCGTACCCGTATTCCATAACAAGATCACCGGAAAGGTAGACCAGCATGAAAACCCCCTGACTAATATTTAACCATTTGATATAAGTACAAAAAAAGATCGTTAAATCGTTTGAATGCAAACTTTAAGCAAGAACGAATGATATTCATTGCTATTATGTAAACGAATTGGGACTAAAGCTACCGGGCGAAATAACTGCATGAACTATTTTGAACAAATGTACAAATTCCTTTTGAATTTATTTAAATTATTAATTACATCGACTTTGCCGTATTCATCTCGTAGCTCGATCGGTGCTTTGGAATACGTACTCATAATTGCAAAATTCTTAACATTTTTGAAACCGCATTTGTATATTAAATTGCACTTTTACACACAATTTTAAATAGTACTAGTTTTTACAGATCCGTAACAACTAGTATTATTTAAATGTGTAGTGTTTGCGTAAATATAAGAAATCATTATGCATCAAAAAAAGTCTATTTTAGAAATCCATAAATAGTCATGTATTAAATTCGTGAAATATGTTCAGACGCATCATACACAGACGCTGTAAAATTACTTTAAGTAATCTCATAAATGAACACAAAAATATGCACGGACTTCCTATCATCTATCATTCACACACTCTCTTCTACATATATATATATATATATATATATATATATATATATATATATATATATATATATATATATAATATATATATATATATATATATATATATATATATATATATATATATATATATATATATATATATATAGGTTATCATGTTTTTGAACCTACATGGGTACCAGCCTCCCACGAATAACATAGTACTGTTTAAATAGAGATGTAACACTAACAACTTCGAACCGTTTGTGAGAATAAATAATTATGAATTGTTATTATTATTATTACTCGATACAAAAAAATAACACCATACAAACTAAATTTAACAAGGACGATACATACATGCTCGACATAAAACTACGATCACTTTTTTGCGTTGTGTGCAGCCTATAATAGCAGTATATGAAGTAAGAAATGTGGCCACTTTCAAGTACAAAAAGAACAAGTTTTCTTGACGTGTTTAAAAATTAAGCTACCATTTTTATTAATATTTGTTAGAATTTAATCGTTTCAATTATGTACAGACGAACGCAACAGCTGTCTCCTAATACAGTTCGTAGTGTTTGCGTCACATATATTGAACTAAACCTGTAATATCAGGTCTTACCTGCACAAGCATGGAATAAGAAAAACTTTACTACCTTTAACTCTAACCATAACTTTAAAACTTTACTTAACATTCATATTTTGCTGCCACTCAGTTTCCAGGGTAATTTATGCAAAATTGTTGTTCTCTTATATGCGCTGTGTGCACAAAGTAAAAGTATTGTAACCGATACGAGCTTGAGTGCTTGCAATGTAACAAAATTGACTTTCAATCGCTATTGACTATTCAGATAATTGTCCTAGTTTTATTGAGCACAGTCTGATTGAATGGCATATATTCTAACACAGAAAATGCACTTTCTCTTTTATATAAATTATAATAAGCAAGACATACATAAATTATACTCGCAACATTGTATATGATTTTTGAATCCTCGTGGTGACTATTGAGAAAACAATAACTCAGTTGAAGACGATTTAACTCGCGCAATCTACGCTGAGCTGAATCATTAATGCTCTTCGACATAAATTATTTACTAGATGCAAAATATAAAGGATGTATACTCACAACCTTGAAAATAAATTTAGAAAATTCAGTATAATAAGAGTTTTTGTTCGTTTTCAGATTTCTTTGTTTGTGCTTATAGTTATATGCGCAGAGAATATCGTCGTGGACTGGACTGTGTTACAACAGGAACAGGTCTTCAAAGCTTCGTAATGCAAAATGGCACTTGATTTGTTTTTTTTTACTTGAAGTGTATGAGAAGTGACACTTAGTTTCGCTTCACTTCAAAAATTGATTATACTTTCACGAATAAGAGTCAATATGCAGGTTTAAACTGGAATTATTCCCTTAATTCCACATTACTTTGTGGCATGCTACAGTGAAGTTTTACTTCAGTAAATAACTAAGAGCTTATTAGCCATTCATTAATAATTAACACTGTAAAATGTTGGATGCATGCCTACTGACCTTTGTGAGTACAGGTGACATTTGTCAAAGCGAGCGTACTATGTCGTTTCCTCGAAGCGAAGCGGTGCAGTTATGCTAGGTTGTCGATAAATGTCAAATATTGAGACGTTAATATTTGTACTGGGGCTACGCGAACGATGTTTTAAGGTGACTCTAGTCGACATTATTTCCATAGAAATTTCGGAGAGGTTTTACTCCGCTGTTTGACAGTGTACATCCAAAGTTAAACATGATATCGTTTTGCCTCATTATTAATTTTGTCTGTACCAAAACAGAATAGTAAAATAAAAAGTCAGTAAAAAGTTACGAGCTACCAAAGATTCGATTTTATTGCCAATTTTAACGCAACTTTGGGCGTAAATTAGTAATAAAAGCAGTGTAAAATTTCCAAAACAAAGTCGGTACCGACACAGCTTAATTATCGAAGAATTCAATAAATTTTATTGGTAATTGATTCATGCAGTGGTTTTTTCATAAAACCCCTCCTTCCAAAGGCCTTTTCGTATTTTTTTACGCGCGCGTGTTTATATGAATTATCGTGCATCTCACTGAATAATCTTTCCCCCGGTGCGGTGCGGGAGGACGACACTTACACACACATGCATGCGCGGTGACGCGCGCTTATTCTAGTTTTATTCAACTCAGTCAGCTGCGGCCTGTGACGTTCGTGTGACTAGAGCTATACCTGCGCTCTAAATTACTACGCTACATTGACCCCTGCTTGAACTTTGGATTAAATCAAATTGATATAAGCACACACAAAAATAGAGGAATATATAAATAAAATTTTGAAAAAAAAAACGATCTCAAATGGTGAATCTCACCATCATCCTTCACAGTTAGCTACCGTGGGTAAATCTTTGTTTCAGAGAGCACGAGGGATCTGTGACAGAAAACATCTGGCCGCGGAGCTTCAGCACGTCAAGCAAGTATTGCAAGACAACAAGCTTCGGGTCCCGCGCCTACGTCACAGTGAACGAGTGAAGCCGGCCACAGTCGAGCGCGCGCCTGCTCTACTACCATATGTTAGAGGAGTCACGGACAAGATCGGCTACATCTTGAAGCGAGCGTCCATTAAGACATACTACAAGCCGCTGAAGAAGATTAGTCAATTTTTACCATCCATCAAATGTAATATTCCTCTACAAGATGCAGGTGTGTACAAGCTAGATTGTGAATGTGGTCTCTCTTACATAGGTCAAACAAAGAGATCTATAAAAACCCGCGTGAAGGAACATATAGCTGATGTGAAGCACCGACGCTCTGGGAAGTCTGCAGTCTGCGAACATGTTCAAGATCGTCCCCACCATTACATTAGATTTGATAAACCACAAATTCTCGCAAAAGAACACCGATTCCTACCAAGGGTGATACGCGAGGCTATTGAAATTAAAAAACATCCAAATTTCAATAGAGAAGATGGTTGGGTGCTACCATCTGCTTGGGATCCTATAATTAACAAAATTAAACCCAAACCCAAGCATACCACTGCAAGACTTCATGATACTATAAGCTCGTTTTGCGTAGATCGGACCAAAAATTAATATTAAAAAACTGAAGGTAGCCGGACTAACTATGACATTGGGACGTCAAACATCTCAGTCCCCCCCGTGACCATGGGCGCTGTAAAGCACCCGAAACGTCGGGATATTATTAAAAATAAATTAAAAGTAATTAAACGCGATAAAATCCGTAAATAATAGTTTTATTCAAAAAATATATATTTCGAAGAAATGTGAAGTTCGTCAACACGCATTGAGGCAGCGTGGCGGACATTTCCTTGCCTTAAAACCCTCTCAGAAATTAGAGGAGGCCTGTGCCCAGCAGTGGGACGTATATAGGCTGTAACTTTACTTTTTAAAAATTAAAAATTTTAAATAAAAATAAAAAATAAGCAACCGACAACCTCCTAGATCCCTAGGTGACTTGCGAGATGTCAGTGTAACAAAACAAAACGGCCCAGAAAAACAGACTTTCCAACTGATAGCTAAATCAGCACGCAACAATTTCATTGGTGCCAGTAGGGATCGAACCCGGGTTGCTCCCGTACTGTGATACCTACAACGAGCGCTAACCATGTGAGCTACCACGGCTCTCAACGACATCGTTCCGTTCGTGTACAGCGCTGAAGATAGCAGAGTAAAAAATTAGAGATGTTTGAAATTTGTCATCTGTGAGAGTGAATTTTATCTGTGTACTCTGTAACAAATAACTATATAGAAAAAAAATGTGAAAATGACATTTCGCCATTTTTGTTTGTGTACTGGTTAGGAACTCGATCAAAAATTTGATAATGTTTCTGTTTTTATACGTTATTTCTAATGTTATTTTACATCAAATTAATTGTGAAAATATTTAGGAAATATGTTTCATTACGACGATTCAAAAACGTTTACATATAATAATTTACCTCGAAATTTACTATACGCGATTATCGTTTATTGATTATATTATGTTGTTTGAAAAGTATTCCTATCAGCTTTGTGTTAAATAGATGCTAAATATAAAAGAATGCTTCAGTATTGATAGCAATTTATAAACGAAATATCTGTTGAGATGTGTCTAGAAATTATTAATACTTATTTTTATTTATTTATTAAAATAATTAATAAATAAAAATAAGTATACATTTATCTATATTGAGTACTAGTTTTTCCCCGCGATCTCGCCCGCGTGGAATATGGATTTCATGGGTTTTAATTTTTTTGCGCGGAACCCTAATTCTTTTTCTAAAACAAGTTATTCCTTATTTCATCAGCTATCTGCCAGTGAAAGTCCCGTCAAAATAGATCCAGCTGTTTCGGAGATTAGCTGGAACAAACAGACAGACAGACAGACCGACAGACAGACAAAAATAGTACTTTCATATGCATTTAATAAAAAGCTGTTATTTTAACATTACAAACAGACACTTCAATTTTATTTATTTGTAGATATACTTAGATATAAGATATTATTCATATTGGTGTCATTTTAAAGGGAATATCATGTACTATTATAATAATAAAATAATTGTCTCCAGTAAATATTATACTTTTCTTGTAAAAGTCGAAATAACAAATAAATACGATTTATTTTTATATTCCCATGTGCTTTATTTTCATCCTTTATTTTTTATTTGACCAATTTTCTTTTAACAAAATTAAATTCTGAATTCGTTGAGCTTTTTGTGAATATTTTTATTAGAATGTTAGGTAGGTACCTATTTAGTTTTTCGGTAGTAGGTAATCGTTTTTGTTGCGACAGTCTCGCGCGGTCGTAAAAAAAAGTTACTGCGCGGACAGGTGGGACGAGAATCACTTGCGCGGCGTGGAGGTGGATAGGTACCTACCTACTGTTATTGCCTAGATACCCACAACCTATACAACAAAATTTGACAAACTGTCGCTGCGTCGTGGACACTAAAATCTAAACTGCCTACCTACCTGCCTAAGTACGTCGGTACTAAGGAAACAGTCTTGACGGGTCACTTGTCTTGATAAAAACATGTGTTTACATCTAGTGATATTGTATGTATATAAAAAAAGTAAGAAGACAGGTAAGTATTTTTGAAAACAATTTATAGGTAGGCAGAACTAATTACAATTATTATCTAAATATTATAAATACGAAAGTTTGGATGGATAGATGTATGTTACTCAATCACGCCAGAACAGCTGAAGGGATCTGGATGATATTTAGCTCAGAGATAGGTTATACCTGGTCTGGAATAACACATTTGATACCGTTTATTCAGGTATTTCGTTCCTGTGGGATAATTTTCGAGTTCACGCGTTTGAAGCCGCTGGCAACACATAGTACGGATATAAATTGCGATGACTGTTCCAGTTCATGCAATTCGGCGTCGTGAACTCTTGAGTGATCTCTGCACGACCACCCGGGGAAAACAAAACATAATAAAATAAGCAATCTATACTAGGTATCTATAGAGCCATAGAGGTATAGTATAAAGCGATAACGCAGCGCCTAATAATTTAGTACGAGTTTGTAGGTAGGTACTGCTGATTTCACAGCAAGCGTCGAGCGGCACAGAATAGGGTGGTATGTATATGTGCATCGTGTTCGTGTAACTTCGTTTTTGTTCTAACGGTTCGGAACGCCGTACGAACAAGACGTGCGTTCTAACTGCTCTTCACTGATACTATCTCTGTCGGGCACGATGCCAGGTGAGACAACGTGCTTTTTGGCCGCGCCCACCAATGAGTTCGAGCCCGCGACTTGTTCCACCTTAAGTGCTACGGACAATAGGGCGTTTCTTTTATTGACATATTTAGATACAAGTGCCAGCTACTATATGACAGCAAGGCATAAGATCTAAGGATAAAACTATGAGTGAGCTAGTATTGGTAATAAATATTATTTTCACAAATCAATAATTAATTGTGAATTGTAATGGAGATCTTAGCCAATCTGTGATTGACCTTGAAGATTGCCCGGATTGGATTGTATAGAGATATCGACCGCAGATAAAGGTTTGACAAGAATTTTTCGCGATATGGGCAGTCTTCTCGAACCGCCGAAATATTTTAACTCAAAATATCTTCTCTCACTGCCGAGCACGCTGCAAACAAACTCTGGAAATTGAGATAAATAACTTCGGTTTTACTTTAGGACATAGATCTTGTGTTTTTTGCAGACTATCAATTTAACGTATTAGGGAACTGATGAGTGATGTAATAATTTACACTTATTAGTCCGAATAAATTATCACGTAGGCTCTGCACACCTATTTATTCTGAATTCTTAACAAAACATTCCGTCCTCTACTCTTACGTTATAAATGCCAGCCGCACAGTATTTTATACCTATAAAGTCACTAGGATAAAATGTTAATCGCAACAATACGACGCGAAAACGCCTGAGTTGTGACGAATGTCGCCTTATAAAATTTAAAAGGCAAACGTAGTTTAATGTCAAGCTAACTGTTTAGTAGTGTATTATTTTTGTATCTTTCTTAATATGTGGCAGCTCTATAGCGCACTATGAGCACACAATTACTCAAGATTACGACAATTATTGGCAATTATGATTTTCATTTTGCCGATAGAATGAGTTTTTGTTTTGAGTAACAAATTTTTTCAAACGGCTTTGGGTACTTTATTTGCATAGATAATACTATTTTACATTCGTGTTTAGATCAATACTTTAATAATGCACGTAACATACCAATAGTTTGTTTTTAATATTGAGGGGGAACGATTCAGCTTAAGCTGTTGTTATCCATCTAATGGCCAGGGTGGAAGCTAGTCGCAGCGATATTAGTATGCTTGGCTTGTTCTGCACAATAACATTAATTAGTTCGTTGTTTAAAGTTTGTCCGAAATTGTTGACTACGACTTTTAGGTTTTCTTCCGTCGATATATTAAACCTATATTGTCTAGTCAACAAACACAAGTCCCAAGTAGTAGAAGTAAGAAAAACAAGTATTTATATGGCCTAGAAATAATTTTTTCGGGTGTCGATGTGTGTCCTTGTTAAATGTATGTTTTTAAACTGCCTCCACGATACAGAACAAAATCCTAGTGCGTGGGTAACTTTTAAAAAAAAGATAAGAGTAACCAACACTTGCCCCCGCGAAGCGGGTTTACTTAGGCATTTCCATATGTAAAAAAGGGATATTTCCCTGAGCTCGGCTTCGTCCACATTTGCGTATTGAAACATCCGACGTTTATTTCTGTTAAAATGATCCTTACGTTATATCTGTAATGTCAGTGATGCGTAGACTAGTCATTAATTTTATAAAAAATCATAAAATACGATAAAGAATACAATTATAAGTCAACCTAAGACAGGTGATGGGTTACTCATCTTTAATAGAACACACTCAATGTATCCAATTTTTTGACATACGAATAAGCTCTGTCCGTAACAACTGCCATTTATTATAATATGTGCTAAGGAATAAGACATCCCTCATTTCTAGGAAGGTAATAAAAATCCGCTCAGACCCGTCCAACTACCGGCCAATCGCCATCACCTCCTTGTTCTCCAAAACAATGGAGTCCATTGTAAACTGCCAGCTCATGAGGTACCTTGAGGAACACCAGCTGATTAGTGACCGCCAATACGGTTTTCGCCGTGGTCGGTCAGCTGGTGATCTTCTGGTCTACCTCACTCACAGATGGGCGGAGGCAGTAGAGTTCAAGGGGGAGGCATTGGCCGTTAATTTGGACATTGCGAAGGCCTTCGATCGGGTTTGGCACAAAGCGCTTCTTTCGAAGCTCCCTTCCTATGGGCTTCCCGAGAAATTGTGCGATTGGATCACCAGCTTTCTTGCAGATCGGAGCATCAAGGTCGTTGTAGACGGTGCAAGCTCCGATTGTAAGCCTATTAATGCTGGTGTTCCACAGGGCTGCGTGCTATCGCCAACGCTGTTTCTTCTGCATATCAATGATATGTTGCATACCCGTAACATTCATTGCTATGCAGATGACAGCACTGGTGATGCTTTTTACACCGGCCGAGCCAATATTTCTCGGGAAAACGTCTCCGAGTGCCGGGACAAACTTGTGTCTGAAGTCGAGTCTTTGCTGAACAGAGTCTCGGATTGGGGACGACTAAATCTAGTCCAGTTTAACCCCCAGAAGACACAAGTTTGCGCGTTAACCGCTAAAAAGAACCCCTTTGTCGTATCCCCTCAGTTTCAAGGCACTCCCCTTGTTGTCTCAGCCAGTATCGGAATCCTCGGCGTCGACATATCGAGTGACGTGCAGTTTCGTGGTCACTTGGAAGAGAAGGCCAAATTGGCCTCTAAAAAGCTTGGTGTGCTCAGCAGAGCGGGACAGTATTTCATGCCGGCACACCGCCTGCAACTTTACAAGGCGCAGGTTCGGCCGCACATGGAATACTGTTCCCATCTCTGGGCTGGGGCTCCCCAGTACCAGCTCCTTCCACTTGACCGCATCCAGCGTAGAGCGGCTCGAATCGTCGACGACCGAGTGCTTTCCGATCCGCTCGATTCACTGGCGTTGCGAAGAGATGTTGCATCTCTTTGCTTATTTTATCGCATCTATCACGGGGAGTGCTCTGAGGAATTGTTCGGATTAATCCCAGCCGCCAAATTTCGTGAACGCACGACACGGCAAACGTCCCAATACCATCCACACCATCTGGATGCTTGGCGGTCCACCACTGTACGTTTCACAAGGAGTTTTCTTCCACGTACAACCTCTCTGTGGAATAGTTTATCACCGGCGATTTTTCCGGACCGATACGACCTGGGGACCTTCAAGAAAAGAGCTTACTTCTTTCTAAAGGGCCGGCAACGCACCCGCAATTCTCCTGGTGTTGCGGTTGATCATGGGCGGCGGTAGTCACTTAACATCAGGTGAGCCGCATGCTCGTTTGCCCCCTCTTCTATAAAAAAAAATCCCAGAAAAATGAAGGCAGAAAAATATTATAAATATTCACGAATAAACTTAAAACATTTAGCTTGTGTTTATCAAACCTGAGCGGAGCAACGTTAAAGATAAAGAAAAAAATATTATTCTGTGTTTCGTTCACTTTGGCAAAAACGAATCTAGGCTGCTGCTAACATGGAAGCGCTTTTACGATTTATTGAAACTGTGGAGCTTTTTGACTAACGGACTACGTGATTTTTAAACAACTACATTATGATGTTTTCAGGTAAACTATTGAGAAGAGTGTGGCTAGATATAGTAATGAAGAAACTAATGTAGAAAGGAATGCCTATATACGTCCCACTGCTGGGCACAGACCGCCTGTCGTAAAAGCGTAAGAATAAAAAAATCCTCCCAACAACGGGAGAGGCCCGTATTCAGACGTGGACTTAATTTCTACGAGATGATAAAATAGAAGATTTATGAATGTATATAACCAATGGAAAATATATTGCAGTACATATTATGATGACATAAGCTTGAATTACTATACGATGTACTAAATACTTTAATTTTTTAACCGATAATGATATCCTATATTTACGCGAACACTACACATTGATTAAAACTACTTTTACAGATTTTATCGCGTTTATTTTACTATTATTTTTAATTCCCGACGTTTCGGGTGCTTTCCAGCACCCATAGTCACGGGGGACTGAGATGACTGACGTCCCTATGTCATTGTCAAACCCGGAGTACCTTCAGCTTTTTTAATTATTGTTTATGGTCCGATCTATGCAAAATGAACTGACTATGTCCTGAGGTCTTGCAGTGGTATGCTTGGGTTTAGCTTTAATTTTATTGATAGGATCCCAAGCAGGTGGTAGTACCCAGCCTCCTTCTCTATTGAAATTAGGATGTTTTTTAATTTCAATAGCCTCACGTATCATCCTTGGTAGGAATCGGTGTTCTTTCGTGAGGATTTGTGGTCTATCAAATCTAATGCAATGGTTGGGGCCGTCTAGGATACGATCGCAAACTGCAGACTTCCCGGAACGTTGATGCTTGACATCAGCTATATGTTCTTTTACGCGGGTTCTAATTGATCTTTTTGTTTGTCCTATATAAGAGAGACCACATTCACAATCAAGCTTATACACTCCTGCAACTTGTAGAGGAATATGACACTTGAGTGATGGTAGGAACTGACTAATCTTCTTTGGCGGCTTGTAGAATGTTCTAATAGAAGCTCGCTTCAAGATGTAGCCAATCTTGTCTGTGACACCTCTGACATATGGTAGTACAGCAGGCACACGCTCGACTGTGGCCGGCTTCACTCGGTCACTGTGACGTAGGCATGGAACCCGAAGCTTGTTGTCGTGCAGATCTTGCTTGACGTGCTGAAGCTCGGCGGCCAGGTGTTTGCTGTCACAGATCCCTCGTGCTCTCTGTAACAAAGATTTGCCCACGGTAGCTAACTGTGAAGGATGGTGGTGAGATTCACCATTTAAATATCGGTTTGTGTGGGTCTTTTTCGTATACACAGTGTGACCAATGGTGTTGTTAGGATTTCGGATGACTAACACATCTAGGAAAGGTAAGGAATTATTTGCCTCTAACTCCATGGTAAATTTTATGTAAGAGGTTACGGAATTAAGATGTTCTAAAAATGCAGTTACTTTGTCTGATGGTAAAATTGTGAAAGTATCGTCTACGTCTCGCTTGTAGATCCTTGGTGTAACAGGTGCAGTAAGGAGGGCTTTCTCCTCAAAGTCATCCATGAATATATCGGCGACAATGGGAGATGCAGGTGAGCCCATCGCAACACCATCTACTTGCTTGTAAAACTCTTCCTTCCACAATAGATAGCCAGATGTAAGGCAATGTGTGAGTAATACCTCATATTCTGCTGGCATATTATTTTCCTCTAGTTTCCTAGTTCTAATTGAGATGCAGTCTTTAACAGGTAGGCATGTAAATAGAGACTGAACATCAAAACTGACCATGGTTTCATTGTCAGTAAGACGTAGGTCTTTTATCTCACTGACAAAATGGTATGAATCCTTAGTGTGTGCTCTTGTGTCCTCTGAGTGGTAACATTATGGTTTTTAGGAACCAAATAGGTGATCCCAATAGTGAAAAGGCTAGGGAGCGACTTCTGGTTGAGAGCCTCTTGAAACTGTCGGGCGAGCACAGTGTGACACACCACGGACCCCTTCAGCCAGTAGTGATGCAGCCCGTTGAGTCCCGGACTTTTCCAGTTCGGGGCCCCACGGAACACCTCAGCTACGTCATCCGGTGTTATAATGACGATGTCCATGGGCATTATACTCGCACACTGACTCGCCACAACTTACGTCCAAGGGCCCTTGCTCTGGTTCACGGGCTCTGACCACAGGTCGCGCCAGAATTCTACAGTGTCGGCCTGATTCGGTGCTGGGCCCGTTCCACTTACCATTGGTCGCTCCAATGATTCATAGAGCCTCTCCTGATCACTCTGGAAGAGACGATTTTGGTTGAACCGTGTCGACCTCTCGGTATAACGCCGAATCCGCTTTCCCCAAGCAGCGATTCTCTGCTTCAGATCATCTATGCGCTCCGTCAGTTTTTGCATTATATCCGGCTGGGACGAACTGACATTTGTCCTGGCAAACGCCACCCAGACGGTGCGCACAATCCTTGGCCTGTTATTGCCTGACCTCAAGCATATCAGTTTGCCGATGAGGGCCCTAGCCTTTGCGATACGTTCCTCAATTCTTATTCTCCAGGCTGGTATAGCGCTACTTTGTCCAGTAGTGGAAAGTTTGGCGCCTATAATACGGCATACTGCCTGTGCGGCGCCAAAAATAATTGATTTCGTCTCGCAAAGGTCCTGGCTGGCCTCCTAATAGGTCACCAGCATTGGGTTCAGAGCCCTCACGACAGCCCGATTCCGCTTGCTAAGGGCTATGCGGGGAAGTCCCTGTCGATTTTCGAGAGGCGTACTGCGCGTTTCCACAATCACCTCTTCCAATGTACTTCTCATATGCTCCAATTCCAGTTCCTGGGCGACTGTTCCATCATCGTTTGAATCAACCACAACTGGGGTATTCACGGCGGCATCCACGTTTGCGGTTGCTCTACAATTTGTGGCGCCGCATCCTCAGCCGTAGCATTTTCATCCAATGAGGGAACAGCCTCACGTCGTAGCCGTTCGAGTTTGGCGACATCAAATATATTTGAGCGCAAGATATACCGAACTTGGTTTGCCAGGTTTTGCTCTGTGACGGATAAAGATGGCTCCAGCTTAGCAAAAAGACGACACGTCCTAGCCCGATACGCCAAACATCCAGTTTCTTCCCCTTTTGCCCTAAAGTACGCCCCTAGTGCGTTTGCGTTCATTGTTTGTGACCAACGCACCAGTGGTGGGTGCCGCTTGCTGAGTCGGAGAAGACCCAGCCGACACCAAGCCTTCTGATGGGGATGATGGATGCGGAGGGCTGCTAGGTGACCGTGCAGCTCCTCGCGCTCGGCTGGCGGCCCGCATGTTGCCGCGTCCAGCGCCAGCTCCAGACGCGCTCCGCCGACCCCCAGGCAGCGGCCCTATGCGCGTTCCTCTCTGTTACATCATCCATTTTATGGGCGCCAAATAACGGGAGATGCCCAAGCCCGGCACCGTTTCGCGGTTCCGTCATATGCACAAACGGACCTTTGCACCCACAATTTTGCCTAAGCACGGCGCTCACACCTCTTGGCAGGGCGCTAACTGACTGCGCCGACGTAGCACTTTTGTCACTTAACTGTTACGTCAGCGGGCGATGGGGTCGTCACTTCCCTACGCCATTTTATTATTATGGGAGTGTGTCGACGAGGGTCTTGGAGCAGAAGTGTGGTGGTCTTGTTCTTTAAGAAAGGCGACAACGCTCTCTTGAAGAACTACAGACCGATTTCGTTTCTGAGCCGCGTCTACGTGTTGTTTTCGAGAGTCCGATTGTACAGAAGACCGAAGAGTACAATCTGCCACTTTACCTGGCGTATGTGGACTATGAGAAAACCTTTTGATTCCGTCGAAATCTGGGCGGTGCTCTACAGTCTCTTCAGCGGTGTCAAGTTGACTGTCGATATATCGAGGTGCTGAAGTGTTTGTACAGTAGGGCTACGATGGCTATCCGAGTACAGAACCAGAACTCGAAATCTATCCAACTGTAGAGAGGTGTAAGACAGAGTGACGTTATTTCGCCGAAACTCTTCACCGCTGCATTGGAAGACGTTTTCAAGCTACTGGACTGGAAAGGATACGGTATTAACATCAATGGCGAGCACATCACTCACATTCGATTTGACGACGATATAGTCCCTATGGCAGAGTCGCTGGGAACTTAAGCACTATGCTTAATGACCTCAATAGTGCCTCCCAACGGATAAGTCTTAAGATGAACATGGACAAAACAAAGATCATGTTTAATGTCCATGTCACACCTATGCCAGTGGTTGTTAGGAGCACTAAGATTGAAGTTGTTGACAAGTACGTTTACCTTGGACAAATAGTCCGACTAGGTAAGTCCGACTTCGACCGAGAGGTCAATCGACGGATTCACCTCGGCTGGGCAGCGTTCGGGAAATTACGACGCATCTTCTCGTCAGGTATACCTCAAAACCTGAAAACTAAGTTGTACAACCAGTGCGTGTTGCCAGTGACGACTTACGGATCAGAGACGTGGTCCTTTACTGCTGACCGTATGACGACGCTCAAAGTCGCTCAGCTTCCTATGGAGAGGGCTATGCTCGGAGTTTCTCTGTGTGATAAACTTAAAAATGAGGATATCAGCAGTAGAATCAGAGTGACCGACATAGCCCACTGGATTTGAAAAAAATTGCCACTTTCAAAAAGTATTATTTATAATCTATATTGAATAAAAAGTTTCTGTTTGTTTACTACTTTTATTAGAGTACTTTAGAAAAAATAAAAATATATTTCGTTTTTTTGTAATACAATTAGTTTAAAACATCTTTCCTACCGTGTATTGCTAATATTATAAATTTAAATGGACATATTATCCCTTAGTCATCTAGGTATAATCATATTAGTTTAATAGTATTTATAATGTACACTCACAATTAATCAATACAAGTCAAAAATAGAATTTATACGATATTTGTGCACAGACACACAGGCACTTTATTCTGCCGGAACTAGCGAAAATATTTTCCATCTATCTTAAAGTACCTATAAATGCTGAATATACCTACAACTTTGTTTTATATGTATTCAACAGTGCATTATTTTAACTTATAATAGCTGAGAAAACTACTAGAAAATCGCTTCCACTTTGTTTTCAGGTTAATGTTAGATTCATATTTTAATTATGTGATTTTTTGTGTTAAATAAGTAAATAAATAATAATAATAATTATGATTTCTTAATACTCCGTTTCTAGTAATCTATAGAATAAGGAATATATTGACTTGAATTACATTAAGAATCCTTAAAATTTGTGGTGGCCCGATTCTACATACTTACAAAAAAAATTGTCTCCTTTCGAAACCATAGCATCGTTGTGCATGAGCTCAAACATATAAATCGTGAGTCTTCACAAAGAAGAGAGAAGAAAGTGGCTACTTTAAAAAATAGATAAAGTCGAGTTTCGCGCCTTTACTTCTAACTTTATACCATTTTTGGTTGTCTTTGGTCTACAGGGCCCTTGCCCTGGAACAAAACATAAATTTCAACTAGTGATAGTGGGCTTGTGGACACATAATATCTTTCAGACCGAATGTAGGTTACAGTCGCCAGCATCATCGGACACTAGCCATCTGCGCAGTACAAGATCATATTGCCCCAGTGTACGCGCAAGCACTCTATATTCTGTCACACTCATAGTCTGATAGGATGGCAATCCGACACAACCTGAGAGAGATCAAGCGTATAATCTAAGGTTTTTCGTGCTTTCCGGGGCGCGGGGGTGAAACACCGCCAAAATCTTGACTCCGGGTTACTACTGAGCGTCTCTTAACAAAAAAACCTAATAACTGATTAGCGACCGTGACCGCGACCTCATGATTAGGAATTGCGTTTACGAAATCGCGTTAATTACTCGTATTGTTTCTGATCAGACTGTGACCAAAAATCTGTCTGGAGGATATTATTATTATTATCCTTCTTCCTTTTTACGATCGTTAGTTCAAACTTTGTGTAATTTAAGAATTTCTACAAAAATCTCGCAATTCATCGATTGAGCGCTTTTGTTCGAATGCGAGCTAATAATATCTTCCTGCATTGACTGACGTTGAGTGATGCGACAGTACTCAGCAGTGAAGTCATTAGCAGCTGCCTTGTATGCTTGTCACAGCTCGCTTGTCGCTGCACCTTGATACTGGGTACATTCAGTGCATGGGAACTTATCACATGTTATGATTTTGTACTACTTATTTCTCGTTTAGAAATATTATAATGATTTTGTATTTTTTTTTTTGTTTAAGAAACTAACAACACGAGAACAGAAAAACAGACACCGTGTCTTTTTAAAGTGTGCTCCAGGTGGGTTTGGAACTAAGGACTCTTGGGAAGTAACTAGGTACGCTAACTATCACCACGCTATTGTCATCAATTACCCAATAACTCAAATAAAACGTTAGCTTACTTTATTTTGTGCCACTACCGGTTTGACGAACTGATTGTACATAGCAAGAAAAGAGCATACCGTTAATTCATACTGATAATTGTTAAAGTACCTAAGCGATAATCAACGATTATAAGAAATCAGTTTATGGTTATAAATATTAATACTGCAGGCACTTATAATATTTATTTTTAGGCTGACACAGGCTTGGAAACAGAAATAAATGGGATACTGTGGTATAATGGGGAATATTATATACCGAATTCCAAGTATCTTATAGCCTCATGTTTATCCGTACACAGTGTAGCTTAAATGTTATTTGACAGGATGCCACATAACTTTCGAGTTCCAGGGGACAATGGTTATTAACAAAATATTCGGATAAACTGCCTCGATTCCTTCTTGGTCTAGTGATTGTAGCACTGCGACTGCTGAGCATGAGTTCCCAGTTTGAATCCCGAGTCGGGCCAAAAATATCAGTTATTGAGTTTTTCCACTAAGAAATTATCAGCTGCCCGGAGTCAGGAAGTTGGCGGTATCTCACCTCCGTGCAACGTTAGTCCTAGGCCTGATCTCTCTCTCTGGTTTTGTCGGTTTACCGTCCCATTAGACTATTCGAGTAAGGGAATAGAGAGTGCACCTGTGCTTGCGCATACACTTTTTTTTATAGAATAGGCTGACAAACGAGCACACAGTCCACCTGGTGGTAAGTGGTTGCTGCGGCCCATAGACATCTACATCTATCTTCCATTACAAATCAAAATGCAGATGCGTTGTCACCCGTAAGGACTAAAATGGAATGCCTCGTTTCCAGTAAAAAGGGTCTCCGGTTCTCTACACTCACCATACGAAATACAGTAGCATTAAGCTACTATTTCACGCTGGTATTCTGTGAGAGCGTGGTCCTTCCCCGGTCGAGCCGACCCATTCGTGCTACAACTATACTACTAATATAACTGCAGCATGGCTCTACCACGTAAAGAACTTGGATACTTTAATCCTATTCTTCGCCGATGGCTGGTCTCCATTCAGAATGGCCGCCGTAACTGAAATTTGGTCTGGAGGATATTATTATTATTGACACAGATCTTTCGAAGAATGCTCTAGGTGGCAAGTATTTTTTAAAATATCTTTTGCAGTAAATAGCCCACGTGATGGCAAGTTGATACTTTGTTCCATAGGCATCACATACCATCTCGACTAAGAATCATAATACAAATACGTGTTTTCAAACCTGCAGAATAAGCTAAGTTGCCTAGTTACTAGTAAAAAGGGTCTCCGGTTCTCTACATTCACCATACCAAGTACAGCAGTTATTATCGTTACATTGTGTATATAAAATAGTCGAGTTGATCGAGTATCCTGGCTTCCAAAGTCAAATCGTACGACACTCATATAAAACAAAGCGTGCGATGAGCGATGAATTACTAGCAGTCGCAAAACGGTAGTTTATTTTTACAGAAATTTTAATATTGTTATTAAAGCAAATTTCAAAGCAGAAAAGTCGTTTAATGTTATATTTCAGACAACTGTAACATTCTCATGACAAATACCTCAAATAAACCTTTGTTTTTTGCACTGTGTTAAAGGTCTAAAAAGTAATAATAATTTCCGTGTTTCAAATCTCAACCAAAGCTATTTCAATGTCATAAACGTCTCGTAAAAGAAAGCTTAAAAATTATTATGTTGTACAGCTACACAATTACTTGAAAAATACAAATTATTAAAATATGAAATGTTTTTACTTTTTGTGCATGACAGAACATGTGCTTGGAGCGGGACAAGGGTGTAATAAATGGCTAGGACTCTGCGCGTGTTCGCTCTGTGGCCGCGCAAGTGGGCGCAGGGACGGATTGAAAAATAAAAATTAAAAATATTTTATCAGAGAAAAAGTTTCTTAAAACCAACAATAAAGTAATGATGATTCCCATGATTCTCATCATTATTTTATCGTCGTCATCAACGTGTATTATGAGCAAACGAGAAACTATCGCTCTATTACATCACATAGATTACGTAGTAATTTACGTGGTAGAAAGCTATATTATAATTGCGACACGAATCTGTTGCATCTACTAGGGCAGAACTACGCTCTCACAAAATACCACCGTAAAACAACGGCTTAATGCTACTGTGTTTTGTACGGTGAGTGTAGAGATCCGGAGACCCTTTTTACTGGAATGGATGCAATCCATCTATCTAGGCAAATATGTTTCCTATAAGGCAATACGTGATTGAGACCTATGTTTAACACTTTATCATTAGCGTGGACTTTATATAAGCTCTAATGAATTAATTTTAATTGAGCCGAAGTAGCTCATATGGTAAGCGCTCGCTGTAAGTTTCACAATACGCGAGTAACCCGGGTTCGGCACTAAAGAAATTGAATGAAATTAAAGGAAAACATCTTGAGGAAACCAACCTGTCGGAGAAATAAAAAAAAAATTTAAGACTTGTGAAGTTCGCCAACACGCAATGCGGCAGCGCGGCGGACTTTTCCTTACCCTAAAACCCTCTCAGAAATGAGAGGAGGCCTGTGCCCAGCAGTGGGACGTATATAGGCTGTTACTTTTATTTTCTTTAACTTTAATTAAATAAAAATTAAACATGTAGATCAATTTTAAAAACAGTCCGAATTCATCTCGTTACCCGCTTTTGACAGTGCCGCAACAGTCGACCCCAGTGCGTAAGCCGATTAAGAGCAAAGTCGAGCCACGCAACGAAATAGTTTATATCAACAGTCAAATCTGATTGTTGAGCACAGACAGAATAAATAACACGAATGAGTGTCAAAGGGACACAAAGTTTAATTTTGACAAACTTTGCCTGACACCAGTAAAATTAATAGTCCTGCTATTGTTGAATTGCAAAAGTTTTAGGTTTCTTAAACCATAGTATACCAAACTGTAAAGGTGAACACCAACACAAAACGAACTTCTAATCAAAGTGGAAAGTTTATGTTGCTTTGCGTTTGCTTTGCACTGTGCTCGAGACCTTATTAGCTTATTACTCATATTATGACTCGTATTAGTCTTATCATTTAGACTACCGATTGTAAAACTTACCGCCGTTAGTTTGAATCCATAATTTGACTAAAGTAGTGTGAAGGCGTTTTTAGCTCAGTTGGAAGATTTTTTATATTATTTATCTGAAAATTTAGCTAACAGTCTACCTGATGATACGTAAGTGTGGGCACTGCAGTCCATTGACACCTTTGACCAACATCAAACAGAAGGCAAGAGAATGTCTTGTCACCCCTGTAGGCTGAGATGAAATGCCAAATAGAATGTAAACTATATTGGCTCTTAACTACTAATGTAAAACAGAACGGTTTTCTAATACTTTAAAATATTTTCAATGTAAACAAGGATTCAATATCTTACACGTAGAAATATTGCTAATAATTTAAGGTATTTTAATGTACTAAATCGTTTTCAGTGCCTAGAAGACTACAATAAAGTGAACGATATGAATGACAAGCTTGTGGAAACTGTCCATGTAATAAGTTATCCGGGCAATCTTGCTTTCAGTATATTTGCTCTTCATATTATTGCGAAGATTATTCATAGCAGCTTGTCGCGTAGGTTGAGTGCAAGCAACATGAGCTCGGATCTACTGAACCTGAAGTTGACAGAAAACTTTGGGAGTATGAAAAAAAATCCGAACAGAAATAGTTTTATTTAATGTGAAGTCTTTTATATAGTAAAACATTTTGCTATAATAATTAAAAAGTAACATTAAACAATTAAAGTTAATATGAAAATTAAAACAGTCATAATTACTTGTTAAGCTCATCTATTCGATCGATTTAAAAAAAAATTAAGTAGCCAAGATTCGTATAATAAATTGATAATTGCAAAAATAGTGTGTCCTACCTAGTCTAAAGAGCACCTTCCGGTCTTCCTAAATGTACTATTCCCGTTACCACCAATCCCAGCAGCACTGCTTCCAACACCACTTCACTACTGGTGGTGCTGGTATTAGTGGTTACGGGCAATGTTTGATCGTCTGGTGATCAATCATCACCATTAGTGATCTATCTACGGGTGCATGTATGAGTATCATTCAAGCGGCTATAGCAATAAATGCTAGGAAGAATAGAATACAGAATACTGACCGACAGTAGGGCGGTACTACAAGCTCTGAGTTGCAATGGGGTGAACTCGGGACTAATATATGAATGCCAACAACGATTAAATGAGGTATGTAAAAACAACAATGTGACTCTGCAATGGATAAAGGGACACAGTGGATCTAGAGGCAACGATGCAGCGGACGAACTGGCCAGAAGAGGATCGGCTCTGGCCACTATAGGGCCGGAACTAATCATACCAATCCCCTTTGGTAAGGTTCATTCACTGGGATGTAGACACTTCACTAATCAACACGCTCAGTTTTGGAAAAATCTAGTAGACTGTAGACAAGCTAGAGAGGCCCTACCTGAAATAAACAGTCGCTTAACCAAAGTTTTAATGAGACTGAACAAGCCGCAGATCAGGATAGTATCAAGTGCTATCACAGGACACGGCACCTTTAATAAACATTTATTTACTATAGGTGTTACAGATAGTCCCCTGTGCAGGGCATGTATGGGGGAGGAAGAAACGGCGGCCCACGTGCTACTGAAATGTCCGGAGGTCACTACGTACAGGGCTAAACATCTCGGCACGCCTGGATCACTCCCCGAAGTTGCATGCAACATCAAGGGACTGTTGAGCTTCTTCGGGGAGATCTCATGGCTCGAATAATCACATTATTCCTGCCCACACGCAAAATACGCGCATAGACGTGGAGTTGCGGAAAACAGCCCGTCGTAAACTAACTAACTAACTAGTGATCTATCGAACATATTAGAATGAGCTACACTTAGGTGCTACTTCATGAAAAAATTATGTTTTGTTTATAACTTGTAAATAAAAACAAAACTAAAATTTTTTAGCAAAAAAATTAAACCGCCGAAAAAACTGAAAAGCAAAAAATAATAAACATTTTTCTTTTAACTTAATAAATAAGGTCTTAAACTAATGTAAATGTACCTAAGTATATATATTTTTTTTAATTATTTTGAGTTTTTAAATACCTCTAGTTTCTAAGCTCTTAAACGCTAAGTTCTTAAACTAATGTAAATATACTTCAGTAATTTTGAGTCGGCGTCGAATAAGCAAATTAATTAATTACGTAAAGCGTGATGCGCGGCACGACGCGCTCCTTCGCCGGTAACTGCCGAGTTTTCGCGAAGTTAATGTCTGCAAGACGGTAACCCGAATGGGTTCACAAGGGAGCGCATACGTCGTTGCAAGCGTTCGTGCGGAAGGTGTATTTTTAGAAATGTTAATGTTTATCGCTGAAAATTTCACGTTGCATTGTTAATTTGATTCGATTATTTCTTTAATTTTAAGGTAATTTATTGATCTTTGTTCATTGGTTGCTTGGCGCCGACTCAAAATCACCCCTATTTTTCCACACTAGGGTAAAAAAATTCCACATTTATATGGGAGGAATTTCGAGGCATACACAATCCAAAAAAATCGTTCAATCAGTATCGGCCTATTCTGTAATAAATCCCCACTATTTTCCCACCCTTAGGATAAATTTTTTTCCAAATTTATCTGGGATCAATTTCAAGGTATAACCTAACAATAAAAAAATAATTATCAAAATTGGACTACTCTGTCATAAATTACCCTTATTTTCCCACCCTTAGGGTAAATATATTCATTTCAACTGCGAAAAGTACGTCAAAATTCCCGACAGTGCACAAAGCGTCTTTAACGAAGTGAAAAATCAAATTTGTGTTTTCAATTCAAACATGAAAGTTAGTGTGTAACCACGAACAAGCAGTTTTCGAGTATGTTTCTAGTTTTCTAGCATGCTGTAAAGCTGTAAATTAAGCGCCTTTTAGGAATAATTTAATTTTACTTTGCTCTAAAATAACGTTTAAAAATTTGTTGTTTTGTTATTACTATCCTTTTATTTACGTAATAGAGCCACGCTACTGCTACATTACGGTTGTTGCACGAATGGATCGGCTCTACCGGGGAAGGACCACGCACTCACGGAATACCAGCGTCAAATAGCAGGGTAATGCTACTGAGTTTTGTATGGTAAGTTCAGAAAACCGGAGATTTTTTACTGGTAACGAGGTATTCTATCTAAACCATCAGGGGTGACAACGCATTTGCATTTCAATTCTTAACCGAGAACAAATGTAGATGTCTATCGGCCACAACAGCCACTTACCATCAGGTGGGCAGAGTGCTTTTTTGTCACGCTTATTATATAAACAAAAAAATAGTTTGTTAACCGATTTTGCAGTGACATTGTATCGTTAGATGAGACTAACAATGACCCTTATAAGCTTCTGACCCGGTGATATTCGACTTCAGTTTATATTTTTTTGATTAGTCAATTATACACGATTACTAATGACACCCATAAAAACAACCTCGAACGATTGTGGCATGATGGCATGCGAACAGAAAATTGCACTGTTTAAATATGAAAACAGATTCGATTTTATCGATGCCTCTGATCACAGAAGTACAGTAACACAGTACAGTTAAAGGAAATGATTTGATTATGTACCGGACCTCTAACCCGGGACCACATGATCAGTAGTTGTACTTAACCACATGATCAACACTTACACGACAGCTAGATCAAAAAGGCAGCCACAGTCCATAATGTTACGGTCAATAAAAGCAATGAGCTTCAATATCAATCACATTTGTATCAAACTGATTTATAGTTGTTACATTATAATCAATTCTGATACCGAAATTGATTCGTATCAAATTCTGTCAGATTGAATTATTATATAAATATTTTGTATGGATTATAAATAATGGCATATACGCCTACGTCTACTAATAAATAATGCAGACATTTGTTTGTAAAATTTGTACCTCTGAAATTCCTATCTCATAAAATAGTTAAGTTAAAATACGTCTCGGCGGGAAGAGGACTAGACGAGGGCGGAAATTAATATGATTTTGTGCGATTTAGCGGCGTCGTGCCTGATTATCTCAATTATTTGGTTTTTACATACATTTTTGCTAGCTGAACATTCAGAGTACTTTCGTTTTAAATAGATATAATTAATTTGTACGTTTATGATTATATCACACATATAAGAGCATTACCTTTTCCACTGATGATAATGTTGGATAGCGATGTAGAGCAGCGTTAAGGTACAGATCATTTAGTACTGCGGTCGGCAATACGCCTCCACTTATCATCAGGTTGTACGACTGTATGTCGTTTGCCACTCTTATTCTATAAATAGGCGGCCTAAGTAAACAGTATTCGCGTAAGGCTCTTAATATTTACCCTTACATTATCTTAAGCTCATTATCGAGGCCACTTTTTTTTACAATAATTTAACTAACGATATCACATTGTATTGATCTAAGCGCCACCAAGCAAAGGCTAAAAATATTCTGCGTTTTCCTTTCAGTCAATGAAAAATCTCTGCAGCTTCAATTATTTTAACAATAGGTAGTGTAAAGTGCTTCTATATTGCCGCACCCTAGATCCGTTTTTGCCAAAGTGAACGAATGATGCACGAAATAATATTTTTTTTCTTTTTTTAACGGTGCTCTACTTAGGTTTGATAAATACAAGCTATATAGTTTTTCTGTTTGAGTATCTTCTCAGATAGGAAAGGTACCTTGTCCCTAGTACATATTATAATAACAAATAAAGTTGTCAAATGAAGAAGACACAGAAAGTTTAGATACACTAAAAATATGGTTTGCTGGAGATGGTTGATCCAGCGCCTGTCTTAGTATAGCTTTCTCAGAATTTTCTGTAACGGCTTTAACGATTAATAAAATTCATGATTTTGTTTAAGTATCACTTGTTTTATTAAATTGAAATTTATAGTTAAAACATATAAAGACTCAAAACCTCGAAAGTTTTGGTGCGCGTGTTAAAACATCAATTTGAAATGTACGCAGGCGTGACGGTGCCGATCGCAGTAACTTACGGTATTGGAATTTAAAGAAAACATTTCATTGGTGTACGAACAAACTACATACAATACACACAGACTATATATACGCTATATATACCTATATATACCCCACAATAACTTATAATAGTTAACGCGATTTGCAGTATGCTTTAATTAGGTAGTACATTCTCTTACACCGCCATACACGGTTGCAAGTATCATCTAGACATCAAGTCTAAATCCGATCGCCACCAGCAGCAATTAAAGTTTTAATTACAAGTGCCGATTTTATTTTTTTACCATGTAGTGGGAAAGCAAATATGTATAAAATATATCTGAGAAAAATATTTCTAAGACACATTTATTCTAAAAATACCTTAAACGTTAATAATATTCAATGTTTTTTTTTTCAAACAAGATTTTAATAATTTAAATTATAAAAAATTTTAATTTTCAATTTATTTCATTCGTGAATTTTACATTTACAGTTGGAACAATTATCTGTAGATATTTATTATATATTATATGCACTAAACACACTACTGCTAACTCACACAAAGCATGATAATTATCCCAACGCCGAGCCGATGGATGGTTAATTACTACGAACAATAAATAATACACAGTGACAAGTAACACTTGTTTTATTTATATTTTTGTCGACACTAATGATACGTATAATATAATAAGTCACGTCCGTCCGTCCGTCTCATTAATTCCAAGAAGTAATTAATCAATCCACAGAAGACACAAGTTTGCGCTTTTACCGCTTAAAAGAACCCCTTTGTTCACTTCAGTTTCAAGACATTCCCCTTGTTGCCTCACTCAGTATTGGAATACTCCTCATCAACATATTGAATAATTTGTGGTTTTGTGGTCGCTTGGAAGAGAAAACCAAATTGGCATTTAAAAAAAACTTGGCAATTAATGTTTGCGCATTCTTAAAAAGTCTAAGACTTAGAGAGTGTATTAAAGTCATGTGATAGTAATAAAAAAGATCCTGATGTCGGTGAGCCCTATATACGAGATCCCCTGCCTCATTTTATACCAGACGTAAACGAGAAATGTTGAAGTTCGATAGATACAAGGGGCTCAGAACCGTGTGATTGGCATTAATTGGGGGAGGCCTGCGTACAGCAGTGGACTTGTGAAGGGCTGTAATGATGATAGTCACGCTGCGTACGCAGAAATGCTATCTTAAAAATAATTTATACAGCTGTTTGCTTAATATAAAATAAGTAAATAGAAAAAATAAACAATGGAGCACTCTTGCTTAGGCCTTAAAGTTGGCATCGTACCCACATATGTTTAGATGAGAAAAGTCTATGTGGCCATGCATCAAATAGGTCGCTTACAATGTCATTTCCTATGGGCATGTGTGTTAATATCGCCGAAACAGATAAGCGATACAGTTCAGGCACATAATTAAAACCATCATAAAATATATTGAGGCGCACAATAAAATAAATGGTATATATTAGTAATTATTTACAGGTTACAAGTGTGAATTTTATTCAACATGCAAAAAAATGTGATACATTCCTAACTAAGATTACTAGTAATAAATAAAACCACTGACTCAACCTGTGTTATGTGTTAGGTTGACATCATCAGGTCTCGTTCGACATAACATTAAAAAGTCTTTTTTTCGCATGTTGTAGTAACGTTTGTATCAGTCATGTACTTTGAGTTGTATTGTACTGTACCCTTATTAAACAATTTTTGCTTCATGTAAACTTTAAACTATTCCATGAATAGGTCCTGCATATTTTCTGAGCCTTTGTTGTAAAAGCGTATATAATATTGCCCCATGAAGACTGTATAGAGTCGAGTAACGGGTATAAGTTGTAAGCTTGTACTTTCTGTAAATACTAAGAGCATCTGGTATTTACACAATGGATGTCACTAGTTTAATAAAACTATTTTTTAGTATATCCGCAAATGAGAAGTTAAAGTTAATAAATCTATGTCATAAATTGTTTTACAGTAAGTGATAGTATTATTAATTGTAAGACTGTCTATTATTTTGTGATTATTCTTTTTGTGTTATTGCTCATGTTTGCTTTTAGTAGCTTAGGCTGCGGGGCTGCGAGAATGGATCCTGCAAGAAACAAGTGTTTGTTGGATAAGTTATAACGCTTCCGCGATACTGGAGGTAATCTGACTGTAAGAATAAAGTTTTTTTCTAAAATAAAAAAAATCGGGAATTCAGCAAATATTGTTTTATTCAAGTAAGGTGATGGTATGCAAGAATGTGGTTGTAAAATCAATACCAAAATAACTTATTCGAATCCATTTATTACAATCAAACAGTAATTTCTCCGTTTAGCAGAAAATTGGCAAGGTAGATTGAAGAGCGTTGAAAAAATGTTGGATCTTCTGTCATTTGTAGAGTCACAAGGACGCGGTATTAGATTCGTTGATAGTGCTTGAGAATTGTCTGTAAAACATTATTAAAGCTTGTTTACAGAGCTTGGAACGTTTACTTCTTAGCAATATTTGCTTTCTATAATGATGTTTTTAAATACATTTTTATTACCTAAATGGACTCCTTTGATAGGTTGGTACTTATTACTACCTATTCTCCATTTCCACCGCCAAGTAGCAGTGCATTCGCCGTTGTGTCCAAGTTTGAAGAATAAGAGAGTCTTTAAAGTTACAAGATGTTGAAGGATTTTGTTCAAGTCTTTAGAGGTGATTACGCATCAGTCATCCTAGCTTAAATATGTCGACGGGCTGCAATAATCATTTATCATCTGGTAGACTATGGCTCATCAAAATCATATATAACATATTAATTAAGAACACAAAATACAACTGCAATAAATATTGCAAATATAAAGCCTTAAGCTTTCCGATACCCATTAGCTAATGGCTTCACAAATAGCACGTTAACTTTAAAGTTCTACTGAATATTCTATTCAGTAGTCAAGTGTGCGTCCTCTGCTGGCTAATTCATTTAAACCGGCGATGTAGAAACAATAATACGAATATGATTTTAATAAAAAAATTACATGCTGTAGTATTTCACTAGTGTTTAGGACTCATATACTGCCCGGCAGTGCGTTTGAGTAGGAACCACACTCCCACTTATTGTTGCTGCAAAGCAACAGTACGTGCACTACTGCGTTCCGGTCTGAAGGGTATAGCGAGTATATTAACAGGATGTGAGGTATTCTATTGTAGTCCTCGATGGTGAAGGCGCATTTACGTTGTGTATACTGAAAGTTTGACGTAACTCACAATTGTCCTGATTGTTCTTGTAGTTTAATTCAGCAATCTTGTTTATTGGTTGTGAATATGCTGCTGGAAGCGTTTGATTTTATAATGGGTTATAGTTCTGTTGACTTGACGAGTTTTCGAGAAGGTAAAAACATATCCGGGATGAGCGTAGAATCCATTCATGGGTATTGAAGTGGCTAAAATAAATTCTGTAAAAGAATCGTGTTAGGTAATATATTTTTCCCACTATCTTAAAAGAAATTAATTAAATAAAAAGAAACTAGCAACACAAAAATATTATCTTTTCATTTTAAAGGAGAGAGGCTTTTTTTCAGCAGTGAACCGGATTGTGATGATTATGAACCCAAATAAGACATGGTGTTAGTGTGACGACATATTGCCGTGTCTTAATCTAGTGATCTGCTACTATCATCACATTCCTGAATACACTGACGCACTGACACTGACAAACGAGCACTCAGGACATCTGATGGTAAGTGGTTGCTGTGGTCAGGACATCTGTGGCATAGACATCTACATCTACCCCTGATTAAATATCAAAATGCAAATGTGTTATCATATTGTACTATTTTATGGTACTATTTTACGAGAACGTTGTCCTTCCCCGGTGGAGCCGACCCATTCGTGCTACAACTATACTACCAATATAACTGCAGAATGGCTCTACCACGTATAAAAAGTTATTATGTAATGAAACGTGTTAAATATTATTATATTCTAATATATTAAATAATTAAATTTATGTTTTAAAATAAGTACCATCTGCTGGTCAATCACTACTTACATAATGATAATGAAATAGTACGCCGATAAGTATTTCAGAATTATGAAATCACCGAAAACTAACAGTCATGTTTAAGATACATTGCATTTCATATTTAACTGAAATCAGAGACGTAAAAACCAGTACTGATCTAAGACCACTCTTCACCACCTATTTATTCAAGTTTATCGTTTTAAGATTAAGTTCCATCGATTTCTCAGATGTGCAATAATATTATTTATGAATTAGGGAAAATGATTTTCCCTTGCATCACTGACATTTGAGTTTATTTAAACGATCAAATCGTCCTCTCTGTGCAGGATGGACTAACATAAGTTCCATTGGACAGCCTTGGCGAGAGACCAGAATGCACGGGATCCAGAAGGAAGGTGAACTTGCTTCTCGCCAATTCTGCCGATGTGCTCAGACATTGCCTTGGCAATGACACTTTTGATGGACGTGGAGGCGGAATTATAGTTGTTTTTAAGAGCGCTGGAGTTTACATCCCGAGACGTTGATGCGTCTGCCCAGGCCCAGTGGCACTCCTGCTTAATGTGTGATGCTATTTTACAGGAACGACCAAACCATGGCTGGGATCTGCCTTCGACTGGTGGACACCCTTACAAGACGGACGCCTTTCCTGTGGTGTGTTACGCCACAGGAAAGGCGTCCGTCTTGTAAGGGACGTCACTAAAGAGGTCACTTGGTCGTGAGCCGTCGAACGAAGCGAGCTCTGGGTGACAGGCGTGAGTGTTTTTATGATATGATGATGATACCAATAGGCTTGCATTTCCAGCGACCTGTTTTCAGCTGGCTGTTAGTATTGCTTAAAGTTTTGAGTAGAGATTTAATAGACTAGTGAACGAGCTCGAGATACAGTTATCTACGGACTACAAAAAAACTGGACTGTAGGAAAATATAAAGGTCATTTTCTTCAATTACGTAAGTACTTATATTGAAAAAGTAATTAAGAAAAAATAATGAATAATGACAGATCATTAAGGTTAATTTTACCGATCCGATACATTTGTCAATTTCTTATTTCATATATCATTTTAATACACTTTTTATTTTCTTAGTATCATTACTCGTATTCCATATAATATAGTTGCCAATCGAGAACCTTTTTTCCCCAATGTTTGTCGGTTCTTCGAGCTATATGGCCGGTCCATTGCCACTTCAGCTTACTAATCCATTGTGCTATGTCGGTCACTCCGGTTCTACTGCGGATATCCTCATTCTAATTTTATCACGCAGAGAAACTCCGAGCATAACCCTCTCCATAGATCGCTGAGCGACTTTGAGCGTCCTCATATTTTCTCGAGTGGCAGCCTCGTACCGGTAGGCGAAGTGTAGGGCGACCCCCCACTAGATGGAGTGACGACCTAGTAAGACATGCAGGAAGTCGATAGATGCAGGTGGCTCAGGACCGTGCTTTGTGGCATACCTTGGGGGAGGCCTATGTTCAACAGTGGACTTGTGAAGGGCTGTAATGATGATGATGATAATATGGTTGGTGGCATTTACGGGCTGCTTAAAAAATAAGTGCTTAGATAATGCAACCACTGAATATGTTGTTTGCATAAGCTTAGAGGTGGAATTTCTGTCCAAATTTATATAGCCCTAAAACTGTTAGACAAATAACGATATAATTGAGTCACAACAAACGAAGATATAGTAACACCGATATTAAAATACATACAACAAAAAAAAACATACAGAAGAATTGGGAAACCCCTCTTTTGAAGGCGTTTGTGGAATCGTTTACCACCGGCGATTTTTCCGGACCGATACGGCTTAGACACCTTCAAGAAAAGAGCTTACTCCTTTCTAAACGGCCGACAAAGTACCTGCAATTCCTCTAGTGTTGCAGTTGTTCATGGGCAGCGGTAGACACTTACATTCAGGTGAGTCACGTCTTGGTGTGAAATGACCTTAAGTGTATTTATGTATTTAGTGTGTAAAATTGGAGCAAGTTTTTTTTTACACAGAAATATGGAACTTAAATTAAAACTAATTAGTTTTTATAGTTGAAATAATCACAGAATACACACTACTGTTTAATAAAACTGATAGTTTTATGCACTGTGTAATTACGTAAATATAACTTTTTTTTTTTCATAATTTTATAGCATTTCAGCTGACGGTTAATGACAACAGCAATCCGTGAATACAGAATACTACAGAATAGTTTCGTTTTGAGTACTATGATATGATAAATCAGCTGAAGTTTTAAACTTTCATATACACAGATTTAATATCAAATGCAAACTCCGGATTCTCAGTGACAAACGTTCATTTGAATACTGTACGTACAAACGTTGGCTGCAGATGTACAGGATTATTGTAAAAATAAATAACATTAAGACGGTCTATCTTATTTTAAAATCGTAAAAATAACGACTATTATTAAAAATAAAATAGGTTCAAAGACGTGGTATCACCGTTAGGCGGAAGGCTTGCAGATTTTTTTCTCAAATAGACGTGTCATAGTGCTGCATTCATGCTAAGGTAAGCGCAGAGTGCGACGCCTCCTGGCTAGATTGTATAAAGATCTGCGCCAATTGGCTAGCAGCAGCAGAATGCATGAAATTCTATGTTGCAACCTAGGTCCAGTAGTAGACAGCCATAACTTGATTATAGTGATGATGATGATGATATTACTCGTAAGGAAAATAAAATCACAAACCATCCAATAGACCGCGTGCTCCCAAAGTACATCTGAAGGTACTGTACGAGTATATTCGATGATAAATAAAAACTGAAAAATAATTCAGACATATGTTACATTCGTTTTCAGTAACTTAAATGGTAGAAGTGAAATTTTCTGCTCAGGACTCGATTAATGTAGTCAACACCCAAACATAAAGTAAAAGAGCGTTACATAGATTAATCATAGGTGGTGAGTATTTTAGTAATTGGTAGAGCCACACTGCGGCTATATTAGGGTTGTAGCACGAATGGGTTGCATATACTGGAGTGGAACCACGTTCTCACAGATTACCAGCGTATTATAGAAGCATAATGCTGCTATGTTTTATATGGTGAGTGTAGAGAACTGGACACCCGGTTTAAAAGAAGGTTTACAAGAAATAACTATCTGTAACAATACTGATGTGTTGATTTGGAGGTCAAACTCATCATGTCTACTAACAGTTCATTACCTTGCAAACTGATGGTTGAACACGTACAACCAAACCTTAAGAACTAAGAAGAACCTTAAGAACCTACAAATATTTGAGGTATATGTAAAAATTTTAGACAGATATTGTGTCTACCATTTTTTTAATAACACAGTATTGTGTTAACGTTACTGAGTCCAATATTCCTACACGTTTCGGGAAAATAATAAAAGACACGTTAAGTGAAATCTGTTATTTAACCTTCCAACGATCGCGCGCGGTCTCTGAGTCCGCAACGAACTTATTTTAGTCAATTTACTAAATCTATAAACAATGGACTCTTGCGCTTCCGTGATATCCTCGGGAAGGTGAGGTAGCACCCCTCAGTGGCCTAGTGACATTGGTCGCATGCACATGTGCTTTTTTATTTGTGTTTGCGGTCTCAGATTCCGCGCGCGACTTGTGTTCCAGAACAATCCAGTGCAATTAAAGTGAACCGGGGGTAAACATTTCATGTTTTGTGTATCTTATTATTACTTTTTATGTTTTATATTATAATATTATAAAAGTGTAGTTTTAAAAAATGTATTTTTGTTATAGACAATGAATTAAGAAAACTTATAACGTCGAGTTAGAAAAGTATAGTTGTTTCAAATATGGAAAACACATGCGTCTAGGACATGTGACTGTTTATGCCGAGAATGTTCATCACAAGTAGATATTATGGATAATAATAACGAATAATTTATTGTAGTTTTTCTAAAATAATAATTGGTAGCTTTTAAGTATGTTTTCTTTATTGTATTTTATTATAATTTAGATTATAACTAGAAATTTACGTAGAATGATCTAAAAATAAATGTAATTTTAGAGTTCTTATTATACAGTGCTATTGACGTTGAATGTGATTTGTTTCTAAGATTATTATAGTCAAGTTTCTAAGTTGTTAGTATTAAAAAAGGAAATTTCATTTTTTTTTGTTTTTGTTGGTTTATAACGGTGATTTTCACCCAAGGACAAAAATTCTGAGTTTTATAGACCTTTGTTCTATTAAGTATAAAAATAAAAAAAATTACATGTAAGTAAATATGTTTTTAATTTATTTTACATGTTTAAGACCTCTTTTTAATCATGTGCTATACAATAAGTCAAAATATTCATTTTTTTTCCGAAACAAGACACTTAAAATTGCGGAATCACAGACCGCGCGCGACCGCTTGTGTTTAGCGCAAGGATGCGACCGCTGGAAGGTTGAAGAGAATACAAGGTGGATCTACCATTGTCAAGCAGTCGTATTTAAAATATTGAAATCTACCATGAGTACCATATCATTGTGCTGCTATTCGACGCTGATATTCTTAGTATTACGTACGAATGACTACCGGTCTCAGGTTTGTCGTCAGTTGGCTGCAAGAAAAAGTCCCGCGGAGTATATATGATAAAAATCTTTTTAATCGGTTTATTTATTTCTCAGAAATCGGCAAACACACATAAACAATATGCGAGTCCAAATATAGAATCTCCGTCCTCTTTATGTAGTTTAAAATGTTATTGTTACTTGTATAAAAGATATAAATGATATCGCCAAATTCAGACATAATGAAAATGAATTTGTTTACCTCGAGCTCGCATCTACAGCGCTATGTGAGTGTGGATCTTGTTTTAATTAACTGGTTACTACAATGTGTACACGTCCTAACCTCAGACCAACAAAGTAAGAAATACAAAGCCCTGCATATATTTCAGGTGACACAAAATCAAGACAAACACTGAAACAGAAACAGAAACTTTTTTATTCAATGTAGATTATAATAATACTTATTGAAAGTAACTTTTTTCATTTGCCACTGGTTCGCAAAAAAAAAACCTCTGTCCTGGGAAGAACCAGCAAGAAACCCAGCGGGACTATTTTTTCCAATAATAGCTTACAATCATTTACAATTAACAACCCAAGAAAAATTAGAAATAGCTTGGTAGCGATCAACCTTCCCGGGGGTTATTATCATCCAACCATGCTTAACTTATTTTACATACAATATGCATCTGCAATCATTTGCAAACAGAAACATGGTTTAGGTGCATGTATATGCATTCCACCATTGAACTTTAACTGGCTGATAAATAAAGAAAGAATAAAATTGTATGCGTGACTGCATTTCAATAATTTGAGCATATTTACGGCATCTTTAGACACGTTCGCAGTATTCCGTTTGTCTTTCCCTGTGTATTTCAAGGAAAATTAACATGTAAATTTTTGATTCAAACGATATGATTATTATGTTATAAAATATTTAGCTTTGAAACTATTTATTTTTTTACTTATAATATAAGTTTTTTAAATATCTATAGTTTAACAGCGATTTTTTACAACGAGGTTTAAGTATTCTAACAATTTTACGTTTTACAAAAATGTTAGGTGTCAGATAAAACGTCCTTGAACACTTTCAATAAGTAATAAATGTGTGCACTAGTGTAGTCTACACTTCCCACACAGGATCCCACAACGAAAAATTGAAAGAAATATTTGTATTCATCATATTTAAAGGCTTACAGAATAATTCGTTTTCTATTTCAAACTCCAAACAAATCGAATCCCATGTCATAAAAGTCTGTACAATAAAGCTTAAGTATAATCTTATATAAAAATTCTCACTTCACAAGTTCATGTAAAATACTACAAAGTATTAAAATTATTAAACGTGTTTTTTTGTTTGCATGTTAGCACATCTGTTTGGAGCAGGATAAAAAAGTAGCAGTATAAAAAATAGCTAGGACTCCTACGTATTATATTGGGTTGAGTGACAATGCAGTGACATCTCTCTGATTGCAACTCAAATTAAAATATTAATGATTATTTTATTACATAAAGTATCATACATGATGACCTCCAAATCAACACATCAGTATTGTTATAGGTAGTTATTTCTTGTAAAATGCAATGTACATTTGAAACTATTCCTTGGTGGTACAAAATGATCGTTTAATTTTATACGTGATGCCATTGGAGTACGAAAAAAAATTAAAATTGTTTTGTTAAAATAAACTATTCAGTCCAACCTTTTTACTATAAGTCAAACCCGTGAAGCACAGAAAACTTGCATCAAAGAAAGATTCAATAATTCTATTTAAAACGCAAGTTTCAAGCACATTGTAAGTATTTTGTATAAAAAATCTATTATTGTGATTGGACTTCATTAACGAATACAACAACCGTAGTAGCTAAAGTATTAATTAGCTATATAATTACTGCGGCTAAGCGCACGAACAATTGAAAGGAAGTTGTGAATAAATGAATTGTCTAAAGAAAAATAAACCGACATAAGATATCGTTTATCTGCTTAAAAATAGAAGAAAAAGGAAAGTTCTCTCTAAATTTTGTAATGAAATAAGGTTGACAAACGAGCATATTGCCCATCTGATGGTAAGTGTATGCTGCGGCCCATAGACATCTACACTTATCTTCATTTAATAATCAAAATACAGAAGCGTTGTCATGTCTGGGAATTCAGATGGAACACCTCGTTTCCTTTAAACCAGGTCTCCAGTTCTCTACCCTCATCATATAAAACATAGCAGCATTGTGCTTCTATAATACGCTGGTAATCTTTGAGAACGCGTTTCTACTCCGGTATATGCGACCCATTCGTGCTACAACCCTAATATAGCCGCAGTGCGGCTCTACCAATTACTAAAATACTCACCACCTATGATTAATCTATGTAACGCTCTTTTACCTTATGTTTGGGTGTTGACTACATTAATCAAGTCCTGAGCAGAAAATTTCCCTTCTACCATTTAAGTTACTGAAAACGAATGTAACATATGTCTGAATTATTTTTCAGTTTTTATTTATCATCGAATATACTCGTACAGTACCTTCAGATGTACTTTGGGAGCACGCGGTCTATTGGATGGTTTGTGATTTTATTTTCCTTACGAGTAATATCATCATCATCATCACTGTAATCAAGTTATGGCTGTCTACTACTGGACCTAGGTTGCAACATAGAATTTCATGCATTCTGCTGCTGCTAGCCAATTGGCGCAAATCTTTATACAATCTAGCCAGGAGGCGTTGTACTCTGCGCTTACCTTAGCATGAATACAGCACTATGACACGTCTATTTGAGAAAAAAATCTGCAAGCCTTCAGCCTAACGGTGATATCACGTCTTTGAACCTATTTTATTTTTAATAATAGTCGTTATTTTTACGATTTTAAAATAAGATAGACCGCCTTAATGTTATTTATTTTTACAATAATATTGTACATCTGCAGCCAACGTTTGTACGTACAGTATTCAAATGAACGTTTGTCACTGAGAAATCGGAGTTTGCATTTGATTAACTCTGTGGATATGAAAGTTTAAAACTTCAGTTGATTTGTCGTATCATCATAGTACTCAAAACGAAACTATTCTGTAGCCTGTTTTGAATGCAGTTGGTTATATGTGTTCATAGATTGCTGTTATCATTAACCGTCAGCTGAAATGCTATAAATTATGAAAAAAAAGTAATATTTACGTTATTACACAGTGCATAAAACTATCAGTTTTATTAAACAGTAGTGTGTATTCTGTGATTATTTCAACTATAAATACTAATTAGTTTTAATTTAATGTCCATATTTCTGTGTAAAAAAAACTTGCTCCAATTTTACACACTAAATACATAAATACACTTAAGGTCATTTCACACCAAGACGTGAATCACCTAGCCCCACCAGGAACGTGATAAATCAGCACTTAAAGTTCCAATTAACAATTTCATTGATGCCGGCGGGAATCGAACTCGCGTTGCTCACGTACTGTGAAATTAATAGCGAGCGCTTAGCCCTTAAGCTACCACGTCTCCTTTGCTGTACGTATTACGAAAGACGAAGCAATGGTTGTCTAGATTAGGTTGTCATAATTATATCATCGTAAACACTCACGCCTGTCACCCAGACGGAATTATAAATTTTTAAGTAGGTCACCTAGATTAGATTAATAATATTTTTTTTCAGACATGTAAGTTTCCTCACGATGTTTTCCTTGACCGTAGAGAAATTTCATTGGTGCCGGTGTGGATCGAACCCGGGTTGCTTGCGTCCTGTAAAATTTATAGCAAACGCTTAGCACGGGCCTAGACACCTAATGATATTAATAGTACATTCAATGTTATATTTTCTTTCCTTACTTTCACGATTTTGTATAACTTGTTAAAACATTAATAAGAAGTCTAGCTTTCGTTTTTAACTTTTAACCTTTTAATTGCATATCAGTGTCATATTGCACGACGATGCTTGATGCATGATGCTTGGTAGTGAAGAGAAACATCCTGACGAATTTTTAGTGTTATAATTCATAAACACGTTAAGAAGTCCGGTGCTACTGGTACAGTGTTCTGACTTTTATATCACTCTTAAACAAGGTGTTCGGTTTAAGAAAATTTAGAGTAGGAAGTCTTGCAACTTCAGAAAGAATAAATAAACTAAAGTTATGTGCTAGCTATGTGCTAGTGTATATGCTAGCCAAGTGGCTCACTGAATGGCTACACTCATAAGCTTAGGGCTAGAAAAGAAACAGAGCTTTTTCCACAGCGGCGACGATTGACGACCATTGGAAGGTACCGTTACCATCACCGTTACAGCTATCAAAAGGTCACTGCTGAACATATCATAGGCCTCCCCCAGAGATTGCCTCATAAATGTGGAAACTGTCTCCCATATTTGCCACGCACGGCAGGCGGGTTGGTAATCGCAGTTTTTATTTTTAATACGTTGTTTGTAATACGTGGATCCCATTATCCTTAAATTATGCGAGTGTGCTTTTAAGGTCATAGACTCTGGGTACAATAAGGTCATAGGTTAAGTTATATATAATCCTAGTTATATAATTAGGACCTGTAATTGTGTGCAATTTGAGTCTTTCTTATTTTTCATATGGTAAGCGTTGACATCTCTGAAGACTAGGATTTAATGGCTCAATATCTATAATTATACCTGCTCTTTATAATCTCTGCACAGCAGTGCATGCAGATCTGCTTGATGGTAAAAATAGTTAAGAGAGTGGTGCCTCACCGATTAACTGAATCACCAATTATCCGAATCGATCCTAAGCGTATTATAAAAAATTAAAACCAAGGACTGTAAGTACTTGGTTTTCATTTTGTAATCTATTTTTTTTTGTTGTAACAAGTTGAAACTCGCTCGAGGCCAGATATATTTCAACTGTTATGGTTAAAAGCTAGAGGCAAGACACTACATGTTTCGCGTCGCGCGGCTTGCGGAAACGGAATGTTGGAACGTTTTTTTTTCAACTCAATAAAATTTAATTACTGCCAGTGAACTATTCTCTCTCTCATTGTGCGGATCGCTGTTTTAAACGGTTAAGCGAATCACCAATATGCGACGGTGTACAACTTGTTGCCGTCCGGCACCTGCGTGACCTTGCCGCACGGAAACGAACTTCAACGTTGAGGCAACTTACTCCGATTGAGATGTTCAAGTGAGCGCACGGGGTTTCGTATATTGTTTGCCGCGGCGCTGATGCTCTCTCTCTCTCTCTCTCTCTCTCTCTCTCTCTCTCTCTCGCTCTCTCTCTATAGTGCACTACTTACGTACGTATTGTAGAACTGTGTTTGTTAAACTTAATAAAGTTTATTCTATGTGTGACAGTTCGTTTTTACTTATTATGTGCCAGTCTATGTCCGATTATCCGAAATTTCGATTATCCGAATCGACACCGGTCCCAATTAATCCTGATAATCCGCGTTCTACTGTACATCTATTCACGAAACGAGTCCTATTACTTAGGATTTAAAAGAAAAAGAGGAATCCGTTTTCATAGCATTTTCATAGCTTGTATTGTTTTAAAATATATCAATTTTATAAATAAAGATTGTGAAACATTTAACATAATTTTTGATAAAGGAATTTCAAATTAGACCGTATAAATACATTGCCTTTTAATAGCTTTCAATCTCATGTCACATAATGAACAATTTTACGATCAGTGCACGCATTTCCTTTGATATAATTTAAAAAAAGAAAAATACTTGATACTGAGGGAAAGGGAAACTAAGAAAATAATTTCGGTACAACATACTATCGTAATTTGATAAAACCACTTACACGATAGAGTAGACATCAATTTTAAAGTATTTTTTAATTTTCTTATAATGGCAACCATTGCGAGGATAAGTATTTCCACCATTTTATCCACCAGTAGGCCCGTGCTAAAAGAGTGGATAGAACTGAGCAAGGGATAAACATTTTATCCTTTCCCCATAGAAAAATCGTCTACTGCCCATGCTAGAACTGCTGGAGGGTAGTTCCATTATATACTTTTTATTAAAAGTGTGTGTGCGTGTGTGTATGTGTGTGTGTGTGTGTGTGTGCGTGCATGCACGCGTGAGTGCGTGCTTGCGTGCGTGCGTTATTGAGTGTGCGTAGCATGCGGTTACATTTATTGAGCATTTGATGAATCGATGGCGCACTAAGCTTCCACAATTTTAAGATTACAATGAATAAAAATATTAGCTGGCGATTACAAACTTACGCTGTTTTAAATATCAATAGTATGTAATGTTTATGTTTATATGTGTAAGAATCATTATAGGTCATATAGTCATCATATCTTTTTATAACTTATCAGTTTTTAAGTAAAAAAATTTAAAATAGGTTAAAAAATTAATACAAACCGCATCAGTACCTTTTTTTGTATAAAACAAAATGATAAAACTATATATTATAAATATATTCTTACATATCGATTTTAAAGGAATGCAAGCGATTCGAATCACCTAACAATTTTATTCCCTTCCAATACTGTTGTGTTCCAATCTGAAGTGTTAGGGTTAGGGACATGCTGTGTTTTAGTTTAGTTTTAGTTCTGCAGCGTTAGGGAGATGCTGTAGTTTGGTTTAAATATATATAAATAACTACGGTTACATAAAAATACCTAAAACTACTGTGATTCAACAAAAGCAAGACCTTTAATTTTATTAGCGTCAGGCAAAATTTTTCAAAATAAAAAATTGGGTCCCTTTGACACTAATTTGAGTCAGTTATTATGTCTATTTGCCGTGTTTAAATTTGACTGTTGAGATAAGGCAATGCAATTATTATTTAGTTGCGTCGCCCGACTTTGCTTTTAATTGGCTTAAGCACTGGGGCCGACTGGTGCGGCACTCTCTAAATCGAATAACGGAGACGGACTCAGACTGTGTTAAAAATTGATCTATATATTTTATTCTTATTTTATTTATGAACTCAATACAGCCTATCAAAAATCCACGCTAACGGTTAGGTACTGAGCATAGGTCTCACTCACAGATTACCATATAGGAAGCATTTTTCCCAGTTTCTTGGAGGGCGGGTTGGCAACCTTGGTGTTACATTATTTTGAGTCTTTATTAGAAAGGTGCAGCTACCCGTCTCATGATTCGTATCTCTCTGTCGTCTCTTATGACACTCTCGGAATAAATAATTTTTGTTTGTAGTCAAATATACATGAGCATTATTTTCAAAATGTTCAATTCAAGTCAACGGTTGTATTGCATTTAAGACGTTGTTTTTTGTTTCGTCTGCAAATTTTACAACTATCTCAAAAAATTCATCGTTTAATTTATATGTATGACCACCGTAGAAGATGACTAAAGAAGAGAATATACGATATAAATACACAACGATGATAGGTCCTGTGTTTCGTATGGTGGGAGTTGAGAACCGGGGACTCTATTTACTCTTAACGAGTTATTCTAGCTTAGTCCTAAAGTTCGATAACACATTTATATTTAATTCTTATTCAAGAATTGGTGTAGGTGTCTATAGGCTACCGTATTCAATAATCACTAGGTGGGTTGTTTGCTCGTTAGTCAGCAACAAAAATTTTAAGCAGTGCTCGTTAAGTTGCACATTCTTTACAAAGTCTACGTCAAAATATGGACTTAATAGGGCAGTTGATATTTATGACGATTTTATGAGAATATTTTTTTAATATCCATCGGTCTCCTTGAACTTGAGCATTACTTGACATCCTGATGAGTGACTTTCAGGTTCACAATGTGTTCAAGTAAGCAATGGGGCTGTAATTTGATAGTGCAAAGTGGTTTTTTCCTTTCTTCACATTTTTAAACTTGTTAATATCAGATTAGGTACATTATTAATTTATTGTCGTAACAGAACAAGGTTAGGGTAGGTTAGTTTAGATAATATCCACCCCCCCCCCCTCAACGTTTTTTAAAAATAATGCAATCCAAATATTCCTTTACGAACTTAGCCATTGATTTCATAAATAACAAATCAAAAGTAAAAAAAAATAATATAATGTAAAATATTTTCAAGTCAAACTAAATGTGTTTATCACGAAGCAATAATCTTAGTACATTCACCATTTTACATATCTCTCATCCACGCCACTCTTCACAAGCAATACTAGGTGTGAGTGAGTCGCGCTAAATGAAGAGTTTGCAAATCTGCCATTTCATATTTCATAGAAAATGAAGGAACTTCTTACGATTAAAAGCGAACTCTTGGTTCGCCACAGTAGAATCACTCAACTGTAATAACATAACGAGTTAACGAAAATTTTAAATAACTGGTATATTCAGAGCTTGTATGCTCATTTTAAATATTCGTGATATCAGAGTAAGTTGAATTCAATTATCAATACATAATGGCAGAATGATAAGCAATGGCTAGATATGGGGCACCATATAATAAGGAGAGCGTAAAAACTTTTTCTCCAAATTCCAACCTCACCTGCAAGTTGTACGAGAGTGGAGCAAGAAAGAATATATTAATTTTATTTTCAAAGTATTGTGTAAAATCTTTAATTAATAATTTACATTTTTTAACAATTTTAAGAGTCTCAAGCAGTCTACTTGATTAGTGATAACTGAAATCCATGTAAATATAACCAACTCTATGCAAAGTAGGTCACAGTATAAAGTTCACCATTGATGAATGAGATGAAATGCCACTCTGCCTGTAAACAGGTCTATTACTATCACAACCGGTACTGAAAAGAGGGTATGGTGAAGAGGTGGTTCCAACTAAGACCTACTTCTAGACAGAAAAGTCCAAGTAGAGTATTACATCGATGGGAACATAGCTTGAATTTAGTACTTTTGGTAAAGCGTTATATACTCTTAATTGATTGTTTTGTCTTTTTTTGTAATGTACGCCCAACTTCTGTCTTTCTCCAGAATAACTCAGCTGCAACGCTGAAAAAACCAAATAAACGAAAAATAAAAACGCACGAAACGAAAAAAAAAATGTACGCTCTGCGCGTGCAGAGCTTGTGCCCTAAGTTTATTTATTCTTGGTATTGACAGCTTGAGTAAAATTACAAATAAAGGCTAGATTTAAAATAAAATATAGCAAGTGGAAATGATATACACCAAAACAAGGAGAGTAGTGTACCATGCTAAGTAACGAATTAATCTTGGCCTCTTTAGGAATGTTGTGTCGTTTTTATATTTAAATTTTCTTATTTTTGTTGTCATAGTTATATCTTTAAAACAATTAAATAAAAAATATATTTAAGCCAAATAAGTAAAATTAGTTAAAATAAAATACGATAATAATAGGATATAATTTACTGCCCCTTTACGTAAGTCGTAAGTCAACTGCTGAGCACATGCCCCTCTAAGGAATGCCACAAAACACGGTCAACTGACAACATGAAACTATCGACTTCTGACATACCTTACCACTCCATCTAGTGATGGCTCTTCTAAACTTTGCTTACCGGTAAGAGGCTGCCAATCGAGAACCTGTCGTTCCCATGAGTTTGTGGTGCTTGAAACCATAAAGTCGGCTAATTGCCTACCATTACCAATTAGGATACCAGTAAAAATCATATTTTTTCCCAGTAAGGTTAAAATTCGTGTGATACGGTTCATCAATTCGTGACTACTTAGTATACAAACACAGAGGAGGCGTCAACTTCATATAAGTTTGATCGAAGGACACTTATAGGTAAGCTACTTTGATCAAATAATTATGATGATGAAATACAAATTTAATGTTTTAACTTTTGGTAAGAATTTGTGACTCCATACTGCTTTCTGAAACAGACTTAGATAGTTCAGATATAAGACAAATGAATTTGTTTATCTCGTGCTAGCATCTGTAGCGCTTTGTTAGTATGGGTCTGGTTAAATTAAACTTGATATACGACTGTTGTCGTACTGTTTATAAGATTTTAAAGTGGACGATATTCAATTCCAACTAAATGCAAATTGGATTTCCAAATATCTAGTTTATAAAACGCACGTGTGTACACTTTAATTGTTAGTTATAATTCAAGAGGTTAAACATATTCAAACAACATACAAAACACGTTTTATTTTACATTTTTTTAGAAATCTTGTTAATCGAAAAGGTTTTACTTTACCTTAACAAACATCTTTATTAAACTTTTACATGTGTGATTATGTGTCAGAATGATGAATTGTCGAGAATACCGTAGAACGTGGCACACGATCAAAAAGTTTACCATTTAAGTAGATTTCTTGGTATCACAAAGGCTAAGTGTTTATTATGCCTTTGTCTGCAGTGCTAGGCGGGCTGCTAGTTCAAATACTGCAATGAAAAATTGTAAATATTATTGAATAATGTTTAAGGTGTAGATTTTTACAAATGTATAATTTGTAGTATGTAGTGGCGGAGTAAGCACATATATATTTTATCTTTATCTTTTTAAAAACGTTACCCTCACACTAGGATTTTCTCCTGTATCGTGGAGGCAGTTTACAAACATAAATTGCACATCATCCAGACCCGAAACAATTATTTTTAGGCCATACAAATACTTGTTCCGTGCGGGATTCGAACTCGCGACCCCCAGCGCAGCCACTCATTGCTAAACCACTGCGTCACGGAGCCGGCGATATCTACTAACCCATATTGTCCCGTGGGTGTCGTAGGACACAGTGACAGCGACAGTGGAAAACTGCACGGGGAGATGAGCAGCAGCGTCCTTCACACACAACAAATATAAAATACAAACAAAGAGAGCCAGTCAGAGAGAGTCAACAGACAAGTTATTATTTGAAGAATAAGCTGTTATGGTTCCGGTCACAATCCTAATATATTATGTACAAATATGAAAATTCGCCTTTATCATTCGTATTTAACATTGTCAGAAGAGGTCGCTATTGTTTTGTAACACAATTATTGTTCACGTTTATTGCCATCTAACACCTTATATTGAATGTTAAACATTAACCGGAGACCCTTTTTTTATGGGCCACAGCAACCACTTACCATCAGGTGGACTGTGTGCTCGTTTGTCACCCAATCCTATACAAAAAAAAATCAAAGAAACAGCTTTTGTAGCAAAACCAGAATATACATGTTAATTTAAATACGACAGTGTAGCGCTAAAATATTTAATAAATGAGAAAATTTTTGTATATTGTGATTTCGGAATACCAGACCGTCTAAAGCTTTAACAAAAATCTTAATCTGCAGTGAACATAACTTTGAGCGGCTGCAATTGTTACAAAATTGATAAACCAACTGTCAGATGGTAAGTGGTTACTGCAGTCCACAGAAACACGCAGCAAATTTCAAACAAAGGAATGCACAGATACGTTGACATATGAGGACCAAGAACTCTTTGAAGTTAACGGACGTACCTTCGCTTAAACTGAAGTTAAAAATTAGCATCCTAGTTCTGCCGATGCGTAGCCTTAGTGCACCAAGATTATTCACAGAGCTGGGCAAAAAGTTATACATAAATGTCGCTAATCCTACTGCAGCAGATAACACTTGTTTTGATTTACCGAGTTCTAAATGTTGCAGAAAAAAATACAATTTAATTTTGAAATGCTACAATATTCACTAAGGTAAGATTTTACTATGACGATAAATAAGTCCGAAGTTCAGATTTTGTGTTTTAACAGCAAAAAAGAACTTTACAACTAACGTGTCATTCCTCTTTGTGTATGATGAACTATATGTTGACAATTCGAGAGTACGGAACGCCAACAATATGCACGTCTTTTTATAGAATAACGGTGACAAACGAGCACATAGTCCATCTGATGGTAAGTGGATGCTGTTGCTCATAGACATCTACATTTATCTTCAATTAAGAATCAAAATGCAGATGCGTTGTCACCCCTGACGACTAAGATGGAATGCCTCATTTTCAGTAAAAAGTGTCTCCGGCTGTCTACGCTCAACATACGAAACGAAGCAGCATTAAACTGCTAGCAATAACATACATTTTAATGCTATTTTTTAGTAGTCCTACCATAGTCGAGCCGATCCATACGTGCAGCAACTACAATATAGGTTGTGGAAAATAAAATTTTATATTATAATAAATGTGAAGATGTGAATGGGCTCTAATTATTTGAAATTATTTGTCTCCACGTGTGCCGAGAAGCTGCAGGGAAAAGCTGGTACAGAATAAACGTGCGCTGCAATAAATTAAGCAAGGAAGATTATAACGTTTTGTTTTTACATTGTATGTAAATTTTGATTGTATTGGTTATTGTAATGATAAATTTATACTTTCGATATCCTAGCTAAGTTTCTGCGAACTTTTATTATTTTGGAGACGGATGTGGGATGACATATAGTAGGAATCGTATTATATCGAATGTGCGTGTCATAACAAACTTGAACGTCCGACAATGTAGAAAATGCAATCTTCGTGAAATATTATTTACAAATGTTTTAAGCTTAGGTACTTTAGTCAATATTTGTTGCTATTTTACGTCAACAAAACTATATGGAACTTCTGTCGCATTGTTTTTTTTTTTGCTGTTTTTGTTTTCTAGTATAGACAATCCTTATTTAAAATTAAAATAAAATTATCAACTACTTAGTTTTGTTTCCTTCACAGTTGAGATAATGAGTAGAAAATATAACTTGCTCTAAAATATGTAAAAGCTTTTTTGTAAAATTTTATTTCTGTTATAGAATTGAAAGTTAAAATATCTAGTTTTTATTTTTGTAACGCAGTATTATTATTATATAATATTTTTTTATTGTATATTAAAACAAAATAATATTTTATTTATTGCAGGATGATCAATCGTTTGGCTTTTGCAAAAATGATATATCGTATAACGAACGTGAAATTGCTTTCAACTATCTTTCATATTTTATTCAACCTTTTCAGCGTTTCCATTGACTTAAAAAAACTGAATTTTTCCTTTCATAACCCCTCCGACAATAACATTTGCAGTGCAGTTTTTTGTTTGTCGGTGTTATTAATTTAAGATAAATCACCTATTTTTAAGCCGTATCGGTAACGGTATACAAGAAAATGGATGAATGAGCCACAGTGGCAATGGTCCCGCCATATAGCTCGAAGAACCGACAATATGTGACATCCCTGTACCGGTTAGTGAAGTGTTGGGCGGCACTCCACTAGATGGAGTGGTGACCTAGTAAGAGATACAGGGAGTAAATGGATACAGGTGGCTCAGGACCGAGTCTTGTCGCATTTCTTAGGAGCGGGCTACGTTCAGCAGTGAACTTGAGGGCTGTAGCGATGATGATACATAAAAGGCTACGTTTCACCCTTCAGGTATTTGATAAATGCGAATAGTCTTCAATAGTCCAAACATTTATGAATTGTTAATACGAAGAAACATTTTTTATGTTAGGAAAATAGCAGAACAAAACAAGTGGAATATCGAGAAACAATGGTTAAACGAAACTTGTTACATAGCCACACATACTAAGAATCTATATTATCAAGTTCTTCTTCCTCTTCTTTAGATGAAAATAAACTGAGTGGTATATGATAACCAGTTACGTAATATATTTTAATAAAAGTAAAATATAACGTATCTTTAGTTTTGCGTTTTAACATTTCACTGTAATTGCTCTCTTATATCAACTTCTAGCGGCAGCCCATTAACATCTATGTACCTAAGTTATCTAAATGATTCAGGAGGCTTAAGTCTTAGAACGTTTTTTAATAAATTCGGCGTCGAACTTCTCATTTAACTGCTCTTTGAGTTAAGTAACCACCGCTTTTATGTTTAATAAAGCGTTAAAATATCCATTTCAAGTCTTGTGTATTTCATGTACATTATCTAAGTAATGGAGGCATTGCAAAATGTAAAAAACGTAACCAACTGAGTACTTCTAAAATAAGTAGGCCAAATGGCGTACACAATTTTATATTTATGTACGAAAGTTATATCAAGAAGACTATACAATAAGCAGAAAAATTAATTCCAACGTACTCTTGTAACGTGACGTATCATGGAGGTTAGACAACCCACCACCACATTTCTCTCCTTAGGTTAAGTGTTTGTGATGGGAATTTTCGTATATTTTATAATATCTTTGTTATAATATAGGCTTGCAATAGATGTGCGGTGTATCTATGTTGTTTATGCCAAGCGTTAAATATCTAAAACGATAACGCGAAGCGCACCGAGCTTCAATGTGCTAGACGTACTGCGGTCCTCAGAAAAGCCTGCCAAGAAAACACATCCTGCCAACAACAGCTCTCTCGTTATCCATGATTTTTAGAGTTAATAAAGTAGAAGAAGACTCTTTTGATATAAGGGTCGCTGACTGATTGGTTCAAAAATAAAGTTAAGAGTTTATTTTTCTGGCGAGGGTTGCTAGTAGAACTTTTGCTGTACCTATTATCTGACACGTGATCAAAGTGCAATACCCACTGAGTTACCGCCATTCTGTATTCTGTCAAATCGCAATTTAATTAGAAGCAAATGCATATTATATAAAATATAGTTCTAAGTTATTGATGGTGGTGTCGTCTGCAAATCTATAAATAATAAAAGTGTTTAAAAAAACTTAAATAATACGCATTGATAATGAGCTGTTATGATCTGATAAATGTTTTATTTTATCCCAGTCATCCTGCTCCTGATAATTAATTAACTTTATCCTGGCATCCTGATAATAGGATAAAATTAATTAATTATTGTAATGATATGGATACTTGATACGATTGCAAAGTTTCAATTCTAAGCCTAATTAGAGTGATAAATTCGACCCTTAGCTTTTATATAACGTAGTAATTTTATAGATTAGTTAGTTATTGAATAGAAATAATAACGGAACTTTATCCATTGTTTCAAAAGGTCCAAGTAGAACGTCAAAATATCAGCACTACATTCAACTCATTAAAATATATTTTTCTTAGGAAGATAGAGTACAAATACGCACTTGTTCAAATCTACTTCAGAACAGTGACACGTAAACTCGAAAAATACATTATGAAGTAATTACCGAAAAAGGGCTGATGATGAGCCTTAATGCAAATAAGATGTTTCTTGTACAGATAAAAGAAATTCCCACAAACAGGATTCGTAGCAAAGACCGATGTGTTCTAAGCCTGGTTCGAGGGATGCATTTGAATCCTAAGCTTTTAAATATAGTTCCACTGCGTTATCTTGGTAGCGAAATCAATAATTTATGCCATTAAAAAATAAAAATAAAACTATGAGAAAATTATAATATTGTGTGAAGATCACATTTCAATATTTCATAACATAGATAGATACATGAGGAACTAATAAAAGCGTGTTATAAACAAATTCAGTGTAATGAAAAATGATATATTTATGCTGTTGTCTTTTATTATTAATTTAATTTAAGTGGAATTTCTTAATATAACGAATACCGACTGTAAAATAATTTGAGTAATAAAATAAACAATTTGTTAGTTTAAACTAATGTAATGTAATCATCATTTTGTACCTGCAAACTGTTATTGGTTGTAACTTTGTACACAAAAGTCACGATAAAAACAAATTCTAAACAACTATTAAAACGATATACATAATACTCAAGATTCTATAGGTATGTTGAAATTCCTTATAAGTCAAACAATGTACCTAACAATCCATTTGCTCATTAACAATTTTTAAAAAGTTTTTATACTGCTTCCAATTGCCGCATGTGCAGACTTGCAAAATCTATTTGATTTTAGTTAGCGTGTCTTATATCTACGATGAACTCTCATTAAATCAAAACACATTAACAATTGTCATAAGCAACTACTGCCAAATTTTAATACATTTGCCGTTAACTCTTATATAGCCTGAGGCACAGCTACTGATATCAAATATAGACCCAACCTCGGGGCTTACTTTATCATTAGTAAGATTGATATCAGAATTAGTTGTTGTGTTTTCATTTGTATTAACTATCACACTCCCTCCGGTTTGATTACTTTTTTGTTCCATAACGTAATCTGGAATAGCAGCAGAATTATTGCATGGTATTTGTACGTTAGAAACACTTGATGGAGTATCACCACTTCTCGTGGCTTGTGATGTGACAAGCCCTCGCCCGTTTATTTGCACTACCGTCAGCAAAAGCGCAATAATAAATCCACGCATGATTGTGCGTTTTCCTTAATATTTTCGAAAACTGTCTGGATATAGAGAATGAACTGTAATGGTTTTCTATCGTGTAATTAACAAATAAAAAGAACAAAATGTATATACATATTTACAGGATTACTACACTGTGACTGTGAAATTACTATTTCTCCGCTTAAGGCCAAGATGAAAATTATATCTTGTATATAATGGTATTGCTACTACATGTGCAATATATGTAGCCATTTAAATAACATGAAAACTTCGAGGCTTCTTAAATACACTAGTAGTTGAGATGCTACTGTCTTAGCACTAAGCTTCAAAGGCTATTAAAATAAGTGAATCACTGTTTAAGTTCTTTAAAGACAGTTTTCTATTACTATTTAGTTGACATTCGTCAAAATATTTATATATTAGTCATATTCCCTACATATTAATTTTAAAGGTTGCAACTTTTCTTTTTTTATTAGGGTTTACATTTTTCTTTTCATTCATAAGGAAAATAATATAAAAAAATCAGTGCACAATTAACGAGTACACTGCGCATTAGTATTAAACTACATAATAAAATATACTGTCTGATTGGAAGCATCCTCCAGTTTACAAGTCAGCTAGAATGGAGGTCTGAGAATTTATTTTTGAATAAAATTGCTTCGTAATTTTGTGTATATTATCACCAAGTGAATAATTATTAGTTAATACAAGTAATAATAATGATACATACTGTCCCTTTATCACATAAAGCTGTATTTATTGTTTGTAATTAGTAGCATGAAATTAGTTTTATGTCATTTTATCAACAATTTCATGCGTATATCTCTAACTTCATACTGCATTTATTAATTACATGAAAGCGAAATGCATTTGCTACGCGCGTTTTTTAAATAATGTTAAATCAAATAGCGCAAATGTATTTTAAGGAAGACACATTTTAAAGTCTTAAATTTCGCACATTGTTTCACACCTTTGAAGAAGATGGACGTAGAAGTAGCTCTCACTACGTCTACTGTTTTATATATATATATATATATATATATATATATATATATATATATATATATATATATATATATATATATATATATATATATATATATATATATATATATATATATATATATATATATTGTTTGCCTCGTTAGTCTAGTGGTTGCAGTAGTGCGACTGCTGATCATGAGGTCCTGGGTTCGATTCCCGGGTCTGCCCAAAAATTAATTATTGAGTTTTTCCGTCAAGAAATTCTCACTAGTTGCCCGGAGTCAGGAAGTTGGCGCTGTATCACCCCGTACCTCGGAAAGCACTTAAAACTGTAGGTCCTGCGCCTGATCTCTCTCCGGTCGTGTTGGTTTACCGTCCCATCGGATTATGAGAGTGAAGGAATAGTGAGTGCACCTGTGCTTGCGCATACACTTGGGCACTATAATCCTGTCCTGCGCCGATGGCTAGTCTCCGTTGAGGCAAGCCGCCGTGGCCGAAATTAGGTCTGGAGGACCTTTTTGTCTGATGAGGTTGCAATTTGGGCTTAAGTGTATATCCTGCATAAAATATATAGTGTGCATTTCACTGTCTAACCGCGACGCGAAACTATTGTCACGAAAGCGCTTGTGTTGAGTTGAAGCTGGTATTTTTTATATTGTAAATAACCGTTCTAATAAACCGATTTCAATGATATCTTGGTTCGAGATCCATTCCGAAGATATGCCAGACGTCAATCTGAGCGAGATTAAAATGGCTGTCCTGCACTTTAAAAATTGCAAGGCACCCGGCAAGCATAGAGGTAAAGCGGTACCACTACTCCGGAGGCGTGGAACGAAAATGCGGCGGTCTTGTTCTTCAAGAAAATCTAAAAAGTTCTCTTGAAGAACTTCAGACCGATTTCCTTTCTGAACCGCGTCTCCTGTTTTGATGTCTCTTGCACGCAGACTCTACGACTTCCATCCTCTCGAACAAGACGGTTTTCAAAAAGGCTTTAGAACCATAGACCACACACATACCCTTCGTCAATATAATTAAGCAATGTAAATAAGACCATATAGTACAATATACAACTGTGTGGACTACGAGAGTACCTTTGATTTCGTAGAAATTTGGGTGGTGTTTCAGTCCCTTCAGCGTTGGTGAGTCGACTATCCGAATGTCGAAGTGCTGAAGTGTGTGTACAGTAGGGCTACGATGGCTATCCGATTGCAAAACCTGAGTGCGAATTCAATCCCACTGCAGAGAGGTGTAAAACTGGGTGACGTTATATTCTCAAAACTCTTCACCGTTGTATTAGAAGAAGTATTCAAGCTACTTGACTCGAAAGGATATGGTATTAACATCAATGGCGAGTACACAGCTCACGATACAATCCTTACGGCAGAATCGCTAGAGGACCTAAGCACTAGGCTCAATGACCTCAATAGTGTCTCCCAACGGATAGGTCTTAAGAGGGACATGGATATAACAAAGATCATGTGTAACGTCTTTGTTGCAGCCAAGCCAGTAGTTTTGTTTTAGATTTGGGAGCAGTACGTTCACAGTTGTCGTAAAATATGTTTACCTAGGACAAATACACATCGCTACGTCTACGTAAGTCCAAATTTGACCTAGAGGTCAGAAGAACTAACAATCGAAGGAGAAAAAATACTCTCAAGTGACAACAGTCTTATACCGGAAGGCAAAGTGCGGGGGTTGCACCCATTATGTTCAGTGATGACTTGGTAAGATATGAACGAAGTCGATGGATGTACGTGTCTCAAGACTGTGCTTTATGGCATACCTTGGGGGAGGCCTATGTTCAGATGTGGGTTATATGATGATAATGAAGATCTAATCTTTTTTATTAGCAAAGACCATACATCAAGTAAAAACATATTCTATATATATATATATATATATATATATATATATATATATATATATATATATATATATATATATATATATATATATATATATATATTTAATTTTACAACAACTAAAATACATACTAAACAAAGTTCATATATACAGTGCAACATAAACCTATATAGGGTTTTTCTGCACACTGCAGTTCCGCCGTCTTTCGAGCGCAAACATTTTAATATTATTTGGAGTAAGAAGGTAGTTCGCTCATTTCTATACAAATAACATGAGGATGAGTTATAGTGGTTATTTAGTTAGAATAGTATACAGGATATTTGGAGGAAATATTATTTCATATTTTTGGAATATACATACGGTATATTACATATAGTAAGTATGTTAGTTTTTAGTTGTATTATTTTAGTTGATTCAAAAAGTATGTTTTTAATTTGTATTTAATATTTTTGGGATTGATATTTTCCTTCTAGGTTTTAGGTAGTTTATTAATTAATTTAGTAATAATACCTAATCTTATTTTGATGATCGCCATACATATTATGTGTTTTAGCTATAGTTAATTTAGGGTTATATACACTTCTAAGCTGATGTTTGTAAGTAGGTATGACTTGTACTTTTGTATTAAAGAACTGTTCTACAAGTAAAGTAAGTTTTAATTTTTCTTTTATTGGCAGGATACCACAGTATTTAAGTAATTTGTTGTAATTGTCCTTATATTGTTGTTTGATTTTAGGGGGGACTATTGTTTTGATGATTCTAAGTTGTAAATCACGGATTCTATAAAGATGCGATTTCCAGGTTCTATCATAGCTACTTAATCCGTATTGTATTATTGATTCGGCCAGAGCCTTATAAAGGGACAATAGTGTAGGAAAGGGAACTTTATACCTAACGACAGAAAACGTTTATAAGTTTTATTTTCGGACTGTTGCGTCAGTGTAAGCAAACAGTTCAAACAATTCTCGTTAATTGAGCCTCAAACTGAATAAAATTGCAACAGGAACAGGCAGTGGATTGGTTCCGAAAATGATTGTGCTTTACTTATTGAAGTGATAAAGATTTGAGTAACAATTCCGGTGGTCGGTATTAGCCAATCTATTTTAGGTCATATTTTTATATGCACGTATCTATATTTGTCGCCGTTTACTGAACGAGGTCCAATGAGTTTGATTCATTTGGTAAATATTAAACGTACCGTCGTAAAGGCAGTCATACATTTATATATTTTGAACTACATCGAGCATAGTATTCCAAACAAGTGCCAGTGTGTTCGAGTAAACATTTGTATGTGGAGTATTAATTTTTTTTAACGATGGGTACCTCATAAAATGAGTGAATCGAGCTTGCAATTACGCGTCGACTACTGTGCTTCTTTGCTCAACCGACACAAAAATGAACGGATTTTAAAACGAATCATTACGTGTGTTGAAAAGTGTATACTGTACAATGATCGAAAGCGCTCGTCGCAATGGCTGACCCTGGAGACCCAGCCAAATCCTGCCCTAAACGAAAATTGACTCAGAAAAATTTACTTTTGAGTGTTTGGTAGACTAGCGCCGGTGTCGTTCACTACAGCTTTCTAAAATCTGGCCAAACGATTACAGCAGATATCTATTATCAGCAACTGTAGACGATGAAGGAAGAACTAGCTGCTAAACAACCGAGATTGGTCAATCGCTCTAGGCCACTGCTGCTTCACGACAACGCAAGACCACACAACTAACAACCAATAAGTTAGATGAGCTACAATTGGAATGTCTCCGACATGCTCGGTACTCCCCGGACCTTGCTCTAACAGAATAACCTTTTTTCGGAATTTGGACAACTTCTTACAAGGAAAAAAATTCAACTCCGATGCGGCAGTCCAAACCGCCTTCTAAGAGTTATATTGATTCTCGTCCCCATGGTTTTTTTAGTAAAGGAATCAATGAACTACCTATGAGATGACAAAAGTACATAGATAACGAAGGTGCATACTTTGATTAATTTAATATATTTTGCAAAAAAAAATTGACTTTTTATGCCTCCCGTACAAAACACCAATTTCATATGTAAGGACCTATTATATTGTACGTAGCTAATACGTTCGTAAGTTTGTTCAGAAACATGAGTAGCAATATTTTATTATTATAACAAATAAACTCAACTTTATTTTGAACTATATATTGCGTAAACCATAAATATATTAATAATCTAGAAATTACTACATTTCAAATTCATCGGGAATTTTCTTTTACGTTAAAAAAATATATATATAAACGTACGAATTCTGAAACAAAAGGTTGTATTTTACAATTAGGTGTTCTTGTATTGTACATAGTATTTATTTCGCTTTTGAAACTTGTTTCGTATTTGCTTTAGCGAAAGTAATAATAGTTTTAACAGTTATTAAATAAAACCAAATGTAAAGTACATTTATTGATAAATTTTCGGAGACTTATCCCTGCATTTGACACTATTTCGTGTCAGTAATTCTGTCTATATTTCGTGATTAGTTTTAACTGTTGAGATAAGGTAATATAATTATTCTTTATTTGCGTGTTCCGACTTTGCTCGTAATTGCATCAAGCACGAGGGTCGACTGTTGCGGCACTGTCAAAAGCGGATAACGAAGACGGACTCGGACAGTGTTGAAGTTTGATTCACAAGTTTATGTTGGAGATATATATATTAAATGTATATATGCGCACGCACTCTCACACGTACACCCACACATACATACATTTTTTGAAAATCATTGATTTTCATAGCGAGAAGGTAAAAATAATGCCATAGAAATATAAAAATGTCAACATATTACTGGGATTTTACCTAAGCACAATGTTAACTAGTCTATCAAATTCTAACAATACTGTTGAACATAAGCCTCCATACATACATATACACATACATAGATTGTCTTATAGGGTTTTTTATTCTTAGTCATTATTAAGAACACGCTGCTGCCTGTCTCCTGAGTTGTTTCTCAATGTCACTTCTTACAGCACCCACGAGATGATATGGGGTATTTACGCGTCTTTTTTATTTTATGGATGTGATATTTGATAGAATGTGACAAGTGATAAACGAGCTTTCAGTCCATATATGATGGTTAGTGGATGCTGTGTTACATAGACATCTACATTTATTCTCGATTATTAACCAAAATGCTGATGATTTGTCACGCCTTACGACTAAGGTGGAATGTTTCGTTTCAAGTGAAATGGGTCTTCAGTCCTTCTCACTCTCTATATAAAACATAGAAGCGTTAAGCCGCTATTTTACGCTTGTATTCTATAAGAGCGTGTTTCTTCCCCGGTTGAGCCGACCCATTCGCCTGCCACTATAATATATAATTTAATTGTATGTGTGTGATTATGAAGATAATTAATCAGCAAATTTTGAACTTACTACTGTGGATCTGGTACTACAGTTGTTGGTCAAGGTTTAAAGTGTTTGATAAAGACAAATCCTACTTGGGAGAGTATACAGTGAACTGTAACTTGTCACTGATGACGTCGTATTTATTAATTGGTTGTTTGATGACAGCAGCTACGTTTTCTGTCATCGAAATTAAATTTTCATTTCGTTTTTCTGGAAGATTAACAATTTCAATGTTGCACTGGCGTGAATTAAGGTCTAAAATATCAAGCTTGTTTCCTACCTCCATAATCAGATCGTCTTTATTTTGGAACGATTTATATATTTTTTCTAATTCACATAATCGACGGCGGATCTCCTCAGTTTGGGTTTCTAGGTCGTCGTATTTGTCATTAATAAATTGGATTGAAGTCTTCAATTATTCGAAATCTTCAATGAATTTGGTTATTTTATTATTCTGTTTGTCGAAGAACTCCTTCATTGATGCCATTATCTACTCTTGGAAAGAATTAAATTCATTGCGTAGATCCAACACATTTTGATCAGCTACACCTTTAAGAAACGTCACGTAGTCAGGTGGAGATTCTTTTTCTATCAGAGAACTGTCTATACTCATTTCATCACAATGAGATCTATTAGAATACCGGGTAGGGATGTTTTATTTGGTGCGAGTGTTATTGAGAGACGTAACAATAAGTCAGTAATAGTGATTGCTTTCTCTGTATACAACTCTGTGCAATAAGTAGCCAAAGTGAACCAACATTATTCGTAATCGTATGTACTCGATGAGTCACTGGGCGATCGGAGCAGACATGAATGCACTGACAGACACACGTCCAGATTGCAGAAGAGCGCGGAACGAAAAAATGGTATGAAGATGAAAAGGTTACGGCTGCCCGGCCTACGGTTCTAGTGTCTCTAATAAGCTACGAAAGAAGCTATGAACGCTCTGCTCTCGTTTTGAATATCATACAATAAAAAGGGAAAGCTCAACACACCTAGTCCACACTTTCAGTTGTAACACTGACTGAAAGGGGCCAAGAAATGGTCGAGCGTTGTAATATTTAACAAGTGTCAACACAACAGTTTCAAACTTGTTAAATATTGCAGGCGGTAATTACTGTTAGACCATATGTCGAAGGATTACTGCTATTCGCATGAGGATGTGCGATAGTCAGGGTTGGCCGTGTCGGCGTGTCTTTAAAACTATATCTACATAAAATGACAGTATTTCTGAACCAGTGCAGGTAAGTAAGATGGTGTCGCTGAGAGGCTGCTCCGAGCTACACTGAGATAGATAGATATATGCTTTTGTGTTATCATGTTCCTCAAGTTAAACTACTGTGTAATTGTGACGGAGATATATTACGGTATGGTTGACCTGTAATTGCTCTATATGGAATGTAGAGTGCAGTACTCGGTTTTATTGCTGTAAATGGTTAATTGCGTAAACAGGAGCGCAAGTTATACATCCACTCTCACACTATTTTTATTTTTTTAACCATGAACGTTCTGACGATTTCCCGCTATTTTGGAAATTTTTTTTTGTTGACTCTGTTTAAGGTATAAATATATCATAACGAAACATTGTTTTACATAATTAAATAACCATTTTGGTGGTTTGACTTAAATACATTTTTTTTTATAGATTAAGGGGGTAACAAACGAGCACACAGTCCATCTCATGGTAAATCAAAGCTATGAACCGTAGAAGTCTACATTTATTCTCGATTAAGAATAAAAAGGCAAATGCGTCGTCACCCCTGAGGACTAAAATGAAATTCCTCTTTTCCAGTAAATTAGGGTATTCAGTTCTTTACACTCACCATACTAAACCACGATTGAACCAATTCGTAACCATACTTCAAAATAATAATCATAAGTTTTGCTATTAGAATGAACTGATTTCATTAAAACAAAACTAACTGTTACGCGAATTTCTTAACGCCTTATGATTTTCTTAACGATTTTTTTGATATTATAACTTTAAATCCGATAAGTTCATAAAGAAATAGATGGACAGAAAATTCTAAATATCAAATAAATGTAGTTACTTATTTTTAGTCCCCCTTAATTATATTTTCCACATAAATATAAAGTGTACAATCATCTGCTATTTGCAGTTTTATTATAACATTGACTTATATATTACTAGCGTAAGGACCGGGCCGACCAAACAACTAAAACGGACCAGTACGCTGGCCCTAAAATTACAGTTTATGGCCAACACGAATCGGTCCACAGTGATGCGCGCGCAGGACAGATTTGCCTGTCATAAATATGTCTAGTTGCGTGATAAAAGGATGCAAAAATTACGATTCAAAGGCTAAAAAAGAACATGGGATATCGTACCATCGGTTAATCTTTATCTTAATAATATATATAAATTACATGTCACGTTGTTTGTCCGCGATGGACTCCTAAACTACTTAACCGATTTTAATCGAATTTGTACACGGTGTGCAAATTAATCCAACTTGAGAGATAGGATAGTTTTTTGCCCATGGTGAACCACAATTTTTTTGCGAATTTAAGGATTTTTAATAGGACATGACAAAGGGTTGTTGAAAAGAACAACGTCTGCGTGGCGAGCTAGTAACCTTATATTAATTTTGTTACAATTAAATTATTATATAAACGCATTTTTGAAGTTTTATTTTCCAGTTAGTTTAGTTACGTTCCCAAGATTAGGCCAGGGTTGGATTCAGACCCTCAAAAATATTGTACATGGAAAATAAAATTACACTTTTTTTTAAAAATTACATCACGTTGGACGATTCATATTTCTTTTTTCCCATGTGCCGGAATTTTAGCGTCACGAGTCTAGTTTATTTATACGTTTCGTTTTTTGACGGTTTTATTTTTATTTGTGTTTTATTTTTGTCTAAAAACTTAGTGTAAGTTAAATTTTGAATATTGGTACCTAATATATTTTTAACTCAATAAGGGTAAAACGAAAAGAGTACAAAAGAAACCATATCTGCTTAATTGAATCTGAAAATCTGATTCATAAAATATTTTGAAATTCTGTTTTCAAACCGATTGCTTCTAGAGCATAGAGTTTTTATCGTAACAGCCCCTCATTATAGTTGTATCAAGGATGCAACATAAATGCATCGATCGAGCACCGATTGACCAGAAAGGGAGCTAATTCTAATTTTATTAAAAAAAAACGCGGTACTCATTTGCAAAACAGAAATTCTCAATATCGTAGGGTTAATATTAAAAAGTAAAAGGACCTAATAATAATACAAGTCGACCTTTAGGTAAAATTATGGTATTTTTGCTAAGCATTATTACGATACTATATACTACAAACTATGAAATAATGTTACAATTAGGATAATTATACTACGAAATCCGACCCTGTTTACCACGTGTTATGATATTACGTTTGTATTATGGCAGATGCGCTACTTTTTCTTGTATGAAAAAGTTATGAGTAATTTTTTTTATAGAAACAGGGCAAACGAGCATACGGTTCACCTGATGTTCAGTGACCGCCCCATGAACATCCGCAACACCAGGGGAATCGCAGGTGCGTTGCCGGCCCTTTAAAAAGGAATAAGCTCTTTTATTGAAAGTCCCCAGGTCGTAACGGTCCGGAAAAATCGCCGGTCGTAAACTATTCCACAGAGAGGTCGTACGCGGAAGAAAACTCTGTGTGAGACGTACGGTAGTGGACCGCCAAGAATCCAAGCAAAATATATAGATGGGCCTATCCTTCCTTTTGAAATAATTGTATTATATGTTTATATATCTATAGTAAATTAAAAGAAAATTCTAAAATAGGTTCTAATCATTATGCAAACGTTTTTATATTGAAGTTTTAATTTTTATGTAAAAGTGCCTGCCTGAAAAATACAAGCAGGCATATTTCGTCATCGACGTCATTGTCATATTTGATGTGACATTTGAAGATAAAATAAAGAAAGAACTCATTCTTATTCGACTTATTAAATGATGAGTACATTTAGTAAAGTCTTTACAGAACTTTATACAAACTTACGGAACATTTTTCACATCTAAAAAAAATGAGAAATTTATTCGATATGAGAGTTTTTGTAGCATTAATGTGGAAACATTTCATACTACGGAAGCGCCGCTTTGTTATAACTTGCATCGATATACTCACTCCTTTCTTGATGTTATATGCTATCGTTGCATTTTACAAAGAGACACTATGGAAGGTAAAATATCATATGTAATATTTTGTAAGCGATAGCCATGTTGTACGTGATATTTATTATTTATAGCGAAATCATGACTATCAATTTTCACATAATATGGATAAATTGTTTTAAACATTTTTCTAGAAAAGGATGACAAACGAGCACACAGATCATATGATGGTAAGTGGATGCTGTGACTCATAGACATCTAAGCGTTGCCACCCCTGAGAACTGTGGTTTCAGACTGAAACTGGAATTTTTTTACAATAAAGCCCAATAACTGATTTTGACCCTGACTCGAAGTTTAAACCCGGGACCCCATGATCATCAACCGTGTTTACAAACACTAGACCAACGTGACAAGCAGTAATATCAAATGGTATTTTCCTGGCAAAGTCGTTCTATAACCCAGACCATAGATTAAGAATTAATAGCCACATACGTTTTCACCCTTGAAGACTAAGATTTAATATCACATTAGAAGTAAAAAAAGTATTACTTGGTAAAAGCACGCTGCAGCTATATTTTGCGTCAACTAGGCTGTTCGGTTGATCATGGGCGGCGGTAGTCACTTAACATCAGGTGAGCCGCATGCTCGTTTGCACCCTCTTCTATAAAAAAAGGCTAGGACCACTCTCTCAAAGAATACCAGCGTATAATAGCAGCATAACGCTGCTTTGTTTTATATGGTAAGTATAGAGAATCGGAGACCCTTACTGGAAACATGGCATTCCATCTCAGTCCTCAGGGGTGACAACGCATCTGCATTTTGATTCTAAATTGAGGATGAATGTAGTCGTGTCACCTTGTTCTATATAAAAAGAGTCCAGTTCCCTTCGAAACATTAGAAAAAAACCAGCAATATACCGCTGTTTTACTGGTATTCTATGTGAACGTGACCTTATCTAATTCTGCTGACCTATTTGTACAACAGCCATATACCGCTTAACTGACTTAGTTGCTGACTAAACTTGGTACGCCCGAGTTTAGTAGCCTCTTATAATATATGCGGCAAGATTTAAACAAAGAAAGCTGCAGATGCATTATCACGTCTGAGGACCAAAATGGAATGCCTGATATTTTTTGCGTATCCTTTAGTAGGGTCCAGCGAAATAGAGACTATTTATATACTCTGAAATATTGGGGGTGCAAATTACGTTTAGATAGTTTCACAAAGAATACTACATACACTAATCTATTCTCATATAAATGAGGATCCAGTAGAGTGATCCTGCAAGCTTACAGTCTCGATTCTTAATTCGATTTAGACGTAACTCAAAGATTTATCATTTCTTTTTTTGTCAGCCTGATAGGGACGTAGAATTTCATCCGAACATTCGAGCTTCTGACGCGCGTATTCTGTACACCCCGGACACTGAGTTGACACGGATGCTCATGGATCACGTTGCCGCAAGTTTATACCTTCCGCGCATCGATATTGTTCCAAGTAAGTTCTGAAAATTTATAAGTTTAAAATCGATATACCTACATATAAAAATTTATGTTGGTTTGTTTGCATTTTATTCACCGCCATATTGTTCTTCAGATTGCGATAGAACTTTATCAACTTATTGCTTGTACTTTTGCTAATGTTATAGGCATAGTACAATTTACAATTAACTTACATTAGGTGGTGCGTATATCGTACCGACAAATTTATTTGAAAGTTATGTATAATTCTATTTAAATGGATCCATTATCATTCCTAATTAAACGATATAACGCTTCGAAATTTGTTACGATATTTCCACAAATATTTTTTCTGCTGCAGCAAAGCGCCTGGAACCTGCTTGTGTATTAAAAATCAAAAGAAAAATGTTCATTTTCAAATCTTTAATACGTGAAGAGAAAACTAAGTTTTTAATGGAGAGGAAGTGAAAAAAGCTAAAATTTACCTGTGTTATCCCCTTCTTCTACCCTAATTTAGACTTTAGATAATTTTCAGACACCATTTGTTTTATAAACGTATCAATTTCTCAACAAAAAAAAAACTCCAACTTTTTCGGATAAAATATAGCCCAGATCAGTCCTCTTCCCGCTTTATCTGATCGTGAAGATACATCACAATGAGTTCAGCTTTCCGAAGAGTAGTCTGGACAGAAAGACTAAAAGACAAAAATTTATTTTTGTCTTTTAGTCTTTCTGTCCTGTTGAATTGGTTTATCCTTTATCAGTTTAAAAATATTGTAATAATGGTAGAATAATTATAATCAATACTCTGTATACGTTCATACTGCTAATTTCAAACAAAAATTTTCCCAAAGAATTTTAAAATTGACAAAAGTTTTTTTTTATTTTTTATTTTTTTGAGTTTTGCCTTGCTATGCGCTGTTTACTATGTCAACTCAGGCGCATCTTTCTAAGCTTTTAAATGGTTTTCTGAGGTTTCATTTAGTCTGCAAGTAAATAGCGAACTACTAAATCTCTATCTTACTTTCCTGGTCAATCAGGCAATTTTTTTCATTTCAAGTTAATCCTTCAAATATAACGAATTTTAGAAATTTTTGTTAAGATTTAAAATACATATCCATGTTCTGGAGAGGCTTATGACCATTACAATTTCATTCACTAGTTTGAAACTGCCGATATGATACGAAGATATTTTATCGCTTGGCAATCCAACTGTTACAGCGATTTAAATAATACTAGTTTTTATCGATTTTATCGCGTATATTTAACAATAAATACATATATCTACACTATATATAATATGTATAGTGTAGATCGGAACAAAAGTTAAATTTTAATCTATGGTAACCGCTGTAAACTATGAATCTGGACGTTGAACATCTTAATCCCCCCGTCACCATGGGTGCTGTAAAATCGCTCGAAACGTCGGGTATTTATAGTTAAATAATTTATAGATAAATATACGCTATAAAATCCGTAAAAACTTGTATTATTTAAATGCGTAGTGTTCGCGTAAATATAAGAAATTATTATGTTACTGCCATCATTACGCAAGCCTCTTCCGTAGATTTCATCACAAGGGTAATATTCAACCTAGTTGCCATAATATGCTGGCATGTTGACCGTAGTGATTTTTACTTTTTAGTTGTTATTAATAATATGCTGCTGGCCACCTCCTGTTGTTTTGCCTGTGTCGCCTCTACGACACCCATGAGACGTTGTGGGGTAGTGGATATTCTTATTCCGCGCCCTACACAGTAAGCAAACTCTGACTGTAGTTTAGTTTAGTTTAGTTTAGTTTACGACGGGCTGTGTTCCGCAAATCCACGTCTAAGCGCGTATTTTGCGTGTGGGCAGGAATAATATAGTTATTCTCAGCTCAGCATTTTCTCAGCATTAAGCTCAGCAGTCCCTTGATGTTGCAAGCAACTTCGGGGAGCGATCCCGGCGTGTCGAGATGTTTAGCCCTGTATGAAGCGACTTCTGGACATGTCAGCAACACGTGAGCCACCGTTTCTGCCTCTCCCATGCATGCCCTGCACAGGGGGCTGTCAGTAACACCTATGGTGAACAAATGGTTGTTAAAAGAGCCATGTCCTGTGATAGCACTTGTTACTATCCTGATCTGTGGCTTGTTCAGTCTCATTAGAACCTTGGTTAGACGATTGTTTATTTCAGGTAGGGCCCCCCTAGCTTGTCTACAGTCTACAAAATTTTTCCAAAGCTGAGCGTGTAAATCATTGAAGTATCTACGTACCAGTGAACGAACGGAGCCAAAGGGGATTGGTATTATTGGATCCGGCCCTATAGTTGCCAGGGCCGATCCCCTTCTGGCCAGTTCATCTGCTGCATCGTTGCCTCTAGATACACTGTGTCCCTTGATCCATTGCAGAGTCACATTTTTGTGCTTACATACCTCATTCAATCGTTAATGGCACTCGTATATCAGCCCCGAGTTCGTCACATTGCATCTCAGAGCTTGGAGTACCGCCATACTGTCGGTCAGTATTCTGGATCTTGGATGATACCCTGGATTCAGCCTGGAAGACTGTGTTGTGGGTACCCAGTGGTATGCACATGTGGATATTAGGGTCTTCAGAGAAAGCCCGAGACCCCACACCTTCATTTGTCTCAGAGCCATCCGTGAAAACTTTGAGCTCTCTTGGACCCAATCCTTCCAGATGGTCAGTTTCCTTCAATTGTATCCTGTACTTCTTATCGAATACAAATTGTTTTGGGATCCTATCATACTTGGCTTATAGGATAGGAATTTTTGAGTAAATTCTATCGATTACATCTGTATGGGGAACTCTGCTTTTACTTAAAAGATTTAGGGTCTTGAGTCTAATGGCAGCTAAAGTTGCTTCTTGTTGTATATGTAGATGAAGCGGTGTTAGCTCCAGCATAGCCTCCAAAGCTGCTGTTGATGTAGTCCTCATGCAGCCCGTGGCAGCCATACAAGCTAATCTCTGGTAACGCTGAAGCTTTTGTATAGTGGTGGCTTAATTGGTTTTGGTCCACCATGTAATTCGGCCCATGATTACATCAGAGAGCCGAATGTAATCATGGGCCGAATTACAGTTTTGTACAGCCACAGTGTAATTTTTGGCGTTAAACCCCATCGTTTGCCAATCACTATTCTGCATTGCCAAAAAGTTAAACTAGCTTTGCTGATTTTGTTTTCTATGTGTTTGTTCCAGTTAAGTACCTATACTGTCCAAGTAAGACCTAGGTATTTTACCTCGGAGGAAAGCTTGAGTTTTGTGCTGAAAAGACTTGGAAGATGACAGTTATTCAGCATTCGTTTTTGTGTGAACATTACTATAACCTTTTTATTTGGATTAACGGTTAGGTCATATTTCCTGCACCATCTCTCCACAATACGGAGAGCCGCTTGGGTCAGGTCGCACACAATGATTGCTGTCTTACCAGATACCAATATTGTCAGATCATCTGCGTAACCGACTGTGTAGAAATGGTTAGCGTTTAATTTGCTCATGAATTCATTAATGACCATATTTCACAGGAGAGGTGAAAGAACCTCACCCTGCGGGCATTCTTTCATGATCTGAATTGTCTGAGACTCACCAGCAAGCTTTAATGTTCGTGTACTGAGCATGTTAACTATCCAGTCAATCAGTGCCGGTCAATATTATGTCTACTTAGGGCACCTTTTATGCTGGAGAAATTTGTTCTGTCAAAAGCACCTTCTATGTCTATGAAGGAGCTTAGACATATTGCTTTGTTTTGGATGGCTTCTTCAATCTTTGTTATTACCTGATGAAGTGCCGATTCTGTTGATTTACCTTAGCTATAGGCGTGTTGTTTTTCGTGTAGGGGTAAGTTAATTAGCGCCGACCCTCTCAACTCCCGTTCACACATCAGTCACCGTCACCGTTCAGTCTTTAAGAGAAAGGATGTTAGGCTAATGGGTCTATAGGATTTAGGGTCTGTATAGTCGTTCTTACTTGGTTTGGGTATGAACGTGACTTTCACTTCCCTCCATCCTTTAGGAACATATTTAAGAGATAGACATGCTCTCATTATGGCAACAAGTCTGACTATAGGGAATTTACGCTACCCTCCACTGTAGAAGTGCCGGGAATAAGCCGTCAGGTCCTGCTGCCTTATAAGGTTGGAAACTATGAATGGCCCAATGGATTTTGTCCATCGTCACCACTCTTTGTGCTAATTCTGTGACTGTAACAAATTAAATGAAATTGAAAAAAGTCCAGAATATTTACAGTAACAGTGTATTTATATTTATTTATTGTTATTAGTGCATTAATATGGTACGTAGAATTTATCAAGTTTAACAATAAAGAGCAAATTTGGTACAATAATGACTAATCATAACGTAATAACAATAATAATAATGTCCTTCAGACGAAATTGCGGTCATGGCAGTGAGTCTCAGCGGAGACTATCCTTGTGCACAGGACTGGATTATACTGCGCAAGCGTAACTCTCATAGTCCAATTAGATGGTATCTGACACGATCAGAGATAGATCAGGCACAAAGCCAACGGCTTTACGTAATTTTCAAGGCACGGTGTTGAAACACCACTAACTTTGGCCTGACCAAAGATTCAAACTCAGGACCTCGTGATCAGCAATCGCATTTACGACAACAAGACCAACGAGGCAGTCATATAACACAATAATAATACATATATATATTGCAAAGGATTTGACTTTGCTGAAAGAATTGGCACAAGATGTGGCCCTATCTTCACATTATGGATCTGTTTAATACGCATTTCACTTTGAAGCAGCATTCATGTTTACGGTAAATATTGTTGCGCGCCTAAGTTGACGTCTGGTACTAGTGCCATCTAGTGTCGGGTAACAGAGCGAGGAGAGCTTTCCAGAAAATGACACGACTAATCTTTTAACCAACAGCGCCATCTAGTATCGAATTGAAGAACTAAACTTTCTAGAAGCCTCACACCTGAACTTTCCGCGCCTGGTCGATTGGCGCCCGTATCTACGGGAATGTTCTGGATGTTTCGGCGTAAAGGTATATTTGAACCCGATGCATGCTGCGATTAGGGAGTATTGAATTTGGCGAGACAAGCGATGCTTCGGAGCGAAATAAAGTTAATCAATTATTAGTGTCTTTTAAGTTTTAATTAGTGTAAATTGAATTAAAGTGTAAATTTGGTAATTCAATCGGCAGTTTTAACTGTCACAAACCTCAAGCTCGAAACAATTGGTGTCAGAAGTGGGATAAAATAATGCCGAATTTACCTAAGGACGGGATGGAGGGTATCCGTACCCGAAGTCAACGCCAGCAGGAGACGGACCAGAGACGATTTGGTGGTGCAACGCCGCAGACGTCAGACGGCCAAGTGTCAGCCACGGAGGCTGACCCGTCAGCAGCTCCTACACCTGCAGCACCTGACTTAGGTGCTCTGATGGTGATGCTGCAGTGACAAGCTCACCGACAGGAAAGCAGATGCTCCACGTGAAGGACATTCACGCTAACTTGGGGAAAGAGATAAGGGAGGTGAAGGATAGGGTTGCTCAACATGACAAACGCCTGTCGGAAGCTGAAACCCAAATCAAGGAAGCTAAAACCCTAATCGACCAAGTGAACAATCGGGTTGATTACGTGATGGCTGACGTGAAGAAAACGCTGGACGACCTCAAACTGGGGGATGGAACTACAGCTCCTGTAGTAGCTACTACACCTTCGCTACGTGCGTTCAAAGTGCTACCGTTCGACGGGACTTCTTCCTGGTCAGCCTAAAAAATTCAGTTCGAGGCTGTTATGAAGGCGAATGGCTGGAATAAAAGTCAGGCCATAACTGCTCTCACACTAGGCCTGTGCCACCAGGCCTTAACAGTTTTGAAAGCTCTCGGTGAGGAAGTGACGTATGAGCAACTCCTTGACGCATTGGAGGCGAGATATGGCGACGCTCACCGGGAACACGTCTTTTGTGCGCAGCTTAAAGATCGCGTGCAGCGCATCAACGAAACCCTGCAGCAGTGGGCTCTAGAAGTGAAGAAGCTGGTGCGAAAAGCATACCGATTTGTACCTGCGCTCATTGAAGGGATCCTAGTGCAGACATTCATCGACGGCATCCATGACCTGGAAGTCAGAGTTGATGTGAGGCTCGGGCACCACGAGACGCTTATGGGCGCCTTGGTCCATGCAATGGAGGTGGGAGCCGTGCGGCAGGATCATCGTTCCCATCGCGTCAGGGAGGTTGCAGCAGCTACGGTTCGCGACCGCAACAAAGGATACAGCCCTAGGTGCTATGGCTGTGGGGAAAAGGGCCATCTTCAATTAAGCTGCCATTAGCGAACCATAGAAAGGGAAGGTGAACGATCTCAGAAGGGCAGTGCGGCTAATATCACTGCCCAGCAGTAGCAAGAATACGACTTTACTATCAGACATCGCAGCGGGAAATCTCATGGCAACGCAGATGCATTGTCAAGGAGACCTTGTCCTGAAGATTGCAAGCATTGTACTTGGCAAGACAGTAAGGAAGTGGTATCCGTGAGGATGCTCAGGACAGACCACCTCACCAATGAGTGGAAGGACAACCTACGACATGCACAGCAGGAAGATCCGGACATCAAGCTGATTCTGGAATGGATGAAGGCCAGTGCTTCCAATCCCAAGTGGAGCCACGTCTCATCGATGAGTTCGACCACTAAAAGCTATTGGGCCCAATGGGACAGACAGGTTGCTGCTTCAGGATGGAGTTCTGTGCCGTAAATGGTAAAATGTACGGGGAGACAGCTGTCATTTGCAAATGGTCCTAAAGCTAGAGTACCGGATGTTCTACACCTGTACCATAATGATTGTTCAGGAGGACATTTAGAATTGAACGAACTCTACTGAAGATCTGAGAACGGTTTTACTGGCTCCACTGTCGAAATGATGTCGAGGACTGGTGTCGCAAATGTACTAGTTGTGCGGCTGTAAAGGAACCTCAGACTCGTAGTAGAGGTGCATTGAATTTATACAATGTTGGTGAACCATGGGAGAGAATAACCATTGACGTGGCGGGACCGTTTCCGGAGAGTGAAAGCGGTAACAAGTATTTCATGGTTGTGATGGATTACTTCACTAAGTGGCCAGAAGTCTTCGCCATTCCAAATCAAGAAGCTTCAACAGTTGCAGATAAACTAGTTCATGAAGTCTTCTGTCGTTTTGGAGTACCTTTAGAGATTCACAGCGATCAAGGAAGGAAACTTGCCGAGTTATAGGTACTCACAAAACAAGAACGATTTCTCATCACCCGCAATCTAATGGAATAGTAGAACATTTTAATCAGACGTTGGAGAGGTACCTAGCAAAATTTGTAGAAAATCGGCAACGAGATTGGGCAAGCACATACAACCGTTTTTGTTGTTATATCGAAGCGCTAAGAAATTACAACAGTGACACCAGCTTTCGCAAACTTTGGAGGAGAATTACGGCTGCCTGCAGACCTGATCACCGGGATACCACCTGATGCCCAACGCAGTATAATTGATTATGCAAATGACTTACGGAACAAAATGAATGACATTTATGAGCACGTCAGACAATCGGGCCAGCAAATGTCCGAAAAGATGAAAACCCGGTATGATCGCAAAATGAACTACAAAGGGTTCGACGAAGGTTCACTAGTGTGGTTGCATAATCCAGTTCGCAGCAAAGGGAAATCTTCTAAGCTTCAAGCTAAATTGGATGGCCCGTACCGGATTGTGTCCAGGATCAACGATGTAACCTACCGGATACAGAAAGGCGCAAGAGGGACTCCTAAGATCGTCCATGTAGATCGCCTGATGCGTTATTATGGGGCCGATAATGCTCGGGACGAGCATGTCTTAGGAGGGGGCAGTATTGCGTGCCTAAGTTGACGTCTGGCACTAGCGCCATCAAGTGTCGGGTAACAGAGCGAGGAGAGATTTCCAGAAAATGACGACTAATCTTTTAACCAACAGCGCCATCTAGTATCGAAATGAAGAAATAAGCTTTATAGAAGCCTCGAACTTTCTGCGTCTGGTCGGTCGGCGCCCGTATCTATGGGAATATTCTGTATATTTTGGCGTAAAAGTGTATTTATACCTGCTGCATGCCGCGATCGGGGAGTATTGAATTTGGCGAGACAAGCGAAGCTTCGGAGCGAAATAAAGTGAATCAGTGTGATTAATTATTAGTGTCTTTTAAGTTTTAATTAGTGTAAAGTGAATTAAAGTGTAAATTTGGTAATTCATTCGGCAGTTTTTATTGTCACAAACCTCAAGCTCGTAACAACATCGTAATGTCTACAGGCGGTACAGGAGTCCTACGAGTCTTTCGTGCTATGGGCAGCTATGCTATGTAGGCTAAAGGTTCATGGTAACTTCACTAATATTACGAAAATGCGGCGAGTAATCGAAAAGAAATCATGATACGCCAAGGATCTGCGTGGTCTAACCTTGGCTACGGCTGTGGTCTTGGCCGAAATATTCGTGGCGTGCGGGCGGGAGTCGCCGTCAGTGTCGCCGCCAATGCCACTGTCGCACTGGCCGATCCGTTGTTCAAGATCCGTAAAAGTTCAAAGAATAATGTCGATAAGTCGAAGTGCGTAGTGTACGGTTTTTCTAACCAAAATCTGATGCTGATTTTCTAATTACACTAGTAAAATGTAACGAAATTAAGTGGTATTCAAGGAGATGGACAAAAATGACGACGATAGTGAGTTTTAAACAGCTGGTTATAGTATTCGATCTCTTCAAGGCAAATCTATTATGGAGTTTATTGAACCGAATGGAGTTAGATTACAATTTGAAGTAGAGAGCGGTTCCGCCGCAATGGTTATTTCAGAAAACACTTTTCGATTTCATTCCGATGAGGTAAGTATCTTTGTCATCTACCAAAACACATAGTTAGTTACACTGGAAGAAAAACACAATGTGTAATGGCATTCAGATTTAATTAATCGCTCTTGTCCATAGGCCAGGCCGAAATGGTAATTGACAAACAATGTTCGCAGATTGAGTATCATGAAAGGGAAAATATATATTTTTATACCTATGGACCATATTATGTTATAAAAAATAATGCTACAGTCATAAAAATATAAAAGAATTATTCAAGGAATTTTAACATAAATATTCTGACATCGTCACTACACAATAAGGATTATATAAAATAGTGTAGTTATAAAACTATTGAGAAATAACAATAAACAAAAGCAGTTTACCTTTTACTTTTGGTAATTTGCAGCAGTATTTAGGATGTTCCTTTTTAATAATAATACCCTTAGATATATCGTTTTCACGCGCAAGAATACGACCATATCTCTCCCAAACAAATTAAAATTTTCTTTGGCCTTTAATATTTTGGTAGCGTAAATATTTATTTTATAAAACAGTGAGATTAGGTCGTATAAAAAACAGACAATTTTTTACCTCCAATACCCAGAAGGACTTTAAATGACTTTTGACTGACTGTGAAATTCGAGTGATTTTTGTTGTATTTTACAGTGTTGCGCAAAAGTATTGCCACTGACTCTTAGACTAGGCATTTTCACTATTATTGACTTAGGCCGGTCAGACTGACGGTTGATCTTAGAAACTCGATGAACAATATAACTACATATATCAAGTTACCTGAATTTCAACTCGAGTCGATTTTTTCCGAGTTATCACGGCACATCTCTGTGACTGTTATTTTTTAAATATTACATTACCTTAGGCAATGATCTGAACACGAATATCAAAACAACTCATTTTTTCACATTTCTTGATTCCGTTTAGGTTTTCAAAAAACCTTTAAGTTATATATTATTCTATACCTTTAAACTACTAGCAAGCTCTATAATCTGATCGGATACGCTCAACATTCCCATGCTAGCTATGACTACAAAAAATATAAATGTCTAACATTTAACAGAAAACAGGCCAGCAGCATAAGACAAAATGTTAGACGCGTAAAAAGATAAAAAAATATAGAAACCACTGCGTGGCGAGAAATTTTTGTTATTTTAAGCGATAATTTTGAAAAGATCGAGGAGAGATAAATTCGGAATTATGGTAAGTTTTGATTTTTATTATCATAATAGTAGATGTTAAGAAATACAGTCACAGCACAACTAGTGTGAGCAGCAACATCTAACAATATTATTTTGAACCATTTTCTGTTTTTCAATCAATTCCTTACTTAACTTATTATTTCTTATATATTATATATCATATTTCTCTATATTAATATAATTTAAATAGATACCTTTACACGGCGCTTTCAGAGTTAGATCATATTTATTCTACGGCAACACTGCGTCAACACAATTAGTTACGAAAAGAGAAAGCTGGTCTGTGTATGAAAAGAAAGTACACAGTACCAGCACCAACAAAATGTTCCAAAACAGCATACAAACAACATACAAAAAATACATACCTTGAATATTGTACAGTCGCATTCTTATCCATCCGAGCCAACACTGATTATGTAAATCTGTAATATGAATCAATTACTAATGACAATGCAATCGGAAACAAATTCTTACAATTGATATAGATTGAACCACTGTTACTTGGTTTTTTATTCTTATGTGTTTACCGTCAACTGTACCTATGCAATGAGAGAAGTTGGCCTTGGTATTTAATCCATCAGAAATTTGTTCCCAATCGGATGTGTTGTCAGGTAATTTTAAGGACTCCTTTTATGAGTTATTGCATGTGGCATTCGTTAGGTGTTCGCCTACTCGGTAGATGTAATACAAACCTCTGTATGAACAACTAGTAGCCATATGCAGGTTAAAGTAAATAATTTGTCATGATTTTTTTTTCAGCAAAGGTAGTTTATAAAGATGGACCGAATATCAGACATAGCTGGATGAGAAGTTAAAATAAGTATAAGAAAACAAAGAAATCAGGAACATCTGAAGCATCAGAAACTATGTTTATCATCATCAATTAAAATGTTTTGGAAAAGATTTCCACACCAGCTCTTACCAATGATGTAATATAACTACATCTCAGTAATCAGCTACAACAGATGTTACTCACGATAGTGAAGAAAGTCCGGTTAATAATAATAATCAAGAAGAAGACAGTAATCAATCTAAGGTGGTTGAGCGGGATTCTTCTGTCAATGTCAATTACAAGAATAATATTGAAAGTAGCTTTAAAAGACCTAAAAGAAACAATCCATCGAGGCTGTAGGATAATGATGTAAATAAAAAATGTATAAAATTATTGATCAAACCATGAAAGCCCAAATTAATAATGAAAAATAGAAAGGTACATCGTAATTTGTTATTTTTCAAAAGTTTAATTCCGTCATTGGCAACCTCATATGAGGATCTCTTGTTGGAAATTCAATTAGGAGTTTCAAACTTATTACAAAATATAAAGAGCAGAAGCCAGTGGTCTCCCGCTGAATACTCATTCATTGTCATGTACAACTACCCCCCAACTCGACAACAATCGCATCGGCACGGCTATTTTACACAACAAGCCCAAGTATCACAGAATTATGCTCAACTATCTCCAAATAGATCAGAAATACAAAGCATCGTAATAGACGCTACTGATTTACCATACTTCGATTTAATGTAATATTATGTATTGATGTTATTTCGTTTTCTTACTCAAAGTTAAATAAAAAAATAATATAAAGACGAAACAGTATTTTAATCTTACCTTAAACATATCGCTAATTTCTCTTCAGGAATGATGGTTTTCCTCATCGCCGTATCCTGTTTTTGTGTTTAAATCTTTCTTCACTCTTTGCAAGAGATTATTGAATTTAGTACTAAATATCATTCAAAAAGTAGTTAAAAAACTAAGTTGATCCTTTCTCTATTGGCCCATTAGCGTTTTAAAGAGACACACCATTGTTCGTATTTTCACAATTGGGTTTAACCAAAATCTATTTCTGGGACGTCTATGACGGCAATAATACCAGTACATAACAACAAGAGAGTTCACGTCCTTCTCCTTCAAATGGTAGTGAGAAACTGAGCAAATTTTTTGCAAAAAAAACCCGAATCGTATACGGTAAAATACCGTTTTTTTTTTGCTTACAAGCAAAACAAAATATCGTGTGAACAGAAGAGCATTTGGTTCTTCCATATAGGATCAAAATCCGATCCGGCGAAACCTAACTCTGAGTGAACGTAGCGTGATTATTGTTCAGCCCATTGACTTGGTCTTGGCGTGCTTTTTAGAACTAATAATAAAAATATTGGATTAGAATCGTAAACCCGATATTTCATTAGTCGCCTTTTACGACTTGCTATTCAGGAGTACAGTTGGCACATTCATTTTTACACATAAACATGGCATAAGTTCCAGACCGAGATGTGACTAGCATCATCATCATCATCATTACGGACCGTCACAAGTCGCCTGCTGAACATAGGCCTCCCTCAAGTTATGCCACAAAGCACAGTTCTGAGCCACCTGCATCAATCGACTTCCTGCATGTCTTACCAGGTCGTCACTCCCAGTCTAGTGGGGGGTCACCCTAAATTTCGCCTATACGATGGGACCATAACTGGTTCTAATAAAAAGTCAAAGTGTCTCTTGTATTGATTATATATTTTTTTTCTAAACAGAGGAATACGAAAAGGCTTATTTGTGGTCCAATGAAAGTCAATCCAATGCGGTCATAAGTGCAATGCAAAACGTTGACGGCGTCATCGTTTTTGAGGTAAATGTAATTTTGAAACAACTACACCACCGTTTTTATTCCGTAATTAGTAATAAATTTTTACCATTTACCACGTGATTGGTGTTAAAGAAAATCATCATGAGGAAACCTGCATGTGTAAGCAATTAAAGAAAATCGATTCGAAAACGTCTGAAGTCCGCTAACATTTCTTACCAATTTTCTTACAAACCCTCTCAGAAATGAGAGAAGGCCTAGCAGTGAAACGTCTATAAGCTGTAACTTTGCTAATAAAAAACGATCAGTCGTGTGACTGCACGTTACAAGTGAAAATTTCTTAGCCTCATATATATATATATATATATATATATATATATATATATATATATATATACATGTGTATATATGTATCTGAGCGTGATGGTCACGCAAATTCAGTGCTTTTTCGAGATCGGGTTGCCAGGTCATTGAAAAAGTAATTGGACAAGAATAATATTATATTATTCCCGAATATCCACCTCAGTTTAATGATATAATTAATAATTACTGCCCCTTTGTATTAAATATTAAGAACGTCGGTTCTTACATAAACATTTTTGTGTTGGAAGAAAAAGTGACATAGAACGAACATTTTTAAAAACCATGGTAATTCTTATTAACTTCTCGCTATAAAAATCAAGTATTTTCAAGCTTGTGTGTGTGTGTGTGTGTGTGTGTGTGTGTGTGTGTGTGTGTGTGTGTGGGTGCGTGTGCATGCGTGTGTGTGTAGGTAAGCGTGTGTGTGTGTGTGTGTGTGTGTGTGTGTGTGTGTGTGTGTGTGTGTGTGTGTGTGTGTGAGTGTGTGTGTGTGTGTGTGTGGGTGCGTGTGCATGCGTGTGTGTGTAGGTGTGCGTGTATGCATGTGCGTGTGAGCGTGTGTGCGTTTATATGTGGTCACGTGCGTATCTGCGTTTACGTGTTGGCGCGTGTGTGTGCGCGTGTGTGTGCGCGTGTGTGTGCGCGCGTGTGTTTGTGTGTCTGCGCGTGCAATTTTGAAAAAAAAAACTTTGTTTTCAAAAATGGCTCTTACAGCTCAAAATGTCATCATAAGTGTAATTTGGAGCGTTTTGATATTAAAATAAGCGAGAAGTTTCAGGGATGGCCTGCAGGATCAATAAATTTATTCATATCATTCATTTTATTAGTCAAAGATCTATTATAAGATTCCATAATTAAATTCTACAAGCCAAACTAGATGGCGCTTTACTTCGATAAATCATCATCATCATCATTACAGCCCTTCACAAGTCCACTGCTGAACATAGGCCTCCCCCAAGCAATGCCACAAAGCACGGTCCTGAGCCACCTGCATCCATCGACTTCCTGCATATCTTACCAGGTCGTCACTCCATCTAGTGGGGGGTCGCCCTACACTACGCCTACCGGTACGAGGCTGCCACTCGAGAACCTTTCTTCCCCATCGGTTATCGGTTCTTCGAGCTATATGGCCGGCCCATTGCCACTTCAGCTTACTAATCCGTTGGGCTATGTCGGTCACTCTGGTTTTACTGCGGATATCCTCATTTCTGAGTCTATCACGCAGGGAAACTCCGAGCATAGCCCTCTCCATAGCTCGCTGAGCGACCTTGAGCGTCCTCATACGGCCAGCAGTGAAGGACCACGTCTCAGATCCGTAAGTCATCACTGGCAACACGCACTGGTTGTACAATCTAGTTTTTGGAGATTGAGGTATACCTGACGAGAAGATATGTCGTAATTTCCCGAACGCTGCCCAGCCGAGTTGAATCCGTCGATTGACCTCTCGGTCGAAGTTGGACTTACCTAGTCGGACTATTTGTCCCAGGTAAACGTACTCGTCAACAACTTCGAGCATAGTGCTCCCAACAACTACCGGCATAGGTTTGACATGGACATTAAACATGATCTTTGTTTTGTCCATGTTCATCTTGAGACCTATCCGTTGGGAGGCACTATTGAGGTCGTTGAGCATAGTGCTTAAGTCCTCCAGCGATTCTGCCATAAGGACTATATCGTCGGCAAATCGAAGGTGAGTGATGTACTCGCCATTGATGTTAATACCGTATCCTTTCCAGTCCAGTAGCTTGAAAACGTCTTCCAAAGCAGCGGTGAAGAGTTTCGGGGATATAACGTCACCCTGTCTTACACCTCTCTGCAGTTGGATAGGTTTCGAGCTCTGGTTCTGTACTCGGATAGCCATCGTAGCCCTACTGTACAAACACTTCAGCACTTCGATATACCGACAGTCAACTTGGCACTGCTGAAGGGACTGCAGCACCGCCCAAATTTCGACGGAATCAAAGGCTTTCTCATAGTCCACATACGCCAGGCAAAGTGGCAAATTGTACTCTTCAGTCTTCTGTACAATCTGCCGCAGGGTATGTATGTGGTCTATGGTACTGAAGCCTTTTCGGAAACCGGCTTGTTCGGGAGGCTGGAAGTCGTCGAGTCTGCGTGCGAGACGATTCGACGAAAACAGCACGTAGACGCGGCTCAGAAGAGCTCAGAAGGAAATCGGTCTGTAGTTCTTCAAGAGAGCGGTGTCGCCTTTCTTAAAGAATAAGACCACCGCACTTCTGCTCCACGCCTTTGGAATAGTGCCACCATGGAGGACGGAATTGAAGAGCCTCTGTAGGACTTCAAGTACCGGTGTTCCACCCGCTTTCAGAAGCTCCGCTGTAATTCCATCCTTGCCTGGGGCCCTGCCGTTTTTAAGGTGCTGGAGAGCCATTCTAATCTCGCTTAGACTGACGTCCGGGATACCATCGGAATAGTGTCGGATAAGACTTGCTCTTGGATCGTTACTCACACTTGCGTGTGGCTCCAACGATGATGTGTACAGCTGCCCATAGAACCTCTCAATCTCACTCAAAATCTCAGGTGTCCCGGAAACGATGCTGCCACACTCAGTCCTCAGCTTTGACAGTTGGCTCTTACGGGCAGACAGATCTCTGGCAAAAACTTTGGAGCCCTGGTTCCGCTCGATCGCTTCTTTAATACGAGCAGTATTAAAGTTGCGTAAGTCTCGCCGCATGCATTTGGAGATCTGTCTGTTCAGTTGCCTGTATGCTGTCAAATCTGTTGACGATTGCAGCCTCATCTCCCGTCTAACAGCCATGAGATTAAGAGTGTGATCGGAGAGTTTTTGTGTTCTTCTGCGGCGGGTCTTGCAGAACTTAGCTCCGACCGCATGGACAGTTTCCACGAGCTTGTCATTCATATCGTCCACTGCATTACAATCTTGTAGGCACTGAAAGCAGTTGTGTAACTCGAGCTGAAAGTTTTCGGGATTATGGATTAGAGCACGAGGGGGACGGAGCGTTGACTTCATTAGACGAGACCTCTCCAATTTAACGTTTAGGTTCAGTTTGCCTCTAAACATTCGGTGATCGCTGCTGGTTTTCACCCTTGCGATCACTGAGACATCACTGAACAGTTGGCGTCTGGTTGTCATAATGAAGTCAATCTCATTTTTTGTCGAACCGTCGGGGCTCGACCAGGTCCACTTCCTGTGGGGCCGCTTCTGGAGGAAAGAGTTCATCATAAAGAGTCACTCTTTCTCCATAAAGTCAGCCAGCTGCTGGCCCCTACGGTTCCGTTGCCCTACTCCAAATTTAAAATTACGAAAACTAGCTTTTAATGTGCAGACAGCTCACATATAATATTAAATTAAATTAAATTCCACTAAGGAAGCAAACCATTTTACTCCTGTAAGCATGTCCAGCGTGTCGTCAATTCTTGGCAAGGGATAGCTATCCTTCTTAGTAACGTCGTTCAGACGGCGGTAGTCAACACAAAACCGCAAGCTGCCGTCCTTCTTCTTTGCCAGTACCACGGGTGAACACCATGGACTAGATGAAGGTTCAATAACACCATCCTTCACCATTCCCTTAATCATGGTTTCCACTTCCTTTTCACGTGTTACCGGCAATCGTCTTGGCCGCTGACGGATAGGCAACTCTTCACCTGTGTTTATTTTGTGTTGAACTAAACCAGTCTTTCCTATGTCAGCATCGTTTGATGAGAATACATCGGCGTACTCGAGTAACAATTTCTTCGCCTTGACCAATTCGTTTGGGGAGAGAACACTGCGACAGTCTTCCAAAAGTGTGGTCACTCTCGTTTCTGCATCCTTGCTGGGGGTCCCACTCGATATATATTGGCACCGACGTAACCAATCCACTTCCTCACAAGTACCAATTAGTGTCCCTTTTTCTATAATTTGGTCCCGGTCGCAAGGGTTCAGTTCACAAGGTTGTTTACCCTTTCCACAAGTACACAACGGTGAGCTTGCCCAGCGTTTTGGGGAAGACTAACCGGAACAATCGTTTCCGATCTTGGCGGAAGAATAATCTTCTTAATGCTGTACACGTTCCCTGGTAACGCACCTTCCATAAAAAGTTCTTCCTGTCCACATTTCAAAACACCTTGCTTAACGTAGATCTCACAACAATTATTCCTCATAGAGTCTAAGCCTAGGATGCAGTCGTCCATTATATCAGCCACGATGACATTATGCAGGTAGATCACGTTGCCTAGCTTCAACTCCATCTCCTTCTCTCCACGGACGGGTATACGCTGACCGGTGGCTGTTACCAAATTAATGCGTTTTCGGTTGTATGCGGAGTCCCCAAGGAACTGACTTATAAGTTGGGAACTAACAACCGTACGAGAGGCTCCAGTGTCTATGGTCAGTTTACACGGCATTCCGTTGACCTCGCCCTTGATGATTAGACTGTTCCCATCATGGGTTTGTGAGATCGAGATCCTTGGGGCTCTTTTAACATCAGCCAGCACCCGCCCCGCAGTTCTGGCTTTTACTCGTTTCCCTGCTGCTGCTGGGCGGTGCTGTTGGCCGCACTACCCTCCTGGGATCGTTCACCTTCCCTTTCTAGGGTTCGCTAAGGGCAGCTGGATCGAAGATGGCCCTTTTCCCCACAGCCATAGCACCTAGGGCTGTATCCCTTGTTGCGGTCGCGAACTATAGCTGCTGCAACCTCCCTGACGCGATGGGAACGGTGATCCTGCCGCACGGCTTCAACTTCCAGTGCATGGGCCAAGGCGTCCTTAAGCGTCTCGTGGTGCCCGAGCCTCACAGCAGCTCTGACTTCCAGGTCGCGGATGCTGTCTATGAATGTCTGCACCAGGTTCCCTTCAATGAGCGCAGGTACAGACCGGTATGCTTTTCGCACCAGCTTCTCCACTTCTAGAGCCCACTGCTGCAGGTTTTCGTTGATGCGCTGCACACGATCTTTAAGCTGCGCACGAAAGACGTGTTCCAGGTGAGCGTCGCCATACCTCGCCTCCAATGCCTCAAGGAGTTGCTCATAAGTCACTTCCTCACCGAGAGCTTCCGGAACTGTTAAGGCCAGGTCGCGCAGGCCTAGTGTGAGAGCAGTCATGGCCTGGCTTTTATTCCAGCCGTTCGCCTTCATAACAGCCTCGAACTGGATCTTGTAGGCTGACCAGGAAGAGGTACCGTCGAACGGCGGCACTTTGAATCCACGTAGCGAAGGTGTTGTAACTACTACGGGAGCTGTTGTTTCATCCCCAAGTTTGAGGTCGTCCAGCGTTTTCTTCACGTCAGCCATTACGTTGTCAACCCGATTGTTTACTTGGTCGATTCGGGTTTCGGCCTCCGACAGGCGGTTGTCATGTTGAGCAACCTTATCCTTCACCTCCCGTATCTCTTTTCCGAAAATAGCGTGAAGGTCCTTCATGAGGAGCATTTGCTCTTCCTTATCGCGTTCGAGTTGCTCTTCTAAACGACGGGTCTGTTCCTCCTGCCGGCGGGCCTGTTCCTCCTGTCCGCCCCGCAGCTGCTCTTCCAATCGGCGTGCCTGTTCCTCCTGTCGGCGGGCCTGTTCCTCCTGCTGCTCTTTCAACCAACGGGCCTGTTCCTCCTGTCGGCGGGCCTGTTCCTGCAACATCACCATCAGAGCACCTAAGTCGGGTGCTGCAGGTGTAGGAGCTACTGACGGGCCTGCAGCCGTTGGCTGGCCTTCCGACGTCTGTGGCGTTGCACCACCAAATCTTCGTTGGTCCGTCTCCTGCTGGCGTTGACTTCGGGTACGGACACCCTCCGTTTCCTCCTTAGGTAAAATCGGCATTATTTTATCCCACTTCTGACACCAATTGTTACGAGCTTAAGGTTCGTGACAATAAAAATTGCCGATAAAATTACCTAAATTAACACTTTAATTTACTTTACACAAATTAAAGTTAAAAACACTAATAATTAAACACACTAATTCACTTAATTCCGCTCCGCAGCTTCGCTTGTGTCGCTGAGTTCAACTCTGTGCCCCGATCGCATCTTGCAGCGCCTATTTATTTAAATTAGCAAAGAAACATCCCGAATCTTCAGGTAAATGCGCGCAAAGGGACGAGTTTGCGAGTATAGATTTTCTAGAAACTTAGTTCTTCGGATGGTGCTGTCGGTTGAGAGTGTGATGTCATTCTCTGCAGAGCTCCCCTCGCTCTCGTTCCTGACACTAGATGGCGCTAGTTGACTTATTCACACAACATATGTATAGTTCGATAAATTTTTAGGTCATCTGCATATAATAAGAAATTACAATGCTGAAAGCAAATATTTATATCGTTAATAAACAGAGTGAATAATAGGGGGCCAAGGATAGATTCTTGTGGCACACCAGACGTTATAATAACCGCACTTGATTCATGTCCATTGATGACCACTTTTTGTGTTCTGTTTATTATATACGATTTAAACCACCTCCAAAGATTTCCGCGAATCCTGTTAAAAGCAAGCGTTTTTCTAGCAGTATTCTATGATCCACTCGGTCAAACGCTTTTCGAAAAACTGTATAGACACTATCGGTTTACGTATTAGCGTCTATATTGTCAAACAATTCAGAAGTATATAAAATAAGATTAGTGATAGTAGATCGTTTACGAACAAACCCATGTTGTTGTGGAAGGATGGACCTATGCAATAGTGGATAGATATTATGTTGCACCAGCCTCTCCATATGTTTAGATAAAGTGGGAAGGATTGAAATTAGACGACAATTGATTACATCTCTTTTTATGCCTCCTTTATGTATTGGCGTTATCCTGGCTGATTTCCACATAGCTGAAAATATGCCCTCTGTAAGACATTTATTATATAATATAACCAACGGTTTACATATGGTTACGGCAGTATTTTTAATGAAAATAGGGGGAATGTTATCAAGGCCTGCACCTTTAGTAATATCTAGTGCCTTTAGTTCCTTAAAGACATCTGATTCTGATAGCTGTATGTCACTAATAATAGTATCATTGAGCATACTGTTACGAGCTTGAGGTTCGTGACAATAAAAATTGCCGATAAAATTACCTAAATTAACAATTTAATTCTCTTTACACAAATTAAAACTTAAAGCACTAATAATTAATCACACTGATTCACTTTATTCCGCTCCGAAGCTTCGCTTGTCTCGCCAAATCAATACTTCCCAATCGCGTATTGCAGCGCCTTTATATAGGGCTCTTCCACGAAAACATCCAGAATATTCGAGTAAATACGCGCAAGGTACCGAAAGTTCGAGTTTAAACTTCAAGAAGTTTAGTTCTTCGGTTCGACACTAGATGGTGCTAGTGCCGTCGACTTTGGCGCGTAACACTGCCCCCTCATAAGACATGCTCGTCCCGAGCATTATCGGACCCTTAATAATGCGCCAGGCGATCCACATGGACAATCTTAGGAGTCCCTTTGCGCCTTTCTGTAACGGCTCCGCAATGTCAAGGGATGTCCTATCCCATGGTGCACCAACATTGTACAATTCCGATGCTCCTCTACTCCGTGTCTGAGGCCCCTCACAGCCGCACAACTTGTACATGTACGACACCGATCGTCACGATAATGGATCCAGTAAAACTGTTCTCGGACCTTCAGTAGAGTTCGTTTAACTCCCAGATGGACTCTTGAATGACCATTATGGCACAGCTGTAGAACATTTGGCACTTTAGCTTTAGGGACAACCATTTGCAAACGACAGCTGTCTCCTCGACCATTGTCCCATTTACGGCACAGGACTCCATCCTGAATCAGCAAGCCGTCCCACTGGGCCCAATAGCCTCTAGTGGTCATACTCATCGCTGAGACGTCGCTCCACTTAGGCTTGGTAGCACGGGCCTTCGTCCATTCCAGAATCGACCTGATGTCCGGATCTTCCTGCTGTACATGTCGTAGGCTGTCCTTCACTCGTTGCTGAGGTGGTCCGTCCTGAGCATCCTCTCGGATACCACTTCCTTACTCTTTTGCCTAGTACAATGTTTCCAATCTTCAGGACAGGGTCTTCTTGACAATGCATCTGCGTTGCCATGAGATTTCCCGCTGCTATGTCTGATAGTAAAGTCGTATCCCGGCTGCTGCTGGGCGGTGATGTTAGCCGCACTTCGGTTTTGAGATCGTTCACCTTCCCTTTCTAGGGTTCGGTTAGGGCAGCTGGATCGAAGATGGCCCCTTTCCCCACAGCAATAGCACCTAGGGCTGTATCCTTTTAATTTTTGCAGCGTCCGCAACAAGCGTTGAGAGTATACTCTCAACGCTTGTTGCGGACGGAATTTTGATGTAGGATGAACATGGACAAAACAAAGATCATGTTTAATGACCATGTCACACCTATGCCGGTAGTTGTTGGGAGCACTATGCTCGAAGTTGTTGACGAGTACGTTTACCTGGGACAAATAGTCCGGCTAGGTAAGTCCAACTTCGACCGAGAGGTCAATCGACGGATTCAACTCGGCTAAGCAGCGTTCGGGAAATTACGACACATCTTCTAGTCAAGAATACCTCAATCTCTGAAAACTAAAGTGTACAACCAGTGCGTGTTTTCAATGATGACTTAAGGATCAGAGACGTGGTCCTTCACTGTTGGCCGTATGAGGACGCTCAAGGTCGCTCAGCGAGATATGGAGAGGGCTATGCTCGGAGTTTCTTTGCGTGATAGAATCAGAAATGAGGATATACGCAGTAAAACCAGAGTGAACGACATAGCCCAACGGATTGGTAAGCTGAAGTGGCAATGGGCCTGCCATGTAGCTCGAAGAACCAATAACCGATGGGGAAGAAAGGTTCTCGAGTGGCAGCCTCGTACCGGTAGGCGTATTGTAGGGCGACCCCCCACTAGATGGAGTGACGACCTGGTAAGACATGCAGGAAGTCGATGGATGCAGGTGGCTCAGGACCGTGCTTTGTGGCATTACTTGGGGGAGGCCTATGTTCAGCAGTGGACTGGTGAAGGGCTGTAATGATGATGATGATAATGATGATCCGGACAGCGCTCTATAATTGGCGCCAACTGAAAGGCCAGACGAATAACGACAGCTCTGCGAAGGACTACCCAACACGGCGTTTGATGAGTGAGGAGAGCGATTATGATCTTGTGGACGATCATAATCTAGAACGACACAGCTACACGACAAAATATGGAAGGAAGAATCATATCGCCAGGATGGCGGATACTACTGCAAAATATACTACCGCAAAACTTTAAGATACTGTAAGCTCTGTCTGCGTAGATCGGACCAAAAATTAATATTTAAAAGTTGAAGGTGGCCTTCCTTAACTATGACATTGAGACGTCAAATACCTCAGTCCTTCCCGTGACCGTGGGCGCTGGAAAGTGCCCGAAACGTCGGGAATCAAAAAAGTAAAAAATTTAGCGCGGTAAAATCGCAAAATTAGTTTAATTCCAAGAAAAAAATCGTAGATAATTTAACTATTATTTTTTTCACCGTATTTGTTTGCATCTATTTAGATTTTCACTATATCAAGTACAATTTTAAAAGCGATGTAATTTCCCGGTTTACTGGTATCAGAGGAATTGTGTTACTATTGTTTTAACGCATGAATATTTCTTTATATTTGTTTTTAATATTCACAAAAAATATAAATAGCTTCGACTTAATGTTAAAGGAATATAGCATTTTTATTCAAGTTTCACATCCGGCTGTTTACAGTCACGTAATTGTCGCACAGGCTGACGTTTTTAAATAAATTGCACCCAGCTGCACATGACACAAAATCAGGCAATATCTGTCACGTCAAAAATGATGTGTTGAAATTTATAGGTGTGAATTGACATATTAGTGGCTACACCCCCCCCCCCCCCCCGTTCTATTGTGTATGTACTTTAGTACTCTATAGGAACAAACATATTGTATAATTTAAAAAAGAGCAACGTACATCTTGCGTAGTCGCGTAAAATTAATTTTGTACTTATAACACGGATTAAGAATTTTGTTACATTTAGCTACAATTTGTTCGCCTAAGTTTATTTATTTTATTACATTATAATTTAATATTAAAATAATTATTCGTGTTGGCACACGATTCCCTGTCCAACTGATTATTTTTGAAATATATATTAGGTATATTAATTCAAAAAAAGACGTTATTAACTTACTATATTAAAATATGCATGCAGTCAGTGTAAGATAAAAAATATAAAACATTTGACGAGTCCTTTTAACCTGGCACATATGATAAGGCACCTGAATTTATATTCGTAATGGGGAATCGATGTGGGTGTCTTTGGCCACAGTGTCAACTTACCAAATAAAGGCGGACTGTTATCTCACTTGTCACTCTAATATTGATATAAAAGAATTAGCGATTTTAATTAGATAAGATAATAGATGATTTGTTTATAGAATTTGGAAGGAAATATATTACCAGACAAACTAAACTACACAGTGCATGTGAAACAACAAGCAAATATATTAAGACGAATAATGGGTGAGCAGCCGAGCACTTGGATTGGTAATGTATATTTCATTTACTTAATTAATGGCAAAGCATAATATCTACATATTCTACTATACTACGTTTAGTAAGTTTGAAGGAAGGTTATTTTAATGTAATGTGGGGTTATTGCAGAAAAGGCTTTAGAATAGAATAATTTTTATTTAATATAGAACTACGACTACTGTTTCGGAGAAAACCTCTGTCCTGGGAAGAACCAGCAAGAAACCTTATACAATTATGAAATGATTTGATTCCTTTTTGTTTAGAATTTAATCTTTTTGTTTTATATTTTGTCCCTTTTTTTCAAGTACTGTTTATGCTAGCCTGCAACCACTATTCCCTGTAGCCATATTGTTGGACCGGCATAAGCCCTGCAATGATTGTAAGAACCATTTTTTTCTTACTCTTTTTTTAAGTACTGTTTATGCTAGTCCTGAATCACTATTTCCTGAAGCCATATCATTGGACCGGCACAAGCTCTGAGATTATGGTACGAACCATTTTTTTCTTACTCTTTTTTTCAAGTACTGTTTATGCCAGTCCGAAATCAATATTCTCTGTAGCCATATGATTGGACCAGCCCTAAATTGATAGTAGGAACCACTTTTTTTTCTTTTTTCAATTAAGAATAGAGCAATACAGCCTGACCATACCGCAACACTTCCCCATCAAAATCATACAGTAGTGTAACGTGAGGGACGCAATCAAACAGTAACACCAAAGTATGCAAACCAGTAATAAATCGTCAACATAATCTCTATTAGTTATCACCACCTGCAAACGAATATTGACAGGTTAAATATTAAATTGATCGACCATAAATGACTACATTTAGGTTGTAGACACGCTGTCATGACATCTTTATTATCGGTAATTGTTGTAGCGACTTCTAACAATCTCAAGACATCCAACGCCAATCTTGTATACTACACAATATTCGAAGTAAGCTGCAACAATTATCACACATTAGAATATAAAAAGACTACCCATTATTTTCAATTCATAGCACGTTAAAGCCAGTGCATTATTTTGGTACATCGCTTAAACATTTCGAACTATAAAATGTTGTCCATGTAATAAATCATTTTTCGCATGAACTATCAAATAATAACAAAATTCGAACAAGATAATTTTTCGCTGAATACAAACTATAACTAATCTAGGAAGTTCCCAACATTTTTTTCGACATTTGTTAAGATATTTAGGTGAGTTAAGAAATATTGAAAGTACTTACGGGTACCTTTAACATAAATCGAACAAAAGGAAACTTTTCATTTTATAGTTTTACTCTATACTTTAATTATACATTAATATTGTAAATAAGACAGTGAATTTAATTAAGCATTACACAAAAACAAAGGCATCAACGCTAAGCGCATTATAGTTTTTGAAATGACGGAGACTTTATCCCACTTCTGATGTAGGAAGGTTACTCTAATTACGACGTAATGTAGGGTTATTACAGAAAAAGCTTGAGAATGGAATGGAATCATTTTATTCAATATAGTACTACGACCACTAGTTTGGAGAAAACCTCTGTCCTGGGAAAAACCAGCAAGAAACACAGCGGGACATTTCTTTTAGGTAGAACTAATTTACATATAGTTGCTGTATGAACGAAAGGCTTGAGCCTGAAAAAGCGCTTTTACGCCAACTGGTTTGATGAGAATGATGAGAAGTTGGGTGTTACTATGCAAAGACATCGGAACCTATTATGACAACAAAATCGCAGTTGAATCCAGAGTAATACTTTATTAGTAGCAATCAGAAATAGTGGATCTGCTCTGAAGAAAACTTCTAGAGAAACAAAAGACAGCTGGTGGTAGACAAATGCAGAATATTTGCAATGGCTCACTGATACCTCTGATCTGATCTGATAAGGAGCTGGATATTTTTATGCGGATATTATATATTGTAAGGAACTGGTCGGGCCTAAGCATAGAAGTAGTGTTCCGTTAAAATCACCCAATAGGTAGCTGCATCGAAATAAAACGTGTCAAAGCGATGACCTAAGCACTTTAACGAACTCCTAAACGAAGACCGATTAGCCGACATTGGATTTATCAGCAACATTTTATCTCTTCGCAAGTTTCCGAGTTAAAAGAGCCACCAACATTGCAAGAAATTGTCGATGCCATTCAAGTTAACCAAATAATAGAGTGGTTGGAGTGGATAGTATCCCTGGCGAGATGTTGAAGTATCGAGGAAAGCAGCTATATACTTCGGTATGGAAACTTTTTGTCCGGATGTGGTGTGAAGAGCAAGTTCCATCCGTATTTAAGGTATCGCGCATTTAATCTTTATATAAAAATAAAAGTGAAAGACAGTAATACCTATCGTGGTGTGTCGCTCCTTTCTACGCGAAATTTATTTGCTAGGATGCTTCTTAACCGACACATTCTTATTTCGGAAACGCTGTTACCAGAACCCAATTTGGTTCTATCTTATGGTTTTATCTTTGCGTACGGCGACTGCAGGAAAAAAGTCGCGAGCAGCATCGGCCGATGTTCCTTTCATTTTTCGATCTGGAGAAAGCGTTTGATAACATAGATAGATAGATAGATAGATAATTCTTTATTGTACACCAAATCAATACATAAACGAAAGAAGAAGAAAAAAAAATAGTGTCACAATGGGCGGTCTTATCGCTAAAAGCGATTTCTTCCAGACAACCTTTGGATGGACAGGATCGCAAAAAATAGTAAATTGTGTGGTTTGGTGATGCAGAAACAATATTTATAAAAATATCCATATTTTATATAATATAATTAGAAATAGACAACAAATAAATACAAAAAAAAAATACGAATGTATACTACATATATAAATGGCACGAACTCAAAGATTAAGATAGTGACTGTGTACAAGTTTCTGAAAAACAGGTAAAGACTGGGCGCGTCTCACTGACAGAGGTAGGGCATTCCATAGACGGCATAACATACCTCGTTAAGCGTTACGGATGACTTTGTTAACACTGGGTTGTCCGGAAAAATATGTACGAGTGTTAAACATTCTCCACGATGAAACGACCTGCTGGGTTTCCGTAAATGGTGAACAAACAGATTTTTTCCTCTTACGTATGGTGTCTAGCAAGTTTTTGTCCTGGCGCCAACGTTGTTTGCTCTCTTTTACGTTGTGGTTGTCAGGGATGCTACAGATACTCCGCAGGAAGGGATAGTTGTAGTTTAAATAGACTGCGGTCAAAATCTATGGTGATTTGCGACGTAATGACAGAAATTATGTACGCAGATGATTTGTGCTTTGTGACAGATTCTCCAAGTTCTCTCCAAAGATTGATGACTAGTCTTGATGATTCATGCCGTAAGTTTGGCCTCAAATTCAGTGTCACAAAGACTGAAGTGATGGCTACGGACTCCCATTCTGACCCTTTACGGATCCAGCTCAATCCAGGCGCTCTGAAATCTGTAGAAAAGTTTAAGTATTTGGGAAGTGTAATAACATCTAAATATGATCTTGAAGCTGAAATTAATGGCAAAATAGGTTCTGCATCAGCTGCTTTCGGACAATTGAGATGTAAGTTTTTCGTTTACATGAACTCAGGTTACCTACTAAGATAGCAGTCTATAGGGTGGTTGTTCTGCTAAACTTTTTATATTCCTATAGTCTTGGTGTTTGTATAAGAGGCATATACGTATTCTGGATAGATTCCATATTCATTGTGTACGTAATAACATGGTAACATTGGTCCGACTGTATCGTGCATATAAAAATCCTACACCGAGTTAACATCTGTGTGTTACCTCGGTTAACATCTGTGTGTGTTTTGGATGGCTTACAATAGAGTAGAAAAATGCGTCATGTACTGTGAGCTTCAATAAGGCAACGCAAACAAGGCGGGCAGTTCCTAAAATTTAAGGATTTATTAAAGAGGAATATGAAAAAATACAATATCAAGCCCCTTGGGAGTACTTTGATAAAGACCAGCAAAAATGGCAGTGAGTTGTGAGACTAAACATCAACACTTTTGAAGCCAAACGAGTACAAGATCTAGATATCAAACAGGAGGCACTTAAAGTCCGACCACCTGCGGCTATACGTTATAATTACTGCGACGGTGCTCTCACCTATTCTAAAGGCCGAAACCGGCTAGGAGATAGATAGGTTGATAATTTACAGTATATTACTTTAATGATTTCTTATATTTACGCGAACACTACACATTGAAATAATACTAGTTTTTATGGAATTTATCGCGAATATTCAACTTTTTAAATACCCGACGTTTCGACAGCTTTACAGCACCCATGGTCACGGGAAGGACTGAGAAGTTCAACGTCCAGATGTCATAGTTAACCGCGGTTACCATAGATTAAAATTTTAACTTTTGTTCCGATCTACACAGTATGAACTTATGGTATCATGAAGTCTTGCAGTTGTATGCTTGGGTTGGGAATTAATTTTATTTATTATAGGATCCCAAGCAGATGGTAGCACCCAGCCATCTTCTCTATTGAAATTAGGAGGTTTTTTGATTTCAATAGCCCCGCGAATCATCCTTGGAAGGAATCGGTGTTCTTTAGCGAGGATTTGTGGTCTATCAAATCTGATGTAGTGACGGGGGCGATCCTGTACATGTTCACAGACTGCAGACTTCCCGGAGCATCGATTCTTCACATCAGCTATATGTTCTTTGACGCGGGTTTTAATTGATCTTTTGGTTTGTCCTATGTAGGAGAGACCACATTCACAATCAAGCTTGTACACTCCTGCATCTTGCAGAGGGACGTTACACTTTACTGATGGTAAAAACTGACCAATCTTCTTCGGCGGCTTGAAGTATGTTTTGATGGAAGCGCGCTTCAAGATGTAGCCAATCTTGTCAGTGACTCCTCTAACATATGGCAGTACAGCAGGTACACGCTCGACTGTGGCCGGCTTCACTCGTTCTCTGTGACGTAGGCGCGGGACCCGAAGCTTGTTGTCATGCAAAACTTGCTTGACGTGTTGGAGCTCGGCAGCCAGGTGTTTACTGTCACAGATCCAGATATATAACACATATACGGAGATATAGGACAGCCCGGAGAGTCTATAGCTGAGGCTACGGACTCCCTGAAGCCATTCTAAGAAGGTGAAGATTTTGGAGTCAGAGGAGGTGGCTGATGGCCAAGTTAATACTTGGACATTAGCCACCTAGGACCCGACCATCGTCCTGTCTTCCTCATGGAAGACAGGATGGTGGTCGTATCCATCATCGGGATCACGATTGTTCAGAGGTTGATGGAAACTCCTCTTTCTAGCGAAAATCCTAGCACGTCAGGAGAATGGTCGACCATGTCGGGATAGTGAATGATAGCGAGGGTGCTATAGACGATAGGGTCGAGAGACGGGTCCATTCAGTATGCTTAGAGTTAAAATCTCCAAACCTAATGACTGAATTTTTACTTTTTATTTCTAGTGTATAAAACAGAAGCAGAAACTTTTTATTTAATATAAATTACACTTATTGAAAGTCACTTCTCTCTTTAATTTACCACTGGTTAAAAAAATATACCTTTTCTATACAAATTTAGTTGCACAATCAAAAATACAAAACGAATTAAATATAGCTTGGTTGCAACCACCTCATTTCGAGGGGTTATTTTCATGCACAAATTCCTACCATAATAACCCTTTTTATACAAATTTCAAGTAGTATTTTTTATTATATTATTAATTGTAAGTAGTGCAAATCAAGTTTTGTATATTTTTTGATCACTGACCTCTATATATACAAGTACACTGGACTGGCTATACCATACAAAATGACTGTGCCAATTTGAAGCGCCGCTAAAGGATGTCTTGAAAAATAAAATTGACTTAATATGCCAAAGTCTGTTGTCTTATTTATATTCTCTTATTTCATAGGTCCTGTATTTTGAACTTTTAAACTAAAAAACGAAAGTATTTTATGTTTCTTGATTGTGTATAATATTAGTTACACAATAAGAATTATTTTTATTAATAATGAGAGTGTGCGTATTCTGTAAAACTCGTTACCAAAAGCGAAGTGGTATAACATTTCACAAGTAAGTGAATTTGCAGCAAATTTTAAAGAAATTTAAACTATTTGATAATATAAGTACTCAAAAATTTGTTACTAATCTTATAGTACGGCCGCTGAGTTATTACCGATTTGACAGATTATTCTTAAATTAATCGATATAACCTTGCACGAGCGACACATTTGCCGAATGATTTAGAATACCTCTTTAATATAAAACTTTATGTCAAAATGTCAGAATCAAGTAATTTTCCAACAAACTCTATTTCAAAACTTAAAATAGTTTGTAAATAATATGAAAACATTTATTTTTTGTTCTTTGGCACGCTTGTACAAAGTTACATCGTTCGTCTAGTTTTCATAGTGATGTGCTTGATAGTATTCGGTCCGAATTCATTGGAATAGATATGATATTTATTTTATTTGGATATTTTTATTTTACTTATTCCTTCGAGCAACTAGACTATAATGCTACCATTTTTTTCGTCTCCTAATTGCACTGTGTTGCCAGTATCTCTATGATTTTTAAGATTTATGTGTGATCCAAAAACAGAAATACTGTTTTCTATGATATAAAAATAAATACAATTAAAATGATTATGTATAATTTTTAACATTCATAATATATAAAACAACATTTAATAAATATAATTTTCTCCCTCAATTAAGCAATGTTATAGGTGTATTTTTAAGTAATTGGCGATACTATTCTGGCAACACCCTTACCACCGCTATTTTAATCTGTTTAGTCATCTTCCGTACTCTCGTGCGCACAGACTACGTTCTCTTGTGTAACCGTTGTTTTTTGACTCGGCTTTCTCCTGTTTATCGTTGCGCTTTATTGGACTAATTTTGTTTGTGTTTGGTAATTTTGTTGAAAATGCCGAAACGAGGAAAAACATTGAATAGTCAATGTCGTGAGCTTGTACTAAAGCTACAGGATTACTTTGAGCGTGAGTCACAAAATGGCGGCCCTTTGATTCCTGTCACTCAAGTGAAAGATCGGGTTTCACAAGCTCTTGGAATTGGTGCAAAAACACTATATAATATAAATAAAGAAAAATTTGGTGCTTCTGGAAGTGAAGATAATGTTTTACGCACTCCTAAGAAAAAACGAAGACAAAAGCCCGTGACAGGTGTTGATGTTTTTGATGCAGATGCAATAAGAAACCACATATATGGTTATTATACTAGGAACGAGTTTCCAACTAGACGTTTGCTTTTGGTCTCTTTAAAAGAAACTGGCTTGTTTAAAGGCGGTAAAACGGCGTTGTCAAAACTATTGCACCAAATTGGGTTTGAATATAAAAAAACGAATAAAAGGAAAATATTAATGGAAAGATTTGATTTAATAATTAAAAGGAGCGAGTTTTTAAGAGAAGCCAGAAAAATCGAGTCTTGCGACAACGTCGTTTTTGTTGACGAAACATGGTTAATTGCGAACCACACTGTGTCACGCTCTTGGACTGACGAAACAAAAGCATCAACCTCAAAGGTTCCAATTGGAAAAGGATCGCGACTGATAATTTGTCACGCCGGTTCTGCTGGAAGTGGTTTCTTTGAAAATGGACTGCTGGCTTTCGCGTCAAAAATACTTCCGATTACCACGAGGAGATGGATGCAGACACTTTTATGAATTGGTTCGAAAATCAATTATTACCCAGCCTGCCAGAGCCTTCTATCATAATAATGGACAACGCTTCATATCACTCGAAACAAGTGAATAAAGCGCCTACTCAGGCCGACAGGAGAAAGCTGATCTCGTAGCATGGCTACACCAAAATGGAATTGAAACTACTGCCGAAATGCTAAAGTCTGACTTAGTAAAGTTGGTACGCGAAAATAAAACATCAAGAGTCCGTTATGAAGTAGATGAGATAGCTCTAGCACATGGACATCGGGTACTTCGAATTCCACCTTATCACTGCCAGTACAATGCCATTGAGCTAATATGGGCACAAATCAAAGGTATTGTTTTTTATCGCATAAGTTATGAATATGAATAATTTGTACTATTATAACATCCAATATTCAGCATATAAGTAAAAAGATACATAACTAAGAAATAAATATCTCATGTCCCTTACATGTAGGTAATTGTGTAACATTTCGTTTATTTAATGTAATAAATTAACGTTATTTAATGTTTACATTACAGGTTACGCAGCTCGTAATAATACGACTCCGCCATTCAGTACTAATAAAATGATGGGTCTATTAAAAGATGCTTGCAGCAAAATAACGAAAGAAGATTGGGTCAAGGTCGTAGAAAAGACTCGAAAACTAATAACAGAAGATTATGAACGCGATATAAGAGTGGACACCATTATAGAGAATGAAATTGTCATACAAGTGACTGATAGCGATGACAGCTCTGGCGAATCTGGTTCAGAGTCTGAATAATTGTTTTAACAAATGATAGGTAGTCATTTATTAAAACATCTTGTACCTACTCTTTTCATTAAAATGTGTAACAGTGTTTACAAATTTATTTTATTTTGATATGTCCTCGACCAATTATCTACGCCCATCAAGGATACTCCACCTAATAAAGAACCTGTGTCTTTAACTATTATTGTTTTGATTTTATTTAATTACACACTATACTAGAATATTTAAAAACAAACTGTTCCCAAATGATATTAGGGTTACTGGTTCAGTCACTTCACTAGTAATGTCAATTCGTCATGTGTCAAACCGGTAATAACTCAGCGACCGGAGTATAATATCGTATATACCAACATGTTTGGGTGTACATTACTGAGTTTTGATAAACAATAAAATTCAATAGGGTTGTCAAGTTCCTTGTGTATAATACTTATCGATGTTCTTTCCTACTCATATCTGTTAACATACAAAATCGCCAACAACGGATGATTATCAAATGTTTATTCAAGGTAACAGGTTATCAAATGTTTTGTTCAAGGTAACAGCCACGTTGGATGTGTGGGCTGCGGCTAGAGGAGATTCCTCTCCCTGGACCGCTGTAGTCGAGGCGGAGTCGTAAGGGAATAGGAGTGTTGATATGACGATTGGCGAAGCACCACTCGGCTATCTTTCGCGACTTTGGTGAGGCTGCACCACTTGCTGCTTCCAAGTGCTCGTTTTTTCCTGGATTCATCCACATATCGGCCTCGGGGAGTCCGTAGTGCACCTCGTATCTCTATAAATGTTTCCTCGGTTTAAGATCTTTGTAGAATATTTAGACTATACCAGTAGGGCTATTCACAATCGTCTCGGAAAGGGAAGTCGACTCGGATTCGATAACTTTTCGAACGGAAACAATGAAACGCTATTCACATTAGCCAGGAATTAGGAATTGTGACATTCGGATCGAAAACTTGTCGAACGAAACTTTTCCGTTTCCGAGAGAAATCATTCCGACGCATTGTGAATAGCCCCCCAGGAGACCCGACGGTATGGGTTTAGTTGCTTGAGAGAGAGAGAGAGATAAAGCTTTAGTGTGGGATACTACTTGCGAACACTTTGACGGCATCCCATCTCAGGGATACCTCGTCTAAAGCAGGGGTGGCATTAGAGGCAACTGAACCAAGAAGACTAAATAGCCCAGAGTATCTGGAAGATAAGTACATATTTGTGCAATTTGCTTTAGAGACTATTGGTCCGTAGGGTGCACGTGCGGTGTATTTCCTAAAAAACTGTATCTGCGACTGATCATCGCTGCTGGTAATAAGAAGTTGTTTAGTTTGTTGTTTCTCTCGCTTGAAGGCTAAGTATAGCCATTCAGTGAGGACACGTAGCCAGCATTCTTGGGACGATACCACAGAGAGTAGGACTTTATGATAATTTCAGTTTTTTTTTTAAATATTGTAATTTCAATTTCGAAAATGACGTTGTAAATAACTGATAACTATGTAATTAAAAGTTTATATTTTTTTATATAATCGTACCCGGCGTATTGCTGCCGCAGAAGAAATAATTGTGGAAATATCGTTAAAATGTGGAACAGTTATTATATTATTTAATTAGGAATGATAATACAATCATTGAATTAGAATGGTATATAACTTGCTATAACTTTCAAACAAATAGTCGGTATAATACGCACGCCACCTAATGTCAGTTAAGTTCAGTTGTACCATGCGTATAACCTTCGCACAAGTGCAACCAATAAGTTGATGATGAACGGTATGGCATCGTAGAAAGTGCGAACTAACATAAATTTTTAAATAGTAGAAAATATTTTACTGTCTATAGACAGACTTGTAGTTGATTAGAATAGGCGTTATTATAGCAGTTGATTTGTTTTTTATAATACTAGAACTAAATGAACGGTTGACAATAAGTTATTCTAGAAAATATGTTTTTTTTTTATTTTCTATAGTTCGTTTAATTTTAATAATTTTTGTTGGAATGGTTAAGGGCTATGATGGCTATCCGACTACAGAACCAGAGTACAAAACTAATCCAACTATAGAGAGGTGTAAGACGTGGTGACGTTATATCCCCGAAACTCTTCATCGCTGCATTGGAAGACGTTTTCAAGCTACTGGACTGGAAAGGATACGATATTAACATCAATGGCGAGTATATCACTCACCTTCGAATTGTCGACGATATAGTTCTTATGGCAGAATCGCTGGAGGACTTAAGCAATATGCTCAATGACCACAATAGTGCCTCCCAATGGATGGGTCTTAAGATGAACATGGCAAAAACAAAGATCATGGTTATTGTCCACGTCACACCTATGCCCGTAGTTGTTGGGAGCACTATGCTCGAAGTTGTTGACGAGTACGTTTACCTGGGATAAATAGTCCAATTTCGACCGAGAGGTCAATCGACGGATTCAACTTGGCTGGGCAGCGTTCGAGAAATTACGACACATCTTCTCGTCAGGCTTATGTTCAGCAGTGGACTTGTGAAGAGTTTTAATAATGATGAATGATAATGGCATAATATTAATATGATACATAAATAGAATGGACGTTACGGGTAGAGTCCATCTATCCATAGAGTCTATTCCATTTATTTAGGTATAGGTAGGGTATAGAATTTTTATCGATGTAATTTGGTACACTGTCTTATCCCTATTATTAGTTCCGTGGACGTGCACTTATACTTTCAGCGCCAAAATGGCGGAAATCAAATCGCTTCAGCATGTCACGGTGTATAGCCAGTCTAGCGTACTTGTATATATAGAGGTCAGTGTTTTTGATAGATTTTGTTGTATAGCGTATTCTCATTGCTTCGTCTATCGTATGGGTATAAATAAAGTAGAATAATCTCAATAAGCCCAAGAATACTACTGCCAAACTTCAGAACACGGTGAGCTGTTTGTGCGTAGATGGTACCAAAATTAATATTACCATTCAACATCAAAAATATCAGTCCATCCACCGCAAAGTCAGAATTATTAAAAGGAATAATTAAACTAAATGCAATTAGATCCGTATAAATAGTTTCATTCAAAATATAGGGAAACAATATAATTTTTAAAAAACTATTAAAATAAGAGTTTCAATTATTTTTTTATGAATTGATCGATCCTGTGACATGGACATTAAACATGATCTTTGTTTTGTCCATGTTCATCTTAAGATTATGACCTCAATGGTGTCTCCCAACGGATAGGCCGCTGGGAGACACCATTGAGGTCATTGAGCATAGTGCTAAGGTCCTCCAGCGATTCTGCCATAAGGACTAAATCGTCGGCAAATCGAAGGTGAGTGATGTACTCGCCATTGATGTTAATACCGTATCTTTTCCAGTCCAGTAGCTTGAAAACGTCTTCCAACGCAGCGGTGAAGATATTCGGGGATATATCGTCACCCTTTCTTACACCTCTCTGCAGTTGGATAGGTTTCGAACTCTGGTTCTGTACTCGGATAGCCATCGTAGCCCTACTGTACAAACACTTCAGCACTTCGATATACCGACAGTCGACTTGGTACCGCTGAAGGGACTGTAGCACCGCCCAAATTTCGACGGAAGCAAAGGCTTTCTCATAGTCCACATACGCCAAAGAAAGTGGCAGATTATACTCTTCGGTCTTCTATACAATCTGTCGCAGGGTATGTATGTGGTCTATGGTACTGAAGCCTTTTCGGAAACCGGCTTGTTCGGGGGGCTGGAAGTCGTCGAGTCTGCGTGCGAGACGATTCGTAATGACTCTCGAAAACAGCACGTAGACGCGGCTCAGAAGGGAAATTGGTCTGTAGTTCTTCAAAAGAGCGTTGTCGCACTTCTTAAAGAACAACGCCACCGCACTTCTGATCCACGCCTCCGGAGTAGTGCCACCATGGAGGACGGAATTGAAGAGCTTCTGAAGGACTTCAAGTACCGGTGTTCCACCCGCTTTCAGAAGCTCCGCTGTAATTCCATCCTCGCCTGGGGCCCTGCCGTTTTTAAGGTGCTGGAGAGCCATTCTAATCTCGCTCAGACTGACGTCCGGGATATCATCGGAATAGTATCGGGTAAGACTTGCTCTTGGATCGTTACTCACACTTGCGTGTGGCTCCAACGATGATGTGTACAGCTGCCCATAGAACCTCTCAATCTCACTCAAAATCTCAGGTGTCTCGGAAACGATGCTGCAACACTCAGTCTTCAGCTTTGACAGTTGTCTCTTTCTGGCAGACAGATCTCTGGCAAAGACTTTGGAGCCCTGGTTCCGCTCGATCGCTTCTTTAATACGAGCAGTATTAAAGTTTCGTAAGTCTCGCCGCATGCATTTGGAGATCTGTCTATTTAGTTGCCTGTATGCTGTCAAATATGTTGACAATTGTAGCCTCATCTCCCGTCTAATAGCCATGAGATTGAGAGTGTGATCGGAGAGTTTTTGTGTTCTTCTGCGGCGGGTCTTGCAGAACTTAGCTCCAACCACATGGACAGTTTCCACGAGCTTGTCATTCGTATCTTACACTGCATTGCAATCTTCTAGGCACTGAAAGCGGTTACGTAACTCGAGCTGAAAAGTCTCGGAATTCTGGATCAGAGCACGAGAAGGACGGAGCGTTGACTTCATTAGACGAGACTTCTCCAACTTAACGTTCAGGTTCAGTGTGACAACCATTCGGTGATCGCTGCCAGTTTTCACCCTTGCGATCATTGAGACATCAACGAATAGTTGGCGTCTGGTCGTCATAATGAAGTCAATCTCATTTTTTGTCGAACCGACGGGGCTCGATCAGGTCCACATCCTGTGGGGCCGCTTCTGGGCGAAAGATTTCATCATAAAGAGTCCCTCTTTCTCCATAAAGTCAGCCAGCTGCTGGCCCCTACGGTTCCGTTGCCCTACTACAAATTTCCCTAACTTCCTTCTCTTGTGCCTAGTTTTGCGTTGAAGTCTCCCATTAACACCGTGTAGTGGGTTTTGGAGGAACGCATGGCTCTAGAAATATCCTCATACATTTCCTCCACCTCCTCATCGGGATGTGCCGAGGTTGGTGGGTAGACCTGTATAACCTTCTACGAATACCGTTTGGTGATTCTGAGTATCAGGTACGCGACCCTCGTCGACACACTCCCAATCTTTACAACGTTGTTGACGAGAGACTTGTGGACGATAAATCCGACACCTCCTTGGGACAGATGGTCGCCCTCCTGGTGATAGAACAAGTTGCCGGATTCGAGAATCACCGTGTCCTCCCCCTCTCTTCGGACCTCGGATACTTGCCATAGTTGCCACGCTTGGCGAGCGGGTTGGCAACCGCAGTTTTTTGTTATATTATTGTTATTATTAGGAAGATGCTACTGCCCCTCTGTCGCCTCTTACGACACCCACGGGAAGATATGGGGTAGTGGATATTCTCCACCACCACTACACGGCCAACAACTACCGGCATAGGTGTGCTATGCCGGTAGTTGTTGGGAGCACTATGCTCGAAGTTGTTGACGAGTACGATTACATCGGAAAAATAGTCCGACTAGGTAAGTCCAACTTCGAACGAGAGGTCAATCGACGGATTCAACTCGGCTGGGCAGCGTTCGGGAAATTACGACACATCCTCAATCTCTGAAAACTAAAGTATACATCTAGTGCGTGTTGCTAGTGATGACTTACGGATCAGAGACGTGGTCCTTCACTGCTGGCCGTATGAGGACACTCAAGGTCGCTCAGCGAGCTATGGAGAGGGCTATGCTCGGAGTTTCTCTGCGTGATAGACTCAGAAATGAGGATATCCGCAGTAAAACCAGAGTGACAGACATAGCCCAACAGATTAATAAGCTAAAGTGGCAATGGGCCGGCGATATAGCTCGAAGAACCGATAGCCGATGGGGAAGAAAGGTTCTCTAGTGGCAGCCTCGTACCGGTAGGCTTAGTGTAGGGTGACCCCCACTAAATGGAGTGACGACCTGGTAGGACATGCAGGAAGTCGATGGATGCAGGTGGCTCAGGACCGTGCTTTGTGGCGTTACTTGGGGGAGGCCTATGTTCAGCAGTGGACTTGTGAAGGGCTGTACTGATGATGATGATGATCGATCCTGTGTTACATGTCACTATGTATTGGTTGCGAAAAAAATACACTAACTACCCCATATAGATGGCGTTAGGAGCTTAAGGTGGAATAGAAACACGAGCTCCAAATTTTTATCAGTAAAATGCTGCTGATAATAGTCTGGTCATAATAATAATTGCAAACGCACCTGTAGAACTTAGCTACGATGGAAAATATACCCCACGCCCTAATCTTTGTGCATATATATATGTCGAAAATAAAAAAGGGGATGGGATCCTCCTGATTTTGACAAAAGTAACTGTCTGTTGTCAGTGTAAGTCTATGATAAATAAAGATCCACTTATAACACAATATATATCTCGGAAATGTTTCATTACGATAACACATCAGGATATGTTTAATTGCTAAAAATAATAAAAGTGTGAAAATGGATGTTCAACTTGCTTACGCAATTAATCATTAGCAGTAATAAAATACTATAAATTTAGCATAGATCTATTACAGTTTTTACTATACCGTAATACATATATATCTGTTACGATTACACACTGGTGTAACGTGAAGTACATAATTATATGATATCATTAAAATATGAAAATAAAACAGCAAACAACATCACATAACACGTAACACCGACCAGTCTCTCAGAAACACCATCTTCCTTGCCTGCACCAGAAGAATCATCACAAGGGTGGGAACTACGATACTGTCTTAGCACTCTCTGGCCCTCGGCAACTACACTGAATTTTATACTACACAAATGAGTAAGGGTATCCTGATCTACCCTCAATTCTACTCGCCATCATCGATATGACACTCCGCTTGAAACGTTACCTTGGTCTTGCACCCCCGATTACAGACCAACACACTTTTGGCCTATAATCATATACTAACTACGTTGGATTCAAGGTAACGAGGTTGAGTGGCCCTAGACGGTGACGTTCGATTCTGTTCACAAGCCCGTTTGCTTACAAGAAAGAGCGGGCGACTAAGATGTCGGGACTGCATGAAAATGGTCCCGGTTTTGACGCCAGTCGTATGCGCTTATGTGGACTGTATCTTCATATACCCTACTATTGGAGTAAACACTGAAGTTCTTGAAATAAAACAGAAATTACTTCAGTAAAAATCCCCTTGGAAATGTGATACTGGACTTTCTCTACTTTCCCTACTTCTGGTTATATTCCTGAAACAGTCGCTGGTCCCGTACTAATTGTAAGCGACTTACTAACCCACCCCAGAAATTAAACCGTAAGGAAAAATGTGCGTCATGCGACATTTCGGTCTAAGCTAGCTGCTAGTCTTCACTATCAAATTTTCATTTATCACCCAATATCTTTATAACAATTTCATTCAAATTGACGTAATTTAAATTTTTTATTAAAAGGAACTGTTAGACTATTTTCTAGAAAATATCTCGCGTCGTTAACACCGCTACACATATATATTTAAAATATATATTTGAATACATTTTCTATGAAAAACAAAATAATTGAACAAGTTGTTCTGACTGTAGTTATATGGACATTGATTATTAATGTTCACATTGTAGTTATAACAAAGCGTATAATTCCAATAATAAAACTGAATTTATTATACCAAATGGATGCAGGTGAGTCAAAACCATAGTTTTGTGGCGTTTCTTCGTGGTAGATCAGCTGTATACTTATGACGGACTATAATGATGAAAAGGAAGATTATGATGATGATGGAATCATTGGTAATTTCGCATCATCATCACACTTCTTCTTAAACAATGTAATGCAATTTGTATATTTTGTGCCTGCTGACATCGACTGTCTCGTTGGTCTGTTTGTAAGCACGACTGCTGATCGAGTCAAATTCACTTATTGGGTCATTATATCAGTTTTATCTTTGTGCCTTCTCCACACTTCTTCTTAAACAATGTACTGCAATTTGTATATTACGTGCCTGCTGACATAGACTGCCTCGTTGGTCTGTTTGTAAGCACGACTGCTGATCGAGTCAAATTCGCTTATTGGGTCATTATATCAGTTTTACTTTTGTGCCTTCTCCACACTTCTTCTTAAACAATGTAATGCAATTTGTATATTACGTGCCTGCTGACATAGACTGCCTCGTTGGTCTGTTTGTAAACACGACTGCTGATCGAGTTAAATTCACTTATAGGGTCATTATATCAGTTTTACCTTTATGCCTTCTCTACCCTTCTTCTTAAACATTGTAATGCAATTTGTATATTACGTGCCTGCTGACATCGACTGCCTCGTTGGTATGTTTGTAAGCACGACTGCTGATCGAGTCAAATTCACATATTGGGTCATTACCTCTGTGCCTCGGAAAGCACGTAAAGCCGTTGAAAAGGAACCCAGGTTCGGGGTTCCTCTTGATCCTGCTTCCAAGAACCAATTGAAAAGGAACCCAGGCGTGCGTAAACATTCAACTAAGAAACAGAAGGGAGGAATCGAGGCTTCTCTCGATCCGGCCTCCTATAACACCTACGTTGGGTTCGGGAACAACGTATGTGATCTCCGCAACGGAGTAACACACAAGGGCGATAACCTCTTCCTTTTCAGAAAATAGGTTCTGACGGGGATTACGGGTCTTCCGAAGTCGTCCCGGTCCCAACGCCTTAATTCTTCGATGTGGACTGTATAATTTTGAGGGATGAATTCCTTGGGAATAAAACAGCAATTATCTTCAAACCGTTCCGTGAGAGAGTAATTACTTTTCCCTATCACTTCCCTACACTTTTTCTTTCTTCTTCGTATTGACTGCTGGTCTTGCACTTTTCCCGAATGAATTGCAAGAAAACTATAGGGAGGAGTTCTCTTGGATAAGGTCGCCCGTCCGGCGGCCTTGCATGCAACGGCGCGAAGCCGTTGAGGTGTTCGTGTGGCCCGTTGTCGGCACGGTCAAACATACCGCGCGCCAGCCGGACCACGAATTCATGTAAGCTCTCTATCTTGAGGTTGGCCGCTATGACGTCATTACGGACGTAGCGACCCGCTCCGACTATAGTTCTTAATGACAAATTCTGCTGGGCCTGAAGTCGCCGCTTCTGACGATCGCTCAGGAGTGCATACCAGGCCGGAGCAGCGTATGTTAGCAGGGGTCTTATGTAAGTTTTATAGATGGTTATCTTCGACTTTGTCGGTAACTTGGATGTCAGGACAGGACGTAGCATTGCCCGCGCACATCGAGCTTTGCGTATAGCAGAGTCAACGTGCGCAGTCATACGCAGCATCCTGTCAATCCGACAACCAAGGTAGGTCACGGCCTTCTCATATGCGATCTCCTGGCCTCTGAGGGTTAATGGTGGTGGTAGATTTCTATAGCGGCGAGTGAGTAGAGCGGTCGTTTTGCTAACATTGACGGCCATCCTCCACTCATCCAACCATGGTGGCAGCAGGTCCAGCAGACGTTGCATCCTGGCAGCTGCTATGTGGGCTCTTCTGGACGACGTGAAGTACGCACTGTCATCCGCAAATAGTGCTAGTTCGACGTCGTCCTCCCATTCTTGCAAGTGTCCTGCCAGGGTGGGTATGTCATTAGTGTACGCCGCGTACAGGGCTGGAGATAGACAGCTGCCCTGTGGCACACCAGCTGTTATGGTCTTAATTGCGGACTCGGCGTCCTCTACGCAGACGAAGAACTTCCTGCCTTCCAGGAAAGACGCCACTAGCCGCAATATAGCAGGAGGGATACTTGTTTGTACATCTAACTTGTAGAGTAATCCTGTGTGCCACACCCGGTCGAACGCCTTCTCGATATCGAGAAAGACGCCCAACGATATGCGTCCACGGTTGTGTTCGGCCGCAAGCAGGTGCAGCACTCTGGTCAGCTGTGTTGCTGTTGAGTGACCCCTCCTGAATCCATGTTGCTCCGCCCGAAGTTGGATGCACGGGCGGAGACGTCTTAACAATAATCTTTCGCACAGTTTAGCTATATGCGGTAGCAGCGTGATCGGCCTGTAGTTGGCAGCTCTACGCCTGTCCTTCCCGGGTTTCGGCAAGACGATGACTTTGCCTTTCTTCCAGTCCTCCGGGAAGTGGGATGTCCGCAATATTCCGTTGTAGAGCCGACCTATCTCTACAAGGACTCTATTGGGCAGCTGTCGTAGTGCAGCGTTAGTAATCCCGTCGTGCCCCGGCGCCTTCCTCGGTTGCAGGCGGGTTACTGTCCTCCGTAGTTCGGCGGGGGAGATAAACCACTCTCCTGCAAGCGGTGGCGCGGGCGACGACAGGAGCTCCTGCACGCGGCTTTCCTTCCGTGTATGGGATTCCAGGAACTCCGCATTCATAGGGTTCGGGATAAACTGCTCCTCGAAGTGCTCAGCTAGGATATCCGCTCTGCCCTTGGCATCGTAACGTTGAATGCCCGCGTTGTTGGTCAGCGGGCAAACAGGTGGTCGAGTTTTCGTTGACTGCCGGTTCAATGTGTAGAGCGACGCGTGCTGTTCATCAGCTTTCCATATGCGCCGCTCCCAGGCCTCTCCTCTGTGGGCCTGTATTGCAACCGACAGTTCGTCTGACAAGGTGTTTAATTTTCTCTTTACTCTAGGGCAGCGGGTACGCGCCCAGAGCTTCCTCAGCGCTCTTTTATGGTTTAGCTGCACGCGTATCTTTAGCGGCAGCTCCTCTTTCCTTCCCGAGAGAGGGACGATCGTAGAGGCCGCGTTGAGGGCCTCCTTGATGCTGTGGAAATTCTGGTTGCAGCGGCCTCTACATCGTCCGCTGAGGTGGTAGGTGTATGGACTGGAGGTCTCTCCTGCAGGTGTTGGTGGTAGAGCCTCCAGTCGATCTTGGTCTTAACGGCTCTGGGCGGTGAAGTCACTGCCTTAGTGCCAAGGGTTATCAGAATCGGGAGGTGCTGTGTATTCAGATCGTACAGCACTTCTACCACTACTGGGTAGTTGACGTTCCTAGTGAGCACGATGTCTAATACATCCGGACGCCTCCTAGGGTCGGTAGGAATATGCGTCGGTTCTTCGGGACCTAGAACGTCATAGTCGTGGTGTTCGGCGTCTTCATAGAGTTCACGACCCGGCGGGTTGATCACTCTGGACCCCCACGCCGGGTGCTTGGCGTTCAGGTCCCCGGCGATGATGGTGGGTGTTGTGCCTTCCATTACCGTCCGGATGTCTGAGGAGTGAAATGGAGTCCCTGGCGGGCGGTATGCTGCAAAGATCCTAAGTTCCTCGCCCGCCGCCTCCATTTTTATGCCGATTGAACGCATCGTCTGGAAGTCTGGCAGGTCCAGCTCCTGGTGGACGATGTCTCTCCTCACCAGGATCGCAGTCCCTCTATAAGCGACCCTTTGAGGATCGACCTCGTCCCTCCTGTATATATGGTAGTTGGGCAGCTTAAGATGCGTTGTAGGTCTTAATTTAGTTTCACCCAGCAAGATCACCTGGATGTCCTGTTGCTGGGTGAGAGTGCGGAGTTCATGGATCCTTTGACGAATCCCGTCCGGGTTCCAATATAGCAGGCGCAGGTTACTATCCTTCATAGTGCCTTGCCAGTAAGGATGCCAGCGCCTTCATGACGGCGGTAACGGGATCAGTCCCGGCCCTTATGTCGGCCAGGACTTGTGTACCGACTTCGATGGCTATGCCTACCAGTCTATGGATGGCATCAGCCGTCTCGAAGCCGGACGCTGGTGGTCTGCGTTCTGAACTACGCTGTGAAGGCACTGGTCTCGGGGCATTAGTGGTGGTTTTCCTTTGCGTTGAGCGCGCTCTGTGTGTAGAGCGAGCTCTGCTCTCTGGCAGGGCCCTTTCAGGTGCTCTACCTGCCGTAGGTGGTGCTGGTGCTCTTGCAGTAACCTGCGCCTGGGAGGCTATTGGTCCTGTAGTCATAGGGGTAGAGGTGGTCACAGCCTGAGGAGGAGGCTGCTCCGTTCTCCTGCTCCTGTTCCTCCGCCTCTTCCTCCTGGAGGGTTGCCTTTCAGTGGCGTCATTGGCAGGAGGTCGGAGAGTCGCCCCGGTGGTTGCCCTTTGCTCTGTGGGACCAACCGTTTCTGATGGTACTGCAGGAGGGGGTGGGGGGGGGGGCTGGTTGCCTACCCTTCCCTCTAGTGATGGTGGCCCACCCGTCCTCCTGTATGGTGACGGCCTTTGGGCGACTTGGGGGGATCCTCTTTGGGTTCTCCGGCAGTAGCCCAGGTAAAACGATGCCCTGCTTCCTGGCTATCCTCCTCAGGACCGGGCAGCGGCGATCGTTGGCCGTGTGGTTCTTGGCGCAATTTGCGCACTTTGGCTCCTCCTCTCTACCCCTTGGGCAAAGGCTGGCAATATGTTCACCGGTACAGCGAACGCATTTCACTGGCCTGAAACAATTAGCGGAGGCATGTCCGAATGCCTGGCAACGGTGGCATTGTGCCGGTCCGGTCTTCCTCTGCCAGGCTTCGATGACGACTCCTCTCATGTAGAGGAGCTCGTCGAGTTTGTAAAGCTGCTGTAGCCGTTCCAGGCTCAGATGCTCCAGCTGTGCATAGTAGAGGCAGCCCGGTCTGCCCCTACGTGGTGGTATAGCCTTCACATAGTTGATAGGGAAGCCTTTTGCCCGAATAGCCTCCTCAATCATCTTTGCGTCGGTGCCCACAGGCAGGCCACGGATGCCCACTTTAGTGGGCTTCTCCTCTGCCGATGTATAACAATACCACGACATTGTTTTATCCTTTTCGGAGAGTTCTACTATGTACCTCTGTATGGTACGGAACTCATCCGGACTTTGTGGAGTGAACCTTACTCCTTTCCCGAACGGACGGGCATTAGGTGGATGGCCCAACTTCTCGTTAAGGGCCTTAAAATGCCTGGTCCAGTCCGGGAGGCATTCTGCAACAATCGGCGGATATCTCTTCTCCTTTTCCTTCTCAGTTCTTTGAGGTTGTTCCGCCGATTACGGTCGTGGTACTGCCGGGGCTGCAGCCATGTGGGCATAGCTCGTTGACGGGCGCTGTCCATCGTCCTGAGCTAACCCGGACGGGTTGATGGTTTGAACCGGGGATGATCTTCCGGCTGATGCAGCTAGGGTTGCATAAGTTGTCGAGCCCCAGCTGTAGGACTCCTCACCTCCTTGCTCGAATTGGATCGAGTCGTGACTACGTCGGTCCGGTGATATGGATGGTGGTATTCGCGCGCTTGCGCAACTCAATTACATTAATTTGTTTAATCACTCTCTCACGGTTTACTTAATAACTTTCTTTATATAAGACATACATTCATACAATTTACTTGTATAGATAGCACAAAAAATATCTATACTACGATATACATTACATTTTCATATCACAAAAAACCTTTTATTTATTTAACAAAATATGCCCATTTTACTCACATGTTCAAAGTCGAAATTTCTTAAATATTTAAAATAGAAAGTTAAAGTAATGTTTTCCACTTGAAATTATACATATCTTAACTTATACAATAGTTTAATTTACATTTCTCCATTCATTTCACTATTAAAACACTTTTAAATTTCTTATACAAAACTATCATTATTTCACTTATTCACAGGAATTTTCACATAAAAATAACACAGAATTCACCTCCTTTGCAAGTACAATCAATCTGAAATGTTTCACAAGTCATTTTTACATAGATTGCTGAAATTACAAATATTTAAATTTTTTCATATTTGGCCTCCTAAGTACGTGGCTAGCGTGCGTCTGTGAACTCACACTATTTGAACAACTAACTTTGCACGGCTATCGACTATCAGAAAAAGTGGAAAGTCTAATATACACCAATATCAACAATACTAAGTGAATCAATGCTCCTACACAATTCTCAAACTGTAGGAAACCATTTCTAATCAGATTCTTATCAGTTATCATATCTCTTATCAGATAACAATATAAGTGAATGTTTTCATAAATCAATCATAGAAAATGGCATTTGTTTTCATACAAAACTTATCAAGCACATATAAGACAACACTTATGCAATTAATTTCCATTAATTCTATTTACTCACAAAGTGATCATCTCGACCGGGGAACAAATCCGGTCTCTAACTTTATTTTAATATTCCTTTAAATTTACATAATTGGAAAGATGATTTCAACCGGGGAACAAATCCGGTAACATAATTTATATCTTAAAAATTCCCTATATGAATTTATTAAAAGATATTACTAAGAAAACGATAAACTATTCTGGCCTGGGTGTCGAACCCAAGACGTTCATATCATTAATTCGATATTTCTTTAAGATTCAACTAAGCATTTTCTTATTAGAATATTGTTGCTTGATAATTTGCTTTTTAGAAGCTATTCGTAATCGGTTAACTCAATAAATTGAAATATTCTTATAGGCGCGTCGCCAACATTCGTTGATACTGCACCTGATCTCGGTCCCGTTGCATCGTTCTATAGGAGTAAGGGAATAAATATTGCGCCTGTGTTTGTACATACACTAGTGCACTATAATCTTATTCTGTGCAGATGTAAAGTCTTCGTGGGGATTGGCATTATTATTAATATTGTATTATTAATATTGTACTCTATTCTTTGTCTGTATGACATTATTATTAGCCAAAATCAAAAATATATTACAAAAAGTATTTCAGATGAACTCGGAGAATCGTTCCTTCGACTACAATGGGCTATAGATTCGAACTTTATAAAACTGAAATCAGATACTCTATTGGATCTACAGGTATCTATTATGTTTAATTTATTTTCTTATGTATGAAAGTAAGTTAAGTTTGTTTGATAGAGTGTTACCGATCGTACTTTGGTTAAAAGTTTTAATACCGACTTTTCAATCAATAAATGTGATTGTTGTGAAAGCCAGATAACTTGAAGAACTCCCGAATTATAATGCAGCAAATGCGAAAAAATTATGCACGCGACCCAGACCTATGTATGTATGACAAATTTTTCAGCTAAACAGATCGCGGCATTACGTAAAGCATATAGCCTAGAATGGATGTACAAGGATTGTCAACGTTACACAGAAGCTGAGAAAATCAGCTTAAACATGTTGCGTTACATTATAGAATAGGGTTATTTTACTTTAGTGCACGAAACACTGAATTCATTCGTCAAGCATCAAAGTAGTCAAAGTGTCATTGTCAGACTTGATCTGATTCACGTTTACCAACTAACGCGCTGTTTCTCGGTATATGATATATGTATACGCTTTTTCTTCGTATTTGTGTTTTATCGCATTTTGCTTTTATTTAATAAGTGCCGTAGCCCCATGCGAGTGCCCGACTAATTTTGAACGGTGTAATACGTAAGTTTGATTATTTTCTGTCTAATAATAGTTCATTAATAGTTATGATACAAAAACTAGTTACAAATAATAATTTCAAAGACTGAAAAAAACTGTTATCCTTGTTTTTTAGCTAAATCAGTTAGAATACATTCTAATCATCATGCATATACATTAACCTACATAACACTCATGAATTGAAACTTTACTAATATTGTTGCGCGTCTAAGTTGATGTCAAGTACCTGGCACTAGCGCCATCTAGTGTCGGGGACCAGAGCGAGGGGGGCTTCCTAGAAAATGTCAATCTTGAACTTTCGACCAACAGCGCTATCTAGTATCGAACAGAAGATTTAAGCTTTCTAGAAGCCCCACACTCGAACTTTCTGCATCTTGTCCAGCCATCTTAGATCCACTGCCCTAAGCGAACTGTATAAAGGGAAGTAGATAGATCTCGAGAGGGTAGTGCGGCTAACGGCACCGCCTGGCGGCGGCAGGATCATCGTTCCTCTCACTTCAGGGAGATTGCTGCAGTTACGGTTCCCAACCACAATAAAAATTACAGCCCAAAGTACTACGGTTGTGGGGAAAGGGGCTATCTTCGATCCAGCTACCCTAAGCGATCTGTAAAAAGGGAAGGTGATCGATCTCGAGAGGGTTGTGCGGCTAACAGCACCATCCAGAAGGAGCAAAAATAGGACTTTACTATCAGACATCGCAGCGGGAAATCACATGCCAACGCAGATACATTGTCAAGGAGACCTTTTACTGAAGATTGCAAACATTGTACTATGCAAGAGAGTAAGGAAGTGGTATCTGTGAGAATGCTCAGGACAGACCAACTTAGCAACGAGTGGAAGGATAGCTTACTACATGCACAGCAGGAAGATCCGGATATCAAGCCGATTCTGGAATGGATGAAGGCCAGTGCTCCCAAGCTGAAGTGGAGCGACATCTTAGCGATGAGTCCGACTACTACAAGCTATTGGGCCCAATTGAAGGATCAAATCAAAGGACAGCTTGCTGATTCAGGATGGAGTCCTGTGCCGTAAATGGGACAATGGTCGAGGAGACAGCTGTCGTTTGCAAATGGTTGTCCCTATAGCTAAAGTGCCGAATGTTCTATAGCTGTACCATAATAGTTGTTCAGGAGTCCATCTGGGAGTTAAACGAACTCTACAGAAGATCCGAGAATAGTTTTACTGGGTCCATTATCGTGACGATGTCGAGGGTTGGTGTCGCAAAAGTGCGGCTGTGAAGGGACCTCAGACGCGGAGTAGAGAAGCATCGAAATTGTACAATGTTGGTGCAGCATGGGATAAGACAGTCCGTGAAATTGCAGAGCCGTTTCAGAAAGACGCAAGAGGGACTCCTAAGATCGTCCATGTGGATCACCTGGTGCGTTATTATGGGGCCGATAATGCTCGGGACGAGCATTTCCTTAGGAGGAGGCAGTGTTGCGCGCCTAAGTTGACGTCAAGCACCTGGCATTAGCGCCATCTAGTGTCGGGGACCAGAGCGATGAGGGCTTCCTAGAAAATGTCAATCTTGAACTTTCGACCAACAGCGCCGTCTAGTATCGAACAGAAGAATTAAGCTTTCTAGAAACCCCACACTCGAACTTTCTGCGTCTGGTCGGTCAGCGCCCATATGTACTAGAATATTCCGGATGTTTCGGTGTAAAAGGTATATTTAAAGCCGTTGCGAGCCGCGATCAGCGCAATATTGAATTTGGTGATACGAGCGAAGTTTCGGAACGGCATAAAGTGAAGCAGTGTGATTAATTAATAGTGTTTTTAAGTTTTAATTGGTGTTCGGTAATTAAAGTGTTAATGTTGGTAATTCAATCCCCTAACCCGACGACCTAACGAACCCTAAGCTCGTAACAATATCAACATTGTGTAATAATGATAAAACCTGCCAAAATAAACTTTTTTTTAAACTTCATTACTTTTGTGCACTACTGCATAGCTGCATGCAATTTTCTACTTCTTTAATATAGAAGGTCTGTAATTTCAAATAACATAGATTTCATCTCTGTATAGTCTGGGGCACAGGTTCATACAATCTTTGACCATCTCCTTTCTTATTGATTCTATAATGCCAAACTTCCTCATAGAAAAGTAGTCTTTATTATATATTGCTGTGGGTGGGTGCGTTCTTATGAGACCGCTAGAAATTTGATGGAATATGGCCGCGGTCTCATGAAACCGCTAAGGGATAGAGCGGTTAACTTAAAATTAAAACAATAGCCGATAATGTTGCCACTGAGTTCGAAAGAAGCATGAAAAATATAATACAAAAATGTAACAATTAAATACTAGCGGAAGATTTGTACACAAATCCAGTAGATAAATAGTATAATAGTGGAATTTGTACGAGTAACATCAAAACTACGTCAGAAAAAATTGCTAAAGTTATTGTCAAGTTAATGAATAGTAGTATAGCAAGCAAGCAGGAAGTCATCTAGAATATAGCATCGCAGGCTAAGCAAATAACAGCGCGTGACTTAATAATAATAAACACAGTGCCATCAGCAAGTTACCTAGCGCCTGCCTAGGTTTAATTGTTAAGACAACCCAGTAAAATTAAGTTACTTTTTAACCCGCGATATGTTATAAATCTAGTATTTCTGTGTACTTACATTGTCGCAGTAGTTAACTTGCAAGTTAGAAAATAAAGTAATATAGAAAAAAGTCTTTGTCTCCTTCCAATTCAACCTTACCTAAGCTGCCGCAAACGTAAGTGGCACGAAGAAATTTTTTTGTAATTAAAACTGTACTTTGTTAAAATAAATCTGCTGCTAGCTGTGGATGTGTGTGAAACCACTCACGTGGCCCTGCGCGTATGTTGCGACAATTTATAACCATGGTCCTTTAGTAGTTGAAGTCAATCATCACCCATCACTGCCCCTGAGTGACGGATATTTGTAGGATTTTCCATTCATATTTCAAAAGATCAGTAGGGGATTGATATAAGTTGTTATGGGCTTTAGTGCCGAACCTACGAGCGCTTTTAGACCAAAAAAGCCAACAAATATATCTTAGCTCCAATTCACCACAATATCTTTTATTTATTATAACTGATTTATTTCTTTATGTATTCAGTGCTAAGAGTGTAATTGTACTACTGCATTGAAAATTGGTTCCCCCTTAGTGTAAGATTAGAATTGCCATTGTCCATTTACATTGGCCTATGCCGATAACGATATCTCGTCATCGCCAGACCTCACCGACAGTGGCATTATCAAGTAAGCTTTTTTTCAACTACATAATACTGGCATCGTGGCAATAATAAATTTATTTGACGATTTGTATAATACGTCAATTGTCTTTGATCATAAAAGCCTTCTGTGTATTTATTCACAAAATTCTTTACAATATGCTGTTACGTTACATTCCAGAGATACAAAATTTATAAAATATACTGATATCTTTGATTTCAGAACATAACAATTAAGCAGTTCCGAAAGGCTTACATTGGTATTTGGATTTTCTATCGTGAGTTTGCGGTACAGAGTTCTTTTCTCTTTTCAATACCAATAGCGCCACTGCTGTCCTTTGTATTTCTTGTAATGCGGCTAAATGAAGAAACGTCCAGTGGTATACAGGTATTGTAGTTACAAACTATGGGGAACTTTTAGATTATGTATGCGTTAGAATCTCGTGTTGCGCAAAAACAACTTATACTACTGCAGAAATCTTTTGCGTTACAGCAAAAACATCATCGAAACCAGTTAATAAATGTATGTCCCTGATATTTAACAAAACATGGGTGCAATGGTGGTGGTGTGCGCCATAATATTAGAGCTCACTTTATTTTGTGGGTGTACTTCGCGATACTATTACAAACGTTTATTCATAATATACTGGGAATATATTTATACGCGGCCTTAGCATCTGCGTAAATTACTCACTAGGTGGTACATCATCTTCTATGTTCGGGAATATGTAGTGGTACCTGTAAAGATGTACAGGTACCACTCTCTTACCTATTGCTTAAAAACAAATTATCACCTTAACATTGAAATAATTGCAGCTACATCGTATTTTCCAGGCTGTGTGCAGCTGTTTCAAGTAATCCCCCTATGAGTAAATATATGGGGGAGGATTGTTCATCAGTGAACATTTGATACGCTGTAATGATGATGAAATTATTACTAAGCAGCGTTGCACTATTGTGTTCCTGGTTAAAGGTAAAGAGAGTCGAATAATAACGTGACGTGGTTGTTCAATCTCAAAATTTTAAGGCGACATTGAGCTTATAGCATTCTTAATTTAAATTTGGTTGCAGAAATCCGCATTATTTTTATTCCACAAATATAAAGACCAATATGGATTGAATATATCCTTGACATATTTTTCTTATTAAGAAATAATTTAAATTTATTTTATTAGAAAAAAAATGTCGATATTTTGCCAAATGAGATGAGTTTTTAGGTTTATCTTATTAGAAGATGCGGTTGTCAAAAGTTATACAGATAAAAAATCCTTCCGTTAACCATTATTTACCAATTCATATTTGCAGCGCATTTTCTTTCTACTTTGTTGACATCTTAAAAACCAATTGATACCTTTCTCCAGCAGTGGTGGTTTACTTGATTGCAACGAACTAAATACTGGTATAGAGTTCGTTGCTTGGTTGCTATTTTACTGTTACTTTTAATACATTTATAAAAGCACATAAATATACTACTACAACTACTACCTTACAAAAATAAATTTTAAAAATTTTTTTTGGTAATTTTATACTATCACGGTCCCCTTGATTTTTAGCTCTATCAAATCGAAAAATCATCCGATTTCGATGATTTTTATAAATTTTAATTTATACGGTGAATTTACGAAAAAAAAATTTCGTTTTTATTTTTGACTATAAACCTGATTTATGGGGGGAGAGAGTTGTGTAGAGAAGCACCACACCACTCAATGTAGCGCAGTCAAGGAAAGCCCGGTCAACGAAGCCTCGCTTCGGGCTCCTACTTCTTAGTGCTTTATAATGAAATAACCACGAAGAGGATGTCGGGGTCTATTCGCTCGCTTCACTCGATCACTCAACCCCGCCATCTCCTTCTAACCTAACCAGTCTGAGTTGGGGTGCCCTAAGTCCTGAGCTAGGTTCGCTAAAATTAATAAATAAACATCATTATGTGATTTTTTAAAAATGTTTTTTGTAAATTTTCGTTTTTTTGTGTAGAATAATAAAAAAATATATAAACTTCGTTTATTGCTTTGCAAAAAGGTATATTATAATATATATATATATATATATATATATATATATATATATATATATATATATATATATATATATATATATATATATTATAATATACCTTTTTGCCAAGCATATATATATATATATATATATATATATATATATATATACATATATATATATATATATATTTGAAGAAGTGCGTTTATGATCACATTTAAAGTCATAAAAATATATGAAATCTTCAGGTGAGATATTTTCAATATTTTTTTTTCATAAATTCGCCACAAAAACGAAGATTTTAAAAAAATCATTGAAATCGAATGATTTTTCGATTTTCTTGAGCCAAAAAATTAGGGGACCTCGAAAGTATAAAATTACCATTTTTTTTAAATTATAAAACATTTTCTTTCACCTCGACAAACTGCCAACTTTTCTTATCTACAAAACTGTATAATAGCTCAGTAGTCACTTAAAATAATATCGACTGTAATGTTTGTCTCCTCAATTTTATAAAAAGGTAATAGTGACATATTATGGTTATTTTTTATTTGTATGCATCATGCGTTATTTTTTTAATTGTTTTGTTTCAGAGGCTAAGTGAAATGGCAGGAGTGACAACTTCGATGCTTGTAATAACTGAAATCCTTAATTCATTGCCGACCTGCCTACTTTACAGCATAGGAGGCACTTTGAGTTTACAACAAAATGTAATGAATGTAAAAAGTGATCCCTTCATCATATTTATTGCACTGTTTTTGCATTTCATGACTATTACAGCATTGGCTTTCCCATGCAGTTACATTACAAAGACAGGTGAGAAATATTTCCCAAAAATGTCCTTAGACTGTCACTGATATTAACAGAATAGGTTAAGTGTAGTTAACAGTTTATGAAATACTAGCTGCGCCCCGCAGTTTCACACGCGTATATTACACGTCTGACCCGCGCGACATGACGTGATATCTGGCTCATTTAGTTCAATCATCTTAGCTAAAAAATTGGCAAAATTAATGGTGAATATTTGTCTATCAATATATGTAGATTATAGCAAAGTTAAATTTTATCAACTTTTCCTCCCCCTCCTGGATGAGTATCATATCCCCCCTGCGCCCCATAAAAAGCCAGGAACGCGGTTTTTTTCGGTTTGAAAGAGAACTGTACACGGTAAATGAAAAATGTGGAGGTACTAAATGACCCTTGATTAATTGCTATCAAATTTGTATACATACAAGTGCGATATCATTTATATTATTGCGCAATCTGCCACAAAATATGAACACTTTTAACATTTATCTATTTTTTTTTTGTTTAAAGTTTAGTTTTATTAAAACTTCCAATTTAACCGCCAAAATATATTATGTTACTTTACCACCAAAATATTCGTCATTGAGTAAAACGTAGATGTCTTTGTAGATGTGCAGGAGTTACTTTAGTCATAATTAAAGAAAAAAAAATAGAATATGCAAATGCATGTAAATGAACCAAGTTTTGTTTAAACCGGTGATATAATTTAATTTTGGAAAACAAAAGCTGATATTATGACTTAACTCTAATAGTTAAATATCTATCTATATAAATATATATCATCTTTTATTTTTGTGACAATAAGCTATTGCCTTTATTACTTCCCAATAATTTAGCTTTTCATTAGTGAAAAAATGGCTGAGATCGGTCTTACCAATAATAATAATAATCGGTCGGGAGCATATTTTGTACAAAAAAAAAAAAAAAACAAATAAACTAAAAAATCTTTCGTCTTTATAATTTTAATTAGTTGATTAATAATAGATATTAGTATAATGTCGTTTCTAAGCTGTTCTATGAGAGCTTACAAAAAGACCTGATGGTAAGCGGCTACTGCAGCCAACATAAAAAAGGCTCACTGACGACTAACATGAAATGCCCTACGGTCTGTAGCATGGAGGTTAGAGAGAAAGAGAACAATCGGTACGTGCTAAAGCGTAGCCCGCCTGTCACTGAACTGCCGTCTGTAAGTAGTATCTGCGAAATTATCTTTTTATGAGTACAAGTAAATGAAGTTAGTTGACCAATGTACAAATTTTCTTCGCGGCATTAGTAAAAAATAATCTTGCTCCGTTAATTTTTTAATTTTAGACAAAAAGGAACATTGAAAATGGTGAAATATTGTACTGTGCGTGGATGTGCAAGTTGTTTAGCATATGACTGGAAAAATAGACTTTTATTGAGACAACTTAGCGATCGCAGCGCCTCACTTATTATGTCCATATTTCAGGGACACTATTTTCTAAAGTGATCGTTCTTCTTCTCTCTAATCTCGATGGTCTGTAGTTATACTATCTGTCTATATGTATACAATTAAGACCAGAACAAAGCAGTGGAAGCGTTGCTATTTGGTGGCAAAACTGGGTAAGAGGGTGGTACGTACTTCCCTAGATGGAATTACAGACAGAAAAAAAGTAATACCGCCTTGACTCTCTCGTTGGTCTAGTGGTTGTAAGTGCAACTGCCGGTCCTTTTTTAAATATTGTTACGAGCTTAGGGTTCGTGACAATAAAAACTGCCGATTGAATTACCAGAATTGACACGTTAATTACCGAACACCAATTAAAACTTAAACACACTAATAATTAATCACTTTTTTTTTGCGGATGGAAAATCATCTAATGACGCCTTTCGCTCTGGGTGGAGCGTAAGGGAATGTCAGACTTTTACTGACTAAAAACCATCCGTGTTCCTTCAGTGCCCTTACGTTCCGGAGCCGCGGTATCTCTTTCAAACGGCCCGCAGCCCCGGCAGGCGTCGGCCCTTGCCCTTCACGCTGCTGACAGCTCTTTGAGGCGCGCGTGGAACGAAACGCGCCGTCGACAAGGCCTGTCGTCGTTAGACGGACGGACGGCGAGCTATCCATTGCTTGCCGTCCACAGGCCCGCGCCTACGGTGGCCGGGGGCCACGACGTAGCCCCCGACGCCCGGGGCGTCTCCCGCGGCGGCCGGGGAGGAAAGCTGCTGCTCTCTCCTTCTCCCGATCCGCCACCTCCTTCGCTAGCATCACTGCTTCGCAGAAGGTGGTGACGGCATCCCATTCCGTCTCGCTCCGGACCATGGCTTCGACCAGGGCCGGACGCGAGAGGTCGCCGCCGCCTATCGCCGCTACGAGGACACGGCGGTGCTCCGCCCAAGCAGGGCACACCTCCACGGTGTGTTGCACCGTGTCCTCCGGTCCATCCTCGCAGTGGGAGCACCCGGGCGTTTCCTCCCGCCCGATTCGGTGCAGGAACCTCCCGAACACACCGTGTCGGGTGAGGACCTGCGTCAGGCGGAAGGTGAGGATGCCGTGGCGTCTCTCAAGCCACTCCTCAAAGAGGGGTCTTATCGCCGCTATAGTGGCGTGCCCAGCACGGGGTTGCGACAGTCGCTCTCTCCATGTCGCCATGAGATAGTGCCAGAAGTCTGTCCGCTGCGCGACAACTTGCCGCGGCAGCGGGGTTTCCCCCCGGCATAGTGCCTCCGCGCGCCATTCGTGCAGGCGTGCGAGGACTACCGTCTCCAGATCCCATGGCGGCAATTCAGCAAGGAGGCTCGCCGCCTCGCGGGAGATCGTGCGGTAGCCGCGAATCATTTTCTCGGCAACCACCCTTTGGGATGCGTTCAGGTGGTGGACGGCAAGCCACGCCAAACCACGCGCCCACACCGGGGCTCCGTAAAGGGCTATAATTAATCACACTTAACACTTTATTTCACTCCGAAGTCTTCACTTGTATCGCCAATTCAATACCGCCCCGCTCGCGGCTCTAAACGGTTTTATATAGGGCATGTTATTATGAAACGTCTAGAATGTTCAAATAGAATGCGAAAGTTCTAGCATCAAATTTTCTAGAAAGCTCTCCTAGTTCTGCTAATACATACTAAATGGCGAAAGTGAATTTTCAATAAAGATCTTGACGCTCCTATTTCTGCTGCTCGATTCTAGATGGTGATAGTGCCATATCATTTCATCATCATTATAGCCCTTTAGAAGTCCACTGCTGAATATAGGCCTCCCCCAAGGTATGCCACAAAGCACGGTCCTGAGCCACCTGCATCCATTGACTTCCTGCATGTCTTACCAGGTTGTCACTCCATCTAGTGGGGGTCGCTTACACTTCGTATATTCTCGAGTTCTCGAGGGTTCTCGAGGCTGCCACTCGAGAAGCATTTTTTCCCAACGGTTGTCGGTTCTTCGAGCTATATGGCCGGCCCATTGCCACTTCAGCTTACTAATCCGTTGGGCTACGTCGGTCACTCTGGTTCTACTGCGGATATCTTCATTTCTAAGTTTATCACGCAGAGAAACTCCAAGCATAGCCCTCTCCATAGCTCGCTGAGTGACTTTGAGTGTCCTCATATGGCCAGCAGTGAAGGACCTCGTCTCAGTTCCATATGTCATCACTGGCAACACGCACTGGTTGTACAACTTAGTTTTCAGGTTTTGAAGTATACCTGACGAGAAGATGTGTCGTAATTTCCCGAACGCTGCCCAGTCGAATTGAATCATAATAATAATATAATAATCATATAACAGGTATCAAATATGGCGCGCAACAATATATATATATATATATATATATATATATATATATATATATATACTATAGCACACAGTCCACCTGACGGTATGGTTGCTGTGACCCATATACATCTTTCATCTTTATAACGAATCAAAATGCAGATGCGTTGTCACACATGAGGACTAAGATGGAATAACTCGTCTCCAGATAAGAGGGTCTCTGTGTCTCTACACTCACCAAACGAAACACATTAGCGTTAAGTTGCTCAATATGAGAAGGATCATTACAAAAATACTTGAGGAAAGCCAGGTTTAGTTTAGGACAACGAACTATATAGTTTTAAGAATTCGTTGGTTAAAAACAATGTACTTTAAAGGCGTTGTAACTCAGAGGTTATTTTAAAATGTTAATGACGACTTAATTTGATTTTACAGATGAATACACGTTGTCGATTTCAGCGTTTATTTATCTCATTGCGTGGATTTTTTGTACTGTTATTTTGGAGGCCGATCTCTTTGTTATGTCTTTAAATGGTTTGATACCTCACATGCCGATGTTTTGGTTCGGTGCGGAATTTATTTTCTGGGAAAAAGGGTGTAAGTATATAAATTGATATATTTTTTTTACTGAAGCCTATATGAATTCCTTTTTTTGTCAAGAGGCTGTAATAGAGTCGTGGGACAACTTCTTACTCACTGATTTTGCCAAGCACCAGTGGTATGTTCTACTTCTATGTTCAGATTTGAAGAGAGCGAGTGTAATATCAGGAATGGCAATGCATCTGTGGTGCTTGTTTGAAATTGCCTGCTAGCAGCCATAGGCTGAAGTAGGTATTTACCATCAGGAAGAGACTCCAGAATTACTCCAAAGTTAAAAAGGAGTTCCATTTGCAATTAATTACAACATAGAAAGTTTGGTCCATGTTGTGGCGGAGTGGGAGTATCCGCTACCACGTATCATCCGGTGTCTGTGAGAGAGAAAGAAAAAAAAGAGGCGAGCCACCGGACGATACGTAGACAGAGGAAAACAGGGATAGGCGATTGGCAATAGTATCTTCCTGATAACTCAAAAAAAACTGCAGCTGCAGTTGCCTGTCCGCCTGTCCAGCTGGACAGCCATGGCAAAGTTCCCGCTATGAAGCCTATGGGGAGGCCTATGTTAGATGGATTCTAATTTAAAATGGTCTAATAATGAGATATGGATTGGCGGCGGAAGAAAGTTCACTACCATCCGTTATACTGTGAGACGATAGAAGGAAATAAAGTTAGTGTATGAATGTGTAAGTCGAGACTGCTATAGATACAAATGAAAATGACCTTAAAAAGTTGTTTGTTCTAGGGGTCTACTCACCAGACATGTATAAGCCCACTTATATCCGATAGCAATTTTGGGAGACGGTAATGATTGTCTTAATGAAATTTATGGGAAATGAAAATATTGTTATGTTAAATTTTAATGAACGGATTAGTGTTAAGAAGCTTGGTTATGAAAGGATATTATGAACGTTTAACAATTAAAGTATAATTGAGAATTGTGAAAGCCTATATACAAAAGTTATTTACCACACCATACGTGTGGATATAAAAAGATGGTTTCGTCATAAAAAGATTTACATGTATCCATGGGAAAGAGGTGATGATAGAATCATGACATTATATTTCAAAAATATGGATGAAAAAATGAGGAGCGCAGTGCTAGATATATGGGTTTACCGGGGATTCAACATAGGGACGGATCATTACTTGGTCTTATGCCGTATCAACGGTATATCCAGACGTTGGTGGCATCGGACATCTGTTAACATTGCGTCACAGCGAAACCTAATTAATTTTATTAAGCAGGTTAATTCAACTAAGCATTGCGTCACAGCGTATAAAAACAAAGAGGATACAAGATAATGGCGTGAAAGACAAGTACAAATTAGGACTGAGAGAAAATATAAGTGGTTTGGATGAATTGTGTATGAATGAGTTAGACTTGGAAAATGTGTGACATAATGTTTAGAAGGGTTTGATGAATGCAGCCATCGAAGTATGTGATGCTAGTAAGAAATCGAATGAAAGAAAAAATGTTACGAACGTTATAGTGGGATAATGAGGTACGTATGGGAGTTGAAGCAAAGACGATAGCATGGCTAGATTTACTCGCAACCAGAGCTGATTATTCTGGTGGTACAAATGATGATGTTAAAAGAAAAAGGCCGTCTTTAAAAAAGAACAGATAAGAATAATAGGAAAATATCGGATAACTTCCAGGAAAATATTTTGAAATGTTCTGGAAACCCGTAAGAACTGCCAGGGGACATTCAAAAAAGCTAGATTGAGTGCTATACGAGAATAGAAAGGCTGTATTCTGAATGATTGAGTTTGGAGTCTAAAGAGATGGAAGGAATATTTTGAAAACGTGTTAATGAGTGAGAAGACGTGTGAAAAAAGTGAAATAGAAATTCTGAAAGAAGACGAGTGAGATGGGAAGATAAGTATATATGAAATAATAAAAACAATGAAAAGCGTGAAGGCAGGTAAGCCAGATGGATATGATAGAGTATCACTCGAAATGCTAAGGAACGAACGGAGGGAAGTTTCTCGAGTAAGTAGATGAGGTTTTGTATGTATTTTTGATGTGTATTCATAAGGGATGAGAGATTTGATAAGGATATAGAACGACGAGTGAACACAGGAAATAAAGTAAATGGGACTCTACACTCTATTGTGAAAAATCAGAATGTGTCAAAAAAGCACGTATGGTTATTCACAATGCTGGGTTGGTCCCTGCTTTAACATATAGTTGTGAAAGTTGGGTATGGCAGCAAATGCACCAGAGTCGAATAAGCGCAATGGAAATTAGGTCGCTGAGGAGTATGTTGGGGCTGAATCTGAAGGACAGGGGGAGAAAATATGTCATATGAGAAAAGTGTGGTTTGCAAAATAATGTTGTGACCAGGATTAAGAAAGAAATGCTTCGGTGGTTTGTTCATGTAAAATGAATGAATGAGGAAAGAGAGACAAAGCAAATTTTGTTGCAGAAGTGAACGGAAGGGTCGAAAAGGGCCGTCCTAGGTGAAAGCTTATCAAACAAAATGGTCATATATTGAAAATGGGCTAAATTAAGGGTGCCCTTTGTGGCCGTTGAAGGAAAAGGGGAGATCTCCCGCTGGGCAAAATGTTCTGCCCGGGTAGCGGCCATACACTCCATGTGATAGTTCGGAGATGCCTAGAGTCATGGATGCCTTTGCAATTGGACAATTTGAATAAAAAAAGGCATTTCAATTACGTCGCTATTGGCACCTGCCAATTAGCATGGATTTTTAGGCATAGAGTTATTATAAGTCATCTATATTTGCTTGGCAGATCCATCCATATATTATATATATTGATTGCAGAGTAGAAAAATTTATTTACTTTTGCTTTTTGAACCATATTATATATTATTATAAACATAATAAAATTCTGCTATAGTTAGATATGTGTAACGTGTCGTCTACGTTTTCTCTATTCGTATGTATTATAATATTCGATATTTATATTAAAACTGTTTATTATAATATTAAGTGTAGGCCAATTATCATTCTTGATATAAAAAGCCAGTTATTTTTACCACCATTTTATTAAGACACTTTCTTGTTTGAGTGTCTGTCTGTCGTTCCGGGTGGAATCTTGCAACTCATGTTTCAAGCACTTCCCGACGAGCTAGAAATTTGAAATTTTAAACATAGCTCAGAATCGGATGACAATGTAAGAAAAAAAGTGGTATATTAAATATTTTGTGCAAAATTAAAAAATCACTTGTTTATAATTTGCTATTAGTGTTAACAATTCTAGAAAATCTACTCGAATAACACTGCTGTTCTGAAAAAAAACAAATTATTGTATAGTTTATTATGTCCGGTATATTTACGTTCGGTCTTTTGTAAAAGCATTTTAGTATGATATATTTGGCGGATCAATTCCTTTTGCGGCTAACACGGCAATGTAATACAATTTAGTGGTTTTTCGACTAAAATTGGCATGATAATACCATATTAAGTGAGACTACATTTTTTTAGAATGCTTAGAAATATTGTTGAATCTTATCAACAAATATATATTTAGTGCATAATTTAGATGGTTTAATTCGATTGCATTTGGGTCCGTAGTTTTAACTGACTCAGAAAACACAAATAGTTATGAGAATTGGGATATGTGCTATTTTTATGCTGCTGTTTTTATTTTCTGATTGAGGTGATTTTTTAATTTTTTTCTTTTATTGTTTTCTCTACATTGAATGAAGTTTTAAAGAACTATTAAATCGAATATCATCACAATTACAATTTTTAATGTTCATTATTAAACTTTTCAAAATTTGAAAATAAACTTTTACACATATCTTTCCACGTTTCTGTTTTTAAATATTTATATTTTCTACTTTGCTATTGTTTTGTCCCAAAGGACGTGATGGAGTCCTTAATGAAGGAAAGGGGGAGATCTCCCGTCGAGCAAGGTGTTCTGCCCGGGGAGCGGCCAACACTTTATGTGATACTTCGGAGATGTTCTATATATACTGTTTATGATTCGGAATTTTGATAGCGTGATTTAAGCTTCGGTGTGTTTCGCTTGCGGCGCAACGACAGCGCCTCTACATCACCTCCTTGCTCAGACCGGAGGTCGATAGTACATCCTCGTTGCCGACGAATGCGCAAGTGCAAGGAGATTGCCTTGTAGTCCGCGGTGAGTCGAGAAGAAGGCAAGTAATCTGCGAGAGTACCGTGAAGCAGAGGCGAGCAGCAAGGCTCAGAGCCGTGCGGAACACTGTGGCACAGAGAGTAGTTCGAAGGAACAGGAAGCATTATTATTCCAGTGCTGCGATGAAACTTGTAAAGCAAGATGGCTTGCAGGATATGAAGACTGCAGACGATATCTGCTCGATAGCGAATGGTTGGGGTATTTTTATGACGATGATGAAGCTTGAAGTTCCCGAAGGTTGTTGGTTGCGTGTTTAGATCACGTCGGGTGGTCACCACTACGGCCGTTGAAGGAAAATTGGAGATCTCCCGCCGGGCAAGGTGTTCTGTCCGGGGAGCGGCCAACACTCCATGTGATAGTTCGGAAATATTCTATATATACTGTTTATGATTTAGAATTTTGATAGCGTGATTTAGGCTTCGGTGTGTTTCGCTTGCAGCGCGACGACAGCGCCGCAACATCCTTAAACGACGAGCATGTATGAGTAGGTATATGGAGGAGGCGAGAGAGGGGTATCAGAATCATGCCAAATGGAAGTTTGTAGTCTCTGCCTACACCTCTGGGTTACAGGAGTCAGTGCTCATGTATATGTTTTACAATGTTCTTGAGCTAACTATCGCTCAATTACCCGTAGAAATAGAGCAGTGAACAAATCCAACGACTCGTTGCCAGAGAGATTTAAGGTCTGCAATAAAGCCAAAAGCAGCCGCTTTGAATAAAATGATTTTAAATAATCGCTTACATTTTAGTTAATTTTAAATGTGTATGTGCATCACTAAAATACCGGTTGGATCGAGAGTAAGTGAGAGGTTACGTCACTATAGCGGAGCATCACATTGACGGTGGGGAGGTGGAATTGAGGGTATATCGATAACTTCTACACATGTGTGCAGTATAAAGCTCACTATAGGTGCCGTACCGCTTAATTCATTCTACAAGTGCTAAAATAGTAGCAAGGATGTAGTTGTGGCCGCCTTGTAATTGCTCTATACTAATTGTACTTCGAAATAACGTCGAAAGACACAAACTTTGGATATTTTCTCAGACCCCTTACGTCACTTTAAAAGGTTAGTCTCTCAATTGATAAACGATTTTTAAAATATTTATTGTGTTACTTTTTAATGTTTCTTTTATTATTACTGTATAAAATAATTTTAATTAATAATTGTATTTTAATTTTTTTAATTAGTTATTCAAATTGAAATTATTATTGACATTAAACTGACATTGTGTTCATTCTTTTACTTATTCATAAACATTTTTTCCTTATATAATAACATTTAAATTCTTTAACATTAAAATTTTGGTATTGTTTTATATTTTCGTAAGCAAAACGTAACGTTTAAGGTTAAGGTTTTGTAAATCTGATTTGTATTGTTTTTATTGTAATGTTCACTTTAAGATAACTATTTATAAAGCGAAAAAGCAATGTGAGTATGATGCTCAATATTCATGTAGTTTACACCTACTCGTATAAAACACAAGACAAATAAATAAATAAATGTATAGAGCGTTACGCTTGCGTAAGCAAGAGAGCAATTTGAACATCCGCTCTAACACTTTAGCAATAAACCTTTCCTGATGTATTTCCGCGATCGGTAATCGGATCTCCTACTATGTATTCCCTACATATTAATAAATTTTGTACCAGATCTTACAGTCAGAATGCCTTGTTAATACTAAAAGTTCTCAGGTTCTCAGTTTTTCCTCATTAATCACTACATTTGTTCTTTTTTTTTCTAAGAATTCTACTATCTCATACCATCCTATGACAATGTAAGAGCTGACATACCCGACCACCCCGTGTCGTCCAATGGATGTCATAAAAGTTGTCAAATGGAAATTATACCGGAGATGGAAAGCAGCAACATCCTTAGAAGAACTCAATAATAAAACTGAGGTTAACCCCTCGACCCCCGTAAATATCCGTTGCAGTCGCATGCCCCTGGCAAATCCCGAGTGTTCGCATGCTACCGCACCCACACGCAGCACTTAAAAACATTAAAACTTATATTTAGAGACTACTTTTCTATGAAAAAGTTTGGCATTATAAAACCTATACAAAATTCTATATATAAAAGTCAGGTTTTACTACATTACAAAAAGATTATTTGTATTTTGTAACAAAAACAAAACATACCAAGCGAATATCGGCAGTGTGAAAATTACAATTATTTCATATATTATGTTATTCGAAATTGTTTACGTAAAAAGATAAATTATATTCACACAAAAACAATTTTATAATAAAGAACTTTAACTAAAATACTAGAAAATCCAAAAATCAACACAATGAAATTGACGCGAAAATGGCGTACGAAATGAACGTAGATTATAAATAATTATCCATAGTACCTCGACATTTTATTGCACTAGAGGATAGAAAATTCACATATTGATTCTATAATGCCAAACTTCTTCATAGAAAAGTAGTCTCTAAATATAAGTTTTAATGGTTTAAAGTGCTGTGGATGTGCGCGGTCGAATACGACCGCTTAAATTTTGACGGAATAGCGCTGCGGTTGAATTCGACCGCTTCGAGGCTGAGGGGTTAATAACCTGTCTGTCAAGTATGATAACTATTGGGTTACCTGTGAGGGGCTCATGTTCGTCAGTAGAGTTTTGATAGTAATGAATGATTAGAATAATTATATATTGCAGTAACGCGTGGTATAACATTCAACACTTGGTCGGAAAGTCAATATGCAATGAAATATAAAGTTAAAATGGGAAGCGTAAAGACGTCTTTTGCAATGCAACTTATTCAGATCTTCCTTTTCTTAATACTGTCCTGGTTTTTGAAGAAATTTAGGCCGGGGAAGTATGGTGTGGAATTACCGTGGAATTTTCTTTTACAAGTATGATATTTTATATTCTATTACCATAGAATTTTCCTTTCCAAGTGTATTATATCAAAAAAGGGGTACCTGGAAAATAGTTTTTGCCATTCTTCTACGGTGAGGGGAACATTTTTCAAATGAAATTTATATTTCCTATGTTGGAGAAATAAATATTTTTTTTAATAGAAGAAGGGGCAAACGAGCATGCGGCTCACCTGATGTTAAGTGACTACCGCCGCCCATGATCAACCGCAACACCAGGAGAATTTCGGGTGCGTTGCCGGCCCTTTAGAAAGGAGGAAGCTCTTTTCTTGAAGGTCCCCAGGTCGTATCGGTTCGGAAAAATCGCCGGTGGTAAACTATTCCACAGAGATGTTGTACGTGGAAGAAAACTCCTTGTGAAACGTACAGTGGTGGACCGCCAAGCATCCAGATGGTGTGGATGGTATCGGGACGTTTGCCGTGTAGTGCGTTCACGAAATTTGGCGGCTGGGATTAATCCGAACAATTCCTCAGAGCACTCCTCGTGATAGACGCGATAAAATACGCAAAGAGATGCAACATCTCTTCGCAGCGCCAGTGAATCGAGCCGATAGGAAATCATTCGGTCGTCGACGATTCAAGCCGCTCTGCGCTGGATACGGTCAAGTGGAAGGAGCTGGTACTGGGGCGCCCCAGCACAGAGATGGCAACATTATTCCATGTGCGGCCGAACCTGCGCCTTGTAAAGTTGCAGGCGGTGTGCCAGCACGAAATACTGGTGAGTGATAAGGATGAGTGATAAGGAGAGTGATGTACTCGCCATTGATGTCAATACCGTATCCTTTCCAGTCCAGTAGCTTGAAAACGTCTTCCAATGCAGCGGTGAAGAGTTTCGGGGATATAACGTCACAATATCTTACACCTCTCTGCAGTTGGATAGGTTTCGAGCTCTGGTTCTGTACTAGGATAGCCATCGTAGCCCTACTGTACAAACATTTTAGCACTTCGATATACCGACAGTCAACTTGGCACCGCTGAAGGGACTGTAGCACCGCCCAAATTTCGACGGAATCAAAGGCTTTTTCATAGTCCACATACGCCAGGCAAAGTGGCAGATTGTACTCTTCAGTCTTCTGTATAATCTGCCGTAGGGTATGTATGTGGTCTATGGTACTGAAGCCTTTTCGGAAACCGGCTTGTTCGGGAGGCTGGAAGTCATCGAGTCTGCGTGCGAGACGATTCGTAATGACTCTCGAAAACAGCACGTAGACGCGGCTCAGAAGGGAAATCGGTCTGTAGTTCTTCAAGAGAGCGTTGTCGCCTTTCTTAAAGAACAAGGCCACCGCACTTCTGCTCCACGCCTCTAGAGTAGTGCCACCATGGAGGACGGAATTGAAGAGCTTCTGACTTCAAGTACCGGTGTTTCCACCCGCTTTCAGAAGCTCCGGTGTAAATCCATCCTCGCCTGGGGCCCTGCCGTTTTTAAGGTGCTGGAGAGCCATTCTAATCTCGCTTAGACTGACGTCCGGGATATCATCGGAATAGTGTCGGATAAGACTTGCTCTTGGATCGTTACTCACACTTGCGTGTGGCTCCAACGATGATGTGTACAGCTGCCCATAGAACCTCTCAATCTCACTCAGAATCTCAGGTGTCCCCGAAACGATGTTGCCACACTCAGTCCTCAGCTTTGACAGTTGGCTCTTTCTGGCAGACAGATCTCTGGCAAAGACTTTGGAGCCCTGGTTCCGCTCGATCGCTTCTTTAATACGAGCAGTATTAAAGTTGCGTAAGTCTCGCCGCATGCATTTGGAGATCTGTCTGTTCAGTTGCCTGTATGCTGTCAAATCTGTTGACGATTGCAGCCTCATCTCCCGTCTAACAGCAATGAGATTAAGAGTGTGATCGGAGAGTTTTTGTGTTCTTCTGCAGCGGGTCTTGCAGAACTTAGCTCCAACCGCATGGACAGTTTCCACGAGCTTATCATTCATATCGTCCACTGAATTGCAATCTTCTAGGCACTGAAAGCGGTTACGTAACTTGAGCTGAAAGTTTTCGGGATTCTGGATTAGAGCACGAGGGGGACGGAGCGTTGACTTCATTAGACGAGACCTCTCCAACTTAACGTCCAGTGTGCCTCTAAACATTCGGTGATCGCAGCCAGTTTTCACCCTTGCGATCACTGAGACATCACTGAACAGTTGGCGTCTGGTCGTCATAATGAATTCAAACTCATTTTTTGTCGAACCGTCGGGGCTCGACCAGGTCCACTTCCTGTGGGGCCGCTTCTGGAAGAAAGAGTTCAAAGAGTCCCTCTTTCTCCATAAAGTCGACCAGCTGCTGGCCCCTTCGGTTACGTTGCCCTACTCCAAATTTCCCTAACTTCAGCTCACCGTTTTCTCTTGTGCCTAGTTTCGCGTTTAAGTCTCCCATCAACACCGTGTAGTGAGTTTTGGAGGAATGCATGGCTTTGGAAATATCCTCATACATTTCCTCCACCTCCTCATCGGGATGTGCCGAGGTTGGTGCGTAAACATATATGACCTTCAGCGAGTACCGTTTGGTGATTCTGAGTATCAGGTACGCGACCCTCGTCGACACACTCCCAATCTTTACAACGTTGTTTACGAGAGACTTGTGGACGATAAATCCGACACCTCCTTGGGACAGATGGTCGCCCTCCCGGTGATAGAACAAGTTGCCGGATTCGAGAATCACCGTGTCCTCCCCCTCTCTTCGGACCTCGGATAATCCTATAATATTCCAGCGCAACTTGTCTATCTCTTCTTCCAGCTCCAGGATCTTCTCGTCAGTCCTCAGAGTGCGTGCGTTAAATGTTGCCAGGTCGAGTCGTCGTAGGTGGCAACCGAATCTCCACCGGAGATTCTTAGCACCCCCTGCCCCGCCGTTACCATGGTCGCCACCGTAGCCAGGAATAGCGGGGCCGCCGGGGACTGGGGGCCGTCTATTTGTGTTATTGTTCATGGGGGGTATATTGCCATAGTTGCCACGCTTGGCGAGCGGGTTGGTAACCGCAGTTTTTTTTTGTCATACAGTTGCTGTTATCAGGAAGATGCTGCAGCTCATCTCCCGCCTGTTTCCCTCTGTCGCCTCTTACGACACCCACGGGAAGACATGGGGTAGTGGATATTCTTAACCGCCACTACACGGCATGGACTAGATTTAGTCGCCCCCAATCCGAGACTCTGTCCAGCAGAGACTCGACTTTTTTTTTAATAGGATAGGGTGACAAACGAGCTCACAGTCCACCTGATGGTAAGTGGTTGCGGTGGCCCATAGACATCTACATCTATCCTCGATTACGAATCAAAATGCAGATGCGTTGTCACCCGTGATGACCAAGATGGACGTGCTACAACTATACTACTCATATAACTGCAGCATGGCTCTACCACGTACTTCAGACACAAGTTTGTCCCGGCACTCGGAGAAGTTTTCCCGAGAAATATTGGCTCGGCCGGTGTAAAGAGCATCACCAGTGCTGTCATCTGCATAGCAATGAATGTTACGGGTATGCAACATATCATTGATATGCAGAAGAAACAGCGTTGGCGATAGCACGCAGCCCTGTGGAACACCAGTATTAATAGGCTTGCAATCGGAGCTTGCACCGTCTACAACGACCTTGATGCTCCGATCTGCAAGAAAGCTGGTGATCCAATCGCACAATTTCTCGGGAAGCCCATAGGAAGGGAGCTTCGAAAGAAGCGCTTTGTGCCAAACCCGATCGAAGGCCTTCGCAATGTCCAAACTAATGGCCAATGCCTCCCACTTGAACTCTACTGCCTCCGCCCATCTGTGAGTTAGGTAGACCAGAAGATCACCAGCTGACCGACCACGGCGAAAACCGTATTGGCGGTCACTAATCAGCTGGTGATCTTCAAGGTACCTCATGAGCTGGCAGTTTACAATTGACTCCATTGTTTTGGAGAACAAGGAGGTGATGGCGATTGGCCGGTAGTTGGACGGGTCAGAGCGGTCGCCTTTTTTAGGGATCGGGTGGACGTAAGCCGTCTTCCATGATGTTGGGACTACGCCTAACGAATAGGATTACCGGAAAAGACGCGTTGAAACCGGTGCCAACTCTGGAGCACACGTCCTCAGCACAATTCGGGGGATTCCGTCAGGCCCACTCGACTTGTGGATGTCCAGGGAGAGGAGTGCTTTGCGAACCGAGCGCTGTGTGAAGTGCACTTCCGGCATGGAGCACTCACACCGCGGGATGGTCGGCGACGTACTCCCCCCGTCATCGAGAGTCGAGTTAGACGCAAAGAAAGAGCCTAGAAGATCGGCTTTCTCCTTTGCGGTATGGGCCAGTGAGTCGTCCTCCCTGTGCAGAGATGGAAGAGATGGCTAACAGAAATTACCCTGGACAGCCTTGGCGAGAGACCAGAATGCACGGGTTCCAGAAGGAAGGCGAACTAGTTTCTCGCCAATTCTGCCTATGTGCTCTGACTTTGCCTTGGCAATGACTCTTTTGAAGGACCTAGAGGCGGAATTATACTTCTTTTTTAGAGCGCTGGTGTTTACATCCAGGCACGCTGATGTATCAGCCCAGGCTTGGTACCACTCCTGCTTATAGCATGATGCTATTTTACAGGAGCGACCAAACCATGGCTGTGATTTGCCTCCAATGGGCACCACAGAGGAAGGAATGAAAAGTTCCATACCCTGAAGTACCACATCAGCAACAGAATCCGCAACAACGTTGGGATCATCCGGCGAGAAGCAAACCCGCCCCCAAGGGTAGGATGCAAAGAAAGACCGCATCCCATCCCAATCGGCTGACCTATAGTGCCAAACACGGCGGCAGCCTGCAGAATGCAACCGCGATTTCTGCGTGAGTGGCACCACACTCCGGACCAGACAATGGTCCGAGGATCCTAAAGGGGCGTCGACGGAAATCTGATATCCGTCCGGGTGAGAGGTCAGCAGAAGGTCCAACAGGGAAGGTGCTTGATCCTCCACATCTGGAATCCGCGTAGGCGAAGTAACCAGTTGTGTCAGACCATATGCCAAGGCAAAATCATGAACAGATCTCCCTGCATGATCGGTTAAACGTGAACCAAGCCATTCGGCGTGATGGGCGTTAAAGTCGCCGAGGATCACGATCTCTGCGGAGGGGATCTGCTGTAGCAACGAATCTGCAGCCATTTGGACGTGGTCGAAGAGTCGGTCTGTTTCGGCATTACCTCTATGGGACCTATAGAGGCACCCGTAGACGCGCGGATGTTCGTCGCTGTCTACGCGTAGCCAAAGGATAAACAGGTCCAACCTTCAAGTCTGCCGAGGCGTCGAGAACAGATGTCCTCTCTGACGTAAACGCAAACTCCAGCCCGAGGCACAAAGGAGTGTTCCAGTTTGTACCCCGGGTAGGAGAGATACGAGACATCAGCCGAAAAGGACACGTCAGTGCGTGCGTCTCGGTCAGAAAGTGCAGAGCCGGCCTCGCCGTCTCGAGATGGTAGTGGACGGCGTTTAGGTTAGAGTGAAGTCCCCTGATATAGCAGAAATTCACGGACAGCGTGGCAGAGGTCGCCTTGGTCTTGTTGCTCCGTTTGCCCCGAGCAGTTGTAGTCTTGAGCGGAATTTTGCCCCCCCCCCCCCCCCAGAATACGCAGGGCAGCCTGAGCACACACGCTCAGAAGTGGAGAAACATGGTCGTGGATGCTCAGCGAGGGATTCTCCAGGGGTGCTGTTACCCTCCTGGGGTAGTCTATCATTATTTAATTCCGCTACCATATTGATGGGGGGGGGGGGGAATTTGGGTCTCCGGCCACCTGCACTCACCAGACGAAACGCGGAAGCAGAGCTTCCACTTCACGCTGGTATTCTTTGAGGTCGTGGTACCACCCCCGTTTGAGCCGGCCCATACGTGCAACAGCAAAGCTGCCGCGTGGCTCTACCACTGTTAAAAAATAAAATATACTCCATTTAATTTTATGGAATATTAACGTGTTGGTTATTATAAGTTTTAAGAGTGGCAAGCAGCCTCATGCATTATAGTATTCAGAGTAGCAGCTGAACTTGTTTCTGATGCACACAATTTTTACTCGGGCCTTAAACTTTAACTAAAAAGTTAAAAGTATGTGTAGTAGTAAGTATAGCCCACACACACGCCACTTTAGACACATGCCTCCTCACATTTCTGAGAGGGTTACGGAGCAAATCGGATGAAAGAAGAATGCAATACGGAGGAAAGTTGATAGACTTTCTTTCCCCGCTGAACACATGATTGAATTACAATTTTATTTTTTATTTGTATCAGCGGTGGTTGGTTACGAAAATATAGTAGAAATACGGAAACGCTAAAATTTTATAAAAATCTATATTTTTTACTTTACCTGAATAACATTATAATTAATGTAATCCTTTCAGAACAAATATTGGACAAGCAGTGCTTATATTACGAAGAGTGATATTTATAGCAGGAAAAGTAACGACCCGTCCTTTAAAAAATATTTTGTAGACTCTCTAGAAGATTTAGAAGTGGCAGTAACAGTTATTAATGTGCAAAAGGTAATTTTTGATCAATTTAATACTACTTTAATACTAAGTGAATTGAAGTAAAATAAGTCAACTTCCACATAATTTAACATAGTGTGGAAACGCAGTAAGAAAATCAAGACCATATATCGTCTTTGGGTAAAGTAAGATGCGACAGTGATATGAAGAGATAGGCAGCCACTTTTTCTAAAAATGACTTTATTGGATGTCTGGAAGTCATCGCAGGTGCGTGTGAAAATATTTGAAAAGAGTCTCTAAAACAGCAATTAGACGCAGCTGAGATAAGAAATCGTTCTGTTATTCGTCAATAAAGCGTTGTCATCTATCTTAAGACACAAGAATATCGCAATTCTGCCCCATGCTTTCAGAGTAGTGCCATTATAGAGCAAGAAAAGCTCCTGAAGAATTTTTAGTAGGTACCGGTTACCGATTTTGCACCTGTTTTCAGAATCTCGTTTTTCAAAGCCTTGTCGTTTTTAAGGTGCTGAAACTTCGCTTCAATCTTGCTTAGTCTTCTTTCCTTTCGCATAAAACTAAGAAAATACATATATTCGTGAATTAATAAAATTGACAACATTGAAAGTTTCGCGTAAAAATGAGTAACGTTATATAGAATTTTTTGCAGTTTTTCTCGAATTTCAGAAAATACTACATGAAAAAATACTAAGGAAGAAGTAAGTAGAGAAATGATTAGTGAGATTAAGTACTTATTTATTACAGATTTTCAAGAGCGCCCGCACCAAAATCATTGCTTTAGACAACGTGTCTTTAAGGTTTTACAAAGGCGAGATCACAGTACTTATTGGACACAATGGAGCAGGAAAAACAACGCTTTTATCTATCATTGCAGGTTTTGATAAAGTGGTTTTACTAACAATTAAAATATATATATATATATATATATATATATATATATATATATATATATATAGTGCCATAAAAATTACTTTTAATCTAACGTTTTAAATTTTCGCGTGAAAACACTAGCCGCCATGTTGTTCAACTCGGGAAGTTGAACACACAGTTTTATATATATATATATATATATATATATATATATATATATATATATATATATATATATATAAAACTGTGTGTGTGTAATTGAATTCAATTTTTATATATTTTCATTTAATATATAAATTATAATTAAAATTCGACCACAAGCCGTCATATGGCTAAGTTACTATAATTAGGTTCATCTGTCTAAAATAATGAGCGAATCCAAATGGCATTCCAATGAAAACGGCTATGCAATTCGGACTAAATGGCTCATAACCACAGCTTGATTTGAATAACTTGAAATCAAGCTAGCAACTCGAACAACTAAATGTGGCTTTGTCCTCATCACATTAAGAATCTGCCATTTATGTAATATGTGGTTTTTATGTAAGATGTGGTTTTTCTAATTATTTTATTTCTAAACTTATTTAATTTTAAATGCGGTGTACTAATAATTCTATTAATTTTATTTCTTAGGAATGTTAAAGCAATCTTCTGGCAACGTTTACGTCGAAGGTTTTGACACAGTTATACAGCAGGCAAATCTAAAAAGAAGGATTGGACTGTGCCCTCAACATAACATCTTTATAAATGATTTCACAGTACAAGAACATTTTATGTTCTTCTCTATGGTAAACATTGACAAAAAATTTTATAAATTTGGATTGCATGTACATTACTCTTCGGTTGGCAGAATTATCTGTTGTACAAAGGCCTCTCCCGTAGCACTAATAACTAGTCTTAATCTCAAACACATGCAGACAAAATGGTGATGATATTGCTAAATATCCCGCAAGTAGTTGTACCGCCATCCATTGGAGACAATGACTTCTTTTATCTACTTAGCTAAACAAACTCTTGACTAAAAATTAACTTGATATTTACATTTTACTGTTATATCTCCAAATGACAACCTAATAATTGTTATATAAGATAAATAGTGATCTTTGGATCTCTTAACAACACCACCTACTGAGTCGTATTGTAAAAATAAACCATTTTCTTATCAAGTCCAGCCGTTTAGGAGTAGTTCAGTCACATTCATACGTGTATAGAAGAATTAAAAAAGGTCGGGGAAAAAGTTTTTTCGTATTTTATATACATACATACATAAACACTCACGCCTGTCACCCAGAGGGGTAGGCGGAGACTACGGACTTCCATTTGGCACGATCCTGACATACCTCTTTCGCCTCCTTTACGTCCATATACCTACGCATACATGCTCGTCGGTTAACGATGTAGCAGCCAGGCTAACCAACCCTAAACGGGAATAAATAATATATACTCCGCTGCTACCATAACACAGAAGGCGAAAATAAAAAACATTTATTTCCTAACTATCCCCTGCTACTGAGATACTGCGGGCTGCATATCGATAATTTGACGTATATCTTTAACGTTCTTATAAAGAAACAGGAAACAGCCGCAAATATCATTCAGCGCCACATCGTCTTTGCACGCCGCTATCGTCACGTATCCGTCGACCAATTGTAAGCCGTTTCTTCAACGCCGCAGCTCGCTTCTTCTTGCTGTCCCGGAGCTGTGTCCCACGCCGTCGCCGCTCGCCGATTACGCGCGCGCGTTTTTTTTGCGCCCGAAGCAAATATGCGCTACCCTCCGGAAAGCGGGGAAGGGAGGTGGGCAATGCTCATAGTATACCATGCAGCCGGCTGCGTGGTTATGTGGAGACTTTTACCCACTAAACACCACCTTTTTAGGAACAGGCTTAACGGTCTAACTAGAGATCTCTAAGCCGTATACGAACGCAACCCTCTTGGGCAGAAAGGAGTGCACAAGCGGCGAAAAGCCGCTTAGAAGTGTGCCTAACTAAGGAAGATTAAGGGATGTGTTACGTAGGCTCGGCTTGAGCCGCCAGGAGGCAGTTCAGGTCAGCCGGAAGCTTGTTGGGGAGGGGGGGGGGGTCCGAGAAAGAGTTTCTCGGTCTGCGCACATTAAAGCGAGTGAGGATAGGGGCTGCATAGGCAGCTGTCTCGCGAATGAGATGATTTGGGTGGGACTCTGAGGCTTTGAAAAATCTCAGAGAGTGATTTAAGGAACTACTGGATTATTGGGAGCTCTAAGTCTTGGTTTAGGTCGGCATTACGGACGTAATAGGGTGAGTTAGTGGCCCTACGACAGAAGTGCGCGCGCGCCAACCTGCATGACTTTTATAGCCCGGTCCAGCGACATAGCTACGTGAAGATAACATGAGTCTCACGCCGGCAAACGAAACGTACATTATAGTTGTGTATTTTGATTAATCTTAATTGGCTAGAGAAAATAAAAATTGTTACCATTGGTAAACCAACAATGTAGCCGGCCATATAAATAAAGGCAAGGTTGACGCATATATATTCCATATTCCACATTCATACTCCATTCGGCTTTACATAAATAGTAGTTTCATTTCTTTACCTCAAAACTACACGGAGTCTGTTAATAGTGGACTGCATACCACCACTATTACAGTGGTGACCCCGAGAGGGAAGATCCGGTACGAGCACCGAGAAGGAACACCCCGCGACGTACCAATATTACAGTGGTGACCCGTACGAACACCGCGAAAGAAGCCCGTTACGAACGCGGGAAGGAAGGTCCCTGCAAGAATTGTAGTAAAAATACCAAGGAAGACTTCAGTATATATAAAATCAGTGCAATCAAGCCGTCATTATGGAGCAAGAGGCGAAGAAATCCGACACATATACATCATTTGTCGAAGAAATTCGGAAGCTGTCATTCGAAGACGCCACGCTCAAAGTTTCTCAGCATCACACCTGTTACCAGCAACAGTACAACCATCGCAATCAGCAACAACGAAGACCACCTTTTCGTCGCAACCGCTCTGCAAATAGAAGTCGAACAAGCTCAAGAACAAGATTCCCTTACTGCTACTATCATCGACGTTTCGGGTTCGAGGCAAGAAAATGCACAGAACCGTGTACATTGAAAAATGAAAATACGAAGGCTCTCAAACTTACTAATACGCTTGATGCGATGGGATCCGGCATAACAGCAAAGTCCTACCGTCTTTTCGTCACCGATAAAAAGCAAGCTTACTTCCTTATCGACACCGGAGCGAATATATCAGTGTTACCGCCGAAACAAAGGCATAAGTTGAAGCCACTGGATTTTCAATATAAAATTTTCAATTCGCACATATGGAGAAAAAACAATGGAACTGGATTTAAACCTACACCGACCATTCAAATGGAGATTTATCGTCGCTTAAGTCAGCAAACCAATCATCGGTGCTGATTTTCTTCAACATCACCAGTTGATCGTCGACATCAAAATAGAAGAATCATCGACGGGAAAACCAATCTTGCATCTCAGTCTTCCGTCCAAGCAACCAACCTACCCACAATAAGAAGCATAGATGTTCAACAATCGTATCACAAGATCCTCGAAGAATACCCTGTAACCAGTCTTCTATAATTGATGACCCATGATTTTCGGGTCCTTTTCAGCCTCTTTTCTCGGTGGAGAATCAAAGAATTTTCCTCAGCGACCATGGAATTTAACGTTTACTGCCCCACATACACATGGGAGATGGCGCTCGGCTTCCGGTCATCAGGGTCGGGATATGATACTCCGGCACCGAAACAACGAGGAACTACCCGTCCATCTGTTTGTCCACTTTAAGTAGCAGCCAGTCTCTGATGTTCACCAAGTAATTCTGGTACGCAAGCACACGACCAATGTCGCGTGAGTCCTTCCAGGCACCTTGGGCATCAGATATAAGGATATAACATTTGATCCTTTGTGATATCTCTGACTATATCTTTATACTCAGCGAGGTGTTGTTGTGTATTAATGTTCCACTTCAACTAGTCCAGGAACTTTTAGTCGTCACACCACAGCTTCAGGACACCCTCCGTGTAAACAGGTTTGCCTCTAAAAACTGGGCCCGATGCATCAGGGTCCTGGTCCTGGTCCAGGCCTCGCTGATTATTTTCCTCTGTATAGCCACGAGCATATCATTAGCTACCTCCTTTGTTGTGTGACCTGAATGTGCACACGTTAAAGCCACACCTAAATCTGCTTTAGCATCAGAAGCATAGCTCGTTCTTGTAGCCTTTGGTTGCTGTTCGAGTCGCACTTTTTTGTGCTCACCTCTTGGTGAGGTGGACTCATCCAGCATCCTTTTGGCTGCTCTTTCCTTCTTACCAGGACGCTTGGCTGCTCTCTGCTTCCTGGTGGATGTCTTAGAGCTGGTTTCGGTGGCCGTACCTACAGCTCGGGCTGGATTTCCATCCTTCCCAGTTTTAGCACAGCTACTGGTTCCAGCCCCAGGCACCGCAGTGGCAGTAACTTGCCAAACTCTCTGAGCGTTGTTTTCGGAAGCAGCGAGCGCGGCTCTTTCTCTGCGGCCTTTTTCTCGCTGCTTGTTATTCTTCTTTTTGGCCTTTACACCACCGCCTGCTGGGATAGAGCCATCTGATGGTCCGTCAGGTCGGCAAGTTACCCTTTTGGGTGCCTTGCCCTTCCCTTTATGGATCAGCACTTGCCAAGCATCAGAAAAAAGGTCATCGGTTCTTTGAGGCTTCGCAGGGGTTTTGCCACTCGCGGACCCTTGTTAATTTTTTTGCATCCAGCTGCTCTAATTTGGAACTGGTTTTGGAAACATCCAGCGCGGAAATTGCCCCCTTGGTGGGGTCACATACGCTGGGTGGAACGGTCTGTGGAACCGCTAGTTTAACGGCGGTTCCTTCTGGTTTATCTGTGTCTAAGGTAAACCTCTGACACGTCTCCCTCTCTACTAATGGGCCTTGTGTTATCCATGGTTTTTTAAAGTGTCATAATTCGTCCCCCCGGCTTTCCACCCTACATGGAGCCTTCGCCTTTGGGAACGCCCTACTTTATCATTAATAAAATTCAGGCGTTAGGATTGCCGGAGGAATATAAGGACGCGGAATTGGCTCACAGCACGACATCGGGAGCTCGATCCAGCTGGCAGATATTGCTGCAAAGGTCCATCTCCACTGCCTGAATAGACTTTCACCTGCACCATCTGCATGGCCTTTACCACCACCTAGCCCCTTTCACAGAGACTAAGCAGCCCCCACATCCATCGCCTGCGATCCTCTGACGGGACGCTTGGCCATTTCCCTATCTGTGGCTAGCAGATAGGGCCACCGTTTAGCTTGAAATCCGGACCAAAGAGGGCGTGTTGTCTTCCGACACTATACCCCAGTGACGATCGGCTCAACCCTCCAGGAATCCTTCATCCCCGCATACGGCACTCAACTGCGCAGGTCACAGCGCAGGTGGATGTGATAGTCCACTGGATACACCCACTCTCTCCGGCGGAACCACCCTCTCCTCTTTTATATGGGCTTTGGACCAGCTGCACCAAAAAGCACAGAGAGTTGCCTGTGCTTTTTGTTGCAGGCAGAGGTTTTCATTACGTTATCGTTATCGCAAAGGAGTACACAATACATTAGCTTTCTTTCAGTGGGTTAGTGTGGTATTTAAATATCCGGCTTTTATGTTTAGGCAGATTTATTCAAATGAGTCAAAACGATTTTGTGGTCAATTTTCAACTCCTCGGCTATGCCATATTTACTAATATGCGGATCTTGTTCCACTTTTTCAAAAGTGGCATCAACTTTGTCCATATGAGGGTGACCAGAGAGAACTGCATCTTTAACTATATACGAAAAAACTTTGTCTCCGACCTATTATAATACATGATATGCGTCTATTATACAAATAAACCTTCCTTTTGAGTCATTCTGTCTATGGATTAAATCGCATCAAAATCCATTGCTTAGTTTAAAAGATCTAAGCGTATAGACGGCGGGGAGCAACTTTTTTATACTATGTAGAAATACGCACTTTTTTAACTTTTTTATCGTAAGCATATTATCAAGGATTTAAGATGACATTGCCATTTATAGAAACCTAGCAACTGAAAAAATAATATTAACTCTTTTATAATTAAATCTTATCTCCATAACCTCTAACACCACTTTGGAATATTTCTTTTTTGACAGATCAGTGGTAAGAATTTCGAAAAAGCAAAAAAATCATCTCAAAAACTTATGAATCAGCTGAACTTATTTAGTAAGGCATCATGGATTACATCTAAATTGCCTGAAGCCATGTTGCGGCGGTTGCAAATTGGCTGCGCGCTTTGCGGGAATGCAAGTGTACTGCTACTGGACGAACCTACATCTGGGCTGGATGTGGAATCCCGAAGAGAAATCTGGGATATACTGCTCGTAAGTACAAAGATTTTCATTTTTAGAATGGAAAATTAAACTAAGTGACAATTGAGTCCTCCAGGCTAATTTTTAAATGAATGTTTATGATGGCACTCAAATGCGAAACACGCACTCGTTTCGTATTTAATAAGTCGGATATATAAAATATATTTTAAAAATTTGGGTATGCTTTCTAAATCGTTAAATCATATAACATAACATAACATAAGCACTCACGCCTGTCACCCAGGGGGGTATGCAGAGACTACAGACTTCCATTACGCATTCCATTCCATACGCATACATGCTCGTCGGTTAAGGGTACTCTTAACCTCTCAAGCCCCAAGCGGTCGCACGAAACCGCAGCCATATTCCGTCAAATCCCTAGCGTTCTCGTTAGACCGCACCCACCCACAGCACTTTAAACCATAAAACTTATATATAAAGACTACTTTTCTATGAAGAAGTTTGGTGTCAAGGTTGGTTTTGGTGGTAGAATCAATATAAAATTTTCTATCCTCTAGTGCGATAAAAAAGCAGTTATCTTATGGATATTAATTTATAATCTACGTTCATTTCATACGCCATTTTCGCGTGAATGTTATTGTGTTGATTTTTGGATTTTCTATTTGGAATATAATTTATCTTTTTACGTAAATGATTTTGAACAATATATATCGAAATAATTGTTATTTACACGCTGTCGACATTCACTTGGTATGTTTCTTTTAGTTACCAAAATACAATAAAATCTTTTCGTAATGAGGTACAACCTAACCTTTGTTTAGACCACAGGATATAGAATTTATATAGATTTTATAATGCCAAACTTCTTTCTAGAAAAGTAGTCCCTAAATATAAGTTTTAATGGTTTTAAGTGCTGTGGGCGGGTGCAGTTATATGCGACCGCTCGGGATTTGCCAGGCGCATGCGACTGCATGGGATTTCTTTGGTGCTTGAGGGGTTATTTTGGCCCCTTTTCAATAGATCGCCAACTTGCTCGGCAAACTTTCGCCTAGGGCGTCCCTTTCCGACTCTTCCGTTCACTTCTGTAACATAAATTTGCTTTGTCACTCTTTCCTTCTTCCATTTCCATTCATTATTCCTACATGACCAAACCACCGAAGCATTCATTTATTAATTCTCGTCACAACAGTTATCATATTACACAATTTCTCAGCTTGTCACTCAGATTCAGCCCTAACACATACTCTTCAACGACCTCACTTTCACTGCATTTATTCTACTCTCGTGCTTCTTCTGCCATACCCATCTTTCACTACCACACGTTAAAGTAGGGACTAACACAGTACTGTAGATTGCCAAACGTAAGGCACGTTTTTGGCACATTTTGACTCTTCACAATAGAGTGTAGGGCCCATTTACTCTATTTCCTGCGTTCACTCGTTGTTCTATGTCGTTATCATATCTCCCATCCCTGCTTAATACGCATCCCAAATATACAAACTCATCCACTTGCTCGACCAACTCTCCTTCTTTTCTTATTTTACATATCGTTTTACTTTCTTCTCTTTCAAAAACCGTAACCTTCGTCTTACTTGCGTTCGCTTGCATTCCCTTTTATTTTAACGACTTCTTCATCAATGTAACCATCATTTGCAACTCAGCCGTCGACGATGCAAATATAAATTGATGATCGGCGTACAAAAAGGAATTTAACGGTTACCTCACACATTCTTAAGCCGAATTCTTCAACTTTTTTTCAAATTTTCCAAACGACTTGTTAAATCAGAGAGTCCATAATATATCTGACAGAAATTAAAACGGCAAAGATTTTCGTCTAAAAATGTAAGTAATAAAAAATTATGGATAGAATTTCTTTTATTATTCATATTCTATGATATTTTTCATGTTATTCAATTTTTGTTTACTATACTTCACAAAAAAAATCTAACCAAGTACGTGTTGTTGGGCCACGAACAATGAAGAGGTAGGGTTTTATAGTTGCCCGTCACAATACGTGAATTTAGAAGGAGATGAAATGAGACTTCTTAATAATATGAGCATATTAAGTGAGATCATGGAAGCTTGCGTCACAACTCATCAGGTATACCTCAGATCTTCAAAAAAAGTTTGAAAAACCAGTTTGTGTTGCTAGTGATAACTTATGATGTAACATGATCCATAAATGCTGGCCGTATAGGAAAATACGCTCAGCTAGTTATGAAGAGGGTTGTGGTCGGGGTTTCTCCTGTCCTGATAGCCTCAAAAAAGGATATCTAGAGTAGAACCAGAATAACCGACATAGTCTATTTTATTAGTAAGCTAAAGTGGCAATGGGTCAGCCATATAGCTCAAAGAATCGCCAACCGATGGAGAAGGAAAGTTTTTGATTAAAACCCTCGTACCAGTAGACAAAGTGTAGGGCATCCCTCCACTAGATGGAGTGACGACTTGGTGAATCATGCGGGGAGTCGGTGGATGTAGGTGGCTCAGAATTGTGCTTTGTGGCATTTCTTTGAGGAGACCTATATTCGGCAGTGGAATTGTGAAGGTCCGTAATTGTTATCATGATGATGAGGATGATGTTTTAAAGTTAAGGTGGCAAACGAGCACAGACCCCAAAGACATCTATCCTCGATAACGAATCAAAATGCAGATACGTTGCCACCCACGAGGACTAAGATGGAATACCTCGTTTCTATTAAAAAGATTCTTCGATTCTCTACACTCATCAAACAAAACACAGCAGCGTTAAGCTGCTATTTGAAACTGATGGTATTCTCTTAGAGCGTGGTCCTCAAGCTCATCCTCAAGCATCATCCCAAGTCAAGCTGACCCATTTGTACTACAACTATACCATTAATAATAAGCTGCAGCATGGCTCTGCCACGTAAAAAAATATGATGAAGTGAGTTCGGGGTTTGGCCAATATAAAGAATAAAAATAGGACGATGGTAAATGAGAGACTCATTTTCTGAGCAGACTTGTACGGAGTGGTATTCAAAAAGATTAAAACTTTTTGATTTTGAAAATAATTCAAATCATTCACTTGCTTAGTCCCTAAAAAATGGTACATAGTTATTATTATAGTTTTTGGATTTTCTATTTGTGATATAATTTATCTTTTTACGTAAATAATTTTGAGTAATATATATCTAAATAATTGTTATTTACACACTGTCGACATTCGCTTAGTATATTTCTTTTTGTTACCAAAATACAATAAAATATTTTCGTAATGAAGTACAACTTGACTTTTGTTTAGACCACAGTATAGAGAATTTTGTATAGATTTTATAATGCCAAACTTCTTTGTAGAAAAGTAGTCTCTAAGTGAGATCATACTCAAGATAATCCATCTATTAGTTCCTCGCAGTGGAACCCGTAATCTACTACTACTTTGAACTATCTTGGGGTGGAGAAAGTAAAACTATAGTAGTAATTTATGAAAATAACATTACAAAGTTATAATGCACCAAGTTTTATGTCGTTTTGTATGGAATGGTAGCAAAATTTTTACTAATCCAAGGATATTTTATAAGTTGGTCGACTGTTACTTGTTAACTTGTTAAGCATACTTAGCTGTGATAGTTTTCTTTTTAACTTCAGTATAAGTACTACCACGGAATTAATGATAGTACAAGAACAGAAGAATCACTCTCTGATAGCGAACTTGCGAGTTTAAACCTAGTTAAATCGTCGCTAATGCTTATAATATTTTGCACGCCTCGTAAACAACCTTCGTGAAATTAGTCTACTAATTAAATCGTTAATTTTTTTTCACTATTACTTAACTACTTGTCTAACGTCTAACTTGTTATAGTCTAACGATAATTTAAGGTCATTTACATTATACGAGAAAAAATCTAAAACTGCGAAGCTGTGATCGGGTCGCTAGTAAAATAATTAATCTGTAACTATGAAGCCAATAACTAGGTACCTAATTACCTAGATATACCTATAAGTAATAATATCTTAATTTTAACTTTGGGTATCCTTAGGAACAAAAGTCGTCATTCTTATTATTATTTAAGCACTGAAGCAGCATGGAAGAAGAAATCAATGCAATCAGATGATACGCAATGCCAAACGCCGACTTATTCCTAGAAATGTCTCATCTTCCTTCTCTGCTGGGCTCCCCAGTGCCAGATTCTTCCATTTGATCGCATCCAGCGCCAAGTGGTTCGAATCTTATTCTGATCGGCTTGACTCACTGGAATTGTGAAGAGGTGTTGGATCTCTTTGCGTATTTTATCGCATCTACCAAGGGGAGTGCTCTTAGGAATTGTTTAGATTAATTTCCGCTACTCAATTTCACCACCGCACACTTCGACAAAACTCGTAATACCACCAATAGAGTCTAAATGATTGGTAGTCCACCACTGTGTGATTAACAATAAGTTTTCCTTGCACAAATTCCTTGTGAAGTCGTCAAGAAAAAAGCCTAATCTTTTTTAAAAGGCCGGCAACTTATCTGAAATTCCTCTGATGTTGCAGTTGTTCATGGGCAGCGGTAGTCACTTACCATCAGGTGAGACGCATGCGTCCCGTTGAGTTTCAAAAACGATTAGTTTGGATGATAGTATTTTCCAAGTCATTTTAATCACGAGACCAGGGGTATGTTGAACACGTGTTAATGGGTTTACCTAGTCTTGCAATTGAACTTTTCCACTTTTCTCCAGTAGCTATAGAAATCTAATGACGAATGTTGCATCAATATGGGACGATGAATGATTATCGGATATTACTTCACCATCTGTTTTCAGTTACATCATTAACTTATTCTTGGGTTCTGGAAATTTTGGTTCACTAGTTTACGTTATTTCCTTGTCCATCCCAAATCTCACGTTACCCAATAATTTCCAACCTATATCCATTTTTCCTTTCTTATACAAAGTCTTTGAGACCTGTGTGCACATGCAGCTTCCGCTGTTTATCCCTTGTAAAGACATAATATTAAGGCCCCTGCAGTCTGGCTTATAAGGCTTGTTATAGTACCGTTTCCGTACTGCCTGAAAGTAAGTGGTGATATTAGGTCAGGCATAGAAAACACTTAAGTAACTGTGTGGGTTTTGGTTGACTTAATGATCAACCCATCGTAGTGTCTGATCATAATAATGTATTTGCAGATTGTGAGATTGAATACATTAGCTCTACCTCTTATCGTTTTTAGAGTGCCGTAATTCAATTGTGTTCTACTGTGAAGGATCTAGATTTACATATTGCTTCCAACTTGAGTAGGAAAACCTAAGTTACGACTGTTTACCAGAAAGTCTTCGATACTCTGCGTTATTTCTATCACCTAAATAATTTTGTCTAATCTGAAATTAAGGCAACGCTTGTGCAAAGTTAAATTTCAACTCCTTACCAAAAAAAATTTCTTTAATTTGCTAAATACCTATCTCTTGGACACCGCGAGGCTATTCTCACTAGAACAAAAAGAAATTAGGTATATGAAATTATTCCGACATATCCTCAATATCACTTGATTCTAGGCTTTCTGGATTTTAGTCTGAATCATCTAAGTACTTACGTACTACGTAAGTAAATGATGTTTTACCTATCACACTATCACACGTGATATCATGATTTCAGTATTCTTTTTCAATTTTTAAACATGATAATCACAATTCTGCCAATTTCAAAAAGAATTCAGAAAATAACCTAGTAAATATTATAGTTCTTTCGTCAAATGGTGCATTAATGTTATTTACTAGTTATATTTTCCAAGTAATTTTTAAAATCTTCCTACACGAATTCGATTGAGCTTAAATCTGGATCGTACGGAGTTAGACCTGCCGCTTTCAGAAGTTTACCAATATACTTTTTGTATGAATGTATTTTTTTTCTGCTTGCGTCATATTGATCAGTCTCAAAAGTTCGGTTTTAACCACGGTGGGAACATATAGAACGTTTTGATTCCGCAACCAGTTTTGGATATGTAGTTACAAACTTGATATATTAATTTTCTTTTCTACTTGCAAACAATGATATGCTACACTATTCATAATGAGAATGAGTCTAGTTTGAGTTTAGAAATCAATTAGTGATAGATTCAAGTATAAAAATTAGTAGAGTCCATATCTCCGTGATAATCCCCCATTTTCGAATCCGATTTAAAGATCAGCAACGCGTGGTCAAGTAATCCATTTCGACCACTAGCGTGCACTATTGTGAAGCACCTTTCTTTGCCTATGTTAGTATAAATTCCAAGCTCCAATTCAGATTGCCAACATTTTCCAACATTGTGACATTGGTTGACGTTGGTTTCTTTTAAAATATGAATATTTCGATTGCTTGATCTATATCTTCTAATGGCCCTCTAGCCCTTTTTAAGGTGGTGGCAACATAGTTGCCACCATATTTTTTCTCGTTTATCTCAGTAACATTAAAATTTTAGTCGATTTTATTTTGGCTGTATCAATCCCTATAAACCACAGACTCATGTCAAAGTGACATATGTATTGTCAAACGTCAAAACTGTCATTTGAAGTCGACGTAAGATTATAAGTGTGGCGGTTTTTGGCCGTATAATTAAATCTAGTTCGAACTACAAATTCGAAGTTTTGTACTGGTATGTTTTTATTATTTTTTCAATATATTGTAGTAATAACAACATTATTTAGCTATATTTTTGGGGTTTGGGTTGACTACTTGTACAAAAAATCATATTTTTCAGGTGGCAATATAGTTGCCACCGCCTTGTGTGTGGTGCATGGGTTGGTGATGGAGTTGGATGTGCTTTTTTCTTTTACAGGTAATAATGTCGCATTTTTTGAATGACGACAGAATTGAAGAAGAATTACAGCTTTTATTTGGTCTTCCTGATGATCCAGAGGTTTCCGAAGACGAATATGAAACGGAACCAGAAACTGTTACTGATTTAGGTATCAGTAATATATTGAATGGTATTGATGACCCTATGCTTCGTTCTGAAGTCGATGCGCAGCGTCAGAATTATGACTCCGTTCCATTGAACAACCTGAATACTGAAGAGCTTTCGACAAGTTCAGCTGGAGATCAGCTATTATCATCCAGTCTTCACTTAGACTTATACTGAGTCTTCCTCTCCTATAGTACTACCGCTTCGCCACGACAGTGTCTTGATGTCTTCACCAACACCTCCAGTAGCTAATGCAGCCACAATGTCTGATACCGATGAGTCTGACACTGAAGAACAGGAATGGAAGGAGGTTCTTTATCCACAGCTTCCCGACATAGACTATTTTGATAGTATACATTTAGAGCACACAAATTTTATTCCAAGTAGGACCAGACCTATTACTTATTTCACACATTTTTTTGATACCGATGTAATTGATCTCCTTATAGAACAAACCAATATTTACGCAGAACAGAGTCGCAGCCATGGCTGGTCACCGGTTGACATCCCTGAAATGAAGGCTTTTCTAGGAATGATAATTTTGATGGGGCTCCATCCGCTACCAACAATAGATTTATATTGGTCAAGTGACCCATTTTTTCGTGTTACTGAGATAGCATCGGTAATGACGTGCAAAAGATTCAAGAAAGTTTTGGAAAACCTACATTTGAACGACAACTCTAAGATGCCTCCAAGAGGAGCGCTTCAGTTCGACAAATTATATAAAGTTCGTCCACTTCTCGAGCTGCTCAACACGGCCTGCCAACGTTCTGCAAAAACTACAACATCTCAATCAATAGATGAGTCGATGATTCAGTTCAAAGGTATCTCATCACTCAAACAATATATGCCACTAAAACCCGTGAAAAGAGGCTACAAAGTGTGGATTAGAGCTGACAGCGACACAGGCTATGTTTTCGCATTCCAAATTTATACATGGAAACGGGACGATCAGTCTACAGAATTTGGGTTAGGAGCTAACGTTGTAAAATCCCTTACACAGAAGCTGGTAGATGAAGGATATCGTGGACACGTAACCTTCGATAATTTTTTCGCATCGTATGATATACTACAATATTTATACAATAATGGTATATATGCCACAGCAACAGTCAATAGTAACAGAGCAGATCTACCTCTCGTTGTAAAACATGCCAAAAAGAAGAATATACCAAGGAGCCAAAAAATAAACTTAGCAAGAGGCGAATTCCGATGGCGCACTAAAAACAACGTGGCGTTTGTAATGTGGCAGGACACTAAACTCGTCACACTTTTGACCACTGCCTTCCACCCAAAAGTAAATAAGACTTTTTGCGATCGAACACAGAAAGATGGTTTGAAACGGGCTTTTCTGTGTCCATCAACTGTACTTCAATACACAGAGCGCATGGGCGGTGTAGACCGTTTTGACCAGAAGCGGACCACCTACGAAGTTGGCAGACGAAGCAAGAGGTGGTGGCTTTGTATTTTCTATTTTTGCGTAGATTTAGCCATCACAAACTCCTTTTTACTATATTCTAGCAACACAAGAGTACACAACCCACTTTCACAATTACACTTTCGGTTGTGCCTGGCTCGTGGTCTCATCAGCAATTATTCATCAAGGAAAAGACGTCTGGACAGACAGCCACAATACTCCGCAAAACGGCCAAAGCTCTCCACAAACAGACAAAAAGAAGTAGGAGTGGTTGATGAGATACGTTCGAGTAACGTGGGTATTCATCAGCATGAGCAACTGAAGTCCTGGCGACGCTGTCGTATGTGTAGCACGAAAACTCGCAATAAGCGATCAAAGATTCAGTGTTTTACATGCAAAGTGCCACTTTGTGTAGTTCCCTGTTTTGATTTATTTCACAGCCAGCAAGTATAAATATAATATGCGTTTGATATAAATCAAAACAGGAAATAACAGATGAATCAACATTTTTATTTGCTATGTTTTTGTTTATTTTTAATAAACTGAGTATAAAAAAATCGCTTTATTGACAGGCGGTGGCAACTATATTGCCACCGCATTTTCCATAAATTTCCCATAAATTTTCATAAAATTTTTTATCGTTAGGGTCATCCTAATGGTAATACTATTCACTATCCATTTGATATACATTGCTGTCATCTTTATTTTTCTCTGCCTTATAAAGGGCTAGTATTTCACTTGCCATTCAACAATATTTGCTTTACCTATTAAAAGTGATAGATAGTCTGCGGCAGATTGTATAGAAGACCGAAAAGTACACTCTACCACTTTGCCTTACGCTCGTGGACTGTGAGAAAGACTTTGATTCTGACAAAATTTGGGCAGTGCTACAGTCACTTTAGTATTCCCAAGTTGACTGTCAGTATATCGAAGTGCTGAAATTTTTGTACAGTAGGGCTACAATGGCTATCCAAGTACAGAACCATAGTACGAAACCTATCCAACTGCAGAGAAGTGCAAGACAAGGTGACGTTATATCCCCGAAACACTTCACCGCTCCATTTGAAGACGTTTTCAAGCTATTGAACTGGAAACTCACCTTCAAAGTGCCAACTATATAGTCCTTATGGCGGAATCACCTTATCCGCAGTAGAACTAGAGTGGCCTATTTAGCACAACGGAGCCAAGCTGATGTGGCAGTGAGCATATGGCTCGAACAACCAACGTAGAAAAAAGTTTCTTGAGTGGCAGCCTCACCACCCACACTAGATGGAGTGACGAACTAGTAAAACATGCAGGAAGTCGATGGATCGGGTGGTTCAGGACCGTGCTTTATGGCACTTCTTGGGGGAGAGGCCATGTTCAGCAGTGCACTTGTAAAAGGCTGTAATGGTGATGATGAGATGATTCAAATTGATCGCTTAGATTTATATTTTTGAATGTTTTTCAAAAATTTCCCAATGTAAAATATTATCTATTTTTAGTTCAGTCTTTAGTTTACGAATACTTACTTGGGAGCTTAAAAATACCCAACATATTTAAATATATAATTTCATTCAATTTTTAAATAATGATTTGTTGCGGTTTAACACGATTTCTAGTTCTTTAAACAATGCCATCCACCGGCTACAACTATAGCCAAGAAAGTATTATGCTGCTACATCATGCTGGTATTGTGCGCGATAGTCATTACAAGTTACAGCTTATCTCAAGCATATATTTACATAACTTTACTTAATAAATATTTGTGCATCATCCTAACGCTCATTTTTTTTTGTTTTCAAGACCCTCCGTGGTAAACGAACCGTGATCATGACTACACAACTCTTAGAGGACGCTGATATCTTGGGTGACCGCATTATTGCTTTACACGCTGGCAAGCTGCGCTGCAATGCTTCACCGTCACAATTGAAGAATGCTTTTGGTAATTCTTCATTATTATCAATTTGTTACGTATTTTGGTAGCCAGTTTTATAAAGTTAAAGTAGCATAAAAAATAAAAATATAAATTTCTTTGCAACTTTCCGCTAAACAAGGTTTAGCGGAAAGTTGCAAAGAAATTTATATTTTTATTTTTTATTATAATGGATTTCCGCAAAGTAACACCTGATTCTATCAATTAGTTAAAGTAGCAGCCTATATACTATGTAGCAGCCTATATACTATATGTGATGGGCATAGGCCTCCTCTCATTTCTGAGAGGGATTTTAAGGCAAGGAAATGTCCGCCATTTTCATTCATCATCAAGTTGTATTTTGATCTCTGTTGTTATGTCAGTGATAATGTTCATATAAAAATGAAATGTTTATTTTCGGTTTTATACAAAATATAAAATAAAAATTTTCGGTTTTATATTTATTAAAACTTTGAAATAATACGCTTACAACTTTTATAAATCTGATAAAATGGTATAGTTTTAATACTTGACTGATTTTTGTGGATTATGAGAATATTTTCGGTGCTTTTTGTAAAAAAAATTGTGCTGATGTTGTGAGCCTCATTCCTTGACTATAAATAATGTACATAAATACTATAAGACTTTATAATATAAATTTGTAAAAGATGTGAGTGAAGTTTAGGACTAAGTTACGGATACATAACTATGAATGAAAAATATTGATAAAAATATGTAGGCCAAAAGTGTGACGTAGGTAGTAAAAAATATCGGAGGTTAGCATATCCGTGCATGCATGACCAGCTGAGGGTTTGAAAAACCTAATAATAAATAATTTAATTAAATTAATAATATTAGTTTTTAAGGTTGTTTGGATACTATTAAATGTGGGATAACTTTTAATGTATTTTTAATGAGAAAAATGTGAATTTGTAATAAATAGTCATGGAATATTGACCGTTATCTCGATTATGTACGTACGCGAGCCGTGTACGTGAAAGTTTTAGTACAATTAAATAGTGATTAATGTGATTTAGCTCATCCTATAAATGAAAAGAAGTTGATGAAATAATATTGTTATTGTCTTGATCATGTATGCATGCGAGATGTGTATGTGAAAAAAAGACACAATTATCTAATAAAAAAACTAACATAATTTGAAGTAGAAACAGGAATAAATAATGTTTTGACTAAAACTACTTCTACGAATTTTATCGCGCTTAATTTTAATTGATTTTTGATTCCCGACGTTTCGGGTGCTTTCCAGCACCCATGGTGAAGGGGGATTGAGGTGACTGGCGTACCGATGTCAATGTTAATCCGAAGTACCTTCAGTTTTTTTTTACTTATGTATCTTGCGCGCTTAGTCTTTAGATCTTTTAATCGGCGTACAAGCGGTATGAATACGATACTTTCACAATTTAACCATCAGACAAAGTAACTGCATTTTTAGAACATCTTAATTCCATTAACTCTAAAAGTCTAAAAATTTACTATTCAGTTAGAGGCAAATAATTCCTTAGCTTTCCTAGATGTATTGATCATCCGAAATCCTAACAACACCATAGGTCACACTGTGAATAGGAAATAGGCCCATGAAAAACGAAATTTAAACAGTGAATCTCACCATCATCCTTCAAAGTTAGCTACCGTGGGCAAATCTTTTTTACTGAGAGCACGAGGGATCTGTGATAGCGAAAAACTGGCCGCCGAGCTTCAGCACGTCAAGCAGATCAACAGACAAGATTGGCTACATCTTGAAGCGCGATTCTATTAGAACATTCTACAAGCCGCCGAAGAAGATTAGTCATTTCTTACCAACTGTCAAGTGCCTTATTCCTCTACAGGATGCAGAAATTTACAAGCGTGATTGTGAATATGGTCTCTCATACATAGGACAAACAAAAAGATGTATTATAATCCGCGTAAAAGAATATAGCTGACGTGAAGCATCGACGTTCCGGGAAGTCTGCAGTTTGTAATCATATCCTAAGTGGCCCCAACCATTACATCAGATTTGATAAACCACAAATCCTCGCGAAAGAACATCGGTTCCCACCAAGAATGATACGTGCAGCTATTGCTATTAAAAAATGTCCTAATTTTAATAGAGAAGCAGGCTGGGTACTACCACCTGCTTGGGACCATGTAATTAATAAAATTAAACCTACACCCAAGCATACCATTGCAAGACCTCGAGACAGAGTATGTTCATTCTGCATAGATCAGACCATAAACAATAAGTAAAAAGTAGAAGGTACTCCGGGTTTAACATTGACATCAGTACGTCAGTCACCTCAGTCCCCCGTGACAATGGGTTCTGGAAAGCAATCAAAACGTCGGGAATTAAAATTAAACGCGATAAAATCCGTAAAAGTAGTTTTAAGCAATGTGTAATGTTCGCGTAAATATAAGAAATAATTATGTAAATAATATTTGTTAAGCTTAAAAAACGAAATGAATAAAGTTTAAGTTATAAAGAATAAGGTGAAAAAGTAATAAGAGATAAATAAGCAAAGATTATTTTAAAATTTGAACTGCTCAACTATACTAGATGTTCGAGAATTACCTAATTATATCAAATAGATATGTTTTGTGTATGACATTGAATTTATTACGAGAAAGAGCACTGACCTCTATATATACAAGTACAAGAGTACGCTGGACTGGTTATACACCGTGGCATGATGAGACGATTTGATTTGTGCCATTTTAGCGCTGACAGCAGAAGTGAACGTCCACGACACTAACAATAGGGATAAGACACAAAATATATCGATGAAAATTCTATACCTTACCTATATTTAAATAAATAGAATAGATTCTATGGATAGATGGCATCTACCCATAACGTCCGTTCTATTTATGTATCATATTAATATAAAGCCATTTTCATTCATCATCATTAAATGGAAATGCTTTTAAGCCATAATTTTAGTCTAGGTTCAGGTGGAAACCTGTTAAGTAAAAACACTCGATGATTATGTGTTGTTTGCGATTTTATTTGTTAACAGATATGGGTAGAAAGGAACATCAATAAATATTATAGACAAGGAACTCGACAACCCTATTGAATTTAATTGTTAGTAAAAACTCAGTAATATACAGCCAAAAATGTTGGTAATTATGATCCTGTTGCGCGGCTAAGTTGATATCTGGCACTAGCGCCATCTAGTGTCGGGTAACAGAGCGAGGAGAGAGCTTTTCAGAAAATGACATCACTAATCTTTCAACCGACGGCGCCATCTGTTGTCGAAACGAAGAACTAAGCTTCTAGAAGCCCGACACTCGAACTTTCGATGCTTAGTCGATTGGCGCGCGTATTTACTTGAATGTTCTGAATTTTTCAGTACTTAGGTGTATTTATAGGCGCTGCCAGGTGCGATGGGGGGAGTATTGAATTTGGCGAGACAAGCGAAGCTTCGGAGCGGAATTAAGTGAATCAGTGTAATTAATTATTGGTGTTTTAAGTTTTAATTTGTGTAAAGAAAATTAAAGTGTTAATTTATTTTTATTGTCACGAACCTCAAGCTCGTAACAACTGGTGTCAGAAGTGGGATAAAATCATGCCGATTTTACCTAAGGAGGAAACGAAGGGTATCCGTACCCGAAGTCAACGCCAGCAGGAGACGGACCAAAGAAGATTTGGTGGTGCAACGCCGCAGACGTCGGAGGGCGAGCCACCGGCTACAGGCCCGTCAGTAGCTCCTGCATCTGCAGCACCTGATTTAGGTGCTCTGATGGTGATATTGCAGGAACAAGCTCGCCGACAGGAGGAACAGGTTCGTCGGTTGGAAGAGCAGCTGCGGGGCGGAGAGGATGAACAGGCCCGCCGACAGGAGGAACAGGTCCGACGGTTGGAAGAGCAGCTACGGGGCGGACAGGATGAACAGGCCCGTCGACAGGAGGAACAGGCCCGCCACCAGGAGGAACAGGTCCACCGACAGGAGGAACAGGTCCGTCGGTTGGAAGGTTAGCTGCGGGGCGGACAAGAGGAACAGGCCCGTCGATTGGAGGAGCAAATGCTCCTCATGAAGGATCTTCACGCTACCTTCGGGAAGGAGATAAAGGAGGTTAAGGATAGGGTTGCTGGGCATGACAACAACCTGTCGGAAGCTGAAACCCAAATCGCGAAGGCTGAAACCCAAATCAAGGAAGCGAAAACCCAAATCGACCAAGTGAACAATCGGGTAGACAACGTGGTGGCTGATGTGAAGAAAACTCTGGACGATCTCAAACTGGGGGATTGAACTACACCTCCCGTGGTAGCTGCAACACCTTCAGTACGTGGATTCAAAGTGCCGCCGTTCGACGGGACTTTTTCGTGGACGGCCTACAAAATCCAGTTCGAGGCTGTTATGTAGGCAAACGGCTGGAATAAAAGTCAGGCCATGACTGCTCTCATACTAGGCCTGCGCGACCAGGCCTTAACTGTTCTAGGAGCTCTCGGTAAAGAAGTGACTTACGAGCAGCTCCTTGAGGCATTGAAGGCTAGATATGGCGACGCTCACCTGGAACACGTCTTTTGTGCGCAGCTTAAAGATCACGAGCAGCGCATCAACGAAAACCTGCAGCAGTGGACTCTAGAGGTGGAGAAGCTGTTGCGAAAAGCATACCGGTCTGTACCTGCGCTCAATGAAGGGAACCTGGTGCAGACATTCTTCGACGGCATCCGCGACCTGGAAGTCAGAGCTGCTGTGAGGCTCGGGCACCACGAGACGCTTAGGGACGCCTTGGCCCATGCACTGGAGGTAGAGGCCATGCGGCATGATATCGTTCCCATCGCGTCAGGGAGATCGCAGCAGTTACAGTTAGCGACCACAATAAAGGATACAGCCCTAGGTGTTATGGCTGTGGAGAAAGGGGCCATCTTCAATCCAGCTGCCCTAAGCGAACCCTAGAAAGGGAAGGTGAACGATCTCAGAAGGGAAGTGCGGCTAACATCACCGCCCAGCAGCAGCCGGGATAAGACTTTACTATCAGACATCGCAGCGGGAAATCTCATGGTAACGCAGATGCATTGTCAAGAAGACCCTGTCCTGAAGATCGGAAACATTGTACTAGGCGAGAGAGTAAGGAAGTAGTATCCGTGAGGATGCTCAGGACAGACCACCTCAGCAACGAATGGAAGGACAGCCTACGACATGCACAGCAGAAAGATCCGGACATCAAGCCGATTCTGGAATGGATGAAGGCCAGTGCTCCCAAGCTCAAGTGGAGCGATGTCTCAGCGATGAGTTCGACTACTAAAAGCTATTGGACCCAGTGGGACAGCTTGCTGCTTCAGGATGGAGTTCTGTGCCGTAAATGGGAAAATGTTCGGGGAGACAGCTGTCATTTGCAAATGGTCGTCCCTAAAGCTAGAGTAACAGATGTTCTAGAGCTGTACCATAATGATTGTTCAGGAGGACATTTAGAGTTGAACGAACTCTACTGAAGATCTGAGAACGGTTTAACTGGCTCCACTGTCGAAATGATGTCGAGTACTGGTGTCGCAAATGTACTAGTTGTGCGGCTGTAAAGGGACCTCAGACTCGTAGTAGAGGTGCATTGAAGTTGTACAATGTTGGTGAACCATGGGAGAGAATAACCATTGACGTGGCGGGACCGTTTCCGGAGAGTGAAAGCGGTAACAAGTATTTCTTCACTAAGTGGCCGGAAGTCTTCGCCATTCCAAATCAAGAAGCTTCAACAGTTGCAGATAAACTAGTTCATAAAGTCTTCTGTCGTTTTGGAGTACCTTTAGAGATTCACAGCGATCAGGAAAGGAATTTTGAGTCTCAAATATTCCAGGAAACTTGCCGAGTTATGGGTACTTATAAAACAAGAACGACTTCTTATCACCCGCAATCCGATGGAATGGTAGAACGATTTAATCAGACATTGGAGAGTTACCTAGTAAAAGTTGTAGACAATCGGTAACGAGATTGGGACAATCACATACAACCGTTTTTGTTGTCATATCGAAGCGCTGTTCAGGAAAGTACATCAGTGACACCAGCTTTCGCAAACTTTGGTAGAGAATTATGGCTACCTGCGGACCTGATCACCGGGATACCACCTGATGCTCCACAAGTATAACCGATTATGCAAATGACTTGCGGAACAAAATGAATGACATTTATGAGCACGTCAGACAATCGGGCCAGCAAATGTCTGAAAAGATGAAAACCCGGTATGACCGCAAAATGAACAACAAAGGGTTCGACGAAGGTTCACTAGTGTGGTTGCACAATCCAGTCCGCAGCAAAGGGAAATCTCCTAAGCTTCAAGCTAAATGGGACGGCCCGTACCGGATTGTGACCAGGATCAACGATGTAACCTACCGGATACAGAAAGGCGCAAGAGGGACTCCTAAGATCGTCCATGTGGATCGCCTGGCGTGTTAGTATGGAGCCGGTAATGCTCGGGATGAGCATGTCTTAGGAGGGGGAAGTGTTGCCCGGCTAAGTTGACATCTGGTACTAGCGCCATCTAGTGTCGGGTTACAGAGCGAGGAGAGAGCTTTCCAGAAAATAACATCACTAATCTTTCAACCGACAGCGCCATCTGTTGTCGAAACGAAGAACTATGCTTCTAGAAGCCTGACACTCGAACTTTCGATGCTTAGTCGATTGGCGCGCGTATTTAATTGAATATTCTGGAATATTCTGGATGTTTTCGTGGAAGAGCCCTATATAATGGCGCTGCAATATGCGATCGGCGAAGTATTGAATTTGGCGAGACAAGCGAAGCTTCGGAGCAGAATAAAGTGAATCAGTGTGATTAATTATTGGTGTTTTAAGTTTTAATTTGTGTAAAGAAAATTAAAGTGTTAATTTAGGTAATTCTATCGGCAATTTTTAGTGTCACGAACCTCAAGCTCGTAACAATACTAAGATTACTTAGTAACAAATTTTTAGGTACCTATATTATCAAATAGTTTTAATTTGTTTAATATTACCTTCAAATTCACTTACTTGTGGAATATTATACCACTTTCCTTTTGGTAACGAGTTTTACAGTTTACGAACACTCATTATTATTAAAATTAATTCTCATCATGTAAATAAAATTATACGCAATGAAACAAGATAAAATACTTAACATAAAATATTTTTTTTTTTAATTCACAACTTCTTACTTGCTAGTTAACAATAACAACGTAGTAAGGACCTAACGTTGTGAGAGACTGGTACCTATGATAGGCTTTATAATAAAACCTGAGTTACAGGTCACCAGGCCCTAAATAAAATATATTTTATGTTCACTTTTAAAGTTTAAAAGTTCAAAATACAGATTTATTAAATAAGACAACAGGCTTCGGCATATTACGTCAATATTAGTTCTTAAGACGATCAATAGTTGCGCTTTAAATTGGAACAGACATTTTGTATAGTATAGCCAGTCCAGCGTATTTGTATATACATATAGAGGTCAGTGGAGAAAAGGAGATCTTGTAATTTATATTCTTATTAGACTTAAGTTTTATATTTATTTTATTAGTTAAAAGTACAAATGTAATCATATCCTTTTTTATATTTCTTTGTCGGTAGGAGGTGTGATGTAGAGCAACTCTTACGACTTGTATCATTTCATATCGGATCATCATTAAAGATTGGAACAAGTAGCACGTCTCTTCATTGACACCTTTCCAACATTAGAATGATGAAATAGAGAAAGAGTTATTAATTTTAGTCTTTTTTTTTTAGGCGTTGGTTACAGAGTGCCCATCACAACAGTTCACCGGCCGGATGTGACTAAGATAACGGCAACGATACGAAAAATAGCACCCGCCGCCATTTTGAAGGACAAGACCTTGCGAACATTGGTTTATTATATACCGCGCGATGCAGACATGGCGGGAATATTTAACACACTTGAATATAACAGAACGTCTTTAGAGATAGAATCTATGGGATTCGGTAGCACATCACTCGAAGAAGTGTTTATGGAGTACGCTTTAAATATTTCTTTCAATTAGTTTGAATTGTAATTTATTCAAAGAAAATTTAGTACGCAATAGCTTTTAATCTTATGTGTGCGCGCGTGCGCGCGCGCGCGTGTGTGTGTGTGTGTATGTTCGCGCGGGTGTGCGTGTGCGTGTGCGTGTGCGTGTGCGTGTGCATGCGCGTGCGCGTGCGCGTGCAAATTAAGCATCTTTATACTTGCGAAATCAATTACAATAGCAGTGATAAAGATTTATCGACATTAGTAATACCCCATCACCAGCATTTTGTAGGTATGTAACAATAAATAAATGGCCTGGCGTAGAGGGCATACTTTCGATGCACTGTTGCTTGATGCACGTTCAAAGGGTTAATATTTATTTAGGTAATGGATTCTGGATATATAAATCATTTATCAAACCACCTCGTCACCTCGAAAATCTTATTGCCTCGGTAGTTGCTTAGTTATTTTGTATCCATCGAACATAAAATAAACAGAAATGAAACTATAGTAAGTATGATGATATAAGTGGTTTTTACTTTGGCCATGTTATGAAAGGTCTATGGATGGTTGTCTACCAAAAAATTAGGCAAATCTTCGTATTGTATTATATCGTACACAATTTTTATTCTTGACGTAGTTAGTTTTACATCTATACTAGGAAACAGTTTATTTTATCCAAGATATGGTTTTGAATACACTTTAACTAAAAATATAGGCTTCAAAATCACGATTTGGAAAATTTAGGCGTGACCGTCGCGCAGTGAAACATCATGTTTTCATATAGATAGCGGTATAATCATATTGCTTATGACAGACCTAGGCCGGCAACAGGGTCATCTAGATCTGAATTTTCCAGTTTATCACGACAGCAATCGCAATTCAACAGAATACTTTCAAGCTTCTTTGTCATCTATATATTCATTTCACATAACTAAAATCTACATAGCTTCAAGCTTAAGAGATTAGTCATTTTAATGTTATTTATATTTTTTTTACATTACCTATTTTTCTATAAATTTCCTTTCGGAGAAGCATGTTATATTATTAAGATGTTTAATTTGTATACCTACGTTAAAATTGCTGATTTACTCATCTAAGTTAATCAAAATTTCGAAGTGACAATTTTATTACTTATTAAAATAATAAATTTATTTCATAAAGTACATTGATGTCGATAAATATTCTTTAGCATAGTTCCCTGGCATAATATTTCATATATTTACTTAATATATGTGTGTATGATTTAAAATATGTATATAAACCATTAGACTTTCATTTTAAATCAATACACTATATGTAATTCATAATATTTGTGTTAATTTTTGTACAGATTGTGTGCAGACGTTCAAATAGATACATTCAATGACTACGAAGAAGTACCGAGTAACAAAGGTAATGAAACGTTATTTAAAAATTAAATAGGTTATAGGAATGTTTTTCTACTCAGAGTGCGTAAAGTACTACCACCATCAAGCAGCAATGCGTACTGTACTGTGCGTGTTCTGGTCTGAAGGTTAAAAAGAGCCGGTATGGTAACACGTTACAGCGCATTTCATTTGTATTTTTGGTGAGAGGATCGCAACTTGAGCTTTTTAGAGTTCCGTAGTCAACTAGGAACCCTTATAGTTTCGCCATGCCTGTCTGTCCGTCTGTCCGTCCTTGCTTAATCTCTGTGACCGTTAGCACTAGAAAGCTGAAATTTGGTACCAATATGTGTATCAATCACGCCGACAAAGTGGTAAAATAAAAATGGGAAAAAATGTTTTATTAGGGAAATCCCCTATATGTAAAGTGGGAAGTGATTTTGTGTGATATATTGTTGGAAAGGTATTTAAAAATGAATAGGGGTTTACTGCAATCATTTTTTGATAATGTCAATAATTTCGGAAATAATCGCTCCAAAAGTAAAAAACAATGTGTCCCCCCCCCCTCTAACTTTTGAACCATAAGTTTAGAAAATATGAAAAAAATCTGAAAAGTAGAACTTTATAAGGACTTTCTAGGAAAATTATTTTGAACTTCGATGGAAACAACAGTACCCACTACCGGGAGCAGTTGCAGGAGCGCGGAGCGCTGCTGGAGCGCGAACATAATTGATACCCACCTTTAAACTCATAAGTGGGAACACTTATTGTGACGGACGGGAAACTACGGAACCCTACACTGAGCGTGGCCCGACACGATCTTGGCCGGTTTTTTTGTTTGAGACTGGTGAAACGAAGAAGTGAGACGTATAAATTTTTTTTTCCTTTCTAAAACTAAAGATCGATGTTTTGTCTAAACCTTTGTCAACGAGCGACCAAATTTTGAACAGCTTGCAACAAGTTCTTCATGTTATTGCTAAGGGTCATAACCTAAGATGACGAGACATCCCTAGTGTAGTTAAGAATAATTTGTGGTACGACTGGACTGTAGGTATGTACGAATAGCTGCACAGTAACAGGACAGATATAAGAGGGACATTGGTAAAATTTTAAGATTAGATTAAGAGACCGTTGTTTTAGAACTGCAATATCAAAGGAACATAAAATTGTGGAACATTGTTCTAACTTTACTGAGTATAGTCGACTCATAATTAAACGCGTGTTTGTCATTTTAATTTTATAAAAAATGTTAACTTGAATTTAAAATAATGACATCTATAGTTATAATTAATTATATTATGATTGTTGATACAAGTTATTTTTCCTATCTGAATCCCTGCGGTGGGCAAAATCCTCCCTACTTTGACTGATACATGAATGCATTTTGATTTTTGTCCCGTTATTTTCTGCCTACTACGCCACTGCACTGATTCAGCTCATCATATGATCATGGCTACACCGCAGCAGTACAACCACTGCTGCGTCCCAGTTTTTAATTTAAGTGCCAATATAATCCAGGTTTTGTAGAACTTATTACTAATGAGTGACATTGAATCTACGATTTTATTTAAGTATTCTATGTAAGTAGCTACTTTCCATCAGGTGAAACTGAGAAGCAGTATATGAAAAACTTGGCTGCGTTTAAAGGTTTATTGAAAAAAAAATCGTTTCTATCTCTTTTGTGCAGATGCTCTCTGACGTGCAGTTTCGTGGTCACTTGGAACGGAAGGCCAAATTGGCCTCTAAAAAGCTTTGCGTGCTCAGCGGAGCGGGATAGTATTTCATGCTAGCACACCGCCTGCAACTTTACAAGGCGCAGGTTCGGCCGCACATGGAATACTGTTCCCATCTCTGGGCTGGGGCTCCCCAGTACCAGCTCCTTCCACTTGACCACATCCAGCACAGAGCGGCTCGAATCGTCGACGACCGAGTGCTTTCCGATCGGCTCGATTCACTGGCACTGCGAAGAGATGTTGCATCCCTTTGTATTTTCTTTCGCATATACCATGGAGAGTGCTCTGAGGAATTGTTCGGATTAATCCCAGACGCCAAATTTCGTGAACGCACTACGCGGCAAACGTCCCGATACCATCCAAACCATCTGGATGCTTGGCGGTCCACCACTGTACGTTTCAAAAGGAGTTTTCTTCCGCTTTACCACCGGCGATTTTTCCGGACCGATACGACCTGGGGACCTTCAAGAAAAGAGCTTACTCCTTTCTAAAGGGCCGGCAACGCATCTGCAATTCCCCTGGTGTTGCAGTTGATCATGGGCGGCGGTAGTCACTTAACATCAGGTGAGCCACATACTCGTTGGCCCCCTCTTCTATAAAAAAAAAGTATATAAATAGTATATAGCTTATGTCACTCCCACAATTAAGATAATTCTAACTTATTAAAATTCATTAAACTGGTTGGGCTACAAAGCGAGCCAAATAAATAGACATACCAACATACCCTCAAAAACAATTACCCTACTTTTTCGGCAGTAGGGTAATGGTTTTCGAGTAATTACACAGATACTTCCAATAATCAATTGAACATTTTTATTTGCTTGAATTTGTTACAGGTGCGTCAAACCCTAAAAGGTGGGCTTCAAATTTTACACAGATTAGTGAATTATTTAAAAGACAGTTTGATTATACTGTTTCTAATTTAGGAGCAGTTTTATCCCTCGTAAGTTGTATATTGTAATAATTATATTAATAAATGACTTATTTATCATCATTAGCATTACAGCTACAACTCCACTGCTGAACATAGGCTGACCCCAGGGATGATACAAAGCGCCATCTGCATCCATCAACTTCACTCCACTTAAACATTATTTTGTGGATCCTCGTTTCTAAGGTCTATCGTTCAGAGAAACCCCAAGCATAGCCTTCTCCATAGTTTGTTGTGCGACCTTGAGCTTTCTCATATCGTCATTGGTCTTCATTGGTTCTACTAGCGCGTTTTAAACCCATAGTATCCGGATGACCGAGCTTTGCTCGGTTTTTTTTTTGAAATTACATTTAGATACAAATTATATACTAATGAAACTTAAATAATATTTTTTGATCTTACTGACATAATAGAAAAAACTGAACTTATTTGAGATTTGGAGAGATGTCGCTAGTGATACCGTAAATATCGAGCTCGTAAATAAAAATAGTAAATAAATAGTCTTATCGTGATAGTAAGCGGATATTTGTTATGATTCGTGCCGTGAGTTTATTTTTACCTTAGTTATACCTAATCATGCATATATATTAATATTTAATAACACGAATCTAAAATTTCATATAAGATTTTTATGCAAGACCGTTGACAGACTCGAAAATTTAAAAAAATCTACATGAACAATACATCATAACATTATTGATAGCAGTGCCATCTAGTAAGGTGTAATCGAACTGCACATAACACTCAACAACACGACATCTAAATTCAATGTGAAAACTACTAATAGCGGCCTCAAGATGCCGGTAGTAGTAGCATGTTATTAATACAAAAAAAGAAAACTGCAATATGTTCGTTATGCAATAATAGATATGATTTAGACTGTGATGGCTACCCGAAAATAACATACTGCCTAATGGATCAAGAAAGAAAAAAGAAATGGCGATGCAAAACATGTATAAAAAATAAAAAAGATGTGAATAGTGACATAACTAATATCACAGTGAGAAAAAAACAAAACCTCCCCGGATAATGTACATCCCTAGAGGAATCATGTTATACGGAGAAATTACAAGATATTGAATCTTTACAGGTATCGGAGAAGGATACATCTTACACATTAGACTCGTACATACTCACGGACTATAATATATCTGATGTATCATTTTCAACGCCGAGTAAATTGTCAAAGAGTGTAGACGGCAGAATGTCTGAGACAACGTCAATCTCAGAAATGAAATCTACAATATCTTAGCTAACCTGTAACCTTTGTAGTACTCAAAATGGGTTAGAAAACATAATATTAGAAAATAATGATCTTCACATACAGATAAATAAGTTAACCACAGAAATTAAAATACTAAAATCTCTATGCTATTCCCCCATACAACCCACCCCACCATAAAAATTGATAATCCTCAAACAGGCAATACATCTAAGAAGAAGAGACACACCTTGCTGCTTCACAGTCTATCTTCCATGCCACCCTCACCGATAGTCACGTCATACAACTATCCCCACCTTAATTTGACGATATCAAGCCTTCAACAAAAAATTATCAACTTGCAACAAGAATTAAAAGATGCAGAAAAAGAGATCATAACTCTCAATAAAAAATAACAAATCTGACACAAAATATTTACTGTGAAACCAAAGATAAATCGAGCAAGACCTCAAAACCTGTGACGAGACAGCAAAATAACAGCCATGAAAAAATTATTTACATCATCGGTTCTCAGCAATGCGTTGGCCTAGCCGCAGCAATATCACACTCAAGATCAGAGACACAATATGAACATTATAGAGTTATTGGTGAAACGAAATCCTATGCACCAAGTAACGAAATAATAAAAAATTGCCACAACATGGAATAAAAACCGGATGATAAATTAGTCATATGTTTAGGAGAAAATGATCATAATATAAAACAAGTTTTGTCACAATTACAAAATATAATAAATACTTTTAGTAAAAATACAATAACTGTACTAAATTTCATTAAAAATAGGTACATAAATGTTAATAATTTAAACTATTGTATCAAAAATATTTGCGAAAAACGTAAAAATTGTAAATTTGTAGATTTTAAAAAATATTCAAATCGCTTCGACATTTGTAAATCAATAAATTATGCTATTGAATATAGTGACTACGCTTAAAAATATTTAAATCCTAGTGAAATTAGTAAAAGAATAGCGAGTAATAAGCCAAGTTTTAAATAATGCAAAACCATAAATAAACCAAAAAAAGGAACAATTCCCTTCAACTTTAAAAAAAATCGCCGAACAATCAAAACTTCCTGTTATTTATAAAAAGGGACCATGCCCTATTATTTTCCAGTAATAAAAAAAAACTAAAATTTTTTGACCATAAAAATTTAACTCATACTCATCATTTTAGTATTCTTCACCAAAATATTGCTAGTGTTTTGTCAAAGCAAGATTTAATAGACGTAACTATAGAGGAGTTAAGGGCAAAAAATAATGATCCGGATGTAATCCGGAACTTTCATAAAAAAAGATTTTGAAAGTTATGTAAGAATATGTGAGTATGACATGGCCGCCAACTTCTGCAGAGAAAAACAAAGAGGTGGAACATGTATTTTAGTTAAAAAGGGTATAATGTTCAATGAATTATCATTCATAAAAAAGTATGCTACCCAGAATACGTTCGAGGCATGCGACATAGAAATAATACATATTAAATTAATTACTATTTGTCTCTACAGAACCTCCCAATCCGACCCAGCGTAGTTCTTATTTAAATTAAACATACTTTAGCATGACCTAACTTTAAAATACAAATCGAAAGTACATATAATTATAGCTGGAGACTTTAATATAAACACACTAAAAAAAGGCAAAATCACAAATTTTTTACAAGATTTGTGTTCCTACATGTAGGTCATCTTGTATTGATCATATATTAAGTAACATTCAAAATGCGACTACAACATTGCTACCACTGTATTTTTCCAATCATGACACAGCACAATTGATAAGCTTTCCTATAAAATGTGAGCCACAAAAACATGCTATATATTATGTTTACAAGAGAGACTATAACTTAGATAACATCAGGATGTTTAAAGAATGCCTGAAGAATTTGTCATGGTCTTAGGCATACATGTAATATGATACTAACACAGCATTCAGCCGATTTCATGAATTATTCTGCCTTTTCTACTATCTCCGTTTTCCAAAACAACGAATTAAAATAAATTTACAAAATAAAAAACAAAATTGGATAAGCAAAGGACTCAAAGTAATTTGTAAAGAAAAACGAATGTTAAGATTTAAATATTATAAAAATAAAAGTAAGGCTAACAGACTATGTTACCTATCATATTCTAAGCTCTTAAAAATGTGTATTTAATTTAAAAAAGAATGCTAATTTAAGTTTATAAATAAAAACGATAAAAATTTAAAGCAACATGGACCATTATCAAAAAAGAAATAACTTACCCATATGACAAGAAAAATATAGAAAAAATTATAGCTAATAATAAAGTTCTTACGAATCCTAGTAGTTAGATATAGCTTCTGCCTATAACAATCATTTTATTGATTTGGCCCGTGAATCAACAACACACACTAAAAGGAAAAATGTAACCATTAACAGCACGAACGTCAACTCTATGTTTCTTAGACCCATGTCTGAAAATAAGGTTAGAAGGGAAATAATGCTATTAAAAAATACTAGCTCTGAAGGCCACGATGACATAAACACAAAAGTAATAAGAAAATGTATAATTGAATTAATTGGAATCTTGACATATTTAATAAATTTTTCACTTTCGTGTGGAATCTTTCCAGATACATTGAAACTATCAATAGTTAAGCCACATCCATATACCTAAACATACATGCTCGTCGGTTAAGGGTCCTCTTAATTTGGCCCATTTTTAGTATATCGCCAATTTGGTCAACAAACTTCCGCCTAGGACGTCTCTTTCCGACTCTTTCATTCACTTCTGCAACATATATTTGCTTTGTCAGTCTTTCCGCATTCATTCTTTCTACGCTTGTATGCTAAGGTACTAATTGAAAGAGTTAACAGCTAGTTGTTAATATATTTTTACGCTTAAAGTACATTACTCATCTAACTTCATCTACTTGTACTCATAAACAGCTAACTTCGCAGATACTACTTACCGACGGCAGCGCGGCTATAAATTCTACCAATTTTCAGGGACAAGCTGGCTATGCTTTAGCACGTAGCGATCGTTCTCCTTTTCTCTAACCTCCACTAAAAGTAGTATACAGGTTGCTAAAAAACATACTATAGTCCTTACACTATGCTATTGTATTCTAGACAGAAGGAACCAGTGATTGCAAAAAAATATCAAAATTTCGATTAAAAAATAAAATATTACCGATTTTTTGTTTATTTTAATTAAATAATAAACACATTACATTACAAAGTACATTATAAAGTGTTTCATAATTATTATGATATTTATTGGGTTACTCCCCGTTTTTAGGGTGCCGTAGTTACACAACAAGGAACCCTTATAAAATCGCCATGTCCGTCGGTCCGCGGGTTTATTTAGAAACACTGTGCTACACATCTGTAATTTGACATAGTTATAAATTATGTTAATATTAATTTAATTTTTTTTTAAATTTGGGTACCTCTACAACAAACATACACAGGTAAATTGAAGATGATATTTTTTACCTGTCTATTCTATCGAGTGGGGTATCGTTAGATAATTATTTCAAACAACATTGGGAGTGTGGAAGAACATCTTTTCAATTCAATGATTCGTTTGCGAAATATTAGCTTTAACGTGGTATTTGTCATTTCTCCCCCCTCTACAAACTAAACGGCTGGTTTTGGAATTGTAGGAAGTATATTCAATAATAGCATATATAATGAAGTTAAAAGAAAACTATCAAAGCTACGTAGGATTTACAAGTTAACGCGTACTGGTCCACTTATAAAACGCACTTGGATTAGTAAACATTTCATTACAAATCCATAGAAAATGACATAAGATTAGCTGCATTATAACTTTGTAATGTTATTATTAAACTGTAAGAAATAAAAATTTTATGAAGAAAACTACTATAGCTTTACTTTTTAGTTTGATTTCTCTTACATTTTAGTTGGTAATTATTGTAGGCCTCATTCAAAATATTCATACAATCATATTCATTCGTCATACTCTTGGGGTCACGTATGCGACCCTCAGGACATTTAGAGCAGTGGTGGTTTACGGTATGGTGTGTTACGGTCATATATCATATCTTGGGGTGGCATTGCCGAGAATATATAGACAGATAGTCAATTATGACCATCTTTCTACGGAATTGGCATGTGAATGATTTGATGTAAATCGAATTATTTTCAAAATCGAAAAGTTTTTTAAAATCTTTTTTGAATATCACTTCCTATAATTCTAATACTTGAGTACTTCTAATACCATCTTTCTATTTGAGCCCATTTTTAGCTGAACAATTTTTAGGCGAACTCGCTTATTATGCTCATTATCAAGAAAGCCCACGTATTGAGACGGGCAACTTCGGGAGCGACGCACTTGAACAGTTTTTCATTAATTAGTTCTAATTTATTAGAATAAAAACACAGCCATCTTATTTATGGTAGCGAATCCATGTCCTAGCCACACTAATGCGATGCCACCAACGCAACGCCATGTTGTTTATGGAACATTCGTAACGAGACGCTAGTGTGAATCGCTACTTTTCTGTTTCCTGAATGTTTTTCTATGTTCAGCAGTGGACTTGTGAAAGGCTGTAGTGATGATGATGATGACGATGATGAATGTTTTTCCATTTTTAATATATTGAATAGAGTTCACTGTACTCTTCCAAACGAAGCCGTAAAACTGTAAAAATTGATTGCATCGCTAAACAAAACACGCCAAAGGGCGGGGGTGTTAAGAGGATAATCAAGGGTGTGTGTTGGTGGTACGTCTGCGTAACGATTTTGAAAGAGAATATCAAAATAGCGGAACCCTTTAGCCGCTAGAAAGTGTGCGGGAGAGTGTTGCGAAAACACTAGCTTTCAGCGTTGGTTCAGTGACAAATAAAACTAAAGAAGTCTATGGAAGAAGCGGTTCCGGAAAAAAATATGCCCTCAACGCCAAAAAAGAAAAAGAGACTTTTCGTAATAACTGATGTGGACGAATTTGATGCTAACGCAATTTGACGTCACATATATGACTATTATATGAGAATGATTTCTTAAATTTACGCGAACACTACACATTGAATAAAACTATTATTTACGGATTTTATCGCGTTTAATTACTTTTAATTTATTTTTATTATTATCCCGACGTTTCGGGTGCTTTACAGCGCCCATGGTCACGGGGGGGACTGAGATGTTTGACGTCCCAATGTCATAGTTAGTCCGGCTACCTTCAGTTTTTTAATATTAATTTTTGGTCCGATTTACGCAAAACGAGCTGATAGTATCATGAAGTCTTGCAGTGGTATGCTTGGGTTTGGGTTTAATTTTGTTAATTATAGGATCCCAAGCAGATGGTAGCACCCAACCATCTTCTCTATTGAAATTTGGATGCTTTTTAATTTCAATAGCCTCGCGTATCATCCTTGGTAGGAATCGGTGTTCTTTTGCGAGAATTTGTGGTTTATCAAATCTAATGTAATGGTGGGGACGATCTTGAACATGTTCGCAGACTGCAGACTTCCCAGAGCGTCGGTGCTTCACATCAGCTATATGTTCCTTCACGCGGGTTTTTATAGATCTCTTTGTTTGACCTATGTAAGAGAGACCACATTCACAATCTAGCTTATACACACCTGCATCTTGTAGAGGAATATTACATTTGATGGATGGTAAAAATTGACTAATCTTCTTCAGCGGCTTGTAGTATGTCTTAATGGACGCTCGCTTCAAGATGTAGCCAATCTTGTCCGTGACTCCTCTAACATATGGTAGTAGAGCAGGCGCGCGCTCGACTGTGGCCGGCTTCACTCGTTCACTGTGACGTAGGCGCGGGACCCGAAGCTTGTTGTCTTGCAATACTTGCTTGACGTGCTGAAGCTCCGCGGCCAGATGTTTTCTGTCACAGATCCCTCGTGCTCTCTGAAACAAAGATTTACCCACGGTAGCTAACTGTGAAGGATGATGGTGAGATTCACCATTTAGATATCGGTTGGTATGGGTCTTTTTCCTATACACAGTGTGACCAATAGTGTTATCAGGATTTCGGATGACTAAAACATCTAGGAAAGCTAAAGAATTATTTGCCTCTAACTCCATTGTGAATTGTATTTTAGAGTTTATGGAGTTAAGGTGGTCTAAAAATGCAGTTACTTTGTCAGATGGTAAAATTGTGAAGGTGTCGTCTACGTACCGCTTGTAGAACCTTGGATTTACAGGAGCAGTAAGAAGGGCTTTCTCCTCAAAGTCCTCCATGAATATGTCGGCGACTATGGGAGACACAGGTGAGCCCATCGCCACACCATCTACTTGCTTGTAGAACTCCTCCTTCCACAATAGATAGCCAGATGTGAGGCAATGTTCAAGTAGTATTGCATATTCTTGAGGTTAAGTTATAACTTGTTCGTCCAGTGTATGTTTTGACAAGTTATAACTTGTCAAAACATACACTGGACGAACCGACAATGAAAGTATTAGCGAAGGGAATGAACTTCGCATTAACTCCGCGAAAAATCCCGTACGAAGAAATTATCTGCAGTGTTGAGGATTGTCTGTTTAAGAATAATATCGGTAAGAAAGATTTGGAGGCCATACGTCAAGATATTTCGTCCTTGTTACGTCGTAGTTCAGTGCCGAAACCAAACCTTCCTAAAGACGAATTTACAGCGCTAAATAACTTACGGAACAGACCAGAACTCACGATTCTCCGCGCGGATAAAGGAAATGCTACGGTAGTAATGGACGCGTCGGAATATAATTTTAAAATACAACAACTTTTATCGGACGAAAGTACATATAAAAAGGTCAAAACAGACCCTACAACCAACACGCTTAAAACAACTAGCGATTTAATAAAGAAATACTCCGAAAAATTAAATCTCGACGTGAATTCGCTAATACCATCATGTGTCAAACCACCGAGGTTGTATGGGTTACCGAAGATACACAAACCAAACGCTCCACTACGTCCCATAGTGAGCCAGATCGATTCACCAACTTATAAGCTGGCACAATACTTAGCAAAAATACTATCACCACTAAGAGGACATACCAGAGCACACACAAAGGATTCATACCATTTTGTGAGTGAGATAAAAGACCTACATCTCGCTAACAATGAAACTATGGTCAGTTTTGATGTTCAGTCACTATTTACATGCCTACCTATTGTGGACTGCATCTCAATTGTAACTAGGAAGCTAGAAGAAAATAACATGCCTCAAGAATATGCAATACTACTTGAACATTGCCTCACATCTGGCTATCTATTGTGGAAGGAGGAGTTCTACAAGCAAGTAGATGGTGTGGCGATGGGCTCACCTGTGTCTCCCATAGTCGCCGACATATTCATGGAGGACTTTGAGGAGAAAGCCCTTCTTACTGCTCCTGTAAATCCAAGGTTCTACAAGCGGTACGTAGACGACACCTTCACAATTTTACCATCTGACAAAGTAACTGCATTTTTAGACCACCTTAACTCCATAAACTCTAAAATACAATTCACAATGGAGTTAGAGGCAAATAATTCTTTAGCTTTCCTAGATGTTTTAGTCATCCGAAATCCTGATAACACTATTGGTCACACTGTGTATAGGAAAAAGACTCATACCAACCGATATCTAAATGGTGAATCTCACCATCATCCTTCACAGTTAGCTACCGTGGGTAAATCTTTGTTTCAGAGAGCACGAGGGATCTGTGACAGAAAACATCTGGCCGCGGAGCTTCAGCACGTCAAGCAAGTATTGCAAGACAACAAGCTTCGGGTCCCGCGCCTACGTCACAGTGAACGAGTGAAGCCGGCCACAGTCGAGCGCGCGCCTGCTCTACTACCATATGTTAGAGGAGTCACGGACAAGATTGGCTACATCTTGAAGCGAGCGTCCATTAAGACATACTACAAGCCGCTGAAGAAGATTAGTCAATTTTTACCATCCATCAAATGTAATATTCCTCTACAAGATGCAGGTGTGTACAAGCTAGATTGTGAATGTGGTCTCTCTTACATAGGTCAAACAAAGAGATCTATAAAAACCCGCGTGAAGGAACATATAGCTGATGTGAAGCACCGACGCTCTGGGAAGTCTGCAGTCTGCGAACATGTTCAAGATCGTCCCCTCCATTACATTAGATTTGATAAACCACAAATTCTCGCAAAAGAACACCGATTCCTACCAAGGATGATACGCGAGGCTATTGAAATTAAAAAGCATCCAAATTTCAATAGAGAAGATGGTTGGGTGCTACCATCTGCTTGGGATCCTATAATTAACAAAATTAAACCCAAACCCAAGCATACCACTGCAAGACTTCATGATACTATAAGCTCGTTTTGCGTAAATCGGACCAAAAATTAATATTAAAAAACTGAAGGTAGCCGGACTAACTATGACATTGGGACGTCAAACATCTCAGTCCCCCCCGTGACCATGGGCGCTGTAAAGCACCCGAAACGTCGGGATAATAATAAAAATAAATTAAAAGTAATTAAACGCGATAAAATCCGTAAATAATAGTTTTATTCAATATTATATGAGAAATTAATTCCCTATATTAAGGAAAATTTTGCTTCACGACTGTCACTTAAAGTCCTCGCTGGCAAAATAATTGAAGAAAATAGGACTCACATTTAAAAAAGGGGATATAAGAAAAGGAGAAAGCCTGATTATTTGTCACGCGGTAACTATGAAAAAATTTATTGAAGGAGAAAATCAAATATTAATAACAAGGAGTCCGATTTAGAAGTGTTTGAAAGCTGGTGGAACCATCAGTGATTATTATGGATAACGCACCATATCACTCTCGGATAATAAATGAAATGCCTACTTAAGCCAACAATAAACGCGAAACACGACATAGATGAGTCTATGTTAAAATGTAAGTCGGTCCGTATATTAAACCAAAATCGGCAACCACCAAGATACATTGTCGACGAACTTGCAGCAGAATATGGACACACAATTCACAAGACTACTACCGTACCACTGTCAGAACAGCACCATTGAATTAATATGGGCAAATGTGAAAGGGTATGGAACAAAAATAAGCACAAGTCCACCATTTACACCAAATGAGATGCTTGGACTGCTGAACGATGCGTGCAACCACAGCGCTGGAAATTGAGCAAGTGTAGAAAGTACTAAACAATTAACATAATCGGAATGGTAACGAGATATCGCTTTCGATAATGTAAGAGAACCATCTTTAATTATCCATATTTGTGAAGATTTGTCATCAGACGAAGAGAGTATGTCAGTAGATAATGAATGATTTTGTAAAAATAAAGTTTAAAATATTTCTTTGCTTACATAATTTTCGATTTCCGAAATAATACCCACCAAATTTATTTTAAACTTTCTACATAGAATTATAACAAATTTCAAAAAATAAGAATAAACATTTTATTAAGGTTTTTCGTGTACTCCGGAAGGATTACAATTGTGGGCGTATGTATGTATGTAATAATAAGAATTACACAGAATTATCAGCGATTTTCATTTATCGCCTTACCACATCCCTAAAATTGTTTTCTGGTTGATATGGCTTTGTCAATGAACATGATAGGTTGTCGCCTATTTTTGTGCATTCGCAGATCCTAGGATAAAATTAAGTAGACTACGCTGTGTGAGCAGTCTAGAATTCAATAACATAGTGTAAAGAGTATAGTTGACAACTTCGAACGGAGTGCTACAAACCACTACCCACATAAATGTGACATGGACCTTATACACATGACCTTTGTTTTGTCCATGTTCATTTAATACCTATCCGTTGGGAGATACTATTAAGGTCATTGAGCATAGTTTTTAGGTCCTCCAGAGATTTTGCCATAAGAAATTTATTGTCAGCATATTGAAAGTACTCGTCATTGACGTTAATTTAAGCTATTGGACTGGAAATGTTTATTCTATGAATAGCTTAAAACCGTCCAAATTTTTATGCAATCAAAGGCTATCTTATATTGTACACATTGGAATAGCGGCACAATTATGTTATTTTTAGTAACAACTATCATAAAATTGTTAAAATTGAAGGTAATAACAACAAAAAACACATATTTTGCTTTACACATGCATGCTTACATTATTTATCATTCTAAATTGTATTAGCTATATGACGACAAACAGGTTGCATTAGTTTACCTCGACAAGCGTGCACGATACGGTACGTGCACGTTTCATAAGGCTAATTCCAATAGCATTTTTTTTCATAATTGATAAATTCATTTTGCCCTTTTTTAGTTTCTGCTAATGTTTAATATTGTTGCGCGCCTAAGTTGATATCTGGTACCTGGCACTAGCGCCATCTAGTGTCTGAGAACAGAGCAAGGAGAGCTTTCTGGAAAATGCCATGACTGAACTTTTTACCAAAAGCGCCATCTAGTATCAAATAGAAGAACTAAGCTTTCTAGAAAGCCCCACACTCGAACTTTTTGCACCTGGTCGGTCGGGGCCGGTATTTCCTGAAATATTCTGGATGTTTCGGTGCACAATATAAAGCCGCTGAAAGCCGCAATCGGAACAATATTGAATTGGCGATACGAGCGATGCTTTCGGAGTTAAATAAAGTAAACTAAAGTGTTAAGTGTGAATAATTATTAGTGTGCGGTGGAGCCACGTGTTTAAGGCTGCCGAAAATCTAGTTCCCCGGTCAAAAAATAAAAACGCGAATGGTTTTCCGCGCAACCATCTCCCCCGCCCTTGAAGGATTTCCTTCAAAAAAAAAATAACTAAAACAACTAGAGCTAAGATCAACTAACAAATAACTAACTAACGCTAAGATTACCTAAATTAAACTACAATTTCAATCTAGAAAGCTAATTTAAATTATGGAAGAGGCAAGGGGCACAAACGGATAACAGGACGTAGGTAAGACCCAACCGTGGTCTTAACGCGAGCTATCCTAATTACTCCGTCGGAACCGGGAAAGACCTCCTCGACGATTCCTAACGGCCAGTGGAGAGGCGGCGTATTCTCCTTAGTGAGCACAACTACGGTTCCTACAGCTAAAGGCTCTGTCGCTGTGTTCCATTTTTGCCGAGACTGCAAAGTATGCAAGTATTCCATCCTCCATCGTTTCCAAAACGATTGCACTAACCGATCTAATAATTTGTGGCGTGTGGAAATGCTAAGTCTGTTCTCATCCATATCCGCGGCGGGCAGATACCTTAGAGGCGCTAAAGTCAAAAAATGTGCTGGAGTTAGAGCCAGCGGTTCCGAGGGGTCACTAGATAACGTCCGACAAAGTGGGCGGCTATTCATTACGCATTCAATTTGAGCGAGCACCGTACTTAGCTCTTCGAAGGACAAAAGGGGGATGCCCATATTAGGCCATCGAACGCCCAACAATGTGCATTTGTTAAAAAAATATATCTTTATTTATGGTTATTAATCGCGGTATTCATTTATCCTAAAACAATGGGAATATTTTTGCACAAATTAAAAGTACCGAAAAGATAAAAATAAAATTAGGTAAATACGTAATTCATTAGTCAGTGAATAAAATAAAAAATGTTGCCAATCACAAAAATCATTAAAAAATCGATTCCCCTTTTCAATCGATTACTTATGGTGTCATTATTACAATGCTTATATGATCTTTCGATAATTATTACGATGTTATGATATAGGTTTAAAATAACCGTTGACAATGGATATTTATCCAAAGCAGTCGATACGCAACCGTTATTAACCAAATGTTTACCGACTACAGACGAAAAAGGATGGTTATGTTTTTACTGTGTGTGCGGATTAGGCTATGTTGAATCGTTTTTTGCTATGGTGCTTAAAACGTAGGATGCATTTTATTATTGAGGGAGCTACTATCAAAGAATATTTTATTCGCTTAACTCGTAAAGTACTTGACCAACTTTAAGAATTCTTTCACCACTAGATTGTTATGTATAATTTTAGATATCTAATATAGGGTTAATTTTATTATTGAGGGCGCTACTTTCAATGAATACGTTTTTTGGCTAATCTCAAAAATTACTAGACCGATTTTGAAAATTCTTTCACCATTACATTGCTAATGAGGGCGTTAGCTGTGTGATAAATTATATTATTACAATAAATAATTGCGAGATTAATATTTTCTAAATAAATAAAACTAAATACCTACCTAAGATGTTCAAATCCAATTATTATTTTTACAATTTAAGAATCGTATTTACACACTGTACTTACTCAGATTGATTATTGTAGATAAAGAGGTAATAAACCTAAAGTAAAAGAGCTCCGCTTAAACCAAAAAACTATTTATTAGAATAAAACTAAATGTTGAAAAAAAGTGGTTCAGTGCGAGTCGGACTCGCAGGCCCATGAAGAGTTCAGTAGTAACAAGCATATATTTTAAATCGAGTCAAAATACCACTGTCATTATCGCCAGCAACAAATTATTTTGTTTTTCATAGTGTTTGTATAAATAACAAAGTTGTTTTTGCGGTTCCTTAAAATGTGCTACTTGTATCAAAAAAAGGACTATTATACATTAAAGGGGTTTCTGTGGTTTATTCATTACCAAAGAGAAAAAACTTATTGCGCAAAATAGGTTTTTATTAATTTCAAGTCATCAAAAGCGGCAGTCAACCATTAAAAACTAAAACAACCGTTGTTATAGGCTCGGTTGAATTCATTGACATCCTTCACATTTATAGTTATGATAATTAAACAAGCGAATTACTAGCTGATTTACCAAGAATTCTTTAGAGTATAACAAAACGCTACTGCACAAGTTAACTGTTATTCTTATCTGTTTTTAACATAACATTTAAAATGGAATCATGTTATGATAATTCAAGAAGTTAATTTCCAGCTGATTTACCACGAATTCTCTAAAGCATAACAAAACAATACAGCACAAGCTAACTGTTCTTAAAAATACATTTGAAATAGAGTTTCAATAAATAAAGGAAATTATATTTTAAAAAGCGTGCAGAACTTAAAACGCGTCAAAGATTATTCTTTTTATGATATTATTAATCGAATAAAAATCGATATCATTCCATAGATTTTATGACCGTTAAGTGGCAACATCGTATCCGACAGGTAGGCCGCTGTCACTGTTATGTCACAAGAATTAAATTACGTGTTGTTATCATGTTATTGTTTTGTTATAAAAGTAAAATGCAATTGTTGATCTCTCAACAATTGGTTCGAACACAGCAGGTAAATAGTTGGTACATATCACGATGTGGTATGTCTTCCTCTAAGAAATGCTTTATAACTGAGTTTACTTGAATAATATCAATATAATAATTGTAGCTTCTTTATTAGGTACAAGTTTCGAGTACAGTGAACGTGTAGTGTGGCACTCGCAAAATGCACCAATAGTTCGTCTTGAACATCTATACATCAGCTGTGGCACTGACACTTATGAGAATAAGATCACACACATTGTTTGTCTTCGATTTTCCACGTGAGGAATTATTTGCGCTACGTGAGGTAAGTGTTTAACATGTTTAACATTTCAATTTATTAAATGTGATCCATATATCTGATAATTATACATGTTTTTACACTGATTGTATATCAACTCAAGAACTTGTTTTATTTTTTCACATCTGCCCTAGCTGTATCTGACAAACATACTAGCTTATTTATGAGATTAACCAGTTTTATCAACTACCAAGAAAGGAGACAGTTGATTTTTCATTGTTTTTGGACTGCTGGTAGTCTGTCAGTCCTTAATTATTAAATAATATAGGGCATTAAATCCGTCCTTGTGCAGTAACATTTAACTTGATAAATATTTTATTTATATTTGAGTTTGAAATAAATCTATTTTATTTTTATTTTTTCACTTTGACTTCATTTTTTGTATTTTACATTATTTCAGTTGTCATGCCGTGTATATCATAATTGCTGGCAATGAACTGATAGAACAGCATCATGTTCAACTGCAGAACGGGAACCATCTGAATCATCTAGTCCATCCTCGTTGCAATCTGAAGTGAGTAATGTATTGCACCCAGAACAACAAAGCTTAGATCATACATCACACAGTGTACTGCTAACTAATTATATAAAAGCACAATGTTTTTTACCATGTTGTAACAGTTCCATCAGCATTGCAAGTATGTCTCTTTTGTGATTAACTACATTTTGCGATAACAAACATACATAGTGACAAGTACTATGTATGTGTGTTATACTTGGTAGAGCCATGCTGCAGTTATATTAGAAGTATAGTTGTAGCATGAATGGGTCGGCTCGACCGGGGAAGGAGCACCCTCTCACAGAATACCAGCGTGAAATAGTAGCTTAATGCTGCTGTGTTTTGTATGGTGAGTGTAGAGAACCGGAGACCCTTTTTACTGGAAACGAGAAAATGATTTAGTCCTCACGGGTGACAACGCATCTGCATTTTGATTTGTAATCGAGGATAGATGTGGATGTCTAAGGATCGCAGAAATGTCTCCAGCAGATGGTGAATTTCAGTTAATGACAAGATATGCTAATAAATCCAGAGCCGTGACTATGTGTCGATATGGGTAGTAGAGGTGGTGAATGGCATTTTTAAAACTGAATTTAAAATATTTCATCAAAATTACTTTAACAGGGCTTCTACACATTTGATGATAGACTGCTGTGGCTTCTGCTATAGTTAATAAATTCCACACAAAAATAAGGGACAGGGATGATGCGGCTCAAATACTTGAAATAGTTCATCAAAATATGGAGACAAATAATGATTTTTCTGAGTATGCTAGGGAAAACAATCTAAATAGAGCTAGGGCAGGCAGACTTTAGAAATATAAATGTAGACTTTAAAATGTTAGGGAATTTCCTGTTTTAACTTACAGCGACTTAATATTAATTGCTTGTGTCACATACCAATTAAAGCAAGCTCGCTACTATTATGGTGAGCATATAAGATTTAATGGTTGCTACCGGATAGAACTCTGTAATAACCAGAGGAGCAGCATTATGGAAGGAATAAAGTTAAGCCCTAGCTGATCTTTACTTAGGGCTAGAATTGCAAGTCATCACTATTAGTCGTAAAGTGTATTTTATTATATAAATTCTATATAATATCTAATATATAAATTCTTTTTTAGGAAGGATGCTTGCTACTACCACCTGCTTAGGACCCTGGTAATTAATGAAATTAAAAACCCAAGCATACCACTGCAAGACTTCTAGACACAGTAAGTTCATTCTGTAGATCGGACAATAAATAAAAATTAAAAATCTGAAGGTACTCCGGGTTAACACTGACATTGGGACGTCGGTCACCTCAGTCTGCCGTAACCATGGGTGCTGGAAAGCACCCGAAATGTCTGGAATTAAAAATCAAAGAAATAAAACGCGATAAAATCGATAAAAATAGTTGTTAAAAAAACTGCATTTGTGAAAATAAAAACTTCAAATATTTTCAAAACCCCGACTTTTTTTAAAGCAATTCCTTTACCATTTCATTGTTTTAATTGCATATTATCATATCTATATGCTTTTATATGTGGGCACTCATGGCCGAAGTGTCTATGAAGACTGGGCATGCCCCTTTGATCTCCTATTACTCGGTATAAGTGGCTCTTTAGACTTTTAATATTAGTCTCCCAATTGCCCCCAAAATGACTCGCGGCTGGGACGTTCAGAGACCACTCAATGCGGTTCTCGGCTAGAATGTGAGCGAACTCCGAATTATAATACTTGCTAGCTAAGAGCTCATGTAGTTCCGATAGAATACGTTTTGCACCGACGTAGTTCGTACCGTTATCCGAATATAATTTACTTACAGGGCCTCTGAAATCTTTTAAATGCACCCATAAAGCCTGCTGTGCTTAGATCACCAACGAGTTCTATATGCACTGCTCGAGTAGTTAGACATACGAAAATGCAGACGTAAGCCTTTGTGGATCTTATACCACGCCCGCGAGTGAGCGTGACCTTAAACGGACCAGCAAAATCAGACCCGGTGTGCGTGAAGGGCTTTACCGATTGTATCACTCTACAAGATCTAAGTTCCGCCATTTTCGGAAATGACGGCTTGGGGCGTGCCCGAAAGCAAGCTATACATCTGTGCACCCGATTGCGTATTAAACTACGTGCAGAAAGAATCCAATAATTCTGACGCAAGATCGACATCAATAAATCGGGGCCAGCGTGCGAGTTCAATTTATGATGATAATCGACTAATAAGTTCATGATATGGTCTTTACGCGGTAAAACTATAGGGTGCCGTTGGTCGGAACTCAATTGCGAGTTGGACAAGCGTCCACCTACCCTTACAATCCCATCCTGTAAAATGGCTTAAGGCGTTGAAAGGCGCGACTACAAGCTCTATTCGATTGTAATCTTGTAATTTCTTCAGAGAAGTGCGCACGTTGAAGTTCACGTAATACTAGCGACTCGGCATAGTTGTAATCGGATGCTAAGACATACGGACGTCGCGGTAAAAGCTTCGCGAATCGACAAACGTAAATTACGCTACGCAATAATTTCGACCAAGAGGACAAGCGGTTCGCCAGAGCAATGATTGGAGAAACCTCGCTCGAAACGTTCGCCACTAGAGCGTGTCTCTTCTCTTCCGGCGGTTGTGACACTGACGAAGGTTCGAAATCGGTTATTGGCCATTGTGAGGGATCCAAGTGAACCCAAGAAGGTCCATGGAACCAAAGCGGGTGGTCCATTATTTGCATCGGGGTGAGTCCCCGGGATAGACAATCGGCAGGGTTTTCCTTACCGGACACGTGATAAAAGTTTCGCGTTTCTAACTCGTCTTGGATCTTGGCCACTCGGTTCGCGACAAACGTATCCCAACGGTGGGGTGAAGAATGAACCCAACATAAGGCGACGGTGGAGTCGGAAAAGGCAAATATTCTTTCTATGTGAACTCTATCCCTACATGCGCCGATAACTGTGGTAATAAGCTTGGTGAGTACTAATATTGCGCAAAGCTCTAAGCGCGCCAGAGAGACAACCTTACGGGGGGAGACTCTCGACTTAGAACTAATGAGGCTAATCGAATTTCTACCATTATTCTGGACATGGAAATATACAACGCCCCCGTAAGCCTTCTCGCTGGCGTCTGCAAATCCAACGACCGTTATGCTGCTATTTCTATCGACATTTATATGACGCGGTATTTTAATTTCTCTTAGTAAAGGAAGTTCCTCTCTAAAGCGCTGCCACAATCGAACAATGCTGTCAGGCGGCGAGTCATCCCAATCGCATTCAAATAACCAAAGTTGTTTAATCAAAAGCTTAGCGTATAATACCACCGGAGCTACGAAACCCATGACGTCCCATAATCTAGCAACACATGACAGTATTGTGCGCTTTGTGCATTTCTCTACGGGCGGATTTACCTTAAGGCTAAACACGTCGGACTCTGGTGACCAACACAGACCGAGCACCTTGTGTGTATCGGAATCGTCGAATTCCTTTATCGCCGAAAGACGGTGTGATAGTGGGATTGTATCTAAAACCGGACGCGAATTACTAGTCCACTTCACAAGATCGAATTGACCCGATTTCATGAGCCTTATAACCTCGGCGGCGGTTAGGGTGGCCTCCTCCACGCTATCGACCGAATACACAAAATCATCCATATATAATCCGCTCTCAATTGCCCTCTTAGCTTTAGGATAAGAGGGACCTTCATCGTGAGCGAGCTGTCTCACCGTGCGTAACGCATGAAATGGGCTCGACTTTAAACCAAAACAAACGCGGTTAAATTCAAACACCATTAGAGGTTCCTTTGGGTTGAAACGATATAAAATGCGTTGGAATCTACGGTCGCATTCACGGACCCCTATGCAAAGAAACATTTGGCGAATATCGGCGGATAGTGCTATACTAAACAAACGAAAATTGACTATTATATTAAATAAACTGCCCTGTAAATTTTGCCCACTATAGAGGATATCGTTAAGCGACAGGTGAGTGCTAGTTTTAGCACTAGCGTCGAGCACTACACGTAATTTAGATGTAAGTTTGTCCTCTCTAATGACTCCGTGGTGTGGTATAAAATACGACGGTGTGTCTTCGTAGTTATCTAATTTCGAAGCCACAAGTGATATGTAACCTTCTCTTATATATTCGTTAATGACGCCGTCGTAAGCTTCCTTTAACTGGGGCGAAGCAAGCATCCTACGCTCCAAGCTGTAGAAACGTTTTTCCGCCATTTGACGCGAATCGCCGAGAGATAAAACATCTCCTTTAAAGGGTAGCGCTACACTATATCTACCGTCGCGATCACGAACGGTCGTGCGGACGTAAATTTCCTCGCATAACCTGTCATCTGAACTAGCTATGGGTGGGACGTTCACCTCCTCCATCTCCCAAAATTTGCGGACTAACGACTCGAGCGGTTCGACAGCCATACCACAATAAGAGGTTGCCGAAATACTATCTAGGATGGGGGCGAAGCCAAGGATCACATAGCCCAATACGGTTTCCAGTGCGTAAGGCGCGGTATGCGAGGAGTTGCCCCTGACCTTATTGTTTAACAAAAGATGAGGGAAAAGCGATGCCCCAATGAGCATGTCTATGTTTCCAGGAACGGCGTAAGTGTCGTCTGCTAGAGTCAAATTTTTAAATTCAATCATTGCCGAGGTGTCAACCGAAACGGTTGGCAACCGTTCAGTGACCCTATCTACTACTAGTGCATTTATATCAAAGTTAACGTTACGATCTATCCGAGAATAAAATTTTAAATTTATATATCCCTGTGTCGCTTTACTAGTACCTCCGATGCCTTTAACTACAGGACATGAAAGTGACCTATTTATTACTAAGCCTAAGCGCTGACAACATTGTCGTGTTATAAAGCTATTTTGGGCTCCGCTGTCCAGCAGTGCACGGACGCTTTGTTTGTTTCCACGCGAATCCCTAACCAAAATACGCGCCGTACCCAGTAACACGGTTGAAGGAGGTTGTGCTCCCATATTTGCCAATGAGCACAGAGCGACATCACCAGGTCGACCGCTAGAATCGTTGACCTTAGTAGGGGTGAATTCCTTATCCGCCTTACTTGACGCCGCTATGTTGCTATTTTCAAAATGTAATAGCGTGTGATGTTTCCTGGCGCACTTGCTACATACGGAACTCGAATTGCATTTTGCAACTAAATGCTTATCGCTTAAGCAGTTCAAACATAGGTTGTTTGTCTTTACTAACTTATAACGTTCGCTTGGTGAATATTTACGAAAAGTCGCACAGTTATATAAATTACCGTGTTTATCTTTACATACTATACAAGTATGCTGGAGTGATGTCGGCGTAGCGGTTACGTAAGTTAACGACCCTGCTATTTTAGATGGTTGAGTCTGTCTACGGTCGACGCACTTTTTAATCTCCTGTTTAACGTTAGGAGAGCGCTGCATCACCTTTATTTGATCTCGCACGAACGATGCTAATGAATGAAAGGAAGGCATCTCCGAGCTACGATGCTCCATTTCAAACGCACGCACGGTGTCGGAGTCTAATTTCTTCAATGCTATATGGAGAAACACCACGTCCATGAGGTCATTAAACTTCAAATTCTTAAGTGCAGCCACCGATGCCACAAATTTATCTAGAAACTGCTCTAAGCCGTTGATGTTCGCGGATGATATAGGTTTAAGATCGAATATCTGGTTCAAATATTCGGAAGCTAACATTCTCCTATCTTCATATTTAGTTTTAAGCGTTTCAAATATTAATAAGTAATTGTTTGCTGTAGGTGTAAAACCCGAGCAGATCGACTGTGCTCTGCCACTAAGTTTACTAATTAAGTAATATAATTTTTCAGCGTCCGATAACGATGGGTTGTTGTGTATATTGTTTTGAAAACTACTGAAGAAGAAGGGCCACGTCTTAATATCACCATTGAATACCGGAATATCTATTGGCGGTAACCTAATTGAGTCACGAGGGCGTACCTGCATTTCCGGCTTTGCTTCGCTTTGAGATTGTAGGAGTTTTGCGGTTCTTTTCACGCGACACAACATATCTTCGAATGCCAGCAGCGGTTGGTAGTTCACTATGTATTTCGGGTCGGTTTGTAGTTCCAAATGATTAATTTGGTCTAATATTCTTTCGTAATCTATCCGCAAAGTATCTATCGTTTCGATTTCATTCAAAAAGGCTTCCCGCACTGCCTCTATATTAATGTTCTTTATATAATCACTTATATTCTGCACACGCGAAAAGAGTATGTCCCTCTTGGCATAAAGCGTTTTAATTTTGATTTCACTTCCACTACTGCCATTTTAAATTATTATAATAAAGTTATATTAATCACAATTAATCTCACACGCATAAACGACGTAGGATGAACACTCGGCGTGCCGTATTACGTAATTAGATTGAACACCCGATGCAGTCAAGGCTACGCGTCGTTTGCTAAACCTAATAATTTTATCAAAATTGTGGGGTTAGCGTATCAAACGGTTGCTATCACACCGTTTCAATTATTTAATAAGCTTTAAATTTAACCAAATACGAGCGCTATTAAATGAATAATTCTGTTTGCGAGTACCAAATCAAAATTTTAATTTAAACGAACACTATTTAAGTCTATTCCATAAATTAGAGTGCGTTATCTAAACAATTAATTTAATAATTCGACCAGAAAATGGTTGGATAACCACTAAACACCAATCCAGATCCTGCCGAAGTGACCATAAAATGGTGGAGCCACGTGTTTAAGGCTGCCGAAAATCTAGTTCCCCGGTCAAAAAATAAAAACGCGAATGGTTTTCCGCGCAACCAGTGTGATTTAAGTTTTGATTGGTATTCAGTAATTAAAGTGTCAATTTTGGTAATTCAATCGGCAGTTTTTACTGTCACAAACCCTAAGCTTGTAACAATATGATTGGAAAATTTATTAAGGAAAGAAAAATTATTAAATTTCTATTATAATGTGATGTACAAATTTATATTTTTTTCTGTTAATTCGTTATTGTTTCTGCAAAAGGCCATTAAGAATAGAAGCAATACATTAAGAGTTCATCAGTCGCCATAAAGGTTATTTAATTTTTTTGCATATGTTTTTTATAACTTTGTGGTGTTTTATCACAATATTTTAGCATTAAAACTGAAGGAATCATGTTAAACACTTCAATCATGATATGATATTAAAGTTTTTAATTTATAGGTATGACGTTACAGTATTTGAAAAGACGAATACTCGTTTACCTAACTATTTTGTTTATATTTTTTTTTTACTTTGTCATCTACAATGATCCACAACCAAATGTTTGTTTTAAATGAACAACCATAATTTGTTATTCCATGTGATATTACCGAATCTTCTAGCGTATGATACAGATAGTAGTATAGGATATGGCACTTTATTCTTGATATTATAGAATAGTTCAAGCAATCACCTTAGCTTAATACAAATCGTATCTATATGAGGACCTCAGTTAAATATGTGGTCTATGATTAGGTCTAGGTATTTTGATTTGTATATAGGTCTATAGGTGGTTATATACATTTTTACTTATGCTGGTAGTTGTTGAAAACTCGAAATTGTCGACAAGTGTGTTTACTTTGGGCATAAAGTCTAACTGGTTACACATTTTCTGGTCAGGCATACCTTAAAATTTGAAAATAGAATTGTACAACCAGAGTATTGACATTAACATTGCTTACCAAGCTCTGAAGAGGGATATGCTCGGGTTTTTCGCGTTATAGACTCAGAAATGTACACATCTGCAATAGAAGCAGAGTAACCAACAGATCCGTAGCATAGACACAGCGTAGAGTAACGGATTAGTAATCTGAAGTGTCAATCGGCAAGCCATATAGCACAAAGAACTGACAACTGATTGTAAAAAAGGGTTTTCGAGTGACGAAGCGAAGGGTTGGTCAGCACTTCACTAGATTGAGCGACGACCTTGTAAGATATGCAGGAAGTTGACTGACGCAGTTCGCTCAGGACCGTTTTGTGGCATTGGGGGAGGCTTATCTTCTGCAGTGGACTCATGAAGGGCTGTAATGATAATGGTAATGACGATGATTTGTATATAAAACAACCTTTAATGGTAAAAATGGGAATGGAGTAATGATGATGATGATTAAGTAACATATAGTTTTTATTTGCATCGCTTATACATTAAGGCAGGACTTAAAATATTAAAGTGGGCATGTACTTTCTAAAAAGCAGCCCTTTCACATTTTCAGGAGCCTGGAACCATGGTACTCCTTGGCACCTTACTACGCCTCTTAGATAGTTAGAAAGTTAACAAACAAAGACAACGATGTGCATCAACAATAAATATTAAGGCACAATAAACTACATGAAAATGATAAATATACTTACCATTATAGACACAGTTAAAATATTATTGTTATACATAAAATGTTATTATGAGCTTGCACATGTTTGTTTATACTTGATCTCTACGTTGATCTCTTCCAGCAATTTTTAATTCCATGCACTTTGCTTATCTTCATGGCTTGGAAATACGAACCCGTTCATATAAGGATTAGGGAGGAACATCATATCAAGATAGATTCACCTCTGGCTACGTATCGCTATAAAACCAATACTGCTGATAGCAGAGTGTCAATGGATAAACTGAAAAGACTCTATCCTCAGCTGGTATTAGAAGACTTAAACGAAAATCACGGTGTGTATAAAATCATTACTCAATCATTGTGAAATGCGGAAATCGCAATAAAGAACTACCTTACATTTCAAATAAAAATATCGAAAAAAAAGGCATTGTCAATGTTGAACGACCGTGTGCGTTGAGTATGACAACGTCTGCGATCATCATCATCATCATGATTACAGCTCTTCACAAGTCCACTGCTGAACATAGGCCTCCCCCAATTAATGCCACAAAGCACGGTCCTGAGCCACCTGCATCCATCGACTTCCTGCATGTCTTACCAGGTCGTCACTCCATCTAGTGGGGGGTTGCCCTACACTACGCCTACCGGTACGAGGCTGCCACTCGAGAACTTTTCTTCCCCATCGGTTATCGGTTCTTCGAGCTATATGGCCGGCCCATTGCCACTTCAGCTTACTAATCCGCTGGGCTATGTCGGTCACTCTGGTTTTACTGCGGATATCCTCATTTCTGAGTCTATCACGCAGAGAAACTCCGAGCATAGCCCTCTCCATAGCTCGCTGAGCGACCTTGAGCGTCCTCATACGGCCAGCAGTGAAGGACCACGTCTCAGATCCGTAAGTAATCACTGGCAACACGCACTGGTACACTTTAGTTTTCAGTGATTGAGGTATACCTGACGAGAAGATCGAAGTTGGACTTACCTAGTCGGACTGTTTGTCCCCGGTACACGTACTCATCAACAACTTCGAGCATAGTGCTCCCAACAAATACCGGCATAGGTGTGACATGGACATTAAACATGATCTTTGTTTTGTCCATGTTAATCTTAAGACCTATTCGTTGGGAGACACAATTGAGGTCGCTGAGCATAGTGCTAAGGTCCTCCAGCGATTCTGCTATAAGGACAATATTGTCGGCAAATCGAAGGTGAGTAATGTACTCACCATTGATATTAATACCGTATCCTTTCCAGTCCAGTAGCTTGAAAAGGACTTCCAACGCAGCGGTGAAGAGTTTTGGGGATATAACGCCACCCTCTCTTACACATCTCTGCTGTTGGATAGGTTTCATACTCTGGTTCTGTACTCGGATAGCAATCGTAGCCCTACTGTACAAACACTTCACTACTTCGATATACCGACAGTCAACTTGACACCGCTGAAGAGACTGTAGCACCGCACAAATTTCGACGGAATCAAAGGCTTTCTCATAGTCCACATATGCCAGGCAAAGTGGCAGATTGTACTCTTCGGACTTCTGTACAATTTGCCGAAGGGTATGTATGTGGTTTATGGTACTAAAGCCTTTTCGGAAACCGGCTTGTTCGGGAAGCTGGAAGTCATCGAGTCTGCGTGAGAGACGATTCGTAATGACTCTCGAAAACAGCACGTAGACGCGGCTCAGAAGGGAAATCGGTCTGTAGTTCTTCAAGAGAGCGTTGTCGCCTTTCTTAAAGAACAAGGCCACCGCATTTCTGCTCCACGCGCCCGGAGTAGTGCCACCATGGATGAGGGAATTGAAGAGCTTCTGAGGAACTTCAAGTACCGGTGTTCCACCCGCTTTCTGAAGCTCTGCTGTAAATCCATCCTCGCCTGGGGCCCTGCCGTTTTTAAGGCGCTGGAGAGCCTTTCTAATCTCGCTCAGACTGACGTCCGGAATATCATCGAAATAGTGTCCGATGAGATTTACTCTTGGATCGTTACTCACACTTGCGTGTGGCTGCAACGATGATGTGTACAGCTGCCCATAGAACCTCTCAATCTCACTCGAAATCTCAGGTGTCCCGGAAACGATGCTGCCATGTTCAGACTTTAGCTTTGACAGTTGGCTCTTACTGGCATACAGATCTCTGGCAAAGACTTTGGAGCCCTAATTCCGCTCCATAGCTTCTTTAATACGCGCAGTATTAAAGTTGCGTAAGTCTCGCCGCATGTATTTGGAGATCTGTGTGTTCAGTAGCCTGTATGCTGCCAAATCTGTTGACGATTGCAGCCTCATCTTCCGCCTAACAGCCATGAGATTAAGAGTTTTTGTGTTCTTCTGCGGCGGGTCTTGCAGAACTTAGCTCCGTCCATATGGACAGTTTCGACGAGCTTGTCATTCATATCATCCACTGCATTGCAATCTTCGGGACACTGAAAGCTGAGACACTGAGACATCACTGAACAGTTGGCGTCTGGTCATCATAATGAAGTCAGTCTCATTTCTTGTCGACCCATCGGGGCTCGACCAGGTCCACTTCCTGTGGGGCCGCTTCTGGAAGAAAGAAGTCATCATAAAGAGTCCCTCTTTCTCCATAAAGTCGGCCAGCTGCTGGCCCCTTCGGTTCCGTTGCCCTACTCCAAATTTCCCTACCTTCAGCTCACCGTTTTCTCTTGTGCCTAGTTTTGCGTTGAAGTCTCCCATCAATATCGTGTAGTGGGTTTTGGAGGAATGCATGGCTCTGGAAATATCCTCATAGATTTCCTCCACCTCTTCATCGGGATGTGCCGAGGTTGGTGCGTAAACCTGCATGACCTTCAGCGAATATCATTTGGTGATTCGAGAATCAGGTACGTGACCCTCGTCGACACACTCCGAATCTTTACAACGTTATTGACGAGAGATTTGTGGACGATAAATCCGATACCTCCTTGGGACAGATGGTCGCCCTCCCGGTGATAGAACAAGTTGCCGGACTCGAGGATTACCGTGTCCTCCCCCTCTCTTCGGACCTCGGATAATCCAATAATATGCCAGCGCAACTTGTCTACCTCTTCTTCCAACTCCAGTATCTTCTCGTCAGTCCTCAGGGTGCGTGCGTTATATGTTGCCAGGTCGAGTCGTCGTAGGTGGCAACCGAACCTCCACCGGAGATTTTTAGCACCCCCTTCCCCGCCGTTACCACGGTCGCCACCATAGCCAGGAATAGCGGGGCCACCGGGAATTGTGGGCCGTTTGTTTGCGTCGTTATTCATGGAGAGATATTTGCCATAATTGACACGCTTGGCGAGTGGGTTGGTAACCGCAGTTTTTTTATTATATCACTGTTGCAATCAGGACGATGCTGCTGCCCATCTCCTGCCTGTCTCCCTCTGTTGCCTCTTACGACACCCACGGGAAGATATGGGGTAGTGGATATTCTTAACCGCCACTACACGGAAATCGACGTCTATGATGGAAAAATTAAATACGTAGGACACTTAATAAGTTTTAAGATATACAAAATTTATTCTAGATACTATTAATATGTATTTTAAATCTATTCAAAATATTTTCCATCCTGGTCCATACAAAGTTCCATTCGCCTAAGCCAACTCTGAAAACACTTCCGGCAGTCTTGATTTGACAGATCGGAAATCGCTTCTTCGTAGGCAGCCACGGCTTCTTTGCCGCTTGAAAAAAACTTGCATTTTATTTTTTTTTTTGACTCTTGAGAACAAAAGAAATCGCAAGGAGCTAAGTTAGGGCTGTAGGGTGGGTGAGTTAGAGTTTCAAAACCAGATTCCCCAATAAATGCTTTTGTTCTAAAAAAAAGGTATGTTAAGAGGCTTTATCGCGCTGCAGCATGATTCACCGAAGCCCGGTCTTTGGTCTTCTCGCCCGCACAGCTTGAAACACTTTGGGTAATGCAACTGTAGTATACCATTCAGAGTTGACCAACCTACAATTTTCCAGCATTGACGACGACAAATGTCCGCTCCGCGAAAAAATTAGCCACCATTTTTTTGCGAGGTCTTTGCAGTTTTGTCGGTAACTATCCTTCTGAGTAGACCCATACCGATGATTGCTTTTTATTTTCCGGATCATATTGACAGATCCATGTCTCGTCACCAGTAGAGATTTCTAAAACACGCCTAGATGCCCCGCTTTCAAAACGTAGACTCATTTCATTGCACTAATCCACACTAGTTTATTTTTCGCTTTCGGATAGCAAGCGTGAGATCCATCGACAACAAAGCTTCCTCACTCCAAGATGTTGATGTAGGATTGTATAAATGCTCCCCGAACTAATGCCTACAATCTTTTTGATGTCCGTATATGTGATTCGTGGGTCTTCTTGCACCAACATTTCAGTAGTCCGTACATTTTCTGCCGTTACTGTTGTTTGCGGGGCGCTGGTTCTTTAAGGATAATTTTACCCCTTTTGAATTCAAAAGTGGTTCAAAAGGGGGGGTCATTGTAGAAGCGTGCTCGTCGCGTCCCCTGCCAGCCCTTTTCAGGGCTGCAATTCTACACAGCTGCGCACCCATGCAAACGAGGGTTAGGACGTCCCCCCAAGGCGACGCACACCAGCTCGTCCCCGTTGGTGTGGAATGCAGCGCGCAAAGCGGCGATGGGGACCGCCACCCGTCACGCACAGCCCGACACGGCGGAAGGTGGAGGACGGAGTGCAGAGTTGGCACGTGGAATGTTAGAGGGGGCATGAGAGTTAAGACGAATGAGTTGATCGAAATAATGAAAGAAAGAGAATTAGATGTCGTGTGTGTGTCGGAGACCAAACGGAAAGGCAGTGGTACTGAAGAGCTCCCTGGCGGGACGTTAGATATATGGACCGGAGTCCCGGAAAGCGAGAACGCCTGCCAGGGAGTGGGAGTGCTGTTGTCGTCCCGGTTGGTCGATCTTATGACTGAAAACAAGGTTGTGAACTCAAGACTTCTCTGCGTTCGCTTCAAAATGGGACTGACGAAGTTATTTCTTTTGGCTGTTTATGCGCCGGTAGCTTCGTCGTCCAGGGCTGAGCTGGAGGAGTTTTGGGAGAATGTAAGAGAAGTTCTAGATTTGGTTAAGGGAAACGAAAGAACTGTTGTATGTGGTGATTTGAATGGATGGGTAGGTATCGCTCGACCAGGATACGAGTCGGTGCTTGGAAAGTTTGGCGATAAAAGGGTTAATGATGCTGGCAAGCTTATACTGGCTGTATGCAAGGAAAAGGGTCTTCTTGTGACAAACACTATGTTTAATCACAGGAAAATCCATATGTACACTAGAGAAAGAAAGAATGAGAGAAGTATGATTGATTTGTTCCTGGTGGATGACCGACTGCGAAAACAGGTGATGGATACACGAGTGTTCAGGGGTGCTGACCTGGGAACGGATCATTATCTAGTAATTACTAGATTTAGGGGTTTGTTCGCGGGTTGGCGCTACCGGACGGCAGTAACAGAACCACAGTCGGTCTGTCGCATCCGAAGCTGGAAGCTTCAGGAAGCGGATACTAGGGACAAATATCACACGAAGGTAGCCGAAAAGCTTGACACCATCGATGGCAGGAAAGAATGTGTGGAGAGAACATGGCAGAACCTTAGGGATGGAATGGTAAGTGCAGCGGAAGAAGTATGTGGAACGACAAAAAGAGTTAGTAGTAAAAGAAGAGATGCATGGTGGAATGATGAAGTGAGAGAAGCTGTAAAAAAGAAGAAAAAAGCATGGTTAGACTACTTAGCCTCTAGTAACGATGAGCATATGAGAGAGAAGATGAAAGAAAGATATAAGCTGCAGAAAGTTCATGCGAAAACATTGATTGAGGAAGTACGTGAAAGGTGTAGAATAGAAGCGGACGAGAGGTTGTCGCACAACTTTAGGGAAAACTCCAAACTCTTCTGGAAAGAGGTTGGAAGGTCCCGGAGTGGTGCGACAGCTTTAAGAATGAACAAAGTGCTTTCGAGAACCAATGACGTCCTCTCAGAAAAATCGGACGTCATGCAGCGATGGAGTGAATTTTATAGAGAAATGTATGCGTGTCATGATCTTAGTGAAGGATCCGGGGGTGACGCCGTGACTGGCACACCAGACACGGACCTCGATGACACAGGTCATCAGCATGAAAGAGATTGAACGTGTGATTCGAAGTTTGAAATGTGGTAAGGCTGCGGGACTAGACAGAGTTACTGCTGAAATGGTCAAGTACGGTGGGCCTCGCGTCTGGGACAGCTTTCATCTGCTGTGAAATTTGTGCTGGCGGACGGGAGATGTCCCGGATAATTGGCGATCCGCGGTCATTGTGCCTTTATATAAAGGTAAAGGTTCACATTTTGACTGCGGGTGCTATCGGGCGATCAGCTTGACCAGTTTAGCAAGTAAAGTTTACTCGAAGGTTTTGACACGCAGGATGCAAGAGAAATCGGAAAGATTCTTATGGGAGGCACAATGCGGATTTAGACCTGGAAGAGGATGCACGGATCAAATGTTTTCTCTCCGCATGATCACGGAGAAGCTTCTGAGTGTTAACCAGAGGATTTTCTGTGCTTTTGTGGATCTGGAGAAAGCATTTGATAAGGTTATAAGGAAGAAAATGTGGGAACTGTTGCCGGGATATGGTGTCCATCCGATCCATGACCATCCGATTGTTAAGGGCTATGCAGTCACTTTACTATGACTGTAAAGCCTGTGTGCGGGTAGGGCATGACCTGTCACCCATGTTTAGCGTCCAAGCGGGCGTAAAACAGGGTTGTGTCATGTCTTCCTGGCTGTTCATACTGTATCTCGACAGCTGTTTACAGAAGCTGAAAGATAGCTGTTTGGGTGTGAAATTGGGTGACATAAAAGTTAATTGTCTGCTGTATGCTGATGATGCAGTGCTTATTGCACCATCAGAAGCAGAACTGCAGGCATTAGTCACGTGTATGAAAGAGGAATGTGAAATTAAAGGTCTCCGTTTGAATGCTAATAAAACTAAGGTTCTGGTATTTGAAAAGGACGAAGAGAGAACGAAATGTGAAATATGGGTAAATCAGGAATGTCTAGAACAGGTGCTTTCAGCCGGGATGGAAGATGTGATTTAGATGTGGATAGGCGTGTCGCTGCCGGAAACAAAGTCAATGGTGCCCTGAATGTATTAGTAAAAAGGCAAGGCGTGGTGAAGGGTGCACGCCTTGCAATACACAACGCAGTGTTGGTACCGACATTGTTATATGGCAGCGAAACCTGGGTATGCCAGAAGAAGCATAAAAGCAAGTTGAATGCAGTGGAGATGCGATCTCTTCGTAAAATGTGTGGCGTTACCATAGCTGACCGAAAGCGAAACGAAGAGATTCGCAATATGGCAGGATTGAAAGATGACCTTATCACAAAAATTGATAGGGGCGTACGCCAATGGTTTGGGCACGTTGAACGAATGAGTGAAGACCGAATGGTGAAGAAAATATATAGAGCGAAAGTAAATATTAAAAGGTGTCGAGGTAGACCGAGACTAACTTTCGAAGACCATGTGAGCAAATTGCTCGAAGAGGGGAGGGTCAAGAGTACTCGGATACCAAGACGTGCATGTATGAAGAAGTTAATGAACCTGAAAGAAGCGAAAGAGGTATGTAAGGATCGTGACACTTGGCGATCTGTTCTCTCTGGCTACCCCGTTAGGGATTGTGCGTGACGATAAGTAAGTAAGTAAGTAAGTAAGTGAATTCAAAAAACCACCTAAAAATTATGTCGTGTGATGTAGCTGATTCCGCTAATGCTGATTGTAATCGTTGTAAACTTAATTGTTCGGTTAAATCAAATTTGACATCATTATAGATCATAGCGTGCAAATGTTCACGGTTAAGATCCATCGTTTTAAATGAAAAGCGCGGGAAGCGTTGCAGGAAATTTGCTTTATAGAAACATATAACACGGGTGCGTTCAATTTTTAAATTTTGAGCATCTCAAAACTTATTGATTGACCTACGTAGCGTTTGGCAATGTAGCTATTATTACTCGTAATTCTTGTAAGAATACCAATTCACGCGTATTGACAATTCTACTACATATTAGCATATAGTTTTTTTTTATAAAATAAGGGTGACAAACGACAAACGAGCACGCAGTCCACCTTATGGTAAGTGGATGCTGTGGCTTTTTCACCTGGTAAAGAAAGCGACTAGAGTACCCGATGTAGACGGTCAAATAACCAATTGCTTGGAACTTCTGCTGACAACCGAACCAGAAAGGTTAAAAGTACAGGTTATCCCCCCTTTGAGTACATCTGACAACAGTCTGGTGAAATTTGTATCTTCATATTCTTCACCTGATTACGAGTTCCAAGATGTTCGACGAATATGACGATACAAGTCGATTGATTGGGATGAGATGCGACCTTTTTCATCTTATCTTTGGCAAGAGGTTTGTTCCTCTTCTGCGGATCCATTGAGTTGCGCGGATTCGATAACCGATACGCTGCATCAAGCTATGGACTATTTTATCCCCTTTTCAGACACTACCACTGGTAGCAAAGCTTGCCCATGGTATAGCGCTGAATGCGATCAAGCTGAAAAACGCAAGCATTTAGTGTACCCGTCCTGGATTGCCACTCAAAATCGCAAAGCTCCGTATATCAGCTCCAAGAAGAGAATTTTCAACCAGACCACCAATTCTTACAAAAAAGCATTACGGAAAACCAGTCTCGATCGCATTAAACATACTGGCGCAAACACTCTGCCATACCATCCGGCACTAGAGCTTTTTGTTCTCTTGCCAAAGCAGTTGAGACAAACTTCTGTAGTTGGCCTTCAGTGCCTCTGCTGGTAAAACCAAATGGCACACTGGCACATACGGCTAAAGAGAAAGCGGACTTGTTTGCATCTCTATTTGCCTATAATTCGCGTCTGGAGAGTGGCAACAACATTGAACCAAAATTACCTCAGTGTGGGACAACTATATCAGAGGTTCGGATCACAAATAAGTAGGTTCTCAAAACCTTGCGGTGTCTAGAAATGAATAAAGCTAGTGGACCAGATGGTATAGGTACAAGCTATACTCGTAGTTCTAAAGGCTTGTGAACCTGAGTTGTATTTTGTATTGACACGCTTGTTTCGCCTCTCATTTAGGACTAATAGTGCCAAAATCCTAGAAGCTGGACAACTTGCAGCCCGTTCCAAAAAAAGGCAGGCGTGCTGACCGTGCCAATTATAGGCCCATCTCTACTAAATCCATACTCTACAAGATTATGGAGTGTATACCTAGAAAAAATGACCTTCTTAGTAACCGGCAATACGGGTTTCATCGAAATCGGTTAACTGGGGACCTTCTAGCGTATGCCACAGACGTATGGGGCGAGGCACTTGAAAACAGTGGATACTTTGCTTGCTATTTCCCTTGATGTCTCGAAGGCCTTTGACAAAGTTTGGCACGCTGGCCTTTTGGATAAGCTTCCAGTGTACGGCTTATCCCCTGATCTAGTTGACTTTCTAAGTAATCGGTCTCTCCGGGTCGTCATCGATGGTTGCTCATCCGATCCTATGACGACTAACGCCAGTGTTATTCAGGGGTCCGTTCTCTCCGCAACTCTCTTCCTGCTTTATAATAATGATTTGCTTATACCCGTTATCTATGGGTACGCAGACGACAGCACAATTGTGAAGAGATACCAACTAAGTCCTTGGACCATTCGGGATCTAATTCAGTCTGAAAAAGAAGCTATGGTAGAGCATGTAAATTTCACACTTCAGACAGTTTCCGAATGGGGCGATGCTAATCTTGTGAAATTCAACGCCTCCAAAATACATGCTTGTCTTTTCAGCAAAAAAGGAGCCACCTCCACTTGCTGGGGTTGAGATATCCTCAAACTTAACTCCGGGCAGTTCATTGAGTCCAAGCTAGGAGTACTTGCAAGGGTGTGGCGATACTTCACGCCGGGACAGCTGCTATTTTACATAAAGCGCAAGTCCGGTCGTACATGGAGTATTGCCATATGTAATATATGGGCTGCTGCAGAATGCCACCTAGCAGCTTTGGACTTAATGGAAAAGCGTGCTAAGAGGCTTATTGGTGACCCAAATTTGGTTAAAATAATCTTACCAGCCTCGAACACAGGCGCAAAGTAACCAGCCTTTCGGTTTTCTACAGGGTGCAATTCGGAGAGTGTGTGCAGCAATTGCATTGCAATTTCTCCCTCTTCCTTCCACCATCTGACAACTAGACGTTTGGCCAGTCTCCACCCTCTCGTTGTTGACTTACCAGGTATTCGAACCAAACGGTTTTCTACGTCGTTGAACATGCACACAGCAAAGGAGTGGAATAGGTTGGCAGCAGCAAGCTTTTGTTGAGTCAGTGCTTAGGTTTTCGCTTTTCGCAGCAAGTATTTTAATTTTATTATTGTAAATAAAAAGTTTTGAGTACGTTTAGGATGCGCAGCATCATACTAGTTTGTAAGTTTAAGCAAACTGTAGCATATTGACTTTGTAATTTAAATGCAATTATAAATGTTTTGTGAACACCAAATACACGATTCTATGTAAATACGAAAATTAGTCTTAATATCAATGATTTCAAAAGGAAGTATAGGCCCATCTACTCGTAACTTTTTCATACAAGAAAAAGTAACGCATCTGTCATAATACAAACGTCATATCAAAACAAAACGTAACCAGGGTCGGATTTAGTAGTATAATTATCCTAATTGTACCATTGTTTCATAGTTTTGTAGTACATAGTATATTACTAAGCGAAAATACGATAATTGTACCTAAAGTTCGACTTGTTTTATTACTGGGTCCTTTTACATTTTAATATTAACCCTACGATATCGAGAATTTCTGTATTGTACATGAGTACCGCGTTTTTTTTTAAAGAAAATTGGAATTAGCTCCCTTTCTGGTCAATCAATGCATTTATGCTGCATCCTTGATACAACTATAATGAGAGGGTACTACGATAAAAATTCTATGCTCCAGAAGCAATCGGCTTAAAAACTGAAATTTAAAATATTTTATGAATCAGAGTTCCAGATTCAATTGAGCAGATATGGTTTCTTTTATACTCTTTTCGTTTTAACCTTATTGAAAATAAAATATATTAGGTACCAATATTCAAAATTTAACTTACACTAAGTTCAGAAGTAAAAATAAAAGCGTCAAAAAACGGAACGTATAGATAAACTAGACGCGTGACGCTAAAATCTTGGCATATGGAAAAAAAATTATCACGTTTGACGTTTCAACGTGATAATTTTTTTAAAATAGTGTAATTTTATTTACCACATACAATATTTTTGAGGGTCTGAATCCAACCCTGGCCTAAACATGGTAACGTAACTAAACGAACTATAAACTAGAACTTTAAAAATGCGTTTATATGATAATTAAATTGTAATAAAATTGATATAAGGTTATTTACCGATGATACGATATCCCATGTTTTTTTTTAAATCTTTGCACCGTAATTTTTGCATTATTTACCACGCAACTAGACATATTTGTAACCGGCAAATCTGTCCTGCGTGCGCACCACTGTCGACCGATTTGCGTTGGCCCTAAACTGTAATTTTAGGGCCAGCGCACTGGTCCGTTTTAGTTGTTCGGTCGGCCCGGTCCTTACGCTAGTAACATATAAGTCAATGCTTAATATCACTAAACATGTTGTTGTCTATTTTTTAATGTTTTCAATTTGAAATTTTACTTTAGAAAGTATAAAACAAAAATATAATCCGCTGCCAAAATGTATTGCTGATTTTGGTAGAATTGAGATAGTATGATGTCTGGTTTATTTATTTGATAATATATGTACATATTTGTATACAGAGTATTTAGTTTGGTTCTTAAGGCCTTATACCTAGCGAACGACCTTGAGCGTTCGGTCCGCCGACTCTCGCTATAATATATCGCGTAAGAAATCTGCAAGATGCCACCTACTGGTACGAACGTAGTATTATTTTTTCAATGTCAATGAACTATTTTATGGAAATAGATACGGCAGACAATGATAAATGTAATTTAATTTTGTTTATTCGGTATATTAGTTGCATTATATTAGAATTATGTGTTCTCATATATTACTAACTAATTAATAAATAACTATTTTGATTATTTTTAACGAAGTATATACTATACTGCTAATATTGAATAAGCTTTTTATAGTTTAAATTATAATATTTGTCGAAATGTTAAATATGGATTCGAACTATACATGGTAACGGTGCTTCATTTTTATTATTTTTATTTACTTACATATTTAGGATATGTTTTACCTCGAGGTCAAATATAATTTAGAGGAGCAACAGTTATTACTAATATTTTATCTGCTATTCCTTATTTAGGAACAATATTATTAAATTGAGTTTGAGGGATATTTACTGTTTATAATGCTACATTTATTATTTTAATATTTACTTACTGGGTAGGTATCAGTAACTAAATAGATATTTTTTACCCAATCACAGTAACTAATGAGGTATTGTGATTATTCGTGATTATAATAATACTGGGTGGGTATTAATAAATAGAACAAAATAAAATATGATGTAAATTTTATTATCTTAAATGTAAGAAATTGATTACAATTTTTTTAACTTTCTAAAATTATAAACAAACAGCTGCAGCTATTAAATGAACATATGCGCATACATACGCCAATATGGTTATATATACATACAAAGTAATGATTATTATTTTTAGGGTTCCGTAGTCAACTAGGAACCCTTATAGTTTCGCCATGTCTGTCTGTCCGTCTGTCCGTCCTCGCTTAATCTCTGTGACCGTTCGCACTACAAAGCTGAAATTTGGTACCAATATATGTATCAATCACGCCGACAAAGTGGTAAAATAAAAATTGGAAAAAAATGTTTTATTAGGGTAGCCCCCTGTACAGGAACGGTAGGCAGGTGCTCTTCAATGATTGATTTATTGAACGTTTGTTGGTTATATTTAAGTCGTCTTATTGCTAACAGTGTGTATCAGGTAATAATCAAAATTTAAACAGACAGAACTTATAACTAATTGCACGACGTGCTGTGATTGGTTGCCAACAATGACGAGCTCTGATTCGTACATAAAAGTTTGGTGTTCCGGTGCGTCGCTAGACGGCGTTAGTAGTCGCGCCAACATGCCGGCCGCCTTGGAAGCTCCAGCTTCCAATGATGTATCTACGTTGCCGCTTGATTGGAGATGCCGCAGGCTGCATCCATGTTGTCGTCCTCTGCTGATGATACAGGCAGAGGGCAGATTTTCGAGAACGCTCGTTGTACAGGACCCGTAGCAGTTTGGATGGTGGCGACACGCGACACGCCGTCCTTTCCAGGGAAAATATGGGTAACTCTGCCCATACACCATTTAAGGGGTGGTAAATTGTCCTCCTTAATAACGACAAGCGTGTTTAATGCTATGTCTTGACTGTTCGCCTTCCACTTCGTTCTTGTCTGAAGTTCAGCAACATACTCTTGTGACCAGCGTTTCCAGAAGTGCTGTTTTATTTGTTCCACTCTTTGAAACCGTGTCAAGCTGTGAGTCCGTGCTTCGGTTAGGTCTCTGCAGGCTGGTGCAGTGAGTGGCCGGCCGATGAGGAAATGAGCTGGGCTTAGTGGACGAAGATCATGTGGATCTGAGGACATAGGACTTATAGGACGGGAGTTTAGGACTGCTTCGATCTGTGCCAACACAGTGCTGAACTCCTCGTACGTCAAGTTAGCGGTACCCACGACACGCTTAAGGTGGAACTTACAGGATTTTACTCCTGCTTCCCACAATCCCCCAAAATGAGGAGCATAAGGGGGAATAAATTTAAATTCAATATTGTCAGTTGATAATTTATCAATTATTTGCTTTGAATTTCGTTCTAACATTTTGTTAATCTCTTTCATGGCTCCAATGAAAGTTCTACCGTTATCTGAGAAAATTTGGGCTGGTTTACCTCGTCGTGAGATGAATCTTTTAAGTGCTAATATAAATTCTTGAGCAGCTAACGTACTGACAAGTTCTAGATGAATGGCCCGGGTAACAAAACAAACGAATATGCAAATATAACCCTTTTCCAATTTAGCTCCCCTTCCTTTGCGATTCAGTACGTTTATGGGACCCGCATAATCCACTCCACATCGAATGAATGGGAAACCAGGTTCTATTCGTTCAGACGGAAGGTTGCCCATGATTGGCGTTAGGGTTTTACCTTTCATTCGAGTGCAGCGAACACATTGGTGGACAACCTTTCTAGCTAGGTTTCTACCCCCTAACGGCCACCAATTCTCACGCACGGTGGCCAATAGCAGCTGGGGACCAGCATGAAGAAGCTCTTTGTGTTGATGTTGAAACAACAACTGTGTGAAGTTGTGTTTACTTGATAAAAGTATCGGGTGCTTCTTGTCGTAATTAAAGTCAGGCGAGTTACTAAGACGGCCACCTACTCTAATTATATCCCTTTCATCTAGAAATATATAAAGCCTAGAAATCGAACCTGAAGTTTTTAAGGGTAAGTTACGTTTTAACTTATCATATTCCATTGGAAACGATTCGCGTTGAGCAAGACGCGCTAACGACTGTAATGAGTCATTCAATTCATCTACTGATAACGGCCCCTGTGTACGATCTTTCTTTGGAGTGCGTAAGTTATGTATGTATCGCAGCAGGTAAGCGCCGGCGCGCACGATACGCTGATAAGAACGAAACCTTTCAAAATTAATAATTTTATTCTTTGTTACATCACAAACCATAACCGCTGTCGTTTGTGATTTTAGTTCTGGTAACCATGCCGACTCAGAATTTTTTAAGAACTCAGGTCCGCTCCACCACAGATTACTGTCAATGAGTACATCAAGACTAAGACCGCGCGAGACCAGATCCGCTGGGTTATTTTTGGTTCCTACATGTAACCATAACGCATTACTTGTTATTTCATTAATCTCCACTATTCTATTTTGAACGAATGTTTTTAACGAATGTGGTGATATACGTAGCCATCCAAGGACAATAGTTGAGTCTGTCCAAAAGTAAATTTTGTGGAAATTAACACGCAATGACTCGATAATTTTCCTATATAATCGTGCGCCTATTAAAGCCCCGCACAGTTCTAATCGGGGTATGCTGACTGGTTTAATTGGTGCAACTTTACTCTTTGCACACAATAATCTAACAGTCACCGATGAGTCATCAGAGTAGGTGCGAACATATGCGCATGCACCATACGCACTCTGCGACGCGTCCGTGAATACGTGTAATTCTATAAACTGTGTGTGTGCGCTCATAACATGACGCGGAATACGTAGGTTATGCAAATATTGAAGTGTGTCAATAAATTTTTCCCAGGATAAAGCAATATCACTGGGAACGGGATCATCCCAATTTATCTTGCACAACCACACTTTTTGCATCAATATTTTAGCTACTACGACAGCCGGTGTTAAAATTCCTAGAGGATCGTATATTTGTGCGATTATCGACAACATTGTACGTTTACTTAGTAAATTTGGTCTAACTACTCGTGTGGTAAAATGAAGTTCATCACTTTTATTATACCAACCCACTCCTAAAGTCTTAGTTTGGCAATGTTCGCCTAATGACAAGTCTTTAGATATGTCGTGGTCACTGATATCAACGTTAAACAACCACTTACGCAACGGTAAACAAGCCGAGTTTAAAGTATTTCGTAACTTCTCACAGGTATCGAGTAAGCTATTTAAATCATTGTCACCTAGGATGACGTCATCAACGAAAAAATCCTATCGGATTACTCTCGCAACCTGCTGATCCTTACATTCCAGCGCGAGCTGGCGTAAACATCTCATACTAAGGTATGGCGCAGACGCAGTGCCATACGTTACGGTGTTTAGGCGATATACACGTATTGGGTCCGACGGAAGTTTACGCCATAATATCAATTGTAAATCTCGTTGATCTGGTTGTACAAGAAAATTCCGAAACATTTTCTCAACGTCCGCACAACCCACGTATTTATATTGCCTAAAGCGTAATAAAATGCTAAAAATGTCATTCTGAAGTGGTGGACCAATATGTTGAATATCGTTCAACGACTTACCGGACGACGTCGCTGCGCTTGCATCGAAAACAGTGCGCAGTTTAGTCGTACTGCTATTTTCATTAATGACGCCGTGATGCGGCAAAAAATAGTGGGGTGACTCATAAGTTTCAACGCAACTCATATGACCGAGCCTTTCATATTCCCCCATAAAATCTACGTATTTTTCCCTAAATTGTGGCGAACGAGCGAATTTTCGTTCTAACGACAACAAACGTTTTTCAGCCGCTGTGTAACTGTCTCCGAGCACATCAGCTGATTCCTTTAAAGGAATGCGTACGGAAAACCTACCATCTTCCATACGTTTTGTCGTTTTGACAAAAATGTCTTCGCACGCACGTTCGTCAGCACTAAGGATGTTTTTATTAACGTTATTGTTTATCTCTTCGAGTTCCCAAAACAATTTCAACTGTATGTCAATTGTTTGGGAGAAATTACATTGCACACTCTTAACGGGAAGTGGGTTATTATGTAAAGGTCCCGACATTATCCAACCCAATTTTGTATTTTGTAAATAAGGTCCTTTATTCAACTTAATTTTGCCATCACACAATAATTCCCAGAACTTATCCGCGCCTATCAGTATATCGATATCTGACGATGAGTGAAAGTTCGGATCCGCAAGTTGAATATTATCAGGTAAACTCATATTATTTACATCGACACTAAATGTGGGTAATTGATTTGTAATGCACGGCAACACTAAACAATCAATGTTCATACAAAACGAATTTAACCTTGAACGTAATTTTATTTTACAAATGTGGGTGGACTGCGAAATTGTTTGACCTACCCCAGCAACGTGATAAGTGGACTGTATTAACGGTGCATTCAATGTTTCACATAACGATTTCTTTATGAAACAATGTTGACTACCATTATCAAGCAGAATGCGTACAGTGTGATATTTGTTATTATAATCTGCTATGTCCACTAACGCTGTAGACAGCAAAACGTTGGGTAATAACGAATATTCCTGATTACTGTTTTGCGATTCTGAGTGGTTAGCCGTAACGTGTAATGATGACGAGACAGTGGAGACGTTAGCGGTGACCGGCTGTGCTGATGCACTCGACCCGCTCACCTGTGATGCGCCGTCTACCTGCCCATCAATGTGAAGCAAACTGTTGTGCCTTTTATCACACAACCTACATGGCCCAAACTTGCATTTGTCAAGTGGGTGGGTTGCGCGTAAACAATTGATGCACAGCTGATGCGTTTTAACTATCTTATTCCTTTCTTGGATAGACGAATTAAGAAACCTTGAACAGGAATAAATCGCGTGATTACCATGACACATCACACACACGCGGCTTTGTTTTAGTTTCGTATTACCCTTATTGTTATTGTTAGTAACGTTCGTAGCAATATGAGTATGTGTATATTGTTTCTTAGAGCGCGTTTGTTCGCCGCCTTTGTTCTCGTGGGATTTGTTATGGTTCACTTTTATCATTTCTAAAACGTCGGCGCGGTCTTTAAGAAATTTAACTAAGTCATCCAGTTTCAAAGCTGACCTTGATTCAATTAACGAACTAGCTGTACCTTGAAAATTTTCCCATTCGCGTTCAGTGGCCTGATCTAATTTGGAAACGACCATGTAAATGATTAAAGTGTCCCATGAATCTGTTGGTTCACCTAACGTTTTAAGGGCACGCAAATTTCTCAAAACAATATCTATTAAGTTCCTAATCTGGGAAGCGGACTCTTTATTTAACGATGGAATTTTAAATAATGGCTTCACATGATTATGAACCAATAGTCGCGGATTATTAAATCTATTCTCTAATAGCTCCCATGCGTGAGAGTAGTTGTGAGCCGTAAATTCTAATGCACCTATGACGTGTGCCGCGGTACCGGACAATGACGATTTTAAATAATGAAATTTTTGAACAGGACCTAAATCATCGCGATCATGAATCATACTAACGTAAGAATTTTTAAACTCTAGCCAGCAATCGTATGAACCGTCAAAGGAAGGTATTTTAATATCGGGTAACTTTATGCCTATCGGCCTACATGTTGAAACACTAGACTTGTCAGATACTTCCTTTCTCAATAAAAGTTTTGCAGAAGCTACAGCATAATAAAATTGATTTTCGAAACGATCTCTTTCTTCCAGCTGTTTTACAAGATCGAGATCTTCCGCTACCTCTTCTTCAATTTTAGTCTGTATTTCACTATACATCTCTATCAAACTCGAAGTACTCTCGACACGTAAATTTAATTCTAATGACTGTTGTTCAGTCAATGGTAAAAGTGAACTTTTTAACATAATTTTCAAACAGAGTTAATCGACCTTTTAAAACTCCTCTTTTCTTAATTAAATCTGACAATTTGGGCTCACTCATTTTGGGAAATAAAGGAAATCAAGAGTACTTACAGTTGCCAATTTGTAGATGCGTGCGAACCAAGGTGGGTGCCGTTGCGCAGGTAGGTACTGCCACTTGAGCACTGGAAATGGAATATCAGCACGAAATCAACACCTATCGAAAGATGAGATGGGGAAACGGACGGGAAGTTCAAACCTGCCACTCCTGTCTGTCGATGCCTTAACGTTGCAGCTCTTCGCTCGATACGTGAATCTCCTCTTCGTATTTTGATGCGACGAATCTTCGGAGATTCCAAGCTTAAACTCCTTATTTGGCTCGATAGGACCACTTTATGTACAGGAACGGGAGGCAGGTGCTCTTCAATGATTGATTTATTGAACGTTTGTTGGTTATATTTAAGTCGTCTTATTGCTAACAGTGTGTATCAGGTAATAATCAAAATTTAAACAGACAGAACTTATAACTAATTGCACGACGTGCTGTGATTGGTTGCCAACAATGACGAGCTCTGATTCGTACATAAAAGTTTGGTGTTCCGGTGCGTCGCTAGACGGCGTTAGTAGTCGCGCCAACACCCCCCTATATGTAAAGTGGGAAGTGATTTTTTTTTAATTTCAACCCTAACGTGTGATATATTGTTGGAAAGGTATTTAAAAATGAATAGGGGTTTACTAAAATCATTTTTTGATAATGTCAATAATTTCGGAAATAATCGCTCCAAAAGTAAAAAACAATGTGTCCCCCTCCCCCTCTAACTTTTGAACCATAAGTTTAGAAAATATGAAAAAAATCTGGAAAGTAGAACTTTATAAGGACTTTCTAGGAAAATTATTTTGAACTTGGATGTTACAACAGTTTTTGTACAAACTCATAAGTGGGAACACTTACTGTGACGGACGGGAAACTACGGAACCCTACACTGAGCGTGGCCCGACACGCTCTTGGCCGCTTTTTATTTATGTATTAGTGCTGATGATATTGATGGTAAGATGATACTAGTCATTTTTTAATTATCTTTACTGTTTTCGTTATAATTATATCACTGATTACTAGTTGACTTCGATCACTGATCAATGATCATAAAATGTATTATTAATTTTAGGTATTTACCCATGAAATTGCCGTTTTTTATGAAATGGGTTAACGTAATTTTTTTCCATATATTTTATTTTGATTATTCAAATTAATCACCCATACAATCGAAGTATCTTTGCCAGCGCAGTGGTAGTTTATTGATGCCGTTCTTGAAGAAATCAACTGGATGGGTAAAGAACGGAAGTCTGATGGCGCAAGATCTAGTCAGTACAGCCAAAGACGGAGAGCTTCCTACCCCAGCTCTTGTAACTTGGAGATCGTCTGTTATGCGGTATGAGGTCATGCGGGACGAGCGATTTACCGGAGCTGCTTGGAGACTTGAAAGCTTCTCCATCACTGTGTACAGTTCACAGTTGACAGTCCTACAAAATTTTATTTTCTATAGAAATAATTTTCCCATTTTTCATTTATATATTTTCAATAATTGGGTATATATATATTCGATAGAAAGAAGGAAGATTCATTGATGACAATAGCTCGTTTAGTTGCGAATTTCCCGCGCCTATTTCAATCATACCTGCGACTGCACATTCATTTAATGATAAATGATTTTCACTACAATCATCGTTTACTATAACAAATTTTTAGTTAAATAATTGGTATTTAAACGTAAATTTTGACTCTAAGCCTTTTGTGTTTCTCCGATAAGTTGTAGTTCGGTGAAGCTGCAACCTAATGATTTGAAATTTTTATTAATTTCGAAAAGAAGTGCCTGACATCAATTATTATTCTTCTTATTATTTTTTCATTACTGCCTTTTTCAACCTCACAAGATATTTGTAATTGCATAAAAGAAAACTACGTATAAGTAAGTAAATCAGAAACATAGTGTTATGTATGATTCAGACTAAATAAAGGTTCCTAAAAATAGACGATGATAAAGAAATTGCATTAAAAACTACTGAAATAAAAATGCAATAAACTTGTTAAGTTTATAGGTAGTAACGTGTTAAAATAATAAGTTTTTTAGGATATTTATGTAAAACATAAGGGTTATGATATTATGTTCTAACTACGTTCACGCTTGCGCATATAAAACTGCGGAATTTCACGTTCAAGTTTTATTATCAAAATAATAATTGACAATCCTGCCCTAAGTTTGCCTTGGTTTTACCAACTCAAACTCATTTTAGAAGATCAAAACATAGAGAGAAAGATAGGAGACTATTTTTTATTTAATATGGTTCATCAAATCCGTAAAAATAGTTTAAAATACTCACACAATAAAATTTTGAAGTACAGGTAAAATATCTGCGACCAACATTTGCACAATTCTGACGTTCACAGACGTTTCACAACTTTTTGCCATAATCAAAAGTAAGCGCTGGCATGCGACAAAAATCGTACCATAAATAAAAGACTCTAGCTCGAGAGGAAAGGAGTCGTGGTAGCTCAGATGGTTAGCGCTCGCTGAAATTTTCACAGTGCGCGAGCAAACCAGTTTCGATCCCCGCCGGCACCAATGAAATTGTAATTGCAATTTTAAGTGTTGATTTACCACATGCTCAGCGGTGAAGAAAAACATTGTGAGGAAACCTGTATGTCTGAGAAATTAAACAAAAAAATATTTCGCCAACACTCATTGGGGCAGCGCGGTGGACAATTCCTTGCCCTAGGACCCTTTTAGTAATGAGCGGAGGCCTGTGCCCAGGAGTGGGACGTATATAGGCTATATATAACTTTAACTTTAACTTTTTATATATTTAACTTTAACTCTAGCTCGAATAGCCTACTAATGAAATTCAAATGATCGGTTTAGGCAAAGTAAAGCTAGGTAAGTCAAATTAGGGCATTTTACAGTACCTACTCGCTTAGATATCTTTTACCTAATCACAAGCACAAGTGTGTACCTAATCACAATACCTACTAAAGTATTTTGATTATTTTGTGCACCATAATATCTACAAACCAAAAAATTAAATAAGCAAACCTTTACATCTTGAACCACTTCAGTTGAACCAAGACAGGTATACTGTAATTCTATGGTTTCTTGACTCGTCGTTTACTGCCGTATCGTCATTGTTCGTATTTAGCCTGCAATAAAGAATAAATTAGATCTTGCATGACAACAAAACGGAATTACTTGTAGTAAATCATTTAGATACATATTTTAGCTATATATTTGAAAAGGTTCATATTATTTATAATATGGTAACCACAAATATATCACATCAAATTTCATAAATTCGGTTATAATTTCATAACTCTATGGACTCAAAAGTGCGCCCGACTTACCCATTATCCATCCTATCCCATCCCAATTATCCCATTATATATTATTATTGGTTTACCAATGAATCAAGTTTATTTGAATAATTATTTTTGTCGTCAAATTCGCATTCACGTATTTTTATTCTCCTCCTAAAATAAAATATACTATGTAGTAACACGTAGGAATTTAACGGAATAAAAGTAAGTGAACTTTGCGTAATATATCCAATTACTTACAGAATTTCATTCGTCTTTCGTTCTCATCATTCGTCGTTGACGTTTATTCTTCTTGAATTCAGGCATTTGCACTAATCAATTCACGAAATTATATTTTCACAATAACACAATCGTAACGTCTTTTTGTAGTAAAAAACTCGTAAGCGCATCGGTTGGTAGGTACTGAAGTAATATTATGTTTGCGGCTAAAAACGGAACGTCGACGACGGCGACGAGCGACACAGCTACTCGTACGAACGCATACAGCGTAATGCCACCCGCATTCTGCGCACGCCCCTTTATCATAGAATTCACACAATTTTTGGAATTATTTCAATAAAAAGCTAAACGAACTTAAAAAATTAAATAAAACGTGGAGAATATAGATTTTTAAATTATCTATCCATTAGTATAATCCCCAAATGATTAGAGCGTTGCGTTTAGCAACACATGCATGTAATCAAGAATTTGTCATTTTTTAAAAGTTGATTTTATATGTTTTTATAGCACATAAAAACAAATTAGAACGTGGAATGTGATGATAAGATATTAAACATTAATAATGTGCTTTTGGATGTAGTTTATTTTTCATAACTAATGAAATAATAGAGTCAGAAAAACGCAATTTTTCAACATTTTGGTCAGGGATACACCTTAAGCCTCTGCAGTTTTGGTAATATATTGTAAAACGATCAGTCATCATCTTTGTTTATTTTTAATACATAAGTATTACTTACCTAATAGGTAGGTAATATTATGTAAAAGAGAAAGAAACAAAAATAAATAAAAACCGCCCAAGAGCGTGTCGGGCCACGCTCAGTGTAGGGTTCCGTAGTTTCCCGTCCGTCACAATAAGTGTTCCCACTTATGAGTTTAAAGGTGGGTATCCATTATGTTCGCGCTCCAGCAGCGCTCCGCGTTCCTGCAACTACTCCCGGTAGTGGGTATTGTTGTTTCCATCCAAGTTCAAAATGATTTTCCTAGAAAGTCCTTATAAAGTTCTACTTCTCAGATTTTTTTCATATTTTCTAAACTTATGGTTCAAAAGTTAGAGGGGGGGGGACACATTGTTTTTACTTTTGGAGCGATTATTTCCGAAATTATTGACATTATCAAAAATTGATTGTAGTAAACCCCTATTCATTTTCAAATACCTTTCCAACAATGTATCACACGTTAGGGTTGAAATTAAAAAAAAAAATCACTTCCCACTTTACATATAGGGGGGCTACACTAATAAAACATTTTTTCCAATTTTTATTTTACCACTTTGTTGGCGTGATTGATACACATATTGGTACCAAATTTCAGCGTTCTAGTGCTAACGGTCACAGAGATTAAGCGAGGACGGACAGACGGACAGACAGATATGGCGAAACTATAAGGGTTCCTAGTTGACTACGGAACCCTAAAAAGTAGAAAAAATACGAGTATAAATAAAGTAACAGACATACTGAGACTAATGCATTGTATTCTTTTCCAATTCAACAAAAAAATGTGGCCGATTGTGTATAGTAACTCTTAAATTACAAAATTTGCACAGTTTTTCCAATTAAAGTGTTAAACAAATACATTATTAGAAGTAAATTAACAGTTACATTTACTACGCAATGAAATAGTATTTCATAATTTTGTGTTTCGTATTTGTAAATTTCATCATATATTATATAAATCCCTGTAAAAGAAATAATTTTAGTTTTCAGTATAAATAAGCGAAAATAAAAAATATTGCTTAAATAGTATTAAAGTGTGTTCAACAAACAAAAATAATAAATTAATAACCCTCGTTAGGTATGTTAGTGTAACCTGCAAATAAGCTTATAATATTATATGAATATTAAATATATATATTTTTATATAATATTCATATAATATTAGTTGTAAAGCGTATTAACTTTACAACTAATATTATATGAATATTATATAAAAAATAATTATAAATATTATAGTTATTGCTGTTAATTTGACAACAAAGTATTTTTAAAATAGAATATTGTTTGTAAAATATCGTAAATAAGTTCTTTGAGTAACAAACAAATTGCCGGTAGATAAATAATGGTTCATAGCGCAAGGCAAAGAAGTGTGAACAACACAGTGTAATGAAATGTTTCGAGATGACACTAAATAATATAATACTTTTTGATAAATACCTTTGAATAACTTCTTCGAGACAACAAGTCATCTTCACTAGAACGAATGCTGAGAACAGAAGAAGTATCGTTTGCACGCACCAAGATGCTGCCGTGCTTAATCCAAGTGTATCTGAAATCATTCTTCTTAGCAGCTTCCCGAACCTCACGATATAAAATTTTTCTTTTTAAAGTTATGTGCTCATTAAAATATAACTTGTGTATAGTTCCGGACATTTGCAGTTTTTCTGTTGTTAAACATTTCTCTTTGCCAGCTGCTGAAAGAAAGCTATCGCGTAACATCCGATTCGTAAACTTAACAATGACGTTCTTACGGCACCCACTTTTAGGATTAAACTGAGGTACCGATGAATTGCGACGACGTCGTATTTATTAATTGGTTGTTTCATGACAGCAGCTACGTTTTCCATAATCGAAATTAAATTTTAATTTCGTTTTTCTGGAAGATTAACAATTTCAATGCTGCACTGGCGTGAATTAAGCCCTAAAATATCAAGCTTGTTTCCTACCTCCGTAATCAGATCGTCTTTGTTTTGAGACGATTTATATATTTTTTTCTAATTCAAATAATCGACTGCGAATCTCTTCAGTTTGGGTTTATAGGTCGTCGTATTTGTCATTAATAAATTGGATTGAAGTCTTTAATTCTTCGAAATCTTCAATGAACTTGGTTATTTTATTATTCTGTTTGTCGAAAAACTCCTTCTTTGATGCCATTATCTTCTCTTGGAAAGAATGAAATTCATTGCGTAGATCAAACACATTTTGATTAGATACACCTTTACGAAACGTCACGTAGTCAGGTGGAGATTCTTTTTCTATCAGAGAACCGTCTATACTCATTTCATCACAAGGAGTTCTATTAGAATACCGGGTAGGGATGTTTTATTTAGTGCGAGTGTTATTGAGAGACGTAACAATAATTTAGTAATAGTGATTGCTTTCTCTGTATATATATTACTCTGTGCAATAAGTAGCCAAAGTGAGCCAACATTATTCGTAATCGTATGTACACGATAAGTCACTAGGCATCGAGCATTTAACCTGAAATAGAGCGGTATTGTTATTTGTTTTGTAAGAAAACAAATTCCGCCAAAACGCTGAGCCGGTCGTTGCGCTCTGATTGGCCGATTCAAAGTCAAGTATTGCACTAGAGCTGTCCAATAAAATATTTGTTACCGTAAACCGTAAAAATCGTAATCGTAAGTTTAATATCTATCTCGCGAGTATGTAAACTGTTGAAAGATTGTGAACCCGTAACATACTGCTTACAATGTAACGCATTATTTTTCGGTAGATTGTAATAATATATCTTAAAATAATATATCTTATGTTGAAATTAGTCAAAAGGTTGTTTTGAGCGAAAGTTGTTATAAAGCCTAAACTTTCAGGTCAGGTAAGTATTATGGGACCAGGTAAGTAGGTACATAACGGATTTATATATAATTTTTATTTAGGACTATTAGGTAAGAGCATATGGAGGTGTAAGTACGTGTGTGTATGTTTATATGTGTGTTCGAAATAATAACTTTTAAATGAAACTTCCATACTTAAAAAAATATAGTAATAAATGAAATAAAATTGAATTTAAGGCTATAAATGAAATTATAAAAAACTAATGAAATAAAACTATTGTATCATATGAAAAATTAAGGAAAAACTCGCAAAATGTCAATATTTTTGTTTATTTAGTTATCGATCATAGCTTTGGTAGGTATAATAAATTCAAGATTTAAATGCTACTTATGCGTTACTATTACTGATTTTTAAAGTGAATTAATTTAGTATAAATTCTTCTCACTGCTTGTTTCTCGTTATATTTCTTTCTTTTGCTGAGGAATGTTAGTCTCGTATCTACATATTTTTTTATGATACTTTTAGCTAAATCAGTTATATGGTTTGTCTCTTCTGTGTAATTTTGGTGGTACTCATATTCGGGAAATAGTTTTTCTCCTACAAAACTACTCATTGTTTTGTGAACTAAGAAGTCACTTGTACATCGTCGTACTATGTCTACACTCTCAATGAAAAATTTTTTTATGAATTGCTCCGAACGGCGGCAAATTTTTTGCACATTAACTGATGGAAATATTAAGCCCCCCTTATCTCTGTAAAAAATTAAGCTTCTCTTATTTTCTGACAAGCATACTAATGCTTGCACGCAAGTGGCGTATTTAATACGTTTAATTAGTGCGCTAGACACATACCCTGCTATGTATTCTATCACATTCTCAGAAAACTGCGAAAGCTCTACAGCTTCCATCCGAATATTAAATTCTTCTTCGTTTTCATGATCATCATCATTAACAGTCTGCTCAGTTTCGCTGTGAGTGGTCAAGTTTATTCTTGTGATTGCTGAAGAACAATTAACAACCCGTCGATGTTTGTAATAATTCTGTATGAATTAAGCATTTCTTGTAAATGGCTTCGAATAAGCGGGGTGTAGGGTTGTCATTTGAACCACCATGTGATCTCATATTAGCAAAAAAGAGTTCTATGTGATCCTGTGAAATTTTGTGCATAGGTAAGTATCTTATAGGACAATTTTCATCACAAATTAAATCCTTAAATAAACCTTTAGTACTTTCGATTGCAACAAAGGAACCTAGAAATCCAGTAAACCGTGGTGATTCTATCAATTTTACGTGTTGCGTCTTCTTTCGTATTATTATTTTTGTAGTGACAGTCACCAAAAATCTTTTGCATTCCTGTAGTCTATCAAAGATTCTAGTATGATTATCAAAATTCAAAGCCCGTTTGTATCCATACCCATGAACTCTGGAATCTAAAATATCAAATAAATCGTATATGAGTAGGATCATTCTGGATGTCGCACCAACTCCTTGAAAGTCTGTCAATTTTAACTCTACTTCACAAAAATCTAATGCTGTAGCTACGCTGCGACTGAACAATTGTGTAGCTAATTTTACTTTCATTATATTCCTTTTAAAATAAATGTGTTCAGCGCGTAACTTATTGGCTAGGTGAAAATTCTTTTTTTCTTGGAGCTCCTGTAATAATTTTAGGTAATTCCATCGTATAGTGTTGCCGTTCTCATCTTGAAATGCTTGATATTTTTCAAAAGTATTTCTGACCAATTTGAGCATATGCACGGGATCCAAAAATACGAAAACATTAGCACTCGTCACAGGATGTTTAAAGCTCGTCTTTAGCTGCTCTTTTTGTAATTTGCATCCTAGTTGCTTTGCCATTGCCAAGTTTGCTGGACAGCCGTCGAAGGTCAACGCTTTGACAGTAATTTTGTTTTCATGGCACAGCTTAAGAGCAATATTTACCATGTTAGTTTTTTGTTCTCCACTGGTTTTATCAACTAGAAAGTAACCAATTGGTACTTTGAAACTTCCGTTGAATGGGACTACTAAAAGCACTAGTGCTTCTGTGCATTCATTATTGCAGTCAGTTTCCAGATGATTACCAAAATCCACGTAGCCGAATGAACGTTGAGTTGATGGTTCATATTCCATCTTGCTTTTTATTTTCATCTCATCGAATACAAGGGTATACATCAACTCTTCTTTGGATGTTTCTGCTCTGGCTTTTAAGGCGTTGAAAGCCTCTTTCGTGAAACCCGGCCTACCGTCCACAGTCTGGTACTATTTTGTTAGTGTTCGCATGGAAGGTAAACAAGTATTGAAGGTATTTCTTACATATTTGTAAGCTTTTGATGAATAAAAATTCAATGTGAGAGCGAAAGTTCTCAATTCAGGCGAATATTTCTTTTTAATAATTTTTCCCGTTTTACATTTCAGATACTGACGATGAACGATTTCTTGATTAAGTACACCAATTTTTTTTAAAATATCTGCGTCTTCGGCTTTAATGAGATTTTTCTTTTCTAATTCCTTTATTATAACTTTTAAAGATGCCACTCTTTTTTTATAGTAACGGACTTTGTCCCTTAATACCTTAATTGTTTTATTTTTATGCTTAACTTGACTTGTTAACTGCAAAACACGTCTGCAAAGACGTTTTTTGGCCGTAGAGTGAAACTTTGAAGGAGTTTCAGGTTCGGTAGCTTTTCGTTTAGTTGCCCGTGGTGTAGTTGATATCGATTCCTTTTGAGAAGACGATGATGGTATCGGACTTGCATCTTCTGGAACTGATATGTTACTCTGCAAAGAAAACAAAATAATACATATATCGAGTCTGTAAAGACAATAGGTTTGATAATGAAGTTGAATAAAATAGATTATTTATTATATATCTTACCACTACAGGCAAATTTAGTGTAGGAATTGCGGTATCAAACAAGCGGCGGCGACTTTTTGATGTATAAAAACAATCTTCTGTAAAATGTCTGGAGCAAATGACACTATAATTACTTGGAAACCAGTTTTCCCTTTTTGCACAATCTATCCATTGTTTTTTAAGATTCGAATCCTTAGGAAACCTAAAAAAAAACAAATTACAAAAAATGTTGCACTCGCACAGTTCCCGTTTCCGAGGGGAAAACCGGGATATAAACTGTCTGTGTGCTAAATTTCATTCAAATTCGTTCAGTAGTTTTTAGCGTGACACGCAAACATCCTAATATATAACATATAACATATAAACATATTATTAGTAGGATTTGTATTATTATTAGTAGGATATTTTTGTATTGAGGTCTGGTCTGCTTAAATTAATCGACAAAGAACTCACTACCTACTACTTACTCTCTCAAAACAAAAAAAAACTCTCAAACTCTCAATGAGATGGCTTATATTGGTTACACCTAGGTAAGAGCAAGACGCATAGACAAGCGTCCAAGTAATTCATACTAAATGGCCAGTTTAACTTGAGCCGTATTAAATGGATGTAAATTGAAACAAAATCAAAGTTTATTGATACTTACCGATGAAACGTGATTCCGTCTGTTTTATAATTCGATGTCTTGCTGTTTTTTCCACACCACCGAATAGAACAACACGACATTATGGGGTTTAATATACCAAACTGAATATTTTCGGGAGTATCGGGGACGTACACACAGATCACTTGTTGGTGAGGTACTGTTTTAGGGCGAGCGTGAATTGCTATTTATCAGTGACAAATCACTGATCAGTTTCGGAATTGGATGGCTCACATTACTACTCTATTCGGGTTAAATTCTCGATGTCACTAGGTAATCGGAGCAAACACGAATGCACTGACTGACACACGTCCAGATTGCAGAAGAGCGCGGAACGGAAAATAAATAATACTAATTTAAAGAAAATAAATAATACTAATTTAAAGAATTATATGAATACTAGCTTACGTCTGCACGGAAAGCGGTCATACCGGGTTCTCTATTGAAAATTTTGAGAATGATAGCCCAGCCCTTTTAATGTTTTCAGCTATATGAATACCACGTATTGTCCGAATTAGTTGAGTGGCTTGCATTTTCCTTCATAGCTTTCCAATTCCTATCTCCAAGATCGCGGTTTAACGTCAAAGAATGACCAAATTTGTAAAGACTACTTACCTGTGATAGCTTACCTTTTCGACTTAACCGGACATCAAAGTATCTCAATTTTATCAAAATTAGTTGAACTGTATAGTCATTCCGGACAGATTTAAAATAGAAAAGTAATGGATTTTCTTTCTAGAATTCATTTTGGCAGCAAACAATGTTTTTGTATTATATTTTCTGAAGTGAGATTTAAAATTGACAACTTTAAACAACAAGTTTTTATTATTTATTCAACCTTATATTGGATTTTCTATCGTAAAATTTACATAAAAACCGGTAGTTGGATCGTACAAAATATATTTTAATTGCATTTAAATTACAACGTGAATACTTTAGTATTTATCTTTTAGTTGAAGATTGTAAAACACTAATTGACGTACTAATTGACGAAGAAAAAAATAATGCTTATTGGGATTGTATTTGCAATTGTTTTGCACACTATTTACAAGCAAATATGTATTACAATTCAAGCGATTTTTTTTAATGGTGATTGTGAACGTCTATCAAAAGTCTAAAATCTTTCTTTTCAGAAAGATACGGTCTATAAAGATTCGTTTTGAATTAGCCTTGGAATAAGGTCAGATTTTATGTTATATTAAAATGTGTTTGTAATATTTTTTTGTTGAAATTTGTATGTCCAATGAGCGAATTGGATTTCTAGTGGTGATAATAGGACGTAACCGCTTGTATGTGTGCTCCCGAAGGCACCGGTTCTCGTTAACTAGGCTGCTTACAAACAGTAACGTAATATAATATATATGTAAGTAAATAGTATTAAATGGGTACGCAGATGTTTTAAACAATAACTTACAACCCACCGTAATTGCAAATAACCGCTCTGCACGGGCCGTATTGATAAAAAAACCGGTTTCGGTGAGCCCTCGAGTGTGAGCATGACAGTAAGTATAATAACGTCTATAGCTATTGGTTTGTTGTTTGCAGTAATGAACTAAAGTTCTTGATAATTGATCTAATATTAACATGTACAATATTAAAAAGTGTAGAATGTTTAGGTAAATTGATGCTAAAGTCACAAATTTACCAAACCGTAAATTTCAGTTACTTCGAAAGTAGTGCCTAGTGCGTAGAATTTCTAATACCGACTTACAATATTTTCCACTACCATTTTGTCTATGTCAATTAAGTTTTGGATGACTACGAGCTTATCGTTATCATTCTTATGAAATAGAATTCCACCACCTTCGAACCATATATATTTATACGTAACCATAAGTTTTTGCTTAGCTTGCCGTAAGAGAGTTTTATCTGCAATGGATGGGGCACGTCGTATCATTCATTATCTTTGTTCTAGCTACGGCAGGATTTGGACAAGAAAGCATGTTCTTTGCAAGTGTAGTTACTTTTCTTGCTGCTTTTATCCATTGATCCACTTGTATTTCTTGTTTTAAAGATACCTGGATCATGCCCTCCTTTCCATTTTTCCCTTTCAATTTTTTAACTGTTGTTATTTCTTTTTTCCCAATATTTAGTTTCGTAGCTAATATATTTAGAATAATTTCCGTATTTTCGTCTTTTATTTCGGGTACTCCTGCTACTTTGAATGTATTATTAAGCTGCTTTTGCTCAAGGCTTCTAATATATTGTTCCATGACATCGATTTTCAGCTCTAGATGTTTGTTTTGGTTCATTAAATATGTATTCTTGTTTTTCATTTCTTTTATTTTTCCGGTAATCATCGCTAAAGTGTCCATTGTTCCGTGCAGTTTTTGGCAATAAGAGCTGAGCGCTTCGCTTAATGAGCCTATTTCTTTCTTTTTAACCTCGAATACTATGTCGCTTAGTAACTTTTTCATCGCGCTGGATCCGCTGTCGGGACCTTGTGTTATTACCAGTTCCTCCTCGTCTTCCTCTTCCTCTTCTTGTTTACCGAATGACTTTTGTCTCAGAGTTTTACAGCAACCATCTTCGCAGGTCCATTCGAGATTCTCAGTGTTGCTAATGCCGCTAATTGCTTAGATGTTAGGCCGGTTCAAGCCTGGGTAGCGTGCACAGTTTAAGAACATTTTTTGCACTCGAGCATAGTAGATTTCTTGGCAGGTTTGTCAAAGTTGTCACACCTGGGAATTTTTGCGTTGCTTTTATTATAATTTCAAACTAGGGATAGAAATAAAAAACTTTGTAAGCATAAACACAAGTCAGCTGTTTCTTGTGTATCGGGGATAGTATGACACGTTCACACAACCATTCTATTGGTTTTCATGGATATGAACAATATCTGGGTAAATTTCGGATATTAACTCCTGTAACGTATATACATCTGTGCACGAATTATCAGGGATGGTTATCATTCCGTCATTCATCGGGTAATCACCGTTGCCGATTTCAAGTAGAAGATTCGCAAAGTCACCAGCAGGCTCTTTTCGCCTAAGTGTACCCGCATATTTTTCGAGAGCTTGCTTAAATTTGAGGCCATAAAGCGGATATCTTAATACACGCCTTAACTTCATTTGCTCTAGTTCCTGTTGGCACTACTGGTAGAGTCTGTCTAAATTCTTTAGCCAGAAAAACCGTGACACTACCCGTTAACTTCTTATTTCCTCTTATATCTTGTAGAAGTCTGTTTAAAGCCTCTACGCCAACCTTATGAGCCATGGTTATTTTGCCCCACGCTATAATTTTCGTATATTTTAATACTTAAAATTACTTTATTTCAATATAGTACAAATGGGAGTATCGGCTGTTGTTAAATTGACAGGTAACTTGAAGGTAACATGAGCAGTTCGTCCACCCTCAAGCAATGTAGCTGCGATCTCAGAAGAAGTCACAGCCAAAACAATCAAGTAGTTTTAACTTTTGCTAATAGCAAATTTATGAGGAATTTTTTGCCTGTTCCACCGGGAGCATCTATAGAGAATATTCGACCCTTATTTGATTCAATTTAAAATAAAATCAATAAAGAACTAGATGTCGATTCGAAACAATACATCGAATGTAAAAAGGTGGTAGATTACACTGAGCTGCTTTTACATAAAGTAATTTAGTACACACACACACACACACACACACACACACACGCGCGCGCGCGCGCGCGCACACACGCACGCATGCACGCATTTGCATACATAAACAAATACTAATACATATTTCATAAGTATATAATATAATTTATAGATATTGTTATGGAAGAGCTGATTCACCTGGTACAGGCATTATTTGCTTAAAAGGAGAATCTGGCCACTAATGTCTGTAAACCAATTCTATTTGCTGAAATAAATTTTATTATTATTATACCTAGGTCCCTCCATAAAAGATGATGGAGGGACAACCATACATCCTAGTTGGTTGGCTTCTGCGTCCTGTCGTCCAATAGCATCTTTGAAATGGATGTAACTATCAGCACGTTCAATGGATTGATTATTTTTGATATAATATTGACTAAAAAGGGCACGATAGTTCACTAAATAGTTATCTTCTCCTTCTTTAATCATTATTCTATATGAATAGAAACATGCAGACAGTTTTATTAATTGGCAATTTAGTTGTGGGATCGAGTTGTGCTATGTTGATTGAATACCCATCACCCCCCTAGCAAAACATCGGTGGATACTTTAGCGCATCATATGCTCAATGTATCTCACGAATACGCTGAAATGAATTACTTCGGCTTTCGAGGATGATTTCTCTTCGATCAAATTGTTGATCCACTTACACTAAAGTCACTTGATTTGTAGTTGGTGCATTGTACCTACCTCTATGTTCTTCTGGTGGTTTTTATCAGCATGTATGACAACTTTGTGGCTTTATTAATGGCATTTTTCAGATCTTTTATATACTGGTTCACTTTTATTACAGGTTTTGATGCAGCATATTCTGCAATTTAATTAAATTTGACATTATATTTATGAATATTACCCATAAAATGGTTATGATCTGGGTGTCGATCATTAATCAAACCAAAGAGTGGTTCAGGCAGTTGTTTCAACCTATCAAGTTGCACTGTTCCAGCGCTGCAACACATGCCAGGTGTCTCATCCTTACATTTCATCGCATTGCACCACTGATACTTGTATGTCATAGAACTCAAGGCTACAGTGCCGTCAGTTCTATAAGTAATATCAGGGTCATATGTCATAGCAGAATGAACCCTGTTTATACAAAAACGCAGTGTAATGTTTTCCTCATACCGTGACTGAATTTCTCTATGCACTAGTGGATTCGCATTTTTTCACATCGCGATTTTTTTTGATAAGCGGACACAGCTTTACGATTTCAATCTGTCTTGTTCTGCCTATATCTTTTTTGTGCACTCTTTAATTGACTTTTTCTTGTGTAATTAGTAAATCTCGAACTTCGTTTATTTTTCTTTTTTTATATTTTAATGTTGATGATACAGATTGATCTGTTCCGCTGGTTGGAGATTATATTTTACTGTTTTCAAAAGTTGTAAAAGTTAAATGGTCAAGGTATGAAAAAGAATCACGCCCTTCGACAGGTGCCTCCATGCGACGCTGTGTAATTTTCTTCGCAACAATAGGTAGATAAGCGTGAAAAAGTCCTTTAGATAAATCATGGCTAATCCGTATTCGCCTTACTGGACAGATATCTGTTCCGGAATCTGTGCATAGCAGACGTTTCGATATACTTCAAACCGAAACGTAAATATTAATCCTACAGCTACCAACTCACAAAGTCCATCGTAAGTTTCATTTTTTAACATATCGGCTGAATATTCACTTGCTGTTGAATAATTTACGCCATTTCTGCCGTGGGTCATAACTGAAAACCTAGGCCAATTATTTACCACAAATCTAACAATTTGTTAACGTTCCATATATTAAAAATAAAAGAGCATAAAACAAACAGGCACCGTTACCTATAATGGGGACGACAGTATGTTCTTCCTTTTTTCCTTTAATACTAAGAGTTTCTACAGTCATTTTTTTTTCGATGCCATTTTCATAATTAACGTCCCGAAACCATAAAACGACACCCATATTGACATTTCTACCACATCGTACTCCCACAGGGTATGATGGTGGGTATTTTCCGTCTGATACGTAGGATTTTGAAATAGTTCTTGTTGTCGCAATCAGCGATCCGATGAACCATAAAAACGACACCCATGTTGATTTTCGGAATTTGTTACCCCTTTTCCACCTTTTAGGGGTTGAATTCTGAAAGTGCCTGAAACACTTGTTTGCTAATTTATTGATAGGATTACTCCTGTGAAGTTTCGAATAAAACAGTTTAATATCCCTCTACAAAATGCAGGAGTGTACAAGTTAGATTGTGAATGTGGTCTCTCTTACATAGGTCAAACAAAAAGACCCATAAAAACCCGCGTGAAAGAACATATAGCTGACGTGAAGCACCGACGCTCCGGGAAGTCTGCAGTCTGCGAACATGTTCAAGATCGTCCCCACCATTACATTCGATTTGATAAACCACAAATTCTCGCATAAGAACACCGATTCCTACCAAGGATGATACGCGAGGCTATTGAAATTAAAAAACATCCAAATTTCAATAGAGAAGATGGATGGGTGCTGCCACCTGCTTGGGATCCTATAATTAATAAAATTAAACCCAAACCTAAGCATACCACTGCAAGACTTCATGATACTATAAGCTCGTTTTGCGTAAATCGGACCAAAAATTAATATTCAAAAACTGAAGGTAGCCGGACTAACTATGACATTGGGACGTCAAACATCTCAGTCCCCCCCGTGACCATGGTTGCTGTAAAGCACCCGAAACGTCGGGAATTAAAAATAAGTAAAAATAGTGAAATAAACGCGATAAAATCCGTAAATTTAGTTTTATTCAATGTATAGTGTTCGCGTAAATTTAAGAAATCATTAACTAATCTTGTTTCCCCATACAAATTTTCAACCCCCTTTTCACCTCTTTAGGGGTTGTATTTTCAAAAACCCTAGACTACGTAATTATTTATTTCTAATCGGTGACTTAATAAAAAGTTTGTATGGAAGTCCATCATTTTTGAAGACTTCTAGCTTCAAAAATGACGGACTTCCATACAAACTTTTAACCTCTCTTGCACTCCCTTAGGGGCTGACTTTTAAAAATCCTCTCTGAACTGATGCCTACGTCATTACAACTGTATGTGTGCCAAATTTCAGCGAAATCCGTTCAGTTGTTTCGGCTATGCGTTGATAGACGAGTCAGTCAGGTTTGCCTTTTAGATATATGAATCGAAGATAAAATGTTAAAGGTGTGCCCCATTATTTGTGCTAAGAAGAAGGAACGTTTATAGAAAGAATAGCCACATATTACTTGTTATATCTGAATATGATCAACTTTAAAAAACCGGCCAAGAGCGTGTCGGGCCACGCTCAGTGTAGGGATCCGTAGTTTCCCGTCCGTCACAATAAGTGTTCCTACTTATGAATTTAAAGGTGGGTATCCATTATGTTCGCGCTCCAGCAGCGCTCCGCGCTCCTGCAACTGCTCCCGGTAGTGAATACTGGGTACTGGGTTTTTAAATAAAATATTGATTAACGTAATTAATGTTGTACTCATCAATAATTTGAGTAGATATGTATTAGAATGTTATAATAAAATGTGTCTGAAATGTTTCATATGTACTTAGTTGCTAAGTCTGAATAAATAAATAAATGAACTGGAGATTGTCTCTGAATTCTGCCTTATTTTGCCTCAGACGTCCGGAATTTTTAAAAATAAAGAGAAAGAATAAATAAGTTTTTTTTTCTACGCCAAACATTTATAATCACAATTATTGAATTAAGATATCGTAATCAATGTACGTGTTTTGTTATTGATCATTATTTATTTTAATTTAAGATTCCCACGTCATTTCACAAAACTAATATTTTTCTAAAATTGTCTAGAATTTTTAAAAATAACTACGAAAACCTTATATTTGATCATTTTTTTTGTTGAGTCATGTTGTTACTTTTTCATTTTTTAGGCAAAAACTGCAGCTGTGAGAAATGCAGAGAAAACGACGTAAACTCGCTCAACGAAAATCCCATTGACATCTACGTAGATGATCAACAAGCATTGCTTCGTTATGATCCAGAAGTTAAGCATTCGGCTCTCATCGGTCTCAATCTCCTCAGTAATATCATCGCTTCCCAACGATTACCTCAGTTTCGTGACAAAACGATCAACGTGAAATTTCCTCCTCCTCATTTTAAGATGAAACCAGATGCATATCTACAATCACCATATATGACCACTGAGATTGCTTCATTATATGTTTTTAGTAAGTATAAAGGTAGTGCACATCGACAACGTAATAGTAGTTTTAGATCATATTGTTACTAACCTATAAACCTATAAATTGTTACTAACCTATATGGATCATGATGTCTGAAATAAATGTTTATTATTATTATATTATATTCATTTTGTCTGAGACCATAGTCAATTTATTGTTAGTCACTTTTTTGTTACATGGTTTTCATATTCACCTAGTATTTTTAGGTTATACTAAGCACCTTCGAAAATAGCAATAAAAGAAAATTAACCCTGTGTATTTAAAAAAAATAAAAAATAAAAGAGACAATTTTTCCTGCTGAAATTTTTATGTAACATAGTTAGAATATTGATTAACCAAGGACGCTATCCTGAGGACAATAACTTATTTATACCAAACCCCTTATGTAATTCTCTATTTATACAAGTTGTTTCTGTATTGCAATTAATTTGTTAAAAAGCAGGTGGGGTCTTTTTTTTCTTAAAACCAGCATGAAGCAGAGTGTTCACAATTCATTTAACACAAAGAATACATTATGATATTTCGTACCTCACTCTCCTTTTAAATTGTATGCTATAATTAAAATATATTAGTAATAATTTTTATTGTTATTTATCAAATATGTGTCATTAATAATATATCTCATCCCTTCACAGTCGCTTTTATACCTAAGTAGATACTGTGGCCCAAAGACACCAACATCTATCCTCAATAAAGAACAAAAATAACGTTTGTAAAACATCGTATATATATATATATATATATATATATATATATATATATCGCATTGCATACATTTTGTTTTTAGTTATAACTATGGCAGTTATCAATGATGCTACGTTGCCATGTAAGGAACGGATGACTAGCATACGACACATCCATGAAATGGCAGGCTGCCCACCAGCGCTGTATTGGCTCGTGACCCTCATTTACCACATGGCGTGCTACTTATTGTTCTGCTGCAGTGGTGCTATAGTATCTTTTTTTATTTTTATTGAAAAAACCTTGAGCGACAGGAGACAGACGGGTTAGTAAATTTCTCTTGCGGTTCTTTCAAAGCATATTTCGATTTTCGACACTTTAAGTTGGCAATTCTTACATAAGTACTTTTAAAAGTATTTATTTTCTTGGAAACTGACATAATGACCGCTTAATAAAGATTTAGATAAAATTGTGCATTAAAATAGATTTAACTTCCAAGTTATTCTAGAAATGACCTTGCCTGATTCTCTGTGAGTTTTCAAAGGTCTTTAAAGAAAAGAATGAAAGTATTCAATTTTGTTGCCAACCTGCGTGCAAAACTTCGCAACTTTAGCTAATATACAGTAAAAGCTTCTTATTCGCGCTTCCTTTGTTCGCGTTTTCACTATTCGCGGGTTAAAAAAATGCGACCCAATTCCTATATTCGTGGCTAAAGATTTCTTTATTCGTGGATCTAATCGGTACATACATAACAATAAAAATGATTCCAATAGATATCGAATAAATTGTCTTTCGGGCATTGCTTGAATCGCAAGATGAAGATTTGACTGAAACCGACTCGGAGGAAATGTTAAATTTACAGCCTATTGAAGAAGAGGCTTCAACAAGCACTTGGAAACATGGCATATAATTTGAAAAATCTTAATGAAGGCTTAAGAATGGCAAATGAGCTTTGTGATTTCTTTTTGAAAATTGATCCGTCTATGGAACAAAATCTTATTTTTAAAAAGCAAATTGCTAATGCCACTGCTGTATATCAGTCTGAGTTGAAGGAGATTTTAAAACCTGTCAAGCAAGAAAAAAATACAATTTTTTTAAACCATTGCCTTAGATAGAGAAGATAATAAATAATCATTATTACCACGAATAAAGAACTTTTACTGTACTCACATGTAATTATATTTTTCGGATGCTAAATAAAGTGCTACTTTTCAGGAGCCTTCTTCGTGTGTGTGCTTCTCTGTGGGTTAAACTTCTTCTTGTTTGCTTATGTATTGAGCTTTTTTTTCAACAAAAGGAACACTGCCATGATTATATTAATAGTGGCTTATTTTTTCGGTTAGTGCATTTTTAATAATTAATTCAAAGTAACAATATTCTTATTTTCTTCTTACAAACTTAAATTTTATTTTGCTACTACAGCTGTACTTTTTCTCTGGCAAGCAAGAATGGCATGAATCAAACATTAATCGAGATTGTTAGCATTTAAGTAATGTACACCACGCACTAGAAAGAATGCCACGATTTGTTTGTTTATAACACGTGCTAGAGCTTACGGCCTCAAACTTACTTAGTATTATATAAAAACTAGCTACTCTATGCTTCCTTCCACATGGCCTGCACTGCCTTTGTATTGCACATACATTGTTCACGGTGTATGTTCTAGTACGTAGTACATTTTAATTCAATGATAAAATAAATAAATCATACCTAACTACTTATGATTTATTTTCTTATCAATGCATATATATATATATATATATATATATATATATATATACAATTGAAGTATATGTCGGCACCTGTCCTGTATTGTACGTGCAACAGTGCCTCTGTGGCTAGTCGGAATTATTGTAAACAACACATGCACCCCACACTCGCGCGTTGCACCTTCAGTGGCGCTCGTGTAACTACTTGTCTTGTATAAAGCGGACGGAGCGGCCGCCGTTAAAGTTTTGCGCCCTCCTTTCTGCCAAGGAGGGTCGCGTTCGTATACAGCTTAGAGATCTCTCGTCAGATCGGTAAGCCAATACATAAAGGCGGTGTATAGTGGGTAAAAGTCTCCAGATAACCAAGCAGCCGGCTGCGTGGTATGCTATGAGCATTCACCGCCTCCCTCCCCCGCTTTCCGGAGGGTTGTTCATATTTGCTTAGGGCGCAAAAAAAAGCCGTTAAAGTAGTCATGGCTCTGGTGTGGCACGGTTCACTTGTAGGCTATTCGGATAATTAATTCTTGGAAACGAATAAATTATTATTATCAACTATTAAATTAGTCTAATAGTCGTAATAATCCCACTTTACTAATTAACTACCTTCCTACATATATATTATCTGTAATATCGAAATAATGGACTTTTGTTTAGCTCAGGGCGTCATTTTTATATAATTAGGATATGAATAACCGTTTTGATAATTTTTAACTGTCCGTCCAGGCTGATACTCTCTTCAGAATACCAATTATGACGAAACTTGATGAAGATGATATAAAGTCTAATAACTAGGAGTGATCTAGGCTGTATTTATCCGAAAAACTTGGGTTGTTTTAAAAAAATCTAATAGTTGATGAGAAAATGATTATTGTGATTATCTTAAACCTACTTAAGGACACATTCATAGATCCTCACCCGGGGAAGCCAGGGCGGGACGCTAGTATACAAATAAAAGCCAAACGTTTGCTTGCTCATTTAAAATTTAAGAAGCAAAATGTATAGCTAAAATTACCAAACCATCAGAAAAACTTGTGAATATTGTAGTTTTATCGTAACATCATGCTGAGTTATAATTTTGCATAACCTAAGACGCACAATGACCAAGGTGTACTTTTGTAACACTTAGCTGTTATTTTATATTAATATATAAAATTACTAGCTTTTATTTTTACTAAATCGACTACCACAAGAGATTTTTCAAAACCCAGGCAACGCATCTGCAATCCCCCCGGTGTTGCAGTTGTTCATGGGCGGCGGTAACCACTTATCATCAGGTGAGCCGTATGCGTTCGATTGGCCTCTCTCCTATAAAAAACGATTTATTTTTAGTTGTAAGTATGGATTGTTCCGTTGTGCACTTCACTGATTTGTATCATAGCCTTCTTACTAGTTTGTGATCACATCATTTATTTCCTTTGGTTTAATATTAATTTGATAGTCCTATTTAATAGTTGTTTTTGTGTTTGAAATTGGATTCAAACTAGTAAATCTGATCGTCTAAAGTCTGCTTGAAGCGTACCTACTTAAAAATTGGATCGATGGCAAAAAGTTATTCAAAATAATTTCTTATATTTACGCCAATACTACACATTGATTTCAACTACTTTTAAGGATTTTATGGCGTTTAATTTATTTAATTTTTAATACCCGACCCTATAATTAATCAAATTAAAACTAAACCCAAACATACCACTGCGAGACTTCAAAATATTGTAAGTTCATTCTGCGTAGATCGGACCAAAAACAATTATAATTAAAAAGATGAAGGTACTCAGGGCTAACACTGACATCGAGACGTCAGTTGCCTCAGTTCCTCATGACCATGGGTGCTGGAAAGCACCCGAAACGTCGGTTATTAAAAATAAAATAAATTAAACGCGATAAAAATAGTAAAAGCGGTTTGAGTAAATTATTTATAATGTTAAAAATTTTACCAGGTTTATATTTCCCAACCCTAATGATTGCGAGCAACTTTCAACGTATTAGACCGGGCCAAACGGCTAAATATGCTTGGATTATGGACAATATCGGCATGTTTATTCCGACTTACACGTTCTTTCGAACTTTAATGAGAATGTTGGAATCTTTTCAATTGAACTCACTTTGCGTATTCCTTCTTGTCAATGATTTATGCCCAAAAAGTCTACAAGATTTATTTGTAAGTGACAGGCATTTAGTATATCATTGCTGCAGTAAGTATTTTGAATATTTTTCCACTTTATAAAATCAGCTAAATAAAATTGTGACTTATATTGAAATATAAAATAACAAGTTTTTATTTATTGGAATTCACTATAGTGCAATGTTTAACATTCCGTTGGTATTATACTGATTAATAAATTAAATATCACATATTATCTTTTCTTTGTGGAGTTTTTTATAATGAAAGTGTTCTAAGCATACATTTAATTATATGTAAAGGTTTAAATAAAATAGTTTTTTTTTCGAAATGCTGGCATTCGTATAAAATTCTCCTCCGGATAATGCTTAACGAGCAGCACAAATTTCGGTGGTAGGTTTCAACCGCTGCTGAGTTTTTTTTTAATAACCAACCAATGCAAAGTCGTAACGCCAAATGACATTGTCGTGTTCTAGCATGATGCTTAGCGAATCCATATGGGGAATGGGTTTGAACAGTAGTTGTGTGTGTGTGGACCGGGCTTGAAGCGTCGGTAGTTACTGTGTTGGATGCTTTATCGTAAAGGGTAGCGAGATCTCGAGAGAGCGAGAGAGAAGCACGGTGATCCGCTGGCCGACCGCAGATAGTTTGGGGCCCAATTAGTGACGTAGCTACTCACGATAGGCTCCCCGTCCAATTAGGGACAAATCACAGGGTGGCTAGATAGAACCGGTCAGCAAGCGGGAGAGAGAATCCAATGGCAATCTCTGGGAGGGGGAGGGGATAAAGGCGTCCCTGCAAACTTCAGATCAAGTTCCCATGGTTGCAGTTACTCCAGTCGTATTCTTTGGTTGCCAATGTAACACCTGGTTCAACTGCCACCAAAAACGACAAATATGGCTAAACAGCGGTTGCAAGTCCTCTTTTGAAAAATGCACCGTTCTAATATTTGAGGATTGCACTCTAATCCATAGTCCATCCACCACCTCAAGGCTGAGAAGGCGCACCTACTTTTCTCGACGGAGGCTCAAATATAATGTCCATTGAATGCGGCGTACCTTGACTATCCTGGATTCTCCCTAGAGCATAGATTACATCTACATACCGGAATCTACGTGCACGTCCGCAATGATATCCGCTTTAAGCGTCTCCATCATTTTGAAGACTTCACTTTTTCACTAACCCGGATGATGGTGGATATGTGTTGATAAAATCCTTAATGTTTGTGTCGATGGCATAGCGGTGACCAGGAGACAATTCGATCATCTTAGTGAGGCCACTAATGTGAAGACCAGAAGACCAACTTTTCTGGAAGAAAAACGTGGAATTTTGCCCTGACGCTAGGTCTTGCCCAGCTAGTGAAGCAAGCGACTAGGGTACCCGATGTAGACGGTCACACAGCCAATAGGTTGGCTTTAGTAATCTGCTGCACGATTTAAGTGATTATTTTAGCTTTAGTTGACAGGCAATGATGCTATTGATTACCATTTAGCTGCTTTTTATGCCGGAAATCTTTATTTTTCGAGATATCGATAGTTAAAGTTTTGAGGTCATATCGAGTTGGCTAGACATCCGGTACTTAATTTTGATAATGTTTTTAGTCTAGGAGGCTTCTTAGGGTTAATCTTTAACCTACTACACTGTTTTTAGATGTCGGAAATGCATTTTGAATTAATTACGATAAAAACAAATTTCACCAAAAATAGTGTAAAAGTCAATTTGTTCTCGTACTATGAAGTAGATTTTCGATACTTGATTTTTTAATTATGTTTTCAATTTAGGAGGATTGTCAGGGTTAAGCTCGAACCATTTACACTGTTTTTGGATTTCGGAAATGCCTTTTGAATTAATTACGATAAAAATAAATTTCACTTTAAATTACATATAACGAAACGCAAATATGTCAGTTTGTTTTTTTAACACAGATACACTCATAAAAAAGTTAATCACTCGGACCCAGACAATCCATTTGTTGTGGTGGAGATGGGACTTATATACAACAAATTGAGTTGCAGTGGAGAGCAGTCAAGAGGTTTATCCGAAAACAAAATTATAACAATTCACATTACATTATTTCATTTACCACTCTAGTAGCAGAGTTAAGAGCAACTAGACTTTATAGATAAAATAGGTCGAATCTGTTCTAAAACCGAATTAGCACACCCCGACTCCACGTAGTCATATCTGCCCTACCCCTAGAGTGTTTTTGTAAAGCCGTATGCACGGAGGGAGAGTAGCCCCCGCCCGCTGTAGCAAATCGCAAGCACCTAAGCGAGCCGTAGCGGCTGAGGCTGGTCGCCGAAGGTGACCAACAAGCCGAAGCTGCGGAAACGAGCATGGGTGCCTGTGATTTGCTACGCAAGGGCAAAGGGGCTGCACTTCCCGCAGTGCCGAAGCCGTTGCAGAAGTAACTGCGTCAATATTCCTGTATAAAAAAATGAGGTTATGATTTTACAAAAAAGGGGGGTTTCCGGCACTTCCCCCTTTTAGGGCAAGGTTCCTACCCCATCCCCTCCACTCGGTTACCACATATTCATGCGGCAGAGTACTAAAAAAAATCGTAAAAAATGGGGGGGGGGGTTCTGGCACTTAATTCTTTTGGAGGGAGGTTCCTACCCCTCCCCCCATCTACCCGCCCACTCGGCGACCAATAATTCGTGCAGCAGATTACTAAAGAATCACCCAGCCAATTATTGAAACCTTCAGCTGACTAACGAATTAGACAGGTATGAAGTACAGTACCTCCATTTGAGATTACCACTGTATCGTCATATTCCTTACCTCAATACGGGTTCCAAGGTATATGACGAATACGGCAGTATAAGTCACCTGGTTGAGATGAGATGCGACGCTTCTTGAATTAGGCTGCACGGATGCGATAACCAATGTGTTGCGTAGGGCGATCATGTATTTTATCCCCTTTATTGACGTTTTCACCAGTAGCAAAGCTCACCTCTAGTTTAACTCTGAATTCGCCCAAGCTGAAAAACGCATGCATTTAGCTTGTCTATCCTGAGTTAATGCCGAGATCGCAAGGGAAGGAGAAGTTTCCTCGAGGAGCTTTGCGATCTCGAGCATCAACCCAGGTCTATCATGGGTTGATGTTCAAGATCGCAAATCTCCGGATATTAGTTACAAGAAGAGAGCTTTCAATCAGACCGCCATGTTTTAAAAAAAGCATTGCCGTTACAAAACTCGATCGCATTAATCATATTGGCGCAAAACTCCTGACCATCTGGTATCTTGCCAAAGCGATCGAGACAAACTTCACTACACTGCCTCGGCTGTTCCGAAAAAAAGGCAACCGTGCTGAAGACAAACTTCACTACACTGCCTCGGCTGTTCCGAAAAAAAGGCAACCGTGCTGATTCTACCTATTATTGTTCAATCTCTATTTCTTCCATACTCTAATATGGAGCGTATATTGTACATCTGACTCATGGCATACCTAGAACAGAATGACTTCCTCAGTGACCACCAGTACGGGTTTCGTCCAAATCGGTCAGCTGAGGACCTACTAGCGTACGCTATGCTATGCTATGCACATATGGGGTAAGGCACTCAGGAATAGTGTGGAAGCACTTTCTGTTACCCTTGTTGGCAAGACCGTTGACAGAGTTTGGCTCGCTAGTCTTTTGGTATAATCTTGATTAGGTAAATGACTTTCTGAGTGAACAGTGTCTCTGATCCGTCGTCTATGGCTGCTCATCTGGTACTATGGTGGATAATGCCGGTCTTACTCAGGGGTAAGTTCTCTCCACAACCCTCTGCCTGCTGCATTTTAATGATCTGCTTATGCCCGCTACGGGTATGCAGACAAGATCATAGTTGTTAAGATAACATTAAGCGTAATACCAACCAAGAACTAAGGCCAGTTAGGATGAAAGCAAGTCCGGAAGAGAAGCTGGTTGAGAGTGTTACGGTTGAGCGTGTAAATCTTACACAACAGGCGGTCTCCGAATAGGGTGAAGCTATTCTTCTGAAATTTAACGCCTCCAAACACAAGCGTGTCTTTTTACTACAAAAATGAGATTACCTCGGCTCCTACTTTCTAAAACGTATTATTGGAATACACCCACCGCCTGCAGTTGTTATGGATTAAGACATCCTCATATTTGAACTTCACCCTTTCGTTGTTAACGTACCGCGCGTTTGAACCATATGGTTTTCTACATCGTTCGTCGTGCGTACAGCAAATTAGTGAAATAAGTTAACAGGATCTGTCAATGTCTTATTCCACTACTTTGCTGTACGCATCATCAACATCTTAGGCTACATCACCACTTACCATCAGGAGGGATTGTACTTAAGCGCTGGTTTTGAAGAGTAGAAAAGGAAAGAATATTATGTCTTATTTCATTTTAATAATGAAATGCCTTTTTCAGACCCTCACATAGAATATGGCTTATGGTATAATCCCTACGATAAGTCTGCGGTTGGAATTGGAAATTCGCTTATTACTGTTACTGTTCAAATTATAGTTAACACTGTAAGTATTTGTTAGTACTGTAGGTAGTTTTCTTAGATGTGATTATAAATATTTTAACATTTTGATTAGAATTTGTTGAATGTGTTTCCTTATTTAAATAAATGCGTCTTATTATATTAACTTTAAAAAATGCTACTTTAATTTTGGTTATTTGTTAATTTTTTTATGTATTTTATAATCGACAATTCATGAGCGCTTGTAAATGAGCCTATGCGAATTAAAAAAAATCACTTAAAATAACTCTTCAACCACATGAACTCAAACAGTTTTCGTGGTCGATCGAAATTATTTATGTCTGTATATGAATTGATAACTAAGCAAATTTACATACAGATTACGAAAAAAGCATTATCAATGAAGTGGATCGGTAACTAAAGAAGACACGTACTGGTCACAAAAAAGTCTGTTGCGCTACCAAATTGAAAATTACGAATTTTCGTTAGATTTTTTTAAAGCGAGAGACAACTTAGTGAATGTATGTGCACACAGGCGTTGATTGGGCAACTACCCTCGAAGATTAAATATTTATTTGCATAAAACATGGTACATTTTTAGGTCTTATAACATAGTATGTACATGCATGTTTTACCGGTTTATCGGTATGCAAATATTTCTTCAACGTGCAATTGAATAATTAAAATTAGAAAAATACAAAAATACAATATTATTTCATGTTAATTTTAATAAAACAGTTAAATAACATAAACAGGCATGGTCATGTCATATGCATGATGCCAAACTAGTATAATTTCAATTATATATATATATATATATATATATATATATAATATATGTATATATATATATATATTTAAAACATGAAAGATTTTTAACATTGATATAGTCACGTACTCTGTTTTAAGTTATTACGTAATTACGTAGTACGTAATTACGTAATAACTTAAAACAGAAGGACCCTTATGTAGGGACTGAATAAAATAACCGACTTGATACTACATGGATCTCAACTCTTTTTACGGTAGAAGAACTGAGTTGCGAGACCTGATTTTTTTACAAGTTATGTTTTTGATGGCATCTCATTTCTTTTTTAGATAAGATAGTCCTACTTTTTTCCAGTCCAGTACCTTCTACTTCTGGAATACCAACAACGTATCTATCTACACCTATTATACATACAAGTACATTGATTCATTCACAGCAATTGTAACTTTGTAATTTATATATTTATATGGGATTACAAAGTTATTGATGCAGTTGACGTATCTAGAAAACTGGGCCGAAATTAAAAAATACTTTAGTTTTTCCTTATGTCTTTGATGTCATCTCATTTCTTTTTTAGATAAGTTAGTCCTACTTTTTTCCATTCCGGTACCTTCTACTTCTTAAATACAAAGAACGTACCTATCTACACCTGTTACACATATTATACAAGTACACTGATTCATTCACTGCAAATGTAACTTTATAAGTCCATATGTTTATATGTGTTTACAAAGTTACTAATGCAGTTGATGTATCTAAACTAGACCGAAATTAAAAAATATTTTAGTTTTTCCTTGATTTGTACACTAAGCACTAATTGTATTCTAAATTTGAAGCTTCTATGTCTGTTAGAAGTGACTTAGAGTTTTGATGAGATCAGTCAGTCAGTGAGTGACAAAATTAAGAAAGTTTGGCTAGTTATAATGCTTAAAATACTGGATCAAATTGAATGAAATGAAATATACTATGTTTATACAATGTCTACACGGTTACTGAAAATTCAAGCTTCTAGTTTTATTCACTACGAAGTTATAGGGATAGGGGGTCGAAAATGGCCCGAAACGCTTAGAGAAAAGTCTGGTACGGCGGTGCCGTTTTTTTGCTTGACTTGGTGGGGGCACTGCCGTGCCCCCAGATAGAAATTCCGAAAAAAGAGAAAAGAGATAAGAGGTAATAAGTATAGATAAAATAATGAAAGCAATGAAAATCATAAAACCAGGTAAGGCAGCCGGATATTATAGTTTCACTCGAAACACTAAGGGCTGGAGAGGAAGTGGTGGCACACCGGCTCTACACCTTGCTTAATTTATGCTGAGAACTGAAACGGGAACGGGAAGACTGGTGCAAAGCCGTGATAGTCCCAATATAGTATAAAAGAAAAGGGTCACAGCAGGACTGTTAAAACTACAGTGGTATCAGCCTTCTTAGCGTTGTGGGAAAACAGTATGCTAAGGTACTAAATATAAAGTAGTCTCAAAAGAGTTATGAAAGAATCTGATGCAAAATTTGGGATGAGAAAGCGGGATTTAGAAAAGAAATGGCGTGCACAGATCAAGTATTTTCCATGCGCATGATCACAGAGAGACAGAGTGGACAGGGATGTGTTACGGCAAACACTGAACTCATTTAGGTTGAGCACTGGGTTAATACAGGCATTAAGATCTCTTTATGGGGACTCTAGTACTTGTGTAAGGATCAACGGGGTCTACTTGGACTAGTTTGGCATCCATAAAGGCATCAGACAGGACTGTGTTGCTTCCTCGTAGCTTTTCAATCTATTTATGGACAGTTGCTTGGAAAACTTGAAATTTAAAGAATGCGGGTTAAGCATGGGCGACTTATTCGTCAAATGCCTTTTTTACGCCAATTATCAAGTTACATTTACATCGTCGGCGGTCGAGTTGCAAATGATGGTTTCATTAATGAACAGGTCATTAAAATAAACGGGAATGAAAGTGAACGCAAGTAAGACCAAAGTTATGGTTTTTGAAAGTGAAGAAAGTAAAACGTTAGAGATAGAAGTCGAGCAAGTAGATGAGTTTGTATATTTGGAATGCGTATTTAGCAGGGATGGGAGATATGATATGGATATAGAACAACGAGTGAAAGCAGGAAATGGAAGTTAACGCTCTATTGTGGAAAATCAGAATGTATAAAAAAACGCTCGTATGGCTATTCACAATGCTGTGTTAGTCCCTATTTTTTTTTATTTTGGGTCTACTTTGGAATACTAAACGCTAAAAACCCAGACCAGTGATGAGATGGACAGTATAAGGTCCCAATTAATGTGTTTAAATGAGGTAAGGCCATGCTGCAGCCTTGTTATTGTTGAAGAACGAATGGGTTGACTTAACTTAGTAAGGCCTACACTCTCATAGGCTTTCAACTGTCCCGGCCCAAGTGGTTGCTTTGGCGCATACTGTCCAACCCTAAACGAGTGATTTATTGCCTACGTGGCGCATGTCATTAAAATGGCAATATCTTTATAATTATGAATGGAAAGTCTTTGAAATAATATAATGTTAGAATTATTATTAAGTAAGCTAATAGTATATGTGTAAATGTATACGTTCACCTTTTTTATATTTTCTAAATTCCATGGTAAAAATGCTAGAAGCGATTTTTTCAGTTTAGTGAAATAAATGTAAAAAAAAAAACAATTATTTCGATCAATATTTATTTTATTTACAATACGATAAATACACTTTACAATAATTAATTTAAAAAAAAAAAACACAACTGCGTACATTTTTTTACACCAAAAGCTCGGCAATAATGTGGGCCACTTACGATGATCCGAAACAGTCACAAAAAAGGCACATTTTGTACTTCAATAGCGACAATTCCATACCGAGATAAGTAGTTTATAGATATTAAAACAATGTTGTACGAGTCAGAGGGAGATACGTATACATTTACTGCGGCTGTTTCGTGTCTGAAGTATATAAGTAAATAGCAACCTTCTAAAGGTTGTGGACAGACGCGCACTTTTTTGATAGCGACTTTGGACAGACTAGAGGATAGTATACCAACGTAATATAGCAACCCAATGCTGCTGTGTTCCGAATGGCACGTGTAGAGAACGGGAGACCCTTTTTACTGGAATTGATACATTCTATCTTGTCTCTCAGTGGTGATAATGCATCTGCACTTTAAGAATTAATTAGGTGTGTTTGGGTCGCAATAGCGATTACGAGAAAGTGTACTATGTACTCGCTTGCTACTTTCGTTCTAAAAAAAATATCCTGACAGCTATCGTCCGTTTCCATCAAAAGTTAACAGCTACGCAGGAATATAGTTTTATTTACAGAAAATTTGCTGTAGTCGTTATATGGTACTGTTTAACATATTCAAGGGCTACAGATTACCGCGCCACAAGTATAGGCATATGTAGACGAGCACGAGTTTAAATCCGGACCTTTACTGTCAAAATCTGAGTCTAGACCATATTGTCAGAGTCATCATGATGTTTAGTGGGTGTTTACTCTTACAGATATCTTGATCTAACCTTGATTAAGAATCAAAGTGCAGATGCGTTGTCACCACTGAGAATACGGTTGAATGCCTCGTTCATACGAAATGAAACAGCAGAATAAAGCAATTATTTCCCGCCGGTATTCTTTGAGAGTGTGGTCCTTTCCTGGCCAATCTAACACATTTTTGCTACCACCATAATATAGAGATAATTAATAAATTCAGGCGTTACTTTGCGGAAATCTATTATATTGATGATGTTAAAGTATTATTTAGCTAAGATTAGGCTAATGAAATAAAGTGATATATCTTACTTAGTTTAAAGAGCACCTTGTGCCCTCCCTTAATTGCGTGCAATTATCCCATCACCACTAAATTAAGCAAAATTTACGTGGTAAAGCCATGCTGCAGCAATATTATTTTTACAATGCGAATGGGCCGGCTCAACTGGGGAAGGACCATGCTCTCACAGGATACTGGCGTAAAATGGCAGCTTAAAAGAATTCCTACATAATATATCGACGCAGAGTCAACTTCAGCTGGTTATAAAAACCTTTATGTCTACAAAATAAGGTTATTTCTAACGCCGTTCTCATCGGCTCGGCGCTAATGTGTCGCTACGTCAGCCAACGACAAAAGGAGCACTTTGCCGATTAGCTAATCGCGTCTGTACAGTGCTGAAAGTAGCCAAACGTAGATTATAAGTAATTCTTATTGAAAGGCATTTTTGTTTCACTTTTACCAACTAGTTCGGAAAAAAACCTCACACAGTGTAAAATTATACAATAAAACAAAGATTTTCCAACCTACATACAAAACTTATTTAAGAAACAGCTTGTAAGCGACCACTTTATTTGCAGGTGTTGCTACCAACCATTTTGTTTAATAAAATATTTAAGCTTAACACTAGAGATTTGTTGTGTGTTTTCTGAGACTATTTTTTAATGCGTATGCATTGACCTTTGACATCGTAAAACTGATTATATCGTCATTAATCGGAAGCTAAAATATGTTTCGGGCAGTTTCTATAGTCACTTCTTACAACACACACGGAACGAGATGTCAACGTTACGCCTACTCTTCTCTTAAGTGAAAACACACAAGTTTTGACATTGCGAAACTTTTGTTTTTGCTCAGGTTTTTCACAGTATCAATCTAGTTCCGTAATATCCCAATAAATTATCCAGAAAACCAGTCTCGATTCTGTAAATTTGAAAGAAAATTAGCCAGGCTTTAAATGTGTCCTTACAAGTTAAAGCCAAATCTGACTGGTCCTTAATTAACCGTATCCATAGTACGTAACGTTTTAATATTATTTTATTAGTGCATATTGAAACTCCACAGATTAACGTAAGCCTTTTTCATATATTAGTTTATAAGGAGTATTGCATCCACAGTTGCCATATCGACAGGCGGGTTAAAAACCGCTTTGTTAAATCACTATGGTAGTCATCAGGACGATGCTACTGCTTCCCACTTCCTGTTTCACTGTGTTTTCACTGTATCGTCCTTACGACACTCACGATTTTTTTTATAGCTTTGGGTGACAAACAAGCACACAGTCCTCTTGATGGTAAGTAAATGCTGTGGCCCGTAGACATCTATTTATTTATTTATTTATTTATTTATTTATTTATCTACATTTATCCTCAATTAATAATCAAAATGCAATTGCGTTATCACCCCTGAGGACTAAAATGGAATGCTTCGATTGCAGTAAAAAGGGTATTCGGTTCTCTACACTCACCATACAAAACACAGTAGCACTGTTTTGCCACCTCTACATGGCGGTTATATAATTCTTACATTTATTTATATTTATGTTCAGTAACAAATAAAAACAACTTAGAAGTCTAATACCAACAATGTGCTTATTGTTAACTTTGTTTCAACCAGACTCTTATATATTGAGGCTGCAAATCCGTTTGACAAAATATAATAAATTTCCTCCTTGTAAGAAGATTCGGGTTACGTGATGTTGAAGACAATATATTGCTATAATTGTTTGAATAGTCGCTTCGTTTTTTAAGAATTGAAACTTAATTTTAACCTTTATATGAATTCGAAAGCTTTACCAAAACTTTACTCACTAGGATTTTTTTATTTATTTTATTTAGATTACTTTTAGGATTTTTCCTGTATTTTTGCGGCAAATTACAAACATAAATTGCACAAGAACCTTACATACATAAAATACATCCAAACCCGGAAATATTATTTATAGGATACACAAATACTTTTTCCGTGAGAGATTCGAACCCGTGGCCCTCAGTGTCGCAGCTAAAGGATAGCCCACTGCGCTACGAAGCCGTCAAAAAAATCAAACATTATCTCATCTATGAGAGAGAATTAACAGAAGTGCTTTCGCATGATTCTTAGTATTTTAACTGTCTTGTAAGTAATGTTGTAATCGTTTCAATTTTCGTGACGCTTGCAATTATAAACATAGAGATAAAAGCTATAATGCTTATAATGTTGTCATTCTTATTTAATCGCCTGTAGATCCTACTCCTCCTGCTCGCACATCGAATGCTCAACCGATTACGCTATGAGATAGACAGACGGCGCACAGTGGTGATGCCTAGGAGAATGTATGAGAGCTCGGATGTCTCTGCCGAGAAGAAATATGTTAGAAACACAATTCTGAGATGTTAGTATTTCTTATCATTAAACTATACATTTAAATTTAGTTGTTTTGTGTATATATTCTACAAAACAATGCGATTACCACAATATTTCTACCGAATTAAATTACTATAAAAAGTATGTTATTATATTTTTTTAATAATAATTCAACTTGGAGTAAGATTTTAAGTTATTGTTGGTACTGCGGTGTTATCCCCCCCACTCTTTGAGTATTAAGGCATACTCAAAGTCTCCCCTGTATGATCGGCATACTCCCTGTATTAATTTCTCTCATTTTGATTTAATTGTATCAATGGTTTGCTATTTCTATTAAAAATCTCCCAATCGGCGTCCTTACATTAATGGCAGCTCTAAAAGTGAATGCAGCAACCTACTTATTGTATAAAGGTGTTTATAGGTCAAGAGCGGAATAAGGGTGCACATACAGTGTTAGATAGTTATTGAAACAAATCCTGAACACTCGACTGAATTCTAAAATATGTAAATAATCTATTTAGATTAATTAAAATTCATAAACATTAAACCTTCCTATGTTATAACATATAACTTTATATTTAAACCGATTTTTATGAGATATTTTAAACAATTGCTATGAGAAAAATCTCTTAATTACAGCAAAAGAATCTATAAAGGAGAAGATGCTTGTAAGCCGAGTTTGGAAAATATATTTCAGTTTATTCAGGAAATCAACTTTTGCTTTAAAGGATATCAATTATTCTGTGAAAAAAGGTACGAAACAACGATATTTTGCTGTTTGATTTGTATAATATTTGCAATATATTAAAAAAAGAGTTTCTAAAATTTTATAAGTTGATTAAATCAAGCAACAAAATTTAGTTATATAATTTTAAAATTTACAACTACAATCTATAATACGTCGATATGTAAACACAGGTGAATGTTTTGGCTTGATCGGCTTAAATGGCTCCGGCAAAACAACCCAATTCAAAGTGATTACCTACGAAGATTATGCAACGAAGGGAAAAATTTATGTTAACGGACACTACGCCCATTTAAACGCTAAGCGGGTAAATATTTCATTTTGGTCATCGTTTTACAGGCTTCAGCTACTCAAGCTATACATAGCACATACATGAATCATAAATGCTTTGGCTCGACAGGGCTCTCAAAGAATACCGACGTGAAACGGCAGTATAATGCTGCTGTGTTCCGCATGGCGTAGAGAACCATAGAAAGTTTACTGGAAATAAGGCATTTAATCTTAGTACTCAGGGCTACAACAAATCTGCATTATGCTGCTTTTTTTGCCCAAATTTTTTATCGCCCTTACACACAAAAGAACATACTTTATGGGTCTGTTCTTGTTTTCCATCCTGTATATAATATGATTATTTTATCATTTTCATTTAATCACAATAAGCCAATAAACCTGCGCAATAACTTTCACAGTATTTTCTGCGTTCAGAAGAAAACGAAATTCGTTTTTAAGTCTCGGAGATTTTTTTTTGCTTATCATTTCACTTCGTTTCATAACATTGCATTTTCTTGTTCGAGGTTGGAATTTAATGTTGAATTGTCAAGGTCTTGATTCAAATTTCTCAATAAATCTATTTTATTATTTTCAGTATGTCTACTCTCTGAGCTACTGTCCACAATCTTACGGTCTGGATTACTACCGGTCTGGTGAGAGAAATATGAAATCGCTATTACGCCTCCGAGGTTTCTCAAATCGTAAAGCAAAAAATGTGACTAAGACTTGGTTCAAAAACATTGGTGAGATTATTGATATTATAATAATTCATTTTTTGATGTAACAGAGAATGTATCATACCAAATGTCCGCCTCTCATACACGCAGTGCAACTTGCTTAATAAATGGCGAGGCAATGGCGACGAAGTTGTTTTCATACGATTATTACAGCCTCATAAAATTCCACAGGTGAACAAAGGCATCCCGTATTGCCATAGTTGCAACGCTTGGCGGATGGTTTGCAACCGCATTTACTTTTATGAAATAAGTGCCATGCGAACTTCCAGTCCACCTCAATGGTAAGCTACTGCTGTCCAAGGACATAATATACAACCAATTTCAAACGGCGGGTAAGGTGGAAGCTCACATAATTACATATATTAGCTCCTTGACCGATTCATACATATTTTGCAGGAGCAATAAACAAGAGAGTAGTAATTACTTCTAAGCAGAAAAGAAATTCTTGACCGCCATTTTTCAGAAAATGCTATTGCCAATCTATCATGGCGGCCAAGTTATGGCGCAAAATTTGTCCTAAAATGCCGAATCTTAATTTCACACATTGGGGAGCTACATAATCAGAGCTAGAACTCATCTGACTGTCGTTTATATTGATTTCCTTCTGAAATCATGGGGTCATTTTAATTATATTTAAGTTGCTAACGACACTTTCTTATTTATCTATTTATTTAATTTCCTTCAGTTCACATATATGTCTAGTTCTGCTATTTAATAGTTTGATTACTATGTTCTTGATAGTTCACTATGTTTTCGTTCTGGTGAAACATATTAAGAATGCTAAAATATAACTGCAGGCGTACCTCCAGGTGTAATCCTGTCCTCTTTGCTTGTCAAAGGTAATTAATTAAAAATAAAAAAACCTTGGGGTTATATTGCCTCTAATTGCCATCCCTGTGCTGACGATTTCCAGTTATAGCGTCACTTACGTAATTTCTATTTAAAACTTTCCCTGAGAGCTATTAACGACAACTTCAATAATTATCTGAATAATGGCAGCTACTGAGAATTTCCAAAACTAAATACCTGATTTTGACCCGACACGGGATTTGAACTTGGAACCTGATGATTAGCAGTCACGTTTATAACAACCAGACAACGAGGCAGTCGGAAATAATATATCAGAGTAACAAGGTAAGAGTGAAATAGTTTATCTATATATGTGTCTCTTTATAAAGGATCTGAATCCCGTCTGATTACAATGTGGGTGTCTTCAAGGCAAGAGTGTAATAAATAAAAGCGGCCAAGAGCGTTTCGGGCCACGCTCAGTGTAGGGTTCCGTAGTCCCGTCCGTCGCAGTAAGTGTTCCCACTTATGAGTTTGTACAAAAACTGTTGTTTCCATCCAAGTTCAAAATAATTTTCCTAGAAAGTCCTTATAAAGTTCTACTCTCCAGATTTTTTTCATATTTTCTAAACTTATGGTTCAAAAGTTAGAGGGGGGGGGGACACATTGTTTTTTACTTTTGGAGCGATTATTTCCGAAATTATTGACATTATCAAAAAATGATTGTAGTAAACCCCTATTCATTTTTAAATACCTTTCCAACAATATATCACACGTTAGGGTTGAAATTAAATAAAAAATCACTTCCCACTTTACATATAGGGGGGCTACCCTAATAAAACATTTTTTTCCAATTTTTATTTTACCTCTTTGTCGGCGTGATTGATACACATGTTGGTACCAAATTTCAGCTTTCTAATGCTAACGGTCACAGAGATTAAGCGAGGACGGACAGACGGACAGACAGACATGGCGAAACTATAAGGGTTCCTAGTTGACTACGGAACCCTAAAAATGGTGCAGTTGCTTAGAAACGAATCCAATACAGAGAAATAAATGAAAACTATGCTGTACCCAGGCTTGAAACGTCACGCAAAGAAGGCGGTATGGCATTACAGCGTGGGCATGAGGCGTCGGCTGGCGATTGGCTGCGCCCTTTGCTCTGGTGCTCCCGTAAAACTGCTGGACGAGCCCACCGCGGGGATTGATGTCGCCGCAAAGCACCTAGTATGGGCCGAGATAAAGCGTGGACTTTCTCATGGCGACGCCGTTGTACTCTCATCTCATAAGTAAGGTTTCCTCAAAAACCTACTAGTATGTTCTTATTTTTTATGATGATACTTCAGACATTCCCAAACTTAAACAACAATAGTTTTTACGTGATAGAGCCACGCTATAGCTTAATGACGGTTGTTATACGAATACGTCTGTTTGATCGTGGACAGCGTAAAATAGCAGCTTAATGTTGCTGGTTACACATGGTGAGTGTTAGTGAATCAGAGACCCTTTTCAATACAAATGAGGCATTCCAACAGAGTCATCACGGATTACAACGAATTTCTGTTTTGATTCTTAATTTAGGATAGAAGTAAGATTTCTTTGCGCAACAGCATCCACTATATAAGAAGAACCGATACGACCTGGGGACATTCAAGAAAAGAGCTTACTACTTTCTAAAGGGCTGGCAACGCACCTGCAATTCCCCTAGTATTGCAGTTGATTATGAGCGGCGGTAGTCACCTAACATCAGGCGAGCCGCATGTTCGTTTGCCCTCTCTTCTCTAAAAAAAAAAAACTTAAAATATGATGAAGTGAATAATGTTAAATTGAAGTTATTACGCTGGTTTAAAGTCATCAATTTGCTTTTGAACATTAATAACACGAAATACGATAAATTCACAGCTACAATCTTAAACACTTGAATACCGGTGTGTTTTCAAATGGGAGAGAGTTGGTCTTGTTGAATTCACTGTTTTTTTTTCGAAATTACATTCAATGTCAAGCTTGAGTGGAGCCCCGTAACATCTAAATTAGTCAGCAAATATAGTTTTGCAGCATATGCTGTAGAAACAGCTAAATTTGTTCATTTTGTTTATTTCCGTAGCGTAGCGTATAATTTCAAGCGATAAATATATAAGCTTATCATTTAATTGTGTAATTAATTGAAGATAAATGAAGATGTCTATAGGTCGCAGCGTTGACTTACCAACAGGTGGAATGTATTAAAAAAAATACTTGTTTTAAATTTGCGTGTTAAAGAAATAATCTTTTGTTATTTGAATAAAACTATTTATATGGCTTTTATCGCGTTTAATTAACTTATTGTTAATATCCAACATTTCGTGTGCTTTACAGCACCTATGGTCACGGGTGTGGGGGGCTGAGATGTTTGACGTCCCAATGTCATAGTTAGCCCGGTTACCTTTTGTTTTCAGATCTTATTTTTTTTGGTCTGATCTTCGCACGTCGGGAAACGTCGGGAATTAAAAAAAGACGTGTGGCACTCGGGTACTGCTGCGGTAAAGCTATTGCATAGCATTTTTTATCAACTTATGCAATTATAATTAATTATTTATTTTATTTATGCAGTTAAGTCTTTGATATTAAATCAAGTTACACTTTTTGAGCGCGGTGACCGATAAGAAAACAATTTTTTTTCTCTTATTGTATAAATGAGAAGTTAATATTGTTTAAAATATTTTTAATATCTTACAATACATGTAGGTTATTCAGGAATTTTTATCATTCAGTTAGCAGCTAGTGTACACGCATACGACTAGTCGCACGCACACAAACACCGTGCCGAAGTCTGCCGAGTGCCGAAGTCTGCCGAACTGAAACGACGTTAGACGATGCACGGTTTTCAACGCCACACCTCCGTGCCCGTCGGAGTGGGGAGCGTGAGGTTTTCTTCGTTACGGAATTTCTGGATTCGGTCCCCGCGCTCAAGGCCCGCGATAGAAGCTATGCAATAGCTTAATAAGTTAATTAAAAGCGATAAAATTCGCATAAATAGTTTTATTCAATGTTTAGTGTTAGCGTAAATTTAAGAAACATATACACTAAATAAATAAATAAATTTAAGAAACATATACATACATACATAAACACTCACGCCTGTCACCCAGAGGGGTAGGCAGAGACTACGGACTTCCATTTGACACGATCCTGACATACCTCTTTTGCCTCCTTTACATCCATATATCTACGCATACATGCTCGTCGGTTAAGGGTACTTTTAACGTGGCCCATTTTCAAAATATCGCCAATTTGGTCGACAAACTTTTTTCTAGGGCGTCCCTTCCCGACTTTGCCGTTCACATCTGCCATATAAATTTGCTTTGTCACTCTTTCCTCATTCATTCTTTCTACGTGACCAAACCACCGAAGCATTCCTTTCTTAATCCTGGTCACAACATCATCTTGCATACCACATTTATCTCTTATCACGCAATTTCTCACCCTGTCATTCAGATTCAACCCTAGCTTACTCCTTAAAAACCGCATTTCTACAGCATTTATTCTACTTTCGTTCTTCTTCTGCCACATCCAGCTTTCACTACCATATATTAAAGTAGGGACTAACACAGCATTACAAATAGATGTTTCTTAATAGTTGTGTTTTTTAATAGTTTTTTCGGGTCTGGATGTTTGTCCTTGTGCAATTTATGTTTTAAACTGCCACGATTCAAGAGAAAATCTTAGTGTAGGGGTAACGTTTTTTTTAAAAAAAAAACAAATAAAAAAAAACAAATTATGAATTACCATACGTGCCTTTTTTGATACATTCTGGTTCTTCACAATAGAGTGTAGTGCCCCATTCACTCTATTCCCTGAAGAAACCTTTCTTTTTTTTCTTAGATTATCTACTCGTACGATAACCACGGCCTATGGGTCGGAATGGGATTTTGAATTAACTTACTCGTCATACGGTATATGTCAAGACAAAAAACTGGGTTAAAATTCAACAATATGTAGAAACAGCTAGATTTGTTAATTTTTTTAACCACCATGAGTTATTTAAAACGTTTGGGTTCGGGGATAATTGTAATGATATTGCAATCTGAGTTTTATTTGTTCAGTATTTTATTTGTTTAATGGAAGAGCCGATTACACCAAAAGAGAAACCCGGTTTTGGGTCCATCGTTATAGGAATCAAATACAAGTTTTTTATGAAACGCTCCAGAAAACGAAGACAGGCGATAGTAACGATGACTTTGGTGATACTGTCATTTGGTGTCATACTGGACGGTTCACAAGGTGTTAAAGCGTAACCAAACCAAACCACACATACAAAGTGCACAAAATGCAAGCTTTAGTTACCGGTGATCACGAACGCCGACTACTTTTCTGCTGTTGATTATTATATCAGCAACAACGTGTGCTTGGTTTTATTGAGCAAGTCATCTGGACGGATGAGACGACATTTGCCAGAAACGGCCTGTGAAACCGAAGAAATACACCACGTGTGTTTCGAGGTTATCGACAAACGGAGCACCAAACTCGATGATCTAATCGATCTTGATGGTTACCGTATGGGCAGGCTTATATAAGGATTTCGATCAGTAAGCTGTTTCATAAATAAGTTTTTGAAATAACTTAGTACCGAACTGATCTGAATAGGTACATAACTGAATACATGAGAATGATAAACATACCTATACGATGGATAACTGAAGTAAATTTTTCATTAGCGGGGAATCAAACCAGGTGGCTAGGTGGAGACTAGCACAGTAACAAAATATTAGGTTAAGTAGGTATTTAGACAAGTGTTGTAAACTATTAGGTATTGGCTCTATTATTTATTCTGTGGTATTGATACGACCGCGGGCTGCGGGCCGCGCGGATCCGCGTTACGCGTATATTGACCCTTGTCAGCTAGATTTTAGGTATTTAAGTTTCACTGCCGTTTTGCCGAAGTATTTTCACGATTATTTTTATGAAATTATCGTTTCATTTAGCTATAATAACATGATATAGCGTCATTTAAAACAATTAGACGTTGTAAATAAAAAGATTTTTTATCGGGATCGATTTTCTTTTTGTCCCATGATCAAAGGTATCGCTAGTACTATCGTCTATCTTCATTTTCGGGAGCGTTTCTCTAATACCCGGTATACCAAAAATATTGTACATTTTACTTGATTATTCCAATTAAATCTCAAGAAACCTTTCCCAGGGCACAAGTTTGTTGGGGGACCGGGTTTCAAATCAAATCAAATAATTTATTTGTAAAACATAGGTAAAAAAGTTAAAATCTTGGTGGAAAAAGTATGATAAGAAACCCTATGTTTCGCCTTAAATGGCATACAAATATTTGGTTATCATTATCACTTGGCAATATGAAAAATAACTTTGATAAAATAACTATTTCAATTATAATTGGTATGTTTAGAAAGTACTTAAATTATTATCTTAATTATCAATTACATAATTCTTAATAACATAAAGATAGAAATATAAGTAGTAAATAAATAGGTTGTTCCGTGATTTCTCCTTTGTTTTATTGTAAGTTCAATTTAAAGCCCTCCCTGATAACGGTGCACTTTCCTAATAAACGACCAATTTACTTCAATCAAAAAATCGACCAGGGACAAAAGAATTACCTTATTTCAGTATGGAGGAGGTAGAGCGCCTATGCGATCGTTTAACGATTCTGGACTCGGGTGAGATGGGAGCACTCAGGTCACTCAACGGTTTCAAGAACTTGTACGCACCTGGTCGTACCGTTTTTTTTAAATTCCATGTCTCTGTCTTAAAATGTAAGTAGATTTATCTGTTTAAAAATATAAAATTGTATATGTGAATGTAATATGTCTGTATGTGTGTGATTATATATAATATATATATATATATATATATATATATATATATATATATATATATATATATATATATATATATACAACGTGTCCCAAAATTCAACGATAAGCCAACACGCGCGCGCTGGAAGACCTAGATTGTATCGTGATGAAGAAGTTCTCAATGAGATAGAAAATGATTCGACTACTTCGGTACGTGCTATAGAAGAAGCTACAGGAATCCCGAAAAGTCCAAATAATGCCAGGCCAGTTAAGTTTGCAGGTCGATTCCAGTCCAAAAAGCCAAGCCAAAAGTCGATAGTATGTACAAGAGCCACGTAAGACGAATTAAGAACGGTGCGCAGTAAACAAAGGAGCAGAGCGTACTGAACTTACTTGCTGAGAATAATAACAGCTTTTCTACCTGCCCTGTTGTCTCTTTTTAACGTAAATATCTCTATCTATCTTTCTCTTTCTCTAACATCTAAGGTATGTATGCCCCATTAAAATTCCTAGAAATTGTAACAAGAACCCATTTTGGGCATGTAGTAAAAGTGATTACTGACAATTACAATTTAAGGAATTTGGCCCCTGTTAAGAAATAATAGACCCATATTTTTTATAACTTGTTTTCCTAGAGTATTATACCATTTTGGAATGTTGGTTAGTTGCGTCAATTTTTAAAAAAACTTGCCATACTAGTGTTAATACTTTTTTTTACACCACGATAAGTTGAATTTGGTTAAAAGTAAAAGTCTTCAAAAAATTTAGGGAATAAAAAAAGTTTCATTAATTTTCGTGATAAAACAGGAGTTATTCTGGATTTTTTAAGAAGTGTGGTAGATAGCAGTGCTATTCAGGTTGCCTATAAAAAAAAAAGAAACAAATATTAAAAAAATTGTGGTCATGGTAGTGAAAAATATCGTAAACGGTCTTAATTTCTGAAGAATTTCATTTTTTTTATATAACTTAAAATATAATTGGGATATAATTTCTTTTTCTTTTTTCCCCGATTAGTTCGGGGCAGGTCTATCCTCCGGTGTTGGCTTATCGTTGAATTTTGGGACACGTTGTATATATATATATATATATATATATATATATATATATATATATATATATATATATATATATATATATATATATATATATATATATAAGCAAACATGTACACATATAAGACCTAGTAACACATGCTGGAAGTCGATGGATGCAGGTGAAACAGGTGCGTTCCTTGTGACAATCCTTAGGGGTGGTCTATGTTCACCAGTTGCCTTGTGGAAAGCTGTAATGATAATGTTGATGATGATTCATATTATACATGAAATAGCCATTTTATACAATTTCAATAATTCATTACAACCTATCAAAATCCAAAGCTGAGCAAAGGCCCGCACATCTATTGGATGGGGAATATTTGCCGTAGTTGCCTAGATGGGTTGGCAATCACAGTTGTTTTTCTTTTTCTTTTTATTTTTAGATTTATTAGAAAGACCCTATTGCCCATTTCGTGGTATTTCGTTCTGTCACCTTCGACACCCACGGGATGATATGAAGTCACGTCACGACGAAGTCAAGTCACAGAAGTGAAATGTTTCACTACCACTGCACAGTCATTGACCGAAAAAAGACTTGAAGTCTTATCCGAATTTAAAGGCGTTCTATGTGGATGAAAGATATTTTTCTCATTACGAAATGGAGGGTACAACAACCTCTTTCAACGGCTTATAAACTTGAAAATGAACTGATTCATAAATCTGCGGCGCCGCGCCTATCAGTGTGTCTGATATCCGAGTGTCCGACAACCAAGTGTCCGATATCCGAGTGTCCGACAACCATGTGTCAAGATGACGCTCTGGCGGCAGCTTCGCGTACCCTCTAAAGCACCGCACGGCGCTTCTGTTTCTATAGTGAAGTTTGATACCATGTCGTAGACAGAGAAACCTATATACTAATGATTAGCGTGGCCTCGAGTGAGAAAGGACGATAACGTAGTTTAAGTTATAACAAATCTTTATGACTTTTAAACATATTTAGATAAATTTTTAATTGTTCTAATAACTGAACTGAACAAGATTAATCAATCTTAAGCTCACAAAACACTTTTTTTCTCACTTAAACCAATTTGTAAACTCCTTAGATCGCTACGTGCTGTCAAAGTTGTTTAGCAAAGTGTAGTTTGCTAAACAAAAAACCGGCATGGAGAAAGGGACAAACAATCACACCGCTCTGTCTCATTTGTATGCAAGACGTATGCGTAAATCTATCTTTTTCGTGTGCGAATGCGAAAGAAGGCGTCAATTTGTCTATAAGTTTCTCTGTCTACGTACTATGTATTGTTTTATCTATGGTTTGACTTTAGTCTTCAGATGCAACAACGCATCTGTAGCCTTTTGTTGCTTGAAGTCAATTGCAGTTCATAGGCAGTAGACCCTTGGCATATGGGTATAGAATAGACTGTTTTAGCACGTATGTTATTTCAATGCTTAAAAGTACAAAATTCGGATGTTGGATAAGAAAGGAAGATGCAATATTAACTTGACGGGGGCTTGTTATAGTTTTCTTAATTGTATTTTAATATTCAGCCGCTGGAACTTCGAGAGTGCAGGCGCTAAAGGAATCTATGTACCGCGAGTTTAGCTGCTTCGTGAACAGTGAACATTTGGTAAGTTATACCTAGTTAGGTTTACTTTCACTATTTAGGTACATACAGGTACATATTTAGGTATATGTTTTTTTTTTATAAATAGACAGACTTTTATCGATTGCAATACATTTTCTCCATCGGTAATCGATTTCTGAGGTTTTAAATCGGATATACCTCATATGAGATCGGCGTATGCGTAAGAATATCAACTATCCCGTATCATCTCATAGATGTGGCAAGGAACGAATGGGGGAAATTGAAACAGGATATGGGCAGCAGCATCCACCTGACAGCAACCAAAAATAATAAAAACTACAGTTATCAAACCCGCCTGTCAATCATGGCAATCACGGTAAAATCTACGAAATAAACTCTATGCTGGTGGCCTACGTTCAGTTGTAGATTTAAAAAAAACTATAATGAATAAACGAACAGAATTTTTATAGCGACATCTATGGGAATTTATAAAATGCTATTGCATATAATCACCGCTTATGCCACCTAAGGGACGAAATGAATTTTCTTTTGCCGTACACATATATTTGACACACTAGTCAGTTGAAATAATTTTTAAGATTTGTGAAATCAAACATTTCTATAAGAATCGTATATATCTAACAGAAGAAAAGCAGTAATTGTAGGTGGGTGCAGATCAGACCCTATAACTATAAAATCCGTAATACCACAGGGTTACCATTAGCTAAGCGCACTTCTCCACAATACTTATTTATTTGATATTCACTCATATATTAGGCTTTCCAAATTTCTAATGTAGAAAATGGAAGATTGCATACTCGTTCAAATTCATTTCATGAAAACTTGTCAAAATATAAAAACCTTAATAGAATAGACATCAATTTGGAGAAGTGTAACCAAATTTTTGTATTTGTATTATTCCAATACACAATAATTAATATCCAACTTTGAAAATCATGTACTGTTAGGGATTGAGGAGAAATTTTGGATTCCATACACACAAACGTGGACCGTTTATACCAAATAACAGAATGAGTGTGTGAATTGCTTGGTTTTGTATTGCGAGCGTGCAAGCCTCTCAGTAATACCAAGTCCATAAATGTCGTTTACTTTGTATATCTCATAAGCTTACTGGATATGCGAACTGTGTATGATCTCCACAGTGGGTACAGACAGTTGAAGGCCCCACGACGTAGTGACTAAGCAATGAGTTAAGGCGCTGAAGGCTAGAGGTTCGGAACCCATATGGAACAAATATTTCAATGGCCTACAAGTAATGTTTTCGAGTTTGAATGTATGTCCTTGTGCAATTTATGTATGCAACTGACCCCACGATACAGGAAAAAATCCTGGTCTAGGTTTAAGGTGTTTTAAAGAAGTCGAAGCAAAAATATACGTAATGGAAGCAAAGAACGCTTAGTATATTGATGACATTAAATCTATCCGTAGACAATTCATTAAATATCTTAATTTAAAAACGCAGTACTTTCTTACCTATAAAGATAGCTGTCGTTTTATGGGGATTTTTATTAATATGAGATGGGGCAAACGAGCATGCCGCTCATCTGAGAGTAAGTGACTACCGCCACCCATGAACAACTGCAACACCGGTAGCAGTTATCGATGTAGGATCGGAGTAGGCTCTTTTGTCAAACGTCCCTAAGTCCGGGATGGACCGCAAATCCTCCAGATGGTGTGGATTGTAACGTGAGTTTTGTTGCGATGTGCGATGGTGAAATTGAACGGCCGGAATTAATCTGAACAATTCCTCTGAGCACTCCAGTGAGGGAAGCCGATCAGAAAAAACTTGATCGTTAACGTTTCAAACCGCTCTGTGCTGGATGCGATAGTCCCGGCACAGACATGAGAACGGTTTTACCATTAGGGAATCGGAGCGAGTCGCACAATCACACAAACACACACACACACACACACACACACACACACACACACACACACACACACACACACACACAAACACACACACACACACACACACACACACACACACACACACACACACACACACACACACACACACACACACACACACACACACACACACACACACACACACACAGCTAAATATTTGCCATAGTTGCCTCGCATGTAAAGCGGGTTGTCAACGCGTAATAAAGTAATAGTTGGAACACTCATGCTTCTAAAATGAAGTGGATGGTGCTTCAGGGGTGCAGATTGATAAAAGGCAGTTATTTTGACAATGCTGACAGACACATCAATTTTATTTATCAGCGATTTTTTTTACGTAGACAACTCTGTGGTTCACAATAACGGAACCGAAGCTGGCGTTTAACGTGATTTTTGTAAAGCTGAGACTACTGGCAACTCAGTTCGACGACATCGTGGAGGACTACTCCGCTTATGACGGTAATGTGGAAGATGCCTTCATGCACTTCTTGGACGAGAACCGTTACTCGATCCGACCAAAGGAGACTTGGTAGAATATGAATTAGTTTAATCATATTCTATCGAGTCTCGTTCGATCTCATCAGGCAATTGCTACGTTGTTAAAAACTGTACTCAATAATTGCGAATATTGAGATTGGGTGCCAATTATGAAATAATTTGCCACCGCTTATTGTTGACTTCGTTTTTGCTTTTATATTTTCATATTTCTCAATTGTGATATTTATATTTAATAAAATGTTTTTGCATTAAAATTTTGTTTTTGTTAAATAATTAAAAATATTGATCAAAAGCGATAAAAGAATACGTTTATTTTGTACATACAATGTTACAAAAAATACAAACGAAAAAGAGAGAAAAACTAAACTTTCCGTCCATTCCGAATAAAATGTTACAAATGATGTACTAAATTATTTATTATTTTTATGGATCGTGTGGTGATAATATACAAGTTGTACCAGCGCCATGTACAAAATGCAGGTAAGTGCACCAAATCATAATTGTGGCAATGTGGAATATGATATTATCATATTGTACTAGTATCATATTTTATCGTATTGTATATTATACATCGACTTTATTATTTGCTTCTTATATTTACGGCTTAAAATGTTTAATTTGTTTAGTAATATGTCCGCAAGCGACTGCTTCATTATTGTATTTGCATGTTTTCAAGTCATAGCACTACAACTGCTTTAATAAAAGTTACTGAAGACATTAGAAACGGTGTGGATGAAAAAAACATAGCAGCGCTAGTGCTAGTTGACTTTTCTAATGCTGTTTCCACAATTGGTCATGATATTCTTCTTTCCATCCTATCCCATCCTCATTAAAACCCACTGTATTAGATTAGTTTCCATCATATCTTCGCGGGCATAAGCAGTTAGTTCACGTAGGACAAATGACCTCAGCTTGGGCTGAAGTTGAATGTGGCGTACCGCAAGGTGGTATACTCTCTTCTATCATCTTCGTCTCAATTTTTATAAACTTGATCACTCATAATCTTGATTGCTCGTATCATCTGTACGCTGACGATCTGCAGCTATATGTGCACTATAGAGTTGAAGATCTACATAATGGAATTCATAAATTCATCAATTTAAATACAATTAATGATTGGTCCTCGCACTATGGAGTCTGTGCGAATCCAGTGAAATTCCAAGCGATTTTAGTGGGAAGTAAAAGGTTGCTGGCTAGGGTTAATCAAGCAGACTTACCTCTTATTTGCTATGATAATATTAGTTTTTCATTAATTGAATCTGTTAAAAACCTTGGCCTATATATTGATAGTTCGTTGAACTGGAAAGTGCAGATTATCGATTTAAGTAGGAAAGTCATTGCCACCCAACGTTCCCTTTATCGTCTCAAATACTTTTTTCCTATTAAGTCTAAGCTCATGGTTGTTCAAACTCTTATTTTACCTATCTTTGATAATGCAGATTTGTGCTACCCCCCCCCCCCCGACCTGTCCCAAGAACTTCTTAACAAGCTAGAGCTATCACCACTCCATGGGTGGACTGGTAGAGAATGCTTTTGGTCATTAAGCCCGCCCTTTGTAACCTTTTTTTTCTAAGGGAACGCAATGGAGTTTTTAAAATAAAATAAAAATGAAATTCATATTATGTTGCTGTAAAGATTTAATTTACTTACATAATATTCATAGTGCATGCTTAATAACATTTTACATAATTATTCACAGTTTACTCGGAAGAAAACTAGAACCCGTCGGCACATATGAAATTGTTAATTGCTAAGAAGTGTCGTAAAAGCAAAGACCTATATAACCACTTGACTTGCGCATACAATGTCTCGACGCTCGAAAACTATTAGTATTTTGTCAGCTATGCATAGGTTATGGTACTATTAACCATTTTAGTATTGTCCAAGTGTTAGACTTGTGTGCACGCTAAATTATTACAAATTTTTATAACTTTCTTCCTGCGCGGTGAAGTGGCGTGGGAAACATTCCAGGACAGATGTCCAAAAAGAATGGAGTAACTATTCATTGCTAAGTAAAAAATACGAAAATTATTTTTAATTAATTCAGATTATGAGCCACCGCAGGGGTCTATCTAAAACGATGGCCGGGTAATTGACGACACGGTTGAGTCTTTTGGAAAAGTCTCGTTCTATTATTAGATAATTCTAATGCTTCTATCCATTTATTTTCCTTTCTATGTTTATCGTTAACATTAGTACTTACTGTTACCTTTAATACCTGAAAGTCAATATCGAAAGTAATAAAATTAATATTAATAAATAAAATATTCAATTCACACACTGTGAAAAAATACTTATCGACTTTTAACCGTCTTCAGAAAAAAGGGGAGGTTCTTAGTTCGTTGGTATTTTTTCCTAGTTAAAGTTTATAGTTACCTAGTTAAATTTGTTAGATTCGTGTACCAAATCAGAACACCTTACAATTTCAAAAGGACATTGAAGGCAAGTTATTGTACGGATCCACTACAGTAATAGATATTTGTCGTCGTTGTGAAATTTTAATTAAGAGGGCAATCAACGAGAGTGTTTCAAAAGTGCTGTCTTCGAAATATAATACCCATTATTTTATAAGATCGGTTTTGAAATCTCTAATTGGGTATTATTGATTCCCAGACAGTAGTTTTCATCAATTTGAAATAAATTTAACAAATCATTTAATTGAATTAGCAAGATGCATAATTTACAAATATGTAGACGCTTGTTTATAATTTTTTATAAAGAACAATCAGTTAATTCGAAATAAATATACCAAATTAATTCATTTTAAAAATCAATAATAATATAATAAATACATGTTTTTGCTGTATTTGATTGATTTCGATTAAATATTATTTCTATGATTTTAATTGAATATTTTTCATAATGTTAAAATCCTTTTAATCGATATCGAATATTTTCCTTTATTAAGAAGAGCAACCCTAACGATAGCCATAATAACGCAACTTGACCATTTGCAGCCACGCGTTCTTCCTCGTCCCCCGGGCCGCAGTAGTGAGCCGTACGCTTAGAAGACATCTGCCAATACGCTCTCTAGTTGTTATATTCTCTATACGTAAAAGACATAATAGATGATGAAGGAAGATATCGTGACGATATCTATCTGTAAATAAGATATTTTATGGACATATTAAGTTCACTAGCACGTTCTGAAGAAGAAATGTGATTTTACTGTTCCATGTAACACATTTTGCCGTGTAGTGGCGGTTGAGAATATCCACTACCCCATATCTTCCCGCGGGTGTCGTAAGAGACGACAGAGGGAGACAGGCAGGAGATGGGCAGCAGCATCTTCCTGATAGCAGCAACTGTACAAAAAAAAAAACGGTTGCCAATCCACTCGCCAAGCGTAGCAACTATGGCAATATACCCACCATGAGCAACGACGCTAATATATTTCTTTTTATAAATATACGACCCCCAGTCCCCAGCGGCTCTGCTATTCCTGGCTATGGTAGCGACCATGTGACAGCGGGGCAAGGGGTGCTAAAAATTTCTAGTTGAGGTTTGTTTGCCACCTACGATGACTCGACCTGGCAACATATAACGCACGCACTCTGAGGACTGGCAAGAAGATTTTGGAGCTGGAAGAAGAAATAGACAAGTTGCGCTGGAATATTATAGGATTATCCGAGGTCCGAAGAAAGGGTGAAACCACGGTGATTCTCGAATTCCGCAACTGTTTCTATCCCCGAAAGGGCGACCATCTGTTCCAAGAAGGTGTTGGATATATCATCCACAAGTCTCTCCTTAACAACGTTGTAAAGATTGAGGGTGTGTCGACGAGGGTTGTGTACCTTATACTCAGAATCACCAAACGGCGTTCGCTGAAGGTCATACAGGTTTAAGCACTAATGTTGGCACATCCCGATGAAGAGGTGGGGGAAATGTATCAGGATATTTCTAGAGCCATGCATTACTCCAAAATGCACTATACGGTGTTAATGGGAGACTTCAACGCAAAACTAGGCACAAGAAAGAACGGTGAGCTGAAAGTATGGAAATTTGGGATAGGGCAATGGAACCCAAGGGCCCAGCAGCTGGCTGACTTCATGGAGAAAGATGGACTCTTTATCATGAACTCTTTCTTCCAGAAGCGGCCCCACAGCAAGTGGACCTGGTCGAGCCCCGACGGTTCGACAAAAAATGAGATTGCCTTCATTATGACGACTAGATGACAACTGTTCAGTGATCGCAAGGGTGAAAACTAGCAGCGATCACTGAATGGTTAGAGGCACACTGAATCTAACCCTTAAGTTGAAAAGGTCTCGTCTAATGAAATCAATGCTCCATCCACCTCGTGCTCTAATCCAAAATCCCGAAACTTTTCAGCTTGAGTTACAAAACTGTTTTCAGTGCCTAGAAGATTGCAATGAGGTGGACGATATGAATTACAAGCTCGTGGAATATACTGTCATTAGTTGATTATTACACTTAAATATAAACTATGATATTTAGAAAATAACGGGAAGCCATAATATACTGATAGAAAACCCCATTAATGTTGTATCAAACTTATAATTTAAAAATCAGACAAAAGAAAGACTTTCCTAGGTTGAGTGTTATTGTATTTTTAATTTGTTTACAGCATATATTTTTACATTTCTTGCATATGTTCACAATCAAGCTTGTACACTTTTGCACTTGACGGGTGGGTAATGTCCTCCAGACCAAATACTGAGAATCAGCTACTGAGAATTTCTTGGCGAAAAACGCAATCGATTTTTTGGCCCGACACGGGATTAACCCAGGACCTCAAGAATAGTAGTTGCACTACTACAAGCCCTAGACCAACGAAGCAGCGGTTGACGGATAGTAAGAACTGACTAATCGTCTTCGATAGCTTGTAGAATGTTCTAATTGAAGTTCGTTTTAAGATGTGGCCAATCTTGTCCGTGATACCTCTGACATATGGTAGTACAGCAGGCACTCGCTCAATTATCGCATTGGCTTGCATTTAAATAAATAAATTCATAATAATTCATTTTAAATTTCAAAATGCACTTGCATATTAATACTCGTTGTTCTAATGCTTGACAAAAAATCCTCTTAAATAAAATAAACTTTTCTACGCTGTACAAGAAAATGTTCACAAATTTAATAACAGAGTCTCTTAGCGACGCCTTATTTTACTTTACCTTGGCGTACTACTTTTCTACTTATTATGGAGTCGTGAGTAATTGTTGAGCAGTTTAAAACTCCGCAGGGGTAAGTTTCCGAATTAGTATCAATAAATAAAGTACATTTACCAGTTCTCTTATAGCTGCTTATTGCTTAAGAGAATACAAAACTAATTTAGTAAGCAAAATAAATAATAATTACAATACTAGAAGAGCGTGTTCTAAATTTGGCATTTTTTATATCTATTATTTTTAACGTGCCAGAAAATGCTTTAGAAATCAAAGTAGAAATAAGCCAATGCCTATAATATTAAGTACGTTCCACTGCTGGGTACAACCCTTCGCTCATTCCTGAGATGGACATGCTGCCATTCCTCAGACATCTGTCGCACTGCTCCGGTGCATGTTAACAGTGTTAACAAGTCCTTATTCCTCGGATATGCAGCTTTCCTTGCGAATCTTCGTATACCGCCTAGCACGTACATTAGTACTTAACATTTCATTTTACAATTTAGCTAAAGCAGGTTCGATGAGTGCAGCTCGTGGTCAGTAGCTCAGTATACTAAGTTACGGAAAGTGGTACACAACATACTTCTTATTGTTATTTTTAATCGAAGATAAATGTAGATGTCTATGAACCACAGCATTACACACACTTACCATTAGATAGGCTTTGCGCTCATTGGTCACGCTCATTCCACAAAAAGAGATTTCTTGGGCATTTTCCATAGTCGCCTCTGCCATGCTGGAGCAATGGATTATCGTACACCGCCACCATACGGCAAACTCTGTATTCTATTGAATTGCCTGCGATTTGTCACAGACAGAGTGCCTGGCTACTGCTTCTATCATGGGTTCTACTTCCAACTGAAGCAAACACTTGTGGAAACATAAATTACACACACACACACACACACACACACACACACACACACACACACACACACATATATATATATAGTAATAAATGCACTTCCGTATTCCATGAGTAATCGTATGAGGCGATTGAAAGAAATGAAACAGGTTATGGACATCAGCAGCTTCCTGTAACTGAAGTTACTAACTCAGCTGAGACAACAACGGATGTTACTATCATGCTAGTATACTTCTGCAGTAGTCTTCCGATAAGTTTTAATTTGAGAAAATCTCCAAATTACTTGTATTCAAAATAATTTGAGAAAAAGATGTTATGTGAACAAAGTCACAGGCACAGCCAGTTTATGAATAAAATATAATTAAGTAAAACAATGTATAAAACTTACACGCCCACTGAGTGAAAATTTCTTAATTTAACTACTGTAACTTACAAATCAAAAATTATCTTGCTCTCCTGTAAGTTGTGGTAACATACGCAAATTCAATAACCAAGTCTCTTGTTGCAAGTTAGTTTTGATTAACGTTTTGAATAACAGGTAACAGTTAGTCAGCTATTTGCTCAAGTCACAGAAAGACAAATTATATTAAAGTAGCTGCTTTATTATAAAATGCTTGTAGTTCCTTAAAATTTAAACATGCAAGCTCTTTTTAACAGTGGGTGCATTACTGCTTGAGAGTTCAGTAGCGCATTAGCAAAGCGCTCGGCCGCTCTGCTGCGTCGAGCCGCGGGTTCGTATTCCACACGGAACAACTTTATAAATATAGAGTAAGAGTGAAAATGAACACATAGTCCACCTAATGGTAGGTGGATGCTGTGGCTTATAGAAATCTACATTTATATTCTATTAATAATCAAAATGCAGATGCGTTGTCACCTCTATGGACTATGATGGAATGCATCGTTTCCAGTAAAAAGGGTATCCGGTTCAGTGCACTGACCATATGAAATACAGGAACTTTAAATGGCTATTTCACGCTGGTATTATGTGAGAGTGTGATCCTTCTCAAGACGAGCCGACCCATTCGTGTTACAAATATAATACTACGGTTGCAGCATAACTCCACCACTATGTATTTATCTCAAATCTTAATTATACATAATTTGCTTTTATATTAACAATATAATATGTGAATTTTAGTACAGGGGCAAATCAAATATAGTCCCTGCTGGCATCACCGAGATTGTTTATAATGTGTTTATAAACGTATCAGTAAATAAAATCAAGTTGTTATCTTCTAGCGTCCTAGTTACGATGGAGATGCAGTCTTCAATAAGTAGGCATGTGAATAATGACCGAACATCAAAACTGACCATAGTTTTATCGTCTGCGAGATGTAGATGTTTTGTCTCACTAACAAAATAAAACGAATCATTTGTGTGTGCTCTGGTATGTCCTTACGTCACTCTATCATAAAACTCTTTGCAGTTAGACAGATTTCTCACTCTGGTTCTGTAATTGGATAGCCATAGTAGCCCTACTGTACAAGCAGTTCAATACTTCGATATACCGACAGTCTACTTGGCACCGTTAAAGGGACTGCAGCACCGCCCAAATTTCGACGGAATCAAGGGCTTTCTCATAGTCCACATAAGCAAGACAATGTGGCAGGTTGTAATCTTCGGACTTCTGTACAATTTCCCGAAGGGTATGTATGTGGTATGTGGTGCTAAAGCCTTTTTGGAAACGGGATTGTTTGGGAGGCTGGGAGTCTTCGAGACTGCGTGCGAGACGATTAGTAATAACTATTGGAAACAACACATAGACGCGGCTCAGAAGGGAAATATGTCTGTAGTTCTTCAAGAGAGCGTTATCTCCTTTCTCGAAGAACAAGACCACCGCAATTCTGCCCCACGCCTTCGGAGTAGTGCCACCGTGGAGGACGGAATTAAAGAGCTTCTGAAGGACTTCAAGTACTGGTTTTTCACCTGCTTTCAGAAGCTCCGCTGTAATTCCATCATCGTCCGGGGACTTGCCGTTTTTAAGGTGCTGGAGAGCAATTCTATTCTCGCTCAGACTGACGTTCGGGATATCTTTGAAATTGTGTTGGATAATTTCAGTAATATAAAATGTTCTTAAAAATATTTCATAATCAGCAGTATTGCCTTTAAATTCAAGTTAAGTTGACTCATTTTGGGCAATGAAGGAAATGCGAAATGAGAACCTTAGAAGAACTTAAAAACAAATTAAAATTACTCTGTAAAGTCAGCATAAAAATACACCACTCTATATCAAAGCTTGGGTGTCGTCAGGGGCAATACAGGGGCATGAAACAGCAGAAAGGCAGCAGTATCTTTATGATAATAACTGAAAATAATTAAAAAAAAACTGTTAGTCGTAGGACTGCACGTCCGAAGTGAAAACGTGTAAACTTCCTTGCTCAAATCTGTGTACATGTATCTGAACATAATGATCATAAGAGTTCAGTGCTTTTTCCCCATATCAGAAGAGTAGACTAGAGTAGAGTAAGACTATATCTAGTCCGGCCATAAGTTTTGTTACAAATGAAAATGCATTTTTTAATATAGTAATGTAATATTACATACATATTTATTAAAGTCTCAGCAAAAAATAAAGACAATTCTCAATTCAAAATGGCCACCTTTGGCTTTTATACTTGCCTATAATTTGTAAACCTATGGATTTACGCACTGTTTTCATGGGATATTTCGCCACTGCTTGCTCCAGAGATTTTTTATGAGACTCAATGTCACCATGTCGTTAAGAGCAAGCCATGTCCTCTAAAACTGATCATAATTTGTAATCTAAAGGGTTAAGGTCTGGGCTAGATGAGGGCCAGTCTTCTTAAAAAGTCCGGAACGTTGGTTTCAAGCCAGGCTTGGGTAGTTCGTGCCTTGTGACAAGGTGCAGAGTCCTACTGGAAAGTCCACGGTACATTTTTAAAAAGTGTATTACTGAGAAGTTACACAACACGATCCAAGACTGTCTCTTTATACACTTTGGCTAAAGTTTTCACTCCTTTTTCACAAAATTGTAGCTTTATGACGCCTAGATAAGACACGCCCCTCCAAACCATCACTGACGCATGATGATGACCACGTTATACCTTTCCGACCACTTGAGCAGCTTCTTTTGGAACTATGAGCGTACACTTTATCATTTTGTTTATTGTAGTGCTCTTTGTCGTAAAATATAAGTATAATAAATCGTGAAAAATAGTAATAGTAAATCGTGAAATTTTTTTCATCGGTAAAGAGGGTATTTCAATGCCCTTCAACTGCGTTTCGCGACAGAAGGCGTTTTGATCGATCCACTCTCTTTAATTATAAGGATTGATTTAGGGCATGTACTGTATATCGAAAATAAGCACCGAGCTTCAGGTCTTGTTTTATAATACGCGACAGAGTCCTCGCGGGAATCTTCATTTCTCGCAATAAGATTTTTTGCTTCCTAATGGGATTTCGACGAATTCTGGCTTTAGCAGCATTAACAGCCTTTGGAATTCCAACAGCACGCGGCCGCCCCGATTTTTTATTGTCTTCGATAGAGGAAGTGTTGTTGTATTTGTTGATAGTACGATATATGAATATACGGCTGATACCAAGCTTTTGAAGTGTCTGGAATATGACCGACGGCTCCATACCCACTTTATGCAAGGCGATTACCGCAATCCTATTTTCTTTAACACCACATTCCATATTGTAATTTGATAATGAACACGAAAAAATATGTGAAATGGCGCGAAATCGAAAAAACTTTTAAAAATAATGAATGCGTTCCAAATTCAAAAGAATTAAAAAGTTGTACTAAAGAAAAGTTTTTACGTAACGGTATTTATGTCCAGACTAGTTAAAGATATAAACAAAATAGGCAGATAATTGCGGGCAGCGAGGCATTCCATCTTCATCCTGAGATGACACGCGGTCTGTAGCGTTCTTGGTTTGAAGTTTGTTCCAGGTATCCGTGGACTACAGTAGCCACTTACCATCAGGTAGACTGTAATAAGTAATGTATGATTAACATAGCCCTAAGGTAAGCGTAAATTAAGCATCAACCAACCTTCCAACTATATACCAATTCGTTATGTGTCCTTTTAAACTCTTAGGTTTTATACAGATTTTTATATAATATGCAAAAGGCATGAGAGTCTCTATTCCAATTTTTATTCCGTTCACAAATATCGGGGTCTAAGCAGTAATTAATCACGCTTTTCGCGAAATTTTTTGTGGAATGCGCCGTTTTCGTGATGTCGAGCGTTGGAAATGACTGTTGAAAACAGCAAGTTGAAGTCCTTATTTGCGTGCTACGATAGTGTCGTGGTTTTATCCGTTGTGGTGGTTCTTTTGCTGCAGAAAGAAGGATGGTGTTTCATTAATGAATGGTAAAGCAGCCATAACATAATCATAACTTCTCTCGGATGAGTTACTTTGATGGGTTCTGCTCACTGCTTGCTGTCTTCCTATCTAGATATTAAAAGGTAAATTTTCATGCACCAGTATTTTTATTCTTATTAATTTAAACAAAAATACTCGCTGTATAAAGCTCAAATTGGTGACTCAGCTGACTGTGCAAGAGTTTCGGTGCGCGTGTTCAAACATCAATTTGAAATGCACCCAGAAGTTACGGAGGTAACCTCGGCAACTATCTGAGTTGGAATTCACAGAAAATTTTTCATTGGAGTATGAACGAATTATCTTCCATAACCGTCAAACGGAGGACCTTCCTCCAAGGAACGCCACAAAGCGAAATAACATATATTTATTTCCATGATTATCCTTCGCAATACTAAGATGTTTAATTGTATATGTTATATTCAGTGTTGTTGGTCATCTTCATTTTCACTATAATCAGAATACAAATAAAATACTTAAGGTAATAAGTGCACCGATATATCGTTAATATTTTTATGAGTATCATATATATTTTTATAAGTTTTTTTATAGGATAGGGTGACAAACGAGCACACAGTCCACGTGATGGTAAGTGGTTGCTGTGGCCTAAAGACGTCTATCCTCGATTACGAATCAAAATGTAGATGCGTTGTCACCCGTGAGGACTAAGATGGAATGCCTCGTTTACAGTAAAAAGGGTCTCCGGTTCTCAACATTCACCATACGAAACACAGTAGCAATAAGCTTCTATTTCACGCTGGTATTCTGTGAGAGCGTGGTCCTTGCCCGGTCGAGCCGATCCATTCGTGCTACAATTATACTTCCAATATAACTGCAGCATGGCTCTACCACGTATAAAAAAGTTTTCACTACACTAAATAATTCTGTCGCGTATGTGATGTTCTCTTGATTGTGATATCACCGTTAGCAAATTAAATGCGTGAAGAATATGCGTCAAAATCAAAAAACTTAGTTTCACATCTACCAGTAAATAGTTCACGGCTCCGTAGCGCAATGCCTTAGCAATGAGTTACAGCGTTAAGGGCCGCGGGTTCGAATCCCGCATGGGACAAGTATTTGTATGCCCTACAAGTAATTGTTCCGGGTCTGGATGTTTGTCCTTGTGAAATAGTGGTCCTGTGGAAGTTCTCAGTGTGTTCTGATTCATGTGCAAAATTAAAATCTAAACTCTAAGCCATAATAAATTATGTAAAAAATAAATTTTAACTTTATAAATCGTCCAATTTTATATACACACTGCTGCAATTATCGCGCTGTGAAATGCAATAATAGTGATTAATATCAAACGCTAGTCACTCTTACAGCCAAGCAGCTTGCATGTTAAAGAATTTTATTGTCACCAAATTTGTGAGACTGTAACACAAAAACTTTACTTTGTTAACAGCATAACTGCTGGTACTAAATTACCCAGTTATCAGTCTGTTGGATTTAAATTACTACAGTCGTGCAAACAGTACAGGTCGTAAACAAGGTATTGTTTTACGTGAACGACTGAACCTGAATGATTAGAGAGTAAAATTTTGTTATTCTATGACATCTGTGAATGTGGACATTATATAAAATTGGGTACAGTAGTTACGTTACATAAAAGTTTCATTCATGTACCTAAAAAAGTGTGTATGCACTGCTAGTAAAAGTGAATGCGTGTAGAAATAGGTAATAAAATGCTATCAATCTGGAAAAATTGTCCTTACTCTCACTACAAATCAAAAAATCTAAACCACAATAACATCTGTTTGTACTACAACCTAAACTCGTATTGATACTTATCTTCCACAGAGAAGTGTTTCAGGTGAATTAAAATGTAAACTGTTACTTTATTGTGTCTTACATCGTTTCAATAGAATAAACGTGACAATAAAATAAACACTTTTCCTGATAGTAACTTGATATTGTGACCATAGACACCGCAGATATAGATTCTAAACCGAGAAATGATAAGGTCATCTATCCTCGGTTTAGAATCAAAATGCAAATGATTTGACACCCCTGACGACTAAGATATAATGCTGTTATTGGGATAAAAATTTATCTGATTCTCCTAATTCGCCATTGAGCTGATATCCACAAACTTGTTAAAAATCATCAAATTATAGCTTAATCCTGCTGTGTTTCGTATGGTGAGTGTAGAGAACAAGAGAACTCTTTTTTGATTTGTGATCGACGATAGATGTAGATGTCTATGGGCCGCAGCAACCACTTACCATCAGGAGGACTGTGTGCTTGTTTGTCACCCTATCCTATAAAAAAATCTTATTTTATTTATTAATAATTTATTACAGCCTATCAAAAGTCCACACTAACGGTAAAGTGCTAAGCATGGGTCTTACCCACAGATTACCATGTAGGAGGCATATTTCCCATAGTTTCTTGGAAGTTTTGGGATGGCAACCTTGTTTTTACATTATTTTGAGCTGTTAATTATAAAGATGATGCTACCCATCTCATATTTCATATCCCTCTGTTGACTCTCAATATACATGAGCATTTTCAAAATGTTCAACTCAAGTCAACGGTTGTTTTGCATTTAACACGTTGTTTTTGATTTAGCTGCAAATTTTACAAGTATTTTTCGTAGGCCACTAGATCAGCTATTTCCATCAGTTGTCTCTTATGAAATCTATGTGATAAAGTGGAGCGATGGTTTTTCTTTTGTCGGTAATACGTGTTGGTCGTAAGAAAGTTATTTTATAAAATATTTTTTTATTCTTAAGCATTTCAAATTCGAGCCGTGGTAGCTCAGTGGTTCGCTGTAAATATAACAGAACGCGAGTAACCCGGGTTCGATCCCCGCCGGCACCAATGAAATTGTTAATTGCAATTTTAAGTGCTGATTTACCACGTGCTCGGCAGTGAAGGAAAACATCGTGAGGAAACCTGCATGTCTGAGGAATAAGAAAAAAAAATATTTCGAAGACATGTGAAGTTCGTCAACACGCATTTGGGCAGCGCGGCGGACACTTCCTTGCCCTAAACCCTCTCAGAAATGAGGGGAGGCTTGAGCCCAGCAGTGGGACGTATATAGGCTCTAACTTTACTTTTTAACTTTACTTTAAGCATTTCAAATCCAGCCACAGTCTGAACATGCGCGGGGTCCTAGCCATTTTTACACCCTTGTCCCCATAGATTTAGAATGTAAAAGATAAACAAAGACGTGCTGAAGGCGATACAAAAATAAAAATGCGCATGTGTGAGTGTCATAGTGATGTCAACATTACGAAATCATAGTATCGATAAAGTCTAGGAGCCGGGTGCCGACGAGTCTAACGACCGCGACCTTAGATAATTTAACCTAACCCTAACCTACCTTGTGTGTAAGAAACTAACGCTCGCTGGATGGGAGGCCATCCGTCTCCTTATATTTTGTACGAAGCGTCGCACAACGTCAGAAATTTGCTGTAATAAAAGTGCGGATTGCATAATAAAATTTTATTTAAAAATAACGAATCAAATATATAAATCAAGTAGAAAAAATATTGCAGGTTAATTCCTGTAATACTTATTTTAGATACCATACTACTAATATTCATTGCCCCCTGAATATAACAGATTTATTGAAATAGGTCTGTAAGGATTTTCTATCGAACTTTATCGGTTTGATTTTGTGCTTTAATCGAAGGACCTTTCATAAGGAGATACCTGTGATCATCCATTATTTTATTCTTCATATTTTGTCTAAAATGACTTTCAGCACTTCAACACAACGTGACAACTTCATTTGATGGATATGTTAGATAACCATCGTCAGTTTTGGAATAATCGCTATTACACACTATTACATTATTCTGAAGAACTTGCCGTCAAACTTTGAACACATAATATATCACACCTAATCTAATACTTAGTCGTCTTGTAATATTACCAGATATATATGAAACTTTCATCATAGACATCTGAGACAAAGAAGCAGTATTATCCAAAAGCACCATATCTTCATCACAATCCGTTTTTTCGTTTTGGATAGGTTTCTTTCATTCCTGCAATAGCTCGTTGAAAATTTTATTATAATTTGATGAATTATTAATTCTATCAATTTACAACAATTAAACGACTTGGAGCTGGTAGATAATACTGCAATTTTTTCTAGTGGCAAGCATTTGCCACTTTCACTTAATTTTATTTCAGTGTGACATAATAACCTTTTGCAGGTTGCCATAAAGTTTTTAACTGTGGGATTATTGTTAAAGCCTCCTTTTGATCGGATAGCGCTGAAAAAAGTCTCCAAACGGTCTTGAGACATTTTATAAGTAGGTAAAAATTTCAAACCATCTTGTTTTTCAACGAAATTTACATATATCCATTTCAGCGCAATAATGTTATTTATGAAGCCTAAAAACCATAGCCGTCTCTGAGTATTTTTGAGAAATTTCCAATCCGGACGGATAAGTGTTTGAAAGTACTGATATACTTCGTCAAGTTTATTAAATATGTCCGTTTTATTGTTTAGGCAAAGAGACTTTTTTAAACCAATATTGTTTAAATTTCTAGAATTAAATATGTCAAATACGTCATTAACACATTGCAGGAATTGCACTGTTCCATCAGTGTCCTGAAATTCAGGAGTTAAGAGATCTCTTTCAAACACTTAATAACTGTGCAGCTAGTCGAACTTTCATTTATTGATTTTTATATATATTCAATTCCATCGAAAGTAAAGTTTAGCTTGGCGTGCTCAACAGAGCGGGACAGTATTTCATGCCAGCACACCGCCTGCAACTTTACAAGACGCAAGTTCGGCCGCACATGGAATACTGTTCCCATCTATGGGCTGGGGCTCCCCAGTAACAGCTCCTTCCACTTGACCGCATCCAGCGCAGAGCGGCTCGAATCGTCGACGACCGAGTGCTTTCCAATTGGCTCAATTCACTGGCGCTTTGCATTTTCTTTCACATATACCATGAAGAGTGCTCTGAGAAATTGTTCGAATTAATCCCAGCCGCCAAATTTCGTGAACGCACTACGCGGCAAACGTTACCGATACCATCCACACCATCTGGATGCTTGGCAGTCCACCACTGTACGTTTCAAAAGGAGTTTTCTTCCGCGTACATCCTCTCTGTGGAATAGTTTACCACCGGCGATTTTTCCGGACCGATACGACCAAGGGACCTTCAAGAAAAGAGCTTACTCCTTTCTAAAGGTTCGGCAACGCACCTGCAATTCCCCTGGTGTTGCGTTTGATCATGGACGGCGGTAGTCACTTAACATCAATGAGCGGCATGCTCGTTTGCCCCCTCTTCTATAAAAAAGTAATTGTAATTATTATATTTATTGCTACTACATGACAGCTTGTGTATTTCAATAAATCTAAGCAAAGTTTTAAAAGTCTAGTTTTTTCTGCACCTGTGAATTGAATTTTCGCTCAGAGTCCAATTAGGCCTATTTATAACGCGTATCCATTTGTCACGTTTTGCAGGTCGAGGAGGTAACCTTGAAAAGGACAAAATCATTAGTCAAAATCGTAATAATATTCAGAGGCAGTGCAACGCAATACAAAATATTCTAAATAGCTAGTCACATATTTCAAAATTTCAAATTAATAAGCATAAAACGCAGTTAACCGTTAATAATGTAGCATTTTAATTACTCGGTTAAAATAATTAATACCAGATTTTATATCTATAGTTCCATATTATTACACAGTATTGACTTAAAAATATGTTTTATTTTATTCAGTTTAAGGTCCATCCATACAAGACTTTTATCGATAATCATGTCGTCAGTATTTTGTCAAGCCCTAGCGTAACCACAAAATTTTATAAATTCCTAAAAAAATACTCAAGTTCCGCTTGCAATTATGAAATATACCCACAGGCAACAATGTATTTCAATACACTATTGTAAAAACTACTGTTTTAAACATATTTGTCACAAAATTATGTAAATAAGCTTCATGAAATTCCAATGACAAAATTCGTATTTCTTGTAAAACGTGTAGTTATTTGGGTTATTTTTTCTTGTCACGTCACAATTGCTCACTGCACATAATACCATGATGATACAAAACACTATTTTGTTATTTATTTGCTAGTAATTGAATATTTTTTACAAAAATCATCACTACGTCACAGCAAGCGGGCCGCTATGGCCTCTTACTCGAAAAAAACTTGACACATCGGTACTTTGTTGTGCATCTCTTTCTGTCTTGCGGGTTATTATATGGATACAAATGTCTCTTTCCCACGCATAGGTCGTCTTTAGCGTAAGCCTAATCCTAGGTCTATGCCTGTCCCACTCAAAACACATAAGGATCTCCTAGGTGTGTTTTACTTGCAGTATTACAGTGGCTGCAAATAACCGCCGGTACGACAAACTCCGCCCACGTTGAGTCCCGCGATTCCGTGAGGCGTTGAGGTCACCGGCCCCTAGTTGATTCTTGGCACTTTATGCGTTTCGTGCATCTCGTGCCTAGTCGCGTCATAAAGTGCCACCTAGCACTTACCTCAACCCTTTTCGTTGTAAAAGGGGCAGGCAGTGCCCCATGTGACTACACCAAGTATATTGCACCCATCCATCCGCGTCGCGCATTAAGCCGAACGGCTGGAACTTAGACAGGGCCAATTAGATTACTGACTCGTAGGTAGGTTTTTCATCATGTCCGACAAGGACAACGACAAGGGGGAACCGCCGCCTAGAACCGGAAAACCACCGGACCGTACAAGCGCATTGGACCGTCCGATAGCATACAGGGACATCTTTTATCCGGAAAGGACTCGAGTAGTGTCTTCCTACTCGCAGATCCCCACCAGGAAACCCCTATCTCCAGGGAAAGGACCCGTACCGAGGACCGCGCTCTCACCCATCGTACCTGAAGGTACGACTGGGCTAGAACCGGTACCCCTGCAACAGCGGGCTAAGAAGTTGTGGAGAAGGCATACTCCACCCGAGACTGCAGCATCGCTCCAGGAGAAGAGGCAATGCCTTGGATCCTCAAACTCCTCGGATTACTCGTCTTCCGAGGAGGAACAAGTCCATAAACCGATCAGGAGATCCCCACCAAAGTCGCCATCGCCGAACAAACCCACCCCCCCTAGATCAGAAGAACACCATTCCAGCATGGAAGCTGTGGATCTAGAGCAGGGAGGAGAAGGGTCGTACGGGTGGAGCGCAACGACCTATGCGACCTTAGCCCCCAATATATCGGTTGGACACTCGCCGTCCACGTCACCGAGGAAGACAACCGAGAACCCGTCCGGGCGTCCGCTGGATGATGGCCAACGACCATCTACTAGCTACGCCAATATGGTAGCAGCGCCAGCAGTACCACGACCCCAACCGGCGGCAGTGACTGCAGATAAGCCTGCCGACCAGCAAGAAAAAGCAAGATATCCGCCCATAGTGGCCGAATGCCTCCCGGAATGGACGAGGCATTTCAAGGAGCTCAACAGAATGTTGGGCCACCCGTTGAATGCCCGTCCGTTCGGGAAGGGGGTTCGATTCACCCCACAAAGCGCCACTGAATTCAGGACTGTTCAACGCTACATGGTTGAACTTTCCAAGGCAACACCCAACATGTCGTGGTACTGCTATACCCCGGATGAAGACAAGCCCACTAAAGTGGGCATCCGGGGACTACCTATGGGAACCGATACCAGTACCATTGAGGAGGCTATAAAGGCAAAGGGCTTCCCGGTGAAATACGTTAAAGCGATTCCACCGAGAAGGGGCAGACCAGGATGCGTCTACTTAGCCCAATTTGACCATCTGAGCCTGGAGCAACTTAAGAGACTGTATGAAGTTGACGAATTACTCTATATGAGGGGAGTAGTTATTGAGGCCTGGCAAAGGAAAGCAGGACCGGCCCAGTGCCACCGCTGCCAGGCCTTTGGACACGCCTCAGCTAATTGCTTCAGGCCGGTGAAGTGTGTACGCTGCGCCGGGGAGCATATAGCGAGCCTTTGCCCTCGGGGTAGAGAGGAGGAACCCACATGTGCCAACTGTGGCAAGAATCATACAGCCAACGACCGTCGCTGCCCAGTCCTGAGGAGGACTGCACGGAGGCAGGGGATAACCTTACCGGGGCTACTCCCGGAGGACCCGAAAAGGATCCCCCAGAGTCGCCCGAAAGCTGTGACCATCCAGCAAGACGGGTGGGCAACCATCACAGGGAAGGGCAGGCAACCAGCCCCCCCCCCCACCCGTACCACACAAGGAAACGGTGGAACCCGTACAGGAAAGGGCAACCACCGGGGCGACTCTGCAACCTCCCGCCAACCCTGCCACAGAACGGCAGCCCTCAAAAAAGAGGAGGCGGGAGAGAAGCAGGAAGAAGTCACAGCCTCCTCGGGCTGTTACCTCTACCCCGACACCAGGACCAATAGCCCCTCAGGCGCAGGTTATTAAGGAGACCCACAAAAAGGGCGTGGGTAGAGTGCAGGAGAGGGCTCCATCCGAAGTGAGAGCCCGAACCACACACAGAGCGCGCTCTACCCAGAAACAAGAAGTCCAACGCCCGAGACCAGCACCAACGCCTTCAGATAGGAGAACTCCGTCGACCGGCCTCGAAACAGCTGATGCAATCCAGCGCCTAGTTGGAATTGCCATCGAGGTCGGCACGCAAGTCCTGGCCGACATCAGAGCCGGGACCGACCCCATAACAGCGATTATGAAGGCGCTGGCAAACCTCCTGGCCAGACATTATGGAGGATAATAACCTGCGCCTAATGTACTGGAACCCGGACGGGATACAGCAGAAGCTGCAGGAACTCCGCACTGTCGCCCAGCAACAGGACATACATATTATACTGCTGGGCGAAACAATATTGAACCCCAAAACGCGCATAAAGCTGCCAAACTTCCACATTTATAGAAGGGACGAGGTCACTTCTCGAGGGGCCGCCTATAGAGGCACGGCGGTTCTAGTGAGGAGGGACATCGTCCACCAAGAGCTGGACCTACCATCCTTCCAGACAATGCGCTCAATCGGCATAAGAATGGAGGCGGCGGGCGAGGAACTAAGGATTTATGCAGCATACCGCCCGCCAGGGACTCCATTCTGCTCCTCAGACATCCGGACGGTAATGGAAGGCGATGCACCAGTAATCATCGCCGGGGACCTGAACGCCAAACACCCGGCGTGGGGGTCCAGAGTGATCACCCCGCCGGGTCGTGAACTATATGAAGATGCTGAGAAGAACCAGTACGACGTTCTAGGTCCCGAGGAGCCAACTCACGTTCCTACCGATCCAAGGAGGCACCCGGATGTATTAGACATCGTGCTCACTAGGAACGTCAACTATCCGATAGTGGTAGAAGTGCTGTACGACCTCCCTTCACAGCACCTCCCGTTACTGATAACCCTTGGCCTAAAGGCAGTGACTGCGCCGCCTAGAGCTTTCAAAACCCGTGTCGACTGGAGGCTCTACTGTCAACACCTTCAGCAGAGACCTCCAGCACACCATCCTATATGCACAGCGGACGACGTAGAGGCCGCTGCAACTAGAATTACTAACAACATCAAGGAAGCCCTCCACGCGGCTTCTACGATCGTCCCGATTACAGCAAGGCGAGACGATCTGCCGCGTGAGATATGCGTGCAGATCAAGCGCAAAAGAGCGCTGAGAAAACTCTGGGCGCGTACTCGCTGTCCCAGGATCAAAACGCAGCTAAACACCTTAACGGAGGAGCTGTCGGTTTCAGTCCAGGCCTTCAGAGGCGAAGCCTGGGATCGGCGCATCCACAAAGCGGAAGAGCAAGATGCGTCGCTTTATAGATTAAACCGACAGCTGACCAAATCTAAACCTCCCGTTTGCCCGCTGACTGATAATACGGGCAAACGATGCTACGATGCCAAGGGCAGAGCGGATATCCTAGTCGAGCACTTCGAGGAGCAATTTATGCCGAACACAGCAAGTGCGGAGTTCTTGGAGCTTCATGCCCGGAAGGAAAGTCGCGTACAGGAGTTCCTGTCGTCGCCCGCGCCACCTCTTGCAGGAGATTGGTTCATCTCCCCCGCAGAATTGCGGAGGACAGTAACCTGCCTGCAACCGAGGAAGGCGCCGGGGCACGATGGGATTACCAACGCTGCACTCCGACAGTTGCCCAATAGAGTCATAGTAGAGCTTGGTCGACTCTACAATGGGATATTGCGGACATCCCACTTCCCGGAGGACTGGAAAAAAGGCAAAATAATCGTCTTGCCGAAACCCGGGAAGGACAGGCGTAGAGCTGCCAACTACAGGCCGATCACGCTATTACCACATATAGCTAAACTGTTCGAAAGATTGCTGCTAAGACGTCTCCGTCCGTGCATCCAACTTCGGGCGGAGCAGCACGGATTCAGGAGGGGTCACTCCACAGTTACACAACTGACTAGAGTGCTGCACCTGCTTGCGGCAGAGTACAATCGTGGCCGCATATCGTTGGGCGTCTTTCTCGATATCGAGAAGGCGTTCGACCGGGTGTGGCACGTAGGACTATTATATAAGCTGGAACAACAGACCAGTGTCCCTCCTGCTATATTGCGGCTAATAGCGTCTTTCCTGGAAGATAGGAAGTTCTACGTCTGCGTAGAGGACGCCGAATCCGCAACAAGATCCATCAAAGCCGGCGTCCCACAGGGCAGCTGTTTGTCTCCAGTCCTGTACGCGGCTTACACCAACGACATACCGACACTGGCAGGCAGGCTTCAAGAGTGGGAGGACGACGTCGAGCTGGCGCTATTTGCGGACGATAGCGCCTATTTCACTTCGTCCAGAAGAGCCCACATAGCCACTGCCAAGATGCAGCGTCTGCTGTCACCATGGCTGGATGAGTGGAGGATGGTCGTCAACGTTGGTAAGACGACCGCTCTGCTCACTCGCCGTCTCAGGAACTTACCACCTCCGCTGACCCTCAACGGCCAGGAGATTGCGTACCAGAAGGCTGTAACATACCTTGGGTGCAGGATCGACAGGACGCTGCGCATGACCGCGCACGTCGACTTCGTCGTCCGCCGGGCCCGATGTGCGCGGGCGACGCTCTTGCCGGTCCTGGCATCCAAGCTGCCACTACGAACCAAGCTCCGGATATACAAGATGTATATCCGGACCATCATCACCTACGCTGCACCGGCCTGGTACGCACTTCTGAGCGATCCTCTGAGGCGGCGACTACAGGCCCAGCAGAACCTGACATTAAGAACGATCGTCGGAGCAGGTCGCTACGTCCGGAATGACGTGATAGCGGCCGACTTAAAGGTCGAGAGTATCTACGACTTTGTGGCCCGGTTAGCGCGCGGTATGTTCGACCGTGCCGATAACGGGCCACACGAACACCTCAACGGTTTTGCGCCGTTGCACACCCGGCCAACGGACGGGCGACCTCTTCCAAGAGAACTCCTCTCTATATGTGATTAGAGAGTCGAGTAACAACCCTCAATGCCGCTGAAAGGCCAACTTTGACTCAATCAGACAACCTCTCTTTCCGTAGTTGGATAACTGCGGAAATCATAACCATTATACTACGGAACAACCCGTGTATGCTATCAAGCCTAGAATAGGCCTAATGACTGTCCCATAGTAATGGGATATGAGGACACCCGGGCAATGGGGGACACCCCGAGGCCCGATACCTACACGTACTTAGGTGCGTGCAGATGACAATTAACGTAAACACATATACTGTCACGCAAAAAATAACACATTTAATATTTTGTGTTTTTCATGGATTTGTGCTGCGAGAGTTTTTGCACAAGATATTAATTTTTATGCTTTCTTTACCAGACGTTTATGACATGGGGTTCTCTTTGTTTAGGATTTTCAACATGAAAGTATACTTTCTAAACGAATAAAAACAGTGAACAATAAGGCTTCTTTGAAGTTTTTGTTGTGGAAATGTTACAGCTGTCAGAAATATAACATCAAGTGATTTTTATGAAGTTGCTAACTAAATTTGCTTTAGCAACAATGTAAAAATTGTTGTGAAATAAACTCATCAAAAATTCATCGATTAATCTTATATGTTTGAATTCCGTAAGAGATGACTAAATAAGCTCTAGTTCCTGTGTTTCGTATGGTGAGTGTTGGGAACTGGGGACTTTATTTACTGAGAACGAGGTATTCTAGCTTGGTCCTTAAGTTCATCAACACAAATTTTCGAATTCTTATTCGAGGATTGATGTAGGTATCTACGGGCGATGGTATCCACTTACCATCAAGTGGGCTGTTTGCTCGTTGGTCAACAACAAATATTTTAAGCAGTGCTCGCCAACTAGTGCATGTTTTGTAAGGTCTACTTTTGTAGGTCAAAATGTGGACTTCAGAGGGCAGTTTATTAACGATGCTGACATAAAATTATGTGAATCATTTTCAATATTCATCAGTCTCCTTCAACTTGAGCATTATTTAACGCTCAGGTTCACAATGTATTCAAGTAAACAATGGTGTATAACCTATACTTACGGATTTTATCGCGTTTAATTAAACGCGATAAAATCCGTTAGTATACTTTGATTCAATGTGTAGTGTTTGCGTAAATATAAGAAATCATTGTTTTTAAAGTGTTAATATCAGAATTGGTACATTATTTACTTATTGCCTTTAAAGTGATTAAACAGGGTTAGCTACTTACGTGTTCCCGTCCTGTCGTGGCGAGGGGGGGGGGGGGGCTTAGTAGCCGTGGCTTGGTCACTCGCAGTGAACAAAGAGGAACTTACATGGCTGGCCCGGGTGAAGGGCTGGCCCAAGGAGGGCCAACTTCAACTCCAAGTGGGCCTCGCGAGCCACTTCGGATGTGTGCTGGTGGGCTGCGGCGAGAGGGTTGGCCTCTCCTCCTACCGCTGCAGCCGAGGTGGAGTCGTGGAGGAAGAGGAGTGTTGGTATGGCGATGCGCCACTCGCCCTATCCTCCGCGACTCAAACGGGGCCGCACCGTTGATGCGGTGGTGGTGTTGCTGCGGGAGGAGAGGAGTATCGTAGTCGGTATTGCGTTATGATTCATCATAAAAACTGACCCTTTAAATTTATTTTTGTGTTCAGTCGCATTCATGTCTATAATTGAGTAATTTTGCGAGAAAGTTCAAATGAAATAAGTTACGTGAAACAAATATGAAGCAATATGGAAAGGTAATCCACTCGTATTGAATAAAAATAGTTTCTATGAATATCAATACAAGTAGTTTGCGAGTTATTTTATATTAAGAGATGGAAGAATAATTTGACTAATAGAAGGCAGGATGTAAGGCAAGTAAGTAGAACCTTTAACTAGTTTTTTAGTTAGATATTCTGCTAATCTCGGTTCTTCGTTATTTTTACAGTAAAGTAGTGAAATAATTTGCCGGCGTTTGTGCTTTCATCCGCTTAAGATATATTTAAGGCAAGAATAGGCTTTTTTAACGCAAAAACTGCGATTTACCTTCAAGGACTACATAACCACTTCTCACATAGTGGTGTTGTAATGTAGCACTGGATTTTAATAATTTGAATAAAATATACATAACTATTTGATAATATATATCGTGTAGTGGCGGTTAAGAATATCCACTACCCCATATCTTCCCGTGGGTGTCGTAAGAGGCGACAGAGGGAGACAGGCAGGAGATGGGCAGCAGCATCTTCCTGATGACAACTGTGACGTAATAAAAAACTGCGGTTGCCAACCCGCTCGCCAAGCGTGGCAACTACGGCAAATACCCCCCAATGAACAAATACACAAAAAGACGGCCCCCAGTCCCCGGCGGCCCCGCTATTCCTGGCTACGGTGGCGACCATGGTAACGGCGGGGCAGGGGGTGCTAAGAATCTCCGGTGGAGGTTCGGTTGCCACCTACGACGACTCGACCTGGCAACATATAACGCACGCACCCTGAGGAATGACGAGAAGATACTGAAGCTGGAAGAAGAGGTAGACAAGTTGCGCTGGCATATTATTGGATTATCCGAGGTCCGAAGAGAGGGGGAGGACACGGCAATCCTCGAGTCCGGCAACTTGTTCTATCACCGGGAGGGCGACCATCTGTCCCAAGGAGGTGTCGGATTTATCGTCCACAAGTCTCTCGTCAACAACGTTGTAAAGATTGGGAGTGTGTCGACGAGGGTCGCGTACCTGATACTCAGAATCACCAAACGGTATTCGCTGAAGGTCATTCAGGTTTACGCACCAACCTCGGCACACCCCGATGAGGAGGTGGAGGAAATGTATGAGGATATTTCCAGAGCCATACATTCCTCCAAAACCCACTACACGGTGTTGATGGGAGACTTCAACGCAAAACTAGGCACAAGAGAAAGCGGTGAGCTGAAGGTAGGGAAATTTGGAGTGGGGCAACGGAACCGAAGGGGCCAGCAGCTGGCCGACTTTATGGAGAAAGAGGGACTCTTTATGATGAACTCTTTCTTCCAGAAGCGGCCCCACAGGAAGTGGACCTGGTCGAGCCCCGACGGTTCGACAAAAAATGAGATTGACTTCATTATGACGACCAGACGCCAACTGTTCAGTGATGTCTCAGTGATCGCAAGGGTGAAAACTGGCAGCGATCACCGAATGGTTAGAGGCACACTGAACCTAAACGTTAAGTTGGAGAGTTCTCGTCTAATGAAGTCAACGCTCCGTCCCCCTCGTGCTCTAATCCAGAATCCCGAAACCTTTCAGCTCGAGTTACGTAACCGCTTCCAGTGCCTAGAAGATTGCAATGCAGTGGACGATATGAACGACAAGCTCGTGGAAACTGTCCATGCGGTCGGAGCTAAGTTCTGCAAGACCCGCCGCAGAAGAACACAAAAACTCTCCGATCACACTCTTAATCTCATGGCTGTTAGACGGGAGATGAGGCTGCAATCGTCAACAGATTTGACAGCATACAGGCAACTGAACAGACAGATCTCCAAGTGCATGCGGCGAGACTTACGCAACTTTAATACTTCTCGTATTAAAGAAGCGATCGAGCGGAACCAGGGCTCCAAAGTCTTTGCCAGAGATCTGTCTGCCAGAAGGAGCCAACTGTCAAAGCTGAAGACTGAGTGTGGCAACATCGTTTCCGGGACACCTGAGATTTTGAGTGAGATTGAGAGGTTCTATGGGCAGCTGTACACATCATCGTTGGAGCCACACGCAAGTGTGAGTAACGATCCAAGAGCAAGTCTTATCCGACACTATTCCGATGATATCCCGGACGTCAGTCTAAGCGAGATTAGAATGGCTCTCCAGCACCTTAAAAACGGCAGGGCCCCAGGCGAGGATGGAATTACAGCGGAGCTTCTGAAAGCGGGTGGAACATCGGTACTTGTAGTCCTTCAGAAGCTCTTCAATTCCGTCCTCCATGGTGGCACTACTCCAGAGGCGTGGAGCAGAAGTGCGGTGGTCTTGTTCTTTAAGAAAGGCGACAACGCTCTCTTAAAGAACTACAGACCGATTTCCCTTCTGAGCCGCGTCTACGTGCTGTTTTCGAGAGTCATTACGAATCGTCTCGCACGCAGACTTGACGACTTCCAGCCTCCCGAACAAGCCGGTTTCCGAAAAGGCTTCAGTACCATAGACCACATACATACCCTGCGGCAGATTGTACAGAAGACTGAAGAGTACAATCTGCCACTTTGCCTGGCGTATGTGGACTATGAGAAAGCCTTTGATTCCGTCGAAATTTGGGCGGTGCTACAGTCCCTTCAGCGGTGCCAACTTGACTGTCGGTATATCGAAGTGCTGAAGTGTTTGTACAGTAGGGCTACGATGGCTATCCGAGTACAGAACCAGAGCTCGAGACCTATCCAAATGCAGAGAGGTGTAAGACAGGGTGACGTTATATCCCCGAAACTCTTCACCGCTGCATTGGAAGACGTTTTCAAGCTACTGGACTGGAAAGGATACGGTATTGACATCAATGGCGAGTACATCACTCACCTTCGATTTGCCGACGATATAGTCCTTATGGCAGAATCGCTGGAGGACTTAAGCACTATGCTCAATGACCTCAATAGTGCCTCCCAACGGATAGGTCTTAAGATGAACATGGACAAAACAAAGATCATGTTCAATGTCCATGTCACACCTATGCCGGTAGTTGTTGAGAGCACTATGCTCGAAGTTGTTGACGAGTACGTTTACCTGGGACAAATAGTCCGACTAGGTAAGTCCAACTTTGACCGAGAGGTCAATCGACGGATTCAACTCGGCTGGGCAGCGTTCGGGAAATTACGACATATCTTTTCGTCAGGTATACCTCAATCTCTAAAAACTAGATTGTACAACCAGTGCGTGTTGCCAGTGATGACTTATGGATCTGAGACGTGGTCCTTCACTGCTGGCCGTATGAGGACGCTTAAGGTCGCTCAGCGAGCTATGGAGAGGGCTATGCTCGGAGTTTCTCTGCGTGATAGACTCAGAAATGAGGATATCCGCAGTAAAACCAGAGTGACCGACATAGCCCAACGGATTAGTAAGCTGAAGTGGCAATGGGCCGGCCATATAGCTCGAAGAACCGATAACCGATGGGGAAGAAAGGTTCTCGAGTGGCAGCCTCGTACCGGTAGGCGTAGTGTAGGGCGACCCCCCACTAGATGGAGTGACGACCTGGTAAGACATGCAGGAAGTCGATGGATGCAGGTGGCTCAGGACCGTGCTTTGTGGCATTACTTGGGGGAGGCCTATGTTCAGCAGTGGACTTGTGAAAGGCTGTAATGATGATGATGATGATGATGAACTATTTGATTGCATGACTGTATTAGAAATGAAATTCCATTGTTTTTTTATAAAAATGATAATAGTAGAATATTAATGTAGTAATTACTCGTGTATAAGATTAGTTAGAAAAACGAAAGAGAAGTTAGAAAAACTACGTGTGCCATGTGGATATATTGTTTAGGGAATTAAATAATTTTCCGATGATTATCTGATATGCATAGACATAAAATATATAGAATTTCGGTTTTAATAAACCACTTCAATAAATAATAAAAATCTTGAATTTTATTTCTTTTTGTTCACAATTATAAAAGAATTTTCGTCACACATGAACAAAAGGAAAACGTTTTATAAAGTAAATTTTCAGTTTCTACAAGTCAACCATTAATTACCACGGTTCACGGAGTACGGTTTGTTGTTTAGTATCAAATCGTTTGAATCTGGGGGAATTGAAATAGCAAAGTCGGTATGTGAAAAAAATACAATTTTGGAACAGTAATTTGAATAATGGAAAGTAAATCTAATAGGAAGTGACTTAAAAACCAAATCAACATCTCGGTTTTGTTAACAAAATACGATTTTTTTTTTATAGAATAAGGATGACAAACGAACACACAGTTCATCTGATGGTAAGTGGATGTTATGACTCATGGCACTAATGAAAACATATTTAATGATTTATTATATCTACGCCAACATTTACACATTGATTAAAACTACTTTTAAGAATTTTGTTGCGTTTAATTTTAATTAATTATTAATTCCCGATGTTTCGGGTGTTTTCCAGCACCCATGGTCACGGGGGGCTGAGGTGACTGACGCCCCGATGTCAATGTTAACCCGGAGTACCTTCAGCTTTTTAATTATTGTTTATGGTCCGATCTATGCAGAATGAACTTACTCTTTTTTGAAGTCTTGCATTGGTATGCTTATTTAGGTTATATTATAGGTTTAGTTTTAATTTTATTAATTACAGGATCCCAAGCAAGTGGTAGTACTCAGCCTCCTTCTCTATTGAAATTAGAATGTTTTTTTTTAATTTCAATAGCCTCACGTAGGTAGTATGTAGTAAGCCTCGGTAGGAATAGATGTTCTTTCGCGAGGATTTGTGGTCTATCAAATCTGATATAATGGTTGGGGCCGCCTAGGATACGATCATAAACTGCAGACTTCCCGGAACGTTGATGCTTCACCTCAGTTATATGTTCTTTTACGCGGGTTTTGATAGATCTTTTTGTGTGCCCTGTGTATGAGAGACCACATTCACATTCAAGCTTGCACACATTATTTCCTGTAGAGGAATGTGACAGGTCTTCATGAATACATCATTGCCTTACATCTGGCAATCTATTGTGGAAGGAAGAGTTTTACAAGCAAGTAGGTTGTGTTTGCGATGAGCTCACCTGTATCTCCCATTGTCGCCGATATATTGATGGTAGAGTCACGCTGCCGTTATATTAGAAGTATAGTTATAGCACAAATGGGTCGGCTCGACCGTGGAGGGACTACTCTCTCACAGAATACCAGCGTCAAATAGTAGCTTAATGGTGCAGTATTTCGTATGGTGAGTGTAGAGAACCGGAGACCCTTTTTACCGGAAACGAGGCATCCCATCTTAGTGCTCACGGGTGACAACGCATCTGCATTTTAGTTCGTAGTTGAGGATAGATGTAGATGACTATGGGCCACAGCAACCACTTACCATCGGATGAACTGTGTGATCGATTGTCACCCTATCCCATAAAAAAGTGGAAGACTTTGAGGGAAAGCCCTCTTTACTACACCTGTTACCCCAAGGTTCCACAAGCGATACGTAGTAGATACTTTCACAATTTTACTATCAGACAAAGATACTGTGTTTTTTGAACATCTTAATTCCATTAAATCTAAAATTGAAATAATACTAGGTTTTACGGATTTTATCGTGTATATTTAACATTTTAAATACCCGACGTTTCGAGCGCTTTACAGGGACACACGGGGACAGTCCCCCCCCCCGTGATTGATTCTCTACTGGACAAATGAAAATTACCAAAACGCATTAGTAGCACAGTGAACTAAATGCTTTATTACCTAGAAATGATATAAAATTTCACTTTATTTTATAAAATCAAAATATTTTAGTAGCGATCTATTTGACAGACGTATGGATTTTGCGTTTTGCCTATCACATTGCATCAACAACCTTTGCAAATTTATTCTTATCGTTAAAAAACTAATTTGATTAGTCAAGTTTTATTTCTATAACGATATATTTACATCCCGTTTGCAGCACGCAAGCAAATACCAGGACGTTAATTATCAGTGTTGTCGTTTCAATTATGGCTATGTTTCAATCATAAAGGCTCTTAAAATATTTCTGCATTTTCGCCTTTTATCAAAAGGGATTACTGTAAATGTTATATTTATTATCCATGATAATGCTTCTATGTTTCTTTTTATGATTGACGAGAACCGGAAACTCTTTTACACATAAATTTCTCACGTCCTCTCATTTGCAGTTGAATTCTTAATCGAAGATAAATGTGTAAAAGTGTATTCAAATCATAAATAAGGTGTACTATACTCATACCTGAGCTAGCATATTTGGTTCAACATATTCGGCACAGTTTCTGCTCAACAGAAGGGCAAAACCATTCAATATATTCTTGCTCGAGCTCCGTTTGTCGTTTAGAGCGTACGCATCTTTTTAGCATCACGACGTATGGATTCACTGGGCCCTATAATCGACCTTTTTTGTTCCTATTTTAGCTACACAAATTAAAATTATCTTGTTGATCTACGATTCAGCTGGAAACCAGAAAAATATAACTCTTTGACATACTTATTGTAACGATCCCCCCCCTCTATATATAAAAATATGTATGATATTGAATATAATTAGTTCCCCTTTATAATAAAACTTATATATATGTGACCAGGATTAATAAATTATATTTTGATCTTTCTAAATGATCTTTCTAAAGGTTTAATAATAGGCCGTTTGTAACATTTTGGCGTGATCGTCTTAGTTAGGACCCTTATTTACGTTGTGTTTGTTTAGAAACTTAGTTCTTTTAGGTGTCTTTTGGAAGAATGAATATTCACTAGAGTAATTGAAAGCTGTTGGTAGTGCCTTATAGGCTAAGTGAACCCCGTTCACGAAGACAGGGCTCGAAAAAGGTTAAGAACATAAAACGTCCCTATTCCACTTGTATCAGGTTTACATTATTAATTTATTATCATTTATCCCTTCCCGCTCGGAAAAGGCTCGAAATATTTTTATACAAAATACCCGATACAAGGGCTTCGCTCTCCTACATTTATTTTAAAAAATATATAGGGGAGGTACACGGCCCCACACACGACGTGCACGGTGAGCGCCAACCATTTTGATGCACTCCCCCACGAAGGGAACGCTAATTCGGGAACTGGACCGTAGTCCACAGCAAAATAACTGGCGAACCAGTAAAAGAGGCTTGGCCCCTTGTTAGTGCGTAAGCACAAACATCGACCGAAGTCGCGCATGTCAATGCGTGTAAACGCCATACAGAATACGAACGAATCCCGCCACAGTGAATGTACGTCACACGGTTTAGGCAAATAGGCACACTGGCCCTAAACCCTCCGTGAGCGCCACCACCTGCCAGACCGCCGCTCCTGCAGACGTGATGTAAGTGTATGGCATCACCAACAGTTGCATGATCAGCACGGCTACTAGCCGCAGAGCGTGTCATGAGTCTACCGATCACCTCAAGGGAATGGGGTCCCACGTTGTGCGGCTTTCGGCCGCAGCCTTGAGAGTCTCCTCAGATCCTCCCGCCAGCTACCACCCGCATGAGGTCGACACATATGCTCCACCAACCAATACAACGGCAGATATAGGCAAAAGGCAGTTATAAGATAAGAGTAATAATTCGCCATCAGAAAGGGTTTGTGTCACTGACGTTGAGTAAATGCATTTTCGATCATGTTTGTCTCACCCACAAGTTGCCTTCACTCATTCAAAGGTGGGAAAGTTACAGAGATATATTATTATGTTGTTATATAAAACATCGTGGAGGGCAGACAGTCTGCAGCCCCGCAATGAAGGGACCCGACTTGGGCAAAGCTACTTAGGTGTGAGTCAAACCAAGACGCAGAGAGCGCCATTGAGAATAGCGTCCCACCAAACAACCATCGCAGAGACGCAATGCTGCAGAACGCAACTAGCATCAATACGATTATCGTCGGGCTTACACCATTCCAAGGTCCCCCATACATCCCAGCAGACATCACCACCCGTATACCTCCATCGACCAGAACCACAAGAGAGCGTCGAATCAGGCGCAGCACACCCGCAGATCCATCACAAGACGTAATACCGCAAGTAACAGTAAGCATCAATGCAACTATCATACGGATGGCGCCCCCTCACAACACACCCAACATGATCCCTATCGACTTTGGTAACAAAGTTGGTATTGTTGTTATATAAAAAATATCACCAACGTATCATAGTAGCACGCTATTAAGACGCCAATGAACAAAACTCCACGTATCATAGCGCTAATGCACTAAGACATGAAGTTGAGTATGCCTGTTACACTTAAAAGTGCTACCAAACACACTCATCATCTCCATCCGAAAGATAGACGACCCATCGCTATGCGCTACGACGCCGCCCACAACCGGTATGGGTGTGCGATGTCCACGGGAAAGCCGTATTGCTACAACAAACTCGCTTACCACCGGCACTAAGATGTTAATTGTATACCTCCATCGACCAGAACCACAAGAATGCGTCGAATCAGGCGCAGCACACCTGCAGATCCATCACAAGACGCAATACCGCAAGTAGCAGTAAGCATCAATGCAACTATCATGCGGATGGCGCCCCATCACAACACACCCACATGACTCCTATCGATTTTGGTAACAAAGTTTTTATTGTTGTTATATAAAAAATATCACCAACGTATCATAGTAGCACGCTACTAAGACGCCAATGAACAAAACTCCACGTATCATAGCGCTAATGCACTAAGACATGAAGTTGAGTATGCCTGTTACACTTAAAAGTGCTACCAAACACACTCATCATCTCCATCCGAAAGATAGACGACGCATCGCTATGCGCTATGACGCCGCCCACAACCGGTATGGGTGTGAGATGTCCACGGGAAAGCCATATTGCTGCAACAAACCCGCTTACCAACGGCACTAAGATGATATGTCTAGGACACATCGGTTAGCGAGTCCAAGTTTACCTCGGACCAATTGCTCGTGAAGCAGCACCCACGCCACCATAATATTCCTTTTCAAGTCCCTAATAAGGACTAATCATTTTGCTACAGTACTAGGAGCAGTCAGTCACCCGACTACCCCATACAATGCTTATGCATCAAGGAGACCTCCTATAATATTGCTTTTGTATCATAGACCTTACTTTCATAAGTCATGTATATATAGGGTTCGAACCCACGACCCTACTATTGCATGCATATTAATCATAGAGACCTTCTGTAGTATTGCTTTTGAATCATAAACCTTACTTTCATAAGTCATTCATATATAGGATTCGAACCCACGACCCTACTATTGTAATGCATATTAATCATAGAGACCTTCTATAGTATTGCTTTTGGATCATAGACCTTACTTTCATAAGTCATTAATATATAGGGTTCGAACCCACGACCCTACTATTGTAATGCATATTCATCATGGAGACCTTCTTTAGTATTGCTTTTGTATCATTGAGTTTAATATCATAAATCCCTAATATAGGACTAGTCATTGTGCTACAGTACTTCAGGCAGTCGGGCTCCCGACCACCCCATATATATATACAACTGCAGGAATGTATCTCCGGCAGCTCCTCCATACAAGACATCTATACATGAACACCTTCAATAACTTAGGAAAATTTTCTTTTATACGTGAACTCCTTCCACAACTTAGGAAAATTTTCTTTTATACATGAACACCTCCCATGACTTAAACAATTTTTAACAAATTTTCTAATTATCTTATAAACGTTATTTAACTTAATTTTATAATATTTTTGACCTGTATTTCTATTATTTATCGTATTTTAAATATTTTTTCAAGGTTTTAAATAAATTTATTTATTACGAAAAACAATAATTTTGCCTTTAATTTACTATGTTATTGGGATAATGTCTGAAATATATTAACTTTATGTTTATTAATTTAACTTAATTGCTTACTATATATCTTTTAAAACTATTTTGACGCCCCTTTATATTGAATTTAAATATTAATAATAATATTGGGCCGTCACATTATGAAAAATATAAAAAATATTACTTACAGTAATCAATCACGAAATACTAACGCTGAACTATTCAATTTGAAATCATCGCCTACTGAATCTGCAAACTTCATAAATAGCTATTTATTTTATAGTAAATATAGGAATGCAACTTGCCAATAAAATACAGAACTTCAATGTGATACCGAGTAGACCTATGGAAAACAATCCGGTGCCATTACACTCCTTTGTTTTACAACATACAGACGTAGAAGAAGTTAAAAATATAATTTTAAGCTTAAAATGAAACAGCTCTCCAGGCTGGGACAATATTCCCAATGACAAAAAGATGTTGTAGTTAAGCCTTCTGGTACCAAAAATCTTTTTGCTTGTAGGCAATTTAGCTCATGTTCTGCGTTCTTATATAATAAAATAAATAGAGAATTGAACATATAGGACAAAACGTACAGGGTATGTAAAAACCTGATACTAAAGTGGGTGCAGTCGAAAACTTATGAGGAAACCGAATTTCTGCTGTACCGCATTTCACAATTCACTTCTATGTACAATATAATATAACAAAATAATTCTTCATACACACACACACACGCGCGCGCACGCGCGCGCGCACACACACGCATGCACGTACGCACGCACACATACACACTTTCGTAATTTTTGTAAATTTTGGTTGAGTCGAGTAATTTGTTTTTGTCATTTTTGGTTTTTAAATTAAAAAAATGTATGTTTAGATAAGGAAGAGCGGGATTTCCAAACCAGGCATTACTTGCTTAAATGGAGATCCCAATCAACTATGTCATTAATTTAAGTTTTGTGAAGAAAAATAAATTATTTTATTTTATTATTATAATTATTATATAAGCGTGGGTGTACAAAGGATATAAATTAATAGAACGAGGTAAAAATAGTCTCTGTTGAAAAAACTGACAAGTTATCACCATTTTAACTAATTTAATAAAATTCTAGATGTATCATCCCATCAACCGCTTCCTTTGTAGGACCGAATGCTACAATAAGAAGAAATCCATTTATTGCATCCTAGTATCGACGAAAACGAAACAAAACTAACGACGGCTTATTCAGAGTCATATGACTATAGTTGGGGTTATTTGTTTTTTTTTCATTATGGCTACTTATAGTATACTACTGTATAGTAGAACGCCTTTTCTATCTAGAAGGTGTCCCGCTTGGGTAGATAAGCACCCTCTTACTTATTTCCTCTGTCAAAAATAGTTCCGGTCTAAATTTATAAAAACAAAGCTTGTATAATTACAGGCTGTTAGGCATATCTGAGTCTCCAAATGCAACAACGCATATGTAGCTTTCTTTGTGTAAGGTTAGGTACAGGAGTCCATGAACAGCAGTTGCCACTTACCATCAGATGGACTGTTAGTAAGTGGCTACTGCCAGTTCATTTGTCACTTCAGTTTTATATAAAAAGCTAAAACAATTTTAACCTCATAATGTTATGTTTAACTGTATTTTGAGAATCTTCTCGAAGTTAAATACTGTTTTTTATACAGTAATAAAACAATACAAAAGTCTTAATTTTATTTCAGCAGTAAATTGTCGTATTTAAATTTGCGAGTATGATTTTGGTTTTACTACAAGAGCCTCTTCTTTGATGTTTGACATTCAACACAAGTTGTTAAAGTGTCATCGCCGTGAGCTGTAATTGTTCTACAAAATAAGGTAGTTATTGTTTTGTAGAACAATTAACTTTAGACAAGGTTGAATATGGATAATGGTAACAAAGTTTGATTTTTGTATGAATAACAAGGTGTTAGGGGAATCCTGCAACGTTTTCTTCAAATGGTAACCTCTCCAACGCATGTTCCACTCTCAGTATATACGGTCAATGCTCTGGCGATCAAGTAACTGTGGAACAATCCATTCAACCTTTGCGAAATTTTAAACTGACACTCCACGGAATAATGATAATGCAGCATTTCTGGTGCCAAGTATCACCTTTGCAATGACCGACTCGCCTGCTTGTGTCGTGAGTGCAGGCGTAGAGGAGACGAGAGAGATGTGTCAGGATCTGCCCAATTGAAGTCTTTAGCCTCTGTCTACCCCTATGAATGGCAGGTGTAAGTGTTTGTGTATGATTTATTACAGCTTATCAAAATTCCACTGCTCTTGCAAAACATTGGCCCCTCCTACACTTTGCTTCTTAGCAGAAAAGTTTGCCAAAGTTACCACGTTTGGCAGGTAGGCTGGCTACCGCAATATCCTGGTGATAAGAACATGCTGCTAACCATTTCCTGGTTTGAATCTCTCTGGCACCTGTTATGACACCTATGGGACGATATGGGGTAGTGTTTATACTTACACCTGTACTGCACGGTAAAAAATATTAATATTAATTAACACACTCTTAATAAATAATATATTATATACTGATAATATTTTATTTATCACTAGCTGCTGCCCGCGACTTTGTACGCGGATGATATTTCTTACGCCAGCGACAACGGGGTCGTCGAAATCGAAGATCTAAAACGTCTGTTTTCGAATTCTAAGAGCCTGGGGACCGGATCCAGAAGTTCCAGATCTTTCATTTTTGTAAGTCAACACGAAATGCCCATCAGATTAAACAACTTTTGCTAAGGCGTCATTCCTATATATGTTATAATGTCGCTGGGTTTTGGAGTTCCACAACAGGTGTTCCAGATCTTCAAATAACTATAGCTGTACCCTTGGCTTTGCCCACGTTCTCGGTCACGCGCAAGTCGTATCTCACGCTTCTGACTGTTCTCAAGTGATCGAGCAGTCTCAGAGCGGATATTCTGAAAACTCAACCTCTGATCCCTCTGTGTAACCGTTTCGGATGTGCGAGACAAAGAATAATGATCCCGATCGATAGCTTAAAGCATTTAAGCTATCGATCGGGATCATTATTCTTTGTTCCACACTTTCCTGAGATCGAGAAACAGTAGTGCGGAGTGCGGACTCGTTTAAATTCTAGTCGTAATTGGCGCTACGTGGTAGTTTCTGCGGACAAACTTAGTGTATTACGCTCACGGTTAGTACCTAGACGTTGTTAAAGCTCTGCGTGGGTTCGAGAGAAACTACTGCTACCTACTAACTAACCTGCGCATCTTAAAAACCCTTGAGTTTCGAGACAGATTTGATATTTTTATAAACGGCATAGCTAGATTCCTTCTTAATCCGATACTAACGATATTCAAAATAATGAAAAGTTATCGAATAAGTAAGTAATAGTAGAAAAGTAATAATTATTCGTAAGAAAATTAATCACATCAACCAACACAGACAACAAAGGTAACCCGCGTTTCTATAGGACTTAGAACCAAAAGTTTGACTTGACTTCATGATAGTGTAACTTGTTGTACCACCAATCAATCTGTTTAGTAATATTGGTGTGAAACTCTCCATACAATCAGATAGGACATGTAAAGTTCCCGGATTTCCTAATGCACATAAAAAGTGCAAAAATTAAACAAAAATTACGATTTTTCAAAACAATATTATGGGATTTAAACTTGCACCATTTAATGCGGTAAACATTTTTGACGGTCGACATATTGTTAAACAGCTGTTCCCTTGCAATTTATAATATTACTGCCCCGCTCCTTTATAAAAATAGCGTGATTATTATGTTCCCAGAGTTAAATTTTTATTTTTATTTTAACTAATAACATATGATTTTGTGCATTCAATTATTTTGTGCATTCAATTACAGAGAAAAACCTTTTAAAATCAATACTGCTTACCCCCTATAACATACGGCGTGATAATATGTAGCCTAAAGCCTTCCTTGGTCTACAAAGAACATTTTTGCTGAATTTAAATCAATCTATTCAGTAGTTTTGGCGTGAAGCCGTACCATACTCACAGACAAACAGACAAACAGACAAAAATTCTAAAAAGTCACTTTTTGTCATCAGTTACGTTTTTCTAACAAAAGCCACTTATTTTTTCTCGAAAATACTCAATGTACAGTTTTTTTTCGTTACTGTTTTATTATATGTATAGATTCAACCTTAATTAGTATCGTAGGAGCTACATTTTTCATGATAAGTGTTAGGCACTCAACTTTTTTTATTTATTAATTTTTACACACCTTATACTAAGGGACATAGAGCGGCATTAGTGACACCTTATAGTATTCTATTGCAGTCAACTCTGATGATTTGAGAAACTGTGTCAGATATAAACTACCATTTCATAAATACAGTAAATTATATAACGCAATTATTAGCGGAGCTATAGGGCTTGGCAGCGAAAGAACCTGCCACTGTGAGAAGCTAAAACATATATTATAGAAAGAAGGAGTCTGCCCACAGCGCGATGAACTCTTATTAAACTCTTATTTACGACAGATGCACCCTGGGCAGACTTCGAGATCAATCGCAGGTTGGCTAAAATTTCCACCACGACACCTAATTAAATTTGATACGAAACACCGATTACCGTCTCATTCATTAGATCTTAAACATTGCTTCCTAGGCTTGTTTTGTATTTTTAACACAATATCTTGGACCCGTATCTAAATACATCAAGAAAAGTAACGCCGAATTGTGATTAGCATTCACCATATCGCACGCGTACCTCGTAGCTGCAGTACAAATACCAACGTCCAAATATTTCACATTTATCAATGTCCTAGCACAATCGGATTCGCTGAAAGTCATACAAGTTTACGCACCAACCTCGGCACATCCCGATGAGGAGGTGGAAGAAATGTAGGAGGATATTTCCAGAGTCATGCATTCCTCCAAAACCCACTACACGTTGTTGATGGGAGACTTCAACGCAAAACTAGGCACAAGAGAAAGCGGTGAGCTGAAGGTAGGGAAATTTGGTGTAGGGCAATGGAACCGAAGAGGCCAGCAGCTGGCCGACTTTATGGAGAAAGAGGGACTCGTTATGAAGAACTCTTACTTCCAGAAGCGGCCCCACACGAAGTGGACCTGGTCGAGCCCCGACGGTTCGACAAAAAATGAGATTGACTTCATTATGACGACCAGACGCCAACTGTTCAGTGATGTCTAAGTGATCGGAAGGCTGAAAACTGGCAGCGATCAACGAATAGTTAGAGGCACACTGAACCTAAACGTTAAATAGGAGAGTTCTCGTCTAATGAAGTCAATGTGCCCTCGTGCTCTAATCCAGAATCCCAAAACCTTTCAGCTCGAGTTACGTAACCGCTTTCAGTGCCTAGAAGTTTGCAATGCAGTGGACGATATGAATGATAAGCTCGTGGAAACTGTCCATGCGGTCGGAGCTAAGTTCTGCAAGACCTGCTGCAGAAGACCACAAAAACTCTCCGATCACACTCTTAATCTCATGGCTGTTAGACGGGAGATGAGGCTGTAATCGTCAACAGATTTGACAGCATATAGGCAACTGAACAGACAGATCTCCAAATGCATGCGGCGAGACTTACGCAACTTTAATATTTCTCGTATTAAAGAAGTGATAGAGCGGAACCAGGGCTCCAAAGTCTTTGCCAGAGATCTGTCTGCTAGAAAGAGCCAACTGTCAAAGCTGAAGACTGAGTATGGCAACATCGTTTCCGGGATACCTGAGATTCTGAGTGAGATTGAGAGGTTCTATGGGAAGCTGCACATCATTGTTGGAGCCACACGCAAGTGTGAGTAACGATCCAAGAGCAAGTCTTATCCAACACTATTCCGATGATATCCCGGACGTCAGTCTGAGCGAGTCTAGAATGGCTCTCCACCACCTTAAAAACGGCAAGGCCCCGGGCGAGGATGGAATTACAGCGGAGCTGCTGAAAGCGGGTGAAACACCGGTACTTGTAGTCCTTCATGGTGGCACTACTCCGGAAGCGTGGAGCAGAAGAGCGGTGGTTTTGTTATTTAAGAAAGGCAACAACGCTCTCTTGAAGAACTACAGACCGATTTCCCTTTTGAACCACGTCTACGTGCTGTTTTCGAGAGTCATTACGAATCGTCTCGCACGCAGCCTCGACGACTTCCAGCCTCTCGAACAAGCCGGTTTCCGAAAAGGTTTCAGTACCATAGACCACATACAGACCCTGCGGCAGATTGTACAGAAGACCAAAGAGTACAATCTGCCACTTTGCCTGGCATATGTGGACTAAGAGAAAGCCTTTGATTCCGTCGAAATTTTAACGGTGCTACAGGCCCTTCAGCGGTGCCAAGTTGACTGTCAGTATATCGAAGTGCTGAAGTGTTTGTACAGTAGGGCTACGATGGCTATCCGAGTACAGAACCAGAGTACGAAACCTATCCAACAGCAGAGATGTGTAAGAGAGGGTGGCGTTATATCCCCAAAACTCTTCACCGCTGCGTTGGAAGTCGTTTTCAAGCTACTGGACTGGAAAGGATACGGTATTAACATCAATGGTGAGTACATTACTCACCTTCGATTTGCCGACAATATAGTTCTTATGGCAAATTCGCTGGAGGACCTTAGCACTATGCTCAATGACCTCAATGGTGTCTCCCAACGGATAAGTCTTAAGATGAACATGGACAAAACAAAGATCATGTTTAATGTCCATGTCACACCTACGCCGGTAGTTGTTGGGAGCACTATGCTCGAAGTTGTTACCGAGTACGTATACCTGAAACAAATAGTATGACTAGGTAAGTCCGATTTCGACAGAGGTCAATCGACGGATTCAACTCGGCTGGGCAGCGTTCGGGAAATTACGACACATCTTCTCGTCAGCTATACCTTAATCTCTGAAGACTATATTGTACAACCAGTGATGACTTACGGATCTGAGACGTGGTCCTTCACTGCTGGCCATATGAGGACGCTCAAGGTCGCTCAGCGAGCTATGGAGAGGGCTATGCTTGGAGTTTCTTTGCGTGATAGACTCAGAAATGAGGATATCCGCAGTAAAACCAGAGTGACCGACATAACCCAACGGATTATTAAGCTGAAGTGACAATGGGCCGGCCATATAGTTCGAAGAACTGATAACCGATGGGGAAGAAAGGTTCTCGAGTGGCAGCCTCGTACCGGTAGGTGTGTTGTAGGGCGACCCCCCACTAGATGGAGTGACGACCTGGTAGGACATGCAGGAAGTTGATGGATGCAGGTGGCTCAGGACCGTGCTTTGTGGCATTACTTGAGGGAGGCCTATGTTCAGCAGTGGACTTGTGAGGGGCTGTAATGATGATGATGATGATGATAACACAATCGGATACTCAAAGAATCTGGCCGCATCGCTTCAAAAATCTACATAGGAGTTCGTTCGCCTTGAAAAATTTCACATGTACTCTCTAAGGATATATAAGCGCTTGTGGTCAACATTTTACGTTTATTACCAACAGTTATATCATTAACTCGCTCTTATTTATTTACTAACGTAAAGTTTAACTGGAACTCCCTACAAGGTAACGTGAAATCAAGATAATATTATATATTTCATACTAAACCTGCATATTATTGATTTATATTCACAAACAATTTCTCGCACCGTCTGAATCACGCGAATATTTTACAGCTGTGGACGCTATCTACAATTGGATCAGGATATTAAATAGCCTTGATTCAATCCATATTTGTTGAAATAGACGTTTTAATAACATTGTCGATTTGGTGAGTTATATTTTCCGTAAAAGTTGTTTCGAAAATGTCTAACTTGACATCAAATATGTTAAGTTAGGCTAACTTTTACGTTCCTTTTATAATATTGAACGAATATTTATGGGTATTCATTTTCATATATTATCTGTAATGCAGCGAGAAAAATTGTGAGGAAGTATAAATTATATTTCGATTTATTTGACATATGCTGTGTAAAATAGAAACGTTTAAAATTTTTAATTTAAGTATCGATAGAAAATATTAAATTAAGTGTCAATAGAAAATAAAATAAAGAATCAGTCATAATATATATATATATATATATATATATATATATATATATATATATATATATATATATATATATATATATATATATATATATATTAAAAGTTGGGGAGTCTGTAAAATTTTTAAAGGCACTAAGATCTAATTACATTACAATACACTATTAATTGAACTGACTAAACATAGAGTGAAATAGTGTTTCTAGATTTACTTTTAGATTTTTAGGACGCACCGACATTTTGTATGCAAACAGGTCATTGTCCTTACTATATGAAGTAATAAAGGACGTAACCTTTACAATAAAATTTCGGAGAACTATTTGGATGCATTGTAAGGGACACAGATACACAGATGTACTAAAATCGAACATCAACTATTTGAGTGTCTGCATAAACGTTGTATACAGTTGGGGTTCAAAGCCAGGACCTCGATAGACAGGTACTTAGTCCAGCTAGCCGAGCGGTCGTGCTTATTCATCATACAAACAGACCCTTTGAATTTTCTTTTTGTGTTCAGTCACATTCATAGTGCTAATTGAATAATTTTGCCTAAAAGGTCAAATGCAATAAGTTACGTGAAACAAATATAAAGCGGTATGAAACATGTCTGAAATTTTTTTTCTTGCACCGAGCAAATTTGGTTAGTGCAGGTACTATACAACATACTACTACTATACTACTACTACATAAAAACTACTAGTAAGTTACATGCTACGTAACACTGTTGAACCAAACACGAATATTAAAAACAAAATATAAATAAAATACGAAATTTTGGGATTTTTTATTTTTCTAATTTTGGTCAAATTCAGCTCTATTCTAGGAAGATGTTCAAGGTTCAAGCAAGAGGAACTTATGCGTGGTAGAGCCATGCTGCAGCTATATTATGGTTGTAGCACGAATGGGTCGGCTCGACCGGGGAAGGACCACGGTCTCACAGAACACCAGCGTAAAATAGAAGCTTAATACTGCTGTGTTTTGTATGGTGAGTGTAGGGATCCGGCGATCCTTTGTTACTGGAAACGAGGCATTCCATCTTAGTCTTAGTCTTAACGCATCTGCGTTTTCATTCTTAATCGAGGATAAATGTAAATGTCTATGGACCACAGCATCCACTTAACATCAGGTGGACTGTATGCTCGTTTGTCACGCTTATTCTATAAGAAAAGGATAGAAAGGAATCCGACGCGCTGCGTCAATTCGTGCAGTTGTGAGTTAAATAACTTGCGGTAGCGAATCATGTTTGTCTGTTACCCGAAGCCACTAGAAGACTGAAGTTGCTGTTGAGCTGAGCTTAGGCCTTCTCTCATTTCCAAGAGGGTTAAACAAAAAATTGTTTATCGCCGAACTTCAAATGTCCTCGATATTTTTTTTTAATTTTACATGTGTACGGATTTCCTCACGATATTTTCCTTTAGTTAAGTTAATCTATAAAATAATTGTAAATGAATAAAGTTAGTAAAGTTATGGCCTATATATAGTCCCACATATGTAGATAAATTTTGAGATATAATAAAAAAATACTCCGCAAATAAATCAGAAAGATGAAACTCTTTTCCGATCTCCTACATCGTACTCGTACGTCGTGAACGAGTCATGTCTTACTATGGTCACGTAGCTTAACGGTCAATAAACTAAAAATCTGTTACCTAAAAATGTATTCAATCACAAAGTAAAAAATAAGCGCGTTTGATAAGAAGTTGGTAATTCATAATCTTACAGCAACGACTTCGTTTATTTACATAATATGCGTACAGAACTTAATAAGTCGTAGCAAGTCGTGGGTCGTGGGCTAAGCCCCCGTTGTAAATTTATATTAACAGTAGTTACGTGAAAAAAAACTTGAACTAATCAGCACTGACGAAATTTTGAATTTCTTAGAATGGTCGTAAGAAATTTGCTCGATGCTGTAGAAAAATATCGTTAGCAAACCCGAAAATATTTAATAAATACAACAATTTTTGAACATGTCAAGTTTACCAACATGTACTGAACCAGCGTGGCGATTCAAATGCTCTATAACACAACAACAATCTTAGAAAAGATACCCGTATGTGTAACATTACACAACCTTAAAATACCTTCAAGGAAAGAGCCTTCTCCTTTTTATACTCGTAAAGCCGGCAACGCACCTACGAATCCGTTATGTTCATGGGCGACTATGATCATTTACCATCCGGTGAACCCTATGCTCCTTTGCCTCCTCGTATTTCGTAAATAAAAGAACCTTTAAAGAATATGATATCGTTATTTCAAATAAATCTTAGTACCGTTGTTTCTATATTCGATACTAGGAATGTTTCGTGTATCGTGTTATCTTCCAGGTCCGGAACAATTATTTATCTATATTAATGTGGCTTCCGCTCGTTAAAAATGTGTTTATTTTTTACGTTTAGTGTCGTTTTATGAGTATATACAACTAAATAAAAATGTTATTTTTGGCTAGAATTTGTATATTGAAATTAAAAAAAAAATCCTAATTTAGATAGAGAAGGTGGATGGGTGCTGTCATCTGCGGATCCCATAATTAACAAAATTAAACACAAACCCAAGCGTACCACAGCAAGACTTCAAGATACTGTAAGCTCGTTCTGCGTGGATCGGACTGAAAATTAATATTTAAAAACTGAAGGTAGCCGGGCTAAATATGACACTGGGACGTCAAACATCCCAGTCCCCCCCCCCCGTGACCATGGGTGCTATAAAGCACCCGAAACGTCGGGATAATAAAAATGAGATAAAGTAGTTAATTAAAAGCGATAAAATACTTAAATAATAGTTTTATTCAATGTGTAGTGTTCGCGTAAATTTAGAAAATCATTATTAATATTATATATTTCTACTTATAGTTCACTTTATTCATTACTAACGATATGTATATCTGAAATAAACATTATTATTATTATTAAACGCTGGTATATTCAGCGGTCGAGCTGACCCATTTATGCCACAAATATCATATAGCTGCAGCGTGGCTTAACGATATCAATAAATGTTGCATAAATTTGGATTAAATTACACCCCTAAGTGTATTCAAACAACATTCCTCCAGTGATTATTCGATAAATGCGTTTATCTTTTTCATTAGCCTGTAAATACTACCAATCATATATGGAATAATATTACTGAGAAAATAAAGATGTAATAAAATAGTATATGAAAAAAGAAATTGAATAATGTATCGGATGGGCATTTTGACCTAGCATTAGCCCTTTCCTGAAATATTTTTTTTCGTCGACAAAAGTACTTAGGTAATCTAAAAGAATAGTCTTTTATAGTTTTTACACTGCAATTTTTTTTTTTGCAGTCGACAGACAACAGTACCCTGAGCTTTTTCGCTCTTCTGTTAAAGTTCTACTCAAAACTATAAGCAATACTAACGGCCGGCTGAAAATGGATCTCTGTTGTTGCAAGCCTATTGACGAGAGTCAAAAATATTTTTGACTCTTTTGTTGGATTTGGAGGACTTCTGCAAAAATTGTACCAACAAGCTAATATACTGCGCGTTTTAACTATAGTAATTCAGTGATAAACTATTATCTCACCGAATGGTAAGATGTTAGCTTAGCATAACCAAAGCAAAAGATTATGGGATGGGCAAGGGTAACTCGAAATAGAATATGATTAAAGCGTAATATGTTATTGTGTTTACTTATTTAATTTGTACTTCTATATGAAACTTGTAACGGAAGTGGAAAACGTTTTCATTTTGTACTATGCTACTTCGTGAGACGTGAAGCCATAAGAAGAATAAGCGGAACTACGAGCTCAATTGACACATTTGCTACTTCGTCTACCGAATTAAGATCTAAGGTCGAGCATTACAACTTTATAGTACGTGTTAAGACTAATTTGCTTTGTGATAATTTTTTGTAAAGTAAATACCATTACTGAGTGCGCATTTCGAAGATTGTAACTCTTGGCTGCGGCGAGAATGGGTGAGATCCCCCCCGCCAAACCCATCAACGAATATCCACCTTGGGCCAGCTAAATAGATCCTCTTAGTTCACCGTGGGTGAGCAAATTTATACTTGTTAGAGCCATGCTGCAGTTATATAAGTAGTATAGTTGTAGCACGAATGGGTCGGCTCGACCGGGGGAGGACCACGCATTACAGAATACCAGCGTCAAATATAGCTTAATGCTGATGTGTTTCGTATGGTGAGTGTAGAGAACCGGAGACCCTTTTTACTGGAAACGAGGCATTCCATCTTAGTCCTCACTGGTCACAACGCATCTGCTGATAGATCTAGATGACTATGGGCCACAGCAACCACTTAACATCAGGTGGATTGTGTGCTCGTTTGTCACCCTATGCTATAAAAAATCACTGTCAAAAAGCCCGGCATCACAATAAGATGGCAACGGGTAATTGTTTATGGTAACACACCATTAAGTATATTTAATAAAAAAAAACTTCAATATGGGGTCTCAATCGGCTAAAATATCGCGTAACATACATACAAAAAAAAACATGAGCCGTCGCGGGACCCCTAGCAGATATGTAACATCGAAATTATTTTGTACAGATGATATGCAAAAGAGGATAGTTACTAAAGGAAATAAATATGGCATAATAAATAATAAAATATTAAGAATTTTTCCAACAAAAAGATGACTGTTTATTTAATACAAATGTATATTCCTTGAAAAGAAAAATTAAAAATACATCAATTTTTTAATTGAGATATCTCAATTCCTTTTATCAGTGACTTCAGTAATAGTTGTATTAGCGTGGCAACGCATGCCATGGCAACTCGTCTCCATACCAACAATCGGTCTGACCCGCCGCTAATATGCTTCACATTAAAATACATACAGTCGAATTGTGAACCTCCTCTTTTTTGAAGTCGGCTAAAACGAGGCATTATATATGGGAATGCTAGTTACATACTTTTCAATATACTCTGATAGGGTGTAATGATGGTGATGATGATAATGAAAAGAACACGATAGCATTCAGTTCGGACGTGAAATAAATTAATGTTTCAATCTCACACTCTTATCTGAAGTCATCTATCTGAGATGGATCTTGTTTTAATTAATATTTGGCTACATTATGTATTTCAGGCTTTCAGGTTTAATTAAATGTAAATTGATTTTTCAAATATTAAGCTTTGAAAATACCTTTATATAAAACGTTTCTTTCAGTATAAGCAAATTAATTTGCTAATTTAAACTGCTAAGTTCCGTCATCATTACAGTGTTTTAGTTTTTTTTTTAAATTTATTTGGGAAAACTAACAATATTAGAATGAATATTACAAAGAATAGAAGCTTAAATTATAAATTGCATGGATAATTGTACAATCAACCACGTTATCCAACTCTTACTTAGTTTTGCTTAGTACAAACAAAAATAAACTCATCCAATATGTATGCATATTATAACTAACATATTGTAACATGTTTTAATTGCAGCAATAGTTGTTTTTTGATGTTGGGCAAAGGTGTTGTAAAAATATCTATATCTTAAAACTTATCATTTATACCGTCATCAATCGTCGCAGAGGTATGCGTTCGCCGGCATTAGTACGGCAAGCCCTAACAGCGAACACACGTCATCGGAGTACACTCGCAAGTTAGTACTGCGTAAGTTCTATGTATTACTTTATTCGGCTTTATATACGTATCTTATAATATATTTTCTTACAATATGTACATTTATATACTTTAGTCTTTGTTTACACGTTGTAGCTCTACAGAGATCCGATATCATTTAGGGGCGTCATCCGAGTCAATTAATGTCAGCCAAATCATATAACAATAGCCGTGGTAAAGCGACGTGGACGCTTGAAGACATGGACGTTATGAACGCAGCAGATCCCAGTGCCGCATCTTTTGACACACTGGCACCATTGTCTCTCAATAGTCCAGATGGTGCGCTAGCCACACAACAACTGAGATCGGGTCGGCCGTGAGGCGTGAGGCTGACTCATGCGGAGTCTGATAAGGAAGATTTGTTCGGGACGCCCATTAGTAATGTGTCCCCACCGCCTCAAAACTCCTCGATCATGCACAGTCAATCTGGTCAACAAGTCATCAAGCATAAAGCCGTGAGTCTTTCTACACACTGAACGTGTAACGAAACACCAATCTCACACTGAAACCCCTCCAAAGACGCGCCCAACCCACACCCTTCCCATCTTGTCTAGTGTGCGTGTACGCAAGACACGCCCCTTGCATCGATCGCTGGCCCTCGGAACATTTAATAATAATAACGGATAAGTGTGCGGTCCTCCATGTTTAAAGGGGAAGGGTTGCTAACTCAGAGAGCATAGACTTATCTATGCCCGTCAACTTAAGGCCCCTTTCCGAGGCTGAAACAAACCGATACCTGGGTATATCACAGAACGTCGGTATCGATGAGGCTGGTATGAAACTGTCAGTTTGCGACGTGACAAAAGGCTGTTAAGCACTGGTCAAGCGTGCATAAAGCTTGACCAGTGCTTAACAGCCTTTTGTCCGGTGTGAAAAGACACACGCATATAACAGCTGGGTCATGCCTGTCCTCATATATACCTTTGGCATACTCAGGTGGATTCAGACTGAACTTAACACCCTGGATAGAAAAGTCCGCACTACCATGACGTCCCATAGGATGCATCATCCGAGATCGTCGGTAATGTGGCTGTACTTGCCGCGAAGGCATGGTGGGCGTGGCTTTCTGAGCGCGCTCACCATGCATAATAGCGAAGAGTGCAGCCTACGTCACTTCCTAGTGAGATCGGATGATCTATTCTACAAAGACGTCATTTTAGTGATAAAGGGCTTACCCCTCTATCCTTTTCCAACGAGCAATGGCAGGACCCGTCAGTACAAAGCATTTCCGACCGGGAGACCATACGGAACGAGAAGGAGCTCCACGGGAGATACTACAGGGCTCTACCTCGAGACCGTCTCAAAATCAGCGCTCGGGGCCGTCTGAAAATAAGCGCTGCAAGTTAGCATCTTATGATGAGATGGTTTCTTCCAACACTTTATCATAGCACATTGAATGCACATATAATCAACGCTTTTCTGTTCTTTAGTCTAATTTTCTGTTATTTTTTTTTTAAATTTGTTTGCTAATAATAAGTCACTTGTTTTATTTTTAATTGTAATTTGTCATGTGTAAGTGTAGTGTTGTAGATGTAAGTGTTAGAATAAATGTCTTTACGTCTTTATATGTACGTTACATGAGCCCTTTGTAGATGCAGTCGCCTCCCTCAACTGGCTACGTTTCGGTGACCTCTTCGGTGAAACCGAGGGTTTTGTCTGTGCAATACAGGATCAGGTTATTAAGACCAACAACTATCAGAGATTCATCCTAAATGATGGCACCGTCGACGTTTGTCAAGCTTGTCGCCATCCCGGCGAGTCACTTAGGCATATCATCTCCGGTTGTTCGGCGCTTTCTAACTCTGAATACTTGCACAGGCGCAACCTAGTAGCGAGAATTTTACACCAGGAGCTCGCTCTAAAATACGGTCTCGTGGACCGGAAATTGCCGTATTACAAGTACTTGCCGGAAGCCGTGCTCAAAAGTGACTGTGCCAGGCTCTACTGGGACCGGACCATCATCACAGACAGGACTATTCTTGAGAATAAGCCTGATATTGTGCTGATGGACCGGACACAGTCAAGGATATTTTTGGTCGACATTAACTTCCGTATGACGAGAATCTCGTGAAAGCCGAATCAGATGAGAAAACAAAATATTTGGACCTGGATCACGAGGTGATCGACATGTGGAGTGGTCTGCCGACCGAAATTATTAGCCTTTCGGGTCATCGGAGGCGACTAGGACTTCGTGATGGACCGTTACGGACTCAAATGCAGAAAGCGGTGCTCCTCGATAACGCACGCACCGTCCGCCGTTTTCTTTCCCTTTTCATCTAACCCTGGTCCGTTTAGTCTCCCCTGCCGAGGGCTACCATCTGGTTGGACTTTTATTTATTTATGTATTTTTTGTATTTATTTTAGTTTATTGATATTTATATATACTTATCTTTTCATTTATAATAATAATGAAGATTAAAAATGAGAAAACTAATAGCTCCCCACATATGAAATTGGCGTTTTGTACGGAAGGAATAAAAAGTAATTTTTTTTTAAATATATTTAATTACAAAGTATGCACCGTTGTTATCCTTGCACTTTTGCCATCTTATATGTAGTTCATTGATCCCTTTACTAAAAAACAATAGGGGCGAGAATCAGTAAACTTTTTGAAGGTGGTTTTGACTGCCATATCGGAATTAATTTTTTTTCTGTGTAAGAAGTTTTCCAAATTCCCGAAAAAATGGTAATCTGTTTGACCAAGATCCGGGGAGTACCGTGGATGTCACAGACATTCCAATTGTAGCTCATCTAACTAATTGGTTGTTTGTTGTGCAGTGTGTGGTCTTGCGCTGTCGTGAAGCAGCAGTGGCCTAGAGTGATTGACCAATCTCGGTTGTTTAGCAGCTACTTCTTCCTTCATGGTTTGCAGTTGCTGACAATAGATATCTGCCGTAATCTTTTGGCCAGATTTTAGAACGCTGTAGTGAACGACACCAGCACTAGTCCACCAAACACTCACAAGTAATTTTTTTGAGCAAATTTTCGTTAAGGGCAGGATTTGGGTGGGTCTCCAGGGTTCAGCCACTGCGACGAGCGCTTCCGTTTACCGTACAGTATCCACTTTACATCACAAGTAATGATTCGATTTAAAATTCTCCTCATTTTTGTGTCAATTGAGCAAAGTAACACAGCAGTCGATGCGTGTTTGTAATTTCGATTCACTCAATTCATTGTTCAAGTTTTTTTTACTTTTCTGATTTGCTTTACGAGAAAAAAAATCCAAAGTTACCTCCAAACCAGTTCGGTTTGGAGGTAACTTTGGTTTTTTTTTTATAAACCGCTGGTGTTCAAAAAATATTTAAAATTAGATCATGAAATTTTGCATACTAACTGAACTAATTATAAAGCAAGGCTTATGTTATTTACTTTTTTTTATTTATCATTACTTTCACCGTAAAAAGAAATTACCTAAACTATCGTCGTTTTAAAGTTTGTTCCCTGCCGCCCGACACCGTCATTCACTCTAGCTCCAGCTTTTGAAGGGAAGGGTTGTGTCGCTTGATCTCAGAACACACATTACGCAACAGGACGACGTAAAATTAAAATAGACACTTAGGGTTATAGTGTTGGCGCAATGGGAAATAAGCGCAATAAAAATAAGTAGCGTATGATAAACTTAATGAAGTAAGTATCTACCGACCTATCTACTTACAGTATTAGTGATTAAAATTTTAGCATATGACAGGTTTGGTGCAGTGGCTAAGAGATTGGTTGTTGCGAAGACACAAGTTTTTGCGTTAACTACTAAAAATAACCCATTTGTCGTATCTTCTCAGTTTGAAGGCACTCCCCTTGCTGCCTGAGCTAGCATAGGTTTGGTGGTCACTTGAAACGAAAGGCTGAATTTGCCTCTGAAAAGCTTGGCATCATCGCTTGCAACTTTACAAAGCGCAAGTCCAGCCTCACATAGAATACTATTCTTATCTCTGGGCTGAGGCCCTCAGCTCCTTCCACTTGACAATTCAAGTTTCCAGTTGACGACCGAGTTCTTTCTGATCGGCGCAATTCACTTTGCGTTTTCTATCGTATCTACCACAGGGAGTGTTCTGAAAAATTGTTCGGATTAGTTCCAGCAGCCAAATTTCACGAACGCACATCGAGTCAAAATTCACGATACCATCTTCATGCTTGTCTTTACCATCTGAATGCTTAGCGGTCCACCACTGTGCATTTTACTACGAGTTTTCTTCCTCGTACTACTTCTCTGTGGAATTGTTTATCACCGGCGATTTTTCCCGACCGATACGACCTTTCTAAAAGGCTGGCAACGCACCTGCAATTGCTCTCGTGATGCAGTTGTTCATGGGCGGCGTTAGTCTCTTACCATCCAGTGAGCTGTATGATCGTTTCCTCCATCTTCTATAAAAAAATTATACATTATTATGTAAAAATGTTAAGATACTAAGTAATTTTGAAAGTCGTGGCTCTCATACCCCCTGGTCAGTACAAACGCCATATTCTGGCGTCTCAAATAATATGCGCATCTGTCAAATGCCACAATATGGCGTCGAGTGATAGCAAATTATTTGTAACATATATATGATATATATATATATATATATATATATATATATATATATATATATATATATATATAACATATATAACTGTTATGCATAATCTGATAGCTTATTTAATAACGTTTCCATTGATATATGATTTCAATATACTTACTTAGTATATATATTTACATATATACTTAGTATAATTGTTATATACTTAAATAGTACTTCGGAAAGTGCTTGACAGATGCGCCATATTGGCCAAAATGACCCCGACATTCGAGTGGATACAATTATTAAGATTTATTATTTTTATTTTCATTATTGATTTATTCATTATTTTTTATAGGATTACCATTATTACCATAGAATTCATAAAAACAATACTTTGACGCATTCTATCTTTTTATACGCTATGGATAGAAAGTTTAGATTTTCTTTCTTCTTAGTTTTGTTAATTTGTTATATTGTAATCCCAAATAATAGTATTCTTAAGTCTCCTTCTTATCAATAAGTTTTTAATTATTTAACAAAAAACAAACTTTTAACACATGAAAATTTTATTAAATATAAAAAAAATCACAGTAGAGAAATATTAAAATATAAATTCAAAAACTAAGTCAAACGGTAAATTGTGGGAAATTGTTACACCATATCAATGTTTACAATTACCGAGTTTTCAATTTTTTTTTAAATTATAATTAATAATCGTCTACCAAGTCTCTTTCGGTTGGATCGTGCTACGGCTTTCGTCTAAGAAGTGCATGAAGGCATCTTCCATATTGCCGTCATGAGCAGAGTAGTCCTCCACAATGTCCTTGAAATTAGTTGTCAGTAGTTTCAGCCTCACAAAAATCACGTTTAACGCCAGCTTCGCCGTTATTGTGAACCACAGAGTTGTCTGTATAAAGAAATAATCATATATGAGTGAACTGCCTTTTATGGAGCCGTATATGCTGAGTGTGCGTATGCGTGTACGCGTGCATTCATGCGTGCGTGTGTGTGTGCATCTCTATTAAATAATCTGGTATTGTAATTATGTAGTATCCTAGATATGTTGAATTGAGTTTGATGAATAACGGGTACGAGAGATGCTGTAGCTACAATATGGTTTTGGCATGAACAAGTCGGGTCGACCGGGAAAGGACCACGCTCTCACAGAATACCGACGTAAAATGGCAACTTAATTCTGTAGTGTAGAAAACCAGAAATCCTTTTTACTGAAAACGAGGCATTCCATCTTAGTCCTCAAGGGTTAAATCAAATCGGCAATTTGATTCTTAGTCTAGGATAAATGTACATGTCTATACGCCACAGCAACCACTTACCATCAGGTGGACTATGTGTTACCTTTATTCTATAAAAATAAACAAAGGCAAGTAGTTTAGACGTTTTTTTGTGTGAAGCGTGCGTTTTAAAGGGACATTTAACAATAACATCAATAGCATCTACTTTGAATCTATTTGACCTGAGAGCAATCTATTCAAAAATAAGATATTGAGCAACTCGCACCAATCTCTGGGTCTCTCAAGGTGGTGACTTACTTCCAAGTTAGGTGCATGCTCGTTGCTGCTGTTGTTTTTGTAAGTAAACAATCCTACTCAACTAGTCAAATATCTTACTGCATTGTGAAATTAAGATATATAATGAGTTATCTCTGGATAGATTTAACAACATCAATATTCTCAGCGTACTTTGCTTTAAATCTATGTATTTTTGCTTTTATTTCTTTAAAAAATGTTACGTCAACACTAGGACTTTTCCGGACCGATACAACCTGGGGATCTTTAAGAAAAGAGCTTACTCCTTTCTAAAGGGCCGGCAACGCACCTGCAATTCCCCTGGTGTTTCGGTTGATCGTGGGCAGCGGTAGTCACTTAACATCAGGTGAGCCGCATGCTCGTTTGGGGACAAACGTCTTCTATTAAAAAAAGGATTTTCTTCTGTACCGTGAGGTCAGTTTACATACATAAAATGTACAAGGACATACATTCAGACTTGAAACAATTACTTCTTGGCCAGCCAAATATTTGTTCCACATGGGGTCGAACCCGTGGCTCCCAGAGCTACAAATACTTGCTTAACCATTGCACCATGGAGCCAATAATTTTTGAGCCTACTGTAGAGATCATACACAGTTAGCATATCTATATTTATATATAGAGGAAATATATTTTGTGTGTATGTTTGCTTGTACCGAATAAGCTCAAGAATTACTTAACCGATTTTAACCATTTTTACATCATTAGAAAGCTGAATTAGCAGGAAGTAATATAAGCTACAATTTATTTTCAAATTAATTAGAGATCTTTAAGAAAATTGCAATAATGTAACCCCCATAGAATTGATTCATGAGGGGGATTTTGCCACGGTTGCCACATTTGTCAGGCGAATTTTATAAGCGTTATTTTTATTATTTTAGTTGATGTGAGGTATATGCTGCTTCCCATATTATCCTGTTTCAATTCCCCATTTTAACAGATACTCGGTGACACCCATAAGATGATACAGGATAACGGATATTCTTAAGCATACGCCGATCTCATCACAGGTGTAACCTTTTTTAGATCTCAGAACTAGATTAGCGATGGGGAAAATGTATTGCGATCGACAAAAAGTCTATCTACTTAATTAATAAAACATATAAATGTTAAGTACGTACCTAAAACCTGAAAGTAATTATAACTACAACTTACCAAATGTTCATTGCTTACAAAACAGCTAAACTCGCGGTACATAGAGTCCTTTAGCGACTGTACTCTCAAAGCTCCAGCGGCTGTATATTCAAGTATGATTCAGTAAATCAAGTTAATACTAATAATTAAGAAGAACTAAAAGAGGCCCCTGTTATGTTAATATTGCATCTTTCATTGTAATCTCACATTTAAATTCTGAGTATTTGAGCATTGATGTTACAAACGTGCCAAAACAGTCTATGTCATACCATACCAAGGTCTAGTGCCTATGAACTGCAACTAACTTTAAACAACAAAAGTTTACAAATGCGTTGTCACTCCTGGAGCTTTTTTTTTTTTTTTTTGCGCCCGAAGCAATTAAAGGGCTACCCTGTACGTAGGGAGGCGGAAAATGCATAACGCATACCACGATAGCCGGTCTATCGTGGTTATGGGGGACTCACTCTCCTATCGGGGACCCTAAGTGATACCCCCTAAAAACCGCCTTTGGGGACAGGCAGCTGGCTGATTAAGCTCTATTGTGCCTTATCATGAGCGACCCTCTTTTGGGAAAAGAGGGCGCAGGCGGCTAAGTGCCGCTGAGGGAGTGCCTAGGAAGGCAAATTAATGTTGGTTAATATAATAATAATTAATTTAATTAGAACTGGCCTGAGCCAGAGAGAGGGGCTCGACCAGGTTAGAGTGGACCTGGTCGAGCCCCGACGGTTCGACAAAAAATGAGATTGACTTCATTATGACGACCAGACGCCAGCTGTTCAGTGATGTCTCAGTGATCGCAAGGGTGAAAACTGGCAGCGATCACCGAATGGTTAGAGGCACACTGAACCTAAATGTTAAGTTGGAGAGGTCTCGTCTAATGAAGTCAACGCTCCGTCCCCCTCGTGCTCTAATCCAGAATCCCGAAAACTTTCAGCTCGAGTTACACAACCGCTTTCAGTGCCTACAAGATTGCAATTCAGTGGACGATATGAATGACAAGCTCGTGGAAACTGTCCATGCGGTCGGAGCTAAGTTCTGCAAGACCCGCCGCAGAAGAACACAAAAACTCTCCGATCACACTCTTAATCTCATGGCTGTTAGACGGGAGATGAGGCTGCAATCGTCAACAGATTTGACAGCATACAGGCAACTGAACAGACAGATCTCCAAATGCATGCGGCGAGACTTACGCAACTTTAATACTGCTCGTATTAAAGAAGCGATCGAGCGGAACCAGGGCTCCAAAGTCTTTGCCAGAGATCTGTCTGCCCGTAAGAGCCAACTGTCAAAGCTGAAGACTGAGTGTGGCAGCATCGTTTCCGGGACACCTGAGATTTTGAGTGAGATTGAGAGGTTCTATGGGCAGCTGTACACATCATCGTTGGAGCCACACGCAAGTGTGAGTAACGATCCAAGAGCAAGTCTTATCCGACACTATTCCGATGATATCCCGGACGTCAGTCTAAGCGAGATTAGAATGGCTCTCCAGCACCTTAAAAACGGCAGGGCCCCAGGCGAGGATGGAATTACAGCGGAGCTTCTGAAAGCGGGTGGAACACCGGTACTTGAAGTCCTTCAGAAGCTCTTCAATTCCGTCCTCCATGGTGGCACTACTCCAGAGGCGTGGAGCAGAAGTGCGGTGGTCTTGTTCTTTAAGAAAGGCGACAACGCTCTCTTGAAGAACTACAGACCGATTTCCCTTCTGAGCCGCGTCTACGTGCTGTTTTCGAGAGTCATTACGAATCGTCTCGCACGCAGACTCGACGACTTCCAGCCTCCCGAACAAGCCGGTTTCCGAAAAGGCTTCAGTACCATAGACCACATACATACCCTGCGGCAGATTGTACAGAAGACTGAAGAGTACAATTTGCCACTTTGCCTGGCGTATGTGGACTATGAGAAAGCCTTTGATTCCGTCGAAATTTGGGCGGTGCTGCAGTCCCTTCAGCGGTGCCAAGTTGACTGTCGGTATATCGAAGTGCTGAAGTGTTTGTACAGCAGGGCTACGATGGCTATCCGAGTACAGAACCAGAGCTCGAAACCTATCCAACTGCAGAGAGGTGTAAGACAGGGTGACGTTATATCCCCGAAACTCTTCACCGCTGCTTTGGAAGACGTTTTCAAGCTACTGGACTGGAAAGGATACGGTATTAACATCAATGGCGAGTACATCACTCACCTTCGATTTGCCGACGATATAGTCCTTATGGCAGAATCGCTGGAGGACCTAAGCACTATGCTCAATGACCTCAATAGTGCCTCCCAACGGATAGGTCTTAAGATGAACATGGACAAAACAAAGATCATGTTTAATGTCCATGTCACACCTATGCCGGTAGTTGTTGGGAGCACTATGCTCGAAGTTGTTGACGAGTACGTTTACCTGGGACAAATAGTCCGACTAGGTAAGTCCAACTTCGACCGAGAGGTCAATCGACGGATTCAACTCGGCTGGGCAGCGTTCGGGAAATTACGACATATCTTCTCGTCAGGTATACCTCAATCTCTAAAAACTAGATTGTACAACCAGTGCGTGTTGCCAGTGATGACTTACGGATCAGAGACGTGGTCCTTCACTGCTGGCCGTATGAGGACGCTCAAGGTCACTCAGCGAGCTATGGAGAGGGCTATGCTCGGAGTTTCTCTGCGTGATAGACTCAGAAATGAGGACATCCGCAGTAAAACCAGAGTGACCGACATAGCCCAACGGATTAGTAAGCTGAAGTGGCAATGGGCCAGCCATATAGCTCGAAGAACCGATAACCGATGGGGAAGAAAGGTTCTCGAGTGGCAGCCTCGTACCGGTAGGCGTAGTGTAGGGCGACCCCCCACTAGATGGAGTGACGACCTGGTAAGATATGCAGGAAGTCGATGGATGCAGGTGGCTCAGGACCGTGCTTTGTGGCATTACTTGGGGGAGGCCTATGTTCAGCAGTGGACTTGTGAAGGGCTGTAATGATGATGATGATGGCCTGAGCCGCCAGGAGGCAGTTCAGGTCGTTGGACAGTTTATTTGGCGGGTCCGAGAGAGAGTTTCTCGGCCTGCGGACACGATAGCGAGAGGGGGGTGGGGCTGCATAAGAAGCCGCCTCACGAATTAAATTGTTTGGGTGCGACTCTGAGGCCTTGAAGAAGTTCTCAGAGAGTTTTTTAAGGAATTGTTGAATTGTTGGGAGCTCTAAGTCCCTATGAAGGTCGGCATTACGGACGTACCAAGGTGCGTTCGCAGCTCGACGACAGAAGAGGTTCTGAACTATTTGGAGTTCATTTAAAATGTTAGGGTTTGCGTGGGCAATGACGGGGCCCGCGTAGGACATGACGGGTCTTATACAGACCTTATAAAGGGTTCGCTTGTTTCGAAGGGACATTTTACTGTGTCTGCCCAACATACTGTTGAGCCTACTCAGGTAAAACCGTGCGTGACGGGTGACTCGTTTGACGTGGGGCCTAAAAGTGAGTCCTGTGTCTAGAGTGACACCTAAATATTTGGCTGTCGTATGCCAGGGGACAGGGGTCCCTAGCATACGTATCGGAGGGGTGTTTTTAAGACGGCGTCGTTTATAATCGAAGTGAACGGCGGAGCTCTTTTCCGGGTTCACATCGATGCGCCATTTTTTGAACCAATCTCCTAGGTCATCAACTGACTTTTGGATCTTGTTCCGTATGAAGGGTAGTGAGACACCTTTGCAGTAGATGGCAGTGTCGTCTGCGAAGAGGGAGAGTTGAACACCTTTCGACGGGATGGGAATGTCGTTGGTGAACAGGATGTACAGCAGAGGAGCAAGTACTGAGCCCTGAGGGACACCAGCCTTGATAGTTCGCTGTGAAGATAGCGTGCCTTCGTGTCTAAAACGAAAGGTACGATGTTTCAAATAGGAGGCCACGAGACGAACTAGACGATCGGGGAGACCTATTTTGTAGAGCTTGTAGATGAGGCCTGTGTGCCAGACTCTATCGAAAGCTTTGGCTATATCGAAGAAGACCGCGATGGTTTTATGACGTCGAAGATAGAACCCGCTGAGGATATATTCCACAATGCGGTGAACTTGTTGGGGACATGAATGTTTGGCTCGGAAACCGAATTGGTGGGGAATGATGAGAGGGTCACCGTCTGTGGGAAACAGATAGCGCCTCATCCGTGTTTGGATGACTCTTTCGAAGAGCTTGCCCATTGCCTTGAGGAGGCTAATGGGGCGATGGCTGGAGGGGAGGTTGAGAGGCTTGCCTGGCTTGGGAATTCCAATCACAGTTGCCTCTTTCCACGAAGTGGGAAAATAACTAAGGTTGAAGCAGGCGTTGAAGATAATAGATAAAAAGGTTAACACCTGCTCGGGAAAGTGTTTAAGGGCTTGGTTAGATATGCCATCCGCGCCCGGCGCCTTTTTAGGCTTAAGTCCTTTGATGAGGGATGAAATCTCATCATTGGACACAGAGATAGGTTCGGAGGCCGTAGGGGGTGAGTTCCGGCGGCGGACCTCATCCTCCACTGCCTGGACGTGTGAGGGGTCGACAGGACAGGAGAGCTAGGGGAGCATTGAGCGGCAATGCTATCCGCAAAGCACTCAGCCTTTTCCTCGTCCTCGAAGGCAACCGTGCCGTCGGGACGGCAGAGAGGGGGAGTGTGGGTGATAGCGTCTATGCGGAGGGCTCTAGCCATCTGATAGTACGCTGTGTGAGATGGAGAGATATTCTCCATGAGCTTACTAAAGTCAAACTATATAATATAATACAATACATAATAATATCAAACTGCACTATAAAGGCGGAAGGGTCATGCGGCGCTACAGCGGGTGCGCTAGTCTGCCGCCAGCGCGTTATCGAACCCTCGGTTATCGGACACTCGGATATCTGACACACCAACTTATAAACTTCAAAATTGGCGCCATACCTGGCACTAATTTTAAAGTTTATAAGCCGAAGAAAGAGGGTGTGGTACTGTCAGTTTCTTAAAGAGAATTTGCAATATCTTTCATCCTCTAAAAACGCCTTTTAATTCGGAGGATTTAAGACCTTAAGACTTTAACCAGTCAATGACCGTGTAACGGCAGTGTAAGAATATCCACTACTTCATGTCATCACTTGGGTGTCGTTAAAGGCGACGTAGCATTTAAAAACCACGAGATTTCAGCAAAATTCCTAATAATATCCAAAAATAAGAAAACCTGCTGTTGCCAACTTGCCCGTCCATCCTGTAGGCAATGGATGGCCAGGCCTTTGCTCAGTAGTGGCATTTTAACGGCTGTAATAAATGAATAAAATATTTTTATATATGTATATATATATATATATATATATATTTTATATATGTATATATATATATATATATATATATATATATATATATATATATATATATATATATATATATATATATATATATATATATATATATGTGTCACACATATTATATACACATGCACAAACTTTATAGCTTATAACAAAAACCTACTCACATTTTAAGACAGAGACTCGGAATTTAAAATAAACGGTACGACCAGGTGCGTACAAGTTTTTGAAATTTTTGAGAGACCCCAGTACTGCCATCTCGCCCGAGTCCAGAATCGTTAAACGACTGCATAGACGTTCGACCTCTTCCATACTGAAATAAAGAAATTCATTTCACAAGGTGAAATGAAATCATAAATCGATAAGCGCCGGGTGCATGAACAAAAAAGGATGACTCATTGCTCCGTTACGCTCCAGTCGAGATGCGCCCTCCTTTCTGCCAAGGAGGGTCGCGTTCATATACGGCTTAGAGATCTCTAGTCAGATCGTTAAGCCAATTCCTAAAAGGCGGTGTTTAGTGGGTAAAAGTCTCCACATAACCACGCAGCCGGCTGCGTGGTATGCTATGAGCATTCACCGCCTCCCTCCCCCGCTTTCCGGAGGGTTGCCCATATTTGCTTCGGGCGCAAAAAAAAAAATCAGTCGAGCGGAGCATGATCGGAGCGAGAGCACTGCATGAACGAGCGAAAGGCACGATCGGCTTGAGCGTTCGGCTTACGCCGCATGATTAAGTATGCAATTGCAATCATTTCATCAATGTTTTGTTACGACGTTGTCACGTTAAACTATCGTCCGTAAACTGAATTTACAGACAACCATTTTCGATTGAAGTAATTTGGTAGTTTTTTAGTAAGGTGCACCGCTGTCAGAAGCTATATATAATATGTGGTGGTAATTAGGTGTAGTAGGTGGGGGAAAAAGTTTCTTCGTATTTTGTTTGCATAAAATTGCAGAAATACTTCTTTGGTTGTACTGTTTGTATCTATCTTGTGATAATATCAATGCATTAAGTGCATTAAGGAAAAAAAAATAAAAAGTAAAAAACACATTCCCTCAATTTTTTTGCTTTTCTGTCCACGAAAATGAGAGAAGTTAACGAAGAATTTCGATATGTTATGACAACTTACAAAAATTGGGAAATTTGTGGCTCAAGCCAGTTAAAAAATTGCGCCGTTTATAGGTCTAATGCAGTGTCAGTAACAGTATTGTTTCTTACTTTCTTCTTCTTCAGACCTACCATACCTACCTACTGCACCTTCAGTCTAGTCGAGGGTACAGCGGGTAGTGCATACATGTTGTGTGAATTTGGGTTTATAAAATAATTAAGTGTAGTTTTATACATACTGACAGCAGAATTCTGTTCAAGCTAGCGATAAAAATTGACACTAGTGTTATTTACAGTGTAAAAGTAAAGAAAGTGTAATTAAATTAACTTTTAAATTTATCGAAACGTTATCAACTGTTGAGTGTACTCACAACAATACAAGTGTTTACATTTGTGATTTAAGCGTAGTAGTGCTTGTCTTAACTCAAGTGTCTTTATACTATTTAGTTAAATTTCTTTTTAATAGTGCATCGCAGTATTGCTTAACCAAGCTTTTAAAGAAATATAAAAATTATTTCATTTCACTTCATCATAACATTAGGTAGGGCTTAGGTGTGAGCCACTACCGGGGTCCACAGGTGGCGGATAGTGGAACGGCCGTAAGATAGCCAGTAAATAAGCATTATCCTCCTCCAATTGCGGGCAGCTGCGTAGTTGGTTGATTGAGTGAGTGGGAGCTAGGTAAGCCTGTACAGTCACCAATCTTATTGTTGTTGTATGAGTCCCAGATTTAGACGGCAGCAATACAGCGATGTGGAAGGCCACGGAAAACCACCACATTATTATTCCCAGGACAAATCATTATGGCTGAGACAAATAAAACAATGGCCTTAAGTGGTCAGAGGGTGCGAAGAATCTCCGGGTCAGCCATAAAGATCGCAACTTGGAATGTCCGCAGTTTATATGAAGACGGTAAATTGGAAAATGTGATAAAGGAGATGTGCAGATTAGAACTTGATATCCTAGGAATAAGTGAATTAAGATGGAAAGGAAACGGAATTTTAACATCCGGTGATGCTACAGTTTATTACTCAGGTAGCGATGAACGTCAACATCATAGAAATGGTGTTGCCATAATTGTGAAACATGCTCTAGGATCAACTGTCAAAAATTTTCTTCCTGTGTCGGAGCGGGTTATGTTGTTACAACTTGAAGCTAAGCCGTTTAACATCAACATAGTTCAAGTATATGCTCCTACAGCAGACAAAAGTGACGATTTGAATTAGGCATTTTATGATGATATTGAGACAGCACTCAAAGTAACCAAGAAACACGACATAACAGTCATCACGGGTGACTTTAATTCCAAAATTGGGCAAGGTCCAGTACCCGATGTCATTGGCACCTTTGGGCTTGGTGTCCGAAACGATCGAGGAGAAAGGTTGGTGCAGTTCTGCCACGAGCGCGAGTTCGTTGTTACTAATACATTCTTTAAGCTACCACCTAGAAGACTTTATACATGGCGTTCACCAGCTGATAGTCCAGTGAAGATCGTACGTAATCAAATAGATTTCTTGTTGATTAACAAAAGACACAGAAATTGCATTAAATCTGCTAAGACATATCCCGGAGCCGATATTGGATCTGATCACAACCCTATTGTGGCCGTTATTAAAGTTCAGCTAAAGAAAATGCTACAGCCAACAAAAACTACAAGAGTGGACCTGAATAAATTGAAAAACCCTGAATCTGAAAACCAACTTCGCCTAGCCATTAATGACGAAATGTGTAGGCTAAAGCACGAGAATGATAATCTTGTTTTCTCCAATATGGAGCAGGCATGGCATAATTTTAAAACATCAATTATGGATGCAAGTAATAAGATCTTAGTATCAACACCGCGATATAGGAAAACTGAGTGGATTACTGACGAAATCTTAAATTTGATGGATTTAAGACGTGAAAATAAATTAAAAAAAGAAAAGTATGATTCAATACAGCTTTCGATACGGAAGAAAATAAGACAGGCAAAAGAAAAGTGGTATGGTGATCTTTGTTCTGAGATTGAAGAATTGGACAAAAAGTTTGACTATTTTAATATGCATAAGAAGATTAAAGAGGTTATATCCCCTAAACATCAAGGACGCACACAAACAACTCTTCTTAATAAAGATGGCAAATATGCCTCTTGCAAAGATGACATGTTGATAACTTGGGAGCAATATGTAACTGACCTCTTCTGTGACACTCGGTCTGATCCTGTTGATTTCATTTGCGAAGACACGGGACCTGCCATTACAAGGAGTGAGGTCTATTACGCCATCAGAAATGCAAAAACAAGGAAAGCTGTTGGTCCCGATGACATACCAGTCGAGGTAATTAAAATGATTGAGGAGTATAATCTGGATTATCTTGTTAGCCTCTTCAACGCTATTTACAACTCCGGCACGATTCCATCCGACTGGTTCAAATCGACATTCATCACCTTACCCAAGCTTAGAAATCCTAAAAGATGCAGTGATTATCGTACCATTTCGCTCATGAGTCATGTTTTGAAGCTGTTCTTAAAGATAATCTATAATAGAATTTACTCAAAATGTGAGTCCGTACTATCATATACTCAGTTTGGTTTTAGAAGCGGTTTGGGAACTAGAGACGCACTTTTTGGCTATCAAGTGCTACTACAAAGGTGTTGGGATATGAATAAAGATCTGTTTGTCTGCTTTATTGACTATGAAAAAGCCTTCGACCGCGTTCAACATGGCAAGTTGATTGAAATACTTCAGAAAATTGGCTTAGACTTCAACGACTGCCGATTCCTAAAAAACTTATACTGGAGCCAGCGTGCAAATATAAGGGTCAACGGGAAATCATCGTCATACATTGACATAGAAAGAGGCGTACGACAAGGATGTATTTTGTCACCCTTACTGTTTAATTTGTATGCTGAAGCCATATTTTCAGAGGCACTAGATAACAGTACAGACGGCATATCAATTAATGGCAAATTGTTAAGCAACATTAGGTACGCAGACGACACGATATTAATCGCCGATAGTCTTGTGGGTCTTCAAAGGTTAGTAGATTCAGTGGCTTCCGTTAGTGTTGAATACGGTATTAACATCAATGCCAATAAGACGAAGTACATGGTAATAAGCCGAACACCTGAGCTTATCACGTCTTTATCCCTAAATGGTCAGGGTCTTGAACGGGTCACCAAATTCAAATATCTAGGCACAATGGTTGACGAAACAGGAGATCACAGCCTCGAAATACGATGCAGAATAGAGCAGGCACGCAACGCCTTTCGAGAATGAAGAAAGTTCTTTGTGACCGGAACCTAAGTATTTCTCTTCGAATACGCATAGCGCGGTGCTATGTCTTTTCTGTACTTCTCTATGGTGTAGAAGCTTGGACGCTGACAGAAGCCATGTCTAACAAACTGGAAGCGTTTGAGATATGGGTGTACAGACGTATGCTAAAAATTTCTTGGAGAGACCGCGTACGAAACATCACCGTGCTACAAAGAATGGGGAAGGTCACAGAGATACTTACAACCATAAAGAGGAGGAAATTGGAATATTTTGGGCAAGTGATGCGTAACACCAAAAACTATGAACTCCTTCAACTTACCATTCAGGGGAAAGTGGCAGGCAGAAGGAGGCCTGGCCGCAGATGGATATCGTGGCTGAAGAACTTGCGCCAGTGGTTCGGGAAGAGCACAAGATCACTGTTTAGAGCAGCGGTCTCAAAAGTTGAAATCGCCCTAATGATTGCCAACCTTCGCAAGGAGACGGCACCTTAAGAAGAATAACATTAGCATTTTCGCCATCTAGTGTAAATTGCCGAAGCTTACAATACGAGAACATTAAGTGATAATTTGATTAAACATGGCAAATAAGTGTGGTCATTGCGGTAAGTTCCTTTCTCAGACAGATGGCGTTAAATGTACTAAATGTTCATTAGCACGCCAACGCCATTGTGTAAACATTATCCCTGACATAAAATTAAGCGCCAGATGGATGTGCAAGACCTGTAAATCTAAAGCTTCGAGTTTGGGAGTCAGTTCGACGCTGCGGCAGAGTCCAACACATGCAGAAACAGAGGAGATAACCGAAACCTCCTTGGATGCAAGAGTGGAGGGTTCTAACGAAGGATTATTAGCGCAGGAAATTAGGTTCCTACGGAGAGAGCTAAAAACTCTATCGAGTGAAATGGTTAATTTTCACCAGGAGATTGCGAATTTGAATACCACCATGACGAATTCATATGGAGAGTGATATTTGTAAAGGTTTTTTGTGTTACTTAAATTTGATGTTTAATATACTTTAATTTTGTTTTTATCTTATTTTTTTGTATATTAATAGGTTTTTAACTGTTAACCGCGTAAGTTTCTTGGTAGTATTTTACTTCTTTTTATATAATTTTTCTGTAATATTTTTATGGGAGTTTAATATATTTCACGTGATTTTTATCTTCTCTCACGATTTAATGTATGGCGTAAATTAAGTTTCGCGATACTTTTTAATATATTGACGTGACAACGTCTTATAAATTGGTTTGCCGGGTGACACTTCAAGAAACTGCGTTACGCTCCGCTCACGTTATGCGCTCACAATGAGAGCGAGTGAGAGGCACGCGTCCCTTCCACTCGGGCATGGTTAGCCCGCCTAAGAGCGAGAGAGACAGACATAAAAAGTGAAAGGTACGCGTGAATATTCACATTAAAATTATTTTACCACTCAAAGTCGTTGTCACGTAAAACTTTCGCCCGTATACCGACTTTACAGGCAACCAATATTTTTTTTGCTACGCTTTGTCTCAACGTTAACATAAACGTCTGTTATCTTTCTGTATACAATGTTACAATTGTAGCGGTTCGTCAGTCTTTTGAATGTATGCATTGGGATAAATTTTAGATTTATTAATATAATATATTCCTATTCCATTTGGCTTTATTTACACATTTTATCGGTCCTCATCTGAGCACTGCTTATATTACTAACTAACCTTGTATAGGGATAGGGCCTTTATAAGTAATTTCCAGTGGATTTCTATCTATAAACCTTTACCTACATTAACTTTCTTTAATTATTATAAATTATATATTGTTAACTGTTATATACTGGGAATAATTTTAATAACATTATGTTACAATGGCTAGAAAAAAAACCTTTAAGGTTGGTTTCATAAGCCCCGACTCACTAGGAACGCATCATGATAAGTTTGTGGTAGCAATGGACCGTCATAGGGTGGACATTATGGCGTTAAGTGAAATCTGGCTTCGGGAAGGAGAAGAAGGTCGGGCACTTCATTTACCTGGATATCAGTTACGACATATTCCCAGGTTGGTCGAAATACGTACACGAGGTGACGGTGTGGGTTTTTATATCAGACGTGGGCTACCAGTTCGCATTCTCACTCACCCCATAGCACCGTTAGTGGAACAAATGTGGCATAGTACCAAGATCAGTGGTAAGTCTATTGTAATTGGCACTGCCTACAGGCCACCTTGGTTTCAAATACATAATTTACTTGATGCGCTTACAGACACGATTAATTCCTTCCCATCGTTTACTATTTACTGCTCGTCGGAGATTTCAATTTCAACTACCTTGATAAACATAACCCTTACACTAAAATATTAGAGGAGTTTCTTATTATAAACAGTCATAAACAATATGTCAACAAACCTACACATTTCACAAATAACAGCGAAACACTAATAGATCTTATTTGCTCTAATGTAAACCTCAATCAAGTAAACGCATGATATAAACCACCCACCACCCACATAAAACGACAAATAAAAATAAAAAATGAGCACAAAGTATCTTTGCCCCCTAATTTAAGCGATCCTTAAAATATAAACTATCATTTTCTTAATATCCCAGGCCCGGGTTCTGCTTCACAGTCAACTATAAATTACTACTAGACGAACAGATTTTGTTCCGCAATATTTGACCTTGTTCAAACTGACAAAAACGCTGTTGTAAAAATACTTCAAAATTTTAAATCAAACGCTCGAGGTGTGGATGGTATCTCATTGAAAATGCTACTGTCGAGTCGCCCCTATTCCATAAGTGCTGTCACAAAGATTTTAAACATCTCTCTCACTACTAAAAGGTTTTCCACTCTATGCAAATGGTGTTAGTAAGACCAATTCCTAAAAAAGTGAATATTATGGACTTTATGGATTTGCGGCCAATAAGTATACTGCCATGTATGTCCAAAATTCTAGAAAAAATTGTCTGTGATCAATTAACAAATTCCTTAAACTTGAATAACATCCTACCAAACGTTCAATCCGGTTTTAGGAAACAGCATAGTACAACAACAGCCTTAGCCGAAGTTGTTGATAATATTTTAAATGTGCAAGACTCTGGTAAGGCTACTATTTTAGTACTTTTGGACTATTCCCGTGCGTTTGACACTATAAATAGACGTCTACTGCTAGCAAAATTTAAGTAATAATGGTTCAGTTCCGATACAGTCGACTGGTTTGCTAGTTACTTCAGTGATCGTTGGCAGATTATTGAAGTGACGGATAATGACGGCTCTAGAATAGTTTCCGAATGTTCTCCTGTCCCAAGGCTCAATACTAGGTCCTTTGATTTTTGCCTTGTATAGTGCTGATATTACAAAAAGCATAACAAACTGCAAGTACCATATAAATGCTGACGATGTGCAGCTATATATTTCCTTCCACCCCAATAAGTAAAGTACTGATGCAATACAAAAGTTGAATGACGATTTAAATCGCATAGCAGATTGGTCTGAAGTAAATACCTTAGTTTTAAATCCTAATAAATCAAAATACATGCTAATCGGTACTAAAACACAAATCAGTAAAGTGTTAGCTGCCCACCTAATGGTAAAATTAAAAAATGTAAGAGCGCGTTAAGGAGGCGAGAAATTTAGGAATAGTAATTGATGAGCAGCTAAGGTTTGAAAAACAGATAATTAATACAGCCAAGAACTGCTTTTACCGGTTAAAATTTCTGTACCAAATCAGAAATGTTTTATGCGCTGAGGTGCGTAAGAAATTATGCGATTTGTTAGTACTATCTAAATTTAACTACGCTGATACAGTATTAAGGCATAGACTTCTCGCGCGATCAAGGAAACTTATCCAGCGTGTTCAAAATGCCTGTGCCCGCTTCTGTTATAAGATTCCTCCACGTGCCCATGTAACACCTTATATTAACAACGCAAGAGTGCTTAAAATGGATTACCGTTGGCAAGGTACATTTCGCCACTTTATTGTTTGGCACTATTAAAACGAGAACACCCTCCAATCCAATCAATATATATATATATATATATATATATATATATATATACATCTACACATACATAAATATATATATATACCACGTAAAAAACTTTTGTTAACTTTGAAAATCTCTAAAATATTATCAGGTAATAAAATTGTAAACTATGAACATAAAATCTGAATGTTAGTTTTTTGAGGAAGCCTTACTTATTAGAGGAGAGCACAACGGCGTCGCCATGGGAAATTCCACGTTTAATCACGGCCCATACGAGGTGCTTCGCGGCAACATCGACCGCCGCGGTAGGCTCGTCCAGTAGTTTTACGGGAGTACCAGAGAAAAGCGCGCAGCCAATCGCCAGCCGCCGCCTCATGCCCATGCTGTAACGCCATACCGCCTTCTTCGCGTGAGATTTTAAACCTGAGTACATCATAGGTTTAATTTATCTTTTTGTATTGTATAAGCTTCTAAGCGATTACGTCATTGTTTTTTATTACACTCTTACCTTGAAGATACCCACATTGGAATCTGACAGAATTCAGATCCTTTGTAAAGAGATATATTGATAAATTATTTCACTCTTTTCTCGTCAATCTGATATTTATTTCTGACTGGCTCGTTGGTCTAGTGAATGTAAACATAACTGGGTACGGATCTCGTGTTAAGCCAAAATTAGTTATTAATTTTTTGAAATTCTCAGTAGCTGCCATGAGCCAGAAAATTGACGGTTTTACAATTTATTACAACAGTGAAAAGCAAAGGAGACAGGAATACACCTGGAGGTACATCCTCAGTTACATTTTACCATTCGGAATATGTTTCACCTGAATGAACATATTGTGAGAGATTACGAAGATATTAATCAACCCATTGCATAGCAGAACTAGACATATTAATGGATGATGGAGAAATCAAGAACCGTTAAACGTCCGTCTAAATTCCATCGGTTATCGTCGGTAACTTTATTGAGGAACATATCCTCAGTTACTTATATATAATTTAAAAAGCCCTAATGACTTCAGAAGTCAATAAAAATTAGTATAACTAGCACGGGTTATGTAGCTTTACAATCTGTGAAATTAAGATTCGGCGGCTTAGATAGATTTTCCGCCATTACTTGACCCCCCCCATAAGAGCTTTTGATGTCCATGTATTTTTCTGAAAACAGGTGGTATTTTTCTGAAAACAGGTGGTCTAGGACTTCTTATCTGCCTGGAAGACCTTCTAAGTATGTACCACTCTCTTGCTTATTTCTCCCGCCAAATATGTGTGATTCGTTCTGAAGTGTGTAACGAACCTATACAATATTAATTTATTATTGGTTTACCATTAAGGTGGATATGTTCGTTTTGCACTTTATATAAGTAAATACGATTATTAACCATCTGTCGAGCGTCTCAACTACTGCAAATATATGAGACCTGCAGAGAGAGAGATCTGCAGGTAGGAGTGTGCTCACTATACGTAAAAATAACAGGCTGCGTAATTTAATATATATATATATATATATATATATATATATATATATATATTTATCAAGTGTTTGGTGTGACTGATGTGCTAAATTAGTCTTTAACCTACCAGCATATTTCCTTACAACTGTTTACAAACCTGCAACTGAATTTTGCCACTAAATTATTCTCACAGTGTGTTCATAACCTGTCCTTACACTATCACTAAAATGGAGACACTTCAGAAGTCACTTGCAGACATGTCAACTTTATTCAACACCCGAATGGATGAGTTTCAGAAAAGTCTACAAGCAAATAGCTCTATACCAACAGCAGGTAATACATCCTCACTCTCAACAGATTTTGAAGTTTTTCGATTTTTGTGCTCACATCTTTAAAAACTCTGAATGAACAAATGCAACTGTTATTCAAATTATATGACCAATCTGAAATGAGGTCTAGACGTAAGATGATCCTTTTACATGGTATCATAGAGGAGAAGAAAGAAGACCTTCCTTCTACAATATGTAAATTGTTCGCAGACAAATTAAAATTGACAGATATACACACTGATGTAATCACCAGATGTCGCCTAGGCGTTTCTAAAGAAGGTAAACCACTCCACATTCTGGTCAAGTTCAATAATATTGAAAATAAAAATCTAATATGGTATTCTAAAACTGTATTCAAAAACACTGGTATAACTGCGTCGAAATTTTTCACCAAGAGTCGACATGACCTTTTCTTAGATGCTCGTAATCAGTTTGGCACTAATAAATGTTGGACAAAAGATAGTCATATAGTCATAATTGGTTCCAATGGTCAGTGATATACCGCCACCTCATTCGCTGATCTGAAATCTATTCCTTGCTCTACTGGTGATTTGGTAGGGTTGTTACTATCGGGAAAGAGTGTTAGCGAAGATAGTGCTAAAGGAAACAAGATTATTTCTACAGTCAGGTCTAAGAGAGTTATCAAGGCAAAATAAATTTGTTTTTTATATTTCGTGGTTAAAAACTAAGTACTCTATTATATTTTGGCTACTTTATTCTATTTCTTACTAAACTTATTTACTTTAGTTTGATATCCAAAGCGATTATTTCTCTTTTTGTACTGTAACATAACACATTTTTAACATTTTTATTATATTTTGAGTAGGACAGACAGCCCATAATACGAAATGAAATTATATTACTTCCATAGTTTTAGTTTTATAAGAATATGCTTATGTGCTTGATGTAAATAACTCGCAAAATACTGAATATATCTGTGAATTTAATAAGAACTTCGCATCATTGCGCTGCAAGACAAATCCAAACAAAACATATACCTAAAATGAAATAAAAAAATTGATTTATTAAATTACATAATAGGTATTATCTTTTTAGCATGAATATGGAATTTAGTATAAAAATAGGCCTTCTATTCGATATTTATTTGGTAAGGCATAGGTAACGGTTATGTTAACAAACCATTACCGTTACCCCAGATTGCTTTATACGGCCGACATTTGCCATAGTTTCCACTCAAGTGTTCTATTCATTAATATAGGTACTTCAAGTTGTATTATTACTTCAGCATAATATGACTGTGTTTACTTTGTTGTACCATCACTTCATAATTTTAGGCAACTTTATTATATCTTTTACTAATGATAGGTACCTTAGATTGATATAGATACAATAAGTAAATGTTTCTTTCTTCTATGTACCGTAATCGTTCAAGTGTTTTATTCAATAACAGGGGTCATAATTATAACTGCATTTACTGTGTTGTACAAACACACTGCAAAATGATTACCCTTGTTCACTTGATTATTTTTTATAATAAAGCTAAATACTATTTAATTTATTACTATTTAAACTAGTTTCTTATATTTGCTACTAATGCTAGGTAATTTGGATAGATAATTATTTCTCTGTAATCGTTTAAGTGTCTGATTCATAAGTACAGGTACTTTAAGTCGGATCATTACTTCAGTATATGCATTTGTTTACTGCGTTCTACCGATACTTCAAAATTATTACAAAAATATAGTCTTAAGTTAAAATGATTTCAATTATTTGATAAAAATGTAAATAAAAGAGGTAAAATTATTAAATTACTCTATTTCGACATTGACTTAAGTCTGTCAAAGAAAATCTTGTTGATGTCTATATAGGCAAAGATCGAATGAACATACAGCCAACTTATACTCAAAGTTTTACATTAACTTATTTGCTTACGAAAAATGTTCAATAAAATTAATTTGTTTACTTTAAATCCTACTGTTAATTATTCTATTTGTTTGTAATATCAATTAGTACTAAATTTGTAATAATATTAGCCTTTACTACCTTTTGCAGTAGGTAACGGTTGTGTACGTATGAAGTGTAACTATGTACTACTGATAGTTTAGTTGCGTTTTTGATCGATCGATCTTCTGGTAACGCTGGTTGGTGAAGGAGAACTAGTTCATTTTTACTTATTCATATTATTTGTATCTATGTATTCATATATTATTTTTATCATTTTATATCCTTATATATACGCATTACCATATCATATATTTTTCATAAAAAGAAAGATTTATTATGAGTTCTGAGTCGTTCAATTATATTACTTCAAATAATGATTCCTTTGTGACACCTTACTCAGAAAACGGCAGTAGTGACGATAGTTTTCACAGCACAGATCTCACTCCTCTAAACGAAGACCTATCTTCTCAATTCCCAGATGTTGTGAAAAATTTCAATTTTATTCATATTAATGCCCAAAGTATTCCGGCACATTTTCCAGACATGCTTGCATCATTTAACGCTAGTTTCCTCAGCGCTATTCTTGTATCCGAAACGTGGCTCAAACCATGTTTACCTTCTACCTGCTATTCACTACCAGGATTCAATCTTATTCGAAATGACCGAGTAGGCCAGAGTGGTGGTGGGGTAGCAATTAACCTTATATATGATATTCCTTTTAAGGTTATTAAATTGTCTACTCAAGCACCCTTGCCTAATGAAGCTGAACATCTCTTGTTGGAAATTATATTATCTAACACCAAAATCTTACTAGGCGTCTTTTATAGCCCATCCATCCATGTGAATTATTTCCCTTCGTTTGAGAAAAAACTTGAAGACCTGATTCCTCTATACAATCACATTATTTTTATGGGCGATTTTAACACTTGCTTGTTAAAGAATAATCACCGCACTAAAAAGCTGCGCTCTATTACTGACTCGTGTAATTTATATATTCTGCCACTATTACATATGCTACACACACCTTGCCTAACTGTATTTCATCCCTGTTAGATCTTATCATAGTTTCATCTTCTGATCACGTGTCAAAGTATGGTCAATGTGCAGCTGTGACATTATCTCATCATGACCTCATCTTTCTGTCATATAAAATACGTACTCCCAAACTTCGAGGCAAGCTACTAATGCTACGGAATTTTAGTGGGATGAATATAGAACGTTTCAAGAGGATGCCCGGAATGCTGACTGGTCTGCTGTATACTCTGCAGATTCTATAAACCTAAAAGTGGAAACATTTAATTATATTTTAATTGACCTTTATGATACCCATGCACCAATCAGACCAGTTAAAGTTAAACACACCCCTGCACCTTGGCTAACGGACGACATTAAATCACTGTTAAATAAGAAAAATAAAGCTAGGCTTATTTATAACAGTGATAAATCGGACCACAATAGGGACAAGTATATGATCATACGGAATCGCTGCAATACAATTTGTAGAGACGCACAACAACGCCATGTTCAAAGATCAGTCGAGAACGGAGACCCTACAAAAGTTTGGAAGTTTCTCAGATCTATAGGAGTTGAAAATCTAAAGGATCTACTAATTCGAATGAAGACGTAGACATTAAATCATTAAATCAACATTTCTCATCTACCTCTTCGTTTTCAAGCGATAATATAAATACATATACTTTAAACAATCTGTCCAAAGCATCAACTCCTAATTTCTCGCTGTTCACCTTCAATCAATTTTCCGACTGTGATGTTAATAAGAACGTTTTGTCCATATCGTCAAATACCATCGGATGTGATGAAATAAGCCGTAAAATGATCGTCCCCCTGATTGATATAATTCTTCCCATCTTAACTCATATTTTCAATTACTCCATATCCGCTGAATCCTTTCCTCGAATTTGGAAGGAAGCAAATATCATTCCTCTTCCTAAAAAGAAGAACCCCTTTTCTCCCTCAGATTATCGACCTATATCTATCCTTCCATTCCTTTCAAAAGTCCCGAACGTTTAGCCTTTGTACAACTTAACCTCTTCCTGAATAAAAACTCCCTTTTTGACTCCTTTCAATCGGGTTTCAGACTTGGTCATAGTACGGTTACAGCGTTACTTAAAATCACAGATAGTATTTGCTGGGGTATGGGCCAAAAGCAGCTTACTATACTTACACTACTGGATTTCAGTAACGCTTTTAACACCGTCGATTTTGATGTATTTCTGAGTATGCTACGTTCTATTAACATATCTCCAGCGGCAATTGAATGGTTTCAAAGCTATTTGTTCAAAGTTGTAATTTCTTCCTTACGACGTTTGCGTAACTCATTACCCATTCCTACTAGAATTTTACTGGCACAGTCCTTTTTACTCCCTATCCTTGATTATGCTGATGTATGCTATTCTAATCTTACTGAGGATCAATTAAATAAACTTGAGCGTCTTCAGAATTTCGCCATTAGGTTCATATTTGGACTCTGCAAATATGATCATGTTTTCGAGTTTCGTACTAAGCTAAAGTGGCTTCCTATCAGGCTTGCTATCAGGCTTCCTATTAGACGGAATACTCACATTCTATCTCAACTGTACTGAGTACTATTTTATCCTAAAACACCGATGTATCTCAAAGAAAAAATTGAGTTCGCGGGTGCAGATAAAGATCATTCCAGATTATCCGATAAACTTATTTTGCGAATGCTCACAACTCAAAAATTTATGGAACAAATTATGGAACTCGCTTCCTTTAACAATTAAGAAAGCCCAAACATTGAGTCTTTCAAAAAACTGATAAAAATTTATTAATTAAATATTTGTGTTCTACTTAATATATTTCATTCTCATATCTACTATACTTGATATGGTTTGTATATATATGGTATTTATATAATGTGTAGCTATACTATGCTACAAAAATATTTATAAATATATATATATATATATATATATATATATATATATATATATATATATATATATATATATATATATATATATATATACCTATATATAAATATGTATATATGTGTATTCGTATGTATGTATATATTATGTTATGTGTTATGTATAATTTTATATCTACTAATTAAGCACACTTCTATATGTTTATAAATAAAAGATCTCCTTCATCAAGGTTTGCCTGGAAGAGATCACTGTTTAGCGATAAGGCTACCTAATTGTACATAAATTTATCAATTTAAGTTTGTTGTTCTTTGTATCATTTTGTGTGCAATAAAGAGTATTGTATTGTATATATGAGACGTTATACAGGGGAGGTCTTTGTTTAACTGCGGACTTTTAAGAGGCCATGACAATCGCATGAATAAAAGTTCATCGCCATTGCTTCGTTATTCACGAGGTGGACAATTGGAGAATGATAAATTCTCTCTAACGTCAAAATAAAAGTATGAATTTTTATTAAATCAACTATCTCACCAATTGTATTCAACCAAGCCTTAGTTGCATTTTGTGCTTCATGATTTGATAGACCACGGAGGCGCAATAGCATATTCATATTGCTCTCACCAGATCGGAAGTTATCCAGACCGTAAGATTGTGGACAATAGCCCAGAGAGTTGGCATACTGAAAATAATAAACTGGATTTATTGAGTCCCAACCTCGAACACGTACCTGAGTGGTTGTGCTTCACTGTAAGGAGGCTTTAAAATATGTTGAAATAAGTATGTGCTAGTCCATCTGATGTTGATTGAATGCTGTGGCCCATATACACCTATATCTATCCTCAATTATTAAATTAATTTTAATAAAATGTAATGAAACAAAATAAATTTAATTATTTTTATTTCTTCGACGTGACAAAATGAATTTGGTTTATCAAATGTAATAATTTTAAGCCTACTAAATATACTTTTTTAAATGCGCAGGTTTCTTCGCTTTTTGTCATTTTTTAATACGTAATACCACATATATTATATACCGGATGGAAAGCGACAACATACCCGTAAAGTATATTTTTGATGCATGAAGACAATTAAAAATTTGGATTTATTCAGGGTGTAGCGAACCCAAGCAGACTAGCCCCCACAATCAGCAAAATGCAGATGCGTTGTCACCCTTAAGTACAAGATTGAATGCCTCGTTTCCAGTAAATACGGGACACGGCTGCAGTATTTTGCCATTTCACGTTCGTATTCTGTGAGATCGTTGTTCTACACCCGGTCGAGCCGAACCATTCATGGTGCGTGTATGTACTATGTATAGCTTGCATAGCTGCAACGTGCATGACGAAGACCATAAATGAAATATTTACCCGCATAGCGTTACACTTAACGTATTGTCCGTTAACAAACATTTTTCCTTTGGTTGAATGGCCTTGGCAGGTTATCACTTTGAAGTGGGTTGTTTTGCCGGAACCACTGAGGCCAATCAAGCCAAAACATTCACCTGTGTTAACATATCAACATGTTATAGATTGTAGTTGTCACTTTTAAAATTATATAATTAAGAAGCCTTATTTAATCAACTAGTAAAAACATAAGAAAATTTTAGAAATCTCTTTTTGATGTATAACAAATATTATAAATATAATTCAAACCGCAAAATATCTTTGTTTTGTACCTTTTTTCACAGAATAGTTGAGATCCTTTAAAGCAAAAGTTGGTTTCCTGAATAAACTAAAATATATTTTCCATACTCGGCTTACAAGTATCTTCTCCTTTATAGATTCTCTTGCTGTAATTAAGAGATTTTTCTTTAAATGTATTAAATATCTTTTTAAAAAATGATTTAAATATAAAGTTTTATGTTATAACCTAAGATGGTTTAAAGTTAACGTATCTTAATATGTCTAAATAGATTATAGTTAACATAATTTAGAACTCAGTCGAGGGTTCAGAATTTTTTCCGGTAACTATCTGACACTGTCTGCACACTTATTCCGCTCTGGTCATATAAGCCCCCTTATAAAATAAGTGAGTTTTTGCATTCATTTTAAAGCTGCCAATAAGATACGATTGCCGATTGGGGATTTATAACAGAAATAGCTAACCGTTGATATATTTAAATCAAAATGCAAGAAATAAATACCGGGGGCATGCCGAAAATATATGGCGGACTGATATCGCAGTACCAACACTAACTTAAAAACTTACAACGTGAAGTTTATGTAATAATTCAATTTGGTAGAATTATTTTGGCAATCACAACAATTTGAAAATTATATAAATAAAAATACTATAATTTAATGTTATCTTGAATGATAAGATTTATACTAACATTTCTTGATCGTGTTTCTAACATAATTTTTTTCGTCAGTGACATCCGAGCTCTCATACTTTTTCGTAGGCATCGTCACAGAGCGCCTTTTGTCTATCTCGTAGTGCAATCGATTGAGCATTCGATATTCAAGCAGGATGACTAAGATCTACAAGTGATAAAAACAATTACAATGACAAAATTTGAAATATAACTTTTATCTCTATGTACATAAGTGCAATATTAAAGAAAATTTAAACGATATAAGAGGTATACAATACAGTTAAGGAAAAGAGAATTATGCGAAAGCACCTCTGTCTTTACTCTCTCCTAAACGTGATAATTTTTGGTGTTTTACGGCTCCGTACGCAGTGGCTTGAATCTCGCACGGAACAAGTATTTGCACATCCTACAAATAACTTATCCGGGTCTGGATGTTTCTCCTTACGTAATTTAAACAAACGTAATTTGCACATGGTGGCATAAGATAATCTACTACTCTGTGTTATCTCGTGGGTTTCGTAAGAGGCGACAGACAGTTTTTGGCTACGTTCGTTCACTGGTACGTAGATACTTCAATAATTTACACACTCAGCTTTGGAAAAATTTAGTAGACTGTAGACAAGCTAGGGAGGTCCTACCTGAAATAAACAGTCGTCTAACTAAGGTTCTAATGAGACTGAACAAGCCACAGATCAGGATAGTAACAAGTGCTATCACAGGACATGGCTCTTTCAACAAACATTTGTTCACCACAGGTGTTACTGACAGCCCCCTGTGCAGGGCATGCATGGGAGAGGAAGAAACGGCGGCTCACCTGTTGTTGACATGTCATGTGTGCAGAAGTCGCTTCATACAGGGCTAAACATCTCGGCACGCCGATATCGCTCCCTGAAGTTGCTTGCAACATCAAGGGACTGCTGAGCTTCTTCGGGGAGATATCATGGATCGAATAAGCATACGCAAAACACGCGCTTAGACGTGGAGTTGCGGAAAACAGCCCGTTGTAAACTAAACTAAACTAAGAGGCGACAGAGAGATATCAAACAGAAGGTGGGCAGCAGCAGCATCTTCCTTTTGTCAACTCTAATTAATTAAATACAGCAGTTTTTAACCCGCCTGGTATTCAGAGACAATCTTGAGCTAAAACTAAAATTTCACATTTTCGAAACTTGTGCGGGTTTACGTAACAGAATCTGAGACATAACGTTGACATCCCGTTCCGTAAGCTTCGTAAGAATTGACTATAGGAATTGCCGGAAAACTGTTTTAGCTTCCGATAGATGATAGAACCAGTTTTTCAACAGCGCAGAATTAACCAAAAAATCTAAATGGATATTATGTTTCCACCCTTGAGGACTAAGATGTAATGCCTCAATTTAAGTAAAAATCGTTTCCGGTTCTCTATATGTACCATACGAAATACAGCAGCAGCAGAAGAAGAAAAACTATTTAATTTAAGTAACTAACACTCATATTTTGTTAGTATTTCTACTACCACGAGTATTCGTATAACAAGATAGTGTATATTTTTTAATGAAATATATTGAAAAAGTTAAAATATTATATTTATTTTTACCATTTTCTCGTTATTTCACACAATATGGAACTAAAATGGCACATGTATAAGCATTCTAGTTTACTCGCTATCATTTTCAGGGTGCTATATAGACGCGCACCTCTTGGACATAGTTGCGCAAAAGCAATCCACTCGCGATTCCGCGAACATTTCTGAGGCACTACAGAAGCGAGGAAATTCCAGTAGCATCCTTAACGCGTTATTGTATTATACTCAAAGAGCGTTATGAGCTTTTTGAGTATATCTAGTCCATAAGCTGCACGTGTAACATGACCTACATAAAGCTTTGAATAGGGTTATTTTAACTTAAATTGAACAGCAAGAAAACCTGCGAGCCACCGTGTTAGCACTTTCTGACAATGCCCTCCGTTTTGTCTAAGTCACCATCATCCTTAATTGGAATGTTACTCAGATATTTAAACTTATATACTCTTTGTAAAATTTTATTATTCAGTAAAATAGGTTACTATGTCGTTACGTTAAGAGACAGAGAGTCAGAGAGAGAGAGAGAGAGAGAGAGAGAGAAAGAGAGAGAGAGTAAACGATATAACGTGGCTCTGTTTAACATTATAAGCCAAGCCCTGAGTGAGGACGTAAGTCTCGAAAATCTTCACCATTCTTCGCAGGTTGCAAACGTTGATGACGCAGACATCGTTTATGTGACAGCCAAATCAAATACTGCTATGGTCACATATCAGTTCATTCACAAACAAGTTTAAAATCTTGAGCGAGCTCAAATCCCCTGTGTTACCCTCAAAGTCTTTCATGAATATATCGGCGTCAAAAGGAGATGCTTCAGTACGTGAAGCAGGTTGTGCACGACAACAAGCTTCGGGTCCCGCGCCTACACCACAGTGACCGAGTGAAGCCGGCCACAGTCGAACATGTGCCTGCTGTCCTACCGTATGTCACAGGTGTTACAGACAAGATTGGCTAAATGAAGCGAGCTTCTATTAGAACATTCTACAAACCGCCGAAAAGATTAATCAGTTCTTACCACCTGTCAAGTGTCATATTCCACTACAGGATGCAGGAGTTTACAACATTGATTGTGAACATGGTCTCTCATACATTGGGCACAATTACTGGAGCACCAAAAAGCCATTTCGAGAAAAAATTTAACAGTCACTACTAACACTTCACTTCTCACAAAAGGCAGCATGAGATAAGGAACTTTTCATAAAGTTCTAAGGCCCAGCGTTTCCAGATTGACGTAAAATATCAGACTCTTGAAACCGCGCAACAGTATAACTCAACGGTGGGACGGAATCTTCTTTTGTATAGTACGTTTCTAGGGCAGGCGGAAAAAAGTACATTGACCTCAAGTATTATGTTAGCATCGAAACAAAACGACAGTTATTGCTTCCATACATTTCTTTATAGATTACGTATCGTTATGCGCTAAGCGTGTCTCAGTGGTACGGGGTAGGGTGAAGGAAGCCGTCATTCAGAGATAATAAACCTGTTTCGACGCGATTTGCGATAGGTCTCACTGATTTGAGATTTAAAAATTTCGGTTATAGTAGTTGTTTTCATTTTTATTAAGTTTGTTTTGTTAGTTGTATTATTATGTTTTGTACTAAAGTTTTTGTTATTGTTTTGTGACGTTTTGTATATTATCACCGGTATGAAATCGGATCCATCGACATGAAAATCTCATAAAGACTTTACGTCACCGCGGAAGAAGCGGAAAGTGTCACATATTTCGGAAACCGAAAAAATAATGATTGTAAACAACTATAAATATGTAAAAGAAACGTGTTCTAGTGACGTATATTTATCCAAAAGGGATATGAAAAAGAAGACTCCCGATATTTAGGTTATAATCAATGTGACGGACTCTTCTACGTCTTCATCACCATAAAATGATTCTGAAACAGATACAGATGAATAGTCTGTCAAGTGTCTCCGACAATCTATTATGAGCAGTTTTATGCATGCTTCAAGGTTGGCTGCTTAAGAATGCTAAGTATTAAAAGTTCGTCTTTTTAACTGACTGCCAAGAAGTGGTTATGTTTTATACAACTACCTATCTAACTTCTTATTAAAGTACCTACTATTAACGTAGAAATGAAAATTGTAATAACTCATGATTTATAAATAATAAACTTAAATTAATATTAGTTTGCTTTTTAATTCATTTAGGTACATGATAATCTTCTTTCTTTATTATATAATAATACACATAGGATCTGTAAAAACTTCGCGCTCAGCACCCTTATCTTTCACTCTGATGATGTATGTAATGATAAAAGGATAAAAAAATGAACCTAAAGAAAAAAGATTGCCTACCCCGATTATATCGTCAAAGGTCAATGTACTTTTTTCCGCCTGCCCTAGAAACGTACTATAGCTACATTAGTGACGTTCAAGACTGATGGCACGTATTTCCACTCAAGAACGGTAGTTAGCTCTTTCAACTCACCAAACCGATGCGCTAAATACGGTTTGAAACTGCCAGGGTCACTCCGAAGCTACATGAATACAATATTCGAATCTATCCAAAAGAAGTAATAATATAATATTCCACAACTATCACACAACGCCATCTAGTCCCAAGTTAAGCAGAGCTTGTGTTATGGGTACTAGACAACTGATAAACTTACTTATATATTTCTAAATACATAAATATTATAGATAAATTACACCCAGACACAGAACAAATGATCGTGCTCATCACACAAACATTTGTCCTGGGTGGGAATCGAACCCACGACCTCCGGCATAGCAGTCAGGGTCACTAACTACTAGACCAACAGGCCTGTCTTGTGTGATTAGAAGTGCTAATCAATTTTTACATCTTCATGTTCCCTTTGAACTATGTTAGCAAATTGTGCTGCCAGCAATGCACCCTGTAGCTCCAAACGCGATATTGATACCGGACGCCGTGGAGTAACTCTGCTTTTTGCAGGTACAAAACAAATATTAATTTAACCGTCCTAACTAATAAAACGTTATAATATTATGGCAGCATACGCTTTAAGAAGCATCTCAAAACGTATGCATTTCTATTTTAACTATACAGAGTTCATTCGAGTTGTCAGGTACGTTCCTCGACCACAAATATCCCTTGTTGTACGTAAAGGTTTTATTATTTTTAATTCCTCTTTCTTCTTAGGATGCGGCTTTTCTAGTTAACGCCGTTTCTATGCACGTTTTGTAAAATTATCTTACTTTTAATAATAGACAGAGAAAAAAATCCACACAATGAAACTAAGCATTTTTAAAAGATCATAATTAACATAGGAACAAAAACAATCCTCCGCCGGATACAACATCAAACCTACTCGTATAGTACGCTCAGTTGTGTTTATGAACGAGTTTGATCTGTACAACAGAGCGCGCAAGTGCGTCGCGTGTCACGCTCGCTAAAACTTTCTTGCTTTTACTACACCAACCTCTAATTTTAAACCCCCTGTTTTATATTGATATTATATTCTTAATTAATTTAATTTCGTTTTCATTACTATCAGTGAAATGTAAACATATCTTTAATATCACCTAAAATAACTATCTCTTCTTCACGAAACCTATGCGTGATGCATTTTTAGGCATCACGCATAGGTTTTGTGAAAAAGGCAACTTATATAAATCAGAACCTGTACACAAATAGTCATTAAAAAAAACCCTTCAACTTTGGATGCCGCTTGAAAAACTAACCTAGCTTATTAGGTTTGTTTACATTTCCCACATCGAAATGAAAGATGTATCAATTGTGTTTGGTCTGAGTATAAAATAGATAAATGTACGTGATAAAATCTGTAAAAACTAGCTCTATTAAAATGTGCTGTGTGCATCAGACCTGATTAAATTATCTACGTGAGATAGTGTAAAACTACTTTCACTATTATCAGTGTGAGTGCGACACGGTAACCATGAGTGGTCGAGCCTAAACGACATCGTGTCAATAGTGACTTAGGGCCTATACTACCTCAAATGGCTCAGCAAGATCCTATGTCATGCCGAAAATACTGCAGCATTGTTTTTGAAATAAATATATGGCAAAGTTGAGGATTAATGTTAAGTACTATGTTAGACGAAAATACGAATCCGTAAAATTTTCACGATAGAAAAAAAATCCAAAGTTACATCCAAACCGAAATATAAACCGCTGGTATTCAAAAAATACTTCAAATTAGATCAGGAAACTTTGCATACTATCTGAAATAACTATAAATCAGGACTTATGTTTTTACTTTTTTTAATTATCATTATTTTCACCGTAAAAAGAAATTACCTAAACTATCGTCGTTTTAAAGTTTGTTCCCTGCCGCCCGACACCGCCGCTCACTCTCGTCTCGTCTTTCGAACGGGAGAGCTGTGTCGCTTACGCTCAGAACGCACATTACGCAACAGGGCGACGTAAAATTAAAATATTGAAATGGATACTTAGCTTTATAGTGTTGGTGTAATGGGAAAAAAGCGTAATAAACATAAGAAGCGATGGCGTAAAGAAACGGGCAAACGTATGATAAACGTAATGAAGTAAGTATCTACCGACCTATCTACTTACAGTATTAGTGATTACAATTATTATGTAGAAATTTAGCATATGACACTTGACATTTAGCATATGACAATTAAAGTTAAAGTAAAGTAAAGTTACAGCCTATATACATTTCACTACTGGGCACAGGCCTCCTCTCATTTCTGAGAGGGTTTTAGGGCAAGGAATAGTGCGCCGCGCTGCCCCAATGCGTGTTGGCGAACTTCACATGTCTTCGAAATATTTTTTATCTTATTCCTTAGACATTCAGGTTTCCTCACGATGTTTTCCTTCACCGCCGAGCACGTGGTAAAGCCGTGGTAGAGCTGTGGTAGCTCAGATGGTTAGCGCTCGCTATAAATTTTACAATACGCAAGCAAACCGGGTTCGATCCCCGCCGGCACAAATGAAATTGTTAATTGCAATTTTAAGTGCTGATTTACCACGATATGACAATTATTATGTAGAAATTTGGCATATGACGCTTTTGGTGTAATGGCTAAGCGATTGGTTGCTGCGCTACTAGTCACAGGTGTTTCTGTATGTGAAGATTCGTGTTTGTAAACACACCGTTCACGATTTAGGGGAAATTGAGCGTCGGGCAACCTTTATGAAAAAAAAAGGATAAAAAGTTACCTAAATAGGTTTGTTTTTGTTTTGACAATATACAACAAAATATGTATTAATACTACTATGTATTAGTTGTTTTTTATAAAGTTGCCCCACTTCAGGATTTCTCCAGAAGCCGACAAGGTGCGATTACAAACACAAATTTTCACAACTATCTTTAGGCCATAAAAATATTTGTTCCGTATAGGAATCGAACCCCCGACCCGTATTGCAGAAGCCAAGCATTTAGTAATAAAAAAATATAAGTGTGTTTGGTAAATACCTACCTATCTAACTATAAAGAAATAAAACTGTAACTTACTTATCCATCCTTACGTTATCGTTACTCCGTGGCGCACGTGGCGTGGCTTAGCAATGAGTTCAAATCCCGCACAGAACAAGTATTTGTATGACCTACAAATAATTGTTCCGGATCTGGATGTTTGTCCTTGTGCAATTTATATTTGTAAACTGCCTCCATGATACAGGAGAAAATCCTAGTGTGGGGTAACGTTTTTAAAAAATACTTATCCGACTATAGTGCTACTACATAGGTACATAACAATTTAAAACCTATTGAGTACTGATGTACCTTGATAGTTAAGCTTTAGCTAAATTGTGAGTAACTGAGTATCTTCTACCTACCTAGACATGTAACAGATATGTTATTAGTATATGTGGCTACATAATTATCAAACTCCAACTCCAGTATAAGCTGATTTCAAATTGTAGACGCATTGCGTACAATGTGAGGTCAGCTTATACTGGAAATATCCTCTTTTGGTTGAAGGATCCGCCCATTGTTGGTTTAGTAGTAAGCTTGAGTTTTATAGTTTTTGCCGTGTATGTATGTAATTTGACAGCCATTTACGTATGTAATTATGTTGATAGTAGGTCTATGCAAGTACCTGCATATACATATTATATGTAAGAAATTTTGCAAACCAATTCCAAACCACTGCATAAATTCTACTGCTACAAAAAACAAGTCAAGCGCGAATCACCATTGCACTGAATTTCTGTAGGTACATTGGCTTGGCAATTGTTCGTAATTAGTTATAAGAATATGCCGTTAGTATCTACAATGAAATTAAATTTGCGACATATAATTTTATGTTTATATAATGACAAGTTAATATTAAATTATGACTGAAAATTTTATTACTTAGTGCTCGTCCGAAAATAGTTTATTTTACTCCAACAAAATCGCTTTGACCACGTGTTCCCGCGTGATTGCGAGTCGTAGTGTGCGAACGAGTGGCGCGGGGAAGTGGGAGTGAAATTAGAATTTGAGGTGAGATAGTATAGGCCATTAAGAGTGAAAATTCAAATTTGCGCAAGTCAAAATCGCTCTAGAACGGAATAATATTAAAGCACACTACAATGTGCTCTGTGTGCGTGACTGATCGACGTAGGGCGAGCGCAGTGGTATCTAGCACGAATCATATTGATACTATTGGAACTAAAAGAATATAATGATTTCCACATAATAGCATAAGAGGTCGGTGCTAAGACATAGTGTATATAAGAATTAATATCCGATCTAGCCCTGACATCGGAAGCTAATATGTATAAATTATTTAATTATGTTAACAACTAGAGAGAGTTAAGTAATATATGTGATATTTGAAAAATATGTTTTATATTAAATAGATTTCGTTTGGTATAAATTTATTCTGTTTCATGATGTAAAGATAATTCATTTAAATAACAATTTAATTGGTGTCGACAGGAATCGAACCCGAGTTGCTCGCGTTCACGGCGAGCACTTCGCTCTTGAGCTACCATGGGTTATATCTGTTTTGTTTCTATTTTATAATAACGTTACTTCCGTACGAAGAATTTTTCTTAGGTATATTGCTGAGGCAGTTAACATAAGAACATGAACTTCACAAGGACAAACATTCAGACCCGGAACAATTATTTGTAGGTATACAATTTTTTCCGTGTGAGAATCGAAACCGAGTTTAACACTTAGATTAAACTCATTGCTAAGCCACTCCGCCAGGGAGCCGTCAAATATATATTTTATAGGGATCATGTTAGTTATATATAGTATGATTTTAGTTATAAATTGCTTACTTTACTTAAATTAAAATTACTATGCTTAAATTAAATGATATCATTTAACAAAGTATCATCCATTGTGTTGTGTTACGCGGACTGTTATTTATTCTGTAGTTGCGCCTTCATCGTTTCCGATAGTATATGCAGGTAAAATCGGGAATTCGGTTTTAAAATCAGGACATTTACAATAGCTACAAAAAAGATAATTTTTTGTAGCCATTATGTTCGTTATTAATTACACTGGTTTTTTGACACAATCCGCAATGTGTTTAATTCATAGAATACTTTAATACACAATAGAACGGCTGTCAACGTTAATTTGTACGACGATAGACGATAGACGAGCACACATACAAGCAATTACGTCGTATTATCACTTAATCACCACTAAAAACCCGATTCGCTATGTCGACAGACGGATTTTAATACATATTTATTTGTAAATAGCGTACAATTTGGCATTTTCTAAATAATTTGCATGCGAAATTTGGTAACGATTGTAACGTCAAAACACATCTCGTATTGACAATTATGCATGTGAATTGACATGTTAGTGGCATTTTAGTAGCTACATGGGCTTCGCCCACTCCCCGTTCTATTATGTATGTATTATAGTATTCCATGGTTTAATTATTATTATTTAGAACTGATCAAGTGAACGAATAATTTTTCGTCCAAACATCGTTGCAAACTCTGAACTTTCTGAATATTATAATTGTGAAAATAGTAATAAATCTTATGAATTCACAACTCATGCACTTCAAAAAGCCCTTAAAAATACGACATACTTCGAACGGTTTTAATGCCTCACACCTTGAAGAACATAACGCATAATGTTACTTTATTTATTGAAAACTACAGTACAAACGACTGAAGAAATTGACTTGTGGAAGAATTTTTCCACGATCCTTTTGCATTTTTCTAAATATACTTATATTAACGGCAGAATGTCAGTTAGATATTGTACTGATTATTAATAATAGAATGAAATAATAAATGACCGTCGAATTAAGGACATCGATGCATGGCGCAAAACGGTTATAGGCCTGATGTCAGTGAGAAAAAAGCGAGTCAACATGATCGACATCTGTATCTTGTCACGCCAACACATTACGCGCAAAGAAAACTTTAATGTTGCCTATTTAGTCCCAGTTTGGTGGGAAATTTGCAAAGCAAAAGTATTTTAATGTAGTAGCAGCTTACAGATATATTTTATTTTGGTATCAAAGTGATCGATCGTAATATAGACCAGGGAGGATAGTGAAAATTCGGGACATTTGGCGTCCCGATCATGGATGAATCGAGACGTACCCCTAAAAATCGGGTCTTTCCGCATAAATCGGGACACTTGGCAACACTAGCTTACTCTATCGGTGTGAATTAACACGTACGCGGGCAATGGCGGAAAAAAGTGATACGTCCTATTGTTGGGAAGACCCGGAGCGTACTGAATCGGACGTCGTCTGCACGTGATGACTTATAGTATTTTTAAAATAATCATAGAAAGTAATTGGCATAATAAAACGAGCTTAATTTTTTTTTTGAATATTTAACATTACATTTATTTTGATAAAATAATTAAAGTAGATAAGTTTATATCCCAATACACGGAAAAAATGACATTAAAGTGGACAGTTTTGGTGATTTTGTGGTATTGTTTTATAATATTAAATCGAAATATATTCGTAATTTGAGCTTTGTTTTGCACTATAAGAATATATATTCTATTATAATATTACAATAATGCTTAATATAAAGTATTTTAACTTATAATATTGGTTGTATTTAACCTGAAAGATAACCCTGACGCATATTTTTGTAAAACTCTATGAAAGGAAAAAATTTTCAGAAACTTTTAATATACCTAATCAGTCCATAATGCTATTAAGGTGCTGAGTAACTTCAATATAATGGCTGCCGCCAGCTCTGGACTGCGTAAATAATAAGTTTGATTTATTGCACGGATAGTGTCTATACACAGTTTACAGAGAAATTTGTGTTGGTAGTTATTGGGAAGTTAAGGTAACTTCTTCTTGCTTCCATTACAGCGGCGGGCGATGTGTTATCGATGATGTAGTGTTTGTGTCTATTTAATAGATTCAATACACTATCTCATACACACAAGTAGTGGGGGGTAGCACGCCATTCGGTTGTTGTACTGAGTGCCGGCAACAGTTGCTTTGTGGAGTGCTCCGAGGTAGGACGTGTACCCGAAGGACTTATAGGTGTAATAGTGAGCCAGAAGAGTTGGGAATATTATTCTATAAAAGTTCTACAGATGAGAGGGTAGATTATTGCTTTTCTGGCGTCACCTCATAGTGCTCGGTGCAATCTTCAAAGATTTTCTCAATCACTGTACTTAAATATTCGTTTGGTTTCTTCGTAGGTGTATTTAAAATGTAACGTCAACGTAAAACATTCCCCGTTGAATTTTGATAATTCACGAGGTGTAGCGATTCAAAAAACTATACGTAATAAAGTATGAAGCGACGCGACATATTGAAGCGACAGTAGCCTAATGGCAGGGCGCGGACCGCGAACTCAAAAAGGTCGTGGGTTCGAATGCTCCATTCGACTATTGGCGTGAACCACTCGTAATACAAGCAATTTAAGCTTACCACTAGTGGTTAAGGGGAATAGTAGTAATATTTATAGCATTTTTAATATTCTTTTAAATAAATCATAATCATTCTAATAAATTTACTTACAGTACTAGTACAAAAACTTACAGCGTTAACTATAATTTGAAAAGCAACAATTAGAAGTGAACTTCCTACTGCATACGGAGCCATGTCGTAGGGTCTGTACCATAAGCCATATTCTGCACTAGTGTCTGAAAAGACATATCATTGTTAAAATAAAATTAAAAAAGACTACTCCATTCTTTCTACTGTTCTAAGCCAGCGCTCAACTACAATCTCACCTGATGGTAAGTGGTGATGTAGCCTAAGATCGTGAAGTACATTGATTTAACAAACGCCTATTCACTCTCGTCAGACGAGTCACGATGAAAAGACTGCAGGTACAGCGTGTAAAGTCTATGTAGAGGCAATTGTTAAATATGGGTTAATAATATGGGGGAATATTATTAATGTTGGTCAAGCATTCATTGCAAAAAGAAATGTTTAACAGTTATTTGTGGAGAAAGTCCACTCGACTCCTGTAAACGTCTAATAAAAAACTTAATTTTTAAATTAAGTTATTAAAATAAAATAGAAGAGTTCATACAACATAAAACTAATTTATATGATTATCTGCAAAATTTAATATAATGCAATATAATAATAAACATGTTAAATAATAATATAGCTTGAAATTTTGTTAGTTTCTTAATAGTATTTTGATTTTTTTTATCTTAGTATATATAAATTACGTATTACGTTGTTTGTCCGCGATGGACTCCTAAACTACTTAATCAATTTTAATCAAACTTGCACTGTGTGCAGTTTGGTCCAACTTGAGAGACAGAATAGTTTTTTTTCGCTCATGAGTGACCCACAATTTTTTTTTGCAAATTTAAAGGTTTTTAATAGAACATGACAGGGTCGTCAAAATAGGCAGAACAACGTCTGCCTGGTAAGCTAGTACAATTATAAAAATTTGCATCCCTAATACAGGTAGAATATAGCTTGAACTATGCACCATTTTTAAATGTGGCACCACCTGTATTCCGTGCAAATAAATGTTTCTTTCCTTCTTTCTTTCTGCCTTGAAGACACCCATATTGTAATTGGATGGAGAGATAGATGCTGGCAATTTATCTGTATTCCACTCCTATGCTGAACGCATGACGTAAGATACATAATTACATAAACATAAACACTCACGCCTGTCACCCAGAGAGGTAGGCAGAGACTACAAACTTCCATTTGGCACGTTCCTGACATACCTCTTTCGCGTCCTTTACATCCATATATCTACGCATACATGCTCGTCGGTTAAGGGTACTTCTAACGTGGCCCATTTTCAAAATATCGCCAATTTGGTCGATAAACTTTTTTCTAGGGCGTCGCTTCCCGACTCGGCCGTTCACATCTGCCATATAAATTTGCTTTGTCACTGTTTCCTCATTCATTCTTTCTACATGACCAAACCACCGAAGCATTCCTTTCTTAATCCTGGTCACAACATGATCTTGCATACCACATTTATCTCTTATCACGCAATTTCTCACCCTGTCATTCAGATCCGACCCTAGCATATTGCTTAAAGACCGCATTTCTACAGCATTTATTCTACTTTCGTGCTTCTTCCGCCACACCCAGCTTTCACTACCATACATTAAAGTAGGGACTAACACAGCATTATGAATTATCATACGTGCCTGTTTTGACACATTCTGGTTCTTCACAATAGAGTGTAGTGCCCCATTCACTCTATTCCCTGCAATTACTCGTCGTTCTATATCCCTATCATATCTACCATCCCTGCTAAATACACATCCCAAATACAAAAACTCATCCACTTGCTCAATTAACTCTCCTTCTATTCTTATTTCACATACCGTTTTGCTTTCTTCTCTTTAAAAAACCATCACTTTCATCTTACTTGCGTTCACTTTCATTCCACTTTCTTTTAATTCCCAGTTCATTAATGTAACCATCATTTGCAACTCAGCCGCCGATGACGCAAATATGACGTAAGATGACGTAAGATGTAGCAAATAATTTGGTTCGAATGTGTGGCAAGTCAAGAACGAAAGGGTGGAGACTGGCCGAACGTCTAGTTGTCCGATGGTGAAAGGAAGAGGGAGGAATTTAGTTCACCAATAAGTCTCTTAGGACGATCATTCATTGAGTGCAAAACTGCTACCCATATGGCAGCAATACTTCATGCACGACCAAACTTGCGCTTAGTTGTCCGAGCGTGAAGTACCGCTGCAATTTCGCAGGAACTCTTAGCTTAAACTCAATGAACCACCCGAAGTTCAAGTCAGTGAGAATATCTCAAGCCCTAACAACTAAAGGGAGGTTTGTATTACAGTGATACTTTTGGAAAAAAGGAGCCGAGGTGAGATATTTTTTGCAGTGAAGAGACACGCTTGAGTTTTGGTGGCATAGAAACTCAAAAGAATGGCATCGCTTCTATCGGAGACTATCTGTAGTGTGATATTCACACGCTTAACCATATCACATTTAACCAGTTTCTCTTTCAGACTGAATTTGATCCCAACTGACCCAAGATCTTATTTGGTATCTCTCCACAATTGTTCTGTCGTCTACATACCCATAGACACCGGACATAAGCAGATCATTAACATGCGAGCAAGAAGAGAGCTGAGGAGAGACTCTACTTTACCCAATCAATAAAGCAGGATAAGTGGTACGATAGAAACTAAAGGTCTTCGAGACATCAAAGGTAACAGGAAGTGCTTGCTCACTGTTTTTAAATGGCTCACCCCATATGTGCGTAGCGTATGCTTGAAGGTCCCCTGTTGACTGATTTGGGTGGTACCCGTATTGGCGGTAAATGAGGTCATTCTGTTCTAAGAGTGCCTTGAATCGCGCGTTTAATACACGTTTCATAATTTTGCGGAGTTTTACCGGCCAATCTCAATTACCTTCATGGTAATTGAGATTAGCTGATAATTGGTATGGTCGGTGTGATTGCCTTTTTTGGACAGGCTGCATATTGGCTAGATTTCAGGATTTTAGCACTATTCCAGTCTTAAAAGAGAAGCGACAAGCATGGCAGCACAGGAGACTACTCAGGTGCATAAGCCTTTAGAACAATAGCTGATATACCATCAGGTCCACCAGTTTTATCCACATCTAGACTCCACAAGATTTGAAGAACTTCCTAGTCTGTGATACAAACCTCCGATATAGAGCTCCTGCAGTGAATTAATTCAGGTGGAACGTTGTTGCCACTGCCCTGACGTGAATTGGAGGCAAAGAGAGGCAAACAAGTCTGCCTTCTCTTTAACTGTATGCGCTAATGTGCCATCCAGCCAGTAGAGACAGTGTAGGCCGACAGAAGTTTGTCGTGACCACTTTGACAAGAGACCAAAAAGGTTGAGTGCTGAATATTCAGAGAGAGTTTTGTACTAATACGATTAATGCGGTCAAGTCTGGTAATCCGTAATGCTTTTGGGACTTGGGCGGCCTGGTTGAAGGCTCGCTTCCTATAGCTGATATCTGAAGCTTTACGATCCCAAACATCAATCTAGGATAAGTACGATAAATGCTTGCGCTATTCAGCTTGGGTGCATTCAATGTTAAAATACAGGCAGGCTTTACTACCAGTAGAAACATCAGAAAAGGTGATAAAATCTCTATCACTTTTTTATACAAGAGGGGGCAAACGAGCATGCGGCTCACCTGATATTAAGTAACTACCGCCACCCGTGATCAACCGCAACTCCAGGGGAACTGCAGGTGCGTTGCAGACCCTTTAGAAAGGAGTAAGCTCTTTTCTTTAAGGTCCCCAGGTGGTACTGGTCCGGAAAAATCGCCGGTGGTAAACTACTCCACAGAGAGGTCGTACGCGAAAGAAAACTCCTTCTGAAACGTACAGTGGTGGACCGCCAAGCATCCAGATGGTGTTGATGGTATCGAAAACTGCACTCACCAGACGAAACGCGGAAGCAGAGCTTCCACTTCACGCCGGTATTCTGTTAGGTCGTGGTACCACCCCGGTTTGAGCAGGCCCATACGTGCAACAGCAAAGCTGTCGCGTGGCTCTACTACTTGACGTAACACATCGGTTATTTCATGAGCACAGCCCGACGGATCCATAAAAGAGAAACAGACCTCCCGCCATGGATAGGATGAAAGAAAAGTATCGCATCCCATCCCAATTAGGTTAATTATACCGCCATATTCATCACATACTTTGGGACACGTATTACGCTGTGCGATCAATAGACACAAGCATAAAGGATTTTATCAACACCTGTATCTACCGTCACCCAGATTGTTGAAAAAGTGGTGTCTTCGAATTTCCGGCGACGCTGGAAGCAGATATCATTGCGAAGGTACACGCTGACTACCAATCAAGTTTCCACGAGTGCTCTAGTCGTATCGTTTGGTTGCCAAAAAATCATCTTGTTCAACTGCCCAAAGATCGCTATTTGGACCGCTCACCCGGTCGCTAGACAAAACGATGGAGTAACCTTGGGATATGTCGCTAGTTGGCGGTTGGCTATCGAAACATGGTAATTCGGATTCTACCCTTTACGATCAAATACCCGACACAGCAAACTACAAACTCGGTTCATACACACAACGCTACTGTTCACACCCATTTTTCATATGGCATCACCAATCATCATGCCAGAACACGACAATGTTATCTGGCAATACGAATTTGCCTACGTGGATGGTTAACGCAACCTAACACTGGAATTGATGCTGATCGTTGAGCACTGACCGGAGGACACATGTATAGAGTCAGAATTCAAGTAGTTCCATCAGATATGGGCAACGTGAACGCCCATTTTCGAGTTTTGAAAAAGAAAGTTTAGATAAAACCATTACTTGTGATCAACTTTATCTTAAGATGACGTAAGATGTAGGAAATAATTTGGTTCGAATGTGTGGCAAGTCAAGAACGAAAGGGTGGAGACTGGCCGAACGTCTAGTTGTCCGATGGAGGAAGGAAGAGGGAGGAATTTAGTTCACCAATAAGTCTCTTAGGACGATCATTTATTGAGTGCAAAACTGCTACCCATATGGCAGCAATACTTCATGCACGACCAAACTTGCGCTTAGTTGTCCGAGCGTGAAGTACCGCTGCAATTTCGCAGGAACTCTTAGCTTGAACTCAATGAACCACCCGAAGTTGAAGTCAGTGAGAATATCTCAAACCCTAACAACTAAAGGGAGGTTTGTATTACAGTGATACTTTTGGAAAAAGGAGCCGAGGTGAGATATTTTTTGCAGTGGAGAGACGCGCTTGAGTTTTGGTGGCGTAGAAACTCAAAAGAATGGCATCGTCCCTATCGGAGACTATCTGTAGTGTGATATTCACACGCTTAACCATATCAAATTTAACCAGTTTATCTTTTAGACTGAATTTGATCCCAACTGACCCAAGATCTTATTTGGTATCTCTCCACAATTGTTCTGTCGTCTGCATACCCATAGACACCGGACATAAGCAGATCATTAAAATGCGAGCAAGAAGAGAGCTGAGGAGAGACTCTACTTTACCCAATCAATAAAGCAGGATAAGTGGTACGATAGAAACTAAAGGTCTTCGAGACATCAAAGGTAACAGGAAGTGCTTGCTCACTGTTTTTAAATGGCTCACCGCATATGTGCGTAGCGTGTGCTTGAAGGTCCCCTGTTGACTGATTTGGGTGGCACCCGTATTGGCGGTAACTGAGGTCATTCTGTTCTAAGAGTGCCTTGAATCGCGCGTTTAATACAGGTTTCATAATTTTTCGGAGTTTTACCGGCCAATCTCAATTACCTTCATGGTAATTGAGATTAGCTGATAATTGGTAGGGTCGGTGTGATTGCCTTTTTTGAACAGGCTGCATATTGGCTAGATTTCAGGATTTTAGCACTATTCCAGTCTTAAAAGAGAAGCGACAAGCATGGCAGCACAGGAGACTACTCAGGTGCATAAGCCTTTAGAACAATAGCTGATATAACATCAGGCCCACTATTTTTATCCACATCTAGACTCCACAAGATTTGAAGAACTTCCTAGTCTGTGATACAAACCTCCGATATAGAGCTCCTGCAGTGAATTAATTCAGGTGGAACGTTTTTGCCACTGCCCTGACGTGAATTGGAGGCAAAGAGAGGCAAACAAGTCTGCTTTCTCTTTAACTGTATGAGCTAATGTGCCATCCAGCCAGTAGAGACAGTGTAGGCCGACAGAAGTTTGTCTTGACCATTTTGGCAAGAGACCAAAAAGGTTGAGTGCTGAATATTCAGAGAGAGTTTTGTACTAATATGATTAATGCGGTCAAGTCTGGTAATCCGTAATGCTTTTGGGACTTGGGCGGCCTGGTTGAAGGCTCGCTTCCTATAGCTGATATCTGAAGCTTTACGATCCCAAACATCAATCTAGGATAAGTACGATAAATGCTTGCGCTATTCAGCTTAGGTGCATTCAATGTTAAAACACAGGCGAGCTTTACTACCAGCAGAAACATCAGAAAAGGGGATAAAATCTCTATCACTTTTTTATACAAGAGGGGGCAAACGAGCACGCAGCTCACCTGATATTAAGTAACTACCGCCACCCGTGATCAACCGCAACTCCAGGGGAACTGCAGGTGCGTTGCAGGCCCTTTAGAAAGGAGTAAGCTCTTTTCTTTAAGGTCCCCAGGTGGTACTGGTCCGGAAAAATCGCCGGTGGTAAACTACTCCACAGAGAGGTCGTACGCGAAAGAAAACTCCTTCTGAAACGTACAGTGGTGGACCGCCAAGCATCCAGATGGTGTTGATGGTATCGAAAACTGCACTCACCAGACGAAACGCGGAAGCAGAGCTTCCACTTCACGCCGGTATTCTGTTAGGTCGTGGTACCACCCCGGTTTGAGCAGGCCCATACGTGCAACAGCAAAGCTGTCGCGTGGCTCTACTACTTGACGTAACACATCGGTTATTTCATGAGCACAGCCCGCCGGATCCATAAAAGAGAAACAGACCTCCCGCCATGGATAGGATGAAAGAAAAGTATCGCATCCCATCCCAATTAGGTTAATTATACCGCCATATTCATCACATACTTTGGGACACGTATTACGCTGTGCGATCAATAGACACAAGCATAAAGGATTTTATCAACACCTGTATCTACCGTCACCCAGATTGTTGAAAAAGTGGTGTCTTCGAATTTCCGGCGACGCTGGAAGCAGATATCATTGCGAAGGTACACGCTGACTACCAATCAAGTTTCCACGAGTGCTCTAGTCGTATCGTTTGGTTGCCAAAAAATCATCTTGTTCAACTGCCCAAAGATCGCTATTTGGACCGCTCACCCGGTCGCTAGACAAAACGATGGAGTTACCTAGGGATATGTCGCTAGTTGGCGGTTGGCTATCGAAACATGGTAATTCGGATTCTACCTTTTACGATCAAATACCCGACACAGCAAACTACAAACTCGGTTCATACACACAACGCTACTGTTCACACCCATTTTTCATATGGCATCACCAATCATCATGCCAGAACACGACAATGTTATCTGGCAATACGAATTTGCCTACGTGGATGGTTAACGCAACCTAACACTGGAATTGATGCTGATCGTTGAACACTGACCGGAGGACACATGTATAGAGTCAGAATTCAAGTAGTTCCAACAGATATGGGCAACGTGAACGCCCATTTTCGAGTTTTGAAAAAGAAAGTTTAGATAAAACCATTACTTGTGATCAACTTTATCTTAAGAAAACTATCATTATAAAATAAAGCCCAGTGACAAAAATATCACTGATATTGATTTTATTTAACGATATAGAATGATAAAAAACGGACTTGAAAGTGAATTTTAATAAAAAAAGCACGTGTCATTAAAGTGTAATGACACAATATTTCATATTAAAGTATAATGATACTATTTTATTTAACTTATTTTATTTTAAAAATAGCTGTATCGCTTGACATTTTGCTAAAATTAGTATATTGTTACGAGCTTGAGGTTCGTGACAATAAAAATTGCCGATAGAATTGCCTAAATTAGCACTTTAATTCACTTTACACTAATTGAATTTAAAAACACTAATAATTAATCACATTGATTCACTTTATTCCGCTCCGAAGCTTCGCTTGTGTCGCCAACTCCAATACTTCCCCGATCGCATCTAGCAGCGTCTTTTTATATAAATTAGCAGCGATATATCCAGAATATTCAAGTAAACACGCGCAAGGTACCGAGAGTTCGTGTTTCGACTTCAAGAAGTTTAGTTCATCGGTTCGAGACTAGATGGCGCTAGTGCCGTCGACTTGAGCGCGTAACACTGCCCCTTCCTAAGACATGCTCGTCCCGAGCATTATCAGCCCCATAATAAAGCGCCAGGCGATCCACATGGACGATCTTAGAAGTCCCTCCTGCGCTTTTCTGTAACGGCTCCGCAATGTCAAGGGCTGTCCTATCCCGTGGTGCACCAACATTGTACAATTTCAGTGCTCCTCTATTACGTGTCTGAGGTCCCCGCACGGCCGCACAACTTCTACATGTACGACACCAAGCCTCGACATCGTCACGATAATGGACCCAGTAAAACTGTTCTCGGACCTTCAGCAGAGTTCGTTTAACTCCCAGATGGACTCTTGAACGACCATTATGGCACAGCTGTAGATCATTTGGAACTTTAGCCCTAGGGACAACCATTTGCAAACGACAGCTGTCTCCTCGACTACTGTCCCATTTACGGCACAGGACTCCATCCTGAATCAGCAAGCCGTCCCACTGGGCCCAATAGCCTCCAGTGGTCGAACTCACCGCTGAGACGTCGCTCCACTTAGGCTTGGTAGCACGGGCCTTCATCCATTCCAGAATCGGCCTGATGTCTGGATCTTCCTGCTGTGAATATCGTAGGCTGTCCTTCCACTCGTTGCTGAGGTGGTCTATCCTGAGCATCCTCACGGATACCACTTCCTTACTCTTTTGCCTAGTACAATGTTTCCAATCCTCAGGACAAGGTCTTCTTGACAATGCATCTGCGTTGCCATGAGATTTCCCGCTGCTATGTCTGATAGTAAAGTCGTATTCCGGCTGCTGCTGGGTGGTGATGTTAGCCGCACTACCCTCTCGAGATCGATCAACTTCCCTTTCTCCAGTTCCCTTAGGGCAGCTGGATCGTAGATGGCCCTTTTCCCCACAGCCATAGCACCTAGGGCTGAATCCTTTGTTGCGGTCGCGAACTGTAGCTGCTGCAACCTCCCTGACACGATGGGAATGATGATCCTGCCGCACGGCTTCCACCTCCAGTGCATGGGCCAAGGCGTCCTTAAGCGTCTCGTGGTGCCCGAGCCTCACAGCAGCTCTGACTTCCAGGTCACGGATGCCGTCGATTAATGTCTGCACCAGGTTCCCTTCAATGAGCGCAGGTACAAACCGGTATGCTTTTCGCACCAGCTTCTCCACTTCTAGAGCCCACTGCTGCAGGTTTTCGTTGATGCGCTGCACGCGATCTTTAAGCTGTGCACGAAAGACGTGTTCAAGGTGAGCGTCGCCATATCTCGCCTCCAATGCCTCAAGGAGTTGCTCATAAGTCACTTCCTCACCGAGAGCTTCCAGAACTGTTAAGGCCTGGTCGCGCAGGCCTAGTGTGAGAGCAGTCATGGCCTGACTTTTATTCCAGCTGTTCGCCTTCAGAACAGCCACGAACTGGATTTTGTAGGCTGACCAGGAAGAGGTATCGTCGAACGGTGGCACCTTAAACCCACGTAGCGAAGGTGTTGTAGCTACTACGGGAGCTGTAGTTCCATCTCCAAGTTTGAGTTCGTCCAGTGATTTCTTCATGTCAGACATTACGTTGTTAACCCGATTGTTTACTTGGTCGATTCGGGTTTCAGCTTTCTCGATTCGGGGTTCAGCTTTCGCGATTTGGGTTTCAGCTTGGGTTTCAGGATTTGGGTTACAGGCGATTGTCATGCTGAGCAACCCTATCCTTCACCTCCTTGATCTCCTTCCCGAAGGTAGTGTGAAGATCCTTCATGAGGAGCATCTGCTCTTCCAACCGACGGGCCTGTTCCTCCTGTCCGTCCCGCAGCCGCTCTTCCAAACGACGGACCTGTTCCTCTTGTCGGCGGACCTGTTCCTCTTGTCGGTGGACCTGTTCCTCTTGTCGGCGAGCCTGCTCCTGCAGCATCACCATCAGAGCACCTAAGTCAGGTGCTGCAGATGTAGGAGCTACCGACGGGCCTGCAGCCGGTGGCTGGCACTCCGACGTCTCCGGCGTTGCACCACCAAATCTTCTTTGGTCCGTCTCCTGCTGGCGTTAACTTCGGATACGGACACCCTCCGTTTCCTCCTTAGGTAAAATCCGCATGATTTTATCCCACTTCTGACACCAATTGTTACGAGCTTGAGGTTCGTGACAATAAACATTGTCGATAGAATTACCTAAATTAACACTTTAATTCGATTTACACTAATTAAAGTTAAAAACACTTATAATTAATCACACTGATTCACTTTATTCCGCTCCGAAGCTTCGCTTGTGTCGCCAACTCCAATACTTCCCCGATCGCATCTTGCAGCGCCTATTTATATAAATTAGCAGTGAAATATCCAGAATATTCAAGTAAACACGCGCAAGGTACCGAGAGTTCGTGTTTCGACTTCAAGAAGGTTAGTTCATCGGTTCGAGACTAGATGGCACTAGTGCCGCCGACTTGAGCGCGTAACAATATATTAATTGGAAAAAAATTTAAATACTTACCACAACAATAGTCAAATCTAGGTCGGACGTAGGGTATGGTTGGACTTTGCGTATCACACATATTCATAATGTACCGGCAATGTAGGTTCAATTGGAAAGATTCCAACATTCGCATAAAAGATCGAAAGAACATGTAAGCCGGAATAAAAACGCCAATATTGTCTATGCTCCGATTGAATGTAGAAAGTCCACGGTGCGGTATGACATAGAACATATCGGCCGCAATCATTAGGCTCGGGAAAAATAAACCTGGCAAAATTTTTAAACGTTTGAATAATTATTTCCAATTTTCAAGTCCACCTCAATTAGACTTCAAACACAAAAAAAATGAATGGGACTATCTAATTAATAATAAACCAAAAGAAACAGCATAATCACAAACTCGTAAGAAGGATGTGATACAAACCAGTGAAGTGCACAACGGAACAATACTTACTTACAATTTAAAAAAAATAGTAATAATATAAGCTTCCCTCTGTTAATATTTACAAAAAAATATAGCTTGGCTATGATACGTCGTAGGTGTATTTCACATGGTAGAGCCACGCTGCAGCTATATTATGGTTGTAGCACGAATGGGTCGGCTCGACCGAGGTAGGATTACGCTCTCATAGAATACCAGCGTAGAATAGCAGCTTATTACTGCTGTGTTTCGTATGGTGAGTGTGAGGATCCGGAGAACCTTTTTTACTGGAAACGAGGCATTCCATCTTAGACCTCAGGGGTGACAACGCATCTGCGTTTTGATACTTAATCCAGGATAAATGTAGATGTCTATGGACCACAGCATCTACTTACCATCAGTTGGACTGTGTGCTCACCCCTATTCTATAAAAAAGGTTTTGTAATAAACATTATAATTTGGCATGACTTACAGGACGTGCGGTACAACTACAATATTCACAAGTTTTTCTGATGGCTGGCAAGCGAACTTTTACATTTTTTTAAAACAAGCGAACCGCCCTGGCTTTACCAAGTTAGGATCTACGAATGTGTCCTTATTTATTTAAGATAATCTTCGATCACCAATACCAACTAGATGTCGGGTCGGCGCAAGAAATCCATCTCATTAAATAAGAGCTCACATGAGACGTGAGCTCTTGCACGTGAGAGTGTAGCTCGCAAGGCAATGACGGGAAAAAGAACTTTATTTGTTACAACTTAAGGTTTATTTCACACTAAATATTATTTAATTTATGTCTTTTCATAGTTTATATTCATGCGGACAGTATTTAGCTATGATTTTGTACGTGACCCGTTATCTAGTTGGTATTGTTGATCGAAGAAGATAATCATAAAGATACATTTTATTATCAACTTATAGATATAAAAAAATACGACAGGTTGCACTCCGGGAGTGCCGGCAGAAGTGAAAACTTGAATATTAACGTTGTGCATTTTTGATGTTTTGGAATGATTAGGGAATAATTTTGCACGAATTGCTTTAATTATCACACACGAGCATTCGCGCAAGCGCCCTACGCCGCCTAAACGAAACAGCAGGTGCAGGCATACATTTTCGCCGCACCGTAGAACGAGAGGGGGACACTTCCTCTCCTACGCCGCGTCGGCTGTCACTCTCCTCCATCCGTCTTACGAATTTTCGATAAGGGTCACGTGTCCTGACGCGAGGTTAACAAATTTAACAATTACAGAAAAGTGTACAACGCCGCTAAAGAGGTTTCACTTCAAAATAAATCATATTTTATTGTATAAAATACCTAAAATAAGCTAAAATACCCTAGATTTTTATGTCGTTCACAGTAGTTCACGTAGACAAGTATTTTATATCGTTCGATCAGGAGAACATTATTATTTTAAAATTTACTTTACTTATTTGATCAGTAAATAATAGCTTACCTACACAAAATAAATGAAACCCATGGCGTCATGCACAAAAGAGTAATATTATTAGTTCTTAATAATATTTTTATATTTTTATTGTATTTATATTGTTACTAAAATAAATAAAAGTAATCTACAAAATAATTACTTTATTTAACCTATTTTGTTTAACATTCATCTGATTAAATAAGTATCTAATCGAAGCGACAGTAGCCTAGTGGCAGGTCGCGGACCGCGAACTCAAAAGGTCGCGGGTTCGAATCCACCATTCGACTACTGTCGTGAAACACTCCTAACACAAGCATTTTCAGCTTACCAGGAGTGGTTAAAGGGAATATTAGTAATGTTAGTTAATAGGATTACTAATATTTAAAAAAATGAAAAAAATAAATAAACAAATAAAGTCTTGACCGTTCTTGTGGTCTCTCCCCTGCCGAGGTCTACATCTCGTTGAATTTTATTTATTTATATATATATATATATATATATATATATATATATATATATATATATATATATATACATATATAATCTATCATTTTCATTTATATATTTATAAAACTATAACTAAAACTACACAAATAATAAAATTAACTATATAAATACCAAAAAAATTAATAATTTTATTTATTTGATAAAGATAGTACATTAAACATGATGAGTAGTTTTACATACTCCACGTGTTAACCACATCTGACATGTGAAAATTATTTAACATAATATATTAAATCATTATTTTTATAAATCAGTCAGTATAATATACATAATTAATATCAAATTAAATAAAATAAATTAAAATTACAATTGTCATGTCAATCATTATTATTTTATAACATTATAATTTATATCTGCAAATAAAATAAGTATAAAATTTATATTTGATTTAATTTAATCTATAAAATTTATATTTAATTTTTTTTTGTATTTATACTTTAAATATAAAAATATTTAAATGTCAAATGTGAACTCAATCTAATGGGAAATGTTTAAGAGCTGGAATCACTCAGCTCGCCACCGAGTGACGCAGCGCGCTTGTTAAACAATAGTAGTTACGCATACTTGTGTGTGTAATAAGCACACAAGCGCTTCAAATCGAGCCCGTTGTTTTCGTTGCGATTGTAGCGCACCACTCTATCTAGAGAAGTATGTAATCAAAGAGTGTATGTTATTTCAATGCTAACAATACCAATTATTGTTTGATTATTAATATTTACTACATCAGTCTTGCTTGCTAGAGGAAGTTCAGCTGTAATAGTAAAGCTAAATTTAAATTTGTAAGAACAAAACTATGAATTATTAATGTAAATAGAACTAACCGGAAAAATATGCCATTATTAATATGATTATAGCAGTGGTCCTTTTGTTGAAAAAGAAGCTCAATACATAAGCAAACAAGAAGAAGTTTAACCCACAGAGAAGTAATACAACAAAATAGGCTCCTGAAAAGTAGTACTTTATTCAGTTTCCGAAAAAAATATAATTAAATGGATTAATCAGCTGTTCCCCGTGCCTTCGTTTACGTGGTCAGTTTGATATGTGTATGAGAACTGACGTTCTGATCAAAATGTTTTTATGTGGTAATGCCATGTTCCAGCTTTATATGGTTGTAGTATGAATGAGTTGGCTCGACCGGGGAAGGACCAAGTTCTCACAGAATACCAGCGCAAAACAGTAGCTTAATGCTGCTGTATTTCGTACGGTGAGTGTAGAGAACCGAAGACCCGTTTTATTGGTAAAGATATTAATAGTTAATTTGCAACTCCCGTCCTCCCTTAATTGCGTACACTAATCCCGTCACCACTAATCCCAGCACCACTACTCCCAACACCACTACTCCCGACACCACTACTCCCAACACCACTATTCTAGGAAGCCTCACTTTGCGGCCAGCCGCAGTAAAGTCTACTTCTCCTGAAGATGCCTCGTGTAGAGGCGAACCACGTGTCGTATTATCGTCGATGGTATGTCTTTAGTGTGTAGGTAAGTAATTTTAGACGGTGATGATGCAGTGACGGTTTAAAAAACCGTACCTATCATTATGATGCTGTGCGAATCAGTATCTGATATATGGTATAGGAATTTGTAAGTGGTTAATATTTGTATTCATAGTACCTTTTCAAATTGTTTGTTTTTAGTGAACAATCAAACGTCTTGTTGGGTACTATTTCATTGTTTATTTATTCCAATGTCGTACTGTACATAACATTAAATGACGTATAACGAATATTTTCCGTTAGTATGTGCAAGTTTTGGGTACTTGAAATACATAAACAATCAACATCTAATTGTGTGTGTAGTGTGTAAGAAGCATGGATGCATGAATGAACGTCTGCCACTGAGGTTTAGCCCCGGGGTTTCTTGATTGTCATTTTAAAAGCCAATTTTAAGAGTTATTGCTATATTTTAAATGGAAGTGGCACCTTATTCGGAATAATTGCGGAAAATTAAAACGCTCTCTCCTTTACGCGTGCCTTTGCAACTAATTTGGGAACTTGCACCCGTTTTTTTTAACTCGGTTCAAAACCCACAGAGATGACACATTTCTAGATAAACTTGAAAGGTAAATCTATCTAAATGCAAAATTGTATCTAAATCATTATTAATCAATAATTATATCAGTTTGCAAGAAAACAATTACAATTCGTTTATTTTAATTGTTTGATTGTGTTAAATACGTTTTTGTTTATACCGGAATTGTTAGCTTGAAGTATATTCGATAAGATTTGTCAACGGTCAAAATGTTCTTTGAAAGAACCGTAAGAGAAATTTACTAACCCATCAGCCTTCGGTGGCTACGAGTTGTTTTAATATAAAAATAAAACATTGATATAGCAGCACTGCAGATAAACAACAAGTAGCATGCCATGTGGTAAGCGAGGGTCACGAGCCAATACAACGCTGGCGGGCAGCCCGCCATTTCATGGATGTGTCGTGTGCTAGTTAGGCGTTCCTTGCATGGCAGCGCAACAGCATTGATGACTGCCGTAGTTATTACTAAAAACAAAATGTCTATAAAGCAAAAAGATATCTACGATGTTTCACAAATGTTATCCGGTTTCTTAATCGAGGATAGATATACTCGTAGGTGTCTTTGGGCCACAGCATCCACTTACATCCTGTGTTCATTTGTCATACTTAACTATAAAAACGACTGTGAAGGGATGAGTTACTACTTATAACAAAGCAATTAGTGATACAATTCTTCCCGTTTTGATATTAAAATAATTACATTAATAATATATAATATTTATAACAATTATTATAAATCTATTAATAATATTTTAATCATAAATTGACTCAAGAGTAAATTTGATGAACGATGAAAGTGGCCTAGTCGATGGCACGAACTAAGTGGTGGGCGGGGTTTAAATGCATGCTATCTCAGCCGACATCACGTGCGAAAGCGAAAGGCATGATGATTTACAACAAAAACGAGCGTGCGAAATTTTATATACATACCTTCAGGAATCTGCATATCATGAAAAATTTATTGAATATATATTTGTTCAAATTAAATGATTTGCGTTTTTGAACGCCTAATCTATCCCTGTGTGGTAATTGTTTTGCAATTTTCGTTCTTCTTATAGTATTTATTTTAGCTCAAATGTTATGTATTAAAATGCATTGCATAAAATATTTTAATTCCTTCCCTCCCTTCAAACGTAACAGTGTACACGTGTCTTTAAAATGGTTGTGCAATTTATTTAATAAATTATTTCTGTAAAATGCTAATTTGACATTTAAAAATAAAAAAGCAAACCTGATTTATAAATGTGGTAACAACTTTATCGAAAACAAAGAACACATAACATATAAATGTTATTTTGAGGTCGTTCTGTAATTTTTTTGAACTATCGAAAAGCTGTTAAAGTCACGGAGCGTATTTTATTAAACGCCATATTTGTTAAATAAGAAAATTAAGTTGTATTTATTTATGCATATATACATATTAAAATTATAGTGCATAATCGAAATGGAAAGTGCTAGGTAATTACCAAGTACTCTTTGTGTTAACTGAGTTGGAAAACTGCTTCATATGCGTCTAGAAAAACAGGACTAAAGGTCATTTACTGGTTTGGGAAAAACCTAATCTGGAAAGAACCAGCATGAAACTCTGTGGAATTTTTCAAACATTAATTTACAATAAGTGTAATATTTAACTAAATTAAGTACGAAAACATAGTGATTTAAATATTATATAATTAAAATATTCCTGAAATTTCAAGCACTTATCTATTGGTGCTTATCTATAGCACCCACGGTCACGGGGGGACTGAGGTGTTCGACGTTGCAATGTCATAGTCAACCACGGCTACCTTCAGATCGGGAATATAAAATAAAATAAGTTAATATAGATAATGAAAGCCGTAAAAACTAGTTTTATTATTAAATGAAATGAAATTTTCTTTAGTATACTAATATCAATCAATCGAACAAACAAATTTTACGGTTTTTATTGTGTTTAATTTTTATTTATTTTTATTTTCCTAAGTTCGGATATTCGTAGCACCCATGGTCACAGTCAGACCCATACAAATAGATATTTAAACTTTGATTCTCACCACCATCCGTCACAGTTAGCTACCGTGGGTAAATCTTTGTTTCAGAGAGCAGGAGGGATCTGTGACAATAAACACCTGGTCACGGAGCTCAAACAAGTCAAGCAAGTTTTGCTCGACAAAAAATAAATAAATCACAGTGAACGAATGAAGGCGGCCACAGTCGAGCGTATGCCTGCTGTACTGCCATATGTCAGAGGTATTAATGAAAATGTTGGCTACATCTTGAAGTATGCATCCTTTAAAACATACTACAAGCCGCCGAAGTAGATGAGTCAATTTTTACCATCAGTCAAGAGTAACGTTGTTTGTGATTGACTTGATTGTGAATGTGGTCTTTCTTACATAGGAAAAACTAAATGATCAATAAAACCCCCGTTAAGTACACATAGCTGATGTGAAGATTTGACAATCCGGGATGTCTGCATTCTGTGAGCACGTACATAACTGCCTCCGTCACCACATTGGATTCGATTGACCACAAACCTCTCCAAAGAACATCGATTCCTTCCATGGATGATTTGCAGGGCTATTTTCATCATCACATAAACATCCTTATTTTAATAAAGAGGACGGCTGGGACTGCCATTCGCTTGGGATCTTATAACTAATAAAATTAAATCCCAACCAAAGCGTAACTGCAAGACTTCAAGATACTACAAGTTCATACTGCATAGATCGGAACCAAACTAATAATTTTTATCTAGAGGTAGCCGTGGTTAACTATGACATTGGGACGTCGAACCCCTCAGTCCTGCCCCGTAACCGTGGGTGCTGTAAAGTGCTTGAAATTTCGGGAATATAAAATAAGGTTAATAATATGCAATAGAATTCGTAAAAACTAGTTTTATTCAAAAGTATCCAAACATTCAGGAAACAGCATGGTAGCAATCATATTGATTAGTAATAATCTCATTCCTAGGGAGTATTATCAATCATCTACTATTTAGTAGTATTATAAATCTTATTAAACAATTATTGTTTAATTAAATTTTTAAAAGATATGACCCTACATGTTTATGGGACTTTTTCAAAATAGTGGAAAGTAATTAATAGCCGATAAGTCAATTACTTAAATTCATTAAAATTTTTGTCAGATAGGCCATACATGCGTGTTTAAATTTGACATCATCAATAGTTTAACATGTTGATAAAAATGATAAATGATTTCCAGCTTTTTAAGTACGACATTAGTGTGCCCTTCTTGCATTTTTACAAATAAATCGCAATACAGAAAACAACATGTATAAATAGAGAATACAAAGGATTTGGTATAAATCATATCATATGGTGTCTTTAGGTTAGCGTTCTTGGTCCAACAATATTCCACCTATATGATAATGTGCTATGTTCCATCAAAATCTCACATGCAAAAATTGTCTCTTATTTTCTTTTTAGATTTTTTGAAATACACAGCATTTTTTTAATTTGTTGCCATTTTTCAAGTTTCTAATGAATTTGAGGTTAAAATGGTTAAACTATGTAACAAAATAGTTACTAACAAAAATTTGACTATGGTCCCAGATATAATGCATATGGTCTTTGACTACTGGTACGTCGTCAATGTGCACTACCGTTTAATAATAATATAAAAACTTACTAAAAACATATAACATAGCAGTTTCAGTAGTCGTATATGGGAATTGTAGATCTGTATCTGCATATATTTCATAAGGATCGATTTTCATGTTGATTGTCTTGTCACGAATCTGCGGTGAACGTTGGGAAACGATGATGTTACTGAGGAGATTGAGGCCGACGAGAGCCGAATGTTTGACTTGTGGATCATAACGAAGCAATGCTTGTTGATCATCTAAGTATATGTGAATGGCATTTTTGTTGAGCGGGCTTTCATCGTTTTCTCTACATTTCTCGCAGCTACAGTTTTTGCCTGTAAAAATAAAAAGAGTAACACCATGAATAATCAGACGTAATTATTTTTAGGAAATTGAGACAATTTTAGAACTTTATTAATTTTGTTGGTGTGTGAAATTTGGAAAACTTAAACTTATAAAAATAACGATTAATCACACGAAACGAACAGTAAGTACCTTAAAAAATTAATTGTGACCATAGAATACTGTAATACAGAATAATTATGGGAGCTATACTCGGAGTTTCTCTGCGTGATAAACTTAGAAATAAGAATACTCACACGAGAACCAGAGTGACCGACATAGCCCAACGGATTAGTGAGCTGAAGTTGCAATGGGCCGGCCATATAGCTCGAAGAACCGACAACCGATGGGGAAAGAAAGGTTCTCGAGTGGCAGTCTCGCACCGGTAGGTGAAGAGTAGGGCGACCCCCCACTAAATGGAGTCAAGACCTGGTAAGGCATGCAGGAAGTCAATGGATGCAGGTGACTCAGGACCATGTTTTGTGGCATTCCTTGGGGGAGGCATAGGTTCAGCAGTGGACTTGTGAAGAGCTGTAAAGTGTTTGTGAAACGCTCCCAAAAACGAAGACAGACGATAGTACTAAGGATACCTTTGATAATGGGACAAAAAGAAAATCGATCCCGATGAAAAAAAAAATTATTTTTTTTAAAACATTTAATTAGCTTTATTCACGTTTCATCATGTCAGTACAGCTAAATGAAACGATAATTTCATAAAAAAATCATGAAAATACCTAAATATAAAACCAGAAGTGAAACTTAAATACCTAAAATACTCAAAATCAGCTGACAAACTGTTTTAACCATCTTTAACCTTGTCACCTCGCGGTGTCACATACTAGGGTGGATATGATTTGAATTTCGATAGATTGTAATTAATTATTTTATTCAATTCAAATTTTTTGTTTGTATTTTTTGTAAAATAACAGTGCCATAGGCTTCTACTCCGTTCACATGTTACACCCAAATTTTTTCAGACGGTAAAAAAGGTCATCTTGTATATACAATGTGGTCAATTTTAAAGTTTAATTGAAAAAGTATAAGACAAAAACATAATTCACTGCCAAAATATAATAAATAAATAGTCAGATAAACAACAGAGTTGTTCAGAATCATGTATGTGAGAATTATATACTTTTTATATCTAATAACTAAACTTCCGAACTGACCTTACTATCACTGCTAAGAAGGATTTACAAATATGGTCGTTATTAGCCGTTAAACCGCGAAGTTCGGGAACATAGCTATGAAAGCAAATGCTAAGACTGACCCAACAGAGTTACCGACTAAGTACATAATATGAAACATTTCAGCTAAATTTTGTTATAGCTCTGTAATATATATTTACTTAAATTATAGATGAGTACAACACTTTCACATTAACGTTTAATTAATTAAATAAAATAATTTTATAAAAAAATGAGTGTAAGATTTAACTTTTGTTAAAAGAAAAGACATTAAAAAGACTAAAGTTAAAAGTAGAACCAAAATATGAGGTCATATTAAATGTTGCTTCTAAATTATTATCATTTAGATTGAATTTTTTTATCAAGTTACTCGATATGCTTTTTAATATTCTTTTGAACAATGCTTACAAACAACACTGTATGTTTGCCTTTATAAAAAGTTTATTATATTTGAATAAAAAATTAATTATTTCGCAACCTTCCGCTATCCAAATACAATGATGTATCTTACCTGGATTGAAGAGCACCTCGCGCCCTCCCTCAATTGCATGCACTAACTCCGTCGTAAGTATAAGTATATCTTAGCGGTCAGTCGCCGTAGAGTCTACATTACCTAAGCATGCCTCGTGTAGAGGCGAAACACGTGTCGTATTATCGTCGATGGTGTGTCTTACACGGTGTGCGCATTCGTGTGCGCGCGCGCTTGGCGTACGGATGTTGTTTCATAGATCCACTTAAGTCAAATACGTAATTGTGCATGAATATCTTAAAGACGGGGTCTTGCCTATATCGCATAAGCATTAATAATGGCGAAGTGTAAGAAATGCAATAAGACTGTGTCGATTGCGAAAGAGGAGACTAGTAAATGTAAAGGCGCATGTGAAGCAGTCTTCCATAAAAAATGCGTTACAAGAGCTACCTTCAAAAATGGAAAATGTGAAGATTGTGTTTTCGTGCCCGGATCGCATACTAGTTCGCCTACTGTTGATGAACCGGATATTGCAGTGACCCTGGCTGATATGAATAGGAAAATGGAGGTGGTGTAAAAAATGGAGAAGAAGCTGAGTGAGCTGGCCGATCTGGTTGATTTTGAGTCAGAAAAGTATGATAACCTAATGGAGTACCAGAAGTCAACCGAAACAAAAATAAAATCATTCATTTTTCTTCTTTCAATCAAATTCTTCCAGTGTTTTGTTGCATTTCATCACTTGATGAAGTACAACAAAGCACTGGAATAACGTGTGAATGAGCTGGAAGAGAAATACAAGGAAGAAAACGTGGAATTAGCTGTACTGGAAAAGAGGGAAAATGAACATGTGGCCAAAATTATAATCCAGGTAGCCAACAAACTCCAGATGGATGTTAGCCAGATTGAGCACGCAGAGAGGGTAGGACGTGGAAAACCAGACGCCGACAAACCACTGCCAGTAGTTATATCACTGAGAACGAAAGAGGTTCGTGATAAGTGGATTAGAAGTCGCAAAAAAACGTCTGACTAATGGCCAAATTTGGGGTACAAATAACGACAACCGTATTTATATAACTGAGAATCTCACTAGATATAAAAGGAACCTTTTATGATTTACTAAAAATCAGCTTAAGAAAACCTACAAGTACATTTGGGTACAGGATGGAAAAATACTCATAAGATAGAGTGATGAACAGAAGAAAATAATGTCAATTAAGAGTGAACGTGATTTTGAGAAATATACAGAAAATAATTTAAATACGGCAACTAGCTAGATGTTGTTGTTGATCTCACTAGTCTCACGCACACTTGTGCGAATTTAACACTGCGAGCTCAATAACATTAAGTAAAAGGTGATCGTTTCGATGCAATTATCACACTGGAATGTCAATATACAAGATATGAAACAGCGAATACCTGGGTTCAGAGTATATTTTGCAACAACAAATATTTACACATATTACATATAAATATTCGGTCGATAAGAAAAAACTTTAATGAATTGCAAGTTTTTGTAAAAAAATGCTCGGAGGAGTTAGCATTACTAGTGGTGACAGAGGCAAACATTAACAACAATGAGCTATCACTATACCACATGGAGGGGTACAATCTATTTGCAAACACGAGGGAGACTATAAGAGGAGGGGGTGTGATTATTTATGCTAAGGAATATCTTAATTTCAATGCAAACAAAACTCTCACGAGTTCACTGTAAGGACTTTACGGTAAACTCACTGTTGACCACTCAATTCTTAATATAATTGCAGTCTACAGACCACCAAAAACGGATAGGTCGTTATTCGTTGATGAAATGGATCAGATGGCTATGAAGATCCCAGCGATCGAGGATATTATCATATTAGGTGACGTCAACATAAACCTGTTAGGAGTGAGTGAAAATCAACTGGTGTCAAAATATAAGGACTGCCTGTGTGGACTAGGCCTACAGTGCGTAATAACGATTACGGAGGTGACGCGAGAGGCTATCGTAGCGGGTGTAAGAGAAACGTCGTGTATCGATCATGTTTGGGTGCGAGCAAGACAGCTGCGGGACTGCTGCTCGTTTATTATTGAGTGCTCCATGTCGTATCATCATGTGGTGGGAATCTCGGTGCCGTGTAAGCATGTGACGCAACACTGCATTGACAGCGCTGACTCGGACACTCAGTTTGTAATTAATAATAGGCTAGTAGCTAAGCAGATTAGTGATTATGATTGGTCTCAACTGTTGTTTATTGATTGTCCATTAAAGTTGTATTCTAAGCTGCAAAGTGCTTTCAATGATATTTATAAAAATAGTAAGACTGTAATGCCAAAGATTAAAAAACGGGACACACAACCGTGGATAAGCAGAGATTTAAATAAAATGATAATGCGTAGGGATAAGTTATTTAGGGATTGGAAAGAAACACCAAACAATAATACGAAAAGACTAGAATATACACGATTTAGAAATAAGGTAAACAAATTAATATTTAAAGCAAAATATAGGTTTCGGCAGGAAGAAAGCAAATATAGATGATATAGTTAAAAGATAGTTTGGAGATTATAACACAATGTATAATATATGTAGTCAAGTTGCAGATACATTTACTAACGAAATTATTGCTATTAAACATAACTGTAGTATTAAATTATTAGATAGAAGTAAATATGTTAAAGAAAGTGAGCAAAATTATCGATCAGCTGAGCTGTAATAAGGCGCCAGGCACTGACTGCATTCGAGTTATGGACTTAAAAATAATCAAGGATAGGATCTCGCCGATCTTATCGCACTTTATCAACCTGTGTTTATCGAAAGGAGAATATCCTAGCACACTCAAAAAAGCTTTAATAAGGCCCATCTACAAGCAGGGAGCGCACTCAGTGTATGCTAACTATAGACCGATTGCTATTTTATCAGTCATTAATAAAATAGTTGAGAAGATGGTAGTCGGCCAGATCAGCGAATTCCTGGAGCAAAATAGCATTTTAGCGGATGCACAGCACGATTTTAGGCATGGTCGTAGCACCATAACAGCACTATCACAGTTTTCCGAAGATATAAACAGTAGTCTGCACCAGGGCCATCAGGTCCTGGCGCTGTTCATAGACTTTAAAAAAGCCTTCGATACCTTGGATCATGAGGTGCTGTTACAGGCCATGGATAAGTGTGGAATCAGGAGTCCAACAAATAGGTGGTTTCGGAGTTATCTGAGTGACAGAACGTTACAAATTTGCATTTCTGGTGTTTCTGGTAAAGAAGCAGCGGTACAGCTTGGTGTTCCAACTGGTTCAGTCTATGGTCCTGTTGGCTACATTATGCATGTCAATGGCGTCAGTAATGTGGTTAAAAAATCTCGAGGATGTATGTACGCGGGTGACATGTTCCTTATACACTCATCTAAGAATGTACAAGAGATCAGGGCTGTGCTGCAGGCTGACTTCGATAATGTTACTCGTTGGGCTCATGATAATAGTAACATACTTAACCTTAATAAGACGAAAGTGGTGCATCTGTACTCACCGCACAACTTAGTGGCAAAAAATGTCAAGAGCGTGGATATAGGTATTGTGGGTCACACGTACGAATGTATGCACGATAAAAATTTAAATTGTGTTTGTCAAAAGCTGGAGTATGTAAGTAGATTTAAGTATCTAGGTATGTGGGTGGACTATAATATGAATTGGAAAACACAGGTTGACACAGTGTGTATAAAGCTTAGGCCAGTGTTAAGTAAGTTTTATATCATGAATGCACCGTTGAACAGGAAATCGTTGCGTGTCATTTATTTTGCTCTCGCCGAGTCATTACTAAATTATGGATTAAATACGCATAGCCGTACATTTAAAACCTATAAAATCGTTGCAAATCCGTTTAATGAAATACCTTGTCAAACCACAAACAAAACTTGCCTGTAAAGACAATTATGAAAACCTTTTTGTTGCGTGTAAAATGCTTCCTGTACATGAAAAAGTCAAGTAACTGCTGGTTCTTGAACAGTTCTATAACGACCTCTCTAAAAGAACAAGTGCAAAGTAGGTATAATACTAGAAGCGTTAGAGAGCGTAAGCTCGTGCGACCACCAGTAAAAAATTACTATGGGAAAAGAACCAACAAATATTTGACCCCTACACTTTTTAATGATCACGATTGGCTGAGAGAAGATAACACTAGAATAAGTAAACAAACACTTAAAAACAAATTGAAAACTGTTTTCCTTAACGAAGTTGTTGCGAGATGTGAAAAAGTTAGTAAATCCTAATATTAGTAGTAGTTTCTATAGGTCAAATGTTATTAATTCTTAATAATAGTATTAGTTTTTTAATAATAGGCTAAATTTTAGTAAATATTTCTTAATAATAGTTTAATACCTGTTTTAAAATTTTAAAACTTACTTTATTTACACTCTTGTATTTTCACTAGTTTATAGTTACGTATTTGAACCAAATGTATTAAGACAAACGCTAATCTCGCCGACAAACTGGTACGCAGTTTGGTGGGTGTGAAAAATGTACAAAAGGTTTGGTTCAGAATTAATGAATGAACTGCTTTTGAATATTTCCCAATAATTTATTATTGTTTTAATAAGTGGGATACCATACGTTACAATAAAATTTTATACTACAACGAACCAATAAAGTTAAGTAAGTTAATAAGTTTTAGTGGTATGACTGATTTAAACTCTTTCGCGTTTCACAGCATAAATGAAATCATCCTCAGGCTTTTAACTAACAACTGCATCAATATTCTCTTCAAATTCTATTTTTGAATTAATAACGACGCCTAGATCACGAAATACGTTGACCTTTTAAATAGTTATTTTTAAATGTTATAGCTAGTTTAAAATTGTATTTTCGGGAGAATACAATTACAGTCATAATTTTTTTATAGGATAGGGTGACAAACGAACAGACAGTTCACCTGATGGTAAGTGGTTATATATATAGACATCTACATCTACCCTCGATTACAAATCAAAATGCAGATGCGTTGTCACCCGTGAGGACTAAGATGGAATGCCTCGTTTCCAGTAAAAAGGGTCTTCGGTTCTCTACACTCACCATACGAAACACAGCAGCATTAAGCTACTATTCCTCGCTGGTTTTCTGTGAGAGCGTGGTCCGTCCCCGGTCGAGCTAACCCATTCGTGCTACAATTATACTTTTAATGTACCTGCAGCATGGCTCTACGACTTTAAATATTTATAGTTGTGAAATGAAACACAGATTTTTCGACTTCTAATAATAAACAATGTTACATCTAACTTCTCAGAACCACCAATTATTATTTACTCTACAGACTATCACCTTACAATGCTATTAGTGCCACTCTCACTATTTCATCGTTGACAACTGCTTGTACTACATTAACTCCTCCACGTGCGAGTTTTCTTTTAATAGTTTACTGTAGATAACATATTTGATTAAAAGAAATAGGGAAGTATATACTTATCAAATAGTTACTTAGTAAATTTAATTTTTTAGTTGCTTAAAATGAAAACAACATTATATAGCCTTTGTGATTTTAAGGCTCAGTCAAATGAAATATCTGAAAATTATGATTTCGTTCCATTGCATCAAGAAAAAGAAAAACGCAGCAACAACTATATTCAACCAAATGAAAAGGATCCAAGCTAAAAATATTTTTTTAAGAAAAAGTTTCTGGGGTTGGAAAAAATTCTCCAGGATGTGGGTGAAAACATCTTTGATAGTTAAGGAGGAATAGCACATACCATCAGGTGCACTGTATGCTAGTTTATCACTCTACTTATATATATATATATATATATATATATATATATATATATATATATATATATATATATATATATATATATATATTATATATGCTAGTATGGAGGTAGCTTAGTGCTACAACAACAAAGTATTGTCCAGGTGTTGCATTACGCTAAATGGAAATGTCATGCGTGAATTAGAATTCTGATAAGAATTAATAATACAGCCTACATTGTCAAATGGTATTTATTTCTTTTATCCTAGACTTTATCGCGCTCAACGCACACAGTCGTTTTAACAACATTCGAAATACCATTTTTTCGATATTTTCGTTTATCTTCCATCTGCAAATTCCGCATACGGTTATTATATAAATATTCTCAATTTACGATGATTGAAGAGTAATGATATTATACAAACCATGATTTTCGCTTAAGTCTTGTATTAGCAGGCTAGGGTAGAGACTTTTCAGTTTATCTCTTGACACTCTGTTATCTGCAGCATTTGTTTTATAGCTATACGTAGCCCTCGAGGCTAAGTCCAGCCTTTTAGGTGTTCTATCAACATCATAGAACCAATTTATGGTTCCGTATTTCGCAGTAGGAATGACGATAAGCAAAGCACACGGAATTAAAACTTGCTGAAAGAGATTAATTTTAATAATCACTTTATTTGCAATAGTATAAACAAATACGTGCAAGTTTAAAATAAAACATATAACAATATTATTTTTATACTGTATCTATAATTGTAAGTATATCCATTATTTTCATGTAGTTTGTAATGTCTTAATCGCCGCCAAAAACATCGCCGTCTTTTCTTTGATTAAACAAATGACGACTTTAACATTTTTAAGTCCCGTTTTAATGTTTTAAACGACGAAAATAAAAATTATTAATGTTACTAAATCATCATCATTATTATAGCCCTTCATAAGTCCACTGCTGAACATAGGCCTCCTCCAAGAAATACCACAAGCACGCTCCTGAGCCAACTGCATCCATCAAATTCTCTACCTCTTTCTCGCTCGTTGCACTATCTAGTGGCCAGCTGCCTAACCCTCCACTTACCGGTAAGAGGTTGCCACTTAAGAAACTTTCTTCCCCATCAAATGTAGGTTCTTCGAGCTATGTGGCTGACCGATTGCTACTTCAGATTACTTATTTGTTTGATTATGTCGGTTAATCTGATTCTACTGCAGATATGCTCATTTCTCAGTCTATCACGCAAAGAAAATCCGAGCATAGACCTATTCATCTCATATCTTAATGACATCATTTGCAATACGCTGGTTGTACAAAACAATATTTTTTTTCAAATTTTGAGATATACCTAACGAGAAAAGTATTTCACCAACGTAGCTGAGTTGTATCCATCGATTGCCATCTCAGTCAAAGTTGGACTTACCTAGTCGGACTTTTTGTCCAAGGTTAACACACTCCTCAACAACTTCGAGCGTAGTGCTCCCAACAACTACCGGCATGCGTGTGACATGGACGTTGCACATGACCTTTGTTTTGTCCCTGTTCATTATAAGACCTATCCCTAGATCCCTTTATCCTAGATACACTATTAAGGATATTGAGCAAAGTGCGAAAGTGAGCAAGGTTTATACGTGGTAAAGCCATGCTGCATTACATTAGTAGTATAGTTGTAGCACGAATTGTCGGCTCGACCGCGGAAGGACCGCGCTCTCACAGAATACCAGCGTAAAATAGTAGCTTAATGCTGCTGTGTTTCGTATGGTGAGTATAGAGAACCGGAGACCCTTTTTACTGGAAAAGAGGCATTCCATCATAGTCTTCACGGGTGACAACTCACTTGCATTTTGATTCGTAATCGAGGATAGATATGTCTATGGGCCACAGCAACCACTTACCATCAGGTGGACTGTATGGTAGTTTGTCACCCCTATTCTATAAAAAAGTGCTTAGGACTTTTAGCAATACTGTCCTACGGAATAATATCGTCGGCAATGAGTGATTTATTTCCCGTTGATGTTGATACCGTATCCTTTCCAGTCATTCAATATACCGACAATCAATGTCAACCCAATTTTCGAAGAAACCAAAGCCATATTCGCATAATCGACATACGCAAGCCAAAAGGAATTCAACGGTATTAAACGGATAACTAACATTAATTTGGTTTTAGAGCAGACCATCAATGCAGATGCTGCACGAAGACTTACATATGTTATAGTCTTTACTGACTCAATTTCAGCCCGTAAACGGTGGGTTTAAAACCACGATATTAGATATATAGTAGTTAGTTACCTTTACCAAGAATTGGGACTTCAAACTCACCAAGATGTTTCTTTGGATTTGAATGAACACAATATCCAGAAAAATATTAAACAACTAAAGAAATTTATTAAAATATTTGATCAGTTTATTAATCCATTCAGCTCCGAAGTACAAAAAGATCATTCAATAAATATTTCATCTGGTAAAGCTGCTTCGGAACTGATGGAGTCATTTCTTCTCAATATTGAAAAGAATGGTGATTGTCCTCGGAATACGTTTATTTCTGAATGCCATACGGACTTTAGTCGATTTGAAAAATCTACTAAAGAAACAGCTCCTAATAATTTTTCAAAATATTTGGAAAAAGGGAAGATAGTTTAAATCGTTGGTGTAATAGAAGAGGTAAAACTTCAACGAGATTTGTTTGGCCGTATGCTTGGGATCTCGATGGATTACAATGTGAATATCTCGAAAATTTTGTCATACCTTTAGTCTTTATCTATGTGCCATTTAATTGGTCCTATTTGTAAGATGGTTAAATCTGCCTTAATGAATTGTTTGGAAAAGGAGGTCCAGCATCAGCCACCAACTACTATAAATGTCGTAATAATTGATGTTATTTATTACACACATTGATAAATGTTCCAAATAAGTTTGGAGGTTACAAATGGTCACAAAAATTCAAAGCGGCAAGAATTGACATTATTTTTTATCAATGTCTGACTCTATCGATCAAATATTACGAACATTCTCAGTGTTTAAAATCAGCACAATTGAGCTACACCATAACTGGACCCAATCAAACACGTCTGAGTGATTTTACAAAAGAATTGAAAAATTCCAATTTTTAACAAGCTCTGGTAGATTTTTCATTTTGCATTGGGCTAGTGATGAAATAACACTTTTCATTGGAAACAAAATTATTCTAACTGTTGATGCTTCTAATAATATAGAAACAAGGTTTGTTGAAGAGTTATCATGTCCAAAACATGAAGATGCTGATACCAAAGTAGTCTACCATGTGTGCAGTATTTCAAACTAAGTAAATATTGTGATCAGAAGTATCAACATTGACATTGCAGCTATTGTGCTTGGTCATGTGTACCATCTACAAAATTATATATACAAGATTCACTTATTTGGATGCTGATAGGCACCTGAAACAACTTAGACACGTAGACCTCACGAAAATATACGTCGAATTAGGAAAATCTTTATTTAAGAGCTTTGCCAGGGTTACATGCGATCACGGGATATGATTATAATCCCGCATTTTTCCGAAAAGGAAAGTTAGCGCGATAATTTAATTCACTGTATTTAGCTGGTACGATGGAAAACATGAGCTGCTAGAGAAATCACAACGAGAAAACAAAAAAGAACAGCTCAATATCTATAGTAGCGGGCACTTACCGGGGTCGGTCTGCTGGCGGCTTCTTACTCAGGCCTCGAGGTTGGTGGCACTGCGTTGCAACTGAGGTGATTCGCGACGGCAAATGCACTGGGGTTGACCGTTGAACGCCACGACAAATTATTTGCACCAGTGCACGATGAATTGCACTGTGCAAGTGGTCACTACGAAGGTTTGTACTGTTCTGTGGCTCAGCTCACACAGCTAAAATTGCGCTCCAACCGGTTGGCGGCGGCGCACGTCAACAACTCTGGTCTGCGCCGGCGGCGTGTTTCTAACCTTTCACTTCAGCTAGCGCATGTCCTATTGTACAGAACAAAACGATAACACCAAACTAGCCTCTCATTGGGCGTGCCCGTGCAGGAAGGGATCGGAAGTGTAGAGGAAGGATATTACCAGCTAATACAGTTAATCTAATGTGCGCTTCGGCGAACCCAACAAGTCCCAAGAGAAGTGTCTTGCTTCCTTAGCAAGCGTTGGAATCCTTGACGTCAATATTATGAGAGACGTACAGTTTGGTAGTCACTTGGGACGGAATTCTAAACTGGTAATTAGTTAGCTCTGACAGCGCGCGACACGTTATACTCCCGTTCCCTCTGGACCTTAATGGCGGGAAAATTTCTAAGTTAGGAAATGTTTTGCTATATTGCAAATTTTGCTATATTTTCACTTTGAGACAATATTTATGGATAAAAATTACAGGAATTCTTGTTGAATGTATAAAATATCGAATAAAATTATTTTTCGTTGCTAGAAATTGTAATAAAGTATATAAATTACACTGTATAGCATAGTAGTAGTATATACTTCAATTTTAGTGACAAAATTACTACTAATTTGAATTCTACACTTTTATTTTTGGAGAAATTTATATGAAATTGTTTGGAAATATGTATATTTTATGTTTTATGAATAAGATACATTCAATAAAAGAGTCTTTAACTTTTTGAAAGGCCCCAAATTCCTCTGGTATTGCAAGTGATCATGGACGGCATTGATTACTTAGCATCACACTTGACGGTGACCACCACAGTTGACTCGAGAAGACTAAAAAAGCGTACGGGTTACTAGCCATATAGATTTTTGTCTCCTTCGTAAAATACCATAAAAATATAAATCTTTTTTGATGAAGAATCAAAATGCATATGCTTTGTCACCCCAGGTGGTGCTTCGTTTCAACTTAAAAGGGCCTCCTTTTCTCTACGCTCATCACAAAGAACACGGGATTATTTTGTTGTTTCACGCTGTCATTCTGTGAGAGCGTGGTCCTAAGCCGTTAAGCGGACCTAGTCATGTAGAAGTTATAATTTAGCTGCAGCGTAGTTTTACCACGTAAATAATAATGACAGTATCAACTTAGAGAAAATTCTAATCGAAATAGTAAGTTTTAGTTGATAAACTTTAAAGAGAAAAATACGTTCTAATATAAAGGCGGCAGAACCACGAGTGCGTATAAAATAGCAGCCAAGCTTCAAAGTAGATGAAAAACCAATACTTAATTGGTTAAACTACTCCGGAGGCATTGAGTAAAAGTACGGTAGTCTTATTCTTCACAAAAAGTGACAACACTCTATTGAAAAACTACAGACCGATTCGTGCCGTTTTCGAGAGTTACGAATCCTTTCGCACGCAGACTCAACGACTTACAGCCTCTCGACACATACACAAATCACACAATATGTATGCCAAGTTATATCGAACTGTTGAAATGTTTGCACAGTAAATCTACGGCGGCTACCCTGGTAACCACAGTAATAGAATGTAAAAGTGGAGTGAAGTTGATGAATGCAGGTGACACATGCCTCGGCTTGGTATCATTTCCAGTGGGAGGCCTATGTTCAGAAGTGGACTCACAGCTGTAATGCTGAGGATGATGAATAAGTTATAATTATTACAATTTAGGACTAACGAGAGATAAAAATGCTCCTAATTTTGACACAGTGTAATCAAACTGTCTTTTAAGTAGTTCATAAGTATGTGTTGAAATTAAATGCCATCCTGTAGTGTTTAACGCATCTGTAACAAATGTAAGCAAAATTAAATAAAATTAAAGCAGCCTTCAACTATGATTTGACAGACTATATTAAGTAAAGAGCCTTCCATAATTTTCTGTTCCTTTGAAATTGCAGTTCTAAAATAATGGTCTATTATCTTAAACTTTGCTATATGTCCCTCTTAAATATGTCCTGTTACTGTAGCTGTTGCTTTGAAGCTATCTGTACATACTTACTGCCCGATCGTATCAAAATATTTCTTATCTAAACTAGATATCTCTCGTCATTAGATAACGTCCCTTAACAATAACATGGAAGAGCTTGTAGCAAGATGTTTAAGCCATATTTTCGAAATTTGGTCGCTCGTGGAACAGAAATAACTGGTTTAGACAAATACCGATCTTTAGTTTTAGAAAGAAGAAGTAGATTAATACGTCTCATTTATTCGTTCAACCAACTTTTAAGCTCCAGTGGACGGCTAGCCCGCCTGCGGACCACAGCGTTTTGATAAAGAAAGCAACATAAGCGTTGATCTCACTCAGGACGCAGATAAAATGCCTCATAACCGGAAATTATACTGGCTCTGGTTACCATTCAGTAGTACACATTGCTGGTGGTACCTAACGCACTTTTAAGCAGAAATTGGCTCCTAAAAGCTATTAATTATTTGGTTTAATTATATAAAATAATAATCTATTTAATTGTTTTATTACCTTTGTTACTCGATACTTCATCATGGTCATTGTATGTATCTATTTGTACATCTGCACACAATCTATAAAAAATAAACTCATAGGTTATTAACAACATAGAGTCAATTGATTAAAACACACATATATTACGTAAGTATATACAAATATAATGCTAGGGAAACATGCCAAAGAATAATTATCGACATCATCGTATTTTATAAAATAGTAATAAAATTGATATTTCGAAATTTGGTTAACTTAGATTAGTAAGTTTGCAATGATTACAAATATACATTTAACTTCCTAATGATATATCATGCCTTTCCGAAAGGAAATTTATTTAAAAAAAAGAAGTTACATAAAAATATATATAAATAACATTAAAAGTGTCTATGTTCTTAAGCTTACTAAATATATAGAGACTCATTTATGTGAAAAAAATATTCAGAATACAGAGAAGCCTGGAAGTATTCTGTTGAATTGCGATTGCTATTCTTATGAACTCGCGATTACATCCAGATGTCCCCGTCGTTGGTATGGGTGTTTTACGTCTGTCGTAAACGATATGATAATATCGTTATCATCACGAAACCATGAGAATGAGTCACGCCTGACTTTTACAAAGTGTGTATTTGAAGCTTATATTTTTGCATTTTATTTCATGTAACAAAAAAAACAGATTGCTTTTGCTTCATTCTTCTTTACAAACTACTACTCTTTGTACTAGTATTATTTTATAAGATAAAATGTGTAAAATCAAGAAGTCGTAGCTTTTGGGAAACTTAATATTCTTCGATCAAATGTAATCGCTGCCGTCATTTTATCAAAATCTACAGTGTCCAGCGGAGGATGGCCAGCGGTGAATCGTGCGAGAACTCAGCACAATATCTTTTAAAGCGACGACAGTCCTGTCTCGCTTTCCACCTCTAGACATACTGGCAGATTCGGATGTCGATTCTCGGCACCCTTGTGATAGAAGGTATCCATGAGGAATAAAAATACCAGATCCAGTACTGGCTTCAAAAGAGTATAGGCCACACGAAGGCTTTCAACCTACTAGGTAACTATAACATTAGAAACGATTAAATAGTAACAATTAAGTGGGTACCTTAGTAAGATACCCGTAAGATACCCCCGAACGGGTTTCTACCTTTTTGTGACAGAAGGAGGAGGGGGGGGGGGGGTAGCTTAGTCGCCGTGGCTTGATTACCCACGGTAAACAAGGAGAAACACACGTGGCTCCATATCATGAAAAATAATCTGCCACTCATCTCAGTTCATCATGATGTAGCATTCCTAGGGAGGTGCATATGTACGTACGATCTGTGAAGCCCTCGTACATTTAAATATAGAGTACCCGGTTGACCGAGCTTTGCTCGGTAATTTTCGCTCGGTTTTTTTTTTGATTCGTGTGATTTGGAAATTATATTTAGATACAAATTACATACTGATGAAATACGAATAATATTTTTTGATCGTAGCGACATAATAGAAAAAACTGAACTGGTTATTTGTTTAAAAAATCATGAGTGCAATTAGTTTAATTTAAATTTTCGTGTTTTTAAAAAATACTAAAAAAGGGCTCGAAAAAATAGATTTGCTCAAAAAAGAAACGAACTTGAAAAAAAATTTAAAAAAAGTCGGTCGGCCGGTCTGGGCTCGAACCATGGTATTACGATTTTGTGACCGCCCAATATACCATTAAGCTATTTGTAATCATTAATAAGCCGTCAAAATTTACCTTCTTATTCTAACGATATTATAGCAGTTTTTCATTGCCTAAAAACACGGATAAAAAGACATTTTCTAAAAATAAATCCTAGCTAGATCGATTTATTGCCCCCGAAACTCCCTGCACACAAAATTTTATGAAAATCGTTGGAGCCGTTTCCGAGATCCCGATTATATATATATTTATATACAAGAATTGCTCGTTTAATAGTATAGGATAGGTATGTACACGTGCTTTACCCGTCTCAAAACAGCCCATATACTCAATTTGTTGTGGTTCGAAAAAACTGCAATATTATATTACCTGCTCTATTTACGCTGTGAAGTAATCTGACACTGAAATTTTTTTCGTGAGATTCACATACTCCACTATAGATTTGGTCTCGACTTATGTAGTCTCCTTATATATCTCTGTAGAACTATGCTGCCATTGCGTACCCATAGATACTGGCCATAAGCAGGTTATTGATATGCAGAAGAAAGAGAGTTGCGGAAGGAACGAGCCATGAGGAACTCCGGCATTAGTTGTTTTAAGCTCGGAATGGCAGCTATGGACAATAACTCGGAGAAAAATAAATAAAATATAAAACAGTTAAATACAACGTTTATTATGATGTCGAACTTGTTAGTGTAAAAGGAATGAGTAAAGGGTATAACTTACTACTTTTGGCATGCCCCTTGTATCTTTATGCTGATCGTAGTCGCGTTTCTGTTTATTTTGTATTCGATGGATACTAAAAAAACTAGGCAAATACCGCGGTAATAATATTTTCCTGGCGTATTTCATAGTCGGTTATTTTCATATGCAAGCGACGAGGTGGTTTGATGACACGCACCACGCGCGAACGCATGCACGCACAAACACACACACACACACACACACACACACACACACACACACACACACACACACACACACACACACACACATTATTGAGTGATAAATTTGCTTGGAATAAAATTACAATATTTAAAAATAAAAATAAAATACAAAGCGTACTCCATAAACACTTCTTCGAGTGATGTGCCACTAAATCCCATAGATTCTATGTCCAAAGACGTTCTGTTATATTCGAGGTTGTTAAATAGTTCCACCATGTTTGCATCTGGCGGTATATAATAAACCAATGTTCGTAAGGTCTTGTTTTTCAAAATAGCGGCGGGTGCTACTTTTCTTATGGTTGCCGTTATCTTACTCACATCCGGCCGATGAACCGTTGTAATGGGCACTCGATAACCGGAGCCTGATAAAAAATAACAAAAACTGAAATTAATGACAAGTTCTATGTTTAAATATTTTATGTTGAAATGTAAGTGGTAATTCGCGATAAACATGCATTCACCATAGCAATATGAAACTTATATGCGACGTAATGAATCAAATTTTTATCAACTATTAATAAAAAGCAAAAGTTTAAAAAAAGCTTAAACTCAGCTTGTGGATACTCTCCGTTTCTTATTTGTAGCCTGTTCTTATTTGTGCCTGTGTAAAACTATAATTCAGGGCGGAGGTTGATCCCCTCCTAATTCCTATTTTTTTGTAGTTCTACAAGGTTAGTCCCTAGGTTGACGCCTATTCTACTCTACTCTACCTTCCTTTTTAGTCACGTATCAGACCTCAAATTGATTATGCAGCGCAAGTACGGAAGCTCCTAGAATTATCACAAGTAAAATAGTGATGGCGCACCAAAGTCAACGGTAGGGCCCAAACGCATAATTCGCAACAAGTTACTCGTATTTGACTTCGTTTTATTCTCATTCTCGATATAATTTGGAAGCTGTTACGTGTTTTTGTTATTTGTTCTATTATTATTGATAACAACTAGGTATAACTGCAATGGTACTTGAATGTTAATATAATAAATTTTATTACCTACATATTAAGTAGTATTTTGCACTTTGCAGAACTAAGACATGATTTTCACAGATGTCAGATGACATTGACTGCTTGGCTTTGGTTACATCTCTGCCATACCTAACTAAATTGGTTTTCAACATGTAATTATTTGATACAATTTTATTTTAGCTTTATAAAATATTTTAATTTAATTACTAAGTACTGTTACTAGCTTGAGGTTTGTGACAATAAAAACTGCCGATTGAATTACTAAAATTGACACTTTAATTATCGAACATCAATTACAATCTATCATGCGTATAATTACGTATAATTAATAATTTATAATTCGTGGTAGAGCCACGCTGCAGTCATATTATGGTTGTAGCACGAATGGGTTACCTCGACCGGTGAAGGACCACGCTCTCACAGAATACCAACGTAAAATAGCAGCTTAATACTGCTGTGTTTCGTATAGTGAGTGGAGAGATTCGGAGACCCCTTTTTACTAGAAACGAGGCATATTCCATCTTAGTCCTCAGGGGTGACAACGCATTATGCGTTTTGATTCTTAATCGAGGATAAATGTAGATGTCTATGGGCCACAGCATCCACTTACCATCAGGTGGACTGTGCTGGTTTTTCACCCTTATTATATAAAAAAATACAACTAAAGAAATACTAATCACTTTAGTTCGCAGTTATATCACTTCGAAGTATTCGCTTGTATTACCGATTCAATACCGACTCGGTAGCATTCCTTTCTGGCCTTAAGGCCTTTTCTACTGGAAAATCTAGAATGTTCGAGCATATATCGGTCCTGACCAACTAGGTGCAGAAAGTTCTGGTGTAATTTTCTAGAAAGCTCTCCTAGTTCTGCTACTGGAAACTAGATGGCGCTAGTGGCATTAATTATAGTGCGCAACACTGCCCCCTCCTAAAACACACCTCCTAAAACAGTCGATCTACATGGCCGATCTTAGGAGTACCTCTTGCACCTTTCTATATCCGGTAGATTACTTCATTGATCCTTGTCACAATCCGGTACGGTCCGTCCCATTTGACGGCTGGCAAGCTTAGGAGATTTCCCTTTGCTGCGAACTGGATTGTGCAACCACACTAGTAACCCTTCATCGAAAACTTTGCTGTTCATATTGTGGTCATACCATGTTTTCATCTTTTCAGAGGTTTGCTGGCTCGATTGTCTGACGTGCTCACAAATTCCATTCATTTTGTTCCGCAAGTCATTCGCATAATCGGAGCACTATATGAACTTTAATGTAATCATTTAAAAAGTCTTCGGCTAGAGCTTGAATTTCTTTTGGCCAAGTTGCAGACCACATCAAAACTTGGCGATCAGGCCTAATCTGCTCAATTATCTTACTGATCTGAGGCTCAAAACCCATATCTAACATTCTGTCAGCTTCATCTAAGACCAAGTATGTGCATCGCCGCAAATTAGTTGTTCCACGTTCAAGGAAATCAATTAAGCGACCAGGAGTGGCAATAACAATTTCTACACCTCTTTCCAAGTCTCTAGCTTGAGGTCCTTTTGGGGAGCCACCAAAAAGGCATGTATTCCTAATGCAACCACGAGCACTATAAGCTTGGGCTACAGACTGAATTTGTTGAGCGAGTTCCCTTGTAGGTGCCAATATAAGTGCAATGGGATCATCACCACGTTGGATACGTTGTTGATGCACAATATGAACAGCTGCAGGAAGCATGTAAGCCAGAGTTTTGCCTGATCCAGTAGAAGCAATTCCTACCATATCACGACCTGATAAGGCAATAGGCTGTAGGCTCTTCCCAACCCTGTTCTTTAATTGTATTTAAAATATGATCAGGAAAATTGCCTTCATCAAATATTTGGTTAGGACATGGAACATTATTACCACTCACTGTTATTTCTTTTGCTGCTCGGAAAATTTGAACATCTTCTTCACTGTGGGCTTCAACATTGGCATGTGGTTTATAGAAATCTTTCATAATGGGTCCAAGTTTTGACAAATCCCACATAGGTTTAATCAAGCTATCACCGGGATGTTTTGCTTTCATACTTTGAAGTTTTCGTCCTTTAAATTCAAGCGATTGTTGCTGATTCTGTCCCATAGTGGGGCTGTATGATTTCTTGGAGTCAAAATTTTGTTGATTAGGGTTAGCTTGGTTGACATTGCAATTTTTTGGGCCATAATTGTGTTTTTGATAGTTTTGTTGTTTATGTCCACCAAAATCATTTTGTCCATTGTAAAACTGATTACCACCAGCTTTGTCTGCATCATAATCATTTTTATTTTGTTGATTATTGAAATTGTTTCTTGGCCTGTAATCCTTAGGTCCTCCAAAATCATTTTGGTTTCCAGTATCATTTTTATGATTGTTAAAATCATTTCTTATTCCACTGAAATCTGTTCTTGGCCTGAAATTTTTATTGCCCATGTTGTTTCTAGGCCCAAAATTTTTTGGTCCTCCAAATTCATGCATGCCATTGAAAAAAATTTATTAATTAATGCGTTCCGTTGGCAGCAAAAAGTTGGTACGTAGTTTGCGGTCGTCTCTGCTTTGTTGCGGCGCGGGGAAAAACGCAGATGTCGCTACCTGTGTCGACTAAGAATTGCACTTTTGATCGTCGATCCGGAACAAACAGGCGACCGGATAAACTAAGGCAATCGTCTGTCGCCATTAACGACTGCCTTGAGAGTTTCCTTGTTTATAGTCGCATGGATTAAGGCATATTTTTGCTTTGTCGCCGTACTTGTGGTGATAGAAACAAATGGGAATTTTTTTATAATTGGATTGAGACCGACGAGACCTAATGTTTTTGCGTTGGTTGCGACTGTAACGGTTCCTTGAACGGGATCTAATCCTGCTGTCCCGAACTGATAGGGCTTGAACCTGACGAGTGAGTTCAGCTATGTGTTGAGTCATTTTGTCTATCACAGCAACGGATATTGCCTCGTGAATGGTTTGGAATTGGTCGTGAACTTTATCTGCCAAGTCTGCAAGTGAGTCTGGTTGTGACGCTATGACAGTCTGTAGGTTATTTGGCAACCTACTAGACCAAATTGTTCTAATAAAATCATCAGGAACTTTAGGACCTGCCAAGTGTTGCAGATACCTCAGAAATTGTGAGGGGTGGCGATCACCAAGCACCTCGTGCATCAGTAGTTGCTTTAGTTCCTTTTCTATTGATACTGACAATCTTTTAATCAGTTCGGTCTTTAATTTCTCGTATTTGCCCTTTTCTGGCGGTGAGACGATAATGTCCTTCACTTCAGCTGCGTAGCGATGGTCCATTTGTGAAATGACATAAAAGTATTTGGTGTCATCATCCTTTATTCCAGAGAGTACAAAATTGCCTTCTATTTGGGCGAACCATACGCCTGGTTCTTCTGGCCAAAACGGGGGCAGACGTACTCCGACGCGACAAATGTCGGAAGGTGTAAATGACTCCACCCCATATGCGCTACTTTCTCCTGCTTTAGTAGTGTCGTTGGTTTTTGCCATTGTTATTAATGAGCTTTTGATGAACTATTTTATTTAGTGTCCAAACTTCCGGGGTCACTAGTGTAGTGAAAATGGTGATAAAATTATACTCACTGTTCACTGTTATAATGTTTATTTCCCTTGTATACAGCTGCACAATTCACAATATACACAAATTAAAGTTTATTTATTATAATAATAAATGTTCATAAATTGAGAATTACAAGAGAAAGATTACACTGATTTCGGACAGAACACAAACGCATTTAAAGTTCACACTAACAGTACATTTACTATCACAATACAGTTTATAACAACACACAAATCTTTAAGCAGAAGGCTAACACAATTTTTGTAAGAATTTAGGCTTTTTTACTAAATTTAGCAACTACATTTCATATTTATGAAAACGAAGTGAACATCGCTTATGACAGTTGTCAGTCAGAACTATTTTTTAATTTTTGACATATATTTATGTGGCTACGCCACAGAAGTAAATTATTCTCGAAATTAGTTTCTTCCGCAACGAGTTTTTAATATTTTAAATATCATTGATATAAATGACAAGATATGGCCGTGCGAACAAAAATTGTTCACGGTTTAAACATAGAATAAATCAGCGCCATCTATTAACTCTCACTCATCATCTTACTCATGAAAACCACGGAACCAGTGTTTTCACTTATGATTTTGGTTTTACCCTAGAACCTGTAGAAATACTCCCTCAATTATCGTAAAAAATCAAAATAACCTTATTTATTGCACCTAATTTTCAATATTTTAAAAAACAACAATTGCAAGATTTGAAAATAATTTCACGATTTCATTTTGTTTGTGCCATTTTGTTTGTTCAATGACCCGGTCTATACGCAGTAGTATAATAAGTACTTTCTATTTGCGTTTAAAATATCTTATTTTAAATTTGAAACATATACTACAAAAAATAATTTTTAAAGTTTTGTACTTACTGTATCAGTTTCCTATGATAACATCCACCATACTATTGTTATTATAATTTTTAAAAAACTAAATAATTTTTATGAAATAATAACTGGCAGTGCCGTGTTACCCCTTAGGTTAAATGCTCGCTGCAAATTTCATATTACGAAAGACTGCCTCGTTTGTCTAGTGCGACTGCTGATCATGAGGTCCTGGGTTCGAATCCCGGGTCGGGCCAAAAAATTAATTATTGAAATTTTCCATTAAGAAATTCTCAGAAGTTGCCCGGAGTCAGGAAGTTGGCGGTGTCTTACCCTCGTGCTTCGGAGAGCACGTAAAGCCGTCGGTCCTGCGCCTGATCTGTCTCCGGTCGTGTCGCTTTACCGTCCCATTGGATTTGAGGGAAGAGAGAGTGCACCTGTGCTTGCGCATACACTTGGGCACTATAATCCTGTCCTGCGCCGATGGCTAGTCTCTGTTGAAGCAGGCCGCCGTGACCGAAATTCGATCTGGAGGACATTATTAGTACGAAAGCAATGCGGGTTTGACCCCCGCCGGCTGCAATGAAATTGTTAATTACAATTTTAAGTGCTAATTTACCAAGTGCTAGGCGGTGAGAGAAAACGTTGCGAGGAAACTTGCATGTCTAGGCAATAAAAAAATGTTTCAAAGACATGTGTAGTTTGCCAACACGTGTTGGGACAACGTGACAGACATTACCTTTCCCTAAATTCCTCTTAGAAATGAGAGGAGTCCTGTGCCCGGCAGTGGGACTTAAATAGGCTGACTTTAACTTTAATAACTGGTTACTGAAATACTTATCTAATTGAAAATAATGAGGAATTACCAAAAGCATTCTTCAATTGTGACGGTGAAGCATTGCAGCGCAGCTTGCCGGCGTGTAAAGCAATAATGCGGTCACCCAAGATATCAGCCTCCTCTAAGAGTTGTGTAGTAATGATCATGGTTCGTCTACCACGGAGTGTCTTGGAAACAGAACCAAATGTTAGGATGATGTACAAATATTGACTAGGTAAAGTTATGTCATTAGGAGTTTGAGCTAAGCTGCAGCTTGTAATGGCTATCACGCAGAATACCAGCATAAAGTAGCAGCCAAAGAGATTTAAATATATATATACTATAGAGCGGACATTGAGAACATTTGCATTAGCGATAACGCTAAGTGATCTTAACGGTCAGCAGCCGTAGAGTCTACATTACCTGAGGACGCCTTGTGTAGAGGCGAAACACGTATCATATTATCGTCGATGGTGTGTCTTTCCTGGAATATTGGTGTTGGGAGTAGTAGTGCCGGGAGTAGTGGTGCTGGGATTAGTGGTGACGGGATTGGTGCACGCAATTGAGGGAGGGCGGGAGGTGCTCTTCAATTCAGGTAAGACACATCATTATATTTAGTTAGCGGAGGGTTGCAAATTAATTAATATCTTTATTATAATGGATTTACGCAAAAAAAACGCCTGATTCTATCAATTATCTGAAACCCAACAGTTCGGATGTCAGCACCTGCAACATCAAATCAATGGGCAGGGCCATTTTCATGATAAGAACGCAATTTTCCTCGATATTTATTCTTCAATTCTTCGAGTAGTATTTTGATTAATGATTTATTATAATCTCCAGTTACGTACTCTTTTACTTGAATAATCGATCATGAATGATTTCTTATATTTACGCGAACGCAAATTTTAATCAATAGTCGATCATTAAAATACCTTTGGCATCCCAGAAATAAATCGTTATTTTTCCAGAGGACACAGATACGAGTACCTTGAATATCTTGACGACGGTCTTTTACACACCTTGCTTTGGTTTTTCGTCTGCAGGTCAAAACAGCATAGTTTTTTGATTAATGATGTGTAATTATTTCCGGTTATGTACTCCTTTACTTAAATAGTCGATCATTAGAATACCTTCGGCATCCCGGAAACAGTCATTATTTTTCTAGAGGACACAGATACTTTGAATATCTTGATGACGGTCTTTTACACACTTTGCTTTGTTTTTTCGTCTCTGGGTCAAAACGGTGTACCCACATTTCATTTACAGTTATGAAACGAGCACAAAATAATCTAGATCTTCTTCAATTATAGCGAAATTTTGCTTTGAAATGTCGACTCTTGCTTTCTCTTAGGCTGAATTTTAAGGTATAAGATAAAATAAACTGAATTGTTCCTAACTTAAGTGAGTAAAAAGGTTCATGTATATAGTGCATTCTATTGATCGACAGATGGCGCTATTGGATTTATGTACGCACTATTAAATGTATTCTGCTGTAGGCCTTAATTAGCCACTTTTTTTTTAAAACTTCATTTTCCTGCACTAATATCACCAGTTACATTCAGAAGTGAAGAGACGGTACTTTGACTGAGCCTTAAAACGATACTGCAAAAGACTTACAAAGGATAAACTGCGAACGTTGCTTGTGCACACATACCTCAAAGACTTTGTAAAAGAAAGGAAGAATGGACGTAGGTTAGAAATTATTAGATAAAGTGAGATTTGAAATCTTTGGTAAGGCAGTAACCTAATCTGTACGTCACAGTGAAGCAAAATCTCCAGAATCCAAGAGGACGTTAATGATGTGCACGGTAACTGGGAAGAGATTGTCAAGTACATAGATTATCATCTGTCATCTTATATTGCTGCAAACTTCGGGATTAGATTTAATGGGAAGGATCGTCTTCTTGGTCTCATCTTTCGCTTAAGGATAAAAGTGGAAGATATCAATTTCGAGACGAGGTAAACCCATTAAGTGTTCAAGACCCTTGGTCTCGCGTACAAAATGAGTATTAAAAAATTATCATCATCCAAAGTAATCGTTGTTTGAAACTCACAACGTTGCTAATATTAGCAGGGGAAAAGGATGAGACGTTACTAAGAATAAATCTGCATTTGGCGTTGCGTATCACCTGATTGCAACTATTTCTTGCAATTTTACAGAGAGTCTAATTTTGATCACTATTATCTATTTATATTTGCCGAAAGTCGGATTCTCTGTCACGGTGCAACTTGACTATTTTATGAGACCATACGCTTACGTCATTTAGTCCTACAACGAAAGCTTCTATTCCATTCACCTGTTACACTCTATTTTTTCCAGATATTAAAAAATCACCATATGTGATATTTTTAACGTCGTATGACGTTTTTAACGTTAATATCAGAATTCAGAATACTAGCGTAAAATAGTAGCCTAATTCTGCTGTGTTTCGTATGGTGAGTGTAGACTACCAGCGACCCTTTTCACTGGAAACGAGGCATTCCATCTTGGTCCTCATGGATGACAACGCATCTGCATTTTTATTCGAAATCGACGATAGATGTAGATGTCTATGGGCCACAGCAGCAACTTACCGTTAGGTGGACCGTGTGCTCGTTTGTCACCCTTATTCTAAAAAAAACTTTTTTCAAAAAAAATACATTTATAAAAGATTGAATTTAATGAAAAAAAATTAATTTGCAAATTGTATGTTGTTTTATTATCTCTGCATTGGCCGAGTAGTAAAAGAATTGTCAAAGACGCCGCATTACCGATACGCGTGAGAGTTAGAGGAAATAAAACCACATAAAATTTGCAAATTAATTTTTTTTTCATTAAAATTAATTTTTTAAATGTATTTTTTTTTTTTGAAAGAAAATTATTTCTATACGGATACCGATTCTGATACTACTTAACGGGACCCACAGGCTTTTGTTACATGTTGTATAAAAAAATTACATGAATTCTTAGGAGATTTCTGGAAGTAAGAAAGGAAAATGAGGTCATGGTAGAATACAAGAGGAGGAGCAGAGGTAAGGATTAAATCCATTCATCTTCAGTTTAGTGTCTTTAGTGTTAGTGTCTTTAGTAGGCTACACTACATTTCTAACTTAAAAATTATTGTTCACTATTCGCATAGAAATTTTGTTTTTGTATGATTGTTTAATGTTTTTCCAAAATTAATACTTCTCTTCAAAACAAATTTCGCAGGGTTTTAACATTTTTTATTGAAATTATTTCACAAACAAAAAGCAGTGATATAAATGTCTTAACCCAACACGCTACTGCTAATACTAAAAATCGGAATAATGCAAGTAATGTTCCTCTTAGGGTTCCGTAGATAATAAACAAGGAACTCTTGTAATGAAATTCCGTTTTTCCGTCCGTCCGTACGTCCGTATTAATCACGCCTATTAAACTTTAAAATAAAATCTTATAAAAAACATTTTTTTTTCTCGCTTTACCTGTATGGGTACTCCCCACAGGTACAGGGAGATTTTTTCTGCCTATTTCATCATGTGGGGTGTCGTTGGACAGGTCCTTTAAAAATATTGGGTATATGGTATAATATTTTTTGATTAATGATACTATTTGCGAAATATATAGCTTTAAAGTGGTATTTTATTAGAGTCATGTGAAACCTCTACCAAACGCACCCCCTACCAAAGAAATCCTTGTATTTGGATAAAAAAATGCACGGTAGTAGTAGGTATAATGAATTTAAAAGAAAACTATCACAGCTAAACGGGCTTATCAAGTTAACGAACAACAGTCAACGAACTTATAAAATATACTTGGATAAGTAAAAATTTCACTACAACTCCATATAAAATGAAATAAAACTAGCTGCATTATAACTTTGTAATATTATTGTAATGCATTACTATTAAAACTTTACTTTTTCCTTTGTGGGATAGGCAGAGAGACAAATCCTGGCATACCACTTTCCCTCGCTGAGTGAACTTAATCATATGATAGAAGTGAAGGACCGCATCTCAAATCCATAAGTCATCACTAGCACCACACCCTGGTTGCACAATCTTGTTTTGAAGTTTTGAGGTACACCTGACGAGATATATTGTAATCGCCCAGGAATCCACTTAATATTTACCGCACCTATTGTAACGGGCAATCACGACACCCTTCCTCTAAATTGTGCCTGGCCCAACACGTACTTGGTCAGTTTTATCTTTTTGAAATACAGCAAACAAGAATTGAACAAGAAAATCTCTTAGAATGTGAAAGATTGTGTAAATTTAGAAACTTAACTGTCAAGAAAAAAATTTACCGGGCTAGTTTTTTATTCCTATATTTGTATTATTATTAACACTCAATACAAAAGAGTTTGCTAATTTTATTTTTAAATATTTTTAATGTCATTCTTCGAAAAGTAATAGTTTTTGGATATGTTTAATGTTAGTCGTTGAAGTATCGCAAACTAAGGCATTATGTAATATTTAATAATATCCTATACTTTAATAGTGCAATTCTGATATATATATATATATATATATATATATATATATATATATATATATATATATATATGTATAATCAATGCAATGAATTTCTCAAATATGAATGAAATTTTGTTTTTAGATAAAATTTTAACTTCCAAGGTTATCCAGAAAGGTACCTATACCTTAAGGTAAAGTATGTTCGTCATGCTGAGTTTCCCAGAAATATAATATTTTTTAATAAAACTAAAATGACAAATCGTCTGATGAAGTCAACGATCCGTCCCCCTCGTGCTCTAATCCGGAATCCCGAAACCATTCAGCTTGAGTTACGTAACCGCTTTCACTGCCTAGAAGATTGCAATGCAGTGGACGATATGAATAACAAGCTCGTGAAAACTGTCCATGTGCTCGGAGCTAAGTTCTGCAAGACCCGCCGGAGAAGAACACAAAAACTCTCCGATCACACTCTTAATATCATGGCTGTTAGACGGGAGATGAGGCTGCAATCGTCAACATATTTGACAGCATACAGGCAACTGAACAGACATATCTCCAAATGCATGCGGCGAGACTTACGCAACTTTAATACTGCTCGTATTAAAGAAGCAATCGAGCGGAACCAAGGCTCCAAAATCTTTGCCAGAGATCTGTCTGCCAGAAAAAGCCAACTGTCAAAGCTGAAGACTGAGTGTGGCAGCATTGTTTCTGGGACACCAAAGATTTTGAGTGAGATTGAGAGGTTCTATGGGCAGCTGTACACATCATCGTTGGAGCCACACGCAAGTGTGAGTAACGATCCAAGAGCAAGTCTTATCCGACACTATTCTATTAACTAAGCTCTTCAATTCCGTCCTCCATGGTGGCACTACTCCGGAGGCGTGGAGCATAAGTGCGGTGGTCTTGTTCTTTAAGAAAGGCGACAACGCTCTCTTGAAGAACTACAGACTGATTTCCCTTCTGAGCCGCCTTCTGTGTCGCACGCAGACTCGACGACTTCCAGCCTCCCGAATAAGCCGGTATCCGAAAAGGCTTCAGTACCATAAACCACATACATACCCTGCGGCAGATTGTACAGAAGACCGAAGAGTACAATCTGCCACTTTGCCTGGCGTATGTGGACTATGAGAAAGCCTTTGATTCCGTCAAAATTTGGGCGGTGCTACAGTCCCTTCAGCGGTGCCAAGTTGACTATCGGTATATCGAAATGCTGAAGTGTTTATGCAGTAGGGCTACGATGGCTATCCGAGTACAGAACCAGAGTTCGAAACCTATCCAACTGCAGAGAGGTGTAAGGCAGGGTGACGTTATATCACAGAAACTCTTCACCGCTGCGTTGGAAGACGTTTTCAAGCTACTGAACTGAAAAGGATACGGTATTAACATCTATGGCGAGTACACCACTCACTTTCGATTGCCGACGATATAGTTCTTATGGTAGAATCGCTGAAGGACCTTAGCACTATGCTCAATGACCTCAATGGTGTCTCTCAACGGATAGGTCTTAAGATGAACATGGACAAAACAAAGATCATGTTTAATGTCTTTGTCACACCTAAGCCGGTAGTTTTTGGGAGCACTATGCTCGAAGTTGTTGACGAGTACGTTTACCTGGGACAAATAGTCCGACTAGGTAAGTCCAACTTCGACCGAGAGGTCAATCGACGGATTCAACTCGGCTGGACAGCGTTCGGGAAATTACGACACATCTTCTCGTCAGGTATACCTCAATCTCTGAAAACTAAGTATACAACCAGTGCGTGTTGCCAGTGATGACTTACGGATCTGGGACGTGGTCCTTCACTGCTGGCCGTATGAGGACGCTCAAGGGCGCTCAGTGAACTATGGAGAGGGCTATGCTCGGAGTTTCTCTGCGTGATAGACTTAGAAATGAGGATATCCTTAGTAGAACCCGAGTGACTGACATAGCCCAACGGATTAGTAAGCTGAAGTTGCAATGGGGCGGCCATATAGCTCGAAGAACCGATAAACGATGGGGAAGAAAGGTTCTCGAGTGGTAGCCTCGTACCGGTAGGCGTAGTGTAGGGCGACCCCCACACTAGATGGAGTAACGACCTGGTAAGACATGCAGGAAGTCGATGGATGCAGGTGGCTTAGGACCGTGCTTTGTGGCACTACTTGGGGGAGGCTTATGTTCAGCAGTGGACTTGTGAAGGGCTGTAATGATGATGATGATGATGAAAATAACAAATGACCTTAAAACTTTTCGGTGTTAAATAGCCATTGCAATTCATAAATACCTGTAGCCACATTAAAAAGAAGCGTACAGTTGCGTTGTCACCTCTAAAATCTAAAGTTAAATGCCTATAATAAATAAAATAAGATGGTGGGTAACATACCAACCCAGATGTACACCCAGACCGAGAACGACTACCTAATAATACTACCACGAAACGCGGCTGATTAGTGATATGATATTACTATAATGGAGGTTACTTTTCATCTCAGCGGACGGTGCACGAAAACCTTTGCCGTTTTAATTTCTGTATGAGATATTATGATCTCTCTGATTTAACTACACAGAAAACATACCCAAATGATTCAATGATCTTCCGTCTTATTAAAATACGGAATGAGTGAGTGTTTCGTACGTGAGTGCCTTCAAAACATTCATTTCAAACTGTCACTTAGTTTAATTTTCCATACTAAAAGTTAAAAACTTTGTGCTTACAAGCAACATATCCCAGATTTCTCTCCGGGATTCCACATCAAGCCCGGATGTAGGATCGTCCAGCAGCAGTACACTTGGATTCCCACAAAGGACGCAGCCAATTTGCAACCGCCGCAACGTGGCTTCAGACAACTTAGACGTAGTCCATGATGCCTTCTTAGACAAGTTCAGCTGACTCATAAGTTCTTGAGATGATGTTTTTGCTTCATTTAAATTCTTACCACTGATCTGTATCAAAAACGTAATTTTACAAAATTGTTATTTTGAGTTTATGGACAGAAGTTTTAATTTTAAAAGAGTAAATATATTTTCACACTTGCTAGATTTCAACCTTTCCTATTCAAAATTACTATTAAATATTAAGTTAGTATTTGGAAATATAACAAATTTAAATATTAAGTTAATTTTCTGTCCATTTTTTAAGAGTTGGTTTAGCTAAATAAGCAAAAGAAGTCACTGTCTTCAATGGATGGTGGTAAAACTACTTGCGAGATATTTAACAATAGCTTCTCCATTTTGTCCGCACGTTTGCGATTACGTGGAAACGGGAGACACTTTTATCGAGAAGAATAATGTGCATGCAATTTAAATTAACAATATTTATATCAACGATTACCATAGTGAAGAAAATCAAATGCTCTTGTACTGTGAAATCATTTATAAAGAGGTTATGTTGAGGGCACATTCCAATTCTTTTCCTCAGATTTGCCTGCTGTAAAACCGTGTCAAAACTTTCAACGTAAACGTTGCCAGAAGATTGCTTTAACATTCCTAAGAAAACAAAATTAGGCTTGTTAGTGTACTATTAGAAACTAAATTAGTCAAGAAATAAAATTAATAAACAAACTACATCTTACATAAATGGCAGGTTCTCAAGGTGAGGAGAACAAAACCATACATCTAGATGTTCGAGTTGCAGGCTTGATTTCAAGTTTTTCAAAGTAAATCAACATGACTGTGAATCATTTAATCCGAATGGTATAGTAATTTTAATTGGAATGTCATTTGGATTTAACAATTTGTGAATTACTTTAGGCAGACAAAATTAATTAAAATAATTTAGCCATTAAACCAAAGCTATATGTATATATATAGTATATATATATATATATATATATATATATATACTAGGTGACTATTTTTACCTAGAAAAAAATAAGGTGTAACGGGGGAACGGACAAACAACAAATAAAAACAAAAATTTTAAATTAAATAAATAAATCAAGTAAAATCTATCGAATTTCAAATCATATCCACCCTACTTTAAGAGTGACAATAAATTAATAAATTTAGTAGGCAGGGTCACAGGCTCAAAGACAAAGCTACCCGCGCCCGCGCGCTCTCAACTCTCTTCAGTTACTTGTGGTTAACTGAGGCGTGACGTCGCGTCGCCGTCGTACTGGTGTTTTGCCCTAAATATATCTTAAATATGTACTCTTATGTCGAGTATGCAACAATGAGGAGCCAATTCGGCTCGGAAATCTACAAGGAATGTACTGAGAGCATGGTAGATATGGAGCTCATTACGAACGATCTGTACACGCATAAGTGGATAGCCAATTGTGTTCTGCTGTGTGCTGTGAACTAGCCGGCAAGATCACCATACCTAACACCTCTAGATTTTTTTGTGGGCCGACCTAAAATAATAAGTGTACACAGAAGAAGCACAAAGTGTTTGTGATTTAAAGCAGCGTAAAATAGACGCATTTAATGTGATAAAAAGTAATAGACAAACGCTGCGAAGTTTAACAAAAACTTTACATTTTGACGTTTTAAACAATTACTACGATATCGCTAAATAGTAAATAACAATAATGTAGTATAATTTTGTAAATATCAATCAATGTAGTTTGTAATTAAGTTTATTTCGATCTTTCAAATACGCCAAGATGTTGTATTATAAGGTAGGCGTATTTTTTTATTATTATTAGGAAATGTTTATCAATTAAATAATGAAAGATAACATTTAACATGTAATTCTACTCAACTACAGTTTATAACGGTCCTAAGCCCGTAAAAGTATGAAGGAAAGATCAAAATCACAAAAATAAAAATCAGAAACTGAAGGTAATTCAACTACTTAACATTTTCTGATTCGCATTTTTTTTGCTATTTACAAAAATGCACACGGCGACGGACACGCGACGGAATTATTTATTGAAAGAGTAGCAAGTGCTGCTATTTCAAAATATCTTTCTTTCATCCACCATGTATTTTACCAATAACCAGTGTATGCTGATCTCGCATTAGTAGGCAGTAGATATTAGTTACTGCCTACTACTGAAAGGTCCACTTTAAATATTTTAAGATTATTGATATCATAGGCTAAACCACCACCAACCAACGGCTTAACGTGCTTTCCGAGGCACAGAGGTGAGACATCGCCAACTTCCTAAATTCGCGGAACGGAAAACTCAATAAATTGATTCTTTTGTTACAACCACTAGGCCAACGAGAAATAAAAAAAAATAAAAAATCAAAAGAATAAATAATAGAAATATTTTTTTTTGGTAACATAAGGCGTGGTCAGCCCATTCTAAAAATGTTGGCTGCAACGATGTGTCGGTCGCTCCATTCTACTCGGCTGCCTGTCATCTACATAACCAAAGATGTGCATGCGTCTCGCTCGCACTTACAACTATCTTTCACAAGCGATCGTAGCCTATTTTAAGTTTTAGGCTAACGCCGTAGGATAAATTGTTTTTAGTATTTTTTTTGTATATTCGAATTTTTTAAAATAAGACTAGTTATTACCGATTTTATCGCGTATATTAACTTTTTTATATTCCCGATGTTTCAAATAATTTACAGCACCCGTGGTTAAGGGGGGAACTGAGATGTTCAACTTTTAGATGTCATAGTTAACCGCGTTTACCTAAGAAGTCACAATTCAGAAATTTTACCTACCTAGTTGTATTTTACAAATACTTTCGAGGATGCCACAATTCCACTTACAAAAAACACCATATTACTTTCCAGACGGTAAAAATAGTGACTCAGTATATATATATATTTGACCATTGTTTAAGGTGCTACCGTAATATCACGAACTATTTGTGATTCTGATCATCATTAAAACAAGAATCATTCTTAAATTTCATCAATTATGTAATGTTTGACTATGACTACAGTCTATCCAGTCCACAGTGCCAATATACTATCGCAAAGTAGTCCTTAGCCACTTGCTTGCATCTTAACATGTGGTTAGCGTAAAATTAAATGTTTGATATTATATATTTTTAGTCAATAATTTAAAAGATAAGAGAACATTGAAGTGGTTTAATACAATCAAAATAAGTACCTGGTAGAAAAAAGTACTCGATTCGAGTTACGATTTCTTTTCTATCCATAAATAATTATTTTAAAAATAATAGTTTTTAATTGTTAGTAATAACAATTTATTAAAACCTGCAATAATAGACAAAAGCGTTGTTTTTCCTGCTCCATTATGTCCAATAAGTACTGTGATCTCGTTTTTATAAAAATTTAAAGACACTTTGTCTAAAGCAATGATATTGGTGCGGGCAATCTTGAAAATCTGTAATAAATAAGTAATCTTACTAAACTTTTCTTCTCTACCTATTCGTTCCTAAGCATTATTTTCTGATGTGTTTCATACATTCGAGAAAGATTTGACTTGACAATTTTATTAATTCACGGATACATGAATTTCCATAGTTTTAATTAGAAGACTTGCAGACTAAACGAGATTGAAGCAAATTTTTAACACCTTAAAACAACAAGGCTTCAGTGCGAAGGATTTCGTACGAACTTCTGAAAGGAGGTGCAAAATCGGTTACAGGTACATACTAAAAGTCCTTCAGCATTTCAGAATCTTCCTTCATAGTGACACTACTCCGAAAATATGGATCAGAAGTGCGATGGTATTGCACTTTAAGATTGGTGACAACGGTCTATTAAAGAATAACTAAACGATTTTGTTTTACTCAGTCGCGTCCAATTCCTGTTTTCGAGACTGCCTTAAAATCTTCTCACACGCGTCTGCGAAGACTTCTTGCCGCCGGATAAATTCCTTCCTGATTTGTTTTCACCTGTCGCCACTTACATTACCCAAGCGACAATATAGGATCTAAATGATCTTACTGCGCTTCTACACAGTATTAAATTGTGTAAAAATCAATTAAATTCAATTAAAATTACCTTTTGCACATTAATAACAGATACTGCCACTTCTAAATCATCTGGAGAGTCTACGAAATATTTTTCGTAGGACGGGTCGTAACTTCCTTTGATACGAATATTACCCTTTGTTATATATGCACGCTTCATCCAATATTCTTTCTGAAAGAATTACATTTATTTCAATCTTATTCAGATAAAGTAAAACATATTTTAGTATGTTTTTGGGTTTACGGAATTTGTCAACATTTTTGAAACCCGTGTTCAATCCTCGCCGGTAAAAATAATAAAATTCCTCGCCGGTACAAATAAAAAAATATCCTCGCATAATACAAATTTCAATTTAAGTGCCGATTTAACACGTGTTTAGCGGTGAAAGAAAGGGTCTTGAGAAAGCGTGCATGCCTAAGGAATAAACTATTTCATGGAAGTGTGAATTGAATACCGCCAGCAAATATCAGGCAGTGAAGCAGAGCAGTTGCTCCGTAATCCTCTCGGAAATGTGAGGAGGTCTGTGCCCTAAAATGTATAACACTTACTTTTAACATTCTAATTAAAGTCTAAAGCCTGAGTAAAAAGCGTGTGCATTAGAAACATACTGTAATGCATGAGGCTGCTTGCCACTGTTAATACTTATCAGAACCAGCTGAATATTATGTCATGAAATTAATTTAAATATATTTATTTCTTCAGCGTAGGAAAATAAATTTCGTTTGTAAATGGTGCCTCTGAGCGGAGAAGAAATGTCAAAAACAATTTTGCAAAAATTCCTTTTTTGATTTATAACATATTTGATAAAGAAAATTTATGATAATTGAACCTAATATAACATACTTGAAAAAGAAAATTCCACGGTAATTCCACACCATACTTTCCCGGCCTCAATTTCTTCAAAACCCAGGACAGTATTAAGAAAAGGAAGATCTGAATAAGTTGCATCGCCAAAGACGTTCTTACGCTTCCAGAGCTAAGAAACCTTCGAGACATGTAATTTTCCGACCAATTATTGAAATTCGTGCCAAAAACTGCAAAAAATTATTATTTTAATCATTAATTACAGCTTACCAATAGTCCATTAGTGACTGTTGGATACCAAACTCGGCAGGCAGGTTGGTAACCTCACTTTGATTATCAGAGTTATTGTTAGAAAGTTACTGCTGTCTACTCTGGTATTAATTTTTAATTGTTTTAAAACTGTCGAGATGGCTTTAATCTGGTTTCAGGAAGTTGACCCATTAACTGGTTATTGTTTTGCCTGGAGTATCTTAAACATTTCGTACATTTTCTGTAACACTTCTTAACCAACACTCTTAACTTAACGAATTATTCGGTATTTAGATCGTTTGAAATTTAGCATGATTTGTTCAACATTAAATGTCTTTATATGAGCATCCCATATAATTAATTTAGTAATATGGCTCTCACTCGGCATAATTATTGGGCCTCTTGTTATAGATCAATTAAGCACGGTGAATATGGCCACCAACTCTTAACACCCCATTGTCGTCAATAATTGGACAAAGAGAGTGAAGGTGGTTATTTTTGCCAATATATCCCTGTTTTTATCATTTGAATCTCCTTTAAAAAATATTCTGCCTATTTTTGACACAACATTGAAGAATTTCGTCCATTTCTTTTACACTAACAATTTTAGAAAATTTTCTCTGATCTCTAAGTAGCTTTCACTCTAAAACTCTTATACATACAGCTAGTACTTTTAAAGTTTTAGATAAGCTCGAAAAAGCTTCTTCACGGCTTTTCTTTACTGTAAGAAAATGTTTGATTAGTCTTTTTTCTTCTTTTGTTATAAATTTTGTTTTAGTTCGTATATATTGAGTCATCTTTCCCTATAGCTACGAGAGGACAAGCCATCACAAGTTATGATCAAGAATACGGCTTACGGATATACCTCTTGATGCACCGTCTGATGTATTTTCGTTTGTGTTGACGTGACTCCACTAATCTTTGTCCAATATAGTCAAAATCTCTGAGACTCGGTTGCTAACGAATGTTGACCATCAGCTAGGCTCACTGCTAATCCCCACATTTGAATCAGACCAGGCATATAGATTTTCTACACCACCTTTACCATATCGTTATTAATTTTGAAAAGTAGTGCTTGTAATCCTTTACTTTCTTCTTTCATGTCTTTTAATAAAGCTTGACAGTTCGTGTTTCATTTTTGCAGTATAAATCCGCCATCGCTTATTAAGTTTATTATTCGGTCATAAATTTCTTTAGCTTCATCTATGGATTCCCAACCGGAAGGTAAATCGTCCACATAATAATCATATGTTATTTTTACCACTACGAGATACATTGCTTGTTCGTCTATGGCTAGCTGTTAAATGGATTTCGTTGCCAAGTATGGGGCACAAGCGGTCCCGAAGTTAAGTCACAATAGTTTGTAATGTTGTATAGGTTGCTCAGTGTTTGGTCTCACAAAATTGTCTGATAGTCTGTGTCTTCGTCATTTACGCGTACTTAGCGTTACATTTGATTTATGTCAGCGAGTATACATATTGGATGTAAACGCCACCTTATTAGAATGTGATGAAAATCCTGCTGAAGTTTAGGGCCGACAAGTAAGTTGTCATTTAAAGATATGTTATTAACACCTTTACAGGAAGAATAGTATTCGAAATGCTCGTTTGTCACCCTATCCCATAAAAAAATAAAAAAATTAGACCATGAATCGAGAAGACTGTGGGAAGTACAAGTTTGCCAAATGGAATCTGAAAAATTAGAATCATCTAGCAAATTTTCTTGAGGCCAGACTCCGAGCATGCGAAATGATTGATACAGAAAAAAATAACACAAAAATGTATAATATTAGCAACCCCAAACAAACTCATAAACAAACATCGTTTCATGCAACTATATCAGAAGAAAAAAAGGACTTGTGAAAATAATTGTACAATATGCTCAGGACAACATTTACTATATGAATGTAAACAGTTTGAAAAACAATCTCCGACTGAAATAATAGAATTTATTCTATCACAAAAACTTTGTTTCGTTCTAAACTTGAGTACTATCAAGCCACATGCTGTTGACGATGTGGCAGATGGCATCACACATTGCTCCATATTGACAGATTCAACGACTCCAACAACAACATGAACAAGAGTCCTGAAACAAGTCAAACACAATAATCAACAAATCAATCGGAAGTTGAAGAAAATATGGTAGCCCATTTAGCGAAGCAAGAGTCTGAAATTAACGTTTTATTGGTTACGGCGATTGCCAAAGTACAATCAATAAAAGGCTACTCTCAAATGATCAGATTACTAATTGATCAAGGCTCTGAAGCATTTTTTGTAACCGAAGCCACAGTACAATCACTAGGTCTCCAACGCTTCTCAGTTAATAGCTTAGTATCACGTGTTGGAAACGGACAAATAAGAGTCAAGCATATAATTCAACTAATTTTAGAATCATTGCAATATTCTTAGTTTTCTGTTCAAATGAATGCCTATGTTTTGAGTACCTTGACATCGTTTCTATCGTCTACTGAACCAAAAATCCTTAACTGACTTGATATTGAAAGCTAGCCTTTAGCTAATCCAAAATATGGTTCACCTGCAAAAATACATATGATTCTGGGTGCCAATATTCACTGTGAAATAATACGAGAAGGTTTAATCAAACACCCATCTAAACACGGACCTTCAAGGAAGAAGATCATATCGCTTTCACTCGGCTATCAATCTAATTAGATCATACAATAACTACCTTACGCCGGCTCGGCTACGGGGCGAATTAGATCAGAAGTACTGCCCTATGAATTATTTTTTTAATCTATTCTTTCGTTTTAAACAAAACCAAAGACACTATGCAATAGATAATAGTATCAAAGACAAAGATATGCTCTTTTATTTTAAACCATAACCTGGCAATGTTTCTTAGAAAAAAAAAAAGAAATCACTCTGAACTTTCGGCGTTCCACGTGTCGCTTTGATGAAGGTGCTCCGTCTTTTTTATAGAATTTTGTATTAGTGCCTGGACTAAAAACGAAAGTATTATACTTTTTTACATTTCTTGTAATATAGTAAACACTTAGATATATAATTTGTGGTATAAAAAGTGAAAAGTAAATTGCCAAAAGTACTTCAAAATCTGGAAGGCCAGTTTTGAAGGTTGGTTCATTAATGTGTTATTTATCAAATTCTCATTTATTTTTAGTGTAAAATATGTATTTACGTGGTAGAGCCATGCTGCAGTTATATTAGTAGTATAGTTGTAGCACAAATGGGTCGGCTCGACCGGGGAAGGACCACGCTCTCACAGAATACCAGCGTGAAATAGTAGCTTAATGCTGCTGTATTTCGTATGGTGAGTGTAGAGAACCGGAGACCCTTTTTACTGGAAGGGAGGCATTCCATCTCAGTCCTCACGGGTGACAACGCATCTGCATTTTGATTTGTAATGGAAGATAGATGTAGATGTCTATGGGCCACAGCAACCACTTACCATCAGGTGGACAGTGTGCTCGTTTGTCACCCTATTCTAAAAAAAAACCCTGCGCCACGCCTGCAGTAACATCACACCAAGACGAGTGAGTTTCATCGACATGAATACACTGAGGACAGTCACACAGATACTTTGAAACAAGTCAATTACTGATGGAGATATGTTAAGGGAATACATAAGTAGACAGCAGCAATAGTACACAAATACACAGCAGCATAAGTAAGTAAGTAAGTAAGTATAAAATTTCTTCTCTCTACCACATGTATAAGGATGATGTCCAAATTTACATCCAGTTAACTCTTGAAAATTTGCCGAATGCAATCGCTACATTAAACAATGACTTAAATATGATTAATGAGTGAAGTCAATCATATGGCCTAATTGTAAATCCTAAAAATTCACAGGCTATCACTTTTGGTAGCCAGATCTTTATCTCAAGAATTGACTGGTTCTCCATACCATCACTTATTGTATTCAAGAGATCCCTTCAAGAATCCCTTATTTTGAAAATGTCAAAAATCTTGGTGTTTTCCTTGATAGTTTAGTTGAACTTTATGTATGCATGAGCGCTGGCTGCTCTCCGCCCTCTTTCTTGAAAATGGGTGAGCGTATAGAAAAAAAGTTGACAGAAAAGTTGTGGCAAACTTTTTTATCTTAACTTTTATAATAAGTGTTGAAGTGATTACAACCATAGAAAGGGATATAATTGCAAAAACCGATTTTCGTGACCTTTGACCTTGAATAACTAACGACGCAGACGCGAGATAATATGAGACTTTTGGGACAACTTTTAGAATGCCAAAATGAAACTGTACACGATTTTTCAGCTTCTTATCTCAAATTCCGAGGTGAAACCCTAAAGTGACTGGACCATACTTGTCTCAATCGTTCAAACATCGTTAGAATAATTTATGTGATTATGTAGTTTTTGTAATTATATATATATATATATATATATATATATATATATATATATATATATATATATGAGTGTGTGTATGTTTATGTATATACGTATGTATATGTGTATTATATGTTTTTATGTATTAGTTATTTTATTGCATGTATTGATATTATATTATGTATATTTATATTGCACCACCTATTTTATTTTGCACCTATATTGCTTTATTCCTATACACCTTTGGTTGCCTGGAAGAGAGCGTTATGTAGCGATAAGGCCGCCAATCGTACATTTAATCTGCACTTTGTTATGTTCTTTGTAAATTTGTTTGTGGTATACAAAAAAGTATATTCATTCATGTAAAAAATGACTTTCAATATGTATTATGCAATAATCTATATTGAATAAAAATCATTGATTTAATTTTATTTCAAAGTCATAGAAAAATCAACACGCCTCTCATTAAAATCTTTCCAATATTACATGGTGACCCTTCCAGGTGGTGCGCTGCGTCAATTCAAGCGATAGCTGCACCCGAGGCTTGCATGTATTATAAAAAATTTACATTTTAAAAACACGTTTAAAAAAAGTAAAAAAATATCATACCAAATGAATGAAGTTATGGAGTGGGAACTGGATATGAAAAACAAAAATACTGAAGCAAATAACGAACTTGCGAAGTGGTCAAATTAATACTTATTTTAAAGAAGATAACATATATGCTATTAAACATTAAAATTTTGAAGATTTTAAAAGTATTCGGTGAAACATAATCTAGAGAGAAAGAGATCTAGAATTAATGAGATGAATGTAAAAAAACATAATGCAATCACAACACAGAAGGATAGATTATAGTCTATTTCAGTTATCGTCTATCGTCTCTGACGACAACCGTTGGATGATACGAGGTAGTGAATACTCCATTTCTATCGGCCGCAGCATCCATTTACCATAAAGTGGACGGAGTGCTCGTTTATCACCCGTATTCTATTTAAAAAAAAACTAAACTTAACTTAACTTTCTATGTTGCTGTTTTATAATTTTGCTGTGACCGATCAGCTTTTACTCCACCTGATCGCAAGTGACTCTTATAGCTTATGGGCTGCTAATAAACGATTTCAAACAAGCATATTACAGATGCATTACCATTACTTATATTATACTCGCTCCCTTCAAACCGGAATTCGCAGTGGGTGCACCATTGTTGCTTGACAAAAGCAATAGAATCTAGACAAGTTGTTGCAAAGAATTTTGGTAGGCTTCACTTTATACGACTTTATTAATTTACTTACGTCCAGTTTGCGTAATTAATTAACTTACCATCCGGATCAAATTGCGTAGTAATTAATTCCCCAGCGATCCAATACATCGGCATGTAAGGTATAAAACCATTTAAAAAGACGACAAAGAGATTGTTGCGTATAACAATATTACAAAAAATCCACGTAGCGATGTAAATAAACATTGAAAGTGACAGCGTGTGTACATCTGTAAAATCGAATGAAGTCATTATTAACATTTTAAATCAACGCTTGAGTTACAACGGCTCTATAGTACATTATCCTAAACTAACGAATTCTAAAAACTATAGAGTTCATATTCATACACTAATTCGTGCTTCCCTCAAGTGTTTTTGTAATGGTCTTTCTAATATTCAGAAAAAATGGAACACTCCTGTTACCACCTCGATGTTTTACACAGAGGCCGCAGCTTCCGAATGAAGATTTTCATCAATCATAAAATTTTAAATTATGTGGTGAGCCAAGAACTTCTACCGACACGCGCTGGCAAAAAAAAAATCCAAAAAGATTTTTGAATGTGCTCACTAAACTGTCGTCGTTAAAAATAATAAGTTATCATTTCATAAATTTTATTTAAAGTTCAAACTAGGTGACGGTACACAATATTTTAATATCAGATTTTTTATTCAAATTGTTCACTAGTAGTTCATTCATTCATTCATTCCAGCCTGTCAAAAGTCCACTGATGAACGTAAACCTCTCCCATAGATCGTTTCATAGGGAATTCACCATAGTGCCGCGGTTAGCAAGCGGGTAAGCGATTGCAGTTCTATATTATTTTGTTTTGTTGCTAGAAAAAGACTTCAGCCTTTTTTAACAGAAGCCTGTCATCAACGCAGAACAGGATTACTGTACGAGTGTATGCGCAAACAAAGGTGCACTCTCTGTTCTCTTACTCTCATATTCCGATGGACCGCAAACCGACACGACCGAAGAGAGATTAGGTGCAGAACGGCTTTTCGTGCTTTCCAGGGCACCAAGTTCAAACCCATTAAACTTTCTGAATCTCAGCTCCTAATGAGAATTTTTTAACGGAATATCTTAATCATCGGCCCGACCAGAGACTCAAACTTAAAAACTTTAAACTTTATACTTGGTAAAGCCATGCTGCAGTTATGGTAGTAGTAAGGTTGTAGCACTAATGGGTCGGCCCGACCGGGGAAGGACCACGCTCTCACAGAATACTAGCGTAAAACAGTAGCTTAATGCTGCTGTGTTTCGCATGTTGAGTATAATGAACCGGAGACCCTTTTTACTGGAAACGAGGCATTCCATCTTAATCCTCACGGGTGACAACGCATCTGCATTTGGATTCGTAATCTAGGATAGATGTAAATAATGGCTGCACCAACCACTTACCATCAGGTGGACTGTGTGCTCGTTTGTCACCCTATCCTATAAAAATTCCGGATCGGCATTTGCATTTACAAACACTACACGAGGGAGTCAAGGTGGTGGGACTTCTTTCCTGACTAGGAATCTGCCTGGGTAGGTAGGTGAAACCCGTTTGCCTGTTTTAGTTGCCAAATAGCAGTGCTTGCACTAAATTATTCCGGCATGAAGTGTATAGAGCTAGTATTTTTTTTTATAGGGTAGGGTGACAAACGAGCACACAGTCCACCTGATGGTAAGTGGTTGCTGTGGCCCATAGACATCTACATCTATCATCGATTACGAATCAAAATGCAGATGCGTTGTCACCCGTGAGGACTAAGATGGAATGCCTCGTTTCCAGTAAAAAGGGTCTCCGGTTCTCTACACTCACCATACGAAATACAGCAGCATTAAGCTACTATTTCACGCTGGTATTCTGTGAGAGCGTGGTCCTTCCCCGGTCGATCCGACCTATTCTTGCTACAACTATACTACTAATATAACTGCAGCATGGCTCTACCACGTTCTAAACGTCTAGTATAACCACAGGTCGTAAGGCATGCCATGTTAGTCATCAGTGAGCTTTTTTTATTTTGGCTGCAGTAGCCGCTTAACATCAGGCAGAGTGTAAGCTCGTTTTCACTTAAGTTTATATAAAGCAAAAACTCTCTTGGAAACGATATGGTATAAATACAAATTGTTAACTTCACTTAGTCAAATCTGTTAATATCTGTAACAGTCTAAGTAATCAGTCTAAGGACATTTTTAAACAATATTTCTCACCCGTCTTGAAAATGTAACTGCATGGAAAAGCCATTGCTATAACTGATGTGAAATGTAGAAACAGTGCACTAAATATGATAAAGGGTTCAGTTCTTGTCGTGCACTCAATTTTTTGACATAATATTTGATAAACCAAAGTGCCGCCTATGCTATAAAGTAGGCAGGCTGGCAATGAATTCAGGATTTCAGTTATTACAAGCATCGAAGGTGACACTCCTGCCATTTCAGTTAGCCTCTGAAAAACAATTTAAAAAATAGCGCTTGATTTAATACCATAATAAAAAGGCATTATATTTGGTACAAGTGGCATCATTGCCGCCTTTATTATATAAAAAAAGCAAGAGTTCGAGTTACACCAGCTAAACCCTTCTTAAATACGGGCATGGATTTTGCTGGCCCGTTTCATATCTTGATGTCTAGAGGAAGAGGAGCAAGGACAAACAAAGCATACGTTGCTCTCTTTGTCTGTATGTCGAGAAGGCGATTCACTTAGAATTAGTGGGAGATCTTACCTCAGATGCCTTCATCGGAGCCTTCAGAAAGTTCGTAGCTAGACGTGAAAGATGCGCTCACGTCTAGAGTGACCAAGGACGTAATTTTGTTGGGGCGAACAGGATACTAGCTGCAGAATGGGCTGAAGCCAAACTTAAATTCGACGGTCCAATTGCTGAGATGCTAGCAATGGATGGAACTGAGTGGCATTTCATTCACGCCTATAGCCCACACATGGGTGGACTGTGGGAAGCCGGAATCAAATCGATGAAAAACCATTTGAAATGAATAATGACCTCTCACGTAACGTACGAAGAGATGAGCACCTTGTTATGTCAAATTGAAGCTTGCCTCGACTCACGACCGCTTAACATATTAAGAGACACGGACACAGACAACATCCAACCGTTAACGCCTGGCCATTTCCTTGTCGGTGAGACACTTTTTTTTTGCGCCCGAAGTAAATATGGGCAACCCTCCGGAAAGCGGGGGAGGGAGGCGGTGAATGCTCATAGCATACCACGCAGCCGGCTGCGTGGTTATGTGGAGACTTTTACCCACTAAACACCGCCTTTTAGGAATTGGCTTAACGATCTGACTAGAGATCTCTAAGCCGTATACGAACGCGACCCTCCTTGGCAGAAAGGAGGGCGCAAGCGGCGAAAAGCCGCTTAGAGGAGTGCCTAACTAAGGCAGATTAAGGAATGTGTTATGTAGGCTCGGCCTGAGCCGCCAGGAGGCAGTTCAGGTCAGCCGAAAGCTTGTTGGGGGGACTCGGTGAGACACCTATTACGATTCCGACACCAGACTTCCAAAACATCCCAACAAGTCACTTATCAAGATGGCAGTACCAACAAAGATTGTTGATGGACTTTTGGCGTCGATGGCAACAAGAATACCTGTTGAGAATGCAACAGAGTCCGAAATGGCAAAGGAAGGTCAAGGGATTTGATATAGGTCACATTGTCCTCATAAAATCAGATAGTTTGCCCCCCGGTAAATGGATGAACGGACGCATTGTAAAAAAAACATCCGGGTTCTGACGGTGTCACTCGTGTATACAGTGTACAGTGGTGCTAGTGTCATGCAAAGATCTGTAAATAAGCTGTGTTACTTACCAATAGACATTGAATCATGATTTATTTTATTTATAACTAAGGAAAATTGTGTTTATCTATATTTTATATGTTTAATTGCGTACAGATTTTGTGTCTTTATTTTTTCTTTTGTGTTATCTTTGAATCTATTGCAATCAAAACGTTGTAACGTGTAATAAAATTGTTAAAGGGCTCATAGGCCCTTTGGTGGGCGGTATGTTCGTATATAATGATATATATGAGTGTAAGAGTGAGCGTAACTGTGAATACGTATGCATGTGTGAATAGGTTCAATATTTAAAGGCATAATTTGTAAACAGTTGCAAATAAATCATCACGTAGTAAACACGTCTTTCTGTGAGCACAAACTCTTACAAACGAAAGTGAACTCTAACATCTATTACACATGGACTTTTTTGTAAAATTAAAGTGACAAAAAAATTGTTTAACTTTATATTTGTAAGGAAGGAGGAGTATATGGATGCATTCTTACAAAAGTGTTAAAAGTAGCAGTAAATTAGCAACCAAGCAAAAAACTCTATGCCGGTACAGTAGACCTTCGATAATCCGGCCCCTGGCTAATCCGCACTCCCTTGTAATCCGACATGCCTTAAATAAATCCGTTATGGGGGGGGGGGGTGTTCTTCGCGAATACGTGGACAAACAGGTTGCATTTATTTCAGGCCATTGTCTCAGTTTAAGTGTAACTATGGGGTTGCAGCCTAGTGGACATTAATCATTTACTTAATTTCACATGATTTTTTTATTATTTAATATTTGATATGTAATTTGCCGGATTACAAGGTACACTTTTTCAAAAAGTTTCGGACTACCAGGTGGCTGTGGCAGTACTCTATAGTCCGACAAATTTGATAATCCGACACCGTCTTGCAAAAGGTTATCGGATTACCGGGGATCTACTGTATTTAGAGTTCGTTGCTATCAAGTAGACCACCACTACTAAAGCAAGGCATCAATTAGAATTTAAGAGGTTAATTAAGAAGAAATAAAATGTGCTGCAAATATGAATTGATAAATATAAGTCCTCGAAAGGATTTTTTATCCTTATAATTTTTGACAACCGCATCTTGTAATAACGTAAATCGTATCAATTTATATCGATAAATTATATCAATTTTTATTTTCCTAATAAGATAAATTTAAATTATTTATCTTATTAGGAACAAATGATGAAACTAAAATATTCCGACCTCATCATCATCATCATCATTACAGCCCTTCACAAGTCCACTGCTGAACATAGGCCTCCCCCAAGTAATGCCACAAAGCACGGTCCTGAGCCATCTGCATCCATCGACTTCCTGCATATCTTACCAGGTCGTCACTCCATCTAGTGGGGGTCACCCTACACTACGCCTACCGATACGAGGCTCCTACTCGAGAACCCTTCTTCCCCATCGGTTATCGGTTCTTCGAGCTATATGGCCGGCCCATTGCCACTTCAGCTTACTAATCCGTTGGCTTATGTCAGTCACTCTGGTTTTACTGCGGATATCCTCATTTCTGAGTCTATCACGCAGAGAAACTCCGAGCATAGCCCTCTCCATAGCTCGATGAGCGACCTTGAGAGTCCTCATATGGCCAGCAGTGAAGGACCACGTCTCTGATCCGTAAGTCATCACTGGCAACACGCAATGGTCCTCCGGCGATTCTGCTATTAAAACGATATCGTCGGCAAATCAAAGGTGAGTGATGTACTCGCCATTGATGTTAATACCGTATCCTTTCCAGTCCAGTAGCTTGAAAACGTCTTCCAACGCAGCGGTGAAGAGTTTCTGTGATATAACGTCACCCCGCCTTACACCTCTCTGCAGTTGGATAGGTTTTGAACTCTGGTTCTGTACTCGGACAGCCATCGTAGCCCTACAGTACAAACACTTCAGCATTTCGATATACCGAGAGTCAACTTGGCACCGCTGAAGGGACTGTAGCAACGCCCAAATTTCGACGGAATCAAAGGCTTTCTCATAGTCCACATACGCCAGGCAAAGTGGCAGATTGTACTCTTCGGACTTCTGTACAGTCTGCCGCAGGGTATGTATGTGGTCTATGGTACTGAAGCCTTTTCGGAAACCGGCTTTTTCGGGAGGCTGGAAGTCGTCGAGTCTGCGTGCGAGACGATTCGTAATGACTCTCGAAAACAGGACGTAGAAGCGGCTCAGAAGGGATATCGGTCTGTAGTTCTTCAAGAAGATGTTGTCACCTTTCTTGAAGAACAACATCACCGTAATTCTGCTCCACGCCTCCGGAGTAGTGCCACCATGGAGGGAGGAATTGAAAAGCTTCTGAAGGACTTCAAGTACCAGTGTTCCACCCGCTTTCAGAAGCACCGCTGTAATTCCATCCTCGCCTGGGGCCCTGCCGTTTTTAAGGTGCTGGAGAGACATTCTAATCTCGCTCAGACTGACGTCCGGGATACCATCGGAATAGTGTCGGATAGGACTTGCTCTTGGATCGTTACTCACACTTGCGTGTGGCTGCAACGATGATATGTACAGCTGCCCATAGAACCTCTCAATCTCACTCAAAATCTCAGGTGTCCCGGAAACGATGCTGCCACACTCAGTCTTCAGCTTTGATAGTTGGCTCTTTCTGGCAGACTGGCAGACAGATCTCTGGCAAAGACTTTGGAGCCTTGGTTCCGCTCGATCGCTTCTTCAATACGAGCAGTAATAAAGTTGCGTAAGTCTCGCCGCATGCATTTGGAGATCTGTCTGTTCAGTTGCCTGTATGCTGTCAAATCTGTCGACGATTGCAGCCTCATCTCCCGTCTAACAGCCATGAGATTAAGAGTGTGATCGGAGAATTTTTGTGTTCTTCTGCAGTGGGTCTTGCAGAACTTAGCTCCGACCGCATGGACAGTTTCCATGAGCTTGTCATTCATATCGTCCACTGCATTGCAATCTTCTAGGCACCGAAAGCGGTTACGTAACTCGAGCTGAAAGGTTTCGGATTCTGGATTAGAGCACGAGGGGGACGGAGCGTTGACTTCATTAGACGAGACCTCTCCAATTTAACGTTTAGGTTCAGTGTGCCTCTAACCATTCGGTGATCGCTGCCAGTTTTCACCCTTGCGATCACTGAGACATCACTGAACAGTTGGCGTCTGGTCGTCATAATGAAGTCAATCTCGTTTTTCGTCGAACCGTCGGGGCTCGACCAGGTTCACTTTCTGTGGGGCCGCTTCTGGAAGAAAGAGTTCATCATAAAGAGTCCCTCTTTCTCCATGAAGTCGGCCAGCTGCTGGCCCCTTGGGTTCCGTTGCCCTATTCCAAATTTCCCTACCTTCAGCTCGTTCTTTCTTGTGCCCAGTTTTGTATTGAAGTCTCCCATCAACACCGTGTAGTGGGTTTAGGAGGAATGCATGCCTCTGGAAATATCCTCATGCATTTCCTCCAACTCCTCATCGGGATATTTCGTCGTTGGCGCGTAAACTTGTATGACCTTCAGCGAATACCGTTTGGTGATTCTAAGTATCAGGTACGCGACCCTCGCCGACACACTCCCAATCTTTACAACGTTGTTGACGAGAGACTTGTGGACGATAAATCCGACACCTCCTCCGAATAGGTTAGATGGTCGCCCTCTCGGTGATAGAACAAGTTGCCGGATTCGAGAATCACCGTGTCCTCCTCCTCTCTTCGGACCTCGGATAATCCTATAATATTCCAGCGTAACTTGTCTATCTCTTCTTCCAGCTCAAGGATCTTCTCGTCAGTCCTCAGGGTACGTGCGTTAAATATTGTCAGGTTGAGTCGTCGTAGGTGGCAACCGAACCTCCACCGGAGATTCTTAGCACCCCCTGCCCCGCCGTTACCATGGTCGCCACCGTAGCCAGGAATAGCGGGGCCGCCGGGGACTGGGGGCCGTCTATTTGTGTAATTCTTCATGGGGGGTATATTGCCATAGTTGCCACGCTTGGTGAGCGGGTTGGCAACGGCAGTTTTTTCCGACCTCAATATAAATAAAATGAGAGCATTATCAATATTTTTGAATACAATTAAATTCCATTAAAAAACTACTCGGGTCATCAAAATCGGTTCACCCGAAAAAAAATTCTGAGGTAACGCAGATTAAAAAACATACAGTCGAATTGAGCACCTCCTACTTTTCGGAGTCAGTTAATAAGTATGTCGAAGATCGGAAGTTTGGAAACCAAATCGGTGTTTATGTTTGTGGAATAAAAAACAACGCGCTGTGGTTATTCTAGGATTAGAGGTTCAGGACTTCTGCAATCAACTTTAAACTAAGAATGCCATAAACGCCTTATATACGTTATGCTTTTATTCGACTCTCTTTACACTTCACGCTGGAACACAAAAGTGCAACGCTGCTTAGTGGTAATTTCATCATCATTACAGCGCAGCGTATCAAAAGTTTACCGATGAACAATCTTCCCCCATAGATTTACTCATAGGGGATACTTGTCACAGCTGCCACGTCTGGCAAATAGGTTGGCAGGTGCAATTTTTAATTTTTTTAATGTTAAGTTGATAATTTGATTTTAAGTAATAGGTAAGAGACTGGTACTTGCGCAGATGGACGACTGGAGAGAGAAGAAGTTCTACCACCTCGTGTGTTATTTACACAGATGCTTAAGGCAGCGCATGAATATGTATATTCCCAGTATATTGAGAATAAACGTTTGTACTAGTGTCTCGATCTCACATTCAAACTACACCCGTTTTTTGGATTAGTAGAAAAGTGAAGGGGCCTCTGAGACTTCGTCCATACTTAGTATCATAGCAAAATAAAGGCTTAATATTGTCTTTGAAAATTATAAAAATTTAGTCACTGATTGTTTTTAAAAGGGAGTTGCCGGAGACGCATATCCATGTACACCATGTAGATAGGTTGGTCTGATGCCTGACTTAAAGTACTGTAGTACAATAGTCCTATACATGGCAGGTAATCTTCATACAAGTTTTTAGAGCCTATCATAAATGACAGCTCCTTCAACTCCCATCTCTTCCTTCACATCTTTATCATTTTCTGTCAATGTTAAAAAGTCGTTATTTTATAAGAGTTTCAGAAGAGAAGAGATGACATTCAACATATACTTAATGATCGGGAAGTACACCCACAAAATAAAGTGAGCACTAATATTATGCCGTAGACCGCTTTTGCCCTAATGTTTAAATAACGGGACCTACATCTATAGACTCTGGTTTCGATGATGTTTTTGCTGTAACTCACAAAAGTTCTGCAGTAGTACGACGGTTGTTTTTGCACAACAAGACCTTATAGCGCATGTGTAATCTAAAAGTACCATATTTTATAACTACGATACCTGTATACCACTGGATTTTTCTTCATTTACTCGAATGACAAGGAATAGAAAGGACAGCAGTGGCGCTATTGGTACTGAAAGGAGAACAGCATACATTGTCACATAGTAATGTCCGTAAAACGCCCATTTTTTTTGACCAGTGTAAGACCTTCGGAACGGCTTAATTGTTATGTTCTGAAATCAAAGATCAGTATATTTAAATAACTTTTTTACGAATAAAGGTCCGTTTATATCTACAGACATTGAGCGTGCCAGACACATGCCAACCAAATAAATATTTTTCTATTCAGCATTTACTAGCCGGCACAGGCCGTGCCTGGTCAGTATTCGCGGAAAAAATATTTCGCCTGCGCGATTCATGTCCGTATGTGCCTGTGGCTACCTACCGGGCAGTGTGGATAGAATATCGAAACCGTGCTGACGTTTTATTTTTGCCATGTATAACGAAAAGCTCATAGAAATTAAAAAAAAAAGACATTTAAGTAGTAATAGTAATAGACCGGACATCAGCAACAAAATTGCCGTCTGTAACTTTTGTCCTATAGGATATATCTTCGATTTTTGTCATTTATTCTTAGTGACATCGTCAAAAGGTCAAGACGCAATCGTTTCGTAAATTTAAAAATTATTTTTAAAAAAAATATGCCCTGTTGTGCATTAAGATATTATAAGCCACGATATGGAGCAAAAAATGAACGTGATTTCGGTTTATTACCTTAATTACAATGTATTCTTACAAAATTATCTTTTAATTTTAATATATCTAGTTGGTTTTTCTAGAACATCTATTATTTTGTCATAATCGCCCTCTGTTATCCAGTAGTGTCACTATTTATTTACAAATATGTTAGTGATTGACGATTGGCGTTATCGATAAAAAATACAGAATACCGATTAAATCATCTTCAATATTTAAGGAGGTGAAACGTCAACGATACTGTACCCATACTAACAAAGATGAGTAGAATATACCAACTATGCTAAGTAGCTTACTTTATGTGGTGAAATGGTGGGAAAATGTTTGTTTACACATGTTGATGAGATTTTCGGTGTTGCTTGCTGTGCTTTTACACACCGGGCTTCATTGTCTAGTGGTTTTCAAAGACGAAGCCTTATAGATCCTGGCTAACACTGATAGGGGAGGGATACGGCTTTGTTACATTAAAAACAATTTACATTGTGAAAGATATAAGATGCAAGAAGTTGTAGGTTAAGCGTGAGTTAAAAAATAAGGTAAAAACCTAAAGAAACGGTTTTTTATTGACGTGGGTCTATAAGTATTGCATCTGATTAAATTGACATAATAATATAACATTTACAAACTGCTTACAAACATATATGGTGTAACGGTAGGTATGTGTGTCATATGTGTAGGTCACAGTCTGGGAATAATTAACGAAGTCCAAGCGTACACAATAAAGTTAATATTTAATCATTAGAAATAGGTACACAAGTATATAATATATAGTTTCACACAACACAACATAAGAGTCACTAATATACAAAATTGAAGGAGTAGACAGTGATAGTATACACTAAATTATTTAGAGCTATTATTCGCGAGCTAGCAACAGAGCACTCGGTTAGCCAGGCGACATGGGCTTCGCCTATGCTGTCGATAAGCGGACTGATAAACGCGGTGCGCGGCGTTGACTGCCCAGGCGCAGGGAACTGCATTTCAACGGTATAGTTGTTTAGTGTGTTTCCAATGCACACTAGGTTAAATGTAAATAATGATTTATTATTAAATATTATATTTGTATTCTAATATGTAACGGTGGAATTCAGGTTATTTAATAGTTGTAAATAATTAGATATAATTATGTAAATATATAAAACAAATAATATAAATATATAATATATTAAATTATATTAAATAAATAATATATAAGTGCGTATTATGTATATGTACGTATAATATACAATAAGTAGGCTACATCACTCCCCCCCTGAGACCGCCACTACGGGCGATAAAAATCTGGAAATCGAACTGTGCGGCCTGAACGCGTCCTTCTGACGTCATCCTGAGCTGGAGAATTGGGCTCTTTTGGAAGAGGATCAAGGAAGGAACCGGAATTGGGGTTGGATGTGAGAGTGGGAGTACGGATAGGGTTAGAAGATGGGTCTATCAGCATATAGGCCGGCTTGAGACGGTCTATGGATACTGTGACGCTTTTACCCTTTATTACAATATTGAATGTTTTGGCATTACGTTCTAATACTTGGTACGGACCAGTGTAAGGGGGCTGCAAAGAGCCACGTAATGCATCGTCCCTTAAAAATACATGACTTGATGAAAATAAGTCCTTGTGCATAAAAATTTTTACTTTATTGTGGCGCGCAGCAGGTGAAGGTTGCAGCTTTGACGTTAATTGGTGCAGTCGGGTGGTAAAGTCCGATATATCGGTTGAGTCGGGAGCTACGGCCTGGAAGAATTCACCAGGTAAACGTAAAGGCTCTCCGTAAACCAATTCGGCGGATGATGTTTGAAGATCATCCTTATATGCACTCCTAATGCCCAATAATATCAAAGGTAACGTGTCTACCCAATTGTTATCAGCATGGCACATTATGGCTGCTTTTAACTGACGGTGGAATCGTTCTACTAGGCCGTTGCAGACTGGATGATACGCGGTTGTTCTACGATGTTTGAATCCAATCATCTTTCCAAGGTATTGGAAAAGTGACGATTCAAACTGTCGACCACGATCAGTGACAATATCAGTTGGGCATCCAAATCTGGATATCCACGATATTAATGCCTTTCCAACTGTTTCGGCTGTTATGTCTGCCATTGGTATGACTTCTGGCCATCGTGTGAAACGATCCACCGCAGTCAAGCAGTAGCGGTAACCCTGGGAAATAGGAAGGGGTCCAATAATGTCCACATGCACGAAAGTGAATCGGGCGCGAGGTAGCTCGAAAGTGCCTAATGGTGAAGATATGTGCCGATGAACCTTAGCGCGCTGACAAGCTAAGCATTGTCGAGACCACTCCCGACAGTCTTTACGAACTCCAGGCCAGACAAATCGCTCAGCTACTAATTTAGCGCTGGCATTGGCGCCTGGATGGCTTAGACTATGAAGACTGTCAAAGAATTGTCTCCTCAAAGGCTTGGTAACAGAAGGCCTAGGTGTGGTGTGCTAACGTCACAATAAAGCTCAAGTTGAGAGTTAGGAATTCTCAACTTTTCTAATTGGAGTGAAGATTCACCTTTTAGAAGTTGAGTCAGTTCCCGATCAGCTGCTTGAGATGAAGCGAGTACATCTAAGTCGATAGGTATCTGCGCTTCCTCGACACGTGACAGTGGGTCAGCGACGACATTGTCTTTTCCCGATATATGTCTAATGTCGGTCGTGAACTGTGAGATATAGTCGAGGTGACGATACTGCCGAGGCGAACAGTTAGCTTTTCTTTCGTTGAAAGCTTAACTGAGCGGCTTGTGATCAGTAAACACCACGAAATGTCTAGCCTCTAGCATATGACGAAAGTATTTAATACTTTCGTATATGGCTAAAAGCTCGCGGTCGTAGGGTGAATACTTTTGTTGAGAGGGACTCAACTTCCGCGAGAAGAATGCTAAAGGTTGCCAAACCCCACCTTTTAATTGTTGTAAAACTGCACCCATTGCCAGGTCGGATGCGTCTGTTACCAGCGCAAGTTCGGTCTGACAATCCGGGTATGCGAGTAATGCAGCATCAGCAAGGCTCTGTTTGCACCTGTTAAAGGCTACAAGTGCATCACCAGTCAGATCGACTGGGTGAGATGCTTTTACAGAACCGGCAAGAAGTGCATTTAAAGGGGCTTGGATTAAAGCTGACTGAGGTAGGAAACGTCGGTAAAAGTTGAGCATTCCTAGAAATCGCCTAAGTTGCCTTACATTTTTAGGCACGGGAAAGTCCTTTATGTCTTCGACTTTGGATTCCAGAGGTTTGGTGCCAGATGCCGAAATTCGATAACCTAAAAATGTTACTTCGCTTGTGCCGAAGACGCATTTTGATGTGTTGACAAGAACGCCATATTCCTTCATGCGAGTGAAAAGTTGGTGAAGGTGAGCTTCGTGTTCTGCCTCGTCCTTGGAGAAGACCAAAAAATCATCCAAGTAGGCATAACAAAACTCAAGGCCTCGCGTCAACTCGTCAACAAATCTCTGAAAGGTTTGGCTCCCATTTCTCAGGCCAAAATTCATAAAGGGGAATTCAAACAACCCAAAGGGTGTAGTAATAGCGATCTTCTGTATATCCTCCTCAAAAACTGGAATTTGGTTGTACGCCTTCATCAAATCGATGGTGGAGAAGACAGTACAACCAGCTATGCTGTGGGAAAATCATGTATGTGCCTAATAGGATAACGGTCTGGAATAGTCCGTGCATTAAGCATACGATAATCACCACAGGGGCGCCAGCCGTTATTCTTCTTAGGCGCCAGGTGCAGAGGTGAAGCCCATGGGCTTCTAGAAGGCCGCGCGGTGCCATTACTAATCATCAGCTCAAATTCCTGTTTGGCAATCTTAAGTTTATCAGGTGCCAGTCTACGAGGTGTACATGAGATAGGAGGTCCTAGTGTAGTCCTAATGTAGTGTACCGTATTGTGCTTTGGAACAACCAGAGTGCCTGAAGGGCGTGTTATTTCAGGAAATTTATTCAAAATACGGTGATAACGCGTGTCGCCTGTCGAAACCTTGATAGAAGCAATATCAGCTTTAGCAAAAGAAGCAATTGATGACAATGTAGTGGTATTATCAATAAGGCGTTGATTGCGGCAATCTACAATTAAATTATAAAAGCTAAGAAAATCAACACCTATAATAGGTTTGGTAACATTAGCAACAGTGAATCGCCAAGCAAAATTACGTCTTAAGCCTAAATTTAAATTAAGCTCTATAAAACCAAAAGTGTCAATAATCGATCCATTGGCAGCACTTAACTGATAACTTGTCTTGGTTCGACGCTCCCGAAGTGCAGAATGAGGGTAGACGCACAGGTCACTGCCAGTATCCACCAAGAACTGGATTTTCGAGCTGCGGTCAGTTACAAAAAGGCGACCCGTAGACGAAGGGCAATCGTTTGTCGCCATTAGCGACTGCCCGTGGAGTTTCCCGACTTGTCAAAATCGCAGGGTTTCAAGCATCTATGGGCCTGCGTTCCATACTTCGCGTGGTACCAGCACATCGGGTATTTACGATAGCTGGAATTGGATCTGCTTCTCTGTCTCGAAGAAGAACGACGACGATGATGCGCTCTGGAACGACCACGACTTGTAGAACAACACGATGCACGTGTATGCTCTTCCAGTTTCAGTGTAAGCTGCTGCACCATCTTCTTCAACTCTGCAATCTCATCGGACGGATGAGATACATGCATATCACGGGAAGATGTGGCAGGGATGTTGCAAGGTGACGTCAGCTCCTGTATACGATCAGCTAGATCTGCAAGTTGCTCTAGCGAATGACTCGGCTGCGACGCCAGCACAGTCTGAATATTATGCGGCAGGCGATTGCTCCAAATCGACCTAATGAAGTCGTCAGGAACTGAAGGACCAGCCAAATCCTGAAGGTGCCTCAAAAATTGTGAAGGCTTCCTGTCTCCAAGTTCTTCATGGGTCAGCAACTGCTTCACCTTCTTTTCGTGAGAAGCTGAAAGTCGTTTGATCAGCTCCGACTTGATCTTGTCATAGCAATTATGAGCTGGAGGATTGACAATAATATCCTTCACGGCTTTTGCGTATTGCATATCCAAATGATTGGTCACTTCCGTGAACTTAATGGAATCGTCAGTGACATCATGACTAGCAAACTGACCTTCAATAAGCGCGAACCAAAGTTCTGGATCCTCAGGTGAGAATGGTGGAACTTTAATTTTTAATTTAGGCACATATTTATTTTCACGTTCCATGGAAACGCGCGCTGGGCGTGCCCGTCGCATAGTGACGTTGGCATCGTGGCGTGATCCAACCGTTTTCGCGGAATCACTGCTATCACTCATTTTAATCTTTGTGTCCATATCGGGGTCACCAGTTATGGTGTGACGGTAGGTATGTGTGTCATATGTGTAGGTCACAGTCTGGGAATAATTAACGAAGTCCAAGCGTACACAATAAAGTTAATATTTAATCATTAGAAATAGGTACACAAGTATATAATATAATGTTTCACACAACACAACATAAGAGTCACTAATATACAAAATTGAAGGAGTAGACAGTGATAGTATACACTAAATTATTTAGAGCTATTATTCGCGAGCTAGCAACAGAGCACTCGGTTAGCCAGGCGACATGGGCTTCGCCTATGCTGTCGATAAGCGGACTGATAAACGCGGTGCGCGGCGTTGACTGCCCAGGCGCAGGGAACTGCATTCCAACGGTATAGTTGTTTAGCGTGTTTCCAATGCACACTAGGTTAAATGTAAATAATGATTTATTATTAAATATTATATTTGTATTCTAATATGTAACGGTGGAATTCAGGTTATTTAATAGTTGTAAATAATTAGATATAATTATGTAAATATATAAAACAAATAATATAAATATATAATATATTAAATAATATTAAATAAATAATATATAAGTGTGTATTATGTATATGTACGTATAATATACAATAAGTAGGCTACACATATGTTATTAAAACCTTATGCTTACAGAGTTCTATGAACCGGCATTATAATTATGGTTTTTATATAAGCACGAATCTGGTAATTTTAGATTTCTGTCAGTTAATACCGCAGAACGTGAAAAGTGGATACGGTTTGTCCAAATAGAGCGCAGAGAAAAAAATTGGCTTCCATCTGCTATATAAAAATTATGCTCAAAGCACTTTAAAAGTGAAGATATGTACTACGAAAAGATTGGTCGTACAGTTTAAAAAAAAAGATCATTTCCTCGTTTTGCAAGTGAAGTACTCGTAAGTTTAGTTTAGTAGTTTTTTATAGCGGTACAGCCAAGCAAAGCTGAACATTTGCCTATTAGTCTTAACCAAAGATTTTATTTAATTTTTTCTTTACATCACCTTTTTATAATTTCAGAATAATGAAACAAATGCGGAGGCTACCAGAGTTTACACCCATCAGTATTGTATCAAACTCTGAATCAATATTTGATAGTCCGAGAAAAATTGCATTGCAGTTGCAAATTCGCAATCTACAAAAACAAAAAATACGCCATAAGGCTAAAATTAAAAAACTAGACCAACAAAATAAATATTTCAAACGGAAAATATTAAACTTAAAAGATTTAGTTAAACATTTAGAAAAGAAGTTTGATATTAAAGAAAATAGGGTTATTTCCTTAAATGCTACAGTAGAAACGCAAGCCGTGTATTATAGACTCAATATGAAATCGACGAAGGCAGGATTATCTCGTCGTAAATTTAATCCTTCTTATCTAACATTATTACTCTCTAGCTGCTTACAAGTATGCTAGAAAATGTATTTTTATAAAAGAAGCGAATTCAAAAACATAGAGGCGCTCTCTTATTGCATTTGGCGTATCTCGATGTGCTATGATATGCTATTATTATAGCATCTAATGGACCGAGCGACGTCATTCAAGATGCCACCAATGTGACTGCTGTTTGAATTGATTCTTAGTTATTGGAAATTAAGTATTTTATTTTATGACACTAAAGTGGCGTAAAAAGTTAATATGATTTTTATGTGTGATAGAAGCCATAATAATTAGATTTATACAATAAAGCAATCATGCATATTCGCTACTATTATATCGTAATCCATTTCAAACTAAGTAACCTTCAACAACGTTATCGATACTTTGATGTCGAAACGGGAACATTAAACAGCGTCACCTAATGGGGAATAGCTGAAATGTTTTCCATATAAATAATCAGCGTAGTGTTGCTATATTTCGTTAGAGGGTATCACACACGCACGAGCTCACAGTTTTTGTATGCAAACGTTCCTAATGTCGCTTCATGGTATATATATATATATATATATATATATATATATATATATATATATATATATATATATAGTACCCAGATGACCGAGCTTTGCTCGGTTTTTTTAAGTTACATTTATATACAAATTACATGATCTTATTGACATAATAGAAAAAACTGAACTGGTTATTTAAATAAAAAATCATGTGTGCAATTAGTTTAATTAAAATTTTCATATTTTTAAAAAATACTTAAAAAAGGGCTCGAAATAATAGATTTTCTCACAAAAGAAGGGAACATGAAAAAAAGTCGGACCCAAGACGGGACGCGAACCAAGGCATAACGATTTCGCGACCGCTCGATCTTGAGCCTATTATGATCCTTGTATTATGAAAATTGTCAAATTTTACCTTCTTATATTATAGCAGTTTTTTTATTGCCTGAAAACACACAAAAGGACATTTTCTAAAAATAAATCCTAGCTAGATCGATTTATTGCCCCCGAAACTCCCTGGACACTAAATTTTATGAAAATCGTTGGAGCCGTTTCCGAGATCCCGAGATTATATATATATATATATATATATATATATATATATATATATATATATATATATATATATATATATATATATATATATATATATATATAATCTATAATATTAGTGCGAATTCCAGGATAACTTCTATCCTCCTACCTACCGGAATTTCTTTAAATGCATTAATTAAAAAATCGTAGATCGAATCCAGAATTTTGTGAATCAATCCTATCATAATGGTAATGCAATGCTAATAATGTTAAAAATATACCTGCTACTCTTTTTTTAATAAAAGAACTCAATTTCTTTGTATTTAAAGTTATTAGAATTCAAGGTTTTTTGCGTTGTTTATTTAATTGCCAAGTGACACTTCGATTCAAAATTCTATTGGTATTTGCGGGTATCTAACCCATATTAGTATATATATATATATATATATATATATACATATAAGTTATATATGTATATATATATATATATATATATATATATATATATATATATATATTTATTTAAATCTCTTTGTTATTAAAGAATATAAATACCTTTATGATTTAACTGATAAAAATACAGTGATAACCAGAAAAAGAATCAGACGTGGAACTAAGAGTAAATAGGAATAAAACTTAAAAGTAATGGTAAGCACATATTATATTTTAATATTATATAATAAGACAGCTATAAATAGTTTAACGATCCTTCTGAACAATCGATAATCCTTGAGAAATTCTCTCTGACATTGGATGCGGCAGCCTGGTAATTACCGCCCTGTCTAGGTAGATTTAATAAAGAATGTGATGATGTGTTTTTTTTTTCATTATTCAAATGTCACGGTATCTTATATAATCACGTAAGATACACGTTGTCATAACAACATTGTCATCATTATCACTCAGTCAGAAGTTGTATTCTTCTGTTATAGAGACGACATTTTTTAATTGCCAAATGCAATTTCGACAACTTTTCTTGCACGGGATAGTCTACCATTGAATGTGTTTTTGCTTTGGTCACATAATTAAGTTTTAGGATATGGTCTCATTAAGTATGTTCTAATAGGGTACGCTTCACCTTCTGTGATAACATGTGGCGCGGTCTATTCTGTGTCAGGTAAATATGTGCTTTTCGGGACGTTAAATGTCTTTAAAATAAATGCTTTTCCAATGTTTTAATTAGTAAACTTTTCGTCACTGTTTTTCCCATAACCAAAAATATCGACACATATGAACTTGTATTCAGCGTTCAAAATCGCCATCAAGACAATCGTTTAAAAAAGTTTTTTTATAGTTAATAAACTGACATCCGGAGCTTAACGGAGCAGTTATAACAATCTTGCCACTAATGGCTTCGATACAGTTAGGAAAATTTCAAGCATTCCATACCTAATCTGCGATTCTTAGCCATTGTTCATTTGTAGAGAGAAACATTGTTTCCTTTGTCATTTGTTCTATTATTGCACTGCAAACCTCTTTCACTATCTTGTGCACGGTGCTTACTCCTAGTCTATAACTAAGCGCTGTAGAAGCGAAGGAGACCCCAGTAGCCAAAAATATGCAAAGAAAAATATTATAATATTATCAAGTTGTTTCCTTTTTTAAGGAACAGAATGTAAAAAGGCATAGGTACTGCTTCGATATACCTTCGAACGATCTATTAAGAAGAGAAAAGATACTAAAAGTGGGCAGAGTTAGTATTCTTGACAAAAAATGGAAGTATGAAGATGAAATGTCTTTTTTGTTACCGTAAATGAAAAAAGACTGACTATATTTATGTCCAATTCCAGCAAAATCAGCCTTTGATGACAACAACGCTAACAAAGAAGGGAGTATTGGTCAGTCACAGCAACAAACGACTGACACAGCGCCATCTACATCTGAGGTTAGTCAACAAATGGCTGGTACATTGCTAACTTCACCATCACCAGCTATGACCGCAGGGTCCGATCTAAGGGAGGCAAGCCGGACATTTGCCCAGAGCGGCAAAAGATGAGGGGACATCCACCACTCAAGTTAAAAGGTGGAGAATTTTATGTGTGTTTCAGTGGAAATATTTAACTTGGATAGTGGAAATATTGAAGCATTTTACTTAACTGAATTATTTCAGTTAAAAAATTAAAAATTCAATAAAAATAATACTGACTTGACACAATTAAAAATAGAAAAAAAGACAATAAAAAGTGATTCAGTGTTTTCTTCTTTAGATAAGCTAAAAAACCTTATTATTTAAGTAATAGTTTCCTCGTGACATTTAAATGTTTCAAAAAATCGTAAAATATATTAACTAAATAGATTAATAAATCGATTATCAATGTTTTATACAGGCCACAAAGCGGAACCCGTTAATTCAAAAACTCAAACGTCGATCAAATCTTTGGCTCTGAGCCTGGGGTGGTAGTGAATATTTTCTGTTGTTTTCGTGTGCTGTAATAATATTCTGATCTTTAACGACTCTGGCTACATATAATGGATTCTGATGGTTCCTTTTCTAATTTTACAAGAATACATGTGCAAAATGATAAATGATTTTCCCCAGCTCACATTATTATGATGAATAAATCATTAAAAGAGAAAGTGTTTTAATTCATGCTCTCTCTTTTTTTATAATTATTTCAAATCTCTAGAATTTAGTTGGACAGCGTCTGAATTCTGAATGTGTGAATGTCCTACAATAAATTATGATAAAAACCAGTTTACATTAAAATCTAAAAAATATTTTCTTAATGTGTAATGTGTGAGAGAGGTGTAAGAATTACATTGTATGCATTACATAAGTAACAACATTGTTTTTATACAAATCAATAACATCCTGTATTTTTTTCTACCATAAAGTAGTCGTTAACATTTTAGTTTCTTAAAAATAGTATTAATATATAAATAAAATAATGCACTGTAACTTCAGGCCCAGCTTTCTATGAACTTTCGCCCGTCTCTTTTTCGTCATATTCGTGAATAATTTAGCGGTTAATAAGTGATACAGAATTAAACTGTTTTATTTATTTATGTGAAATATATGCTAAGTCTATAAGTTGGTTCTATTCTTAAATTTAAAAGTGACATGTTTTTTAGTTGGGCAGATTAATCATATAAATATTCAAGCGTGCGTATGAATTTACTACGTTTACACCTTGCTAAAAATTGTACTTACGTTTTGTTCCTTTAAGGTAAATAGTAAAATATTTTAAGTGTCGATTTCACCATCTCCGGTTAGCTTATTCGTCATTTAAATTTTCAGTTTTTTGACAGTTGTTGTATGAGTTTAACAGTTCTTGTTTGACAAATAGGCTATTCTGGACTTTAATAACAGGTGGTGAAACTGGTCGTTAATTTAATATTGACCGAAAATTAATATTGCTCCTCTTTCGGCCTGTTAATTCTTATCTGTGACTGCTCATTACCAGCCCCCCGTGGCTTCGTTCACCCACCCACCATAATTATTATTCTCGTTGGAATTAGTCACTTTTCTGAGGTAAAAAGTAGCCTATGTCAATATCCTTTTCCAAACTTCAATTTATATCTACATACCAAAATTTATCCAAATTGATTCATTGATTTAATCGTAAGAACGTATTTTTACCGTACAGAATGGCTGACGGTAGATCACGCTTGTCAGGATACCAATATAAAAAACGAAAACTTGAAAAAGATGCAGAGCGATAAAAGCAAACAGCCCCTGTTTGCTTTTATCGCTCTGATTATAGTCCTTTTTGAAAAAAGGTGAGCTAAACAAACCATCGTCACCCATATCAGAAACCGATGCTATAGCTGAGATTCCGCTTAAACCTCGAGAAGAACATACGTCCGATTCCAATATAATCTGTGAAACTGATGCTTCTATTTCTGGGTCAAGCGCTATTACAGGTGAAGGTGCTATTACAGGTAAAGCTGTTATTGCAGGTGAATGTGATATTGCAGGTGAAGCTGCTATTGTAGGTGAAGGTGTTATTGCAACTCCAAGTATTTCTACAGAATCATCATCATCCTTTTTAGATTTTCACCCTGCCACGCGGCCCAATAGATTAACCGATGCAGAAAGAATATATTTGATAAATAGAGGTTCTCCAGATTCACTGTACGAATTTTTCATTTCCACAAGATATCAATGGTCGGAGTCTTACTTCGAGATACTATAAGAGAAAGTTTAATAACGGTGAAGGAATTTTGAAAGATTGGCTTGTATATTCTGTGGCAAAAAATTCGTTGTATTGCTTTTACTGTAAGATCTTTAATATAACTACAACTGCCGATCTATCTGATAATGGCTACAAAAATTGTAAGCATGTAGGTGATATGCTTAAATCTCATGAGACATCACGAAAGCACGTAAAAACTGTAAAATCTTGAATAGAACTTTTATAAAGGTTCAAATTGTGTCGTACGATAGATGTCGAATCACAGAGAATAATTAAATCATGGATAGAAAACTGGAATAGAGAATTGTTAGAAATTGCCACAATCATCAAAATATTGGCTAAAAATGGCTTGGCTTATCAAGGCACTTGTGATAATCTGTATCAACATAATAATGGTAGTTTTTTAAAACTAGTAGAGTTGTTAGCCAAATTTGATCCCATTATGTAGGAACATTTACGCAGTTTAAAAAAAAAGAGAAGAAACAAGCAACTTAAGTAAAACAATCCAAAATAAGTTCAATAATACAATTTTAGACCTCGAACTTCGAAGCTATTCTAACTCATGAGAACTCAAGCGATAGGTATAAATGCATTGGAACTTTGTGAGGAGTTGTCAGTCCTTTGTATGTTTTGAAATAGTAATTTATCTCCTCAAAATATTTTGAAATTTGTAACAGTATTAAGATTTGACCCAAGTGCTCAGGATCCCTTTAACTTTACCAGTAATGGTTGCAAGAGGTGAAAGAAGCTTTTCTAAATTAAAAATAAAAAATAATCGGCGATCCACCATGACACAGAATAGATTATTGGGATTGACTATGATTTCAATACATCACAAGTTTTGCGACAGTATAGCTTTATCAGATATTATTAAAGAGTTTGCAGAACAAAAAGTGTGAAAAAAATTACTATAATTACGAGGTAGGATTTAATATTCTCCGAAAAACTGTTTGATTTACACAAATTCATTATTTTAAGAAATTACTGATTTGTTTTATAGTAATATAATTGTTTTTTTTATCACTATAAAATTTTAGAACAAATCTTTTGCTGTGTCCTTTTTATAGGTACGTACCGTATGAACCTCAACTTAAGCACATTTATGAACTATAATAATAAATAAACAGCTTGGTACTAATCTTTTTAACTTCTGAAACGATTTTGATGAAAAATGTTTATTGTTCCGTTAGTTAAAGGGTCATCATACATAGGCAAGATTAGCCGGAGACAAAGAAAAATAGGACAAAAGAAAAGAGGTCCATATGCAGCAGTGAGTCTCAATAGGTTGATGATGATGATTAAGTTGAAAGGTACATAACTATGTCGATAAAAAGATATATCAATTCATTCAGTAGTTTCTATAAAATTCTTCGTATAGGTACTTCTTCAGAAGACCCAATAGACTGACCTGAATATTATAGGTAGGTATAATCCTAACAATATCACGTATTTTAAGTAGGTACTTGTATACTTAACATTCCCCAACATAACTAGCTCATAACTTATATTGTTTTGTGTATATAAAGTGCGACGAAAATTATCTTTGCCCGGAGCGGCTAAATAGCTAGATCACACCCTGTACGACTGGAAACTACCCTCAGCCAAAACGTATTAAATGAGCTCAAAAATGAACTGAGGAAACACGTATCACAATATTAACGAAGTATATAATAGACAATAAACTGAACTGAAGTAAATAATACACAGTTTAACTCGAACTATGTAAAAAATTATTCCAGATACAATGCAGGACTTCTCCCAAGGATATTTTTCATCAGATACAGACGAACTGACATATGAGCTCTTAAAATAATATGAATGAATGATTCCACTATGATAAAAAAAGTTTATAATAAATTTGAGACATACTGCTAGTTTTTATTTCGGTGACAAGGCTTAATTGAAAACTGTATCTTGTTTGGTTTTCAGCAGTTCTATTTTCTTAGGATAAAACATCAAACTGATACCGAAAATATCTCAAAAATTTTTCTCCAACATCAATAAGTTCTTTAAACAGTGTCCAATATTCTCCATCTAATTTTCTCTTCTTGATCATAGGATAAACGGACATGTGTTTTGCTCTTTTTTGTTTTATCCCGGTCTTCTTCTTTTAGTAACATTGCATTTATTGCTAAATCTTTCTCAATGACGCGCCTGAACATTATCAGCAAAAAAAAACGTGCTTTTGATACTAAAGCTATTCAATAACTGCCAGTGAGAGCGGTCGAACCTGACGCCCAAGACGGGGTCTGTCGATGTCTGACACGATACACTTCTGCTACGCTATATGTAAAAAACGGTGCCAGTGGGTGTCTGCCACGACACTTGTTTGTAACTCACTGTGTCTGTAGATATAAACTTTCCTTTCTAGCATACAATGATTTTATATCTATGGAATGTAAAAAAAAATTGTGAATAAAATACGCAGCGTGCTAGACTGTACGGTTGAAGACATTTACCGTAGTAGGCAAATAGATATATATATATATATATATATATATATATATATATATATATATATATATATATATATATATATATATATATATATATATATATATATATATATATATATATATATATATATATATATATATATGTATTATTGCCACGATGACGGTACTACGTAGTTGAATAAAAAGCTTACTAGATAATACCAGTGTCGGTGAGGTCTTATATTTATCGGATTAGACGAATGTAAATGACGAATGGCTATCCATAGCTTATAATACTAAGTGGGGACCGATTTCCGACGAAGCAGTACAATTACACTCCTAGCACTGAATATAAAGGGTAATGCAAAAATATAAATGAGTTTTGTTCTGTGTCGGGACAAATATTGATTTTAAAAAGTGCTCTAAGGTTGGATAATGTGGCCCATAACCACTCAGTTCACTCCCCAATTGAGCCTTTGAAACTTTGAATATTAATTTCAACTACTAAAGCACCATGATAATATATTGTCGCAACATACGCGCAAGACTTGACGTTTTATTTACTCATAATATAAAATACACTAACCGAAAAGAATAAACATAATAGATACCTGCAAATCCAATGCCGCATATGATTTCAGTTTTATGAAGCTCGAATCGATAGCCCATTGTAGTCGAAGGAACGATTCTCCTAAATTGTCTGAAATACGTTTTATTATATTATAGTACCCGGATGACCGAGCTTCGCTCGGTTTTTTTTAAGTTACATTTAGATACAAATTACATGAACAATATTTTTGATCTTATTGACATAATAGAAAAAACTGATCTGGTTATTTGAATAAAAAATCATGAGTGCAATTAGTTTCATTAAAATTTTCGTATTTTTAAAAATTCTAAAAAAGGGGCTCGAAATAATAGATTTTCTAACAAAAGAAGGGAACTTGAAAAAGTCGGACCCAAGACGGGACGCGTACCAAGGCATTACGATTTCACGACCGCTCGATATCCACTTGAGCTACTCGTATTACGATCATTAACAAAGTGTCAAAATTTACCTTCTTATATTGTAGCAACTCCCTGGACACAAAATTTTATGAAAATAGTTTCAGCCATTTCCGAGATTCCGATTATATATATATATATACAAGATTTCTCGTTTAAAGATATAGGATATTTTGATTTTGATTAACAAATATGTCTTTTAGACCAAAGCGTACAAACTTAATAATAATGCCAGTCTCCAAAGAAACTAGCCACCTGCACCGGACAAGGTTATAGTGCACTAGTGTATGTGCAATATTTATACCCTCGCTCTAATAATCCGATGGAACGCAAGTCCGACACGACGGAGGAGAGATTAGGTGCAGGTTCAATGGCTTTTCGTGCTTTCCAAGCCACAAAGGTAAATCACCACCGTCCGCCTGACTCTTATTGACAAAAAAAACCGTTAAAAGACTTTAAGTTGTATAAATCTGACGTTTTCGCAGTCAACACAAAAAGTAATGGTAGTCAAAAAATGTATATATTTTCCTGTGTACCGGCGACGGTAAAATTAAATTCGAATTCATAAAAAGACAGAGAGAGACTGGAGACGATATATAAATCTAAGAGACCATAGCTCACAACGAGTTGTAACATACTGATTAAAATGTGTAAAAACAAACTTTTACCTGTATTATTTTTGATGTTTTATCAAACTATGCATTAAAATTTTTGATTAATGACCCGATTTAGTTTTTATTCTAATTTGTATGTTATATTATACTTTTTGTAAACACTTGTCTTCTTCATTCATCACTTGTTTAAAAGAATTCCATCAATCATGTTAGATACCGTTAATTAGAGAAACTTTGCAAAGGTTATCTTTAGTGATGAGAACAAAAATGTCATAATTATCGAAATTTAAATTAACTTCCTAACATTCTAACTCGCACTCGCATATACATACAATCGGTATATTTAGGGTAATACAGCCGCACCGGCAAATACACCGCCCACTCGTACCCATTGTCGTATACCTACCGGCGTGCTATACAAAATTATTTTTTAATAATGCTAAACCCGCACCCCACTCTCAAATTTACAAAAAGAACATTATTATTACGCCAGATACCAAATGAGATTGGAAAGTTTTGCCAACTAACTTTAAAAAAGACAGAAAAACGGAGAGCTGCGCTGCATACATTTCAAGGGGTGCAAAAAGCAAGCCAAGACTATGCTTACCTTTTTTCAAGAACACGCACTCAAGTACATGTCTAAAAGAATTAGCAACTATTAACATGGTTTCAAGTGCATTCATTTTGTCGATCAGTAAACTTGTACGGGCTGTTAAAAAAATAAAAGAGATGTATACAAGAGTATGCGTCAAAAACTTGAGCATAGTTTCGGCTTCATTTAAAATGTACGTGACGTATTTCTTCCATTGTTGGTTTGAGCAAGTATCAAGTTTGGTTCGGTATGATATGTAGAATACAGTGGAATACTGATTCAATGCGTGCGTTAACTTGCAGTTCGAATATATAAATTCGGGTACGTCAAAAATCTAACCACGTCCTTAATAAAATTAAATTTATTAAACCCAATAAATGTAGGTGGCTCAAGACCATGTGGCATTCCTAAGGAGAGGGAGCTCAGCTTCTTTTTATAGGATAGGTCAAATCAAAATATCCTATACTATATAATATATATATATATATATATATATATATATATATATATATATATATATATATACAAGAATTGCTCGTTTACAGGTATAGGATATTTTGATTTTGATTAACAATTATGTCTTTTAGACCAAAGTGTACAAACTTAATAATAATGCCAGTCTCCAAGGAAACTAGCCACTTGCACCGGACAAGGTTATAGTGCACTAGTGTATGTGCAATATTTATTCCCTCGCTCTCATAATCCGATGGAACGCAAGTCCGACACAACGGAAGACAGATTAGGTGCAGGTTCAATGGCTTTTCGTGCTTTCCAAGCCACAAAGGTAAATCACCACCGTCCGCCTGACTCTTATTGACAAAAAAAAACCCAATAAATGAACGTAGCTCAACCTGCAGTCATGCTCACGGCCACACCAACGAGGCAGTCGATGTCAGCAGGGACCTAATATAGATATTACATTACATCGTAAAAAAAGTGTGATGATAATGTAAAATTACCAATGATCCCATCATCATCTCTCATTAGTATTGTCATTATAATCAGCATAATCTTCATTTTCATCGTGACAGGCCATCTCAAGTCCAAAGATTTTTTTTACGTGGTAGAGCCATGCTGCAGTTATATTAGTAGTATAGTTGCAGCACGAATGGGTCGGCTCGACCGGGTTAGGACGACGCTCTCACAGAATACCAGCATCAAATAGTAGCTTAATGCTGCTGTGTTTCGTATGGTGAGTGCAAAGATCCGGAGACCCTTTTTACTGGAAACGAGGCATTCCATCCCTACCATATACCATAAATCCTCACGGGTGACAACGCATCTGCATTTTGATTCGTAATCGAGGACAGATGTAAATGTCTATGGGCCACATCAACCACTTACCATGAGATGGACTGTGTGCTCGTTTGTCACCCTATCCTATAAAAAGAAGCTGAGCTCCCTCTCCTTAGGAATGCCACATGGTCTTGAGCCACCTACATTTATTGGGTTTAATAAATTTAATTTTATTAAGGACGTGGTTACATTTTTGACGTGCCCGAATTTATATATTCGAACTGCAAGTTAACGCACGCATTGAATCAGTATTCCACTGTATTCTACATATCATACCGAACCAAACTTTATACTTGCTCAGACCAACAATGGAAGAAATACGTTACGTACATTTTAAATGAAGCCGAAACCGTGCTCAAGTTTTTGACACATACTCTCGTATACATCTCTTTTATTTTTTTAACAGCCCGTACAAGTTTACTGATCGACAAAATGAATGCACTTGAAACCATGTTAATAGTTGCTAATTCTTTTAGATGACTAATTCTTTTAGACATGTACTTAAGTGCGTGTTCTTGCAAAAAGGTAAGCATAGTCTTGGCTTGCTTTTTGCACCTCTTGAAATGTATGCAGCGCAGCTCTCCGTTTTTCTGTCTTTGTTATAGTTTCCAATCTCATTTGGTATCTGGCGTTATAATAACGTTCTTTTTGTAAATTTGGGAGTGGGGTGCGGGTTTAGCATTATTAAAAAATAATTTTGTATAGCACGCCGGTAGGTATATGACAATGGGTACGAGTGGGCGGTGTATTTGCCGGTGCGGCTGTATTACCCTAAATATACCGATCGTATATGTGAGTGTGAGTTAGAATATTAGGAAGTTAATTTAAATTTCGATAGTTATGACATTTTTGTTCTCATCACTAAAGATAACCTTTGCAATGTTTCTCTAATTAACGGTATCTAACATGATTGATGGAATTCTTTTAAACAAGTGATGAATGAAGAAGACAAGTGTTTACAAAAATATATATTATTCTTTTTGTAAACACTTGTCTTCTTACATACGTACAAATTAGAATAGAAACTAAATCGGGTCATTAATCAAAATTTTTTATGCATAGTTTGATAAAACATCAAAAATAATACAGGTAAATGTTTGTTTTTACACATTATTTAATCAGTATGTTTCAACTCGTTGTGAGCTATGGTCTCTTAGATTTATATATCGTCTCCAGTCTCTCTCTGTCTTTTTATGAATTCGAATTTAATTTTACCGTCGCCGGTCCACAGGAAAATATATACAATTTTTTGACTACCATTACTTTTTGTGTTAACTGTGAAAACGTCAGATTTATACAACTAAAAGTCAATTTTATTTTGTTAAACTGCTACTTCAGGACATGGTTTCGAGCTCTGCAAAATATTACAATCGGACCATGGGCATTTCACTTCCAAAGAACCACGTTCATATTTACCGTCTGGAGTATTGCAATTTGTGGTATATATTACAAACTCTATAGTCATGTATGTGGACATTTAAAGCCCTTGCTCGGGAAGCTTTTTTGCTTTTGGCAACAGTACAGTAACCACAGCACAGTAATTTTTTTCCAAGGAGAGCAGTAGTTCTTATTTTTAAGCCACTTGCTAACTCCGGAAAACCATGAAAATTTCAATTTTTCTTCTAATTAACAATAGCGAGTTTGCACTCTCATAAATAGTGCTCCTTTTAATTAACTTTTGGGCAAGGGTTAATCAACCTTCTAATCCTTCCATTTTTACATTATTAGTAAGACTAGATCAACTATACTGCTCTCCTGTCTGGCAAACGGTTTGCCGAAAGGCTGTGAGGGAAAGCGCAAGTACCGTGTTGATCCCGAGGGCTAGTTTTAGGAGTTTACTGCCGGTCGTATGAGGACCTTCAAGGTCGCTCAGAGAGCTGTGGAGAAGGCTATGCGCTAGGTTTCGACCATCAGCAGACAAAACATTTTTTTTGCTATTATTACGCACTGATGACGATAGCGCTTTTCAGTTTAGTAGTAAGCAGAGAATATACTACTCTCTAAGAAGTACAGATTGATATTTCCAGGGTGGTCTACTTTAAAAAATACATAAATTTGACAATTTTGTTATTGAGCTTTGTTGTTTGCAATATTCCTATCAAACTATTTATGTACACTATGATCTTATTTTTGGAGCGGTCGCAGTGCACAGAAACACAATCTTCCCGTCTCAATGGAGCCACTGTAACTGATACGTGAAACAAAACGTACTTGAAGTCTCGCAGAGTCTCTCAGAGAGTCCTCCAGAAGTGTCATTGGAAAGGCAAAGTCAGAGCAAATCAGTCTGTCGCTAATTACATAATTGTCTCTCGCTAAGGCTGTCCGAGGGTACTTCTGTCAGCCATCTTTGCCATCTCTGCACAGGGAGGACGAATCACTGACTCATGCCGCAAAGAAGAAAGCCGAGCTGCTAGGTTCTCTCTTTGCATCCAACTCGACTCTCGATGACGGCGGGAACACACCACAAACCATCCCGTGGTGCGAGTGCTCCATGCAGTATGTGCTGATTATAAAGCGCTCGGTGCGCAAGATACTCCTCTCTCTGGACATCAACAAGTCGGGTGGGCCTGACGTAGTCCCTTTCATTGTGCCGAAAACGTGTGCTCCGGAATTGGCACCGATTATAATGCATCTTTTCCGTTACTCCTACTCGCAAGAGGTAATCCCGAATTCATGGAAGACCAATGCTGGTCCACCAAATCCCTAAAAACGATGATCGCTCTGACCTGTCCAACTACAGGCTTATCGCTATTATCTCATTATTCTCCAAAATAATGGAATCCGTTACTAACTGTCAGCTCATGAGATACCTTGAGAATCACCAGCTGATTAGTGTCCGCCACTGCGGTTTCCGTCGGGGTCTACCAGCTGCTGATCTTTTGGTCTACCTAACTCAAAGATGAGCGGAGGCAGTTGAGTCAGAGGGGGAAGCCTTGGCCGTTAGTATGGACATAGCGAAGGTCTTATTGAGGCGTTAATCACTAAAAAAAACCCCTTGTCGTATCTCCTCAGTTTTAGGGCACTCACCTTCTTGCCTCAGCCACTATCGGAATTCTCGGCGTCGACATATCGAGTGACGTGCAGTTTCGCAGTCACTTGGAAGAGAAGTCCAAATTGGCCTCTCAAACGTTTGGCCTATTCAGCAGAGCGGGACAATATTTCATGCCGGCGTACTGCCTGCGACTTTACACTCTACACATGGAAAACTATTCTTATATTTAGTCCGGGGCTCTCCAACAACAGCTCCTTCTCCATTTGATCGCATTCAGTGCAGGGATCCGAATCGTTTGCGTCCAAACTTTTAATAATCGGCTTGACTCACTGGCAATGTGAAGAGATGTTGCATCTCTTTACGTATTTTATCACATCTACCACGATAAGTGCTCCGAGGAATTATTAGGACTAATTCCAGCTGCTCAATTTTACCGTCGCACATCGCGACAAAACTTGCTATACCATCCAAACTATCTGGATGATTGGCGATCCAACACCATGCGATTTCCAAGAAGTTTTCTTCCTTCCAACTTGCTTGCGGAATCGACTACCACCAGCAATTTTTCCGGACCGACACGAGTTAGGGACCATCAAGAAAAGAGCCTACTCTTTTTTTATAGGCCGGCAACGCACCTGCGATTTCTTTGGTGTTGTACATGTCCGTGGGCGGTGTTATGCTTTACGATTGGGGACACGACAATAAAAGACTGTGGTTGATCTGAAACTGATTTATTTTCTACCACACATGACAAACATAAAATATGAACATTCAAACCAACCACAGGCGGTAGTCAACACTTACCATCAGGCGAGCCATATGCTCGTTTGCCCCCTTTATAAAAAAAAAAGCTTTGCACGGGTAATTTCTAGATCTCGACAACAGCGCCACCTCCCAGGTCCAATTATAATCTTAATATATATTATTAATGTACGTTAGTGAAAGTAGGGTGTGACAGAAGAGACACGAGAGTAGAATAATTTCTGTAGAATTGCGGTCATTAACTCCTTGTATAGTAGGGCTGAATCTGAATGACAGAGTGAGAAATTGTGTGATAAGAGTGTTTTTTGTAACATGATGTTGTGAACAGGATTAATAAAGGAATGCTTTCGTGGTTTGGTCACATAAAAAGTATGACCGAGGAAAGAGTGACGAAGCGAATCTATGTTTGCAGAAGTGAACGGCGGTGTTGGGAAAGGACGACCTAGGCGAAAATTTTTCGACTAAATTGGTATTATTTCAAAATGGGCCAAATTGAGAGCAACCGTCGCCGAAAATCATATATGCATTGGTATATGGATGTGAAGGAGGCGAGAGAGGTATGTCAGTATCGTGCCAAATGAAAGTCCGTAATCTACGGCTACCCTTTAGAGAACCAGGCGTGAGTTTGTGAGTAAAAGTAATTTTAACTAAACATTGCCGCGAGAACGGTAAGGTTTCTCTACGAGTGACAATTGATAAAAATAATTTAATTTCGTGTGTTTCATCGATAGTAAAGGGAACTTAAGTGTAAAAATTAAATATTTAATTAAATTAAATTTTGTTGGCCTTCATTCATTTCCTTAATTTTTTTCTAGCGGTTTATGCAGCACGTCAGTGCGAAAGGAGGCGTATGCCTTCATTATTTCTTAAAACTTAACTTAGCCTTGAAACGTATCACGTTGAGCCTAGCGCCTGGCACAGACTAATTGAGTTAGAGAACACGTGTCGCAAACAAACAACTCTGTATTACTTCATCAGTGTTATAGATCATTTTGCTTATACATTTTTATGTTTATATGATACATGTACTTGTAATAAGCAGTACAGTAGAATACGTTTGTATATTCCAACATAACAGAATAGTGAATAGATGTGCCTTGAGAGTAAATAAGTAGATAAATTATACATTACCAATCCAGGCGCTCGGCTGCTCAAACAATTTCCGTGTTGATAAATTTGCTGGTTGTATCACATGTACTGTGTAGTTTAGTTTTTCTGGTAAAATATTTCCTTGCAAATTCTATAAAAAATCGTTAATTAAAATCGCTAAATCTTTTATAACAATATTAGAGTGACAAGCGAAATAACAGTCCGCCTTCATTTGGTAAGTGAAGTGGCATAATGACTCAGTCTGTGTCTGTGTGAATGTGGATCTTTTGAACAACTCAACCGATTTCGATGCGGTTTGCAATCGAAGTCGATTTTGAGTAGATGAGTTGGTTAGATCATAGAATTGATCAAAACAAGGGCATCGTCAATCTTCCTATCAAGTCCTCAGGGTACGCGTGTTATATGTTGCCAGGTTGAGTCATCATAGGTGGTAGCCGATCGTCCACGGGAGATCCTTAGCACCCCCTGCCACGCCATCATCATGGTCGCCACCGTGATCAGGAATAGCGAGACCGCCAGAGACTGGGGGCCGTTTATTTGTGTCGTTGCTCATGCATCATATTGCCATACATGTCACGCTTGGCGAGCGGGTTGGCAGCCGCAGTTTTATTTCTCTTTTCTGTTCATCATCAGAAAGATGCTGCTACCCATCTTCTCCCTCAGTTTCCCTCTATCGCCTCCTTCGAAAAATGGGACAAGGAGTAGAATAAGTAACTTGTAGAGAGTCAAGAAAGTGCACGCGGGAAAGAGGCCAGTGCTAGTACCGCGTTCATATCTCGAGATTCGGCCCGTATAACTACGAGATTCTCAAAATTCGGCCCGTATAACCGTGAGATTGGTGGAGCCATGAGAAGGTGGAGTGTTTTCGCTGCCTTTTACGACACTCACGGGAAGATAGGGTAGTGATTTTTTTTACCCGCCACTAAACAGGGCTTCTTTTTACAGGGTCTTCCCGAAGTATAGACTTGTTAAGGCGATGGCACATACCTTTTGACTTTGAAAAACTGGGTTACGAAAACCAATTTTAGTAAAAATATCTTACTTTGACTTTTGACTTTTACGAGCTGTTAAAGTATGAAATAAGACTGCAACTCTAAGACATGCGTTAGTGTGTGTAAAGAAGATATACATTGCATTTGGTATACTTTTGAAGTGAAAACTTCTTTGGGTACATTTGGCACTTTTGCGATGCGGAAACAGTATTGAACTCGCATGACTTTCATGCTCAAATATAAACATACGGATATACATATATATATATATATATATATATATATATATATATATATATATATATATATATATATATATATATATATATATATATATATATGTGTGTGTGTGTGATTGGTTTATTTTTAAATTCCTAGACATCCACGTTTTCTTTAACGCTGATCACGTAGTAAATTGTACAAAATTACTACTGATTACGAAATAAGAAAACGGTGGTGTAGCTGATTGTTTAAACATTATTTAAGTACATTTACCTCAAATACGATGACGGCGTCAACATTTTGCATTGCAGTTAAGATCTCACTGGATTGGCTTTCATTGGGCCGCAGAAAAACTTTATCATATTCCTCTGTGAAGAAAACAAAGACAAATAACATTTTATTAATTATATGAGATGTTTCGATGTTCGATAAGAACCTGTATTAATTCTATCTTGGTCGAACAAGACCATATTTATGTGTATAATGAATTTGCCAACTGTGTTACTTGTCTAACCTGTCGTAAAAGTCGACTTCTGGAATATTGTATCTAAAAGGCATGTGGATTCTAAAGCCACTTGTTACTTCTCTCACAATTTTTTAACATTTTTATCAATAACGAAATAGTAGTATCGAGCACTGACAAGTTAATTTGCATATTATGTGCCAATTCTCGTATAAAAATCGAAACAAAACAATTGACAAATCAATCTTATATCCTCTTCCATAGACTCATATTGGGGGGGGGGGGGGGGGGCAAGATAAATTTGCCAGTTGCGGACAGCAACATTCGTGCCTGTGGACGAATCTTCTGGCAGGTTCCACTCCGTATGAGTGACACTGACGTCGTTTCATATTTGTGACCGTATCTTTGAAGCTGTTTTTAAGTATAATAAACCCCAAAGTGTCAAAGTTAACTCTAAACACCTAAATATGTATGGTGCTACCAACAAAATATATATGTCTCTGAACATATCTCTCCTGATTGTAAAGCGTTACTTCGAGAGGCTAGAAGAGTTGGCAAGAAGAAAATTTTTTAATTTATTTGGGTTAGAAGAGGAAACTTGTACGCTCGGCAAAATCGATGGTGCTCCTCGCGTGCTCGTTAAAAATACTGATTACTTAGTTAATCTAGTTTAGTTATATCTTTTAGTTGTAAATGTATTATCTTTTTTGTTTGTTGTTTAGGTTATAAGCATATATAACATTTAAAAAAACCTTATTTATATATATTTCATGGTTATATGCAAGAAAAGAAAATATTTTATGTACGTTCGCTAAATTCCAGTTTGGAGGAAGTTAATCAAAGTATCCAAATAAAAGGTCTTGTTTTATTACATCTTACTGACATTTTTAAATTTCTGGCTATAGACTGTTGCACAACCCTCGTTTTGGTTATTTTCAGGCTTATTAATTTTAGCGGGAATTTCATGATTGTCATTGAACTATTGCTACCACCGGTTTACGGAGCACAGTAGTTATAACTTCTTCAATTGCCGGCGAAATTAACGTTTATCCGATGGTGTGTAGTTTACTTGTTTGAGAGATTAACAAAGATATATTGTATGAAGCTCGAAGTCCATCATCATCTTGCTTAGCAGCCACCGAAAACAGTTTTGATACACTTGGCTGAGCATTATGCTTCTTTTCCGGGTCTTGGAAATAGGCTATATTTTTGTCCTTTTTATCTGGATGCATTTTATTCAAATGATCTTGAAGTCTTGAATGCTTCATCGCTTCGTTTGAAAATGTTTTTGAATAAAGAAGGCACAAAGGTAAAGATGGATTTGTCGAATTTTCTATGAATCCATATATTATATTATATTCTACACTACATATACTGCCGTCTCTTCTTTTTTGCTTCCGACATGGCTTTGTTTTTACAAATATGTAAATACAGTGTTGAACTTAAATATTTGTTTAAATATTATACATACAACAATATACAAACTCAGCCCATCCATGAGTCATGTAGACCAGAAAATCACCAGCTGATCCACCCCGACGTAAACCTTACTGGTAGTCACTTATCAGAGCTGGCAGTTTATAATGGAACCAATTATTTTAGAGAACAAGGTGGTGATAGCAATAGGACTATAAATGGAAGGACCTGATCGATTTCCTTTATTAACCTTTCAATGGGCACACGGTAGGATTAACCGACCGACCAAGGCGATGTTCCGTCAAAATTCAAGCGGTTGGATCCGACCGTACCCACCTACAGCACTTTATACCATAAGTACTTACATTTAGAGACTACTTTTCTGTGAAGAAGTTTGGCATTATAGAATCTATACAAAATTTTCTATCCTGTGGTCTAAACAAAAGTCAAGCATAAACTTGTTTTATACATGATTCATGTAATTTAAGAAATTTTAAAAATAAAAATTTAATTAAGCAAATAATATATTAAAAATTAATGATTGATTATTTGAATATTTTTACCGATTATTCGAATATTTTTGCCAATTATTCGCATAACAATGAATTTTAATCATCCAAATACTACGGTAAGTTTCATAGCGACATATCATTGAAACGACGTCATGTAAAATAATCTACAGTGGTAATTTTTTTAAATATTTTGCTTTGTTTGAAGGATTCGAATTTAAATTAGTGCCAAAAATTATACACGTTGTAATAAAATATAGATTACTTCATAATTCTTCGGATTTACAAGGTTTTAAAAGGTTATTTTAAAACATGTGAGTACGCTTGTGCAAAGTTATTGCGAAATGATTAATGTGAAATGCCAAAAGGTATTTCTTAGATTTGGTTGACTATAATTAATAATATTATAATAAATAGAATAGCATAATAGTATATTTTTACTTAGTCACACATTTGTTATTCACGTGAGAATAATTGTTAGGTACTATTATTTGAAAATGAGAATGTTTTCTTCATCATAAAACTCAAGATTTTTAACCGTGAAATGATATTCAAATCTTGCAATGATGTTTAAAATATTGAAAACTAGCTGCAATAAATAAGGCTATTTTGATTTTTTTACTATAATTTAGGGAGTTTTTCTCCAAATTTTAGGATAAAACCAAAATCATAAGTGAAACTCTGGTTTCGTGACAATTCATCTGTATTTAAGAGATGACGCTGATTTAATAGTAATAAACGGCGGACTACCTCAACGGAGGCTAGCTATCGGCGCAGGACTAAATTATAGTGCCCAAGTGCATACGCAAGCACAGGTCCACTCTCTATTCCCTCACTCTCATAATCCGATGGGACGGTAAACCGACACGACCGGAGAGAGATCAGGCGCAGGACCAACGGCTTTACGTGCTTTCCGAGGCACGGGGGTGAGACGCCGCCAATTTCCTGACTCCGGGCAACTACTGAGAATTTATTGACAGAAAAACTCAATAATTAATTTTTTGACACGACCCGAGATTAGAACCCAGGACCTCACGATCAGCAGTCGTACTACTACCACCACTAGACCAACGAGGCAGTGATGCCTGACTGCCATGACTGACAGGCGCTGATTTATTCCATGCTTAAACCGTGAACAATTTTGTTTGCACGGCCATATTTTGTCATTTATATCAATGGTTACAAAGAACAAATTAATCAAAATTATCGAGAAAACTACTCAGAGTTCTATAAAAATATTTGAAATGGAACTTTGTAAAAGCTGAACTAGACATGTGGCGGATAAAATGGGTGGAAGAATTTGAACTAGATCGACCAACATGTGCTATTGAAGTTCTCGGATGATGCAACCAGGCCTTATTTCCAAAAATTCACAAACTTTTAAAGATCTTGGCGACACTGCCTGTTTCTACATGTACTCCTGAGATGATTTTATCTTCCCTGAAATGCCTCAAAACTTCAAATAAATCAAAGATTTTGTACAACCAACTCCAATATAAATTATTAAAGATAACTCAAAAACTACTGGTCAGACTTTGATCAAATTTAAAGGAGAATCTTATGAGAATCACCAGAGTTCAAATTAAAAAAAAAAACATTTAGATGTTTTTTTTTTAATCAGTTCCCGTAGAAAAAGTATTAAGACAACACACATAAAAATAGAGTAAAATTGAGTAACTCCTCTTTTTTGAAGTCGATTAAAAATTGACTGATTGACCAGGGTGGACGTAAGACAGAGGAGATGGCAGCTCGTTTATCACCTTCTGACTAAATCCAACCTAATAAAACCTTTTAAAAGTTTAAAAAGTTTTTTTCTGCCTGGGTGAGTGTGTCTGAGTCGTGATATGAAATGGGCAGTGCACAGTAAGCCAAAATTCAAAACATTTAAAAAACTGCGATTGGCAAATCGCTTGTCAAGGACAGCAACTAGGGCAATTATTAAACTAAATTCACAGTTCATTAAGTTAATTTGATAGTTATGTGTTGGCAACATTCTAAAATTCTTAGTGAATAAAGTATTATGTGTTTTAAATTAGCAGTAAATGCCAAGAGTTATCCAGGCTATATTTGATTCTATTGTAAAACTTGAAGCATTTTTTAAAAATCGAAAAATTTAAAAAGAAGTGGAATTTAATAATTATCTTAAGTCTAAATAAGAGTACAAGAGAAAATCATACCCAGGCAAAGCCAGAGCGGGTAAATGTTAGCTTTAGGCACTTCTTCTCGATAAAAAATGTTATGGTGTTAGAATCATGCTGCAGTTATATTAGATGTATAGTTGTAGCACGAATGGATCGGCTCGACCGGGGAAGGACCACGCTCTCACAGAATACCAGCGTCAAAATAGTAGCTTAATGCTGCTGTGTTTCGTATGATGTGTGTAGAGAACCGGAGATCCTTTTTAGTGGAAACGAGATAATCCAACGGGGTTCTCACGGGTGTCAACGCATCTGCATTTTGATTTGTAATCGGGGATAGATGTGGATGTCTATGGGCCGCAGCAATCACTTACCATGATGTGGACTGTCTGCTAGTTTGTCACCCTATCCTATAAAAAAAACTATGCCAAACTCACACTCTTTCGTGCGAAAATTTGCTTAAAAAGGAGCACTTAGTTTTCTCTTCACGTGTTATTAGATTTCAAAATGAAAAGTATATTTTTTTTAAATACTCTAGCTGGTACCCGGCACTTTACAGCAGCATAAGAAATATTTGTGAAAATATCGTCTTAAACTTAAAACTCTTGAAATTTAATTATATTATAACTTTCAATTTTTTCGTTACGATACGCCGTTAGTTAATTGTAATTTGTGTTAATTGTACTATATACTATAAACATAGCACAAGTGCAAGCAATATGTTAACAAAGTTTTACCGTATTCTGATGAAGGGTATGGCTGTGCGTAAAATAGGAACAAACAAATGTAAATTTTTATGTATTCGATTTTCAAACTTATACTAACTTTACAAATTCCCGGTACCATCCCCACCATCTGGATGCTTGGCGGATTACCACTGCGCATTTTTCTAGAAATTTTCTTTTTCGTACAACTTCTCTGTGGAATTGTTTACCACCGGCAACTTTTCCGGACTTAGGGACTTAGGGCCTTTCAAGAAAAGAGCTTTCTCCTTTCTAAAAGGCCGGCAACGCACCTGCGATCCCTGGTGTTGCAATTGTTCATGGGCGGCGGTGTTCACTTACCATCAGGTGAGCTGCATGCTCGTTTGCCCCCTCTTCTATAAAAAAAAACTTACTTGGAAGAGCATCGACGCGCGGAAGGTATTGACTTTCGCCAACGTGATTCATGAGCATCCGTGTCAACTCAGTGTCCGGGGTGTACAGGATTCGTGGGTCAGAATAAGGCACATCACCTGTATAGTGCTGTCACGAAAATATATAAAAAACTTAATATATTTTTACCATAGCAAAATTCAAGTGAATGCCGTGCACCTTCTTATTCAATTCTTAGCAAAAAAAAAACAAACGATAAATCTTTGTCTTCCTTCTGAATTAGATATTGGATAAAGATCAGAAGAAAGTGGGATCACTCTACTGGCCACTCATTCATAGAAGGATATACACTATTTAATACTCTCTGCGGAACTATTTAAATATAATTTGCATCCCCATAAATATACGGAACCGAGACGTGGTCCTTCACTGCTGGCCGTATGAAGGCGCTCAAAGTCGCTCAGCGAGCTATGGAGAGGGCTATGCTCGGAGTTTCTCTGCATGATAAACTTAGAAATGAGGATATCCGCAGTAGAACCAGAGTAACCGACATAGCCCAACGGATTAGTAAGCTGAAGTGGCAATGGGCCGGCCATATAGCTCAAAGAACTGACAACCGTTGGGGAGAAAAGGTTCTCGAGTGGCAGCCTCGTACCGGTAGGCGAAGTGTAGGGCGACCCCCCACTAGATATAGTGACGACCAGGTAAGAAATGAAGGAAGTGGATGGATGCAGGTGGCTCAGGACTGTGCTTTGTGGCATACCTTGGGGGAGGCCTATGTTCAGCAGTGGACTTGTGAAGGGCTGTGATGAAGATGATGATGATGAAATAATCTCAATTCCGCTGAACCCTACGAAAGGATACGCTAAACAGTATCAGGCATTTCATTCAGAGGTGATAATGCATCTGCAGACTTCTTTGTTTAAATCTTGCCGCATATATCATAATAGGCTACTTAAACTTGGGCGTACTTAAACCAAGACGACTGTTGCGTTTTTTTACATTCTATATAGCCATGATTCAGTGGTATTAAGCTGAAATACAAACGGATCAGCAGCAGTTTAATACTAGTAAAATGTAGTATATTGCTGCTGCATTTCAAATGGTTCAGGGAAATGTTTGACTTTATTTTAAGGGGTGACAAGCGAGCACAAGTTTTCTTGATGGTAAGTTAATACCGTGTCCCATAGACATCTACATTTATCCTCAAATGAGAATTAAAATGCAGATGTGTTGTCATCCCTGAGAACTGAGATGGAATGCCTCGTTGCCAGTAAAAAGAGTTTCTAGTTCTCTACACTCACCATACCAGTCAATCCGACCAACTCGTGCTACAACCATAACATAGCTACAGCATGCTATTATTACTTGGGTTACATAGTCCTTAGAAAAGGAAAGGGAAATAATATTTGGTACGACTGATTGCCACGTTTTTATAGTGTTTTTAAACACTGTTGATGATCGTGAGGTCCCCGGTTGAAATTCCCAGTAGCAGTCTGAAGTCTAAGTTAGTTCTTAGTGGTGACAGCGCATAGAGCTCTATGGGCCACAGCATCCGGTTGTAATTTAGAATCATTTGGCAGGAATTTGGGGGAGTAAGGTGTTTTATTTGGTAGAAGTTTGGTCCCCGATTATGGTAAAACCACTCCCATTAAAAGGTAATGCACCGTTCTTGAGAAAAATTAAAAAGAAAATCCCATAGAACTAACCTCGAAATCATAACTCAAAATGAATTAAGGGATTGGAGGTGGTAGAGAGGAAGGCGGGGGAGTTGTAGAGTCACCCTCCACTTCCACATCCTGCCGGATAACACATCCTGCCGGATATGCTTAGTTTTTTTCATATAAATGTTTAAAAATCTAATTTTGAGATTATGTTTTCGTAATGATTTCTTATATTTACGCGAACACTACACATTGAAATAATACTAGTTTTTACGGAATTTATCGCGTATATTTAACTTTTTAAATACCCGATGTTTCGAACGCACTCATGGTCACGGGCGGGACTGAGATGTTCAACGTCCCGCCCTGTCTCAGTCCCGCCCGTGACCATGAGTGCTGTAAAGCGTTTGAAACGTCGGGTATTTAAAAAGTTAAATTTACGCGATAAATTTCGTAAAAACTAGTATTATTTCAATTATGTTTTCGTAATGTTTATGACTATAAACCTGATTTATGGGGGAGAGAGAGTTGGAGGAGGGAAGCACCACGTAGCGCAGTCGAGGAAAGGCCGGTCAACGGTGCCTCACTTCGCAGGGCTCCTAGTTCTGAGTGGTTTACACACATATAACCACGAAGGGAATGGCGGGGTCGAGTGAGCGAGCGAAGCGAGCGAATAGACTTCTAACCTAACCTATCCGAGTCGGGGTGCCCTAAGTCTCGAGCTCGCTTCGCTCGCTCTCTTGCACTCTACAAAACACCAAAATATTTTATTTTATAATTACTTTAAATTATAAACATAATCTGTTCTGCCTCCACACCTACGGCTTTACAAAAACACTTTAAGAGTAGGGCAGACAAGGCTACGTGGATTCGGGGCGTGCTGATTTAGTTTTAGTACAGATTCGATCAGATCAGATATCTATAGTCAGGTTGCCTTTGCTCCCGCCACAGACACAAAATTCTGTATGCTATCCAGCTTTCACAGTAATATCGTATAATTTTTTTTCAGAAGGGTTAGAACCCAGAGCCGTAAATTAATTTATTAATAAAAAATGTATCACTTTCCATACTTTACGTATTTAGGGTTATAATAGTTTTTATTTGTTTTTTCGATAACGGTGCATTACCTTTTAATGTGAGTGGTATTATAATAATCGGGGACCAAACCTCTACCAAATAAAACACCTTACTCTCCCAAATTCCTGCCAAACGATTCTAAATCCAACCCCAGCATTCACTTACCATCAGATAGTTTGTGTTCGTTTGTCACCCTTTCCTATAAAAAAAATGTTTATTACGTACAGTTTTTCTCTATTCAGTAAAATTGGTAGGCAATATTTCGCTATAAACAACAATTATTACGTACAACATGGCTATCGCTTACAAAATATTTGGTATGTTATTTACCATATGTTCATACACGAAGTGAATTAGAGCGATGGAAAATAGCATCAAGAAAGGAGTAAATATATCGATGCAAGTTATAAACGGGCGGCGCTTCCGTAGTATGAGATGTTTCCACATTAAAGCAGCAAAAATTCCCATGTTTAAAAAAATATTTTAAATTTTTTAGATCTGAACACGTTTTGTAATATTGTGTATTAAAAGTATAGTGAATAATCATTTAGTAAGTCAAATGACAATGAGTTCTTTCATTTTATCATCAGTTGTCATATCAAATATAACAATGACGTCAATGTAGAAAAATGCTTGCTCATAGCTTTCAGGCTGGCAGTATGATGTAAAAAATTAAAACTAAAATATATATAAAATAGTTCGTATAATCGAGTGTTCACTTACGCGTATGTGAGTTACTCGTACTTTCAAAGTTTGGGTTCGCAGATACTGTGTGTAATCCTATATTATTTGCAAAAACAAATAGGTCACAATACAAGGGGTGCAAAACGCATGTGCAAGGTACATCTTTAGTATTCCCTGATAACATCTTGTACATCCATATCTTAATAAGTTGGACATATCAAGAATGTCATTAAGGAGAGATTTAAGTTTAGCTACGTATCTGTTTGGATGCGTAACAAAGAAATAACCGGAATATATACCGGGATCTGAAATACTAATAAGAGAAGATGATGATCGGGGCATCAGAACGGGAAACTCAATTCTGGCAATCTCATATCACCGAACAGCCGCGTTTCGTGGCAGTTTTAGATACGTGACTACTAAATGTTAGAATAATTCACCATCTATACGGGAAAATAAATCTGTAAACAGTTTTCAAGCTCAATTAAAAAAACACTTTTTATCATTTCAAAAATCATTATTTCCCATGTAGTAGCAGGTTATTTCATTTGTACGATTTAACAAATATGTATGTATAATTAATGAGTATATGCACATGTATAATGTATGTGTATTTTTTAAATTTTGTGTATACTTTGGGTGAAAGGTTGATTCATTACTTTTTAAACAGACAGATACGATAACAACGCGGGTGCAGCACAGAATTAATATTTATGATATAATATCAGGGCTATTCGCGGTACTGCAGCAGCGCTTATTTTCAGCGGTAGTTCTCAATGCTTAGTGATGTGAAGTCAAAAAGGATTCCGTCTCCTCGTTCGGAATCCTTTTTGACATCACGTCACTCACTCCTGCCGAGATTTATTTTTAAAATATGTCTTACATCTTGTACTTTGTGTTATTTTATGTTCTTATTTTACTTCTAAATGTATATTTTGTAAGTGTATTTATTGATGCTAATAAAACCTATGTCTATATCTATGTCATAAAAAAGCACAGCGAAAAATTAAACCTGGTCGTAAAATCGATAAAACCTACATGTGCCAAACCACCGAAGTTGAATGCGTTACAAAAACGATTCCTATCATTTTGTCAGCGAGATTAAAGACCTATATCTGGCAGAAAATGAAACTATGGTCAGTTTTGATGTGCAGTCACTCTTCACACGCTTACCTCTTGTCTTCAACTGCATATCTATTGTAACTAAAAGACTGGAAGAAAAAACTTGCCCGTAGAATGCATATTACTCATACGCATTACTCAGATACTGCTTTACATGTGGCTACCTATTGTGGAAGGAGGAGATTTACAAGCAAGTAGATGGTGTGGCGATGGGCTCACTTGTATCTTCCACTGTCACCAAAATATTAATGGAAAACTTTGAGGAGAAAACCCTGCTTACTTTTCCCGTAAATCCAAGATTCTGCAAGCGGTACGTAGATGACATTTTAAAATATCCTTTAGATAAAGAAACTTCATTTTTAGATAATTTTAACTCCATAAATTCTAAAATTCAGTTCACAATGGAGTTAGAGAGGGAAAAAATTCTTTAGCTTTTCTAGATCTGTTAGTAATTCGGAATCCTGACAACACCTTGAGCCACACTGTGTATAAAAAAAGACTCATACAGATAGATATTTAAACGGTGATTCTCACCGCCATCTTTCACAGATAGTTGCTTTGGGTAGTTTTTTGCTTCAGTGAGCACGAGGGATCTGTGACAGTAAACACCTGGCCGCCGAGCTTGAATACGTCGAACAAGTTTTACAAGACAACAAGCTTCGGGTCCCGCGCCTACGTGTGCGAGTGATTGAGGGAAGCCGGCCACAGTTGAGCATTTGCCTGCTGTACTGCCAGACTAGACTAGATGTGTCACTGACAAGATTGGCTACATCTTGAAGCGTGCTTCCACTAAAACATATCTCAAGCCGCCGAAGAAGATAAGTTAGCTTTTACCATCAGTCGAGTGTAACGTCCCCATATACGATGCAGGAGTATACATGATTGAGAATGTGGTTTCACAAAACACAATAAGTGGAGAAACAAAAAGATCAATAAAAACCCGCGTTAAACAACTCATAATACACCACCGTCACTGCATCAGATTTGTTAGATCACAAAGCCTCGCTAAAGAACACCGATTCCTCCCACGAATGGTTTGCGAGGTTATTAGAATAAAAAAATCCCAATTTCAATAATAGAGAAGATGGCAGTTTTGGCAACGCGCGATAATATCTCATTAAATCATTCATTGTTTCTTGAGATAAATGTCAAATTCATATTAATTTTATCCACTCGAATGTCGGGGTCATTTTGTCCAATATGGCGCATCTGTCGAGCACTTTCCGAAGTACTAAGTAAGTATATAAGAAGCACAGACTACTAAGAGGATACTACGCTATATATATATATATATATATATATATATATATATATATATATATATATATATATATATATATATATTATTTACTAATATATATGTATATAACAAGTATACTAAGTATATAATATATTTACTAACTAAGTATATTAAAATCATATATCAATGGAAAAGTTATTAAATAAGCTATCAGATTATGCATAACAGATATATATGTATGTTCTATATATCTTATATATGTTACAAATAGCTTGCTATCACTCGACGCCATATTATGGCGTTTGACAGATGCGCATATTATTTGAGACGCCAGAATATGGCGTTTGGACAGACGAGGGGCTAAAAGATCCTAATTTATGAGACATAAAGGTATTTGAATTAACTTAGAGTCGTGCATTTCATAGCAATGGACTATGTGATACGAATGCAGGAGTGTACAAACTTGATTGTGAGTGTGGTCTGTCTTACATAGGACAAACAAAAAGATCAATAAAACCCGCGTTAAGTGACACATAGCTGATGTGAATAATTGACGCTCCGGGAAATTTTCAATCTGTGAACACGTACAAGATCGCCCCCGTCACTACATCAGATTTGATAGACCACAAATCCCTGCTAAAGAACACCGATTCCTTCCAAGGATGATTTGCGAGGCTATTGAAATCAAATAACATTAAATTTCAATAAAAAAGATGGCTGGGTGCTACCATCTGCTTGTTATCCTATAACTAATAAAATTAAATTCCAACCCAAGCACACAACTCTGCAAGACTTCAAGATACTATAAATTCGTCCTGAGTAGATCGGAACAGAAATTAATAATTTTAATATGGAGGTAGCCGTGGTTAATAATGACATTGGGGCGTCAAACACCTCAGTCTCCCTTCCCCCCGAGACCATGGGTGCTGTAAAATGTTTGAAGTGTCGCGAATGTAAAATAAGTTAATATACGCGATATAATCCGTAAAAACCAGTTTTACTTAAATGTCTAATGTTCACATAAACACAAGAAATGTTTGTTTCATGTTAGCGCTCGCTGTAAATTTCACAGTACGCGAGCAAACCGGATGAGATCCCCGCCGGCACCAATGAAATTGTTAATTGCAATTTTAAGTGCTGATTTACCACGTGCTCGGCGATGAAGGAAAACATCGTGAGGAAACCTGCATGTTAGAGAAATAAGAAAAAAAATATATTTCGAAGACATGTGAAGTTCGCCAACACGCATTGGGGCAGCGCGGCTGACAATTCCTTGGCCTAAAACCCTCTCAGAAATGAGCGGAGGCCTGTGCCCAGCAGTGGGACGTATATAGGCTGTAACTTTACTTTTTTTTACTTTTAAGCAACCATCAACATTCAATAAGTTTTTTATACGAAGTGAGAATGTTATGACATGATTCTTAAACATAATTGATGGTAGGTTGGGAATATCAAGTTTACATAATAATACTGGGCTACCTAAGATTATCATTTGGCATTTAGATGGGTTCACGTTGCACTCGGACATACTACGGATCATTCAGCAATGTATATAAAATCATCATTCAATAATTGGATATCATTAAAGATATTTGATGGTTAAATTTGCACATATAACTGCAGATAATCAGGCTACAGTTGATAAGAGCACTTGAGATGTTGAGATGTGATAAGATTGGTAAATATGAAAAACAGAATAGAAGGGATAATACCGCTTTGAGGGATGCGACGGGAATTATTTTCATATTTTGCTCACAAGTGGCCAGGCAGGTATAAGACGAATGGTTAATAACACAAAAAAATATTATTTTTGGCCAAAATTAGAATTTGATGTTAATGAGTTTATTAAAATGTATGACAAATGTCAAAAACAAAAAAAATCGTCACACCCAAAGAGATATTTAAATCTATTTGATTTTTTATCTTTAAATTTCACACCCAAAGAGATTTAAATATATACTATATTTAAATTAGAGATTTAAATTTTATATTAGAGATTTAAATATATACTATATTTAAATCTCTTTGTGTGTGAAATTTAAGTATACATACTGTTCAGGAAAGAGCTAAGGGTCTGGTAACTCACCGGTGTCCGCCTTCCACTGCCTCTACTGCCACAGTATCTTCGGGACTTGTTTAGTACTCGTAAAATAAAAGGGACACACACAATAATTTTTCGAAAGAGCAAAGTTCATAACGTTTCGGTGTACGGCGCGCAAGTGAATCCGCCGTTCGGCAAATCAGACGCAAACGCGGCTTCTAGCGTAAAAAGGATTGTTACCAGACCAAAAATTCAATAAATCCCTATTAATTTAGTAATTGTTGCCAGTCGAAAGTTTATCAGAAAATAACTATATAGACAATAAATATTAATTTAAAAAACATGGTTCCAGTACGGAACATGCCGCTCACCTTAAAAGACGTGAGGCTTTTAAAAAGTCTAAACACAAAGTAAAAGTATTGAAAGGAAAACATTGTTAAACTAACTGAATAAATAGAATAGGAAACTAGAGAAGTTAAATATGGAGCTATCAGTTAACATAAATTATGAACTAGGTTGGACATTCGTAATTCACTTTATTCCAGTGGAAGAGGGCAAATTTTTACGACTGGACGCTTAACAAATTTGTTTCCTATTTGTAGAGTTATTACGCGAGTAACACTATCAGCGCCCGGATGTAATGCATGAACTCGAGCTAGTCTCCATTGTAAGGGAGGGAGATTATGTTCTCGCAGCACAACAATGCTACCTTCACGAATGGGAGTACCCCGATCCGAAAAAAACATTTGTTAAATTGTTGAATTTCATGAAGGTACTCATGACTCCAGCGCTTCCAAAAGTGTTGAACATTCTGTTGTATCCAGCGCCACCTAGTAAGCCTACTGGCATTCGTATCGGCTAGACAAATATCCGGGATAGCAGTAAGAGGTCCACCCATTAAAAAATGAGAAGGTGTTAAGGGCAGGGGATCGATAGGATCTGCACTTAACACACAAAGTGGGCGTGAATTCAACACTGCCTCGATCTGACACAACAATGTATGCATTTCATCATAAATCAGGGTATTCGTACCTATTACGCGGTAAAAGTGGTGTTTAAAGCTTTTAACCCCTGCTTCAAACAAGCCGCCGAAATGTGACGCATATGGGGGTTGGAAATGCCATGTAATGCCTTGTTGTAAGGTTTTGTTATGACGATGACTCTGAACTGCGACATCCCGTAAAAATTGATATAAACCCTTAAGATAGTTGTCACAGCCGGTAAATTTTTTGCCGCAGTCTGTGTAAATGTCGGTACAAAGGCCTCTGCGAAACGTGAAACGTCGTAACGCTGCCAGAAATGCTTCTGTAGACAATTCGGATACTATTTCTAGATGAATCGCTTTAACACTCATACATACAAACACTGCGACATAACATTTAACCACCTTCGCGTTTCGCACCTTATTAGCGCGCACGTAAAATGGACCAGCAAAGTCTACCGCTGTTTTGAGAAACGGACGTTCCGGCTTCAATCCCACTACCGGCAACGGGGCCATGCGTGGTTGGGGATGCACAGGACGCGCACGAAAACAACGAACACACCGATGCAGACGTTGTCTAATAATGTCACGACTTGAAATAATCCAGTATTTCTGTAAAAGTTGATACTGAATAAATTGCGGACCTGCATGAAAGTGAGTTATATGGGCGTCGACAATTAATAAGAAAGTTAAGGGATGTTTTTTGGGTAATATCGTTTGATGTTTGGACTCAAATGGCAGAAGCGATTTATGTAGCCGTCCACCTACACGTAAGATTTGATCTTCATCGATAAATGGATTTAATTTTCTAAGTTGGTTAAAAGGAACCTTCCCCTGTGAAAGATAATTAATCTCGTCATGAAAACTGTAATGTTGAACCTGGCGAATAAGTCTTTTAAGACAGAATCTATATTCAGAAACAGTGATATGTTGCGAATATGTATATTTTGGTTTTAATTTGTCCACTCTATGTTTTAATATATTATAAAAACGAAATACAAACGCTGTAACACTAATAAGTTTCCTTAATGAAGAAAATTTAGGTATGATTTCGACATCAAGAAGTTATGCTACACGATCCATCGCTACAGGTAGATTACATTTTTTGTTGTTCGTTTTAAAAATTATTCCTTGAACAGGCCACTGGGACTCTGTCTGAGAAAACCAGGGCGGACCGAAAAACCACACGGTATTATTTTAAGTGAATATTAATGGTAACATTCCGCGTGATGGTGCATCTGCCGGGTTGTCAGCAGAGGGCACATGTCTCCACTGAGCAGCAGGAATTATAAACAAAATCTCGCTTGTCCTATTCGAAATAAACGTCTTCCATTCATAGGGTGGTGAGCGAAGCCACGCCAAAACGACGTAAGAATCACACCAGACATATATATCTTCGTGACTATAAGATGGGCTAATAATAAAGCTGCCATAAGCTCCAAGCGAGGAATGGACAAACAAGTTGAAATGGATGCCACTCGTGTTTTCGCCAGTAACAAATATGATTTAATAAAGCTGCCATAAGCTCCAAGCGAGGAATGGACAAACAAGGTGAAATGGATGCCACTCGTGTTTTCGCCAGTAACAAATATGATTTAATAAAGCTGCCATAAGCTCCAAGCGCGGAATGGACAAACAAGGTGAAATGGATGCCACTCGTGTTTTCGCCAGTAACAAATATGATTTAATAAAGCTGCCATAAGCTCCAAGCGAGGAATGGACAAACAAGGTGAAATGGATGCCACTCGTGTTTTCGCCAGTAACAAATATGATTTAATAAAGCTGCCATAAGCTCCAAGCGAGGAATGGACAAACAAGGTGAAATGGATGCCACTCGTGTTTTCGCCAGTAACAAATATGATTTAATAAAGCTGCCATAAGCTCCAAGCGAGGAATGGACAAACAATGTGAAATGGATGCCACTCGTGTTTTCGCCAGTAACAAATATGATTTAATAAAGCTGCCATAAGCTCCAAGCGAGGAATGGACAAACAAGGTGAAATGGATGCCACTCGTGTTTTCGCCAGTAACAAATATGATTTAATTATACCGTTTTCTATATGACGGACATATACACATGCATCGTAGGCCTTCTCCGAGGCATCGGAAAACCCGTGAAGTTGAATAATACTTTCGCTATGAGTAGGAAATATGTATCTTGGTATGCTGATGTCGGATAAGGACATCAAATCCTGAATGAAGCTATTCCAAGCATTGATAATTTCAATAGGGGAAGGAGCATCCCAATCGACCCCGCAAATCCACAACAACTGCATTAAATGTTTTGCGTATATGGTGACCGGGGATAGCCATCCCAAAGGATCGTAGATCCTTGCAATCTGTGAGAGAATAGCTATCTTAGTCACATTTTGTATAGAAACTGAAACACTAAAACTAAATTGATCAGACTGTGGGTCCCACTGGAGACCCAAGACCTTTGTTTTTGTATCCCTTTCCATGGGTGCAACTGGAATTAGTTCCCGCTCACCGTGAGAAATTGGTGATTGTATCGCCGCGAGTATCGCAGGCGAATTACTGTGCCATTTTCGGAGTTCGAAGCCTGCTGTTTGACAAATACCTATCAGCTCTTGTTGAAGGACAAGAGCCTCAGCCTGGTCATTTGCGCCACTGACAATATCGTCGACAAAGACCTGGTCTCGAAGTACCCTAGAAGCTCGAGGAAATTGTTCAGCCTCATCAAGAGAGAGCTGTTTTATAACCCGAAGAGCAAGGAGCAAGCAAGGGAGAAGAGCTAATCCCAAACGTCACGGTACGAAGACGATATTCACGTAATAAATTATGTGGTGAAGTGCGCCACAGAATGCGCTGGTAGTCCCTATCAGACTCTTGAACCAAAATGTTCTGATACATTTGTTTTATATCGGCTGTAAGCGCGATACAATGTGTACGAAATTTTAAAACAACGTCAATAATATCCTTATGCATCTTAGGACCCGTTAAAAGAATATCGTTGAGGGAAATGCCGTTTGAACTTTTACATCCAGCATCAAAGACTACGCGAGTCTTGGTCGTCTCACTAGCCTCTTTAAGCACGCTATGGTGGGGAATGTAATAAGTCGTCCTATCATCAATCTACAATTTCTAAAGTATGCTTTACCTCTTCTAAAACGATATCGCGTTCGAAAATATCGTGGGAATGCAACGATGATTCCGCCATCTTGTATTGTAAAAAAGTAACGAAATGAAATACTAAACTAATGTAATTAACGAGTGGTAACAAACCCAAACAATAAAGAAAAATCCGGCTCGAAGAACCATAAAAATTATTTTCAGGAAAGAGCTAAGGGTCTGGTAACTCACCGATCTCCACATTCCACTGTCTCACGCTGCAGGGGCTCGTTGAGCTGGCTGGCTGATTAGGTGACTCGAAGGGATATAACCCTGTCTCTCCGAATAGAATAGTCCATAGGTCACTGGCACAGTATCTTCGGGACTTGTTTAGTACTCGTTGTAAAATAAAAGGGACACACACAATAATTTTTCGAAAGAACAAAGTTCATAACGTTTCGGCGTACGGTGCGCAAGTGAATCCGCCGTTCGGCCAATCAGACGCAAGCGCAGCTTCTAGCGTAAAAAGAATTGTTACCAGACCAAGAATTCAATAAATCCCTATAAATTTAGTAATTGTTGCCGCTCGAAAGTTTATCAGAAAATAATTATATAGACAATAGATATTAATTTAAAAAATATGGTTCCATTACGGAACACATACTATTATAGAGCAGACATTGGAAACCTTTGCATACAAAAACTGTGAGCACGCGCGTCTTTTAAGCCCTCTTGCAAAAAATAGCAATACTACGCTGAATATTTATTTGGATAACTTTTTAGCTATTTCCCATTAGGTGACGCTTCTAAACCTAAGGTAAAAATCGGTTTTAGGAGCGTTGTTAATTACTAACATATTTGTAAATAAATAGTGAAGTTACTGGATAACAGTGGGAACTTATTACAATTATTTTTCTTTCTTCTAGATCAATCTACCAGAAATAATAAAATTTCAAGATCATTTGGTAAATATACATTATCCTTAGGATAATAAACCGAAATCATGTTCATTTTTTGCTTCATATCGTAACTTACTTACTACACCTTAATGCATAACCGGGCATATTTTCTTTAAAAATATTTTTTAAATTTATGAAACAAATGCGTCTTGACCTTTCGGTGATGTCACTTAGAATAAATGACAAAAGTCGGAGATATATGCTATAGGACAAAAGTTACAGACGACAATTTTCTTGTTGATGTCCGGTCTATTACTACTTAAATCTTGTGTCTTTGGAGTAGTTATATCAGAAAGACCATAATATCTCTGACAAAAATTAAAACGGCAAATATTTTCGTGCGCCGTCTGCTGAGATGGTAATCAATGCAAAAAATCACAGTTATTGTCGCTTTAGAATACTTAGTTTACGTTTATAGGCATTTCCTCGGAATTGTGCATGTACAGATTTTTGTGAGGTGTTAAATCTATATGTGATGTAGACAGTAAATTAATTCATAATTTTAAAATGTTTGCACTTTGTAAGATCAGAATGGAAACTAAGTTAGGTGTAATGTGCAAACAAAAAGCAAAAAATCATCTTTTCACTTTCCGTAGGTTTCCTACAGTCGAATAAGAAAAACTTATGACAATATCGTGATAAGTCTACAAACATTTTGAATTTGTTGACAGTCATTTGTAGGGATTATTACTATATTGACTCGAATTTTAGGCCAGTAAAAATAGACGTTTTTTTGGTCAACTTTGCACTAAATTTCAGATTGAATTTTTATTTTTATAAGGTTTAGGATCATTTACTGAGCATAAAATCTCAAAATGCTGACAGCTTCAGGTGGCGCTTCAAGCGCCATCTTGTAAAAAGCGTCCAAGAAGCCATGGCTGCCTACGAAGGAGCTATTTCCGACTTGTCAGATCAAGACTGGCAAGAGTTAGTTTAGGTGAATGGAACTTTGTATAGAGCATGACAGAGAATATTTTGAAACCATGTAAAATAAATATCAATAGTATCTAGAATACTTTTTATGTATCTCAGACTTATTAAATGTCCTACGTATTCTATTGTCGGCATTATAGTCTACATTGCTTGCTAACGTAGAAACTATACAGACAGACTTCCTCTCAGAAAACAATAGAATCGTACTAAACTCCAAAATATCTTCAGTTATCTTCATATACATAATTTGTGATCTTCATATAAATTTTTGAGATACATATAAATAATTAAAATTATAATGGAAACTGTAATCCAAAATTGTAACTTCGAAATCGTAATTATCAGCATTTACATTGTACTCGTACAATTTGTATATTATTACCACAGGATCTATAAAGACAATGTTTTGGTGCATACTACCTTTTTATACGTTATGGATGGAATATTTAGTTTTTCTCTCTTCTTCGTTTTTTTATTTTATTTGTAATATTGTAGGAATTTCCCAAATAAAAGTATTGTTTTGTCTCTTTCTTATCAATATATATTTAATTATTTAACAAAAAAAACAATCTTTTAACACAAGAACATTTTATTAAATATTAAAAATCAAACGGAAATATATTTAAATATAAATGCAAAAAGTAAGTAAACGTAAATTGTGGCAAATTATTTTGTGATTGGCACACAATGTCAATGTTCACAATTACTGAGTATAGCTTCATTTTCAATTTCAATTATTTGCCAAGTTCTACCAAGTCTCTTTCGGTCGGATATTGTAACGGTTCTCGTCCATGAAGTGTATAAAGGCATCTTCCATATTGCCGTCATAAGCAGAGTAGTCCTCCACGATGTCTTCGAAATCAGTTGCCAGTTTTCTCAGCTTTACAAAAATCGCGTTAAACGCCAGCTTCGGTTCCGTTATTGTGAACCACAGAGTTGTCTAGGTAAAGAAATAATCATATTTATACACGTATATATAAAATCTGTACACATATATTAAATTTTGTGTGTGTGTGTGTGTGTGTGTGTGTGTGTGTGTGTGTGTGTGTGTGTGTGTGTGTATGTGTGTGTGTGTGTGTGTGTGTGTGTGTGTGTGTGATTGTGTGTTTGCATTTATTTTGAATAATTTCATAACGGTTTTTATCGTGATAGAGTCACGCTGCAGCTACATTATGGTTGTACCACGAGCGGTTCGCGTCGGGTCGACCAGGGAAGGATTACGCTTTCACAGAATACCCACAAATGCCTGCTTAATGCTGCTGTGTTTCATATGGTGAGTTTAGAGAACCGGAGACCCCTTTTACTGGAAACGAGGCGCCTCGCCTTATTCCTCAGAGGTTACAACGCATCTGCATTTTGATTCTTAGTCCGGGATAAATGTCCGTCTATATGCCACAGCACCCACTTACCATCAGGTGGATTGTGTGTCACATTTATTCTATAAAAAAGAAACAAAGACACATGGTTTAGACGTTCATTTGTGTGACGTGTGCAGTTTGAAGAGACATTAAACTATATCATCGATAACAGCTCCTGTGAATCAATTTTGACTTGTGAGTAATCTATGCAAAAATAATATATATAGAAATTCTTGCCGATCTCAAACACTACTCTTTTCTCAAAAGCTAGCAAAGCATCTGTAATTTTCCTGGCGTTACAGTCGTTTGTGGGCGGCAGCAGTCACTTACTATCAGGTAAGCCACGGGCTCGTTTGCTCCCTCATGTCTTCGTAACAAACTCTGTAAAAACGACAGCTATCTTTGTAAGTTACACAATCTTGCTGTGTTATAAAATTAAGATATTTAATGAATTGTCTCGGGATGAATTTCATTACATTCAGACTCGAAACAATTACATGTAGGCCATACAAATATTTGTACCGTATTGGTTTCGAACCCATGGCCCTCAGCGCCGTAACTCATTGCTAAGCCCCGAAGACGTCTATAGTCTGTGCCCACTGTGGAGATCATACACATTCGCATATTCCAGTATGCTTATGATACATGCAAAATAATTGACATTTATGCATTTAATAAAGATATTAATAGTTACTTTACAACCGCTTAGCGGTCAGCCGCCGTAAAGTCTACATCACCTGAAGACGCCTCGTTTAGAGACGAAACACGTGTTGTATTATCGTCGATGGTGTGTCTTACCAGAATAGTGGTGTTGAGTGTCGTGGCGCTGGGATTAGTGGTGACGGGATTAGTGCACGCAATTGAGGGAGGGCGGGAGGTGCTCTTTAAACTAGGTAAGACACATCATTTAATTGAGCGGATGGTTGCAAAGTAACTAATAATATCTTTATTATAATGAAAAAATATTACAAAGTAACGCCTGATTCTATCAATTATTATTTATGCACTTGGTGTTACTGAGAAGCTTGTACACTCTCAATACAAAACCAAGAAATTTATACACTCATTCTGTTATATGGTCTAAGTGGTCCACCATTTCGAGTATGGATTCCAAAATAACTCCTAAATCCCTAAACATACAATTTTTTGTAGGGGGATATTTTTTATAGTTAACTGGACACATAATACAAATGCAATACATAATTATTTGGATACACTTCTCCACATTGATGCTTATTCTATTTATTGTTGTAATATTTTGACAAACTTTCAAGAAATAATTTTGAGCAAGTATGCAATAATGTTCAATGTTCTAAATAAAAAAATTTGAATGCTTAGGGTATAAGTGTATATCAAATAAATAAGCATTGTATAGAAGTGGGCCTAGGTGACCTTGTGGTATTTCGGATTTTATAGTTTTTTAGAGTCTGATCTGCACCCGCCCACAGTTGTTGCTTGTCTTCTGTTATATATGTATGATTTTTATAGAAATTTTTGTTTTCACAACTCCGAAAAATTATTTCAACTGTCTAGTATGTCAAAGAGATGTAGGCGGCACAAGAGAATACATTTCGACCCGTAGGTTGCATAAGGTGTTCATTTGTTTCGTTACAGCCTTTTATAAATTAACAACTGAACATAGGCCACCCCGATAGAATCAAATCATAAGGGGGATTTTGCAATGGTTGCCACGTTTGGCAGTGCAAGCTTGATAACCGTAGTTATTATTATTATCAGGTAAATGCTGCTGCCCATATCCAGTTTCAATTACCCCCTTCGCACCTTGCCACACTCATGAGATTATACGGGCTAGTAGATATTCTTACGCATACGCCGATCTTATCTTAGGTATATCCGATTTAAAATCTCAAAACTAGATTAGCGATAGAGGAAATGTCTTGTAGTCAACAATAAGTCTGTTTTATATATATATATATATATATATATATATATTTGAATTTTAAGTATGTACCCATATATAAATGAAAAATAAAATTGATAGAAGTATAAAATTGAAAGAAATTCAAAATACAACTTACCAAATGTTCACTGTTCACGTAGCAGCTAAACTCGCGGTACATAGAGTCCTTTAGCGACTGTACTCTCAAAGTTCCAGCGGCTGAATATTAAAATAGAATTCAGTAAATCAAGTTACTACTAATCCTTAAGGAAAACTATAAAAATAACAGATGCGTAGTCACCTCTGAAGACTAAAGTCATACCATATAATACAATATAATACATACAATACATAGTATCAAAATGCACTATAGATACAAAAGCGCCGCGTAGCTCTATATCGGGCCCGCTACTCTGACGCCTGGGCGTCATCTGGACACCCGGTCATCGGACACTCGGATATTGGTCACTCGGATATCGGTCACTCGGATATCGGCACTTAGATATCAGACACACTGATAGTTCGTTTTCAAGTTTATGAGGCGTGGAAAGAAGGTATTGTATTACCATATGTTATTACATGTGGATGGAAGATATTGGTGTATATCTTCCATCCACATAGAACGCCTTTCAATTAGGATATGATTTCAAGTCTAATTAATAAGTTATCAGTCAATGACCGTGTAGTGGCGATGTAAGAATATCCGCTACCTCATATCGCCCCTGGGGTATCGTTAAAGGCGACAGAGCGTACAACCACGAGATGGGCATTTGTGGAGCAATTATATATATATATATATATATATATATATATATATATATATATATATATATATATATATATATATATATATATATATATATATATATATATATAATTGCTCCACACACGCTATTACTTATATATTCTGTATCATCATCACCACAATTGCAGCCCTTCACAATTCTACTGCTGATCATAGGCCTCCCTCAAGAAATTCCGCAAAGCAAGGTCCTGAGCCACCGCATTCATCTACTTCCTGCATGTCTTACCAAGTCTTATATATGTATATATATGTTTGCTAATATATATATATATATATATATATATATATATATATATATATATATATATATATATATATATATATATATATATATATGTAAACACACACATATTATTACAGATGTACACACATACTACATACATATGTACATATTGTGTAGCTTATAACAAAAATCTACTCACCATATAAGACAGTAATACGGAATTTAAAAAAAACGGTACGACCAGGTGCGTACAAGTTCTTGAAGCTGTTGGTAGACTCCAGTGTTCCCGTCTCGCCTGAGTCCAGAACTGCTAAACGATTGCATAGGCGCTCTACCTCTTCCATACTGAAATAAGATATTTAATTTGTCCCTGGTCAGTTTTTTTAATTGAAGTAAATTGATTATTTAAAAGGAAGGTTCACCGCTATCAGGGAAAGTTTTAAATTGAAAATACAATTAAACCAAAAAAAAAACTTTAATCGACTCTTTTATTATAATATGGCATCCTTACAAACAGATAAAGTAATGAACAAATAAAAATGAAACTGCAATTTAACTACAATCATCCCCTAAGGGTGTTGTTACCACATCAATCTATCAATCATCGATCGATGCCATGGGTTGACATCAGTTGATGGCAATCAATTGGTGTGTTGGCTTTAGCTGATCAACGAATACTTGTCGATAAAACGTTGTTCAATCATCGATTGACAATTAACCGAGGTGAAGAAGAGAAGAGGACAGTACAAAGCGGTCGGTGAAGCGGGGTTGAGTTCTCGAATAAGTAAGCACCTCGATTCACGTTGATGAATTCATATTACCATCGATCAATGCCGTCGATTGATTGGTATGGTTGAAAATATCAATCGACGTCAACTAATCCACTCCACCATCGATCGATGGCATCAATCGACGGTCGATCGATTTGTTGAACACAAATGTTTTAAAAACTGCTCAGACTCATGTTCAGATGTTCATATTGTTGAATCTAAACCACCGTATTTTGCTTTACCATATATCATATGACGAGTAAGTGAATTCTAAATTCACAGATGTCGTAAGAGTAGATTATAGAGGAAATAAAAGAAAGAATTATTTATTTCATACATACACTTAAAACATTGAAGTATTTTATGTTTTTATAGAATAAGGGTGACAAACGAGTAAACAGTCCACCTGATGGTAAGTAACTACTGCGACCTATATTCATTTACATTTATCTTCGATTAAGGATCAAAATTAATATAAATTTGCATGATTATATTAAGATTTAGCGTGCCGCAAGCCTTTATTCCTTTAAAATATTCTCTAAAAGATTCCTTTAGACTTAGGTTACAAATAGCTCTTATAGCTATTTTCTGCGAAACAAAGATAACTTCAGTGTTAGTTGCATTACCATATAGAACGATGCCTTTCGACTTTGCTACAGAAATAAACAAAATGAACAAATCTAGCTGTTTCAACACATTTCGGATTCTAATATTTTTTTACAGTATATGCTGCAAAACTATATTTGCTGGCAAGTTTAGATATTTGGGGACTCAAGCTTAGCATTTAATATAATTTAAAAAAAACAGTGGACTCAACAACATTCAGCTCCTCCCAGTTAAAAGCACACCGATATTTACGTGTTTGGGATTGTTGGTTGTGAATTTAACGTGTTTCGTTTTATTACCGTTTAAAAGCAAACTGATGACTTTAAACCAGTGTACTAAATTCAATTTAACATTATTTACTTCATCATGTCTTAGCTTTTTCTTTTATAGAATAAGGGTCACAGACGAGCACACAGTCTTCCTGAAGGTGGATGCTGTGACCGATAGACGTCTTACATCCATTCAAAAATCAGATGCGGTGTCACTCTTTAATAAGATGGAATGCCTCTTTTCCAGTAAAAAGGGTCTCTGCTTCTTTACACTCACCATACGAAACAGAGCAGCATTGAACGGTTATTTCACGCTGGTATTTTGTGGGACGTGGTACTTCCCCGGTCAAATTGACCCATTCGTGTTACAACCACAATATAGCTGTAGTTTGAAAACCGCCAAAATATTATAGAAAATATTAGTAAAATTATATCCTAAGAATGATAAATCTGAATGTTCGTTTTTTGAGTAAACCTTACTTATGTGACGAGAGCACAACGGCGTCGTCATTGGAAAGCCCACGCTTAATCTCAGTCCATACGAGGTGTTTGGCGGCGACATCGATCCCAGCGGTGGGGTCGTCCAGCAGTTTTACGGGAGTACTGGCGAAAAGCACGCAGCCAATCGCCAGCCGCCGTCTCATGCCCATGCTGTAACGCCATACTGCCTTCTTTGCGAAATTTTTCAAGCCTAAATACAGCATAGTTTTCATTTATTATTCTGCATCATTGTTTTTTATTAAATTCTTGCTTTGAAGACAACCATATTGCAAAGACATTTAAATAGTGTTAGTAGATCAGACATCAGCAACAAAATTGTCGTCTGTAACTATAGGATATATTTCCGATTTTCGTCATTTAGTCTTAATGACACCGTCAAAAGGTCATGAAACGAAAGCTTCTTCGTTTCATTAATTTAAAAATTATTATTAATGCAAACATGCCCGATTGTGCATTAAAGTAAAATGGATTTTTACTTTTTATTTATTAGCGTCACATAATGGGGAACAGCTGAAATATTTTGTGAATAAGTATTCAACCTAGTACTGCTATGTTCCGCTAGAGCGCGTAAAACACGCGCAAGCTTACAGTTTTTGTATACAAATGTTGCCAATGTCCGCTATATAGTAAATTTATTTAAATTTCTTTGACACATTGTAATCAGACAGAATACAGATCCTTTATAAAGAGATACATATACAGATATACTGTTTCACTATTACATTGTCACTCTGATATTTGTTTCTGATCGCCTCGTTGGTCTAGTAGTAGTAAACGTAACTGATAATCATAGGATCCCAGATTCAAATCCCGGATCGAACCAAAATCAGTTATTGAGTTTCAGAAATTCTCAGTAGCTGCTATGAATCAGTAAATTATTTAAGTTTTTTTAATAGCTCTCAGAAGGTTTTAAATAGAAAATAGAAGAAAAACATATTTATTGGAATGACTTATATGACGATATAACTACGAATTGTCGGCACAGGGATGGTAATTCGAGGCAGTTTACTCTATAATTACTATCAGTGATACTATTTATTTGAACAGTGAAAATCAAAGGAGACATGACTACACCTGGAAGTACACCCGCAGTTACATTTTACCATTCGGATTAGGTTTCACCTGAACGAACATATTTTAGACGAACACGGAGATAGGAATCAAACCATTGCATAGCAGAACTAGACGCATTAATGGACTGAAGGACACTTAGAAGGATATCAAAATCGACAGAACTAATTGCACTGGTGAAATCTACTACACCAAGAACTGTTAAATGTGTGTCCAAAATCCATCGGATATCGTCCGTAACTTTAAGAAGGATATATCGTCAGTAACTTTGATGTAATTGAAAAGGCCCCAATGACTTCAGAAGTAAATTAATATAAAAGATGTTCAGGTAAGTCAATATCCCAGCACTGGTTATGTAGCTATAAAATCTGTGAAATTAAGATTTGGCGTTTTTGGATTCATTTTCCGCTATTACTTGACCGCCATAAGAGATGGGCAGCAGCATTTTCTGATAAAAGGTGGTCTAGGATGTCTTTTCTGCTTGGGAGATCATCTGGTTAAATCCCACCCTCTTGTTATTTCTCCCGCCAAATATGTGTGATTGGGTCTAGGAGCTAGTTTAATTATGTAAGCCACTCTAGTCCTAACCCGCAGTTTGAAATTGGTGGAATATGTACTTGTACAGCAGTAGCTTACCATTGAAATTAATTGTAAGTTCATTTTACACTTAATTTATAAAAGTAAATGTTAGCCATCTATCGTCGCAACTATGGCGAATATATGAGGCTTTAACTGTAGACTTTTAAGAGGCTAAGATAATCGTATGAATAAAACGCACTGCGTGTATAAGAGTTAGACAATTGGAGAGTGGTACATTCTCCCTTAGATCAAAATAAATGATGAATTATTATTAAATAAACGGTCTCACCAATGGTATCGAACCAAGTTTTAGTCACTTCTTGTGCTTTCTTTTTTGGCAGACCTCGGAGGCGCAACAGCATTGTCATATTGCTTTCACCAGATCGGAAGTAATCCAGACCGTGATATTGTGGACAATAACCCAGAGAGTAGGCATACTGAAAATAATAAACTAGATTTAATGAGAAGGGGGAAGCGAGTCTTTGAGTCGAACACGAAGCTGAGAGGTTGTGCTTTACTTACGTACAACAAAGAAGGAAAGAGGTGGGTCGAAGGAAGAAGAGAGGTAGATATGGATTACCAAGTTTAAATATTTTAATAACCATATACTGTATAAAAATGGTTCTTATAATATAATTAAATACGTGGTTGATAATAACTCCTGGCGATAAAGTAATCGCTTTCAAGCTGTTTCTTAAAGAAGTTCTGTAAATGACTTGTACCTGTCATTTGTGTAATGTTGCTTTGAAAAAAAATGTCCCGCTGTGTTTATTACTGGTTATTCCATGGACAGATTTTTTTATAACCAGTGGAAAAAGACTTAATAACTACTAGACTAGACTTAAAGACTTCCTAACTCGGAAAAACTTGAAGAAGGCTTTAAAAGAAGTGTCTACCTGGTTACTGGATGCTGTGGCCCATATAAACCTACATCTACCCCCGACTAAGAAATGAAATAAAATAAAATATTTTTATTTCTTCGACGTCAGAAAATTACTTTTTATATAGAATAAGGGTGACAAACGAGCACACAGTTCACCTGGTGGTAAGTGGATGCTGTGGCCCATAGACATCTACATTTATACTCGATTAAGAATCAAAACGCATGTGCGTTGTCACCTCTGAGGACTATGATGGAATGCCTCGTTTCTAGTAAAAAAGGGTCTCCAGATATTCACCATACGAAACCCAGCAGTATTAAGCTGTTATTTTACGCTGGTACTCTGTGAGAGCGTGGTCCTACCCCGGTCGAGCCGACCCATTCGTGTTCCAATTATAGTGTAGCTGCAGCGTGGCTTAACGACGTAAAGAACTTTAAAAAGTAGACTTTTGTTAGTCAAAATTCATGTTTAAGCCTAATAAATTTAACATTTCGAATTGATTTTTCTCTGACCGGAGAAGATACGACCAAAGATATTCCGTGGGTTTCCTCGCTTTCTGTCATTTTTTTAATACGTAATACAACATATCATTGTGAATGGAAAGGATACAAAATGACAACAGTGCCATAAAGTGTGTTCTTTGATATATGATGATTAAAAATTTTGAATTTTTCATGGTAAAGACAATCCGAACAGACCAGTCTCCATAAGCAGCAAAATGCAGAAGCGTTTTTATTTCTGAGTACTAAAATTGAACGCCTCGTTACCATTTAAAAATATTTTCTCGTTCTCTACACTCATACGGCACCCCAGCAGAATTATTTTACTGTTTCACGTTGGCATTCTGTGAAATCCCGGTCAATCCGAGCCATTTACTATTATTATTTAAAAAAAGTATGATGCATGTATGTGATTTATGCTGACATAGCTGCAGCGTACATGATGAAGACCATAAATAAAATATTTACCCGCAAAGCGTTACACTTAACGTATTCTCCGTTAACAAAAATTCTTCCTTTCGTTGAATAATCTTGGCAGGTAATCACTCTGAAGTGGGTTGTTTTGCCAGAGCCATTTAAGCCAATCAAGCCAAAACATTCACCTGTGTTAACATATTGGCATGTTATGGATTGTAGTTGTCGCTTTTAAAATTATGTAATTAAGAAACTTTATTTCATGAACTAACAAATTACGAATACCTTTTGGATGTATTACAAATATTTTACAATAAAAACCGCAAAATATTTTTTTCGTACCTTTTTTTACAGAATAATTGAGATCCTTTAAAGCAAAAGTTGGTTTCTTGAATAAACTAAAATAGACTTTCCAAACTCGGCTTACAAGAATCTTCTCCTTTATAGATTCTTTTGCTGCAATTAGGAGATTTCCTTTAAACAATTGTCTTATATCTTTCAAAAAATCGATTTAAATATAGAGTTATATATTTTAACCCAAGATGGTTTAAAATTTACATATTATTTTTTATAAATAGATTATAGTTAACATATTTTAGAATTCAGTCGAGGATTCTGAATTGGTCCCAGTAACTATTTGATACTATATGCACCCTTATTCCGCTCTTATTCTATAAGCACCTTTATACAATAAATGGGTTGCTGCATTCATTTTTAGAGCTGTTAATATAGGAACGCTGATCGGGAGATTTAAAAAAAAAGCAAAGCGTTAATACAATTAAAATAATATGCGAGAAATCAATACAGGCTCTATGCCAATAGAAGTTAAATACCTAGTCAGGTCATAAATTCTGTCACATGTTTAATATAAAATAATTGAAACAAGTTTATTCATTATGTAACCATTTATATATCAAAATGAACTTAACAAAACATAGATTCTTATGACACTAAAGTTTATTCAAAATGACCTCCGTGATTTTGAATACAGGCCTTCAATCTGCGCGACCAGTCGTCTATCGCAGCACGAACGAGGTCCACGTCAATATCGGCGGCTGCCTTAATCAAGGATGTCTTGAGTGACTCCAAATTGGGATGAGGCTTTGAGCACGCCTTTTCCTTCAAGTGTTGCCATATCTTGTAATCTAACGGATTCAAATCTGGACTGGAGGAGGGCCAGTCTTCGTGCCGGATGAAGTCAATTTCACGTGCCGCCAGCCAGTCTTGTGTGCTCTTCGCTCTATGAGGTGGCGCCGTATCTTATTGGAATACCCAGTGCCTGTTATTGAACATGGTATGAGAAACAGGTTCCACAAGGTTCGTCAGGACTGTATTTTGATTCACAAATGCATTCGTTTTTACACCTTTCTCACAAAAATGTACCTCTGTTAAACCCCAATAAGAAACTCCAAACCATACCATGAGCGAGGATGGAAAATGACCTCGTTGGACACGCGGAATACGGTTGCTCGCTTCTTCACTACTTTTTGCGTACACCTTATCATTTTGTTTGTTGTAGCTCTCTTCTACGGTAAAAATTTTTTCATTCGTAAAAAGAATTTCCCGATATTTTTTCCCACGTACCGCTTCAACACGCGGCATCTCTTCAGTCTCAGGTCCATTAGACGAGCATTCAAACGATATCCTGTTTTTCTTCGATATGCCCGAAGCCCTAAGTCTTTATTTAACACCCTTTTCACCGTGGTTCTGCTTAACCCCATCTGAAGGGCCAACAGTTTCTGCTTACGTTTGGGATTTCTTTGGGTTCGCGCCTTCACAGTTTTTGTTACTGCTGGAGTCCTAACAGACTGAGGGCGACCACTTCTTGACCTGTCATTTACACTAGAGTCTTCATTGTATAAACGAATCTTTTGGTTATATTCAAATTTTTCAGTGTGTAAAAAATTTGAATTGGCGCGTAACCGCAATGATGCAACGCTATAACTGCAACACGGCCTTCTTTAAGCGTCCACTCCATATTTAAAAATGAGTGAAATTCTAAAAAGTATACAGTTTTATTTTCATGAACAATTCGAAATTCGAATTCAATAAACTTTTTTGTGGCCAGCATTCTAAAAGAAAAGTTTTTACTGTATGACAATACTTATGACCTGACTAGGTATGTTATGTGTTAGAGTATTTATAAGCAAGCTGTAAAACGCGTGTTATCGTGTCAGAATAGTAAGCACGGGTGTAAACAGTCTCGAAATGGTAAGGGCGACGTTGTTAGTCACGAAAGGTCGGGTGCGTAAGTCATTTCTCTCGACGGTATTTATTTGAATCTTAAGCTACCAAATTGAAATATGCAGTGCCAAAACGCAAAAATTATTTACGGAAGCAAAGTAAAAAGAATAATGATGTCATCGTTATGCATTATTTCGATTATAAAACGTGAATTTTAACAAAATTACTTAGGGTGTCAAAGGATGTAGCGGGAAGCATGCAACCGGAGAGACACAGTACGTGCCCTGCAACTCATACTTTGGGTTTTCCCCGAATCAGAGCTAGTGCTGCGCCACGTCGTACTCGAATATTTTATAACTTTAAGTATTAAAAGTTATAATCCCCTGTATTTCTAACACATGTGGATGAATGTCTTAAATAAAACTTTTATAAAGCAAATTTTTATAGGTTTATAATAAATGTAAATACGGTTAAAATGCTTTTCTAATTCCAGATTTCCGAAAAGTTGCGAATTGGCAAATAAATAGTTGGTAACAATAAAAAAGTATATCAATAACTTATGATACATGTTAAGTGAGAGGACTGTTATGCAATTATAATTTGATTTAAATATTTTTGTTAACTCGTATTACCACCTTATCAAATACAGTTAGTGGATAATTTTTATTGGTCGAAATTCTGTGTAAAATTTGTTTTTTATAATACTGGAACGCTGTTGTTATCCTAAAACTGGGAGCTCAACATCAGGATTTTCGTTTGATTTATCCATTATATATGTATGTATCTGTAAGGTTGTTATATGTATTTGTATTTACATTTACATAATTTGAATCGGCATACTTTGGTACCTATATAATTTTTTTCCAAAGATTATTAAGCAAGTTTACACCTGCCATAATAACTTACCACACTACGGCTGGACTGGCAGAGAATGCTGAGAGTTATTAAGTCAACGCATTGTAACCTTAATTATTAGGTGTAACAATTAAGAATAAATAAATAAACTGCTTGGCCAGACTGCAAACGCGGACGCGGGGCTGGCGTGGCGTGACGTACTCTGAAAGTAAGACTTTGAGTGTCCATAGTAGCAACATGTTATTTGACACGAGGAGCACGCGGGCAACTCACGCCATACCTCGTTCATACAATCTGCCGCAGTGAATGCGCGGGAGGCAAGGGGCTAACCAAGCGAGGAGCGGGCGTCTCAAACCACATCGAGCTAACCGCACGCGTTGTATTGGCGTCTTCCGAAGTCAATGTAGAATAATTTATTTCATAACTCGATTAACTATGTTTTCTAATATATAGTCAAACTTATCCATTGATATTCCCCTATAACCAAAAAAGTTTTAATTTTGCGCTCGCAATTTTACATAAAATGTGTGAAATTCTCCTTCATTTTCACTGGGTAAATTTATTTAATTCATTCAATTTTTCTCTTGTAGAATTTCCCATTAAAAGTAAGAACTTTCCAGTAAAAATAAATCTTTTTCATTCATATTATAGTTTGACAACACTGATCATAACATCACTCGGAACGAAGCCGTATTCCCACTGCGGACAGTCACGTCGCCAAGCACCGAGGGTACTCTTTACTCATTTGCGTGACACTAGCAAGATCAAAAATATAAAATTTTCTGATATATCTAAAAATGGAATATTCATTGATTTTTTACTATGGATATTTATTTAATGAGAATCTGACTGACAACCTAGTATGACTAAAAAAATATAAATAACCGTGAATGTTTTAAGCCAATATGGCGCATCTGTCAAGCACTTCCTGAGGTACTTCTAGACTACTTCCTGCTGTTCATTAAAATGACTATATCCAAGACATTTTGTACAAAAAGTATATTAAAATCATATATCAATGGAAATTTTATTAAATAAGCTATCAGATTGTGTATAATTTGAATACAAGTTTACTTCGAAAATGAAACTAATTTGAAAGTGAAAGTAAGAAAAGTGTTTTTGCCCCAATTTTCTGCAAAGGTGTAATAATTATAAATTAAAGCCTTAATTCCAAGTACTATTTGTTTTACCTGTACGTCAAAAGCATATTTAACAATAAATATTTAAAAACAAACTTCTTTATACATTATATGTTCACAACAAGGTCGAAAACAGGGGGCCTAACTTATCGAAATCGGGACAAAAATTGGGATGTTTACAATTCAATCCCGGCTCAAGTCCACAATATTAAATCAAATTTAGACAAAATTAATCATTATTACGCATGTATATATATATATATATATATATATATATATATATATATATATATATATATATATATGTGTATATATATATATATATATATATATATATATATATATATATATATATATATATATATGTATATATATATATATATATATATATATATATATATATATATATATATATATATATATATATAGTACCCGGTTGACCGAGCTTTGCTCGGTATTTTTCGCTTGATTTTTTTTTAATTCGTGTGTTTTGGAAATTATATTTAGATACAAATTACATACATACTGATGAAATATAAATAATATTTTTAAATCTTAGCGACATAACAGAAAAATCGGAACTGGTTATTTGAATAAAAATCATGAGTGCAATTATTTTAATTTAAATTTTCGTGTTTTTAAAAAATACTAAAAAAAGGGCTCGAAAAAATAGATTTTCTCAAAAAAGAAAGGAACATGAAAAAAAAATTAAAAAAAGTCGGTCGGACGGCTTGGGCTCGAACCGGGGTTTTAAGATTCTGTGACCGACCATTATACCAATTAAGCTATTTATAATCACTAACAATCCGTCAAAATTTACCTTCTTATTCTAACGACATTGTAGCAGTTTTTCATTGCCTAAAAACACGGACAAAAAGACATTTTCTAAAAATAAATCCTAGCTAGATCGATTTATTATCCCCGAAACTCCCTGGACACTAAATTTTATGAAAATCGTTGGAGCCGTTTCCGAGATCCCGATTATATATATATATATATATATATATATATATATATATATATATATATATGTTATTTATGTTACAAATAGTAGATTGTCTCGTTGGTCTAGTGGTTGTAATAGTGCGACTGCTGATCATGAGGTCCTGGGTCCGAATCCCGGGTCGGGCTAAAAAATTAATTATTGAGTTTTTCTGTCAAGAAATTCTCAGTAGTTGCCCGGAGTCAGGAAGTTGGCGGCGTCTCACCCCCGTGCCTCGGAAAGCACGTAAAGCCGTTGGTCCTGCGCCTAATCTCTCTCCGGTCGTGTGGGTTTACCGTCCCATCGGATTATGTGAGTGAGGGAATAGAGAGTGCACCTGTGCTAGCGCATACACTTGGGCACTATAATTCCGTCCTGCGCCGATGGCTAGCCTGCGTTGAGGCAGGCCGCCGTGACCGAAATTCGGTCTGGAGGACATTATTAGTAGTTTGCTATCATTTGACACCAGATTATGGAGTTTGACAGATGCATCACGAGAAACGTACTTAATTAGTTTGATTAATTAAAAAACTTGGGAAGCTTTTTATAAAGTGAAGATATTTCGGTTACTAACCGGGATCACTCACGAACACATTCATTCACTGAAGCTAATTCGTAAAAACTGATGTATAACATAATACACACAGCTTTAGCGGAACCTTTTTATTAGAAGCAGAAATGCAAACCATCGTTCACATGTAACTTTCTCTTCGTAAGTATTGCTAGAGATCGGTGCCGTATATATATATATATATATATATATATATATATATATATATATATATATATATATATATATATATATATATATATATCCGTTGTAGGGAATATATAGCTTTATTGTCACGCTTAGCAGAAGAACTAGCATTGCAGTACCAACAATAACTTAACATAAACCTACTCCAAGTTGAATTATTATTAAAAATTATAAGAACATAAATTTTTGATAATAATTCAACATGGTAGAAATATTGTGGCAATCACAATCATTTGAAGACTATATGTAAGTACTACTACATTTAATTTTTTTGTTGAATGATAAGTTATATACTAACATCTCTGGATCGTGTTTTTAACATAATTTTTCTCGGCAGAGACATCCGGGCTCTCATACTTTTTCTTAGGCATCATCACCGGGCGCCGTTTTTCTATCTTGTGGCGTAATTTATTGAGCATTCGATATTCGAGCAGGAGGACTAGAGCCTACAGGTGATAAAAACAATTACAACATTTGAAATAAAACTTTTGTCTCTGTGTTCGTAACTGTAAACGTCTCGAAAATTGAAACGATTGAATATACCTTAGAAGACAGTTAAAGGAAAAGAGAATTATGCGAAGGCACCTCTGTTTATACTGTCTCTAATACATGATAATTTGACGTCTACATAGCGCAGTGGCTAAACATGAGTTACAGTGCTGAGTGCCGTGGTTAGATTCTTGTACGGAACAAGTAATTTGTATATTTAAAAAAACGGGCAGGTTACAGCAAGAAATACTGGATAACGTGATCCTCAACATGCTCAGGAGGATCTACGCATGTGTTCGAGCCAGAAAGGGAGTTATAACATAATAAATAAAAACCTTCTATTAATAAATTGTTGTATAAGTTTGGTTAAACATTTTTTTCGATCCAGCAAATTTCTATTCCAATTACATTAAGATTGAATTCCTCAATTTTTGTTATAAAAAATTAAAAGAAGATATGTTTTTTTTAATTTTAAACAATGTTTATCTCTTAACAAAAGATATAAAGTAAAGACTTTTTCTTAATCAAGTTAAAAATATAACAGCAATGCAAGCAATACAAGGTCTTTCTATTGTCAAGCTTAAATCTGTTATTAAACAAATATAAATATATGGTTCATAACGATCCCTGGGAATAAGGTCGTTGCTTCCAATATGTCTCTTAAATAGGTTTTGTAAATAGTTTGGACAACCTTTCTTCCTATTGTATAGTTTTACATTGAGAAAAAAATACCGCAAAGTTTTTTTCCGAACGAGTGATGAGAGGAAAAAAATTCTGTTATCACTAGATATTTTGATGAGAGTTTTTCTTTCAATAAGAATTGCTTGTAATCTTTATATAATCATAAAAATTTCCCTTTTCTGTTTTATTTTCGTCTACTGATGAAGTATATTATTAAAATATTATGTTAAAAATTAATGAGCTAGGATGCGCGTAACGAAATAAAACGATGTGTTTTACCTAGTTTAAAGAACAACTCCAGCTCTCCCTATACTTTATTTTTTATTTTTTATTTTTTATATTAACCTATGGAATAACGATAACAACGAGCACACAGTAATAATAAGTAGATGATTTGGCCCATAGAAATGTACGTTTATCGAATAAACAAAAATTAATCTTTGATTGTTCGTATTTTATGCGCTGTTACACCTTTCGTAAGATTACGCTTAAACTTTTTTTAAGTTATTGTTAACACTTACACGAAGATTATGAGCATGGTTGGACCCGGTAGATGGTGGTGTGTTAGAATCAAAATATCACCCGCGCGAGTTGGGGCATATTACAAGTCCTAGATTAAGGAATCAAAATACAGATGCGTTGAGAGCCTTCAAGACTAAGATTGAATGCCTAGTTTTCAGTAAAAAGGATCTCCGGTTCTCTACACTCTACACCATATTATACAACACCACGTTACGAAGAAGAAGAAAAAACCATTTGTTTCAGTAACTTATATTTATACTTGTTAGCATTACTTAAAAATAGATAGTATGTATATTGTTGACTACAATATATTGAGAAATACGAAAGTATTCCAATTATATTTGCCATTTCCCCACCATCTTACGTCTAATGAAGTCAACACTCCGTCTCCCCCGTGTTCTAATCCAAAACCTTTCAGTACGAGTTACAAAATCGTTTTCAGTGCCTAGACGAATGCAATGCAGTGAACGATATAAATGACTAAAGCTAAATTCTGTAAGATATCACAAAAATTCTCAGATCACACACTCGTCAACAACGCGAGCTTAGTGCCCCCAACAACTACCGGCATAGGTGTAACATGGATATTACACATGACTTTTGTTTTTTCCATATTCACCTTAAAACCAATCCGTTGGGAGATACTATTGAGATCATTGAGCATAGTGCTTAGGTCCTCCGGCAATTCTGCTATTAAAACGATATCGTCGGCAAATCAAAGGTGAGTGATGTACTCGCTATTGATGTTAATACCGTACCCTTCCTAGTCCAGTTGCTTGAAAACGTCTTCCAATGCAGCGGTGAAGAGTTTGGTTGATATAACGTCACCTTACACCTTTTAGACCTCTCTGCAGTTAAATAAGTTTCGTACTCAGGCTCTGTACTGGGATACTATCGGAGCCCTACTGTACAAAGACTTCAGCACTTCGATATACCGACAGTTAACTTGAGGACCTCTCTGCAGTTAAATAAGTTTCGTACTCAGGCTCTGTACTGGGATACTATCGGAGCCCTACTGTACAAAGACTTCAGCACTTCGATATACCGACAGTTAACTTGTTCCTATGGCTGTAAGACGGGAAATGAAGCTGTAGTCTTCAACAGATTTGACATCATACAGGCAACTGAACAGACAGATCGCCAAATACATGAGGCGAGACTTACGCAACTTTAATACAGCTCTTATTGAAGAAACGGTCGAACGAAACCAAGGGTCAAAATTCTTTGCTAGAGATCTGTCTACAAAAAAGAGTCAACTGTCAAAGCTGTAGATCGAATGTAGCGGCATCTTTTCCGGAACACCTAAAATTTTTAGTGAGATTGAGATGATCTATGGGCAGCTTCTACACATCATCATTGGAACAAATCTTAGCCCACATTATTCTGATGATATCCCGAATGTTTGTCTGAGCGAGATTAGAATGGCTTTCCAGTACCTTAAAAACAGCAAGGCATCAGCCGAGGATGGAATTACAGCGGAGCTTCTACAAGCAGGTGGAAAACCGATAATTGAAGTCCTTCAGAAGCTCTTTGAAGCCATCCTCCATGGTGGCACTACTCCGGAGGCGTTGAGCAGAAGTGGTCTTGTTCTTAAAAAAGGCAACTCTCCCTTGAAGCATGAATACTAAGCTTTAGAAAGAAGATACTAAGCTTTAGAAAGATTCTAAGGAAAGATATCTTATTATCTTGGTCACATAATATTACGTCGTGTAATTTATATATTTTAATGTTGTATAAATGGGGGGGGGGTACAACACATTTCCTCGTAAGTGGTATCGGAAATAGGTTTACCGTACCACTCCTACAGATGAAACTAACAAAATCAAACACTCCTATAGAAGAAATTATGGTTGTAGCACGAATGGGTCAGCTCGACTGGGGCAGGACTACGCTCTCACAGGATACCAGCGTAAAATAGCAGCGTAATACTGTTGTGTTTCGTATGGTTAGTGTAGAGAACCGAAGACCCATTTTATTGGAATTCAGGCATTCAATCTTAGTCCCCAGGGGTGACAACGCATTTGCTTTTTGATTCCTAGTTCATGATAAATGTGGATGTCTATGGGCCACAGCATCTACTTACTATCAAGTAGACTGTGTATTCGTTTGTCAACCAACGGTATAAAAAAATAATTTCACTGATTTCTTTTTAATTCGCATGGACGTTACAAGCGTTCATGAATTATCATTTACAAGAGAAAACTATATATAGTAGCAAATTATATAAACTTAAATAACATTTTTATTAAAATTAATAAAATAAGATGCAGTTATTGAAATAAGGTATGATTCAACAAATACTAAACAAAATATTTATAATCGTATCTAAGAAAACTACTTACCGTTCTGACTAGTACTTACAGTGTTAACCAAAATTTGAACGGCAACAATGATAAGTGAACTTCCCATGCCATACTTAGAATTATCGAAGGGATTGTACCACAAGCCTTTCATATCAGTTTCTGAAAAAGACATTTCATTACTAAAATAAAATTCCAAGCCGGTGCTTAACTACAATCCTACCTGAAAGTAAGCGGTGATGTAGCCTAGAATAGTGAAAGGCACTGAATTAACTAAAGTCTATTCACTCTTGCCTTGAAACAACGACAGCATTTGTCTTTCCATATTACAATGTGGTAATTTTGGAAAGACAAATGCTGGCTATATTACGTTTGTAGCACGAATGGGTCGGCTCGATCTGGGTTGAACCACGCTCTCACAGAATACAAGCGTAAAATAGCAGCTTAACGCAGCTGTGTTTCATATGTGAGTGTGGAGAACTGGTGACCCGTCTTACTGGAATCAAGACATTCCATCGTAGTCTTCAGGGGTGATAACGCATCTGCATTTTGATTCTTAATCAAAGTTAAATGTAGATGTCTATGGGCCACAGCATCCACTTACCATCAGGTGGACTGTGTGCTCGTTTGTCACCCTAATTTTATTTAAAAAAAAACTCTCTTGCTGTAGATACGCATGACTAACGATGTGTCATACCGTTTAGTTTGAGTGCCTGGTAGGTCAATAATGAAAGGATGAAGACTGGCCGAATGTTTGTTTGTCTAATGGTGGAAAGGAGAAGGATGAATTACGTTATTTAAATCCTGCGTACACTATGAAACGCATCCTGTTGAAAACTGAAAGGCTAGTTACTTTTCGCTTGTGTTTGAGGTTGGTTAGATTGATTTTAACCAGATTTAGATCACGCATAAGCCTTTCCATTGAGTGCAAAGCTGCTAAGTGGCATGTTGCAGCATCAGCTCATACGTTTATGGCAGCGTCTACTCCATGCACGACCGGATATGCATATATGAGACTAAGCAGCTGCACAAGATGGCTCCTTTTAACATTAAAGGACAAACGAAGAATAATGGCTTCACCCCATTCAGAGACAGTCTGTAGTGTGAGATTCACACGCTGAATTATACCACTGTCAACCTGCTTCCCTTTCGGAATGTATTTGATCGCCACTGGACCAACCTCCTGGTTGGTATCTCTCCACAACTGTGCTGTCATCTGCATACCCGTAGATACCGGGCATAAGCAGCGCTCCAGGTAGAATCCAGAATAGCTAAGATATCCAATTTGGGTCTCCATCAAGACAAGTAGGTGGCTTCTTAGTCTCGAGGTGGTGATGGACTGTGCAGATATTTGCGTGCAATCCTAGAATATTAGAGAGGTGCACTTTTATGAGGGGGCGTGCAATCGCTTTTTAGCTATACTTTTGGCAACCAAACTATGCGACTGGAGTATCTGCGCCCACGGGATTTAGATCTGTGTGATTTGAACCGTGGGGACGCTGATACTCCCCCAGAGACAGTCATTGGTTCATCTCACCCAGTCGCTAACTACCACGATGGAGCCAACCCGGGAATTGTCGCTAGTTGGCCGGGCAGCCTTTCGTGAGTAGCTTATTTACTAATTGTAAATAAGCTACTCAACCCAACTGCCTGCGGTCGGCCAGTGAAACGTGCTTTAAATCCCGCTACCCTCCCCAATCAAACACCCGACACAGCTACAACTGACGCTTCAGACCCGGTTCACACACATAACGCTACTGTTCAGACTCATTTCCCATATGGTTTCACCAAGCATCATGCCGGAACAAGACAACGTCATTTGAAGTAAGCTCTAATGAGTTGTTTAGTCCAACATAAGATAACGTTTCCGACGACTCGGAAGTTGCGGCTGTGGTATTTCTTCCATTGTGCTTTCAAAGGCACAAATGTTTACATTATAGTTTTGTTTTGCTGTCCTATCGTATCAAGGAAATGACTGGTTTGTGAAGGTATATAATCTGCATTCATCGGCTTAATTTATCACATAATTTTGCTATAAAACAGCGTAAGGAAAACACTTGCGATACGACTTTGCATTAATAGGTGGTAAACCAAAAGCCAGCTGCTGACACCTTCCGCCAAAGTTGGTGCTTCTAGCTTTTCACTGCCCCGAGGATACGTGTCGTGGCACGTGGCAGTCAGAGTTAAAGTATTTCCTACGGAAGTGTGCAGCGTCATCCCCCATTTTCGTGTTTAAAAGAAACCATTTTAGTTTAAACCTTTACTTAAAATCAAATTTATTCTAATAAAAATTTTATTATAATTTATAGTTCAAAAATAAAAAATATCACTACTATTAAATTTATCAAACAGTATAATAATAACAGAATATTAAAAAAATTGACTAAAGTGAATTTTAATATATTTTAAAGGAACTATTTATTTTATGTTCAAGTATCATGGCAAAATTATATTTAACCGATTTTGTCTCAAAAATGTTGACGGCTAAAAGTAATACATATTGTGTTATTAAGTGGAAAAAGATTCAAAATACTTACTGCAGCAATAGTCCTCAATAGAACGTTCTTCGCTTATAAAAATATGAGGCGTCTTTCCACACTTGTTATTGACTTTAAGGTACATGCAAAACATGTTCATTTGTAAAGATTCAAAACTTCTCAATACAGTTCGAAAGAACATGTAAGCCGGAATAAACATGCCAATATGATCAAAAATCCAAGCCGATTTACCCGTTGGGTCCGGTCTAAGATGGAGAAAGTCGCTTGTAATCATTAAGGCTGGGAAATATAAACCTGACAAAAATTTTAAACTTTTGAATAATTATTTACAATTTTCAAATCTATTTCTTTCAGTTTTCAGACGATCAGACTTACCAGTTTGAATTCAATTTTAATCATAAAAACAACAGTTGATTAGGACTATCAAATTAATAATAAATAAAAAGAAATAAATGATATGATCACAAACTAGTAAGTAAGATATGTGTATCATTACAACTAAAAAGAAAGTAGTAAGAAAAATAAGCTCTCTACTGTTAATATTTAAAAAAGGCTAGTGATCCGCCCTGCTTCGCTCGGTTGATTTCTGGATCTCGATAACAGCACCACCAACCGGGTTCAATTCAGTTTTTAAACCATGCAAGGAGTGCAATCAAATGCACACAAAAATTTTCACCAAAATCGTTCGAACCGTTTTCGAGTTTTAGTGAGACTAACGGACATCAATTGGTTTTTTTATGTAAAAAACGAGTGTGCTTATGACCACACGACTGAAAAAAAACTTCTTTAGCTCCATCTGTATATACATACATGTATATATGTGTAATATATATATATATATATATATATATATATATATAATTTTCTACAAATATTTAAATTTATTATATTCGGCCTCCTTCTATAATTTTTTATTCACCCGAAAGTTCACGAAACATGAACTTTAAAATGAATTTACAATTTTATTCACTTAAAACGTAAAATATTTAATGCATTGAACAAAATATTAATTCATATAATACGGAACGTAACTGGCTATGAGAGAAAGAGAGACAGAAAATGTGCACGCGCACTGCTCTCTCTTGCTTATATTTCCCACTCAACTACCATTCGCTTCGCTTGATCACACTTTTCGTAACGCTTTCGTCACGCGTTCGCCAGCTTTAAGTTTTACTTCAAAATATAGCTTGCCCATGTAATAGATTCATAACTCAGCGAAATTTTGCAGTTAAACCACAATATTCACAAGTTTCTCTGATGGTTTCATAATTTTTGGCTTTACATTTTAGGTAACCAAGCAAATCTTTTGAATATACTTAAAACTGGCGATAGGACAGGATCTGCAAGTTAGGATCTATTAATGTGTCCTTATTTACATTAAAAATTCCTTAAGATAAAGATTATTTCCTCATCAGCTTTTAGATTAAATAAAAAACAAGTTTTTCGGATAAAATTATGTTTTTCAAGTTCCATTACAATTAGTTCAGCTATTCTAATGATAAGCCCGGAAAAACAAACAGATGGATAGAGACAAACATTATAAAAATACTTTTATGGCATGAAAATGGGCTCAGCTCGATAAATGGCCGTTATTTCGATATAGCAAAACATATACCGCACTTATATTTATACGAAAATAAATCATAAATAACTACTACTGAAGTAAGATGTATTACGTACTAGAACAGATACCATGAACAGTCTGTGCAATACATTATGTGCAAAGGTAGTGCGGCTTAGTGGAAGAAGCATAGATTAGGTACCTTTTAGGACAGGTATTACATAAGTTTGAGCCCGTGAGTTCCAACGAGTTTTGCAAACAAACAAATCTCGGCGTTCTTTCTAGTACTTAGTGTATATTACTTCTATGTTAACAATCTCGACTATTGTTGGATTAATAGTAATTTCTTAGTCCTGTCAGAGGGTTCAGCTGTATGTAGTAGCAAAATCAAATTTAAAGGTGAAAATAATTTTTGGGTCCACTAGAAATTTTAGTAACCCCCAACAGCATCACACACAAAAAAAGATACCGATTTATTACTATAGATTGCCTAAAGATTTTTGAAAACCTAAACGGAATTAACAAATTTGAAACAATTAGTTGTTTTAATATTCGTGTTCAGATCTTGGGTCTGGTAATATATTATTTAAAAAATAATTGTCATAGAGATGTGCCGTGATAACTCGGAAAAAAATCGACTCGAGTTGAAATTCAGGTAATTCGATTTTGAGCTCGAGTTACGCAATTCAAATTAGATGAGCGAAGCTGTGTCAATTTGTCACAAATTATTTGTATATGTCTTCTTCCATTCAACACAATTACTATTACTAAACTAAATAATATATTTTTGGTTTGCGTATCAAAAATCTTCGTAAAATAATATTACTAACGTTACGATGTAGGTTTTAATGTTATTATTAAATTTAGCTATTACAAATTATGCTTAATCAATTTATTTTATACGTGACATAAATTGATATTACATTATAAACATATTACGTAATATCAATTTATATAGATATATTACATACCTAATATATCAACAAATTGCTCGAATTAGTGAGTCGAGTTCATCACTAAATTGTAGACAGACCACTGTATTGGCTGTAAGATACGTATAAAGATGCCACTCGAATAGAACTTTGTGACTCGAGCCACTCGGGTTAATTTATGTATGTATTTCATTCCATTTGTACACGAGTTTTCAAGTAAATCGACTATTTAGTCCCTGCATCGAGTAAAAGTTTATCACTAGAATTGAGAGTAGTGATTCCTTAAACGATTTTTAAATACGAACCTTTATTAAATAAGTAATATGAAATTAAATTAAGATATTTAATATTTATTTATTTGTAGTATTCCCACTTCTTTCACATGTTTGTAGTATTTTAAAATCTATAAACTGCTTTTTTACATATCTTACAAACCACTTTCTTCATGTGATGTTCTTTTTTCAAAATAAAGCCATACTTATGGTTTTTGTTTTGTTGTTTCATTGTTATGAGTCAAATCACCTTCTATGTTACGTACTACTTATACGAAGTAACAAATAGATAATCGGCGATTTTAGTACAATCACGATATTATAAATCAAACTAAGTTCACATTTGTTTACAACATGCCAGATGCAAGTTTGAATTTAGATGCAACCTGTGATGTCACCCGCGGCGACTAGTAAATTAGTGAAGTAATATCTAGCGCTCTCCGAATCTATACGATGCACCGAGTTGACTTGATAACTTGGTAAAATTTATTATCACTCGCTTAACGAGTTGGACAAATTCACTCGAGTGAAAGAAAACAGAGTTCAAGTCGCATCACTACGGTAGGAATAAAATAAAGTATGTGGTTATATATTTTTGATGGTAGAAAAATCAAAAATTACAATATATACATGTTTAACATTAGTTTATAAGACAGTAAATATCTTCTCATCGATGCAAAAGTGTTTAAGAGAATATGGATATTGTCATACAGGTTAGCCAAATATTAATTTACACATTACGTATGTATTTCTCTTTTTAGGGTTCCGTAGTCAACTAGGAACCCTTATAGTTTCGTCATGTCTGTCTGTCCGTCTGTCCGTCCTCGCTTAATCTCCGTGACCGTTAGCACTAGAAAGCTGAAATTTGGTACCAATATGTGTATTAATCACGCCGACAAAGTGGTAAAATAAAAATTGGAAAGAAATGTTTTATTAGGATAGCCCTCCTATATGTAAAGTGGGAAGTGATTTTTTCAATTTCAACCCTAACGTGTGATATATTGTTGGACAGGTATTTAAAAATGAATAGGGGTTTACTAGAATCATTTTTGATAATGTCAATAATTTCGGAAATAATCGCTCCAAAAGTAAAAAACAATGTGCCCCCCCCCCCTCTAACTTTTGAACCATAAGTTTAGAAAATATGAAAAAAATCTGAAAACTAGAACTTTATAAGGACTTTCCACGAAAATCGTTTTGAACTTGGATGGATCATTTTGAACAGTTTTAGTACAAAAAAGACAAAAGTTGTACAAAATAATTTCTGGACTAAGTTTGTAGTATAATCGTATATGCAAGCATTTTTTTAACTTCGTTTACATATTTTATTATCCTGAACGTATCTTTTTTCAAACAAAAAAAAAATTATTAAAATCGGTTCTCGCAATCCAAAATTACCACCGAAAACTTCTGGCACGTCTATGAATTAATTAGTAAACTTATTCTCCGAGAGATGGCGCTGTAGGTACTTATTACATTGGGTCGGGTATTATCGAATTGTTCGGTTGGTCTCTCCTTGGCATCGCCTGCCGCGGAGCGTGCAATGTTGCACGCTCCATGTTCGCGCACGTACCCACTACCGGGAGCAGTTGCAGGAGCGCGGAGCGCTGCTGGAGCGCGAACATAATGGATACCCACCTTTAAACTCATAAGTGGGAACACTTATTGTGACGGACGGGAAACTACGGAACCCTACACTGAGCGTGGCCCGACACGCTCTTGCCGGTTTTATTTTTTTTGTGGTAAAATCGCCAATAAAACTGAAAAGTTTCGATTAATTAGTTATTGTAGAGCTAGAAATGTGATTCATAACCTCTTCGTCGGACATTTCATGAAATACACTTTCCTCTTTATCCATTCCACGGCACTAGATTTCCAAATATTCCGAACTTATCTGTGTTTCGGCAGTAACTTGCTCTATTACTTCCAAATTAACACAAAATTTGTGGAGCGTCGCTAAGTATTGGTGACAATATCTGGCCGTAAGTTTTTCCACGACATGAGGATTGATAAGAAGCAAAAACCAAATCTGTACCTGCATGTTATATTATTAATTAGACATGGACCGGATTAGGGGTCCACTGTAATTTAAATCATTTACTGATTTCTACCACGAAAATAAACTCCAAGAGAAATTCAGAAAACCTCAAGCTTCTTCATACAACCGCAGTGAAGGATCATGTCTGGATCTAAGATGTCTATGTCAATCCACTGTCGATCTCTGGAAACTCGCACTGGTTGTACACTTGTTGTGAATTATATCTTATATGTAAAATTGAGTTTTAAATTGATCGTCATCTTATTGCATGCACTTAGAGTATGTATGTAATAATTACGTAAATTAACACTTTAATTCACTTTACACTAATTAAAGTTAAAATCACTAATAATTAATCACACTGATTCACTTTGTTCCGCTCCGAAGCTTCGCTTGTCTCGCCAACTTCAATACTTCACCGCTCGCATCTTGCAGCGCCTATAAATATAAATTAGCACCGAAATATCCGGCATATTCAAGTAAACACGCGCATGGTACCGAGAGTACGAGTTTCAACTTCTAGAAGTTTAGTTCTTCGGTTCGAGACTAGATGGCGCTGTCGGTTGACTTAGGCGCGTAACAGTAGATTGGCAATATAGATGGTACATATATTTGTGTGTAAAATGTAGTTTTTATTTGCACCAGAAGCAAAAATAAATTTTGAATTTGTTAATAATTTGTAAAGAAAAAAAAGAAATCACTGAAAACAAAATGTGAGACAAGTTTTACACAGTCTAATAAATAATTACTGCTTCTGTATTTGATCAGCTGGAGCTGATTAATGCTGTATAATTTATAATAATTTCTTTTTTATTTAACATACAGGCAGATATAACAAAAATGTTGACAGAAATATGTAAATATAGTTTATTGACATTGAAGACATAGTCTTATCTCATATCGCTTAATATAAAAATGTCCAATTTTTTCCCATATAATATAGAAAATAATATATACATAAGAATTATTATTAAGTTAAGACACCTTTATAATACCTACTCATTAACTTTTTTTAGGTGAATCGCTTAGAACAAATCTGTATGCCTTGCAGGCTGGAATTTTGCAAAGGCAAAAAAGTGTATAGATATTGAAGACAACAGTCTTATCTATAAAAGTTCCCTTCTGATTCGTATCAACTTCGTAAATGGACATGCCATGCCATGCCAACAAATAACAATCAAGTTTTTTTTATAGGATAGGGTGACAAACGAGCACACAGTCCACCTGATGGTAAGTGGTTGCTGTGGCCCATAGACATCTACATCTATCCTCGATTACGAATCAAAATGCAGATGCATTGTCACCCGTGAGGACTAAGATGGAATGCCTCGTTTCTAGTAAAAAGGGTCTCCGGTTCTCTACACTCACCATACGAAATACAGCAGCATTAAGCTACTATTTCACGCTGGTATTCTGTGAGAGCGTGGTCCTTCCCCGGTCGAGCCGACCCATTCGTGCTACAACTATACTACTAATATAACTGGAGCATGGCTCTACCACGTATATAAAATCTTATTTTTTCAAAATACTTATAGTTATTTTGAAAAAATCTTTTGAAATCTATTTAACACAAAAATGTTTCTACCTACCTATGTCTGTTATAGACTTTGAAACCATCCAACTAATTTTGACAAAAATAATTGTGTGTATTCGAATGGATCTGTAGATTGTGTATATTTAAATTTGGGCCCGGTAGATGGCGCTGTTGTTGTGATCCATTAATCACCATTGCGAAGCCGGAGCAGATCGCTATTAATAAATACATTTAAATTATACCTGTGTTTTTGTAATCGTTATACAAACAGTTGAAAACATCTTACTTCCCCACTATTTTATCTGTGTGTAATTACATAGATTAGCATGTTATCAGTCATTTTATTACGATGTATGAGATTGGAGGTACTTACTATTCAATTAAAACATATTAAAACAAAGTTTTGACATGCTCCTGTCTGACCATCTCAATTAATCATCATAGTTCAAAAACTTTATTAATCTAAGTTTGTATAAAAAGGGTTATTATAGTTATAAGTAATTTATGGGTGATAATAACCCCTCAGTAAGGTGATCGCTACCAAGATGTTTCTAATTTGTTTTGTGTCGTTAATTGTAACATACATGATAGTAAGCTGTTATTTAAAAAAAAGTCCCACTGGATTTCCTGTTGGTTCCCCCCAAGACTGAGATTTTTTTCGAACCAGTGGTGAATTAAAAAAGTGACTCATTAAGTATTATTTATAATCAATATTGAATAAAAAGTTTCTGTTTCTGTACTACTATTTTAAAAATTATGATTTACAATAATAAACAGAGTTACATTATGTTTTTTTTTTTTGTAATACAACCAGTTAAAACATATTTCTTATAGTGGGTTGGTAATATTATCAATATAAATGGACATATTATCTCTAAGTCATCTCGGCTTTAGTCATATTGCTGTAACGGTGTTTGGAATACACACTCACAACCAATTAATACATGACAAAAATAGAATCCATACGACATTTGTGCACAGACAGGCAATATATTTTGCCGGAGTTAGTGAAAAGATTTTCGATAGATCTTTAAGTACGTATAAATGCTGAATATATCTACAACTTTGTTTTATATGTACTTTTTTGTATTATTCAACTGTGCAATATTTTAACTTATAATACCGTTAAAAACTACTATAAAATCGCTTTCAGTTTGTCTTTAGGTTATTGTAAGATTCATATTTCAATTGTTAATTTCTCAGGACTCCGCTTAGATGCAGTAACACTAATAATACTTTTGTAATCTGTAGATTGTAAGGAATAAATCAACATGTATTTCATTAAGAATCATTAAAATTTGTTGTGGGCCCATTCTCCATACATAAATAAAAAGAAGAAAATAAGAATAAAGTATTGTTACTATGAATTATTAATTTAAATAGCACTTACCGAAAAAATAAGCCAGTATTAATACAGTTAGTACAGTGTTCTTTTTGTTGAAAAAAAAGCTCAATACATAAGCAAATAAGAAGAAGTTTAACCCACAGAGAATCAATCCAACAGAAAATGCTCCTGAAAAGTAGCGCTTTAGTTAGTGTTCGAAAAAAATAATTATATAGTAATATATTATCCAAAGTTGCGATGCTTTGCACGCGAGATGGCAACTAAGTTGAGAACTTTCACTCTTTTTTGTTAATCTATCTAAATGCACAATTTTATCTAAATCATTATTAATAAATCGTAACAGCAGTTTTCAAAAAAAAACAATTACATTTAAACGTATTTACACAGGTATTGCTTAGTTAAAGTATATACGGATGGTAATAATAATGACAAGTTTATGTTAGTGTATACAACATATTTATGTATGCTTATTATTATCTTTTATATATTTATTGAGCGCAACTAGATGAGAACACTCTATAATAACAATAACATTTATTTACTCTCACAATTTTGTCAGTCTCAATTACGCATAATAATAAGTAAAAGTAAACACGATCACTATGATTTCTTATTTTTACGCGAACACTACACAAGAATTATTTTGAAAAAAACTTTATTGACGTAACTACTGGAGGCTATTAAGATATTTTATTACAAAAAATAAAAACCAAATCCTTCTGTATAAAGAAACGCCGTCCTCAAATGGGGCCAATAGGTTTATGTGTGGTATTTTTGGAACATTATATTTCGATACAAAACGTTTTAATGCACTTCTTACATTGCCAACGTGCTTTCGTGTGGCATTCTATGCATCGTAGCTGGCTTGGCAATTCTTGAAAAAAGTGTCCAATACCATCAAGACTCATAATACGCACTACTGAAGAAGGTTTACGACGCCTTCTATCGGGTCTGTCAGGACTACAGCCGTCAAGTGGAAACGGGCGATACTTCGGCTAAACTGGAGCTGCTCCAGTTTGTTTTCAGCAATCCTGGATATACGCGTACGAACCCGAAACAAAAAACCAGTCACGAGTTTGGGTGTTTGAAAATGAGTTAAAGCCAACAAAAATTGTTCGTTCACGGAGTGTTGCAAAAAAAATGGTGGCCACGTTTGTCTCCAAAACCGGCCATGTTACGACTATTCCTCTTGGGGGACAAACAACGGTTAATGCGGAATGTTAGGTAGCATTTGTTTGCCACAGGTCGTTTCTGAACTCCGTAAAGAGAACTGCAACCGCCGCATAATCCTCCATCACAACAATGCGAGTTTTCATACCGTACACAGAACTAAAGAGTTTTTAGAGCAAGAAAATATAGAATTATTAGACCATCCGCCGTATAGCCCCAACCTAAGCCCTAATGATTTCTATACTTTCCCTAAAATAAAGAATAAATTGCGTGGACAGAGATTTTCATCACCTGAAGAAGTCCACAGCTTCTACGCCTACGCCTACAAAAAGGCCATTTTGGAGACCCCAACTTCCGAATGGAATGGTTGCTTCAAAGATTGTTTCCATCGTATGGAAAAATGTGTCAAATTTCGCGGAGAATACTTCGAAAGTAATAAATACATTTTTAAATAGGAATTTTGTGTCACTTCCTTGATTCCCGAAATTTTCAGTGCCGCGATTAACTTATAGTCTGAAGCAGACCATTTACAAATGCAGGTCAGATCCGCATTCATGGCTACAGTTTCACTATTTGTATCAACCACCAGATGACGTAACAGCTGTAAGTCATCCGCGTAGACATGGAAAGTAGATGTAATAACACACGCAATAGAGCTAATAAAGATAGAAAACAAAAGAGGAGAAAGAACGCTACCCTGAGGTACACCCGTAGTGATACCAGACCAATCGGAAAGAGTGTAATTAAGACGGACACAGTCTGAGCAACCACAAAGATATGAATCAAACTACGCAATGGCAGATAAGCAAATGTATAATAGAGTTCAGGATTCAGGGGAGAATATCTAAAGACTACTAAGGTAAAAGCACTGCTAAAGTCAAGCAAAACTAAAAGAGATTTATTGCCCATGGCCCAACTGATATCATCGGTTACTTTCCAGTCCAGGACGAAATCACGACTGATATGTAAAAAGCAAGGAGTTAGATGGTAAGAAGAGAGAGAGTTGACTATGAGTAATGTGTTCCACAACTTTGGAAAGTAAGAGTAGAATTAGATATGGGACGAAAATAGGATAGAAAAAAGGATCAGAAACCTCAGGTAAAGGTATACTTTAAAAAAAGATAAGGATGATATGAAAAAATTAAATATGTGAGTAAGAATTGGGAGAAGTAAAGATAGAATTGACATAATCATCCTATGGCATAGACCGTCATAACCAACAGCAGTTGAATAGATGGCTAGGAGGAATTTTTCGACATCTTCCTCCATCACAAGGGAAAGATGAAAAGGGCAAACGAGTGGTTTCAGTATACCTGACAATGCAAGTAGTGAGTTTGATTTGATGTTAGGATCTTAAGTCATAGAAGGGGTAGCAAAATGTTTGTTTAAATCATTTACTTTAACGTCTTTGTTCTAAGATAGGAGTCCTGCCCACAGCAACAAAACGAAGGAATACCCACATGTCAGTAATTTTTTATTGTAAAGAGAGTTGTATAAGTAGCGTGTTTTATCATACCAACTCAAAAAACTGCAGCGGTTTCGTAAAAACTTAAAACGATTTAAGTTATTTTCAGATGGGAGACGTTTAAACTTTTACTTATATTTATCCCTTTATATCGCGCGTAATCCATGATCCAGAGTTACGCTTTATCTTAACTTGTTTGGGCGGGGTGGCATGTTCATCATATACCTTCAATTTTATTAAAGCTACAAATCTTATCGTGAATAATAATATTGTCAATAATAGGTGTCCAATCAACATCACTTATATCACGCTGCAATGACCTATACCAGATCTACTTAAGTATACCATTATAAACTTATAATTACGAAGAAATAAGGATTGTGATTTCAGCTTAGGGGAACGCAGAGGATAAGAGAGGTAGATTAAATCATGATATGAAAAAGAAGAAGTTACGAGATGATGATGAGATCTATCAGGAAAAAAACGATCATAATGTCAAGCAAAGAAGCGTTACCAAAGAGAAGTTTTTTGGAGTGAGCCTCATTTTTAATAAGGCTGGTGTTGAAATCTCCCATAAGAATAATATGATCATAAATAGGACTAAAATCAGTAAAGATTTTGTCAAGGGAATCCAAACATTACATGTGCTAGTTAGACTATAAAAGACCGCCAGCAGTTTAAAAGTGTATAATATTTACTTTCTTACTCTAACTGTTAACATAATCTATACGGATTTGATATTTAAAAGAATCGTAAGATAAATTTACTAACCCGCCTGTACTATTTTGCTAAGATTTGTTTCAACAAAAATAATAAACGATGCTATAGCAGTGGTGCAGCAGAACAACAAGTAGCATGCCATGTGGTAAGTGAGGGTCACGAGCCAGTAAAGCGCTGGTGGGCATCCTGCCATTTCATGGATGTGTCGTGTGCTAGTCATGCGTTCCTTGCATGGCAATACAACATCATTGATGACTGCCATAGTTATAACTAAAAACAAAATGTATACATAATACGCAAATAGACATCTACGATGTTTCACAAATGTTATTTTGGTTCTACATCGAGGATAGATATAGGTGTTTTTGGACCACAGTATCCACACTGTGTTCATTTGTCATCCTTGAAAACCTGTAGAAACGACTGTGAAGGCACGAGGGAAGTATTAAAGAAACTAGCAGCAAAACCCGGCGTTACTCGGGTCAGAATAATTTGCACACTTAATGGTTATAAAATCAGTTTTTCTATCTTTAATATACGTACACAAATCTTTGTATCATTAAATGTACGTTGCCTGTAGTGTTTACAAAATCAAATGATTAATTAGGTTATTAGAAAAACTATGAATGAAATTCGAAAGTAGTTTGTTTCAATAAAAATATTATGTTTTATTTAATATCCATGTTCATACACATTTACAGTTTTTTTAACCATTATTTTTTAAATTTTTGTTTACAACACTTCCTTATATATTACATTAAATTTGTTGTTTTATTATTTGGATTGTAAATTTTCGAGATGACCCGATTCTTGAGCATGCGACGCGCATCGGACCGTTTGAAAGAAGATTCTATCAAATTAACGCCACAATATTGGAATATTTAGCCCTGTGATGTGTTTATAAATGGTCATACTATAAGCCAACATGACTAGTAATTGTAATCGTTTCAAATTAAAAGGTAATCCAGTTGATCTTTAAAGGTCTTCGCAGTATAAATAACGTTTGTCCTTTTTCTTTACCCGTTATTATACTGGTCCCGATGATGTTAATATGTTGTTTGATGCAGAATCTTGTACCATTATGTAGTTTCGGCGAGTTCAGACTTCAACTCAACAACATTGCACAATTCTTTTGTCATTACGATTTGGTCATAATTTTCATCTATTGGATAAGTGTTTTCTCATATTCGTAGTAGATTTTCGGAAAATTCATACGCATTTATGTCTCCTGAAATTTGTGCTCTCATATTTGTTGCTAACTTGACTATTTGTACATGTTGCCATATGAGTAATTTCTTCAAGTAGGCAATAATTTCATGCACTGGTGTTGACCTCAGAATGCCAGGTAGCGTTAAACAAAAATCGTCTGACATTATTAAAAACGCACGTCCTTATTAAGCTTGTATTATCTCGTAGATCTTGGAGTGTTTTATTTAGTGCTTTTAAGACTTTCGATGAGCCACTGTGCTCCCATAAGATGTCTTTGCACTGTTTCAACATTTTTTCCGCATGCTTATCATTTGGTAATTTCACATACCGGAACAATTAAAGGTAATTTTAGTGGGAAATGTTCTATTCGTCTGCCGTCCATTAGTATAGCCACTATTCCTGATGATGCTATAAGTGCAATAACTTAGTTTGCACGAATTTCAGCTAGTAAATTAATTAAAAATGTCTTCCAATACCGTCACGTGCATTGAGATAGTATATATATCAACTTGTTGTTTTTTTATTATAATTCATTATTATATTATATTCTTGACTATAATACTAATACTTCACCTTGTTGTTTTTTTATTATAATTCATTATTATATTATATTCTTGACTATAATACTAATACTATTGACTTTGAATTAATAAATGGTTTGTTGTGTTGGATATAGATAGCTCTGCAAATTGTCAATATTTCATTTTTCTGAGTAATTCATTGTTTATAACATCAAATATATTTCGTTGAGGTGCTTGAATTCTCAACTGTATTAGCATTTGGTTGAATATTGTTAAATATTTATCTTCCGGTGATATATTTCTTTGAGGTGCTTGAATTCTCAGCTGTATTAGCGTTTGGTTGAATATTGTTAAATATTTATCTTCCGGTGATATATTTCGTTGAGGTGCTTGAATTCTCAGCTGTATTAGCGTTTGGTTGAATATTGTTAAATATATATCTTCCGGTGATATCAAAGCATTGTTAAAAATTTCTTCATTAAAATTAATATCAAGTCAAGATTTTACCGTCGCAGTTCGATACTTAAACCATATTTTATTAGAATTTGATAGATTACATATAGTTAATATAATCGCAAACAGTTCACGAATTTTATTTGCTGTTCCACAGCTTCATTCATAGCTAAGTCCCAGAGATTATGGTTTTATAATAAATCATTGACATGCTTTACGATATGTTTCACAAATGTAAGCGTTGATAGTTTTTGGATCTTCAAAACTTGTGCTACATCTTAAAAAAAATTTATTCTTAAAACCTGTGTAGTAATAAACCTTAATAGAAGCATTCAGCGTTTTGTGGATGCACGATGTAGACTCTCCCTATCATATTAATCTGAAACACTTCATCGTGTCCTTGTACTGACATTCCACGTTTTCACGTGATAAATATTTTAGTTGATATATCTCTAGTATAGTAAGGTGTTTCTTCCGAGTGAAGTTTTAGCAAATGAATCTTATTGGAATAGTTCGAAACCGCTGTCAAAATTGTTTTCGTTGGTGATTCTAACGCAACTTTGGCTGCAGTTTCTTGAGTAAAGTAGACACATTGAATAAAACTATTATTTACGGATTTTATCGCGTTTAATTACTTTAATTTATTTTTATTATTATACCGACGTTTCGGGTGCTTTACAGCACCCATGGTCACGGGAGGGACTGAGATGTTTGACGTCCCAATGTCATTGTTAGCGCGGCTAACTTCAGTTTTTGAATATAAATTTTTGGTCCGATTTACGCAAAACGAACTTACAGTATCTTGAAGTCTTGCAGTGGTATGCTTGGGTTTGGGTTTAATTTTGTTAATTATAGGATCCCAAGCAGATGGCAGCACCCAACCATCTTCTCTATTGAAATTAGGATGTTTTTTTAATTTCAATAGCCTCACGTATCATCCTTGGTAGGAATCGGTGTTCTTTTGCGAGGACTTGTGGTTTATCAAATCTGATGTAATGGTGGGGGATGATCCTGAACATGTTCACAGACTGCAGACTTCCCGGAGCGTCGGTGCTTCACGTCAGCTATATGTTCTTTCACGCGGGTTTTTATGGATCTTTTTGTTTGACCTATGTAAGAGAGACCACATCCATACTCCTGCATCTTGTAGAGGGATATTACACTTGACGGATGGTAAAAATTGACTAATCTTCTTCGGCGGCTTGTAGTATGTTTTAATGGAAGCTCGCTTCAAGATGTAGCCAACCTTGTCTGTGACTCCTCTGACATATGGTAGTACAGCAGGCACACGCTCGACTGTGGCCGGCTTCCCTCGGTCACTGTGACGTAGGCGCGGGATCCGAAGCTTGTTGTCTTGCAGCACTTGCTTGACATGCTGAAGTTCGGCAGCCAGATGTTTTCTGTCACAGATCCCTCGTGGTCTCTGAAACAAAGATTTACCCACGGTAGCTAACTGTGAAGGATGATGGTGAGATTCACCATTTAAATATCGGTTGGTATGGGTCTTTTTTCTATACACAGTGTGACCAGTAGTGTTATCAGGATTTCGAATGACTAAAACATAGGACGTAGTGGAGCGTTTGATTTGTGTATCTTCGGCAACCCATACAACCTCAGTGGTTTGGTACAGGATGGTATTAGCGAAGTCACGTCGAGATTTAATTTTTCGGAGTATTTCTTTATTAAATCGCTAGTTGCTTTAAGCGTGTAAGTTGTGGGGTCTGTTTTGACCTTTTTATATATACTTTCATCCGATAAAAGCTGTAGTATTTTAAAAGTATACTCTGACGTGTCCATTATTACCATAGCGTTTCCTTTATCCGCGCGGAGAATCGTTAGCTTTGGTCTGTTCCGTAAGTTAATCAACGCTGTAAATTCGTCTTTAGGAAAGTTTGGTTTCGGCACTGTACTACGACGTAATAAGGACGAAATATTTTGACATATAGCCTCCAAATCTTCCTTACCAATATTATTTTTAAAAAGCCAATCCTCAACACTGCAGATAATTTCTTCGTACGGGATTTTTCGCGGTGTTAATGCAAAGTTCATTCCCTTCGCTAATACCTTTATTGTTGGTTAGTCCAGTGTATGTTTTGACAGATTATAGATCGTGTGTTGTTTATGGTTTGCGTCTGTGGTCAACGGTTGTGTTTCGTTCTGACGTTGACTTAGATGGTTGGCATTTGATTTGATCGTTAATTTTTGGTATTTTTCTATTTGTTTATTTTTGCATTCATTGCCCCTTTTCTAAGTGAACTGATAGACGGACGACCTGAAATAAAATCTGCCAAATTACTTTATCAGCATTGATGTAACCACCCATTTGGTACTGTATTGTCTCATCGTACTGGTTTTAAACCACTGCAAAGGCATACATACCACTGCTATTATTAATATACTTGCACACGTATTTAATGGAATCAACAGAACTGCAGTATTCTACATTGGTGTGAGCTTTGAACATTTTATATAGAACCGGATTGTATGGAAATACCCATTGATTTTTAATTTCAATTTCTCCACTTTTTCGTATTTTAATTTTTGCTGTGAATCCGCCTAGTTCTCGTGATGGTCGTCTATATTTTGGAGATCCGTCTTCGTCTATTTTTTCATGAACAGATAGTTTTGGATCGCGCTTTGTACATTTATCATCTTTCATATACGGAAAACTTCTATTTAATCCGCCGCAAGGACCATGAACAACGTTTTCTACTATAAATTCATAAGAGCTTGGGATCTTCTACCGGGTTTGGAAATTCAGCCTAGATTATTGTGGTCTATCTTATTAAGTCGAATCTTATTTTTTTACTAAATTATGTTGGATATGGTTGAGGCGTTTTTGCCATTAAATCGAATACATCCAGCTGAGAACATCACAAATTTTTTTTGAGCCTGGCCACTTGTCTGTATTATATTTCTTCTTTGATTTGCCGACAAAGAAATATTAGCACAAGAAAGAGTAGTAGTAGTCGACCGTATTTTCTGATAAAGGTGATTGCATCTTGAGCGTATTCACACATATAACGTGGTCTTGGGAGTCCACGTAAACGTGGTAGGTTGATGATAGGTAGATGCTAAGGTGATTTATTTGCTACTTTATAGTATTAACTTCTCAGTGGGAAGTTATTGTAATGGGTCCGATTTTGAAAATTAGAAATTTTACATTTCAATGTCTTTAGAGTCGAATCGTGTGGTTTCTAAAAGGATAGCCGTGTGTACATGTACGTATATATGTATGTATGTTCGGATTCAATTTTCGCCTCATGTATCTTTTTTTTATATATAGAAGAGGGGGCAAACGAGCATACGGTTCACCTGATTGTAAGTGACTACCGCCGCCCATGAACAACCGCAACACCAGGGGAATTGCAGGTGTATTGCCGGCCTTTTAAAAAGGAGTAAGCTCTTTTCTTGAAGGTCCCCAGCTCGTATCGGTCCGGAAAAATCGCCGGTGTTAAACTATTCAACAAAGAGGTCGTACGCAGAAGGAAAATCCCTGTGAAACGTACAGTAGTGGACCGCCAAGCATGCAGATGGTGTGGATGGTATCGGGACGTTTGCCGCGTAGTGCGTTCACGAAATTGGGCGGCTGGGATTAATCCGAACAATTCCTCAGAGAACTCCCCGTGGTATATGTGAAAGAAAATGCAAAGAGGTGTAACATCTCTTCGTAGTGCCAGTGAATCGAGCCGATCGGAAAGCACTCCGTCGTCGAGGATTCAAGCCGCTCTGCGCTGGATGCGGTCTAATGGAAGGAGCTGGCACTGGGGAGCCCCAGCCAAAAGATGGGAACAGTATTCCATGTGCGGCCAAACCTGCGCTTTTTAAAGTTGCAGGCGGAGTGTCGACATGAAATACTGTCCCGCTCTGCTGAGCACACCAAGCTTTTTAGAGGCCAATTTGGCCTTCTCTTCCAAGTGACCACGAAACTGCACGTCACTCGATATGTCGACGCCGAGGATTTCGATACTGGCTGAGGCAACAAGGGGAGTGCTTTGAAACTGAGGAAATACGACAAAGGAGTTCTTTTTTGTCAGACCATATGCCAAGACAAAATCATGAACAAAACTCCCCGCATGATCGGTTAAACGTGAACCAAGCCATTCGCCGTTATGGGCGTTAAAGTCGTCGATGATCACGATCTCTGCGCAGGGGATCTGCTGTAGTAACGAATCTGTAGCCATTTGGACGTGGTCGAAGAGTCAGTCTGTTTTGGCATTACCGCTATGGGACCTATAGAGACACCCGTAGACGCGCGGATGGTCGTCGCTGTCTACGCGTAGCCAAATGATGGACAGGTCCGAACCTTCAAGACTGCCGAGGCGTCGAGAACAAATGTCCTCTCTGACGTAAACGAAAACTCCAGCCTGAGGCACAAAGGATTGTTCCAGTTTGTACCCCGGGTAGGAGAGACACGACATCAGCCGGAGAGTACACCTGCGTCTCGGTCAGAAAGAACAGACCCGGCCTCGCCGTCTCGAGATGGTAGTGGACAGCGTTTAGGTTAGTGTCTAAGTCCCCTGACATTGTAAAAATTCACGGATAGCGTGGCAGGGGTCGCCTTGGTCTTGTTGCTCCGTTTGCCCCGAGCAGTTGTAGTCTTGAGCGGAATTTTGTCCCCTCCCCCAGAATACGTGGGGCAGCCTGAGCACCCACGCTCAGGAGTGGAGTAACTTGGTCGTGAATGCTCAACGAGGGATTCTCCAGGGGTGCTGGTACCCTCCTGGGGTAGTCTTATATTTAATTCCGCTACCATGTTGATGGGGATGGGAGGAATTTGGACCTCCAGCCACCTGCACTCACCAGACAAAACACGGAAGCAGAGCTTCCATTGCACGCCGGTATTCTATTAGGTCGTGGTACCACCCCGGTTTGAGCCGGCCCATACGTGCAACAGTAAAGCTGCCGCGTGGCTCTATTCGTGGTAATATTGACATGGTACCGGTTTCACTTAACACATAATTATGTAAATTAGACCTCATTAAGTTTTGAGCAAAATCGGTCAAGTCGTTTTTTGTGCCGAATGAAAATTTTTACAAAATATTAAAACATATATTTTTTATTCTTTCCACCGGAAATTTACACCTAGACCGTTTTTTATTATTTTATTTATTAACTAATAAAATTATCCCATATTTTCGATATTTCAATGATTCATTTCTGCGTCTTTTAAATGAAGATATGCTTCTTAAATATAGCTATCGACGCAATTATATTCAAATTTTTGTGATGGTTATGTTGTGCTAGTTACCGTCTTTTATTACAATAGTAGTTGCTCTTTGTATTATTCGACCTAATCGCATATTTTAAATGAAATAAAATTAAATTCGTAACATCTTAAGTAGGTATATAATTTATCTTGATCCATACATTTTGTTATACTACAGACTGATACTTAGACTTCGTCAAAATGATTATCTTACTTGAACAAAATTCAATTTTAAAAAAACACGCAATAGCGGTCATACTATTTATTACTAACTTATCTTCCAACGCATATGACGTTAAAGAATATAATAATAAAAAAACTAATTTGTGGTCGTGATCTAGTAATGATCAAACCTACTATACTAGTTAAAATTTTTTTCTAAAAGGCTATAAGTTCTGTCATGACCCATTTCAAGGCCGGATATCTTGTATAATGAATGTAAAACACTTCAATAACTAATGTTATTGAAGTGTTTTACATGTGAAATGATGTACGCAAAAGACGATCAAAATTTTGTAGCTTATGAGTGTATAACGAACCCGAGCAGACTAGCACCCACAAGTAGCACCGATTTACAAGTATAGATTCGACCATCTCAGCAGGAAAGTGACAACTTGTCACACGATGCTGCCATAAGCGGAGCTTTTTAAGCGATCATGACAATATCATTACACACTGAGTACAGTTTGTTGAGCACACTTGCAATTTGCCATTGGATCACTTACAATGTTTTCCTAAAAATTTATCTATGCCACCACCTATGTATTCTATTAACAAATAGTTAAGTCACAAATTCACATGTTTTCAGAGGCTTTGGAGATTGAAGCATAAACACTTGTAATGTGATCTATTTAAAGTAATTTATTTTAATTTTTAAAAGAATTTAAAGGTAAGGTTTAAATATTATAAGACAGTCATAAATCGTTTATGTTCATTGCCCTATAAGTGACCTAAATATATAGTTAATCTAAATTTGGTATTAATTATTTTGCTACGAATTCATACACTACAATGATAATTTTTTTTGCGAACGTTTACGTATATGAATAATATCTTTAATAGTTCCCTCGAGAACGCAATTAACAAATTGCACATTCAAATTACAAATAGTACACGCTTATGGACGACCCACAACTTTATTGTCTGCCTGGGTGATAGGACCACAATATATGTCTGCCATGAAAATTATACATTTCAAATAATATTATTAACAATATAGTATATAAGTGTCAATTTTGGTAATTCAATCGGCAGTTTTTATTCTCATGAACCCTAAGCTCGTAACAATAGTTTAAGCGTATGGATACCATTTTGCATGCTTTTTTAAATTTGACATTATCAATAGTTTAACACGTTCAAAAGGTGATAAATGTCTTCCAGATTTTTTTAGTATCGTATTAATGGTCCCCCTGTTGCATGGGCAGAAAATAACATATATCAATAAAGAATATCATAAGGAATTTGGTATAAATAATATTATATGGTGTCCTCTAGGTAGCTTACTTGGTCCCACAATATTATTACTATATTATAAAGTGCTGTTTCATCAAAATTGTAATTCGAAAATTGTTTCTTATTATTTTTGATGTTTTGAATTATTTAGGATTAATTTTTTGTTGCTATTTTCTAAGTTACTATGTATAACCTAAACACTACGAGGAAGTGGTAACACTAGTAGGAAAATATTTAAGCCATGTAACAAAAACATAATGAATATTATGGTTAAAGACTACTAGTACGTCGTCGACGTGCACTACACTTATACTTACTAAAAACATATGACATAGCAAATTCAGTGGGTACATAAGTGTCTACAAACGTCGGATCTGGATATCGTTTTATGTCCATCTGGATCATTTCAGCAGTCTGACGAAATCGTTGGGAAGCGATGATGTTACTGAGGAGATTGAGGCCGATGAGAGCCGAATCTTTAACTTCAGGATCGTATCGAAGCAATGCTTGTTGATCATCTACGTAGATGTCAATGGCATTTCTGTTATCTATGCATTTCTCGCAGCTACAGTTATTGCCTGAAAAAAAATTAGTTACATCATGAATCAACGGAATGAAATGAAAAGAATGATGACTAAAGTTTTTCGTTATTATTTTTAAAAATATATGTATTAAAACTTTATTAAATTTTTATAACTTTTGTAATTTGGGAATCTTAAATTTAAATAAACAACAATTAATTACATGAAACGTACATTTATTACGTTACTTGAATACAATAATTGTGACTATAGATTGTTGGCGTACAAAAAAATAAACGTTTGTTTTTTTAATTTATTCTTTCTCTTTATAAAAATTTCGGATGTCTGAGGCAAAGTAAGGCAGAATTCATAGACCCAAGTTCATTTATTTATTTAGACTAACCAACTAAGCACATATTATGCAACACATCTACATCTTGTTATAATACTATGATACATTCGTACTTAAATTATAGATGAGTTAATAAACACTTTAAAATTAACGTAGTTATTTTATTTAAAAACAAAAATAAAAATTTTGTGAAAAGAAAAGACATTAAAAAGATAAAATTATAAGTAAAACCATAAACAAGTTGTATGAGATACTATTTTCAAAGATTCGTACCCAAAGGGTAAGCAATGGGACCCTATTACTAAGCCACTCCCTGTCCATCCCTCCGTCCGTCTGTCTGTTGGGATGTATGTCATGATCCGTAATAGGTAGATAGTTAAAATTTTCACACAATATGTATTTCTGTTGCCACTATAAAAACAAAAATAAATTAAAAAAATTAAAAGGCCTACCCTAGTACAAACGTGTTTTTACGATGGTACGGGGTCCGACTCGCACTTGGCCGATTCCGTAATTATCATTGTCATTTGAAATGAATAATTTTATGAAGTTACTCGACATGCCCTTTAATATTCACTTGAAACTAAATTTAAATAAATTTAATTTTAAAAGAAACTAATACTGTCTGAAAAAATATCTAGATCTACGTTTGCCTTCTAGAAAAGTTGAATATACTTGGATAAAACAAGTGATATGTGGCTGTTATTTCCACAATTGTTCCTTCTTCTTGGCACAAATAATTGGGCACACGTGCAGCCGAGTTGATAGTCTAGGGATTCTTATTCCAATAAAGGAAAGTAACTAATGGTAGTCGATGGCACCCTTTATTAGCCTGTAAAGAAAAACCAGCTACTCAGTATGCTGATGTTCTGAGAGATTTGGAGAGAAATAATCGAGTCTTTCCTCATAAACCCTTCATAGTGCAACGCACTCATGCAACACATGTGAATCCAGAAATGAACTTTCATTAAATATTTTCCAATTGTTGAATATTCTTTCAATGTATGCAGATACTATAAATTACAACAATATTCTATATTACAACGAATCAATTAAAAATAAGTCGTCTTTAATGCAATGATTGATTTAAAATGTGCGCCGTTTCGCAGCAAAAATTAATTCGTCCTTAGGCTTTTGATAAAACTGCATGAATATGCTCTTCTAAATTCGTTTTTGAATCATTAAGGACGCCCAGATCACGAACCACGTCGACCTTATAAGTGGTTATTTTGCAATGTTGCTTACTTAAAATTTATTGTATTTTCGGGAGTTTTTGATATGACATGTTTGGAAATTTAGGAAATTCATTTTTTTTCTCCAATATTATTATACTAACACCGTTAACAAAAAGGATACGAAGGCTATCCGAGTACAGAACAAGAGTACGAAACCTATCCAACTGCAGAGAGGTGTAAAACAGGGTGACGTTATATCCCCGAAACTCTTCACCGCTGCATTGGAAGATGTTTTCAAGCTACTGGACTGGAAAGGATACGGTATTAACATCAATGGCGAGTACATCACTCACCTTCGATTTGCCGACGGTATAGTCCTTATGGCAGAATCGCTGGAGAACTTAAGCACTATGCTCAATGACCCCAATAGTGCCTCCCAACGGATAGGTCTTAAGATGAACATGGACAAAACAAATATCATGTTTAATGTGAGCACTAAGCTCGAAGTTGTTGGCGAGTACGTTTACCTGGGACAAATAGTCCGGCTAGGTAAATCCAACTTCGACCGAGAGGTCAATCGACGGATTCAACTCGGCTGGGCAGCGTTCGGGAAATTACAACGCTTCTTCTCGTCAGGTATACCTCAAAACCTGAAAACTAAGTTGTACAACCAGTGCGTGTTGCCAGTGATGACATACGGAACTGAGACGTGGTCCTTCACTGCTAGCTGTATGAGGACGCTCAAAGTCGCTCAGCGAGCTATGGAGAGGGCTATGCTCGGTGATTCCCTGCGTAATAAACTTAGAAATTAAGATATCCGCAGTAGAACTAGAATGACCGACATAGTCCATCGTATTAGTAAGCTGAAATGGCAATAGCCGGCCATATAGCTCGAAAAACTGGCAACCAATGGGGATTTTTAAGTGGCAGTCTCGTACCGATAGACAAAGTGTAGGGCAACTCCCCACTAGATGGAGTGACGACCTTGTAAAACATGCAGGAAGTCGATGGATGCAGGTGGCTCAAGACCCTGCTTTGTGGCATTCCTTGGGGGAGGCCTATGTTCAGCAGTGTATTTGTAAAGGGTTGTAATGATGACGACGTTTTAGTTTAAGTGAAAACCAGAACAGTTTATGATTCTTTATTATAATATCCTGAACACTGTTAATACATTTGGTGTGTATAAGTTAATAAGTAAAACGAAAATAATCGTTTTCGAAAGAGAAGAAAGTAAAACGATATGTAAAATAAGAATAGAAGGGGAATTGGTCGAGCAAGTAGATGAGTCTGTATATATGGGATGTGTAATTAGCAGGGATGGGAGATATGATAAGGCTAAGAATGCAGGGAATAAAGTAAATGGGGCTCTACACTCTATTGTAAAAAATCAGAATGTGTCAAAAAAGGCACGTACAGCAATTCACAATGCTGTGTTAGTACCTATTTTAACGTATGGTAGTGAAAGTTGGGTGTGGCAGAAGAGGCACGAGAGTAGAATAAACACCGTGGAAATGCGGTCATTAAGGAGTATGTTAGTGATGAATCTGAATGACAGAGTCAGAAATTGTGTGATAAGGGAAGTTTGCAAGATGATGTGGTGACCAAGATTAAGAGAGGAATGTTTCTGTGGTTTGGTCATGTAGAAAGAATGAATAAGGAAAGGTTGAAAAAGCAAATTTATGTTGCAAAAGTGAACGACAGAGCCGGAAAGGGACGTTCTATTCTGAAAGTTTATCGACCAAATTGGCGATATATTGAAAATGGACCAAGTAGAGAGTACTCTTAACCGACGAGCATGAACGCGTAGGTCGAAAAGGCGAGTAAAGTATGTCAGGAACGTGCCAAATAGAACTCTGTAGTCTCTGCCTACCCCTCTGGGTGACAGACGTGAGTTTTTATGTTATATTTATGTTTATATACTCGTATAATTTTTATAAGCATATTTGTTTTTTACTGTATCATATTTAAATTTAGATTAGATTTAGACACTTTTCAATTCCCTATAAATTTTTTATAATCTTGATACTAAGCCAAGGTCGGTATTTACGTTTTTGTGAATGTCGTAACGGTATTTTATCCATTATTATTTTGTTAGTAATTTCATATAGTTTATTTACTGATTTGGCAGTGGTAGAGCATATATAAAGTGCATCGTCCCAATTGATAGAATTCATGCGTTATCTACATTATTATAATCTGCTGTAGAATTTATATACGCGGTCATCTTTGTAATTGAGAAAATAATGATTTATAAATATTATATCGATTTCGAATGGCGGATGATACGTATCTTCAACTGAGAGGGCGTCATTCGACTTAAATATATGAAAACGCAACTTGATGTTTGACAAGACTAAATCTAAAGTCTTCTTATGTTCTTTATTTTATTAATGAAATTATGTTGCAGTAAATCATTTGATCTGAGGGCATAGACTTATCTATGCCCGTCAACTTAAGGACTCTTTCCGAGGCTGAAACATTCCGATACCTGAGTATGTCACAGAACATCGGTATCGATGAGGCTGGTATGAAACAATCAGTTCGCGACGTGTTTTATGCACGCTTGACCAAAGTGCTTAACAGCCTTTTGTCCGGCGTGAATAAGAGACAAGCATATAAGGGCTGGGTCGTGCCTGTCTTCATGTATACCTTTGGCATACTCAGGTGGACTCAGACTGAGCTTATCGCCCTGGATAGAAAAGTCCGTACTACCATGACGACCCATAGGATGCATCATCCGAGGTCGTCGGTAATGAGGCTGTACTTGCCACAAAAGCACGTCGGGCGTGGCTTCCTGAACTCCCCATGCATAATCACCGAGTGTGCACTTTTCGTCATTACTTCCCGGCAAAATCGGATGATCCATTCTTTAGGGACGTCATTACCAGTGATAAAGGGCTTATCCCTCTATCCTTAGCTAATGAGCAATGGCAGGACCCAGCAGTACATAGCATTTCCGACCGGGAGACCGTATGTAAGGAGAAGGAGCTCCACGAGAGGTACTACAGGGCTCTATTTGAGCCCTACGTAGATACAGCCACCTGCCTCAACTGGCTACGTTTCGGTGACCTCTTCGGGGAAACCGAGGGTTTTGTCCGTGTAATATCTCAGGATCAGGTTATAAAGACCAACAACTATCGAATACATCCTAAAGGATGGCACTGTCTAGGTCTGTCGGTCGTCTGTCATCTGTCATCCCGGGGAGTCACTTAGGCATGTCATCTCCGGTTGTTCGGCGCTTTCTAACTCTGAGTACTTGCACAGGCACAACCTAGTAGCCAGAATTCTACACCAAGAGCTCGCTCCGAAATACGGTCTCGTGGACCGGAAATTTCCGTATTACAAGTAGGTACTTGCCGGAAGCCGTGCACGAAAATGACCGCGCCAGGCTCTACTGGAATCGGGCCATCATCACAGACAGTGATGATGTTAGTGCACCTTTATATGTATAACAGGTGTACCTGTCTACGTTGTTGATATTCAAGAAGTAGAAGTTACCGTAAAAGCAAAAAAGTAAGATTATCTACAAAAAAATGAGATGCCATCAGAAACATAACTTGTAGAAAAACCAAGTCTCGCAACTCAGTTCTTCTCCCGCAAAAAGTTGTGAAATCGATGTAATACCAAGTCGGTTAATTTATTCAGTCCCTACTTAAGAGTCCTTCTGTTATTACGTAATAAGCTAACCCAACAACACTTTATAGTGGCTATATCAATGTTAAAAATCTTTTCTGTTTTAAATAAATAGATTGACTTGGCAATCGCACTAAACAATCTTATTACTTGTACATAGCAGCAACTGTACCAAAAAAAACTGCGGTTGCCAACCCTATACTTGAAAAGATATAATAATACACTTAAAAGGCTGTTGATTTATTGAATAATAAAAAAGATAATAAATTAACTGCAAATATTTTATTTATTAATTTAGTTTTAAAATATATTATTTATTAATTTAATTTTAGAATATTTACTGCATTCCCTTAGAAAAAAGGGATACAAAAGGCAGACTTAATTACTAAAGACCTAAAGGCATTCTCTACCAGTTAACCCATGGAGTGGACGTAGGTGTAGCAATTGAAAAAAAGGGAGGAATAGGAATTAAAGTAAATACACATTATATGTAACAAAATTAATTAGGTTATAAATTAGCAAGTAAATAATATTCACATTGGGTACATGAAGGAGGCGAATTCGTTATGGTTCACGTCTCATAGAGGGCATATATTGGAAAGGATTTACCATTCCCACCACGCTCGCAAATGTCCGATGGAGTCGTGTGGATGCTTATTATCAAAGCAGGTATCACAAGATCTCAAATTTTATCTTTTCTGATCGGCATGGGTGAAGGCAATCACGCAGACATTAACAATGAGCATATCAAGATGACTCCTGTGAGTGCATTTAGAATAATTCCTGAAGGATCTAATGGTTACATGACTTTTGATGGTGAACTTGTTGAGTATGGTCCAATTCAAGCAGAAATCTTCCCAAATATAGTACGCCTTTTAGAACCAGATAAAAAATAATATTAAGATACCAGTTAACATATAAGAACATTCCTCAATGACTGATAATTACCTGCCACTTAACCGGGCCTATGTATGAGAGTAATAAAAGACATTAATAAAATTTAACGGGTCGTTGCTCTATCTAAGCCTGTTTTAACGTTGTGTACTATATCAAGATTTATTAATGTACAATTGTATGAACCATTCCATTAATGTTGTGATTTATGTTTAAACAAGTTATTTATGGCTTGGTATAAGTTACTTGTGATATTTTATTTTAAGTTGTTGAAAAATCACATCTAGTTGCTAGTCAAATATATCAAGATTTTTAAACAAATAGTGCCAAATTTTATTGCACTCTAAAAATTACTTACACCTTCATGTGTTGCTAAGGAATTGATCATTTTAAGTATTTAAATTTTAGATTCAGCTGTTTAAAATTTTCGTAGAATAAATTATTTTAAGTCTTTTAATGTCTGAGAAACTACAGAACATAATTATGTGCAATAATAGCTGACAGCTATAAATTAATGAGAATTAAGAAATAAAGAAAAAAAAGAATTAACGTAAATAAAGTTGTGGCAGTTATTAAATATACTATGTTTAGAAACTATTAATAACAGTTCTTGCTAATTTAATGTATAGACTGTTTTGATGTATGGATGCATCAATTTAATTAGATATTTTTGATTGGGTTTAGGGTATGTGATCCTACTAATATATTTAGCAGTATTAATTTGTTAAGGATATATTTTAATGTTTCTGTGATAATGATAATACATACCTATTTTTACCATAATATCGTGGCTTATTTGATTGTGTTGCTAAAACTCCAGTTGCATGCTTTTAATATTATTTTATCTATTATTGTTGATAATAAGGTTTCATATTAAGAAATTTACAATATGGTTTCATATTTTTTTCAATAAAATATGTATGTTTTGTATTAAAATAATGAGATAATTTCTTCAAGTACACAAATAGAAATCATAGTAAGAAAGTAGGCACAAAAAATGTTGAACAATCAATATAGGGATTTTATTTGTTATTTAAATCAGAAGAATGTACAGTAGAATGGTGTTGATCGGCACTAATGAAGGCATAAGTATTTTGTACAAGTGGAGAATTATGATAATTGAAATCTATGAATATAAGTTCAAATTAACTGTTTCCAAGCAATAAAATAAGTAAATTAACTTCATGGTCTGGTTTTTAGGATTCCCTTTATAGAGTGAATTAATCCTTATACTATATTCCTTTCCTGTGTTGCAGCATACTTTATAATTTTCAACTAATTTAGATAAAAATATAAGATATTTTTATACTAATTTCATTAAGTAAATCAGAAACATAATTTGCGATCAATTTAGACAAAAATTCAACATTTTTTATGCAGGTCTCATTAAGTAAACAGAAAATACATATTTTTTTATAAATATTTATTTTTTATTTATTTATTTATTTATTCTTTTTTGTACACCACAATACAGAAACATCAATATAGTTAAAACTAATTAAAGTATGTACTAAAACTAATTAAAGTATCTTATCACTGAAAGTGATTTCTTCCAGACAACCTTTGCGTAGAGGAATGTTTCAAACAAAAGTTACAAATAGAGGGGGGCATACAAAATAATAATAATAATAAAAAAATACTATAACACATACAAATAAAAATAAGTGAAAGTTATATATAAAATATCATATAATAGATTAAATGAAAAGAGTACGAGAAAGGTAAAGTAATTTATCTTCACTCTTTCAAATATATATATATATATATATATATATATATATATATATATATATATATATATATATATATATATATATATATATATATATATATATTTTGAAAGAGTGAAGAGATTTAGCACGACGAATATGGAGAGGTAAGGAGTTCCACAATCGCACAGCGGTTACAGTGAAGGATTTCTTGAAAAAGGAAGAAGAGTGCAAAGGTGTAGAGAGAGAAAGATTGACGGAGGATCGAAGGAACCGATTATGGGTAAGAGAAAGATACTGGAAACGGTTTTTTAAATAAAGAGGAGTAGAAGGATTAAACAGCACACTATACAACGTGGAGAGAATGTGAGTATTCCTGCGAAGGCGGACCAGGAGCCATTTGAGCTGTTTGCGAAATTCGGAGATATGATCGTATTTGCGAAGCCCAAATATAAATCTAATGCATAAATTTTGAATGCGCTCAAGCTTATTAAGCTGCTCCTCGGTAATGTCAAGATAGCAAATATCAGCATAATCAAGGATACGCAGAAGTAGAGACTGGGCGAGCGTAACTTTAGTTGCTGTGGGAAGAAATTTACGTAATCTACGTAAAGTAAGCTCTTTACGCAGCAAACATTTTTCTACTGACCTCATTAACCTGTGAGGTCCAAGACATACAGGAATCAAGATACAACCCCAGGTTTTTAACCTTGCTACTATAAGGGATTAGAGTGCAGTCTAGTATAATAGGGGCTAGAGAAGACCAGTCAATTTTACCAATTAATCTAGAACTACCGATGACAATGGCCTGACTTTTCTTTGGATTAATCGTTAAACCATAACATTTACTCCAATTCGAAATACAATTCAGATCAGTGTTAATAGTGTCAACTACTTTAGATAGATCTTCAAGAGAGGACTGAGTATAGATTTGGAAATCATCAGCATATAAGTGGTAGGAAGAGGACAAATTATGACTTATAGAGTTAATGAAAATTGCAAAAAGTAGAGGAGACAACACGCCACCTTGTGGTACACCAGCAGCTGTAGTAGTCCAGGTGGAAAAAACCTCTTGGACCTGAATTCGCTGTCGGCGACCAAACAAGTAACTACGAAATCAGTCAACTACAGTTGGAGATATGTTGAGAGAGCGTAGGATGCTTAACAAGATATCAAAATCTATAGTATTAAATACGTTACTAAAATTAAGCAACGTGAGAATGGTAAGCTTTTGTTTCTCCATACCATACCGAATATCATCAGTGATTTGTAAAAGTGCAGTAGCCGAACTATGGATTTAAAAGATTGTGTTTTAAAAGATAGGTGATTAATTGATTGTGCACAAGACGTTCTAGAACTTTGGAAAAGAAAGGCAAAATAGAGATAGGTCTATAATCAGAAAAACTAGAGGGATTTGACTTTTTCGGAAGAGGAACTACAAATGCGAACTACAATTGCGAACTAAATATGAGTACTTCTTAAGACAACAAGCTTTTAAGCAGTCAATAATGCCATTTCGTCTACCTTAACATTAAAATAATCCATCAACAGCAACTACCAGCATATAAATTAGAAAGTATAAAATATAACCTGTAAAATAGAATCCGGCTTTTTTTATGTCACCAACATGCACTCTAAATTTTTAACAACTATTTTACTGTATTTGCTGAAACAGTATGTCAAATGTAGTTAGTGTAAGTTTAGGCAATCCGCACAGGATGGAGAACATTCAGTTTCATAGTAATTATGTTGACAAAATCTCAAAAACTTGATGGGATGTGCCAGATTCGCAAGATCCTATTGTAGTTTCAAACCTGACATAAAGTATGTACATATGTTGCTGGGTTCAAACATGTGTTTAATATATTCAATATTATGTCCTTAATTTTAAGTATTAAAGGCATTCCATTGTCAATAAATTTAAAAGTTTAAAGTTTATGCAATTGTTACTAATAAATAATATAATATGTAAAGCGGTGTTTAGTTTCAAATAACATTCCTTTAAAATCAAAGATATTTATTTATTATAATTATAGATATACATCATACATATACTCTTACATCATCTGTTTTAACTTATACTCTGTTCATTTTAGAATCAAATTTTATGTAAATATCTTGTACCTGCACTAAAATTATTGTACTATGTGGCTCCCAATCAACCTTTAGTCTTTTATTTTTAAGCTCTCTACTGTTTTATTTAAAATATCAAGACCACCTTAACCCAATGAGTTTTCAACTTTTCAGTCTTATGTAAAATTTTCTTCGTTCCATCGAAAACATTTCTCTTTTTCCCACTTTTTTCTCTTTTTTCGAAAATATGCTTTACATTTCTTGGGAGTAAAGCTTTAGAACTCCTTTACAATGTCTATTAGATATGCTCATAAAATAAATTTCTTGAAAAAAAGAACTTTTTTCCTTCAAATTTTTACACCTTTTTTTATAGCCCTTTTATGTTTACTGGTTTGTAATTTCAAATCTATAAAGTTTATATTTTAGATCAAAGTATTATTTGAGCTCAAAAAAAAGCTGGAGTGTAGTAGTATTTTCCTGATAATGTAAAATCAAAGTTATCTGAAAGAAATTGCAGCATGGAAACAATACTGCCTTTTGCTTTCTTTTTGTTTGTATATTTTAATTAGTTGCTTAAAAAGATTATTGTATTGTATGGTACATTTTTATTTACAGAAGTCTTATACTAAAGTGAACAGGGTTTGAGTAAAGACAAATATTTCATGCTTATATTTATCAACAAGCATGATTGTCATAAATGGGGAAAATTAATTACCACTCAAAGTTAATATAACATAAAATTGTTATTTATGTACGGTAAACATATAGAAAGGTGAAATTATAATAAACTATTTAAAGAGCCTATTTTTCAGACATAGGTAAATTAAAAGAGCATGTAACTTATTATCTCAATTTCAAAGAGTCTAGGCTGTCAAGTAAATTTTACACCTCTGATTCTACTTGTTCTCTTGTACTGACGTGCTCTAATCTCTCACGGACAGATTCTAGATCTGCAGAATCAGCTTTTTGAATTTTCTTGTATTTTAACATCATCTCAACAACTAAGTATATTTCACTGATGAGCTGCCTCGTTTTTTTCATAATTACCTGCACCACTTGGACGCATTTGAATCAGTTTTAATTTGCTTTGTGCTAACTGAATTGGATTACGGCCATTCCTGTTCCTGCAGTTCCTGCATCCAACAACTCTATGACAACTGGTATATGATTTATACAAGCAGCTAGATGCAGAGGAGTGTTCCCGAGGGTATCTTTTATATTTGGGTTAGCTCAATTGCCGTATTACAAGTACTTACCAGAAACCGTGTTCGAAAATGACCGCGCCAGGCTCTACTGCAATCGGGTCATCATCACAGACAGGACTATTCTTGCGAATAAGCCTGATATTGTGCTGATGGACCGGTCACAGTCAAGGGTATTTTTGGTCGACATTACCATTTCGGATGACGACAACGTCGTGAAAGCCGAAACAGATAAACGAACAAAATATCTGGACCTGGCCCACGAGGTAACCGACATGTGGGGTGGTCTGCCGGCCGAAATTATGCCTGTAGTCGTCTCTGAGAATGGGCTAATCCCAGTCAGCCTCTCGGGTCATCTGAGGCGACTGGGACTCCGTGACGGACCGCTCCGGGCTCAAATACAGAAGGCGGTGCTCCTCGATACCGCCCGCATCGTCCACCGGTTTCTTTCCTTTTTCTCCTAACCCTCGGCCTTTACTTTACATACCTGCATTTATTTATGTATTTTTGCTTTTTTGTATTTATTTTATTTTATTGATATTTTTGTACATTTACCTTTTCATTTTAATTTATAATTATATATTTATAGAACCCAACCAGATGAAAAAACTGTATAAATACACACACCATTCAGATATAGATATTATTATTACACACAATATACACGTACATCTTTAAAACTATATAGAAACAATAAATATACTACAAACAGTGTATGTAACACTTAGTTACGGACATTCATAGAAATAATTCAAGTTTTTACGGATTTTATCGCGAATATTTAACTATAAATACCCGACGTTTCGAGCGCTTTACAGTACCCATGGTCACGGGGGGGACCGAGATGTTCAAGGTCCAAATGTCATAGTTAACAGCGATTACCATAGATAAAAATTAAACTTTTGTTCCGATCTACACAGTCTACGATCTACGCGGTCTACACAGTAGACTACACTAGCATTATTTCAATGTGTAGTGTTCGCGTAAATATAAGAAATCATTATACGGAGTTTCAGTTAGTGCTTTAACCTTCACCTTGAAGAATCTTTTAGTATTGGTAAAGATGTCGATGCTATTAAATAATGTGTTATATGTACGAGGAATTGTAACAGAGCGGTCCTAAATGAGAACCTTGCGGAACATTTGTGGAAATGTCAACCTAGTTGGAGCGATAACCAGCCATAACCACTGCCTGAGAACGATTTTTCAGATTCAACTCGATCCATCTAAGCAAGCCCCTACGGATACCCAGTGTTTGTAGTTTATTTAACAAGATCACGTGATCCACACGATCAAAATCTTTCTCAAAATCAGTGTAGATTACGTCAACCTGACTCCCTCCATTCATTTTTTCTAAAACAAAATTTAAAAAAGATGCTAAATAAGTGGTGGTGAATCGTCCTCTCATAATACCATGTTGCTGTTCAAGAATCGATTGCGACATGGTAATATAAATAGGGTTATATACTATTTTTTCAAATAATTTTGCGGCAGTATTTAGGATAGAAATACCTCTATAATTTTTAATATCCATACGCGAACCTTTCTTGCGCACAGGAACTACATATATGAGCGGATTTCCACATCTTGGAAAAATACCCTCACGAAGGGAGTGGTTAAAAGTTATAGTTAAAGGAAGAGCAAAAGATTCAGCACATCGTGACCAAAATATTGCTGGTAATCCATCATTACTAGCTCTTTTACTTACATCTAGAGACTAGCATTTTTTCTACTGATAGTATGGACGTTTGAACACAAGAAACTACGTTATCGATACATAACGGATGTTCTTGCGTGGACGAAAAACTGTTAGAGGTATTGTCAAAAACACTCTAAAGAAATGCACTAAAGACGTTACATATATCTTTACCGTTTGCGTATTGCACCCCATCCAAACTAAACCTCTTAGTATAAGCTGATCCAACCCGCATAGCTTTTACGAAGGTCTAGAACACTTTAGGGTTATTTTTAATATTACTTTCGCAATAATTAGATTTAAATTATAAAGCAATCATTTGTACACGTCGTTTCCTTAACTTCAATAATGAAAATTCATCGCATTCCAGTCTATTCCCATCGTTTTCCAGCGTGAATCAGCTTTTATTTTTTCTTTAATTATTCGTATTAACGCCGGAGTATACCGTTTGGGATATGAGCGCTTAACAGGGCTACGACTGTAAGGTACACGTAACTCCACGGAACACTCAATAATTTTGTACAAGGTCTCAGTCGCTTCATCAATTGTACCTGTATTTAAGAGAGCCCGCCAATCTTGCTGGTGAAGGTACTTATCAATATCGTCATAATACGCCTTTTTAAAATAACGCTTTAATGTAGAAGCCTCTTGTAAGGGAAAAATATTTAGGTTCAAAACAGTGAAACTAAACGATGGATGAGCGCTGTCCTCTTTAAGAAGAGGCATCGGTTTCGCTTTTACATTCAAAGGTAGATTAGAAAAAAAACAAGGTTTAATGTATTCCTGACATAGTTTTTAAATAATTATATTGTTTAAATCACAGAAATTTTAAGTTTCCATTAGTTTTAAGCCAGCCTCAAGGACTTCAGCTACATCTTTTTTTTAATAATGTATAATTATTTGCCCTCCAAGATAAACAAGGCTAATTAAAATCACCAGTTAGTGCAAAATTATCATGAGGGGAAAGCTCAATAAATTTTTTTATCGTATTGTCGGTTGTTTTCAAATCTGAACATATCCGGCGCGAGTCACGGGGAACGTAAACAGTACAAAAATATAAATCATATCCAGGAACAAAACAGGTACGTGACGGCACAGTCAACCAAAATATCTCAGTATTTGAAGAGGACAAGTCGAGGTCATTAACCATGGTACCAGGCGTACGCCGTATCACTATTCCTCCGCCTTCACACTTACCACTGGTAATTGTATTATGGTCAGCCCTTTAAAAATCATATCTATGATCACATAGTTTGACGTCGAAAATGCCACTGTGCAGCCACGACTCCGCCAAAATTATTACGTCATAAGCATTATGCAAAATACTTAGTCGTAGCTCATAACACTTAGTCCTAAGACCAAGAACATTCTGGTAATAGATATTAAAAATTTAGAAGTCATTTTTAATAATATAATTAACCACAGTACTGATCGTATAACAATAAGCACAAGCATTTACACACAATTTATTTACATAGATGTAGTTTCATACTTTTTTATAATAAAAAAACAAAATTAAATTCACCGAAATAAAATGATCGAAAAATCAAAAAACCGTACAAAGGTGTGTTTTGAGGACAACTGCGAAGGAGAAATACAAAAAATTAAAAAAAAAATTGAGGGGTAGTGTGCACTGTTAAACTCGACCAATATGGTACAATCGACAAAAAAGGGTGCGTTATTAAATTGATGTTGTATTTGCACTATTACGTAATTATTAGTAAGTATATGTAGAATATAATTAAGATAAATGGGTAGTCCTAGTTATATTATCTATATAAATATACAATATACAACATATAATAATAATACATATCTGACATATATAATTACAGAAATATTGATTTATATTTATTTTTAGCTATTTAGCTTTTTTATTAGAGGTTAATAAAAATTATTTTAGTAAGCATGGAGTGAAAACTAGATATAAGTTACATAATAGAAGGTTATTATAATAAAATAGTAAACGTGAATAACGAGACCAACATGACGCACATGTATCACGCGCATATTCATTGTGTGTAGAATGCAAGGCATTACAGCTATTCCGCTATGTATGAGAAATATCAAAGAATACGTGTCAATAGAGAGACAACTTTGTAGTGATAGATTGCGACACAAAACGTTTACAATTAACAAAACATAAATAATTGGGATAAAAAACAGATGATAAAATAAGTTAACACAATTAGCAATATTACAAAACTTTACACAATTCTCGTAATATCTTTTTCTTGCCTAATTTGGACCGGTGAGGTGTCGTTTTCCCTTACGAAAATCCTTCCATTTTTGTCCAGACGTACTGAAAGTCCTTATGTTTTGCAGCCTCTCTTCATTTCTTTAGAAGTAGTTTATTGAACGAAGTAAAGCGTTCCTTCACGTAAACCCTGCTTGTATTACCAAATATACCAAGGTTATAAAAAAATATTCGTAATACGGGCTTTTCTATGTCCAGATATTGTCCTTCAGTAGACGTTATTTCATTTTACCTCAAGAAATTCTTCAGGGACGATAGATACACAGGTGTGCTTAGCAATTGAGAGGATCACGTCCAGTAAATTTTCATCTTTCATTTCAACAAAGCCGAAGATCTCTAAATTTAAAAGACGATCTCTCTCTGATTATTAGAATTCAGTTCCATTTTCAAGAGTTCATTCTCGTTCTCCAATAATTCGAATGTAGATTCAAGGAATTCAATCTTAGTTTTATTATTCACTAATAGTACCACTTTTTATTGAGGTCATCATATTAGTCACTGTAGAACTGAGCCAAATTTTCTAAAGTTACAACCTTTTTAATTATTTCTTCATATTTCAAGTCAAGAGACTGAACAGACTTTTTAATCTCCTGAAATTCTTGACGGACACTGCTTATTTCCGATTTGATTTCGGAGAAATATACATTTAAGTTTATCATACAAAAAAGTGACTTTCAATAAGTATTTTTATAACGTATGTACGTGGAAAGCACTCTCGTAGAACCGGTTCCCCGGTCGGTCGACCGGCCGCGGTGCATAGTTTAGGAGAAGACGGGCCAGTTAGCAACGAGACTTTATACGCGTAAGCGCATGTCGCTCCTTGCTCCGTCGCTCGATTGTTAACATACAAATTTGATCCGTAAATATAAGTAGTGAAAGACTGTTATCCCATAAGTTAATTTTATTATTGAACTATTAATATTATAATATCGTATCAATTTACTATCGTTCTCTTCTCCTTCTTATTTTAATAATTGTGTGTATATATCGATCGTAATAAACTAAATTATTCGGAATCTGTGAACATTATTTAAATTACCTAATATTTATACGAAAATTAAATCATTCATTACTACAGACTCTTTTTAACTTGTTTATTTTTTGATATACGTAATAAGAAGCACTTTACAGTAATATACCACAGTACACTGGCAATATGACTTATTTTTGAATAACTAATATGGAACACAGTCAATGACACGTCCACTCTGAACGAGCTTCGATATTATCTATGAATATAGAAGTCTATGGGCCACAGCATCCACTAACCATCAGGTTGACTGTGTGTTCATTTATCACCCTTATTTTATTAAAAACTATATGCTAATATGTAGCTCAACGCTACAACAGCAAAATACTGTCAGGCGTCGCTTTACTCGAAATGGAAATGTCATTACGCGTGAATTAGAATTCTTACAAGATTTCATAAACCTACGTTGTCAAATATTGTTTATTTCTTATATCCTAGACGTTGTCATGCTCAACGCACACGGTCGTTTAAACAACATTGGCAATACCATTTTTTCGATATTTTTAGTTGTATTCGGTATTGCAACTTCAGCTGATTCAATATGTCATATTGTCATTAAATAAATATTCTCAATTTACGATGATTGAGGAGTAATGCTAAAAGGAATTGTTATTATGCGGGAATTGGAATTCTTACTAGATTTCATAATACCTACATTGTCAAATATTATTTATTTGTTATATCCTAGACGATGTCACGCTCAATGCACACGGCCGTTTTAACAACATTGGCAGTGCCATTTTTTCGATATTTTCAGTTGGATTCAGTATTGCGACTTTCGGTCATTCAATGTGTCATTCAATATGGTCATTAACTAAATACTCTCAGTTCACGATGATTGGGGAGTAATGATATTATACATACCATGATTTCCGTTTGATTCTTGTATTAATAGGCGAGGGTAGAGCCTTTTCAGTTTATCTATTAAGCTTTTCGGTCTGGGATAATTGCCAAAGTCAATTAGCGTCGGATCTATCCTGTAAGGGATTCCCATTTCTGTGTTGATATAAAATAAATTGTTTCCGGACTTCAAACCCATAAAGATAAGCAAGGCGCTGGGAATTAAAAATTGCTGAAAGAGAATCATTTTAAATATCTATCTATTTGCAATAGTAATAATGGTAAAATAAAAGATTATATTAAATTTACAACAAAATTATTTTATACTGTATCTAAAACTGTAAGTATATTTATCATTTTCATGTAGTCTATTGAGTGATAAATAATATTTATTTTGGATGTATATCGCTGTCTTTATTTGTTAATTTTCTGACCATCCAAGGGACATAGCAAAAGGTCAAGGAGTAGCATGCCTCCAAAGGCTGAAATATGTGAAGGTGCTGCATTTTGAAAAATAAATGTTGATAATGATTTTTTAAATTTACGCGAACACTACACATTGAATAAAACTAAATTTACGAATTTTATATCGTTTAATTAACCACTTTTACATATTTTTAATTCCTGACGTTTCGGGTACTTTACAACACTCATGGTCCCCCATCTCAGGTCCATCTCAGTCCCCCGTGACCGCGGGTGTTTTAAAGCACCCGAAACGTCGGGAATTAAAAATAAGTAAAAGTAGTTAATTAAACGCGATAAAATCCGTAAATTTAGTTTTATTCAAAATAAATGTTGACTTTAACATTTTAAAATCCATCTTAACGTTTTAAGCGATTCAAATAAGTTACATAATATTACTGAACCGTCATCATTATTACAGCCCTTCATAATGTTACGAGCTTCGGGTTCGTGATAGTAAAAACTGCCGATCGAATTACCAAAATTGATACTTTAAACACCCAACACCAATTACAACAATTACATTCAAACACACTTATAATAAAACACAATTGCACTACTTATTACTTTAGTTCGCAGTTGTATGGCTTCAAAATATTCGCTTATATCGCCAATTCAATATTGGCTCGGTCGCGGTCCTTACCAGCCTTATATAGGGCCTCTTCTACTGAAACAACTAGAATGATCGAATACAACCGGTCCCGACTGACTAGTCGTAGAAAGGTCTAGTACGGAATTCTCTAGAAGGATTAGTCCTGCAATTCGATACTAGGTGGCGCTAGTGCCATGTACCAGGCAATAATAATGGAGCGCAACACTGCCCCCTCCTAAGACATGCTCGTCCCCGGCATTATTGGCACCAGAATAACTCGCCATTTGATTCACAGAGACGATCTTAGGGAGTAACTCCTACACCTTTCTGCTCCCATGGTGCACCAACATTGTACAATTTCAATGCATCTCTACTACGAGACTGAAGTTCCTTCACAGCCGCATAACTTGTACATTTGTAACACCAACCCTCGACATCGTCACGACAGAGGACCCAGTAAAAGCGTTCTCGGATCTTCAGTAGTTTGTTTAACTGCCAAATGGCCTCCTGTACAAACATTATGGAACAGCTATAGTACATTCGGTACCTTAGCTTTAGGGACAATCATTTGCAAATGACAGCTGTCTCCTCGACCATTTTCCCATTTAAGTTATGGCACAGAACTCCATTATGAATCAGCAAGATGTCCCATTGGGCCCAATAACTATTCGTGGTCGAACTCATCGCTGAGACATCGCTCCACTTGGACTTGGGAGCACTGGCCTTCATCCACTCCAGCATCGCCTTGATGTCTGGATCTTCCTACTGTGAATTTTGTAGGCAGTCCATCCACTCGATGGTCAGGTGGTCTGTCCTGAGCATCCTCACAGATACCACTTCGTTACCCTGTTACAATGTTTTTATTATTCAGGACTAGGTCTTCTTGACAATGCATCTGCGTTTCCATGTGATTTCCCGTCGCGATGTTCGATCACAAAATCGTATTCCTGCAGTAGTTTGATCCATATTGCAACTTATCCTTCTGGATTTTTGAACTGCAAGAGCCACTGCAGTGCAGCGTGTTCAGTTCGTAAGTGAAATTTCTGCCTCAGAAGATATTTGCAAATCCCGTCTTGTGACACAATAGTTCCTTTCTGGCTTTGACAACGACTTACTGAAGTACGCTATCACAATCTCTTAATCATCATTCCGTTGAGGCAAGGCACCGCCAAGTCCTGTATTACTTGCGTCTGTGTCAACTATAAATTCCTTGCCCCTATCAGGGTACCTCGAAATTGGTGTTTTTCACCGACGGTACTTGAGCTCATGGAATGCGATATCGCAACTTTCATCCCAGCAGAAATGTTGCTTCTCCTCGGTTAGCTTGTGCAGAGTATTGGCTATATCTGCAAAGTTCACAAATCGCTGATAATATGAGCACAAACCCAAAAATGTTTGGAACTAACCAATTCTTGACAGCGGTGATTTTCTCCGGATCCGTGTGGATACCGACACTACATACCCCGAAAAGCTAACTTGCCGTTTGAATAGTGAACATTTTTTCGGACTCAACTTGAGGTTGGCGTTCTGGATCTTCATGAGCATGCGTTCCAGGTTTTGAAGGTGTTCCTCAGACGTACGGCATACGATGATAATGTCATCCAAGTAGACCAGACAGGCATCACCAATTAGCCCGGTAAGTATATTGCACAATCCAAACGGCATAACTTTAAATTGCCACACACCCTTTCCTGTCGAGAATGCATTTTTTTTCTTTGTTCTTAGGGTTAATTTCAACTTGCTAGTAGCCTTTTAGTAACATTTTAGGTCCAGCGTACTAAAGCACTTTAATCCTACAAGCATTTCCAGCATGTCATCAATTCTTGAACAGGGATAGCTGTCCTTCTTCGTAACGTCGTTCAGACGGCGGTAGTCAACACAAAGCCGCATGTTACCGTTCTTCTTCTTTACCAGCAACACAGGTGAACACTATGGACTACATGAAGGCTCAATGACACCATCCTTCACCATTCCCTCAATCATGGTTTCGACTTCCTTTTCACGTGCTATCGGCAGCTATCTTCTTGGCCGTTTACGGATAGGCAATTCTTCTCCTATATTTATTTTGGTTTAAACTAAGCCAGTCTTCCCTATGTCAGCATCGTTTGACAAGATAACATTAGCGTGCTTAAGTAACAACTTCTTTGCTTGACCATTTGATTCGGGGAGAGAACGCCGCTACAGTCTAAAAGTGTGGTCACTCTCATCTGTGCATCCTTCCGTACACAACGATGAACTTGCCCAGGATTCCGAGAAAGACTAACCAGCACAATCGTTTCCGATCTCAGCGGAAAAAAATCTTCTTAATGATGTTCACATTCCTCGGTAACGCCCTTCCACAAAAAGTTCCTCTTGCCCTCATTTCAAAACAACTGGCTTAACGTCGATCTCACAACAATTCTTCCTCGGAAAATATAGGCTCAGGATACAGTCGTCCAGTACATCAGCCACGTTGATATGCAGGTATATCATATTACCCAGCTTTATTTTCATCTCCTTCTCTTCACGGACGGTTATGCGCTGACCGGTAGCTCTCACCAAATTAATACGTCTTCAAGGAACTGACTTATAAGTTGGCAACTGACAACCGTGCAAGAGGCTCCAGTGTCTACTATCAGTTTACACGGCATTCTATTGACCTTGCCCTTGATGATTAGGCTGTTCCCATCATGGGTCTGTGAGATCGAAATCCTTGAGGCTCCTTTAACATCAGCCAGCAACCGCACTGCGGTCCTAGCTTTTGTTTGTTTCCGTGCTGCTGCTGGGTTGTACTGTTAGCCTCACTACCCTCTCGAGATCGATCACCTTCCCTTTTTACAGCTCGCTTAGGGCAGCTGGATCGAAGATGGCCCCTTTCCAGACATCCATAGCATCTAGAGCTGTATCCCTTATTGCAGTCGTAGACTGTAGCTGCTGCAACGTCCCTGATGCGATGGGAACGATGATCCCACTGCACGGCTTCCACTTCTAGTGCAGGGGCTAAAGCCTCCTCAAGCGTCTCGTGACGCCCAAGCCTACAGTCAACATAGCACCGATGAAGGGACTGTCATCATCATCATCATTATTACAGCCCTTCACAAGTCCACTGCTGAACATAGGCCTCCCCCAAGTAACGCCACAAAGCACGGTCCTTAGCCACCTGCATCCATCGACTTCCTGCATGTCTTACCAGGTCATCACTCCATCTAGTGGGGGGTCGCCCTACACTACGCCTACCAATACGAGGCTGCCAGTCGAGAACCTTTCTTCCCCATCGGTTATCGGTTCTTCGAGCTATATGGCCGGCCCATTGCCACTTCAGCTTACTAATCCGTTGGGCTATGTCGGTCACTCTGGTTTTACTGCGGATATCCTCATTTCTGAGTCTATCAAGCAGAGAATCTCCGAGCATAGCCCTCTCCATAGCTCGCTGAGCGACCTTGAGCGTCCTCATATGGCCAGCAGTGAAGGACCACGTCTCTGATCCGTAAGTCATCACTGGCAACACGCACTGGTTGTACACTTTAGTTTTCAGAGATTGAGGTATACCTGACGAGAAGATGTGTCGTAGTTTCCCGAACGCTGCCCAGCCGACTTGAATCCGTCGATTGACCTCTCGGTCGAAGTTGGACTTACCTAGTCGGACTATTCGTCCCAGGTAAACGTACTCGTCAACAACTTCGAGCATAGTGCTCCCAACAACTACCGGCATAGGTGTGATATTGAACATGATCCTTGTTTTGTCCATGTTCATCTTAAGACCTATCCGTTGTTAGGCACCATTGAGGTCATTGAGCATAGTGCTAAGGTCCTCCAGCGATTCTGCCATAAGGACTATACCGTCGGCAAATCGAAGGTGAGTGATGTACTCGCCATTGATGTTAATACCGTATCCTTTCCAGTCCAATAACTTGAAAACGTCTTCCAACGCAGCGGTGAAAAGTTTCGGGGATATAACGTCACCCCGTAGCATCACCCAAATTTCGACGGGATCAAAGGCACATTGGCGTAATCCACATAAGCAAGACAAGTGTGACACACAAGTGGCAGATTGTACCCTTATGGCTTCTGGTACAAATTGCCGATTGTTCTAAAGTCTTTTTTATTCTTTTTGTAACCGGCCTGTTCAGGAGTCTGGAAATCATCCAGTCCGAGTCGAAACGATTTGTAATAACTCTTGAAAATAGTAGTGCTGTTTAGAAGTGAAATCTGAAATCTGCTTAATGCTGCTGTGTTTTTTTTATAGTGAGAGTAAAAAAACGAAGATGCGTTTAACTTTAAACAAGGCATGTCATCTTAGTCCTCAGGGGTGACAACGCATCCGTATTTTGATTCTTTATTGAGGATATACGAGGGCGGCATTGCAAATTTCGGGAATCAAGGAAGTGACTCAACATTACTATTTAAAAATGTATTTATTGCTTTTCGAATTATTCTCCGCGAAATTTAACACATTTTTCCATACAATGGAACCATTCATTGAAGCAACCATTCCATTCGGAAGTTGGGTCTCAAAAATGGCCGTTTTGTAGGCGTCCACAGCTTCTTCAGGTGATGAAAATCTCGGTCCACGCAATTTATTCTTTATTTTAGGGAAAATATAGAAATCATTAGGGCTTAGGTCGGGGCTGTACGGCGGATGGTCTAATAATTCTATGTTTTCTTGGTCTAAAAACTCTTTTGTTCTGTGTGCGGTGTGAGAACTCGCATTGTCGTGATGGAGGATGATGCGGTGGTTGCAGTTCTCTTTACGGAGTTCAGAAACGACCTGTGGCAAACAAATGCTAGCATACCATTTTGCATTAACCATTCTTTGTCCCTCAAGAGGAATAGTCGTAACATGGCCGGTTTTGGAGACAAACGTGGCCACCATTTTTTTTTGCAACACTCTGTGAACGAGCAATTTTTGTTGGCTTGAACTCATTTTCGAACACCCAAACTCGTGATTGGTTTTTTGTTTTGGGTTCGTACGCGGATATCCAGGATTCGTCACCTGATACGATGTTGTATACAGCATTTGAGGATCCTGCGTGGAATCTTTCGAGAGTTCTGACGCACCAAGTAACGCGATTCGCTTTTTGCTCTTCACAGAATGAATGCGGTATCCATCGGTAAAACAACTTTTTTACACCTAAGTGTTCATGCAATATTATTTGTATTTAACTCATGCCAATGTCTAAAGTTGCCTGAATTTCGCGGTATGTCATGTCACATGTCGATCATCCTCAATCAGCTTACGCACAGCATCAACTTTTTCTTGGATGACTGCTGTTTTTGGACGAGCTTGACGGGGATCATCACTGAGCTTGACACGCCCACGTTGAAATTCAGCAAACCAGCGATAAATTGTGGTTGTGGATTGGGCTTCATCACCAAATGCAGAAATCATCCGGTCAACACACTGTTTTTGTGTTAAACCACTTCGAAAGTCATAATAAATCATCGGTCTTAAGTTTTCTCGAGTCAATTCCATTTTCTCAATGACTAAACAAGTTTGACAAGACCTTATGACAAGACCGAGAATCTTTTTTTAAAATAAATAAATGGTATTCGATTTTTAAAACCAAGGAGTTTTGAATTAAAAAGATTTTAATATGACAGGAACAGTGGAAATATTCCCTTCCCGATACTTTTAGTGCAGCCTAATATGTTGATGGCTATGGGCCACAGCATGCATTTGCCATCAGGTGGACTTTGTGTCCGTTTGTAATAATATTTTAATGAAAAAATTGGTTTGTAGCTCTTCAATAGAGCGTTCTCACCTTTTTTTGAAGAACAAGTCTACCGTACTATTACTCCACGCCTTCAAAGAGCTTCTGAAGGACTTCAAGTACTGTTTTTCCACCCGCTTTCAGAAGCCCCGGTGTAATTCCATCAATGACTAGAGCTTTGCCATTTCTACGGTGCTAGTCACTCTAATCTCAGTGCAACTGACGCATACACCCTGAGGACTGACGAGAAGATCCTGGTACTGATAGATTAAATAGGCAACATGCACTGGTATATAATAAGATTATCTGTATTGATAAATAAACAAAAGGTTATAATAAGAACGCAGATATTCTTTTATAGAAGAGGGGGCAAACTAGAATGCGGCTCACCTGATGTTAAGTGACTACCGCCGCCCACGATCAACCGCAACACCAGGGGAATTGCAGGTGCGTTGCCGGCTCTTTAGAAAGGAGTAAGCTCTTTTCTTGAAGGTCTCCAGGGCGTATCGGTCCGGAAAAATCGCCAGTGGTAAACTATTCAACAGAGAGGTCGTACGCGGAAGAAAATTCCTTGTGAAACGTACAGTGGTGAACCACCAAGCATCCAGATGGTGTGGATGGTATCGGAACGTTTGCCGCGTAGTGCGTTCATGAAATTTGGTAGCTGGGATTAATCCGAACAATTCCTCAGAGCACTCCCCATGGTATATTCGAAAGAAAATGCAAAGATATGCAACATCTCTTCGCAGTGCCAGCGAATCGAACCAATCGGAAAGCACTCGGTCGTCGACGATTCGAGCCGCTCTGCGCTGGATACAGTCAAGTGGAAGGAGCTGGCACTGGGGAACACCAGCCCAGAGATGGGAACAGTATTCCATGTGCGGCTGAACCTGCGCCTTGTAAAGATGCAGGCGGTGTGTCGGCATGAAATACTGCCCCGCTCTGCTGAGCACGCCAAGCTTTTTATAGGCCAATTTAGTCTTCTCTTCCAAGTGACCACAAAACTGCACTTCACTTGATATGTCAACGCCGAGGATACCGATACTGGCTGAGGCAACAAGGGGAGTGCCTTGAAACTGGGGAGATACGACAAAGAGGTTCTTTTTAGCGGTTAACGTGCAAACTTGTGTCTTCTGAACGTTAAACTGGACTAGATTTAGTCGCCCCCAATCTGAGACTCTGTACTCGGGGATGTTTTCACGAGAAATATTATCACAACCGGTGTACAGAGCATCACTAGTGCTGTCGTCTGCATAGCAATGAATGTTACAGGTTTGCAACATATCATTGATATGCAGAAGAAAAAGCGTTGGCGATAGCACGCAGCCCTGTGGAACACCAGCATTAATAGGCTTGTAATAGGAGCTTGCACCGTCTACAACCACCTTGATCCTCCGATCTGCAAGAAACTGGTGATCCAATCGCACAATTACCTGGCAACTAATAACCTTTGCCTCCTGTTTTTATTGTTTAAAAAAATTGTTAATACTTGGCTTCCATATTTTTGCAATTTAGTATTTGTCATTGAAGTTCTTATTTTTTATATAAAAACCCCAACATATCCAATCAATTAATTACATAGTTATGTAATAATAACTTATCTGAGTTATTATTCATAAGCCCAGAAATGCTCTGACAGTAAGCGAAGAGCAGTGAAAGCAGTAAATTAAAAGTAAGAAAATCACATTTTCATTATAACCTATATTCATATAAATGGATCTTGTCGAGGAACCATTTATAGTTCAATTTGAACAATTGAATTTAAGCAATGGAAATTTCATTTCAAATATGTGCTGAGAGTAAAGGGTTTTCATATTGCTAAACCTAAACCTAGAGTAAATGCTGATCAACGTAATAAACTTCCATAATATATATATATATATATATATATATATATATATATATATATATATATATATATATATATATATATTATACCTTGCCAGGCAGACGTTGTTTTGCCTTTTTCGATGTCCCTTTGTCATGTCCTATATATATATATATTTGACATGACAAAGGGACATCGAAAAGGGCAAAACAACGTCTGCCTGGCAAGGTCAAGCATTTTAAAACATAAAGGAGAAAATATTTGTGATATTGCCATAATGACAAAGATTTTAAACACGCTACCGTCTAAGTACAGTCTTTCCGTCAAGCTTGGATGTCACTTGATTCTAAAAGTCAAACTATAGTTACCTCAACTGCAAGGACAGCGATGTACACTTTGCAAGTAAGTGTCGTGTACCAAAAAAGAATAAAAAAGAGAAATAAATATTAGCATTCCACATATCGAATAATTGTTGGAGCAAAACTGTAAGTTAAAAGTATAAACAGTGGTGTTTTAGGTTTTCTAGAGCTATACGCTCATAATGGGTCTTTCCTTAAATAAGGAAATCAGGATACCGTCGAAGTTCTTGGCCAGAAAACTATTCTAATAAATAAGTGTGTTAATGATCGTAAGGGAGAAACGAGACGAGTGGGAGATAAAACTTCTGAAAAATATCCCTGTATTCAAAAGAAATCTGTATTGAAAAAACAATTCCGAAGGAGTAGTAACAAGATTATAAAATTATAAACAAGGTTATAAAATTGCTAAAAAAATAATCATGCATTGATCAGAAAGTATAATTGAGTGATGTGTGCATCGTACATCCGAAAAGAGTAACAATTTAAATGAATTAAAATTAAAGCAATAGAAAATCAAATGTATAATCTAGTACAAAAATTTGACATAAAGATTTGGCAAGAGTGCTTGGACCGTTTAAATGTGGTAGAAATACTGAAAACAAGCCCGACAATCCTTCGAGAAATTCAGAAGGTAGCAGCTACAGTCAGGTGATATTGTATATAATGACGTTTGTGGACTATTCAGTAAGCTCTCCGTGCAAGGTAAGATATATTTTGTTATTTTCAAATATGCGGCCTCAAGTTTCAGAAATAGTCACAAAATGGTATAAAATTTAGGTAATACAGGCTTACGCATCAACTTCGGCACCTCCCGATGAGGATATAAAAAAAATTAAAAATAAAATAACGTTCATTTCTCACCACAAGCAAAGTTACATTTAGAGTTATAAGTAGCATATAAGTAGTACGAAATAACTTTTCCCGTGAATCGCTGCCTGGGTAAGATACCCGTATTACGGGTCAACGGGTCTCCACCTCTACAAGGAATGCTTACTTACTTACTTACTTATCGTCACGCACAATCCCTAACGGGGTAGCCAGAGAGAACAGATCGCCAAGTGTCACGATCCTTACATACCTCTTTCGCTTCTTTCAGGTTCATTAACTTCTTCATACATGCAAGTCTAGGTATCCGAGTACTCTTGACCCTCCCCTCTTCGAGCAATTTGCTCACATGGTCTTCGAAAGTTAGTCTCGGTCTTCCTCGACACCTTTTAATATTTACTTTCGCTCTATATATTTTCTTCACCATTCGGTCTTCACTCATTCGTTCAACGTGTCCAAACCATTAGAGTACGCCCCTATCAATTTTTGTGATAAGGTCATCTTTCAATCCTGCCATATTGCGAATCTCTTCGTTTCGCTTTCGGTCGGCTATGGTAACGCCACACATTTTACGAAGAGATCGCATCTCCACTGCATTCAACTTGCTTTTATGCTTCTTCTGGCATACCCAGGTTTCGCTGCCATATAACAAAGTCGGTACCAACACTGCGTTATGTATTGCAAGGCGTGCACTCTTCACCACGCCTTGCCTTTTTATTAATGCATTCAGGGCACCATTGACTTTGTTTCCGGCAGCGACACGCCTATCCACATCTAAATCACATGCTATTTATCTAAACATCTCTCTAAACATTAACGCATAAAGATTAACTCTATTTCCTTATTTGTCATAACTAATTGAAATAATTGTTTATGGTTAAAGAAACATAGAAATGTGTGTGTGTGTGTGTGTGTGTGTGTGTGTGTGTGTGTGTGTGTGTGTGTGTGCGCGTGTGTGTGTGTGTGTGTGTGTGTGTGTGTGTGTGTGTGTGTGTATGTATGTATGTATGTGTATGTATATTTTACACGGCAACCTCCAAAAACTTTCTTTCGTTTTATGCAATTTATTATTATATAAATAGAAGAAAAAAGTACGTACTAGTATGAAGATGGCAAGGCCCCGAGCGAATTTAGAAACCGGTACTTAAATGCTTAAATTACTCCGGAAGCGTGAAGTAGAAGTGTAAGCTCAATTGAAGACATACTCGTACCGACGTTTTAGAGAATTATTAAAAATGTTTTGCACGTAGACTTAACGACTTACAGCCTCCTGAACGAGTTTGTTTGCGAAAAGGCTTTAGTATCACAGACCACATACACAAATCACACTATATGGACGCAAGACCAAGGAGTACAATATAAGAAAGCCTTCAATTCCATCAAAATATGGATGGCACTACAGTCCTTTCAGTTATATCGATGTGCTGAAATGTTGGTAAAGTAGAGTTACTACGGTGGCAACCCTAGTTTAGAACCACAGAGTATGAAACCTATCCAACTGCTGACGTTATATGTCCGCTACTTATCGCCGCTGAAAACATCTTTCTATTAGGTTTTTAAGTTGTAACGCTGAAAAAGATACGATTTTAATCTTAATGTCGAGTACCTTCGATTTTCTGACAATATCAAGTCATCATGGCAACATCTCTGGAAGACCTTAGAACTATGCTCAATAACCAGAACAACGGTCATATGTAACGTCCATGTCACAACTATGTAGGATATCGGTGACACTACGTTTACTAGTTTTCGTATAGTATTGTTGCACACCTAAGTTGACGTCAGGTACCTGGCACTAGCGCCATCTAATGTCGGGGACCAGAGCGAGGAGGGCTTCCTAGAAAATGTCAATCTTGAACTTTCAAACAACAGCGCCATCTAGTATCGAACAGAATAATTAAGCTTTCTAAAAGCCCCACACTCGAACTTTCTGGATGTTTCGGTGAAAAAAAGTGTATTTAAAGCCGCTGCAAGCCGCGATCGGGGCAGTATTGAATTCGGCGAGACAAGCGAAGCTTCGGAACGAAATAAAGTGAATTAGTGTGATTAATTATTAGTGTTTTTAAGTTTTAATTGGTGTTCGTTGATAAAAGTGTTAATTTTAGTAATTCAATCGGCAGTTTTTATTGTCACGAACCCTAAGCTCGTAACGGTATGTTTGCCTATGGCAAAAAGTCCGACTACGCAAGTTCAATTCTGACCGAGAGGCTAATCGATTAATTAAACTCGGCTAGGCAGCGTCCAGTAGATTACGACATATCTTCTCGTCACGTATACCACAAAACTTCAAAAGAAAATTGTACAACCAGTGCGTGTCGCCAGTAATTACATATGAAATCTAAGAAACGAAGATATCGGCAATAAAATGTAAAAATGGAGTGAAGTTTATGGACGCTGGTAGCACATGCCTGCGCTTTGTATCATTGAGGAGGCCTATGTTCAGCAGTGGACTCGTAGTTTTATTGATGATGATGATGAATAAGGAACTTATTATTAAAATTATTACAATAAAGAAACTTACGAGGAATAAAAATGCTACTAATTTAGAAACGGTGTAACCAAACTGTCTTTTAAATAATTCACGAACCCGTGTTGAAATTAAGACCCATTTTTTAGGCTTTAACGTATCTGTAAAAAAATTAAGTAAATAAAATTGTTCATTCGATTAATAGAGGTTATAACTACTGGCTGTGAGGCTTTCCATCTAAATCACTGTCCTTAATGATCTCTTTTTTACCCGAATGCCGCAAAAGGAAGGTAATGGTTTTCCAGAGTATGTATGTATGTATCTAACATATTATGTGTCGTTAGATTTGTCTTAATTTTGGGAATGATATAGGCTATATAATATCCATATATTGCATCTGTAGATACAAAAAAATCGGTCAAGTGCGAGTTGAACTCGCGCATTCCGTACAATCGTAAAAACACGTTTCTAGGAAGATAGCCCCTTTTAATTTTAACTTATTTTTTATTATTATTTTTATATGGGCAATAGGAGTACACGTCTGTGAAAATTTCAATTGTGTACCTAATACGTATCTTGAGATTCAGCCCGCTAACAGACAGACCGATGAACGGACGGACAGGTGGACAGCGGAGGCTTATTATTAGGGTCCCGTTGGTTACCCTTTAGTTACGCAAACTTAAAAAAGGGAGGGGATGGTTTTTTCAGCAAACTTTTAAACGCAGTCAAGTTTTTTTTTTAAATAACTGTTTTAAACATTAAACTTGTCAGTTTCACCTGATGGAAAGTGGCTCCTTACATAGACGATCAGCCTTAACTGACTGTGAGCAAATAAAGTCATAGCTTCTTGGCCACTATTTTGTGATAAGTGCAACACAACTTGAATTATAGGGGCACTTAAATTGCAAACCGGGATACAGTAGTGGCTATACTGCTGCTTGGGAGCCACGGTCCCATGATACGCTGAACCATTGCAGTGGTGTAGTAGGCTGCTCTGTAAATGGCCGGAAAAACAATTTTATGACTACAGATTCATAATAGTTCAAGTTGCGTTCGTGTATCATTCAAAGTGAGAAGGAAGGAATAAATGCTCAGCTGTGGAGCACTTCAAAGCTGCAGCTAGGAATAAATAACTTGTATCAATAATCACATAATACAATTGATGTGGTATAATGTAACTGCAATTTTACATACATTTTTATTAATAATTATATATTGTTAATTATTATTATAAATTGAAGGGACAGAAGGCTTTCAACTATGAGTCGACTATACTAAGTAAAGTAAGAACCCTGCTCCACAACGTTCTGTACATTTGAAATTGCAGTTCCAATAGCCTGTCCTAATATAACGGATCTCAAACTTAGCCATATTTCCCTCATATAGCAGTCCTGTTACTGTTATTGTTGCGATTCAGCTATCCCTACTACCTACTACAGCCAAATCGTACCACAAATATCTACACCAGAGACCTCTCGTGAATTTAGGTCCCCTAACAAGAACATGAAAGAGTTTCCGGTCTTAAGTTTTAGAAAAAAGAGTAAGAATAATACGTAGAGTACAAAGAAAGATACAGATGCGTTGTTCTCACTCAGGACGCAGATGAAGTGCCCCATAACCTGTAGCTATACTGTCTCTCTTTACTCCTTGGACCGGAACACAATAGTACACGCATTGCTGTTTGGTGATTAAAATAAATAACGAGGTTGGTACCTAAACTCTTTGGTGGAAAAGGATTCCTACAAACTATTTAATTATTTGTATAATTTTTTATTACCTTTGTTACTCGATACTTCTTCACGGTCATTTAATGTATCAATTTGAACGTCTGCGCACAATCTATAAAAAATAAATTCAAAGTTTATAAGCAACATATAGTTAATTGATTGATAATATGTATACAAGTCAATAGGTACACACACACATAATATGTAAATATATGAAAATATTATGATAGGGAAACATGCCAAAGAATAATTATCGACATCATCGTACTTTATAAAACATGTAGTAATGAAATTAACATTCCGAAATGTAAATTGACTTAGATCAGTAAATCAGCAATGCCTTCGAATATATTACATTGAACTACTAATGATATCATGCCTTTCCGAAAGGAAATTTATTCAAAATAAGTAAGTAACATAATATTTAAAATAACATTAGAAAAGTGTCTAAGCTTACTAAAGTTATGTAGATTTCATAGAATACTATAATACATACATAATAGAACGGGGCAGAGTGGGCGGAGCCCGTGTAGCCACCAAAATGTCACTAACACGTCAATTCACACGTATAAATGTCAACACGAGATGTGTTTTGACGTTACAATCGTTTCCAAATTTCGCATGAAAATTATTTAGAAAATGCCAAATTGCACGCTATTTGCAAACAAATATGTATTAAAACCCGTCTGTCAACACAGCGAATCGGTAGTAGTGATTTACTGATAATACGACGTAATTGCTTGTATGTGTGCTCCCGGCGACGCCTATCCTCGTACTAAATAAGGTTGGAAGCCATTCTATTGTGTATTATATGGTAGATTTTAGGTAAAGTTAAATCTATAGATGACAAAGAAGCATGAAAGTATTCTGTTTAATTGCGATTGCTATTCCCTGTTCCGGGTATTTTACATTCGTCGTAAACAATATGATTATATCTGTGTGAAACCATAAAGTCTCACCACGCGACGGTCACGCCTAACTTTTCCAAAGCCTGCATTTGAAGCTAGTATTTTTCCTGACTCTGAGATTTACTACTGCGGTATAGATTTGCTTTATCACGCTTTCTTCGTTCATTATTTCTACATGTCATAACAACCAAAGCATTTCTTTCTTGGTCCTGGTCATAACATCATCTTACAAGCCACACTATTCTCTATCAACACTACTTCCCAACTTGTCATTCAGATTCCGCCCTAGCATACTCCTTAATGACCGCAATTATACAGAATTTATTCTACTCCCGTGCTTATTATGCCACACCCAACTTTCACTATGATACATAAAGGTACAGACTGTTACAGCATTGGTAATTGCCATACTTGCCTTTTTTGATTTCCCGCATTAGAGAGAATAGCGTCCTATTTACTTTTTATTTTTCAACTTATATACTTCCTTGATTTTTAAACTTAAACGAAATAAGTGCATTGGTTTAACGTTAATAATCTATATTTAAACAGCAATAAAACTAAATGTATTAAATTTACAACAACAAATGTTAATAATCCTTGGGGTTTTTTTTAAATAGGGAAGGAGTGAGTCCTGTTGAAATCTCTGTTTTTCTTGGCATCACTCTCGAAACTAAGCTTCAGTGGGGTCCCCATATATCTAAACTGGCAAGCAGACTAAACTCTGCAGCTTAAGCCGTAAAATTAGAGATCTCACTAATGTCGAGACAGCTAAATTAGTTTATTTCAGTTATTTCCATAGCATAATCGAATGCGGCTGATTTAGAAACTATATTAGTTTTGCAGAAGAGGGTCATTTGAGTTTACAACCTTAAATTGAGAGAGTTTCTTAGAGAAAAAAATTAAGAAATAAATATATTTACTTTCGCCTCTCAGTATATCTATAAAAGTTTGATGTATGTTCACAAAAATAAAGGTAGTTTTGGTAAAAAAAAGTGACATACTCTCTGTAAACACTAGGAACTAACACAAGCTGTTGCTACCAGTTTCTCGACTCGAGTCAGTAATTCATTCTTGGGGTAATGTATACGCTATTACAACAAAGTCCAAGAAAATATACAAAGTCTCTATTACCATGTTTAAATATTTAATTAAACAAAAATGAATACATGACATTAACCAGTCCGAGTATGCCCCTTAGATCCTGACACAATCACTAGAGTTCCTATAAAGAGATCTTTATGCCTGATGTCTTAATATTTCATCAACTCAGTGCTCAACCAAAATGAGTTCAGTGTTTGCCATAACACATCCCTGACTACCTTGTCATAAGAGTTTTGCAAGTCAATTAACGCACAAAAACATTTTGGTTTTTGGCCAAAAACTTCTCCGCGATCACGCATCAGTGCCATGCACATCCAAATTTTTAATATGTTTTTTTCATAACTCTTTCATTAATACTTCAGCGCACAATGTACCCACAGTGCTAAACCCACAGTGCTAAGCAGGCTTTAAAAGTCCTGCTGTGACCCTTTCGCCTTATTTATTAGGAGTAAAATGGCTTTGCACCCATCTCCCGGCATACGGCTCTTCCGGTATCCACTTCGATTCCCAACATAAATGACATAAGATGTGCATCAGGCCTATCACTACTCCCTCTCCAGCCCTTGGCATTTTAAGTAATACTCTACCATATCCGGCTACTGATTTTTATTACTGTCATTATTTCATATATACTTATCTCTGTACATCTTTCCTCTTGTTTAGGAATTTCTAATTCATTTAGTTTAAACATCAAATTTTCTTCCGCTATTCTTATGCGTTTTTTATTGCTCGTTACTTACACCTGCTTTTTGATTCTCTTATTTAGACGTCCGAAGATTGCCTTTTTGTTTTCAATCTCATTATTCATACAACCAGAATTACAAGCTATGGTTGCTGGTAAATCAAGCCATGATTTCTTCTTTACTTCAACTTTCATAATTGCGTCATCATCCTACCCTAACCAATTATTTTTCCTTACTCTCGTTCTCTTACTTTTACCATATACTACGGTGCTGCGTTCAACAAACATTTCTTAACCTTTAATGAAATTAATACGTAATTCTGACTCTGAGCAGAGTGAAACCGACTCAGAAGATGAAGCAGGGCCATCTTCATCACAATATTATATAGGCAGGGACAAGCAAACCAAATGGTCCAAAAACTCTTCAAGCCAAAGAATAAGACAAAGAGCTCACAACATTGTTTTGCATTTACCTGGACCAAAGGGAGAAGCTAAGAATGCTAAGAGTAAGACAGATTGTTTCAATTTATTTTTTGATGAGAATATAGTAGATTTAATTTTAAAATATACAAATGAATATATTGATAAAACACGTACTCGTTTTCAAAGAGAACGTGCCGCAAAAAATTTGACTAGCAATGAATTACAAGCATTTTTTGGATTGCTAATGATGTCTGGTGTTCTCAGATCTTCACATCTAAATTTTCTTGATCTTTGGGCAAATGATGATACTGGAATAGAATTTTTTTTCTGATGTGATGTCTTCTCGACGTTTTCTGTTTATACTTCGTCGTCTACGATTTGATAATGCATCATCGAGAGAATCCAGATTACGGCTTGATAAATTGGCACCAATCAGAGAATTTTGTGATCTGATGGGTGATAACTTCAAAAAACACTACACGGTTTCCAAGTACGTTACAATAGACGAGCAATTGCCAGCATTTAGAGGAAGATTCTCTGGTTTAGTCTATATGCCAAGCAAACCCAACAAATATGGGATCAAACACCATGCTATGGTTGACGTCAAAACTGCTTATCTTCTAACATTTGAGATATATGTAGGTACACAGCCAGACGGTCCGTATAAACAACCAAATGATACAGTTAGCATCGTGAATAGACTTGTCGAACCAATCAAAGGTACGGGGCGTAATATCACACTTGATAACTGGTATACTAGTATTCCTCTAGCAAAAGACTTGTTACAACATAAACTTACTTTGGTTGGTACACTACGAAAAAACAAGAAGGAAATTCCATCACAATTTTAACTCAAAAGACAACTGAAGTGCATTCGTCAAAATTTGGTTTTTGTAAGGAACTAACTCTCGTTTCATATGTTCCGAAAAAATCTAAGGCTGTGATTTTACTGTCCACTATGCATCATGATAAAGCTATTTGTGAAGATGACCAGAAAAAGCTGGAAATAATAGAATTTTATAATAAGACGAAGGGCGGTGTTGACACCAACGATAAATTGTGTGCAACTTATAACGTTGCGCGCCGAACCTAAAGATGGCCTATGTTAATATTTTTTCATGTTTTTAATGTAGCAGCAATAAACCCTTATGTTATTTATAACATAAATAATAGCAGTAAAATAACAAGAAGGGAATTTTTGAAAAAAACTTCAATAGAACTTGTAAAACATTATGAAACAAAGAGGGCTGAACTTATTACTCTTCCACGGCCCTTTAAAAGACGACTTCAATGTGATACTGAACTTTCTACTTCTAGAAGCAGTTCAAGTGGTTCCAAAAGCCGTTGTCACCTATGTGATAGGTCTAATGATAGGAAAACAAAAATCAAATGTGGTAAATGTAACAAATTCATGTGTAATGAACATCTTACAAAAGTTTGTGATTCATGTGCCTAATAATTTAAGATAATTTTGATTACTGCTTGAGAAGTTTAAATTTTTGTTATTTCCTAGAAATCTTTCTTTATTTTGTTAATTTAGATGTTGTTTTTTAAGTGTTTTTATAGAATAAATATTTTCACTTATTTTATATATTTCATTTTCAAAAGTAAATCCTGGGGTCCGTACGGACCCCACGCGACTAATAGTGTAAGTATTTAGGCGCGACTAGCTAAAGGTTAACATTCTCCAACCCAGTCTCTGAGTCTAAATCATTCACATACAATTCATCCAAAGCACTTAGGTTTTCCCTCAGTCTATATTTATAGACGCATCAAAAAAGTTGGTGATCACTAGCAAAAACTAAATTTTTTTTAATATCAACTTTACCAAGAAAAAATATTTACGTTATCTTTATTTTTAAGTAGAAATGCACTGTTTGAAATTAAAAAATAACATTTTTAATAACAAAAATTGAGTTATGAAATCATAATGTTATAATAACAGAAATTTGATGGAAACAAAAAGATTTGTAACTAAACTTATACAACAATTCATTAATAGAAGGTTTTATTTAATACAATGTATCTCCTCCCCTGGTTCGAACACATGCGGAGATCCTCATGGGCCTGCTAAGGATTAATTTATTCAGCATTTTTGCGCTTACCATTTTTGAATAGCGGCTTCCTTGATGTCTGGCACTGCCTAGGAAGGTGGCTGAGGTTTCAAACAGCTCGCTTAAGATCATCTCAGGCGTGGTCTATTGGGTTTAAGTCAGACGAGCCAGCAGGCCCGTCTAACCATGTAATGTCGTATTCTTAGAGAGCAGCATAGACTCTTTGAGCACGATGTACGGGCGTATTATCATCGACATATACAGATACACGTGCTATATCCGTCTCGAAAAACAGCCTATATCGTACTGACTTTGTCGTGGTTCTTAATTGACATTTTATTTTACTAGGACTAAGAGGATAAAACAATATTTTATGATTTACTGCTGTATGTCCGCAGTGATGCGCATAAAATTTTGTAGTGAGATTCACATGCTCAACAATAGGTTTGGTTCCGACTATATGATATATCCGTGTATCTATGCTATCATTGCGCACCCATAGATCCCGGGCAGAAGCAGGTCATTGGTAAAAAAGCAAGCAAAAAATAGTTACAGAGAGAACGGAACCATAAACCTCTCCGGTATTAGTTGTTATAAAATAAAATATTAAAATAATTAAGTAAAATGTTTACGATAATGTTGAAATTACTAGTGTCAAACGAATGAGTAAAGGACATAAATAAATATTTTTGGCATTCTCTTGTCATATTGATGCTAATCATAGTCGCATTTCTGTTTATTTTACATTCAACGGATAAGACTATTCATATATACACACACACGCACGCACGCACGCACGCACACAGACACAAACACACACACACACGCGCGCGCGCGCGCGTGTGTGTGTGTGTTAAATTTCGCTATAGCGTACTATAAATTGCTTCGAATAAATTAATTACAATTTAAACTAATTAAAAGATATTCAAAGCGTACTCCATAAACACTTCTTCGAGTGATGTGCCACCGAATCCCATAGATTCTATGTCCAAAGACGTTCTGTTATATTCGAGAGCGTTAAAGAGTCCCGCCATGTCTGCATCGGGAGGTATGTAATAAACCAATGTTCGTAAAGACTTGTCTTTCAAAATGGCGGCGGGTGCTACTTTTCGTATCGTTGCCGTTATCTTACTCACATCCGGCTGCTGTACTGTTGTGATGTGCACTCGATAACCAGAGCCTGATAAAAATAATAATAGACTGAAATTAATTACCTACGGTTCCTATATTTTAACATTTCATGTTGTAAGTGTTAATTCACGATTTACATGTATTCACCAAATCAATATGAAACATATAATATGCGACGAAAGGAATCAAATCTTATCAACTATTTAAAAAAATGAAGCAAACATTTAAAAATCAGCATATATACTGTCTGTTTATTATTTGTAACATATCTGTAAAAAAAAGTAAAGTTACATCCTATATACGTCCCACAGCTGGGCACAGGTCTCCTCTCATTTCTGAGAGAGTTTTTAGGGCAAGGAAATGTCCACCGCACTGCCCCAATGCATGATGGCGAACTTCACGTCTTCGAAATATATATTTTATTCTCATTTCTTGGACATGCAGGTTTCCTCGCGATGTTTTACTTAACCACAGGGCACGTGGTATATCAGCACTAATTGCAATTAACAGTTTCAACAGGTAAGGTGTCAGCGTGGATCAAACCCGGGGAAAATCTAATCTATGTGAATCTACGTGAATACTGCGAGGCACGATTTACGTTGTGAAGAGAAAAAATACCCGTAGTATTAAAATAAGGAAAATATTTTTGTCCTACTACAATGTATGATCTAACTGAGGCACGATATTTTTTGTGTCTAATTTGGTATAAAATAGTCAAAAAATAATCCGAAAGGTCTAAATATTGATATACCCCTGGCGCGTCCGCTCTACATTTTGCGAACAACTTACCAACAAAACACTTACTTATGAGCGGAAATAAAATGAACTATACGGTCTAATCGGTTACAGATTTGTTGTTGATATATAAAAATATACCGTATGTGTATTTATGACAGTTTTATTAGGAATCATAATATAAAGTTTATCAGAGACTCAGCAGTAATTCCCGTGGCACGTCACCAAACTACGTACATCCCTAGTGGAATGTTCTAGAGAGTGCCTCCTTGTCGCCTCGTTGGTTCAGGACGAAATTATGAAGTTAAATATATGATTCCCCTGGTTTTGTTTCGCAAATTCGTTGATTACCCTGACCACGTTTATATATGTAATTTGAGTTTTGAGGATTTGTTGTCGGTGTCGAATGTTAACGGAAGCTTTAATGATCATTATTTATTTCATTGTTATCATTTAAAACATATTTTTTTATCAGAATCGATAAAAACATCCTACTTATTTGATCCCATTGTCATTAATTCCCTTGGTATTTGCGCCAGGGTAATCAAAGTTAATGACGAAAACTCAAAATTTTCCTAATTGTCTCTAAAAACCAGAAAGTTTCCCTATTATTTCTTACATATATATTTATTTTTTACCCTTCTCATCGGTTAAAAATCATTTTATTATTATTAATTCGCACGACTTGCCTGCGTGTTATTTGATAACTACAAATTTTATCAATATGAACTATTTATATGAATATCTTAATGTCCTTATTCGTCTCGCAAACCAAGACCAAAAAGTGACAATTTCTGCAACGAAAAGACTGATAAGTACTATAGTATAGTATATAAAGAGGTATAGACCTACTGAAAAATTATAATAAAACTTAATTTTCTTACATATACTTTGTTTTAATTTTGATTCCGTAGCGTCACTTATTGATTACCCTAGCCAAAAATATTTAATATGCTATACTTCAGGAACCATCTAGCCATAGAAGATGCCTGTTCGTTAAATGTGTTTATAATTAAGTTAAATTTTATATTACACTGTAACTTATAAAAAATCTGTTTAAATAAATTTCGCTAAGGAAATTAACTGAATGTGCCGAATCTCAGAATTCACCCATCTAACTACAATTCAGGACAGGGCCTAATTCTTATTTTTTCTTAGTAGGAATAGGTTTACGCCTATTCGACTCTCCCTTCCGGCGAGTAGTCAGGTGAATGGTTATGTGGGAGAGCCCAGGTCGTGATGATCCAAAGGGCAGGTTTTTTTTCATGTGGTTGCTACCAATATAGAAACATAGAAACAGTCAGATAATCCCTTCTTTCCCCAATCCAAGGTGTCAGGTGTAACATGCCAATTGATGCTTGACTGAAGGGAAGTCCTGTCGCGAGCGATGTTTAACCGAGCTTTCTCCGGAATGGGGGTCTCTGCCGTGACTGTTATCCAACTATTTTCTTTAAATAACTGAGGAATATTTCTTTAAAGTAATGAGTTTTTTATTAAGATTCTGTCCAGCGCTCTCCGTTGTCGGTCTGGAAGACATGGGTAATTTTGATGCATATATATTTTACAAATAATTTATTTATTTATTTATTTATTAGGGATAACAACAGCTTTCATTCTGTGAAAAAAAAATCTTATATAATATGTTTTACATAGGGCCAATAATAGTCATTCATCGTATTAAGTGTAATTTGTATTTATATAAAATGTTTATGTGTATATTAATAGTAACCTTAAATGAATTTAGAACCAAAAACAAAATTAATCGATTACTTTTCAACATCACTTATATTAAAGGAATTACCATTCCTTTGTTGTTTTGTAAGCATAAATCCGATAATAAATGAGGAGTTACCCACACAGATCGATAAAAGGTGCTTATGTATGTACGAGTATATATTAAGTATAAATAACAATATAGTATAAAGAATAAAGTGTATAGTGTATATAAAATAATAAGTCTATAGTATATAAAATAAAGTTTTTGAAAAATGTTTGTATTATATATAAATATATATATATATATATATATATATATAAATTTATATATATATATATATATATATATATACATAGTAACATTATTAATTTTAAAAAAACATTCAGCCACACTATTATGGAACAATACGAGTACACCGTTTAAGATAAATAACAATAGTGGTAACTTAAAGTAACTCAGTCATTTAATTTTGTTTAAATCTAAAAAGTTTTTTATGTGAAATTTTTGGGGAATTATCGTCTTTCCTTATATAAATTTTACAGTTACGAACCCACACGTACTCATATTTAGGATTTGCACATTTAGCGGCGACTTGTGAGGTGTTCATTAACATATATATTTCGCGAATGATTAAACAGGAATAGAAAAGGAAATAAGCTGGTTGCAAGAAGCTGTGGATACCCGTAATTATTATTATTAATTACTTAACTCGCACTAAACGGTTCGCCACAGATAGACATCTATATTTTTTCTCTATGAAGAATCAACACAACAAACAGTGCGTGTTGCCAATGCATGATCTACGGAACCGAGACGTGGTCCTTTACTGCTGGCCGTATGAGGACGCTCAAAGTCGCTCAGCGAGCTATGGAGAGGGCTATGCTCAGGGTTTATCTGCGTGATAAGCTTAAAAATGAGGATGTCTGCAGTAGAACCAGAGTGACCAACATTGCACAACGGATTAGTAAGCTGAAGTGGCAATGGGCCGGCCGTTGGGGAACAAAGGTTCTCGAGTGGCAGCCTCGTACCGGTAGGCGAAGTGTAGGGCGACCCCCCACAGCAACCAGGGTACAATCCCGGTAGCACCTATGAAATGGTCAACTGAAATTTTACGTGTTGATTTACCAAGTGCTCGGCGGTGAATGAAAACATTGTGTAGAAGCCAGCATGTCTGATAAAGAAATAAAATGTTTCGAAGACATGTATAGTACGCTAACACACATTTAGGCAACGCGGCGGACATTTCCTTGCCATAAATCTCACTCAGAAATGGGAAAAGTCCTGAGTCCAGCAATGGGACGTATATAGGCCGTAACTTTTACTTTAACTCTACTTACTGGCCACCCAAATACTTAACTAATTTAAAGTAATGAGAAATTACCAAAAGCGTTCTTCAATTGTGACGGCGTAGCATTGCAGCGCAGCTTGCCGGCTTGTAAACCAATAATGCGGTCACCTAATACATTAGCCTCCTCTAAGAACTGTGTAGTTATGATCACGGTTTGTTTATCACGGAGCGTCTTGAAAATAGAAAAACTTGCGTGAAAATGATGTACAAGTAATGGCTATCGGGCAAAATACCAACATGTGGTAGGAGCGTAATGCTTTCTTGGCTATAGTTAGACCCGGGGTGTGGCGCTATTTTTAAGATCTAGAAATCCCTCTTAGCCATAGCGGATCATTGGTACAAATTCAGAAATTAAATGACATTATATATTTGTATAATATAGTTGGTATTTTTATGATCTTCAAAGCCAAAAGACTTAGATATAGATTTTATTAAAAGGACAAATATTTGAATTAATTTGAACTATTATTTCTGCAATTACATTAATATTTATTGCTTTACCTTCATAACGTTTATTGTATTTATTAGATGAACTTAATAATTCTTTAATAAATGATTTCTTATATTTACGCGAACACTACACATTGATTCAAACTACTTTTACGGATTTTATCGTGTTTAATTTTACTTTTAATTATTTTTATTTCGTCGGGAATTAAAAATAAAAATAATTAAAAGTAAAATTAAACGCGATAAAATACGTAAAAGTAGTTTTAATCAATCCTCTAATTACTTTAAAATCTATTGAACATCAATGATATTGAAGTTATGAATATTCAGATTTTAATTATACAATACAATACTCTTTATTGCACACAAAATAATACAAAGAACAACAACCTTAAATTGATAAATTTATGTACAATTAGGTGGCCTTATCGCTAAACAGCGATCTCTTCCAGGCAAACCTTGGTGAAGGAGATCTTTTACATATAAAAATATATAAGTGTGCATAAATAGTAGATGAAAAATTATAGATAACACATAACATATATATACATACATATTCATACATATTTAGACATATACATATCTATAAATATTTTATAACACATTATAGCTATATACATACCATATATACACAAACCTTATCAAGTAGAGTAGATATGAGAATGAAATATATTAAGTAGAACACATGTTTAAATAAGAGCCGTGGTAGCTCAGTGGTTAACGCTCGCTGTAAATATAACAGAACGCGAGTAAACCCGGGTTCGATCCCCGCCGGCACCAATGAAATTGTTAATTGCGATTTTAAGTGCTGATTTACCACGTCCTCGGCGGTGAAGGGAAACATCGTGAGGAAACCTGCATGTCTGAGGAATAAGAAAAAAAATATTTCGAAGACATGTGAAGTTCGTCAACACGCATTTGGGCAGCGCGGCGGACACTTACTTGCCCTAAAACCCTCTCAGAAATGAGGGGAGGCCTGAGCCCAGCAGTGGGACGTAATATAGGCTGTAACTTTACTTTACTTTTACATGTTTAAATATTAATTTTTAACCAGTTTTTGAAAGACTCGATGCTTTGGGTTTTTTTAATTGTTAAAGGAAGCGAGTTCCATAACTTAATTGCTTTGATACAAAAAGAGGAATTAAAAAGCAGGCATTCGCAAAATAAGTTTATCGGATAATCTGGAATGATCTTTATCTGCACCCGCGAACTCAAATTTTTCTTTTAGATACATCGGTGTTTTAGGATCAAATAGTACACAGTACAGTTGAGATAGAATGTGAGTATTCCGACGAAGTCTGATAGGAAGCCACTTGAGCTTAGTACGAAACTCGGAAACATGATCATATTTGCGGAGGCCAAATATTTTTTTTTTTTATAGAATAACGGGCAAACGAGCATGCGACTCACCTGATGTTAAGTGACTACCGCCGCCCATGATCAACCGCAACACCAGGAGAATTGCGGGTGCGTTGCCGGCCCTTTAGAAAGGAGTAAGCTCTTTTCTTGAAGGTCCCCAGGTCGTATCGGTCCGGAAAAACCGCCGGTGGTAAACTATTCCACAGAGAGGTTGTACGTGGAAGAAAACTCCTTGTGAAACGTACAGTGGTGGACCGCCAAGCATCCAGATGGTGTGGATGATATCGGGACGTTTGCCGTGTAGTGCGTTCACGAAATTTGGCGGCTGGGATTAATCCGAACAATTCCTCAGAGCACTCCCCGTGATAGATGCGATAAAATACGCAAAGAGATGCAACATCTCTTCGCAGCGCCAGTGAATCGAGCCGATCGGAAAGCACTCGGTCGTCGACGATTCGAGCCGCTCTGCGCTGGATGCGGTCAAGTGGAAGGAGCTGGTACTGGGGAGCCCCAGCCCAGAGATGGGAACAGTATTCCATGTGCGGCCGAACCTGCGCCTTGTAAAGTTGCAGGCGGTGTGCCGGCATGAAATACTGTCCCGCTCTGCTGAGCACGCCAAGCTTTTTAGAGGCCAATTTGGCCTTCCCTTCCAAGTGACCACGAAACTGCACGTCACTCGATATGTCGACGCCGAGGATTCCGATACTGGCTGAGGCAACAAGGGGAGTGCCTTGAAACTGAGGGGATACGACAAAGGGGTTCTTTTTAGCGGTTAACGCGCAAACTTGTGTCTTCTGGGGGTTAAACTGGACTAGATTTAGTCGTCCCCAATCCGAGACTCTGTTCAGCAAAGACTCGACTTCAGACACAAGTTTGTCCCGGCACTCGGAGACGTTTTCCCGAGAAATATTGGCTCGGCCGGTGTAAAGAGCATCACCAGTGCTGTCATCTGCATAGCAATGAATGTTACGGGAATGCAACATATCATTGATATGCAGAAGAAACAGCGTTGGCGATAGCACGCAGCCCTGTGGAACACCAGCATTAATAGGCTTGCAATCGGAGCTTGCACCGTCAACAACGACCTTGATGCTCCGATCTGCAAGAAAGCTGGTGATCCAATCGCACAATTTCTCGGGAAGCCCATAGGAAGGGAGCTTCAAAAGAAGCGCTTTGTGCCAAACCCGATCGAAGGCCTTCGCAATGTCCAAACTAACGGCCAATGCCTCCCCCTTGAACTCTACTGCCTCCGCCCATCTGTGAGTGAGGTAGACCAGAAGATCACCAGCTGACCGACCACGGCGAAAACCGTATTGGCGGTCACTAATCAGCTGGTGATCTTCAAGGTACCTCATGAGCTGGCAGTTTACAATGGACTCCATTGTTTTGGAGAACAAGGAGGTGATGGCGATTGGCCGGTAGTTGGATGGGTCTGAGCGGTCGCCTTTTTTAGGGATCGGGTGGACGAAAGCTGTCTTCCATGATCTTGGGACTACGCCTAGGGAGTAAGAGTACCGGAAAAGACGCGTTAAAACCGGTGCCAGCTCTGGAGCACACGTCCTCAGCACAATTGGGGGGATTCCGTCAGGCCCACTCGACTTGTGGATGTCCAGGGAGAGGAGTGCTTTGCGAACCGAGCGCTGTGTGAACTGCGCTTCCGGCATGGAGCACTCACACCGCGGGATGGTCGGCGGCGTACTCCCCCCGTCGTCAAGAGTCGAGTTAGACGCAAAGAAAGAGCCCAGAAGATCGGCTTTCTCCTTTGCAGTATGAGCCAGTGAGTCGTCCTCCCTGTGCAGAGATGGAAGAGATGGCTGACAGAAATTCCCCTGGACAGCCTTGGCGAGAGACCAGAATGCACGGGTTCCAGAAGGAAGGCGAACTAGTTTCTCGCCAATTCTGCCTATGTGCTCTGACAGGGTGGCAGGGGTCGCCTTGGTCTTGTTGCTCCGTTTGCCCCGAGCAGTTGTAGTCTTGAGCGGAATTTTGCCCCCCCCCCAGAATACGCGGGGCAGCCTGAGCACCCACGCTCAGAAGTGGAGAAACATGGTCGTGGATGCTCAGCGAGGGATTCTCCAGGGGTGCTGGTACCCTCCTGGGGTAGTCTATCATTATTTAATTCCGCTACCATGTTGATGGGGGGGGGATTTGGGCCTCCGGCCACCTGCACTCACCAGACGAAACGCGGAAGCAGAGCTTCCACTTCACGCCGGTATTCTGTGAGGTCGTGGTACCACCCCGGTTTGAGCCGGCCCATACGTGCAACAGCAAAGCTGCCGCGTGGCTCTACCACTGTAAAAATATGAACCTAATAGCGAAATTCTGAAGATGCTCAAGTTTATTTAATTAATCCTCAGTAAGATTAGAGTAGCATACATCAGCATAATCAAGGATAGGGAGTAACAAGGACTGTGCCAGTAAAATTCTAGTAGGAATGGGTAATGAGTTACGCAAACGTCGTAAGGAAGATGATGCCGCAAACATCTTTCTACTGGACTCTTTTATATGTAGGGACCAAGAAAGATTTTGATCAATGTGTAATCCTAGGTCTTACACCAACAACACCATCAATAACACTAGGTGGTAGGTTATTCCAACAAATTCTGGAAATTACAGTACTATTTCCAACAATAATGGCTTGGGTCTTATTGAGATTTAAATTAAGCCCAAACGACCTGCTCCAATCATGTATTGCAGTAAGATTCATATTAGTGTCATTGATGGTACTGGGAAGGTTCTGGAGTGATGTATGGGAGTAAACTTGAAGATCATCTGCATACAGATTGTAGAGAGAAGGAATTCGTGAAGTAACAGAACTAATAAACACAGAAAAAAGGAGAGGAGACAACACGCCACCTTGTGGTACACCAGCAGTTAGTTCACACCACGAATATGTAGCACCCCCTACCATAACCCGCTGCTGGTGGCCACGCAAATAGCTTTGAAACCATTCAATTGCCGCTGGAGATATGTTAATAGAACGTAGCAGACTCAAAAATACATCGAAATCGACGGTGTTAAAGCGTTACTGAAATCCAGTAGCGTAAGTATAGTGAGCTGCTTTTGGTCCATACCCCAGCAAATATCATCTGTGATTTTAAGTAACGCTTTAACCGTACTATAACCAAGTCTGAACCCCGATTGAAAGGAGTCAAGAAGGGAGTTTTTATTTAGGAAGAAGTTAAGTTGTGCAAAGACTAAACGTTCCAGGACTTTTGAAAGGAATTGAAGGATAGATATAGTTCGATAATCTGAGGGAGAACAGGGGTTCTTCTTCTTAGGAAGAGGATTGATATTTGCTTCCTTCCCAATTCGAGGAAAGGATTCAGAGAATATGGAGTAATTGAAAATATGAGTTATGATGGGAAGAATAATGTCAATCAGGGAGACGATCATTTTACGGCTAATTTCATCACATCCGATGGCACTTGACAATGTGGATAAAACATTCTTCTTAACATCACAGTCGGAAAATTGATTAAAGGTGAACGGCGAGAAATTAGGAGTTGATGCTTTGGACAGATTCTTTAAAGTATATGATTTTATATATTCGCTTGAAAACGAAGAGGTAGATGAGAAATGTTGATTTAATGATTCAATGTCAACGTTTTCATTCGAAATAGTAGATCCTTTAGATTTTCCAACTCCTATAGATCTGAGAAACTTCCAAATTTTTGCAGGGTCTCCGTTCTCGACTGATCTTTGAACATAGCGTTGTTGTGCGTCAGATTTTAATAATATTGAATTTGATTCATATATAATCTGATATAATAAAAATATTTCTGAAAATTTTCGTTTATTAGATGTTGATAATCAAATTATTTTACCTATAAATAATCAAATTCGAACTATCGATAGATTTAAATTTCGATAGATTTAGATAGATATGTAATGATAAATTATTACGGTGGCCATAATATAACCGCCAGAAAGTATTTGATAACATAAATGTTTAGTTTCACATTGAATCTCGTGAAATTAAATAGTGAAATAGGTTAATCTTATACATGAAAATCAATTGCTGTTCATAAGTCTCACTAATACTCGAAAACGGCTTGAACGATTTTGATAAATTTTTTGTGTGTATCTTTACTAAAAGTTCACAAAGAGTATTTATTTAAACTGAGAGCTCCTAAGCAACTTATATCTATGATAGCATTATTTTCGTCACAAATATCTTATTATTATTATTATTATTTTATTTTATTCTTTATTGAATCCTTAACAAAAGAATACAAAGGGCGGACTTAATGCCTTGAGGCATTCTCTACCAGTCAACCCATGGAGTGGTGAGAGTTTGACGTAGGTGTGGCAATTTAAAATAAGATAACACAATAGAAATGATAACTAACTACATAATATATACAAACTACTAATAAATAAACTAAACATATATGATCTATCCTTACATATATATAAATAAATGGATATACATACAAGTAAACATATTTAAATACATACATAATTAGTATATACAATAGACTATGAATATATACGTCTGTTTGGCAATACATATTAAATAGATGAGTCATGTAGAATGCGTTGTCTTTAATAAATGATCACGGACCAACTTTTTAAAAACCTACTTATTGGGAGCTTTTCTGATGTCATCGGGCAAGGAGTTCCAAAGGCGTGTAGCCTGAACTGTGAAGGAGTTACCATAGAACTCGGTGAAGTGAACTGGAGTACAGATTTTGTTGTTAGAAGAAGAGCGTAGGACCCTATCATGAGATGAAGAAAGATAATAAAATTTACTCTTAAGATAAGAAGGCGAAGATGGATTATTTAATATGGAAAAAAGTACAATTAATATTCTGGAATTGCGCCCCTGCCGGATTGTAAGCCAAGCCAAAGATAAATCTTATACAGTTATTGAGTAGGCGTTCCAGCTTGTTCAGAAGATCTTGGGACAGGTCTGAGTAACACACATCTGCATAATCAATTATGGGTAATATAAGTGATTGGACAAGCATGATCTTAGATTTTGTGGGAAGAAAATGTTTTAAATGATACAGAGAGCATAACGTGGCAGTGACGTTACGACTCACATCTGAAACCTGAGTTCTCCAATCTTTATCTTGTACCCGTTTAATTTTTTCACATCCTTTTAAAAAAATATTTTTATCTTTCAAATATGCCTTGATAATTCTACGAAACTCTCTACAATTAACAAAGCCCTCACTCCATCGATACCCTCTGTGCTTTTCAATCCAGCCAATTTGTTTTTTCTCTTCAAGAGATTGTGAAGTAAATTGGTAAGGAGGTTTAATTAGGAATATTTTGGTGTACTCTAGAATCCTTAAAAATCTACACTTATTGTATTGCTATTCATGATATTTTCTTAACGATATTACTTAGTGGCTTGCATTCAAATATACTCGTATAATCGTTTAAAATCAAGCAATAAGTGGATTTCTGATCTGGTATTTCTTAGTCTGTTTCGATTTCAACTCTCACATTGAGCGAACCTTTTAAAATTTCGTATTGTCTTGAACAATCAATTACAAATAATGGAGCTACGTCTCTAAACTCCTTTAAACCCATCAATGGCTCTGACTGGCGTCCATAATACGACTGTTGAAATCTCTGATACTGTTTGTACAATAAAAAAAACTTGAATGAATTTAAAAAGACTCTTACATCTCGTATGTGGCAATGGTCAAACTCTGTCATTGATAATTTCGCGTTATGTTTGCGGTTGCTTCGTAAGGCGATGGCTGCAAATCGTGGTTTCTCTATTTGCGATGAAGTTTTTATAGACTATGTATGTTTACGTGTTTTGGGTAGCAATGGATACTCATATAAGTCCCAGGAACGGAGTGCTAATGGAATAGCACTATCTTTTTCTAAATTTTTTAATAGGTTGATTCGTTCACGACCTAATATTTTGATATCTAATATCAGTATGACTAGAGCAGTGATTCCCAAAGTGGTCTATATCGACCCCTAGGGGTCTATGACACGCTGCAAGGGGTCTACGTCAGCGAAAAAAATTTTGGGGGTCCATGAAATGAAATTGGAGGTCCATGATAGTTCATCTCAACACATACACTGATAGTACCTATTTACTTACATCATACTATCTTATAATATCAAAACATATACATTATTTGTAAAAGTACCTATGAAGTAAAAAAAATGATTATATATGTTTATAAAATTGTGTAAGTTGTAGGATGTTGGTATTCGCTTTGTGGTCGCAATACATTTTGAACTTGTAAAAACCTGAGAGTCGCAGTCTCAGAGCTTCCCTACCTGGCACTGACTTTTTCAATTCGTCACTCTATAAATACGAATGTGGGACAAATACGTATATTCGTTTTCTGAATCTTGAAAAGGAAAGTGCTAAGAAAATATTTAAAAAAATATAAACAGATAGTATATCACACAAATTATAGTGAGTCAGTGTTATTTTGTTTGAGAGTGCTGGAGAAATTAAGTACATAATTTTTTATTAAATTTTAGTTCTGTACTCGTAGTTAGCAAAGATAGATAAATTACGCCAATCATGACCTTAGTTATTAGTAGTTTAATATTCAGTTATGCAAAATTACACGAGTACTCCTCAATAGTTTCTTATTGAAAGTTTTAGCAATCGGTATTATAATTACAGTGCAATCTCCGTAATTCGAGCTAATTGTTGCAAGAAGATGTTCGAATAATGGAATTTTTTCGGAAAAATCAAAAAATATTTTTAATATACAGCTGCTGGATTTTCTGTCTTATTTAAATAATTTAATTTTGCCCACAGATGACTGATGCCATGTCCGAACCTAAAAAGAAATGTAGACAGTACAGTGTTGATTATTTGAAATTTGGCTTCATTCCATCATTGCCGGACAAACAATCGCCTATGTGCCTTTATGCAACAAAGTTTTGGGCAATGACGCTATGAAACCATCTAAACTGCAAGATTATCTGAGAAGATGCCACCCTGATAAAACAGAGAAAGATTTGAAATACTTTCAAACACTCAAAGATAAACTTCAGAAGAGACCTACACTGGACAGAATGTTCGCTTCGACGTCACAAAGAAATGATGATGGTTTGCGGGCGTCTTACAATATCTCGTTACTTATAGCAAAATCCGGAAAACCGCGTACTATCGGAGAGAAGTTAATTTTGCCAGCCGTTTTAAAAACTGTTTTACACAAACCTGCATCTGATGTCATTAAAAGAATTGTCTTAAGCAACAATACTGTTGAAAGACGTATTGATGAAATGAGTTCTGATATTGAAAGCTTCTTATGAAATTATTTGCAAATGGCCCATTTCTCTATACAAATGGACGAGTCAACTTTACCTGATAATGCAGCATTATTATTGGCATATGTTCGTTTTATTATGAATCAAGAAATCTACGAAGAACTGCTCTTCGCAAGAACTTTGATAACCGACACTAAAGGTGAATCAATATTTCATGTTTTGAAGGATTACTTCATTGAAAAATCGATTCCTTTATCAAATACAATATCAGTAGCTACAGATGGAGCACCTGACATGGTTGGACGTTATCGTGGATTTATAAGCTATTTAAAACAAAATGTGTCAGGGGTGTTAGCAATACATTGCGTCATCCATCGACAACATTTAGTTGCTAAAAATTTGAATGTTAGATTGCATGAATCACTTCATTTAGTCATTGATACAGTAAACCTAATCCGAAGCAACGCGTTGAATACGCGGTTATTTGCGCAGTTGTGTGAAGAAAATGAACACTTTCATCAATTACTCCTTCACACTGAAGTACGCTGGGTGTCAAAAGGCTTATGTTTGATAAGATTTTTTGCACTTTTTGAGACTATTTTAGAATTTCTGGATACTAAAGATAAAATTTTAAAAGAAAATTTAATGAAGAGGAAAACAGACATCGCCTATTTAACAGATTAGTTTACAAAATTTAATATGGTTAATTTGCAATTACAAGGCGAAAGTTTAAATTTGATAAAAACAAAGTCCATCTTATCAGCGTTTCTTGCCAGAATTAAACTAATGAAGTAAAATATTGGACGGGGCGAATTTTCTCAGTTCCCCAATTTGTCACAGATAAGCTGCCAGGAAGACGACATTTCAACTTACGTTCAACATTTAAATGCCCTCTATTCAGATTTTGAATCTAGGTTTGAGGATATTTTGACTATGGTAATACCACCGTGGATAATTAATCCATATGGTGACTTAGAAGAAACGAATGTCATAATACAAGAGGAACTGACTGAACTAAGTACAAACGAAGAACTTAAGGTTCAGTTTAAAAACGGATATCAGCAATTCTGGCTGCAAAACAATATACCCGTTACTTATCCTGTATTATGGAACATAGCGAGGAAATTTTTAATTTCATTTCCATCGTCATACCTAGTGGAAAGGGGGTTCAGCGCTGTTACCAATCTCCTAACGAAAAAAAGAAACAGACTGGACATCATTAGCCGAGAAGATTTAAGATTAACCCTTACAAAATTGACGCTAAATGTTAATAATTTATTATTAAAGCATCAGGTCCATCCTTCTCACTAAAAATATTGACTTATTGCTTATGTTACTTTATTTATAGTTTATTTTATGTTTATTTAATGTTACGTATATTTAACATAACAGATACAAAATTTTATTTTGAGTAGTTTTAATTTAAATTCAATTAATAAATGTATAAATTAACATGTGTTTTTAGTTTTTAACACTAAACTTCACTACAGTTAGAAATTTACAGGAAATCAATATCAGGTAAGTAGGGGGTCTACCCAGCACGGAAAACATGGCAAGGGGTCTACGGCACAAAAAAGTTTGGGGAACTCTGGACTAGAGAGAAGAGGTTAAATTTAGAAACTTAACTCTATCAAGAAAGGAACTTTACCGGGCTATTTTTCCTTCTATCCATTATTTGTTTTATTATAAACAACTTATTCGCAATACAATATAAAAAATTTGATAAATTCTATTTTTGAATATTTGTAAGTAATTCTACGAAAAGTTAGCGTTTTTATAATACTTAAAAAGTGCATTTCTAGTATATATACATAATATATGCAATTGGTTTCTCGCATATGGATGAAATATTTTATTTTGATAGGTCTGCTCTGTGAGCTCGGTCACCCATAAATTATATATTTTCTTAACAAAACCGAAATAACAAATGATCTTTGAGTCTAACTGATGTTTACACTTCAAGCGCCAAAAAATCCCATGCAGTCGCATGCGCCCGGCTTATCCCGAGCGGTCACTCAAAATAATTTACGTAAAAAGACAAATTATATTCACACAAAAACTTTCATTACAATTTTATAGTGAAACACTGTACTAAAATACTAATAAAACACTAGAAAAATCCAAAAATCAACCGGCCGGTGTACAGAGCATCACCAGGGCTGTCATCTGCATAGCAATGAATATTACAGGTTTGCAACACGTCATTAACATGCAGAAGAAAGAGCGTTGGCGATAGCCCGCAGCCTTGTGGAACACCAGCATTAATAGGCTTGTAATCGGAGCTTACACCGTCCACAACGACCTTGATGCTCCGATCTGCAAGAAAGCTGGTGATCCAATTGCACAATTTCTCGAGAAGCCCATAGGAAGGAAGCTTCGAAAGGTACGGTCAAAAACCCTATTGTACGGGTTTCGGTTAATTCAGATAAGTACAACATTTTTTCACAAGATTAAATTTAGCTAGTTACCTATTTAAACATTCACGCGAAAATGACGCATGAAATGAACGTAGATTATAAATAAATATTCATAGGATAACAGTTTTTATTGCACTAGAAGATAGAGTATTTTATATTGATTATATAATGCCAAGCTTCTTCATAGAAAAGTAGTGCTGTGGGTGGGTGCGACCTCATGAGACCGCTAGGGATTTGAAGGAATATGGCCTAGGTCTCATGAGACCGCTAGGGGGTTGAGAGATTAAATGGATATTGTAGTTCAATGGCTCCTGTAGCTACATTAAAAAATAAGCGTCACGTTGTCACATGTGAAGAATAAAGTGAAATGCCTGTAATAAAGAAAATTAGATAGTGGTACCTACCTACACAGGTGGACCCCTAGGCCAAGCAAACCACCTAATAATACTGCCACAGAACGCGGCTGCTTAGTGTTGTGGTATTTCATGATGGACGTTTTTATTCTGAAGCTTCGATTACCATCTCAGCGGACGGCGCACGAAAATATTTGCCGTTTTAATTTTTGTCAGAGACATTATGGTCTTTCTGATATAACTACTCCAAAGACATTTAAGTAGTAATAGACTGGACATCAACAACAAAATTGTCGTCTGTAACTTTTATCCTATAGGATATATCTCCGATTTTTGTTATTTAGTCTAAGTGACATCACCGAAAGGTCGAGACGCATTCGTTTCTTAAATTTAAAAAATATTTTTTTAAGAAAATATGCCCGGTTGTGCATTAAAGTATAGTAAGTCACGATATGGAGCAAACAATGAAAATGATTTCGGTTTATTATCCTAAGAATAATGTGTATTTACCAAATAATCTTTAAGTTTTATTATTTCTGGTAGATTGTTCTATAAGAAAGAAAAATGATTGTAATAAGTGCCTTCTGTTATCCAGTGACGTCACTCAATATTTACAAATATGTTAGAAATTGACGACGTGCCTAAAACCGATTTTTACCTTATATTTAGAAGCGTCGCCTAATAGGAAATAGCTAAAATGTTTTCCAAATAAATATTCAGCGTAGTATTGCTATTTTTCACTAGAGGGCTTAACACACGCGTGTGATTTTGTATGCAAATGTTCTCAATTTCCGCTCTATAGTACATATCCTATACTATTAAACGAGCAATTCTTGTATATATATATATATATATATATATATATATATATATATATATATATATATATATATATATATATATATATATAATCGGGATCTCGGAAACGGCTCCAACCTATTTTTAGGCAATGAAAAACTGCTACAATATCGTTAGAATAAGAAGGTAAATTTTGACATATTGTTAATGATTATTATAGCTTAATTGGTATAATGGGCGGTCACAGAATCGTAAAACCCCGGTTCGAGCCCAGACTGACCGACCGACTTTTTTTAATTTTTTTTTCAAGTTCCTTTCTTTTTTGAGAAAATCTATTTTTTCGAGCCCTTTTTTTAGTATTTTTAAAAACACGAAAATTTAAATTAAACTAATTGCACTCATGATTTTTTATTCAAATAACCAATTCAGTTTTTTCTATTATGTCGCTAAGATCAAAAAATATTATTCGTATTTCATCAGTATGTAATTAATATCTAAATATAATTTCCAAAACACACGAATTAAAAAATGGAGCGAAAAATACCGAGCAAAGCTCGGTCTACCGGGTACTATATTTAGATCTCATTGAACTACTCAGAAAGCATACGCAAAGGATTTAATGATATTTTAATATATCCGAATTATTAAAATTCCAAAAGAGTGAGTGTTTCGCATTTGACAGCCTTTAAAAACATTCATTTCAAAATAACTTAGTTTAATTTTCAATACTAAAAAAAGTGCTTACGAGCAGCATATCCCAGATTTCCCTTCTGTATTCCACATCCAGCCCGGATGTAGGTTCGTCCAGCAGTACTAAACTTGGATTCCCGCAAAGCGCGCAGCCAATTTGCAACCGCCGCAAGGTGGCTTCAGGCAGGTCGGACGTAGTCCATGATGCCTTATTAGCTAAATTCAGCTGATTCATAAGTTCTTGAGATAATTTTTTTGCTTGTTCCAAATTCTTACCTCTGAGCTGCATCAAAAACGTAATTTTACATAATGGTATAGACGTGTGAATTTTAAAACAGTAAATATTTTTTAAAGTTGCAAGATTTCTTCCAATCGCAATATCATCTTAAATCCTTGGTAAGGTTAATTTTGAATAAGATTTTGACTTTGGCTTCTTATGATAAAACGAGATTTAAATGTGTTATTTTGCAATAACTGTCCAAAATTGCTGAGAAGATTCAGAATAAGAATGGTAGAGAAAAATTAATTTAAAAATCTGGACCATTCTCCTTTTTATGTTTTAAATTTAAAATGCGTGGTAATGCACTACTTTGACTGATTTTACTACACGTGTGTGTGTGTACACATTCGTAAGGGTCGATCGGTGAGCAAAAACGTTTTTTTTATATGATTGGGTGACAAACGAGCACACAGTCCACCTAATGGTAAGTGGTTGCTGTGGCCCATAGACATACACATCTATCCTCGATTAAGAATCAAAATGCAGATGCGCTGTCACTCGTGAGGACTAATATGGAATGCCCCGTTTCCAGTAAAAAGGGTCTTATAAATCTCATTCAATTTGGCATAATTTCAAATAAAAGTGAAAGCCATATTTACTCGTATTTTAAAAAACTGCAATAACGGTCAAATATATAAATATTTGATATTAAGTTTTAAATTCGGCGACTCCTTGAAAAATAACCCTGTATAAAAATCCAATGTTCGTTTATTTGTGTTTTATGCGCTACCATACCATTCACTTAGATTGTGGTAAAACGTTTTCCTCTTACAGCCTGCGCTTGTTATAAGAGTGGTACAATTAACTTGCACTAAGTAGCACGCGTATCCAATCGGAAAATTTGTTAGAAAGTTATATATCATCATCATTATTATTCCTAGTTAAACATTAAATAGGCAAAAGAATTCATTGTCTCCAATGGATAGCGGTGCAACTATTTTTTTTATAGAATTGGGTGACAAACAAGCACACAGTCCATCTGATGGTAAGTAGTTGCTGTGCCCATAGACATCTACATCTATCCTCGATTACGAATCAAAATGCAGATGCGTTGTCATCCGTGAGGACTGACTGAGATGGAATGCCTAGTTTCCAGTAAAAAGGGTCTCCGGTCTCTACACTCATCATACGAAACACAGCAGCCATAAGATACTATTTCACGCTGGTATTCTGTGAGAGCGTGGTCCATCCCCGGTCGATCCGACCCATTCGTGCTACAACTATACTACTTATATAATTGCAGCATGGCTCTACCACGTGTAAAATTTACGGGATATTTAGCAATATCACCATTTCGTCTGTATGCGTTTACGATTAAGACTAGTTATTCGTGCTACGGGCGAGATCTTTATTCAACAAAGGATTCTTCCAACAAAAGAATAATGTATACGCAATTCAAAGTAACAATATTTTTCAATGTTTACCATAGAGAAGAATATCAAATGCTCTTCTACTGTGAAATCATTTATAAAGATGTTACGTTGGGGGCACAGTCCAATTTTTCTTTTTAGCTTTGCCTGCTGTAAAACTGTGTCAAAATCTTCGACTTCAACGTTACCAGACGATTGCTTTAGCATTCCTTAGAAAACAAAATTAATAGACCTGTTAGTATACCACATTAAAAAATAAATTAGAATAATTATACTAATAATAATGTAAATAGATAAACTACAACCTACATAAATGGCAGATTCTCAAGGCGATGAAGACGAAGCCACACAAGTAGTTGTCCGAGTTTTTGGCTTGGTTTCAAGTTTTTAAAGTAAAACTGCTTGATTGATAACCCCAATGACATAGTTATTTTAATTGGAATTTTTATAATTGGCCATTGGGATTAAACAATTCGATAATTACTTTAGGCAAACTAAATTAATAAAAGTGATTTAGCCACGAAACAAAACTAATCTTGGCGGAATATGCCGCATGAAGGTCAGCAGCATTCTATGAAATAAGTTAATATATTCTATATTTTCAGCTTCCGTGACTGCATGTTTGATATATTTTTAGTTAGTAACAACTTAGATTAACTTAAATTAGAGAATATCGACAAGTCGTTCAATACAATTAAAATATATAATAGAGTAAAGTGTAAGTCTAATGAGTAGTAAAGTATAATGAGTCGAATTTATAAAATAAGTTATAATATTTATTTTATAAATTCGACTCGATATTTCGATATTTGTTATAGTTAGTAATAACAATTTTAAAAAACCTGCAATAATAGACAAAAGCGTTGTTTTTCCTGCTCCATTGTGTCCAATAAGTACTGTGATCTCGCCCTTGTAAAACTTTAAAGATACTTTGTCTAAAGCAACGACTTTGGTGCGGATGCCCTTGTAAATCTGCAATGAAAAAGTATACTCACTAAAGTTTTATTCTCTCCTTACTTCTTACCTCTGCATTTCCTGTAGTGATTTCTGACATTCGAGAAAGACTGTCGAAATTGCTGAATAACGTTTTTAACATTTACGCGAAATGTTCAATCTTGATTATTTTATTCATTCACGAATCTATGATTTCCCGTAGTTTTAATTGGAAGACTAGTAGTTGGAGCGGGATAAAAGCGAATTTTAAGCACCTTAAAAACGACAAGGCTTCAGAGACCAGGATTTCAACCGAGTTTCTGAAAGCAGACGAAAACTCGGTAATCGGAGCCCACTAGAAGTCCTTCTGAAACTCTTTAGAATCTTTCTCTATAGTGGTACTACCCAGAAAACATAGAGCAGAAGTGCGATAGTTTTGTACTTTAAGATAAGTGACCACGGTATGTTGAAGAATAAAATAACGATTTCACCTGCGTCTAATTACTGTTTTCGAGATACCATTTAAAATTTTCTCACATGCGTCTTTTTTTTATAGAAGAGGGGGCAAACGAGCATGCGGCTCACCTGATGTTAAGTGACTACCGCTGCCCATGATGAACCGCAACACCAGGGCAATGCAATGCAGGTGCGTTGCCGGTCCTTTAGAAAGGAGTAAGCTCTTTTCTTTAAGGTCCCCAGGTCGTATCGGTCCGGAAAAATCGTCGGGAACAATATTCCATGTGCGGATGAACCTGCCCCTTTTAAAGTTGCAGGCGGTGTGCCGGCATGAAATACTGTCCCGCTCTGCTGAGCACGCCAAGCTTTTAAGAGGCCAATTTGGCCTTCTCTTCCAAGTGACCACGAAACTATACGTCACTCGATATGTCAACGCCGAGGATTCCGATACTGGCTGAGGCAACAAGGGGAGTGCTTTGACACTGAGGAGATACGACAAAGGGGTTCTTTTTAGCGGTTAATGCGCAAACATGTGTCTTCTGGGGGTTAAATTGGACTATATTTAGTCGCCTCCAATCCGTGACTGTTCAGCAAAGACTCGACTGCAGACACAAGTTTGTCCCGTTACTCGGAGACATTTTCCCGAGAAATATTGGCACGGTCGGTGTAAAGAGCATCACCAGTTCTGTCATCTGCATAGCAATGAATGTTACGGGTTTGCAACATATCATTGATATGCAGAAGAAACAGTGTTGGCGATAGCACGCAGCCTTGTGGAAGACCAGCATTAATAGGCTTGCGATCGGAGCTTGCACCGACTACAACGACCTTGATGCTCCGATCTGCAAGAAAGCTGGTGATCCAATCGCACAATTTCTCGGGAAGCCCATAGGAAGGGAGCTTCGAAAGAATTTTGTGCCAAACCCGATCGTAGGCCTTCGCAATGTCCAAACTTACGGCCAATGCCTCCCCCTTGGACGTGAGTCAGGTAGACTAGTAGATCACCAGCTGATCGACCACGGCGAAAACCGTACTGGCGGTCACTAATCAGCTGGTGATCCTCAAGGTACCTCATGAGCTGGCAGTTAACAATAGACTCCATTGTTTTGGAGAACAAGGCGGTGATGGCGATAGGACGGTAGTTGTACGGGTCTGAGCAGTCGCCTTTTTTAGGGATCGGGTGGACGAAAGTCGTCTTCCATGATTTTGGGACTACGCCTAGGAAGTTGGAGTACCGGAAAAGACACGTTAAAACCGGTGCCAACTCTGGAGCACACGTCCTCAGCACAATCGGGGAAGGACCACGCTCTCACAGAATACCAGCGTGAAATAGTAGCTTAATGCTGCTGTATTTCGTATGGTGAGTGTAGAGAACCGGAGACCCTTTTTACTGGAAACGAGGCATTCCATCTTAGTCCTCGCGGGTTACAACGCATCTGCATTTTGATTCGTAATCGAGGATGGATGTAGATGTCTATGGGCCACAGCAACCACTTACCATCAGGTGGACTGTGTGCTCGTTTGTCACCTTATCCTATAAAAAAAAACAATTGGTGGGATTCCTTCAAGCCCTAAAGAAGTGGTAGCTCAGTGGTCAACGCTCGCTGTAAATATAACAGAACGCGAGTAACCCGGGTTCGATCCCCGCCGGCACCAATGAAATTGTTAATTGCAATTTTAAGTGCTGATTTACCACGTGCTCGGCGGTGAAGGAAAACATCGTGAGGAAACCTGCATGTCTGAGGAATAAGAAAAAAAAATATTTCGAAGACATGTGAAGTTCGTCAACACGCATTTAGGCAGCGCGGCGGACACTTCCTTGCCCTAAACCCTCTCAGAAATGAGGGGAGGCCTGAGCCCAGCAGTGGGACGTATATAGGCTGTAACTTTACTTTTTTTACTTTACTTCAAGCCCACTCGACTTGTAGATGTCCAGGGAGAGGAGTGCTTTGCGAACCGAGCGCTGTGTGAACTGCACTTCCGGCATGGAGCACTCACACTGCGGGATGTTCGGTGGCGTACTCCCTCCGTCATCGAGAGTCGAGTTGGATTCAAAGAAAGAGCCTAGCAGATCGGCTTTCTCCTTTGCGGTATGGGCCAGTGAGTCGTCCTTCCTGTGCAGAGATGGAAGAGATGGCTGACAGAAATTCCCCTGGACAGGCTTAGCGAGAGACCAGAATGCACGTGTTCCAGAAGGAAGGCGAACTAGTTTCTCGCCAATTCTGCCTATGTTCTCTGACTTTGCCTTGGCAATGACTCTTTTGAAGGACCTAGAGACGAAATAAGACTTCTTTTTAGAGCGCTGGTGCTTACATCCCGGGACGTTGATGCGTCAGCCCAGGCTCGGTAGCACTCCTGCTTATAGCATGATGCTATTTGACAGGAGCGACCAAACTAAGGCTGCGATTTGCCTCCAATGGGCACCACAGAGTAAGGAATAAAAAGTTCCATACCCTGAAGTACCACATCAGCGACAGAATCCACAACAACGTCCGGCGACAAACAAACCCGGCCCCCAAGGGTAGGATGCAAAGAAAGACCGCATCCCATCTCAATCGGCTGATCTGTAGTGCCAAACACGGCGGCAGCCTGCAGAATGCAACTGCGATTTCGTGAGTGGCACCACACTCCGGACAAGACAATGGTCCGAGGAGCCTAAAGGGGCGTCGACGGAAATCTGATGTCCGTCCGGGTAAGAGAACAGCAGAAGGTCCAACAGGGAAGGTGCATGATCCTCCACATCTGGAAACCGCGTAGGCGTAGTAACCAGTTGTGTCAGACCATATGCCAAGGCAATATCATAAACAGATCTTCCCGCACGATCGGTTAAACGTGGCGTTAAAGTCGTCGAGAATCACGAACTCTGCGGAGTGGATCTGCTGTAGTAACGAATCTGTAGCCATTTGGACGTGGTTGAAGAGTCGGTCTGTTCCTGCATTACCACTATGGGACCTATAGTGGCACCCGTAAACGCGCGGATGGTCGTCGCTGTCTACGCGTAGCCAAAGGATGGACAGGTCCGAACCTTCAAGACTGCCGGGGCGTCGAGAACGGACGTCCTCTCTGACGTAGACGCAAACTCCAGCCCGAGGCACAAAGGAGTGTTCCAGTTTGTACCCCGGGTAGGAGAGATACGAGACATCAACCGGAGAGGACACCTGCGTCTCGGTCAGAAATAGCAGAGCCGGCCTCGCCATCTCGAGATGGTAGTGGACGGCGTTTTCGTCCTCTACGTTTAAGTTTAGACGGCGTTTAGGTTCTAGGTCTTCGACGTCTTCCAGGCGCCCCTAAAAATCGGTTTTCGAAAAGGCAGCTGCCTATTTCCTGGTTCGTCTCATCATCCATTTGTCATCTCTTTCTTACATTACGCACGGGACGGGACGACATGGGGTCTAAATTCTCGTACAGCGCTTCAACACTATATTAAATTGCCTGGATATAATTTTTTTTTTACTTCAATTCACCTACTTTAATGTGATGAAAAATTACCTTTTGCACATTATTAACGGTTACGGCCACTTTTAAATCATCTGGAGCGTCTACAAAATATTTCTCATCGGCCGGGTCGTAAATACTCTTGATATCAGTTTTCTTTTTCTCCTCTGTCATTTTGGCAGTCCAATATTTTTTCTGAAAGGATTACATTTATTTATTGTCATTCAGATAAATTAAAAAATATATTTTTACTAGAAGTTTTGGCGTTTCTGAATTTTCACTTTATTTTGTTAACCCGTATTAAATTGCCATGCCATGTGGAAAATGCCCTGCCGGAACAAAAAAAATTGCAATTTAAGTGTTCAGCGGTGAAAGAAAATGTCGTGAAGCCGTATGCCTAAGGAAAAAAATATTTCGAGGACGAGTGAAGTCTGTCAACACGTATTGGGCAGCGCAGCATAGCAATTGCTCCGCAAACCTCTTATAAATGTGAGATCTTTATCTTGGAATGAGACGTGTGTAGGCTGTAACACTTACGGCCTAGGTCTGAGTATAAAGCGTGTGCATCATAAACAAGATTGCACGAGCATGAGGTTGCATGCTACTCTTAAAACTAATCACAACCAAATCGTTGATATTCTATGAAATTAATTGGAATATAGGTATTTATTTCTTCAAATTAGGAATAAAATAATAAATTTTACTTGTAAAATGTTCCTCTGACAGGAGTAGAAAGGCGAAATTTTTTTTCAGGTATCCCTTTTTTGATATAACATACTTGTAAAGTAGAATTTAATATAAAATAACATACTTGTAAAAAAAAATTCCACGGTAATTGCACACCATACTTTCCCGGCCTAAATTTCTCCAAGAAGCCGGACAGTATTAAGAAGAGGAAGATCTGAAGAAGTTCCATTGCGAAAGCCGTCGTTGGGCTTACGTATTTAAGTCTATAAGATTTTTTGATTAGAGATTCCGCCGACCAATTGTTGAAATTTATGCCTTGCTTCACTGTAAAATTTAATATATTATAGTCATTCATTACAGCTCAACAACAGTTCACTGATAAACACTCGTATGTAACATGTTGTACAATACCCGGCGATAAATATTGCACATCGACCTTTGGAAAGAGACAATCAGCTAATTTCGATTTCGTAGAGCGTTATCGCTTTCATCGCGTTATGAGCATAGTCGCACACTGATTGACGGACTGTTCGTATTTCATGCGACAGAGATAACGCTCTACGAAATCGAAATTAGCTGATTGTCTCTTTCCAAAGGTCGATGTGCAATATTTATCGCCGGGTATTGTATGTAGTTATCAGAGTAGTCAAAATCGAAATTAGCTGATTGTCTCTTTCCAAAGGTCGATGTGCAATATTTATCGCCGGGTATTGTATGTAGTTATCAGAGTAGTCAGGCGGGTTGTTATTTTTATTATTGTGTTGTTGTAAGGAAGTTGCTGCAGTTCATCTCGAGTATAATTTCCCTCTGGTACCTGTTATCACACCCACTGGATGACACGGGATGGTCGGGTATGTCAGCTATTATGTTATCACGGGATAATATAAGATAGTAAATTTTCTTTAAAAAAATTGTGATGAATAGCGAGAACCAGAGAACTTTTTATTAGTATTATAATATAATTATAATTATAAATTAAGTTAATTTTTATCCAATAATAAAAAAACTATATCCATTTAAATTTAAAGAAAGTAAAAACGATTATAAAAATTATACTATGTAATATTGTGGCTGCCTTTGGCTTTGATGTAGCCTTTAAATCTCTCTGGCAACGAGTCTTCGGATTTATTCACTGCTCTGTTTCTACGGGAAATTGAGCCCCGATTAACTCCAGAACATTGAAAAACAACACATTTCTGAAAAGGAAGAAACTGAAATGCGTTGTTATATGGAAAGATGCTGAATTCTTCACTTATTGATTTCTTATATTTACACGAACACTAAAAATTTAAATAAAATTAGTTTTTGCGAATTTTACCACGTACATTAACTTATTTTATATATCCGACGTTTCGAACCTTTACAGCACCTATGATCACGGAAGGGACTGAGGTGTTCGACGTCCCAATGTCATAATTAATCACGGGTACCGGTAAAATAATTAATTTGTGTTCCGATCTACGCAGTATGAACTTATAGTATCTTGAAGTCTCTCAGTTGTATGCTTGGGTTATGATTTAATTATATTAATTATAGAATCCCAAGCATATGGTAGCACCCAGCCATCTCCTCTATTGAAATTAGGATGTTTTTCTTTAATTTCAACAGTCGGTAGAATCGGTGTTCTTTAGCGAGAATTTGTAGTCTATCAAATCTGATATAGTGAGAAAACTTTTTAGAAGCACTACTCTTTTCACTCAAAACGTATTCCTGTTTACCTCATTCACAATTAAACATATGGATTTATATTAGCTCATTACTCAAATATAATGTTATAGTGAGGTGATAAGGTCAAATTTTTTGCTTTATCATATGATGCTATTTGTTACTTGTTGATAAATAAATAAATGTTAATCATAAGTTACGGAGCCAAGCAGCTTCAGCAGAAAAGAATTTGCAATAAACGGAAACATTACGGAATTTTCAAGGTAAAGTATTTATCAAAGCGAAGTGAGCGACAGTAGTGTCAACAAGAAACTCAAACTGCTCTTGAAAGTACGTAGGCAACAGCCAAGCTGCAGCTGTGTTGTGGGTGTAGCAAAAATGGGTTGGCTCGATCGGGGTGGGACTACGCTCGCACCACGTAAAATAGCGTAAAACAACGATTCAATACTGATGTTTATCTTATGATGAGTGTAGAAAACGGAGACCCTTTTTACTGCAAACGGGGCATTCCATCTTAGTCCACAGGAGTGACAACGCGTCTGCATGTTGATTCTGAATTGAGAATAAATGAAGATGTCTATGGGCTACAGCATCCACTTACCATCAGTCGGACTGTATGATCGTCAGTCACTCTTGTTCTATAAAAAGAGATAGAATGTGAGTATTCTTGCGAAGTTGAATCGAAAGCCACATGAATTTTTTCGTGAAATTCGGAATCATGGTCCTATTTTCGGCGTCCAAATATTAACCGTATAAATACGAAGTTTGGGTCAAGAAGTTGGCGGAGTTTTACTTCCATGTCTCAGATCACATAAAACTATTGGTACTATGCCTGGTCTCCTCATCGGACTACGAAAGTGAGGAAATAGAGAATGCACATGTGTTTACACTCGCGCGCTATAATCTTGCCCTGCACTGATAGCTAGTCTCCCTTCAGCCTGTAGTATTATGTACTGAATAAGAGTAGTCAAATCAAAGTCATAGAAGTAGTAACACGCTTTTCATTAACACCTTTCCAATATTACATGGCGACCCTGCCAGGCAGTGCGCGGCGTCAAAGCAACCGCACCGCCGAGGCCTGTGTGTATTGAAAAAATCGTTTCGAAAAATAATCGATCGACGAAGTAAATTAAAAAAATCATACAAAATAAATGAAATCGTGGAGTGGACCCGGGAAGGCTAAAAATCACCAATATTACTTATTTTAAGGAAAATAATATACATGCTCATAAACATCAGAATATCTGGAGATTCATTAATAACGCTGGAAGATTTTGGATTGAAACTGCTGTACCTCCGAGATCGCCGTTACTCTCATCTTCGCGATCACCATCACCTGCTGCGGCTATTGAACAGGTCTCGTTAAGTAGCGGTGACGATAAAGAAGAAATGTCTACTCGAGCTATCATACATTCGATTCGATCGATTTTACATAGACAAGCAGCAGGTGCGGTGATAATGAAAATGATGTAACCACCACCACCACGTCACTTTTAAAGCCGCAGTTGCCAGACTTAGATGCGATTTTTCATAATAGTGTGCAGGACCCAAACTGGGCTCCACCCTCAAAAAATAGATGAGTGCAGCTCGCTTCGTTTGATAGTGATGATGAGGTACCATTATTGTCATTGATGACAAAAAATTTAAGTTCTCTGAAAAATATTCCCCTTCCGTCAGACGATGAAATTGAGCACCAAGTAAGCTCTATAAAGATTAATGAAAAGCAAGGCAATATTATACAGGTGACCCGAAAGGTAAAGGTTTAAGGAGAAGCCTACTGATAATGGTAAATATAAAGCGTGTGTCGAAAGACCTAAGCCAACTATGAAACCCCTTTTGTTCACATACAGAGTTTAAAAACTAATTCTTGTACATGCTTATTACAGAAGAAAAACGTAAAACGACTCATTCTTATTTCAAGACATGGGCAGAAAAGAAAGTTTTTGTAAAGGCTGCTGCAGTTTGAAGAGGAATTAACTGTTGTCGGCGCAAAGAACAGGTTTCAATAAAAAAGGAAATGGTAAATATATTTTTTTGAATGAGTGAGATTCAAAATGCACTAACGTTAGAGTATGTAGATTGTTCTTTTTAAGTACACTTTCTTTATGTGAAGACAGTTTTAAGCGCTGGACCAAAGAGTCAGACATGGTTAATAAAGATATTGATATTAATGTTTCACCTGCAAATGGCCCTAAAAATAAATCGACTACCGCAGGTCACAAAATCATACATATCTAACAAAAAGTGTAAAAACTTGGACAGATTTGGTTCCGAAAGTACCTAGTCATTATTGTCCGGTGTGTTCCAGTAAGCTTTACGTTGAGTCTACATCTAGGTCTGAGAAACATATGCACGAGTTATTTTTAATGGTGTATAATTTTAATAAATATCGCTATTCACCATCCAAGAAAAAATCAGAGTGATACTATCGCAAGTTCACTTCAGGCACAAGTTTGTACTGATACTCGACGGCGTTTTCCCGGTTTGTAACATATCATTGATATGCCGAATATATATATAAAGAAATTAGGAAAGCCAAGAGAGCATCGTCGAGGAAAATATGCGAGGAAGTTGAACCTTTGCCCCGCAGTGCAAGGCACAAAATGCTATCGAAAGCTAAACCTAATCAGATCGGGATTCTTAAAAAGTCAGATGGTATCTTCACTAATAGTGAAGCAGAAACAAGTTACTAGCGTCAAACCATTTCCCAGGTTCACACAAGACTTTAGCCTTGAATTCTTTCAGAGCCCTACAAAGGCCTTGCAAAGAGAACTGGTGTAGGGCTGCAAAGATAATAAGGCCAAACTTGGTGCAGTTTGCTGTTAACTTCTTTAAACCATATAAAATAAGCTGGAAGGATGGAATAATTCCCATCCAATTACAGAGGAGTATCGATTTCTTTTTTCTTCTTCCTTATCTGGTGAAAATCTTCAAAACAAGTTTTGCATGGGGATACATTCCAGTACGATGGACAATTTTCAAGGTTTTATTTATACCTAAGGCTGGTAGAAAGGACTACGCTTTACCAAAATCCTTTAGACCTATAAGCCTATCTTTCTTTCTCCTTAAGACATTGGAAAAGGTTATAGATAGATATATAAGGGATGTAGCTCTAGCTACGAGGTCCATACATTACAACCAGCATGCTTACCGCAGAGGCAAATCTACGGAAACAGCCCTGATCAGTGTCATTGCCAGAGTCGAAAAAGTACTAGAGGATAAAGAAATAGCTCTTCGTGCCTTTCTAGATATTGAGGGCGCCTTCGACAGTAGCCCCACATCACTGCTGATTGTGGGCCTGACATCTAAAAATGTTGATCCCACCACCATCAGATGGGTGAAGTCGATGATCTCAAACAGAAAGGCAAATATAGAACTTTTTCAAACTTCGATTGAGGTTGCAACTACAAGAGGCTGCCCACAAGGAGGTGTTTTGTCACCCGGTGTGTTGTTTTGTTTTTGGACTCTTGCGGTTGACCAACTATTGTACGAAATGGCAGACTTACGCATTGACACACTGGGTTATGCTGATGACCTTGTGATCATTGCAAGGGGATTTTGCCAAAGTACTTTAACGTCAATAATACAAAGAGCATTAAACACCATAAATAACTGGTGTAGGGATAACAGTTTATCAGTTAAAATGCTGATAAAACTGTTATAATACCCTTTACCAAAAAGAGACGATTGGACAAATTAGTCCAACCAAAACTTAATGATAAAGAAGTACCATTTTCCACGGAAGTTAAGTACTTGGGCGTAACAATCAACCAAAAACTAACGTGGAACTCTCACCTTAGCAACGTATGCCATAAGGCAAAAATTGCTTTAGGTACGTGCAGTCGTTTGGTCGGGAACAACTGGGGCTTGCGTCTCAGTATGGTCCTAGGGCTGTATATCAGCATAGCGAGGCCAATTCTCACCTACGCTTCTATTGTCTGGTGTAACAAGGCCAACCAAAAGACGACTGTGGAGAGACTAGTCTACAAAGGACTGCCTTCATAGTGGTAACTGGAGCTATGCGATCATCACCTGGAGCGGCTCTTAATGCATAACTGCCATAACTTTTTATGTTGTAATGAATCGCAAATCGAATTCCTTTTTAGGGTTCCGTAGTCAACTAGGAACCCTTATAGTTTCGCCATGTCTGTCTGTCCGTCTGTCCGTCCTCGCTTAATCTCTGTGACCGTTAGCACTAGAAAGCTGAAATTTGGTACCAATATGTGTATCAATCACGCCGACAAAGTGGTCAAATAAAAATTGGAAAAAAATGTTTTATTGGGGTAGCCCCCCTATATGTAAAGTGGGAACTGATTTTTTTTTTAATTTCAACCCTAACGTGTGATATATTGTTGGAAAGGTATTTAAAAATGAATACGGGTGTACTAAAATCATTTTTTGATAATGTCAATAATTTCGGAAATAATCGCTCCAAAAGTAAAAAACAATGTGTCCCCCCCCCCCCTCTAACTTTTGAACCATAAGTTTAGAAAATATGAAAAAAATCTGGAATGTAGAACTTTATAAGGACTTTCTAGGAAAATTATTTTGAACTTGGATGGAAAGAACAGTTTCTGTACAAACTCATAAGTGGGAACACTTACTGTGACGGACGGGAAACTACGGAACCCTACACTGAGCGTGGTCCGACACGCTCTTGGCCGCTTTTATTATTTAATTTTGGAGTAGCAGATGAGCTTATACTCTACCTGATCGTAAGTGACTAAAATGCAGCCTATGGCCGCTAGCAAACAATTTCAATCAAGCATACCTTAAATGTATTACTCGCTTTCTTCAAACCGGAAAACAGCAGTGTGTGCATCACTGTTGCTTAGCAAAAACAATGGATGAGAAAGTTGTGCCAATGCAGACGGGCCCCTAGACAAAAAATCAATTCTGGTAAGCTTCAGTGAACTAATTTTAAATGATTTTAATAATTTACTTACTCATTTCCACAAAAATATATTCCGAAATGAACCAAAGCATCGGCATGTGAGGTATTAAACCATTAAAGGGGATTACTAAGCGATTTTCGCGTACAATAACACAAGAAAAAATCCACGAAGCGAGGTAAATAAAAGCTGAAATTGACAACGCGTGTACACCTGTAAAATCAAATAACACATCATTAACATTATAAATCAACCCCTGAGTTACAGCGGCTCTATAGTACATTGTTATAAACTAAATAATTCTAAAAATTATAAATTTTGTTGTCCTACTAAACTAATATTTCCTTTCCTCAAGTGTTTTTGTAATGATCTTTCTAATACTCATAAAAATGGAACAGTCATGAGACCACCTCGGTGTTTGTCGCAGTTGACGATGTTAATTTTTAAAAAGACATAAATATATTGTGGCGCGATATAATTAGCGCCTGGTATGTGGCGGTTGATTATTAGCGCCATCTGGTATCAAGCAGCAGAAACAGGAGCGTCAATATCTTTCCAGAACTCTCCCACTAGCGCCATCTAGTATCGAGTGGAAGAACTAAGCTTTTTAAAAAGCCCCACACTCCAACTTTCTGCACCTGGTCGATCAGGGCCGATATTTGCTGGAATATTCTGGATGTTTCGGTGTAAAAAGCCTATGTAAAGCCGTTGAAAGCCGCAATCGGGGCAGTATTGAATTGGCGATACGAGCGAAGCTTTCGTAGTGAAATAAAGTGAACTAAAGTGTTAAGTGTGAATAACTACTAGTGTGATTTAAGTTTTAATTGGTGTTCAGTAATTAAAGTGTCAATTTTGGTAATTCAATCGGCAGTTTTTATTGTACCTTACTCCGACCTTAATCGAACCTTAATCTCGTAACAATATATATATAAATATATATAAATTGCATCTTGGGTAGGCAGCTTTTCATTAATCTTGATATTTTAAATTGATTCTAGAACTATCGACCCACACTCTCTAAAAAAGAGTCGTTTGACTAGAGTATTTGACTGTGCTCGCCAAACTATATATCGTCGTCGAAAAATGAGTTATCATTTCATAAATTTTATTTAAAGTTCAAACTGGCTGACGACAGAAAATATTTTAATATCAGATGTTTTTATTCAAATTGTTAAATATTAGTTCATTAATTTTCACACACACACACACACACACACACATAAGTCTTTTTCCAAATTGTGTTCGTAAACACATTTAAAGATATTTAGTAAAGTAAGGTATCGAGTGGAAGAACTAAGCTTTTTAGTAAGCTCCACACTCGAACTTTCTGCACCTGGTCGATTGGGGCCGATATTTGCGGGAATATTGTGGATGTTTCGGTGAAAAAGCTTATGTAAAGCCGTTGAAAGCCGCGATCGGGACAGTATTGAATTAGCGATACGAGCGAAGCTTTCGGAGTGAAATAAAGTGCTAAGTATGAATAATTATTAGTGTGATTTAAGTTTTAATTGATGTTCAGTAATTAAAGTGTCAATCTTGGTAATTCAATCGGCAGTTTTTAATGTCACGAACCTTTAGCTCGTAACAATTGGTATCAGAAGTGATATAAAATCATGCCGATTTTACCTAAGGACGAAATGGAGGGTGTCCGTACCCGAATTCAACGCCAGCAAGAGACGGACCAGAGCGATTTGGTGGTGCAACACCGCAGACGTCGGAAAGCCAGCCACCAGCCATGGAGGTCGGCCCGTCAGTAGCTCCTGCAACTGCAGCACCTGGCTTAGGTGCTCTGCTGGTGATGCTGCAGGAGCAGGCTCGCCGACAGGAGAAACAGGCCCATCGGTTGGAAGAGCAGCTGCAGGGCGGACAGGAGGAACAGGCTCGTCGGTTGGAAGATCAGCTACAGCGCGAACAGGAGGAACAGTCCCGTCAGTTGTAAGATTAGCTGCAGCTCGGACAGGAGGAACAGGCTCGTCGATTGTAAGATCAGCTGCAGCGCGGACAGGAGGAACAGGCCCGTCGGTTGTAAGATCAGCTGCAGCGCGGACAGGAGGAACAGGCCCGTCGGTTGTAAGATCAGCTCCAGCACGGACAGGAGGAACAGGCCCGTCTGTTTGAAGTTCAGCTGCAGCGCGGACAGGAGGAGCAGGCCCGTCGGTTGGAAGATCAGCTGAAGCGCGGATAGGAGGAACAGGCCTGTCAGTTGTACAAGCAGCTGCAGCAAGGACCGGAGGAACAGGCCCGTCAGTTGTACGAGCAGCTGCAGCGCGTACAGGAGGAACAGGCCCGTCAGTTGTAAGATCAGCTGCAGTTCGGACAGGAGGAACAGGCCCGTCAGTTGTACGAGCAGCTGCATCGCGGACAGGAGGAACAGGCCCGTCAGTTGTACGAGCAGCTGCAGCGCGGACAGGAGGAACAGGCCCGTGGGTTGTGAGATCAGCTGCAGTGCGGACAGGAGGAACAGGCCCGTCAGTTGTACGAGCAGCTGCAGCGCGGACAGTAGGAACAGGCCCGTCGGTTGTAAGATCAGCTGCAGAGCGGACAGGAGAAACAGGCCCGTCAGTTGTACGAACAGTTGCAGCGCGGACAGGAGAAACAGGCCCGTCAGTTGTACGAGCAGCTGCAGCGCGGACAGGAGGAATAGGCCCGTGGGTTGTGAGATCAGCTGCAGTGCGGACAGGAGGAACAGGCCCGTCAGTTGTACGAGCAGCTGCAGCGCGGACAGTAGGAACAGGCCCGTCGGTTGTAAGATCAGCTGCAGAGCGGACAGGAGAAACAGGCCCGTCAGTTGTACGAACAGTTGCAGCGCGGACAGGAGAAACAGGCCCGTCAGTTGTACGAGCAGCTGCAGCGCGGACAGGAGGAACAGGCCCGTCAGTTGTACAAGCAGCTGTAGCGCGGACAGAAGGAACAGGCCCATCGGTTGTAAGAGCAGCTGCAGCGCGGACAGGAGGAACAGGCCCGTCAGTTGTAAGATCAGCTGCAGCGCAGACAGGAGGAATAGGCCCGTCAGTTGTAAGAGCAGCTGCAGCGTGGACAGGAGGAACAGGCCCGTCGCTTAGAAGAGCAGCTCAAACGCGATAAGGAAGAGCAGATGCTTCTGATGAAGCACCTTCACGCTACCTTCGGGAAAGAGATAAGGGATATGAAGGATAAGGGTGTTCAACATGATAACCGCCTGTTGGAAGCTGAGACCCAAATCAACCAAGTTAAGAAAACGCTGGATGAACTCAAACTTGGGAATGGAATGACAGCTCCCATGGTAGCTACAACACCTTCGCTACGTGGGTTCAAAGTGCCGCCGTTCGACGGGACTTCTTCCTGGTCAGCCCACAAAATCCAGTTCGAAGCTTTTATAAAGGCGAACGGCTGGAATAAAAGTCAGGCCATGACTGCTCTCACACTAGACTTGCGCGACCAGGCCTTAACTGATCTAAAAGCTCTCGGTAAGGAAGTGACTTATGAGCAGCTCCTTGAGGCATTGGAGGCGAGATGGGCTCTTGAGGTAGAGAAGCTGGTGCTAAAAGTATACCGGTCTGTACCTGCGCTCTCCAGCAACCTGGTGCAGACATTCATCGACGGCATTCGCGACCTTGAAGTCAGAGCTGTTGTAAGGCTCGGGCACCACGTGACGCTTAAGGAAGCCTTGGCCCATACACTTGAGGTTGAAGCCGTGCGGCAGGATCTTTGCTCGCATCGTGTCAGCTCACGCGTCAGGTCGCAAACTGTAGCTGTATTGCAGCAGCTACAGTTCGCGACCGCAATAGCCCTAGGTGCTATGGCTGTGGAGAAAAAGGCCATCTTCGATCCAGTTGCCCTAAACGAACTGTAGAAAGGGAAGGTAAACGATCTCGAGGGGGTAGTGCGGCTAACGCACCACCCAGCGGCGGCAGGGTCATCGTTCTCCTTACGTTAGGGAGGTTGCAGCACCTACAGTTCGCGATCACATTAAAAGTTACAGCCCAAGGTGCTACGGCTGTGGAGAAAGGGGTTATCTTTGACCTAGCTGCCCTAAGCGATCTGTAAAAAGGGAAGATGATCAATCTCGAAAGGGTAGTACAGCTAACAGCACCGCCCAGCAGCAGCAGAAATACGACTTTGTAATCGAGCATCAAAGTGGGAAATTATTGCAACGCAGATGCATTTTCAAGAAGACCTTGTCCTGAAGATCGCAAGCATTGTACTAGGCAAGAGGGTAAGGAAGTGATATCTGTGAGGTTGCTCAGGACAGACCTCAGCAACGAGTGGAAGGACAGCTTACAACATGCACAGCAGGAAGATTCGGACATCAGGCCGATTCTGGAATGGATGAAGGCCAGTGCTCCCAAGCCCAAGTGGAGTGACGTCTCATCGATGGGTTCGACCACTTAAAACTATTGGGCTTAATGGGACAGCTTGCTGCTTCAAGATGGAGTTCTGTGCTGTAAATGGGAAAATGATCGGGGAGACAGCTGTCATTTGCAAATTGGTTGTCCCTAAAGCTAAAGTACCGGATGTTCTACAGCTGTACCATAAAATGGGCCGGTATTGAATATTCTGAATGTTGCAGTGGAAAAGCCTATATAAAGCCGTTGAAAGCCGCGATCGGGGCAGTATTGAATTGGCAATACGAGCGAAACTTTCGGAGTGAAATAAAGTGAACTAAAGTGTTAAGTGTGAATAGCTACTAGTGTGATTTAAGTTTTAATTGGTGTTCAGTAATTAAAGTGTCAATTTCGGTAATTCAATCGGCAGTTTTTATTGTACCTTACTTCGACCTTAATCGAACCTTAATCGAACCTTAATCTCGTAACAATATATATAAATATAAAATATAAATATATATAAATTGCATCTTGGGTTGGCGGCTTTACATTAATCATGATATTTTAAATTTATTCAAGAACTTCTATCGACCCGCGCCCTTAATACAATTCTTTAAAAAAGAGTCGCTTGACTTGAGTGTTTGATTGTGCTCGCCAAACTATATCGTCGTCAAAAATGAGTTAATATTTCATAAATTTTATTTAAAGTTCAAACTGGCTGACGACAGAAAATATTTTAATATTAGATGTTTTTATTCAAATTGTTTAATATTAGTTCATTAATTTTCACACACGCACACACACATAAGTGTTTTTCAAAATTGTGTTCATAAACATATTTATGGACAGGTGTTCGCAAACTTTGAAAGATGAAGAATGTGGGTTCAGAATGGGCGAGTTAACCGTCAAATGCCTTTTGTATGCTGATGATCAAGTCATACTTGCGTCATCGGCGGCTGAGTTGCAAATGATGGTTACATTAATGAACTAGGCATTAAAAGAAAGGAGAATGAAAGTGAACGCAAGTAAGACGAAAGTGATGGTTTTTGAAAGAGAAGAAAGCAACGTTTTGCTGTATGTGAAATAAGAATAGAAAGAGAGTTAATTGAGCAAGTGGATGAGTTCGTATATTTGGGATGTGTATTCAGCAGGGATGGCAGATATGATAAGGATATAGAACGACGAGTGAATACAGGAAATAAAGTAAATGGGGCTCTACACTCTATTGTGAAAAGTCAGAATGTGTCAAAAAAGGCACGTATGGCAATTCGCAATGCTGTATTAGTCCCTACTTTAACGTATGGCAGTGAAAGTTAGGTGAGGCAGAAGAAGCACGAAATTAGAATAAATGCTGTAGAAATGCGGTCTTTAAGGAGTATGCTAGGGTTGAATCTGTATGACAGGGTGAGAAATTGCGTGATAAGAGATAAATGTGGTATGCAAGATGATGTTGTGACCAGAATTAAGAATGGAATGCTTCGGTGGTTAGTCATGTAGAAAGAATGAATGAGGAAAGAGTGACAAAGCAAATTTATATGGCAGATGTGAACGGCAGAGTCGGGAAGGGACGCTCTAGAAAAAAGTTTATCGACCAAATTGGCGATATTTTAAAAATGGGCCACGTTAGAAGTACCCTTAACCGACGAGAATGTATGCGTAGATATATGGATGTAAAGGAGGCCAAAGAGGTATGCCAGGATCGTGCCAAATGGAAGTCCGTAGTCTCTGCCTCTCTCTCTCTCTTTATGGGTGACAGGCGTGAGTGTTTATGTTTATTATGTTTATGTGTTCATAAACACATTTAAAGATATTTAGTAAAGTAGGGAAGAGCGGGGCCACCTGGCACAAGTATTATTATTACTTGATAGGATGGTCCCAACCTCTGTTTACAATTACAAACCACTGTGTTGTGAAATAAAATTCATTCATTACAGCCTCTTTAAAGGCCACTATTAAACATAGGTCTCTCCCATGGATTGCTTCATGGGGAATTCACCATAGTGCCACGGTTAGCAGGCGGGTTGGTGGTTGCAGTAATATATTACTCCCTTTTCATTTCCTTCTGTCGCGTCTTATAATAATAATGTCTTCCAGACTGAATTTCAGTCACGGCAGCCAGTCTCAACGGACAATAGTCATCAACGCAGGACCGAACAGGATAGTTTACGGGTGTGTACGCAAACATTGTTGCAATCTCTATTCATTCCATTTTCCGATGGACGGCCACCCGCCACGACCGGAGAGAGTATAGGCGCAGGACCCATGGCTTTGCGTGCTTTCTGCGGCACGAAGTTCAAAGAGAATTTTTACGTGACAACGTCTAATAAATCGATGAACGCCGGCTGCATGCTGCTGCACGAAAAAGGATGACTCATTGTCCCGTTACGCTCTAGCCTAGACGAGCATGATCGGAGCGAGAGCGCGACACGAACGGGCAAAAGGCACGATCAGCTTGAGCGTTCGGCTTGCGTCACATCTATCTCTCTTCCACAAAGTATGCAATAATTTTATCAATGTTTTGTTATAACGTTGTCACGTTAAACTATCGTCCGTAAAGCAACTTTACAGACAACCAATTTTTTAACAGGAAAACCAGGAGCTTAAACCCGGAACCTCAGGATCAGCAGTCGCACTTATGATAGCTAAACCAACTACTGACTCAAGGCGGCCGTGTTGAAACGTATGTACCACCATCTTACCTATTTTTGCCGGCAAACAGCAGTGCTTGCACTGCTTTGTTCCTGTCTAAAGTATATAGAGATCTATTGTAACTAAAGACCGTAAAGCGTTCCATGTTAGTCATCAGTGATCCCTTTTATTTCAGTTGCAATAGCCGCTTACCATCAGATTGAATCTAAGCTCGTTTTTACTACAGTTAACAAAACAACTCTCTTTGAAAAGAAATGTTGTATGAACTATGAATTACACTTAACCGATTCTGTTAATATCAGTGACAGTCTAATAAGAATATTTTGGACAATATTTCTCACCCGTCCTGGTAATGTAACTGCATGGGAAAGCCAGTGCTATCGTAGTCATGAAATGCAGAAACAGTCCAATAAATAAGATGAAGGGATTACTCTTTAAGTTTGCCGAACATTGTGGCATGGCCATAGCGCCGCCCATGCTGTAAAGTAGGCAGGCCGGCAAGGAATTAAGAATTTGAGTTATTACAAGCATCAAAGGTGTTGCTCCTGCCGTTTCAGTTAGCCTCTGAAATGAAATAATAAATAATAACGCATGATGTAGCACCATGTGACAAAACAAATTACAGTCCAGATAATTTAAATGACTATTGATCTACTATACAGTTTTATGATTAAGAAAATTGGCAGTTTATTGGGGTGAAAGAATTTTTTTTAAATATTATTTGACTTTATTTCCGTAAGGAAGTAATCAAAGAAATTTAAATATATATATATACACTATAGAGCGTACATTAGGAACATACGCATACAAAAATTGTGAGCTCGCGCATGTGTTACGCCCTCTAGTGAATCATAGCAATACTGTGCTGAATTAGGAAAATATTTTAGCTATTCCTTATTTGGTGACGCCACTAAATATACGGTAAAAATCCGTTTTAGGCACTTCGTCAATCACTAACATGTTTGTAAATAAATAGCGACGTTACTGAATAACAAACGGCGCTTATTTCAAATTTTTTTCCTTTCTTCTAGAACAATCTAATAGAAATAATAAAATTTAAAGATTATTTGGTAAATATACATTATTCTTACGATAATGAACCGAAATCACGTTTGATTTATGCTGCATACCTACGTAGGAAAAATATATGGTGTATCAGATGTTTGGAATCAAAATTAGTGTTAATACATGTAAAATAAAAAAAAGACGTGTGGCACTCGGGGACTGCCGCGGTAAAGCTATTGCATAGCATTTTGTATCAACTTATGCAATTATAATTATTTATTTATTTTATTTATGCAGTATTTCTTTTTCTTTGATATTAATTCAAGTTACACTTTTTGAGCGTGGTGACCGATAAGAAAACAAATTTTTTTTCTTTTAGTAAATAAATAAATAATAAATGCACTTTGTTCATTCATATTCAAAACACTTTATACACAAATTTTACAAGTACAGCTATTCACTGTTGTACATAAATACCTATACACCTATATGCTTTCTCATAAACAGCTGCTTATGTATTCGTCCGATTTCGGAGGAGCTCGTCTCGATTCGTGCGAGCTTCGTAGAGTCGTACAATACGTCTAGTTGCACGCACACAAACACCGTGTCGAAGACTGCCGAAAAGAAACGACGTTAGACAATGCACGGCCTTCAAGCCACACCTCCGTGCTAGACATGTGTAGATCACTCATTTCTAGCGACCGAATCATTCTAGTACATTTCGTCACGCATACCGGTACATTCGGATCGATCATTCAAATGGATCCTTTCTGGCTCCAGTACTCTGTGTCTGTAAGATCCATTGGGAACAAATGGGAAAAAATATTTACGACTTTGTAATGCTATCATCGCCATCTACTGCATGTTATAGGTAATAAAGCATTTTATCGAACAAAAATTTATGGATTTTCAAGGTGGTAAGTCCAAAAGATGCTAGATGGCATAAACACAAAAACTTCAATTGATTTGATTTAATTGATAACTTTATTCAAGATTATTATTATATATTTTATTAATTTAATAAATTTCTTTATTTTTAAATTTCATTCATAACTATACTTAATTTTATCGATTCTTATAAATTTACTTTGCATTTAGGCCATCTAGCATCTATTGAGCGTACCACCTTGAGTCTCATCCATTTTGGTTTGATTTCGATAAAATGAGAAATGACTTTAACTATAGATCGATAAGATAGCGCTATTTCTTACAAAGCAAAGCATTGAAAGCAATTTTAGTAAAAAGAAGATATTGTTTTCATCTAATATTATAAAATTTAGGCTTCACATGTCTAAAAATATTGTAATGTTTATTTGCTACAAAGTACTTAATATGATGATTTTCTTATAAGATAAACTTTTATCTTATAAGATAATCATCATATTAAATAAATAATTTGCCTTGAAATCTTTTGAAGTGTTATTTTTAGTAAACCCCACGAAACTTAGGTGTTTTTAAAGTCCTTTTTTATACGCCTTTGCCACGAAATGATATTTTTAACTCATAGATGCAACAATGAAATGTAATAAATAATTAAATGTAAAATATTTTTTTTATTTTACTTATATAATAATAAAAAAACCCTTATATAATAAATACTCTACAATATTTTTTATTACCAGTGCGGGTGTAGCTACTTGATAAAAATAAAGTGCTTCCTTATGATACATAAAGAACTTTCCACGTTGCACTTTGCAGCTTCTCTGAACTGAGCTACTTCAATCTTGCACAATTATAAAAGAACGTTAAATTAATCCTATCCTCCATCTACGAGTACACTTCATCGTCAGATCATCACAGAGACCAGACCGGGGAATACAGAATCCAGATTCCAGAGATCTAACTTTGATTCCGATTTAATTTGTCTGAAGTATCGTATTTCATTGTTCATTTCATCTTTAAACCTCTCGCGTCTCGCCAGAGATTAGTTAGTATTTAATAATAGTACCTATGTTCCGTTTCCTTGCTCTGTACGAATAGTGTAGTGTTACCTATTCTAGCTGAATCCAAGTCGCCAAAAAGTTGACGCAGAGTAAAAGTTGAAAGTCTAAAAAAGTCACCCAATTTTATAAGAAATATTTTAAGAAAATGCTTTAATTTAAACTTATGTTAGGTACCTTTAGTGTTATATTATTCATCAGAAGTAATAAGGATTGTAAGCGTAGAAGTAGACTACAAAGGTATTAAAAAATACTTAAGAAGTCAGTTGCAATATCTACATTTTATTATTTTCTAATAAAAGGATTATAGAATAAATAATATCCTTTACAATCGCCTTCTTTCTGAGATAGCCTACTCGGAGACTAGTAGAAAATCACAATTTTGGTCGCTCCGATTACTTTAAAACTAGCCTAAATAGCTAAAAATCGCCTAAATTGGCAACATTTCCGAATGCATGCACTGATTATACTGCACTGGTATACCTTACATTAAAAACAATTCATTCAGATCTTTCGGGATTCGGTCGGTTTGCGGCTCATTCTCAATTCAAACAAATCACGGGTTAAAAAGGTACCGTCAATTGTTTGTGATTGGTTGTACTGGTACATTCAAAAACAAATGAATGAACCATCAATACTTTTAAGTGTACCAGCTCAAACGAACGAATCATGCATGATTGACACATGTCTACTCCGTGCCCGTCGTAGTGGGGAGCGTGAGGTTTTTTCGTTACGGAATTTCTGGATTCGGTCCCCGCGCCCAAGGCCCGCGATAGAAGCTACGCAATAGCTTAAAAAGTGTGCTTCGGTAATTCTTCGACTATTGGCCTATGGACTTTTGCAATCAACTTTAGACTAAGAATGCTATAAACGCCTTGTCACCTTAAAGGGAAGTTATCTCAGACCGGGAGGCAATTTCTCTGCTCACGCCATTTAGCGCGACGCACGGCATTTTATTAATGTGTACCATAAGTTCTCTACGCGGTAATACTCAGTGCTCCATGCAGTAAATACACATCACAGTATAAATGCTCCTCAGACTTCCGGACGGTAATGGAAGGCGAAACACCTACCATCATCGCCGGGTACCTAAACGCCAAACACTCGGCATGGGCCTCTAGAGTGATCAACCCGCCGGGTCATGCACTACTTGAAGACGCTGAAAGACATAGCTACGACGTCTTAGGTCCTGAGGAACCTACACACGTTCCGACAGACCCACGGAAACATCCGGATGTATTGGACATCGTGCTCTCTAGGAACGTCAACTACCCGATAGTGGTAGAGGTGCTGTACGACCTTAATTCACAGCACCTCCCGATCTTGATTACCTATGGCCTCGAGGCGGTGACTACACCGCCCAGAGCATTTAAGACACGTGTCGACTGGAGGCTCTACCATCAACACCTGCAGGAGAGACCTCCAGCACACCATCCTTTAAGCACAGCGGACGACGTAGAAGCCGCTGCTACTAGAATTACCAAGGCGATTCAGGAGGCCCTCCACACTGCCTCTACGATCGTTCCGATATCAGCAAGGAGAGACGATCTGCCGCGTAAGATAAGCGTGCAGATCAAGAGAAAACGAGGGTTGAGGAGGCTCTGGGCGCGTACTCACTGCCCGAGAATCATAACACAATTCAACACCTTGTCGGAGAAACTGTCGGTTGCAGTCCAGGCACACAGAGGAGAGGCCTGGGAGCGACGTATATGGAAAGCGGAAGAGCACGATGCGTCGCTCTATAAACTGAACCAACAGTTAACTAAAGCCAAACCTCCCGTTTGCCCGCTGACCAACAACGCGAGCGAACGTCGTTACGATGCCAAGGGTAGAGCGGATATCCTAGTAGAGCACTTCGAGGAGCAATTTATGCCGAGCCCAGCAAGTGCGGAGTTCATGGAGCTTCATGCCCGGAAGGAAAGTCGCGTACAGGAGTTCCTGTCGTCGCCCGCGCCACCGCTTGCAGGAGAGTGGTTCATCTCTCCCGCTGAACTGCGGAGGACAGTAACCCGCCTGCAACCGAGGAAGGCGCCGGGGTACGATGGGATTACCAACGCTGCACTCTGACAGCTACCCAAAAGAGTCCTAGTAGAGCTTGGTTGACTCAACAATGGGATACTGCGGATATTCCACTTCCCGGAGGACTGGAAGAAAGGCAAAGTCATCGTCTTGCCGAAACCCGGGAAGGACAGGCGTAGAGCTGCCAGCTACAGGCCGATCACGCTGCTACCGCACATAGCTAAACCGCTAGAAAGATTGTTGCTAAGACGCCTCCGTCCGTGCATCCAACTTCGGGCGGAGCAGCATGAATTCAGGAGGGATCACTCAACAGCAACACAGCTGACCAGAGTGCTGCACCTGCTTGCGGCTGAGTACAACCGTGGCCGCACATCGTTGGGCGTCTTTCTCGATATCAAGAAGGCGTTCGACAGGGTGTGGCATTCTGGATTACTTTATAAATTGGAAGAACAGACCAGTGTCCCTCCTGCTATGTTGCGGCTAGTGGCGTCTTTCCTGGCAGACAGGAAGTTCTACGTCTGCGTAGAGGACGCCGAGTTCGCTACAAGACTGAATTTGAACAGAATTTGACTTTAAGAACCATTGTCGGTGCGGGTCGCTACGTCCGGAATGACGTCATAGCGGCCGACCTAAAGGTAGAAACCATCCAGGCCTTTGGGGCCCGGTTGGCACGCGGCCTGTTCGACCGCACAGACAACGGGCCACACACACACATCTTAACAACTTAGCGCCGCTACACACTCGCCCACCGGACAGGCGACCCTATCCAAGAGAACTCCTCTCTATATAGATTAGAGAGTTGAGTAACTACCCACAATGCCGCTGATAGGCCAACTTTGACACCTCAAGATAACCTCCTTTTTTCGTAGTCTTAACCGACTACGAAAACTTTTACCAACTACGGGCTAAATCCAAAAAATGTCTAACAACGCCCAAATAAGGCTCCCAGGACCGGTCCATAGTAGTGGGCCGCGAGGATAATCCGGGTAATGGAGGCACACCCCGAGGCCCGAGACCTGCAGGACCTAAGCAGTTCTTGCAAATGACAACACTGAGCAGTATAAACATTTGCAGTGGATCAAACGAAATCTGGCCTTTGCTACTAACGAACTTAAGATTAGAAAAAATAGAACGCATTTCTATTACTCGTTTTAAGGTTCCTATTCCGAAAACATTTTTATCAACCTAGTAAATTATGCATATAGTTCTCGGCCATGAACATCACATCATATGACTTAGAAAATTACTATCAACCTATATATATATATATATATATATATATATATATATATATATATAATCGGAATCCCGGAAACGGCTCCAACGATTTTCATAAAATTTAGTGTCCTGGGGGTTTAGGGGGCAATAAATCGATCTAGCTAGGATTTATTTTTAGAAAATATCCTTTTGTCTGTGTTTTCAGGCAATGAAAACCTGCTACAATATAAGAAGGTAAATTTTGACAGCGTGTTAACGATCGTAATAGCTCAAGTGGATATCGGGCGGGCGACTTTGTCTGACTTTTTTTGCCTTTATTTTTAAGTTCCCTTCTTTTGTGAGAAAATTTCGAGCCCTTTTTTAGTATTTTTATAAAAATACGAAAATTTAAATTAAACTAATTGCACTCATGATTTTTTATTCAAACCAGTTTAGTTTTTTTATTATGTCAATAAGATCAAAAAACATTATTCAAGTTTCATCGGTATGTAATTTGTATTTAAATATAATTTCCAAAAAAAAAGTACCGAGGAAAGCGGTCATCCAGGTACTATAAAATAACTTAGACACATCGTCATACTGTGCGTACTACTGTGTATACGCTTATACTGTTAAAAGATCTTCACTCATGCGTGGTAAAGCCACGCCGCCGCTATATTATATTTGTAGCATGAATGGGTCGGCTCGACCGGGGCAGGACCACGCTCTCACAGAATACCAGCGTAAAATAGCAGCTTAATACTGCTGTGTTTCGTATGGTGAGTGTAGAGAACCGGAGACCCTTTTACTGGAATCGAGGCATTATCTTAATCCTCAGGGATGACAACGCATTTGCGTTTTGATTCTTAATTGAGGAAAATGTGGATGGGCCACAGCAACCATCACCATCAGGTGGACTATGTGCTCGTTTGTCATTCATTAATATAAAAAAGAATAATGGTATTTGACACACTTACACTTATAGGATATTCTGTGAGAGGTTCAGGTGTTTAGGTACATACCCTTTTATTATTTTATTTGAATGCCCTGTCGCTAGGACGCTAATTAAAACTATTGAAACACCCGCCCCTTTTTTATATTTTTCCTCCTTTAAATAAAACTATATCTACCAGGGCCTGTATAAATAAAGATGTTTTGATCTTTTCAAATCATTTTCTTTAAGATTTAGTAATAGGCCGTTTGTAATATTTATGGCGTGATCGTTCTTAATTAGAACTTATTTACGTTGTGTATATTTAGTAAATTAGTTCTTTTAGGTGTCTTTTGGAAGAATGAATATTCACACAATATTACTTTTACGATAATTATTGATGGCTTTATATAAATATTTATTATTAATAATTGTAACGGGCTATCACACTATCATTAAATTCGTATAACTTATTTAAGTTCTGTGCCTCCTACTTCCTTTCTTATTAATTTCGTGCAATAAATAAAATGAAAAAGACACTGTTTAGGATTATTTTTTCTATCAAGCAAAGTACAATATATCGTGTTTTAAACCTTTAATATCACTCCATAAAGGGTGTATCTAATTTATATATATATATATATATATATATATATATATATATATATATATATATTAGTTGCACTTTTTACAGTTAATTTTGCACGAGTCAATATTAGGATAACCCGCCGTTATAATATTAAGATTGAACATCCACTTCATGTTATTATTCAGAACTCTATACATTTCCCTCATTCTTTCATCATCATCATTATTACAGAGTATCAAAAATTACGCTCGTGATAGTAGTTCGAAGCTATCCTATATATACTGTTTTACTTCGGATCTTTGATAGCGCGATTTAGGTATCGATGTGCTCCACTTGACAATACTCGGGAGTGGGTGGTAGGGGGGTGAGGGTTCTTGAGGATAATGACGAAGGTTTGAAGTCATAGTTTCCTAAGTTCGTTTTGGTTGCGTGTATTGCCGAACATAGACTTCCCTCAAAGATTGATCATAGGGGAATACTTGTCACAGCTACCACGCCTGGCAAACCGGTTGGCAGCTGCTTTTTTTATTTTTTACTGTTAAGGTATTATTTTAATTTTAAGTAATAGGTATGAAAGTGGTATCGACGTAGATGGACTCCTGGATAGTGAAGGATTTTTACCACCTAGTGTGTTATTTACATAGATACCTACTTATAAAATATATTCTCAGTTTATAGCGAATAAACGTCTTTACCAGTATCCCAATACCCACACATTCAAACACTTAACTATTAGAAAGTAGACCCACAAAATGAAGTAAGCTCTAATATCGTGCCTAACACTGCCATTGCGTACATGTTTTGTTAAATGTCGGGAAATAACTTTATAGACTCTGTTTTTGATGATGCTTTTGCCGTAACTTACAAGAGTTCTGCAGTATTACCAGTGTTGTTTTTGCGAAACACGACATTCTAACACATATATAATCCAAAAGTGACCCATATTTTGAACTACGATACCTGTATACCACTGGATTTTTCTTCATTTAGCCGCATAACAAGGAGTAGAAAGGACAGCAGTGGCGCTACAGGTATTGAAACGATTGCAGCATACGCAACCATATGTTCTGGACTGGTGGCGCTACCACCAGTGTGAGCCCTTCGGAACGGCTTAATTGTTATGTTCTGAAATCAAAGACATCAGTATATTTAATACCTTTTTTAAGAATAAAAGGCTGAAAGGGTTTTGTATCTCCGTATTGTAATTCAACAGCATATCGGTAAGAATTATGTGAATAAAATAAACTGCAAGGCAGGCTGTATGGTTGAAGACATTTGGTGTAGTTGGCAAATTGTATTATCGCCACGATGCGGTTATTATGCCATTGAATACAAAGCTTCCTAGATATGATAATTTCTTAATTTTACGCAAACAACATTTAAGAAAACTACTATTATTGGTAAATAAAGCTAAACCCAAGCACTGCAAGACGTCAAGACACAGTAAGTTCATTCTGCGTAGATCGGACCAAAAGTAATATTTCGAAGTCTGAAGCTACTCCATGTTAACTCTAACATAGAGACGACATCACCCAGTCCCCTGCGACAACGGGTAATGCACCCGAAACGTTGGGAATACAAATTAAGTGAATTAAACGCGATAAAATCGGTACAAGTAGATTTATTCAAAGCTTATTAGATAATACCGGTGTCAGTGAGATCAGGCGTTGACGACATATTAGCATAGGCCAACGTAAATGGCCAACGGCTATCTTTAGTTAACACTAAGTGATCAATTACCGATGCAGCAGTACAATTACATTTATAGCAATGAATACAAAATAAGTATAGAAGTTATAAGAAATATAAGTATGCTGTGCTCTGTGTCCGAACAAAGATTTGTCTGTTACCTTTTTTTATCTAAAAAGCGCTCTAAAGTTGGATACTGTAGCCTATAACTACTTATGTCAATCCCCGATTGAGTCTTTTAAACTTGGATAAAAAATCCTTCGAGTTTCCGTTACTCTGATCCAAGGAGAATTGATGATTGATTTCAACTACTAAATCACCATTATTATATATAGTCGAAACATGGGGCCATTGAGTGATTTCACACACAGCCACGCCCTGGCATCTTATTTACTCATAATATAAAATTCACTGACCGAAAATGAATTGAACATAATAGATACCTGCAGATTCAATACAGCATCTGATTTCAGTTTTATGAAGCTAGAATCGATAGCCCATTGTAGTCGAAGGAACGATTCTCCGAGTTCGTCTGAAATACGTTTTGTTACATATTTTTATTTTGTCTAATAATAATATCCTTCAGACCAAAAACTTAAGTGCACTAGTGTGTACGCAAATACAGGTGCAATATTTATTCCCTCATTCTCATAGTCCGATGATACACGACGGGAGAGAGATCAGGTGCAAGATCAACGGTTTTCTGTGATTTCCGAGGCACAGAGGAAATTACCGCCATCCGCCAGACTCTTTTTGACAAAAAGACTAAATAAGTGAATGTGTCTCGATCAGCCGTCGTGCCCACGACCAGACCAACGAGGCAGTCGATGTCAACAGACGTAATCTACATATTACATTATATGGTAAAAGAAGAAGTATGATAATAATGCAAAACTACTAATGATCCCTTTATCATCGTCGTCACCAATCTATTTAATTCATCATACCTGTCCATCATTAGTCCACGGCTGAACTATCTCCCCCAAGGAATGCCACAAAGTATGGTCCTGAGCCACTTGCATCCATTTGATTTAATACATTCAATTTTAAATAGGAATGATATGCATTTTTATAATTACAAAAATTTAAATCTCAGAAACACATCAGGATAAGGTTAAGTGTTAAAAATGGTAAAAGTGTGAGAACAGATGTTCAACTTGCGCTCTTGCTTACACAAGTAATCATTATCAGTAATAACACGTACAATAACAGCGTGATGCACTATACATTCATCATCATCATCATCATCATTACAACCCTTCACAAGTCCACTGCCGAACATAGGCCTCCCCCAAGGAATGCCACAAAGCACGGTCCTGAGCCACCTGCATCCATCGACTTCCTGCATGTCTTACCCGTCGTCACTCCATCTAGTGGGGGTCGCCTTACACTACGCCTACCGGTACGAGGCTGCCACTCGAGAACCTTTCTTCCCCATCGGTTATCGTTTCTTCGATCTATATGGGCGGCCCATTGTCACTTCAGCTTACTAATCCGCTGGGATATGTCGGTCACTCTGGTTTTACTTCGGATATCCCCATTTCTGAGTCCATCACGCAGAGAAACTCCGAGCATAGACCTCTCCACAGCTCGCTGAGCGACCTTGAATGTCCCCATACGGCCAGCAGTGAAGTGCCACGTCTCAGATCCGTAAGTCATCACTGGCAACATGCACTGGTTGTAAGAAAGAAAGAAAGAAAGAAACAGATATTTATTTGGTCATTTCTTAACGAATTAGCAATAAACAAATATTATGTTTAGGTATTCTTATAGGTAGACTTAATTATACACTCACAATGAAAAATAAATCATTTTAAGAAAGCAGATAGATACAAAATACATTAAAAAAAGTGAAGAGCTAACTTAAAAAAGAAAAAAAACTTTTTTTAAATGGGAAATGGTCCAAATAGGACTGCCACTCAGGAAACGCTAAGATGTGTCATCCTAGCCCTGATTTTCAGTGGCTACCTTAAGTACATTATATAGAGACATACACATATAATATATGTAGTACCCGGATGACCGAGCTTTGCTCGGTTTTTATTTTTTACATTTAAATACAAATTACATACTGATGAATAATATTTTTTGATCTTATTGACATAATAGAAAAAACTGAACTGGTTATTTGAATAAAAAATCATGAGTGAGAGATATCCACTTGAGCTATTACGATCATTAACAAAGTGTCAAAATTTATCTTCTTATATTGTAGCGGTTTTTCATTGCCTGAAAAGACGGACAAAAAAACATTTTCTAAAAATAAATCCTAGCTAGATCGATTTATTGCCCCCGAAACACCCTGGACACAAAATTTTAAGAAAATCGTTGGAGCCGTTTCCGAGATCCCGATTATATATACATATATACATATATATATATATATATATATATATATATATATATATATATATATATATATATATATATATATATATATATATATATATATATACATACACATACACACACGGGTACATATAATATATACTTATTTGGATTAATAGTACAAGTATATACACGATGGGTATGTTTTTAATATTATTACTATATTAACTTTTGGGCCACAACTGCCTTATCTTTGTAGTGCTATACCGGATGTTTATGAATGTTAATTTTATTGCATAACTGGAACCGGGGATATAATAATAATTTAAATTATTATATCTACATATATATAAAAAACACATACTTGCTGCCGCATCCATTTATCATATTTTATCACAGAACCCGGGATCTATCTACAATACGCGCGCGATAGAAAGAAAATAGTGTAATTAGATTGTACACCCGTGACGTATGAAGGAAAAACATGACAATTATAGATACGCACTGGAACATACATAGATATACACGCTAAAGCATAAAAACATTAAATTTTAAATTGATAATCTACGATCGTAGCTGTTCGTTTAATAGTATAGCTTTGTATTTTGTACGAAAACTATACACTGATTGTAGGTTTCGAAAAGGCGGTGGAAGGTTATTCCAGCACTTAGTTGCGGCATATCTGAAGCTCCCTCGGAATGCGGCAGAATGATGTATGGGTATGAGCAACTTGTACGCCGAAGCTCTTGTCGAAATTGTAGCATTGTCTCGTGCCCATTGTAACTTATTATAAAGATAGGAGGGTGTTCTCGTTTTAATAGCGCCAAACAATAAAGTGGCAAAATGTAGTTGCCAACGGTAATCCATTTTGAGCATTCTTGCGTTGTTAATATAAGGTCTTACCTGGGCACGTGGAGGAATTTTATAACAGAAGCGGGCACAGGCATATTGAACACGCTGGATAAGTTTCCTTGAACGCGCGAGAAGTTTAGGCCCTAATACCGCGTCAGCGTAGTTAAATTTAGATAGTACTAACGATTCGCATAATTTCCTACGCACCTCAGTGCGTAAAACATTTCAGAACTACACTTTAGTTTTCAAAGGTTGAGGTATACCTGACGAGAAGATGTGTCGTAAATTCCCGAACGCTGCCCAGCCGAGTTGAATCCGTCGATTGACCTCTCGGTCGAAGTTGGACTTACCTAGTCGGACTATTTGTCCCAGGTAAACGTACTCGTCAACAACTTTGAAAACATAGTGCTCCCAACAACTACCAGCATAGGTGTGACATGGACATTAAACATGATCTTTGTTTTGTCCATATTCACCTTAAGACCTATCCGTTGGGAGAAACCATTGAGGTCATTGAGCATAGTGCTAAGGTCCTCCAGCGATACTGCCATATGGACTATATCATCGGCAAATCGAAGGTGAGTGATGTACTCGCCATTGATGTTAATACCGTATCATTTCCAGCCCAGTAGCCTGAAAACGTCTTCCAACGCAGCGGTGAAGAGTTTCGGAGATATAGCCTCACCCTTTCTTACAACTCTCTGCAGTTGGATAGGTTTCGAACTCTGGTTCTGTACTCCGATAGTCATCGTAGCCCTACTGTACAAACACTTCAGCACTTCGATATACCGACAGTCAACTTGGCACCGCTGAAGGGATTGTAGCACCACCCAAATTTCGACAGAATCAAAGGCTTTCTCATATTACACATACGCCAGGCAAAGTGGCGGATTGTACTCTTCGGACTTCTGTACAATCTGCCGAAGGGTATGTATGTGGTCTATGGTACTGAAGCCTTTTCGGAAACCGGCTTGTTCGGGAGGCTGGAAGTCGTCGAGTCTCCGTGCGAGACGATTCGTAATGACCCTCGAAAACTGCACGTAAATGCGGCTCAGAAGGAAAATCGGCTTATAGTTCTTCAAGAGAGCGTTGTCGCCTTTCTTAAAGAACAAGACCACCGCACTTATGCTCCACGCCTCCGGAGTAGTGCCACCATGGAGGACGGAATTGAAGAGCTTCTGAAGGACTTCGCAGTCGCACAGACAGTTGGCTCTTTCTGGCAGACAGATCTCTGGCAAAGACTTTGGAGCCCTGGTGTCGCTCGATCGCTTCTTTAATACGAGCAGTATTAAAGTTGCGTAAGTCTCGCCGCATGCATTTGGGGATCTGTCTGTTCAGTTGCCTGTATGCTGTCAAATCTGTTGACGATTGCAGCCTCATCTCTCGTCTAACAGCCATGAGATTAAGAGTGTGATCGGAGAGTTTTTGTGTTCTTCTGCGGTGGGTCTTGCAGAACTTAGCTCCAACCGCACGGACAGTTTCCACGAGCTTGTCATTCATATCGTCCACTGCATTGCAATCTTCTAGGCACTGAAAGCGGTTACTTTACTCGAACTGAAATCATAAATCATAAATTTTTATTTGCAAGAATCACGGTATAAAAAGATCTTACAATTTGTCTAGTGCAATCGTGTTTCGCTAACAATGGTTAATAGCATGCAAATACAGAATCAACAATATTAATTAATTACAGTCTAAAAAATCTTTTACGTCATAATAACATTCGGTTTTTAACCAATTAAACAAATGTTTCTTAAATAATCTTTCACTTAATAATTTAAATTCATTAGGTATTTTATTAAATATTTTTATACACATATTTAGGCAACTTTTGTTGTATTTAACGATTCTAGGAATAACATCTAGAACTAGTTTTTCTGGGTCTCGTCGGTTTCGGGGATATATATCACGCGCTTTAATAAACAATGACTTATTTTTAAAGACAAACATACTGACTTCATAAATGTATAGTGACGGGAGGGGTAAAATACCAAGTCTCTTAAATACTGGTTTACAGAAAACATCAGGCGACATCCCGCACATTGCACGTATACATTTTTTTTGGGCAACGAATGCCCTATTTCGGTCAGTACTATTACCCCATATTATGATTCCATAGCGAAGAATAGACTCTACGTATGCATGGTACGTTGCAATTGCCGTCTTAATATTTGTGATGTTTTTAACGATTTTAAGGGCATATACAAATTTATTAAATCTACGGCATACGTTATCTATTTGTTCTTTCCAGTTTATATCTTCATCTAACGTTACTCCCAGAAATTTTGTACATGTAAGTTTTTTTAGTTTTGGTATATTAAGTTTAATATTATGATTTGAATTGATAGATTTATTAAATTGTATGTAATGAGATTTTTCTAAATTAATTTTCAAATTATTTACGTCAAGCCATTCTATTAATTTGTCAATTGTTTTATTAATGTCATCCTCATGATTCCTAATTGTATCATTATTTTTATTACTAGTCACAACAATTGAAATGTCATCAGCGTATAAAACACATTTATGATTCGTAATGTCAACAATATCATTAATATATAATAGGAAAAGAATCGGTCCCAATATACTTCCTTGCGGAACGCCAAATTTATTATATTTATATCCAGATGAATGAGATGTTAAGTTACTGTTTTTATCTATTTTATCAATGATAACACATTGTTGTCTGTCTTTTAAATATGACGATAACCACTGAAGTATTGGTCCTCTGATCCCAATTGTCTCTAATTTTTGCAATAATATGTCATGTGAAACGCAATCGAAGGCCTTTGAGAGGTCAAAGAATAATCCTGTTGTTAACTGTCTGTTTTTTATGTTACTAAGTATTATTCTTATTAACGAAAACATGGCAAGTGGGGTTGATCTGTGTTTTTGAAACCCGTATTGTTCACTTTTAATTATCTGGTATTTATTACAGTAATCAACTATTCTTTTATACATACATTTTTCAAAGATTTTAGCCAGAATAGGTATTAACGTGATTGGACGATAATTTTGAACATCATCCTTTCGCCCTTTTTTAAATAAAGGTTTTATAATTGACAATTTCAGTGCTTCTGGGAATTTCGCTGATGAGAATGATAAATTTATTAGATGTGTCAAAATTTTAGTTATATTATCAGCACACGATTTTAAAATTTTTGTGTTAATTTCGTCATAACCCTCTGAATTGGTATTTTTTAATGATAGTAGTTCTATTTTAACTTCATTTTCTGTCAGGTTTCAGGATTCTGGATTAGAGCACGAGGGGGAGGGAGCGTTGACTTCATTAGACGAGACCTCTCCAATTTAACGCTTAGGTTCAGTGTGCCTCTAACCATTCGGTGATCCCTGTCAGTTTTCACCCTTGCGATCATTGAGACATCACTGAACAGTTGGCGTCTGGTGATGAATGAAGTCAATCTCATTTTTTGTTGAACCGTCGGGGCTCGACCTGGTCCACTTCCTGTGGGGCTACTTCTGGAAGAAAGAGTTCATCATAAAGAGTCCCTCTTTCTCCATAAAGTCGGCCACCTGCTGGCCCCTTCGGTTCCGTTGCCCTACTCCAAATTTCCCTAACTTCAGCTTACCGTTTTCTCTTGTGCCTAGTTTTGCGTTGAAGTCTCCCATCAACACCGTGTAGTGGGTTTTGGAGGAATGCATGGCTCTGGAAATATCCTCAAACATTTCCTCCACCTCCTCATCGGGATGTGCTGCGGTTGTTGCGTAAACCTGTATGACCTTCAGCGAATACCGTTTGGTGATTCTGAGTATCAGGTACGCGACCCTCGTCGACACACTCCCAATCTTTACAACGTTATTGACGAGAGAATTGTGGACGATAAATCCGATACCTCCTTGGGACAGATGGTCGCCCTCCCGGTGATAAAACAAATTGCCGGACTCGAGAATTACCGTGTCTTCCCCCTCTCTTCGGACCTCGGATAATCCAATAATATTCCAACGCAACTTATCTACCTCTTTCTCCAGCTCCAGTATCTGCTCGTTAGTCCTCAGGGTGTGTGCGTTGTATGTTGCCAGGTCGAGTCGTCGTAGGTGGCAACCGAACCTCCACCGGAGATTCTTAGCACCTCCTGACCCACCGTTACCATGGTCGCCACCGTAGCCAGGAATAGCGGGATCGCCGGGAACTGGGGGCCGTTTTTTTGTGTCGTTATTTATGGGGGGATATTTGCCATAGTTGCCACGCTTGGCGAGCGGGTTGGCAACCGCAGTTTTTTTTATTACATCATTGCTGTTATCAGCAAGATGCTGCTGCCCATCTCCTGCCTGTCTCCCTCTGAGGCCTCTTACGACACCCGCGGGAAGATATGGGGTAGTGGATATTCTCAACCACCACTACACGGCCTATGCACTATACATTCAATATAGAGCAACAATCATTATCAGTAATAACACGTACAATAACAGCGTGATGCACTATACATTCGAACGTACCGTACCGGTTACATATTGGTGTAACGAGTATATTATAACACCAAAGTATGCAAACCAACAACACTACATATAAGTGTAACACTGAGCATTCTCTCAGCAACTTCATCTTTATATTCTCGTGGGTGCTGTGTCTTTCCTTTAATATTGGGAGTAGAGGTGCTGGGATAAGCAGTGACGGGAGAGGATATTAAGAGAGAGAGCAGGAGGTGCTCTTCAAACTAAGTAAGACACATCATTTTGTTTCATTAAGCTGATATAGACAAGTAATTTTTATCCACTTTAATAATTTATTTTTGCCGATCAATATCACACCAAAACTATTATTTTAAATACTAGTATCGAATCTGGTGTGTTTACTGATTTAATGAAGCATAGTAAAATAATATCCTTATTTAAATCTGGTATTAAATTTCACAAGAGGTCGCTCGACAACTGATGTTGCCGATCAAATATATCTTCAATGCATGGGAGAATTCACAGGATGCATTGTTAATATTCTGTGACCTATCCAAGGCCTTCGATTGTGTTCACCATGAAACATCAATCAGGAAACTTCAATAGTTCTATATAAGAAGTGAAGCTCTTAAATAAATTATTACACATTTAAGTAATAGAATGCAAAAAGTTTTCATTAATAGTATGAGTTCTTCCGGGTCAATTCTCAATCTCAATCATCGGCCTCGGCCCTGTATTTATTAACGACTTACCTTACACAGTAGAGTATAACTATTATCGTATTGTTAGGAACATGGTTAAAAATAAAGAAAATACAAAGATATTAATTAATAATAAGAATATATTTAAGAGAAAATATAAATAAAAATATCCCAAGTATAGACAATTTTTGGGAATATCGACTATTTTACTTAATTATATTTGTAAAATTAACTACACAGAGAGAATAATTTCCTTGTTTTCTATAAGTTTGTGTCTTAATCTTGTGAACTATAATTTTTTTTAACTTTGTCTTACGTCGTGCAAGAACCGATAGTTCTATTGCATACGATCGGTTAGTACTGTTGCACAATTAAAGTTTTCAAAGATATTTAATTATATAATCTTAAAATAATGCTCCATCTATACATAATACTAGTGATTTTAAATATGTTATAAATAACGTTCTTTCGCACTTGGCACTCAATAGCTTACTAAACAATTTTTTTAATTTAATCACTATACATATTGCTATTATATGCTATTTGCCATAGCGAACAAATTTAAATGGCACTAAAACTAAATGGTTCAAATTCATAACTCCAAATGTCAAACATCTAAATACCTATAAATAATAAATAATAAATTTAATTTTAAATGGGGAGCAGCTGAGTCTTGTCGATTCTATTTTTTATTTGTTCATTAAATCACACAAGACGCAAAGCCTCAATGGAACCCCTATATACCAAAACTAGAAAGCAGACTTAGTTCTACGGCATAGCTGTAAAAAAGATTAGAATTACCAGTATTATAACTAAGTAGTTTATTACCAGTGTCAAAACTAACTGGTTTACTTTAGCCATTTCCATAACATAATATCGTATGGTATTTTGCTATGGAGACACGCGACTTACACTGCAATCATATTTGTTTACAAAAGAGGGCCATAAGAGAAATTTATGATTTAAAACCATTGAAGTAATATGTACTTACGTACTAGAACAGTTATCTCAAACAAAAAATGTGCGCTACTCTGTGTTTGCGCGGTTGGTTTTTTTATCATAGAATAAACATAGGTAGAATGATAAGTAGGTAACAGTAGATTGTATTGTTAAATAGGTAAATTATATCGAGAACGATTTCTAAGTTTTGTCATTTATTTTGTATATTATATTTATTTAATATAATATTACATAGTTGTATATCACAATTATATTTTAATGATATTTCTATCCGAATATTTTAAAAGGTATCTATGTCAAGTATAAAAAATACCAAATGTATGTTTAACAAAACTTATTAACATAACATTTAAATTGCAAATATATTTATTTAAATTAGAATAAGAGTCGTTCATAAATGCTGAGCACGCGAGAGTTATAAATGGACGAATTTATTCCACTGTGACTGAAGTGGAAACCTAAAAATAAAATGAAAGAATAATAAGCAGATTAAAACAGATTAAAGCAGATTAAAAGTGTGTGTGTGTTTCTACAACAAAATGTGTATAATAATATATTCGTCCTATACTTAAGTACCCACAAAAATGTTGCATCTGAACATATTAATTTCATAATCTATGTTCCATGACACGATATGGCATCTTAGGTATCACATATATATATATATATATATATATATATATATATATATATATATATATATATATATATATATATATACAATATATATATATATATATATATACAATATATATATATATATATATATACAATATATATATATATATATATATTGTATATATATTGTAAAAAAAAGCTTGGCATTTGAAAAGGACGAAGAGAGAATGATATGTGAAATATGGGTAAATCAGGAATGTCTAGAACAGGTAAATGAAATTGTATACTTGGGGAGTGCTTTCAGCCGGGATGGAAGATGTGATTTAGATGTGGATAGGCGTGTCGCTGCCGGAAACAAAGTTAATGGTGCCCTGAATGCATTAGTCAAAAGGCAAGGCGTGGTGAAGTGTGCACGCCTTGCAATACATAACGCAGTGTTGGTACCGACTTTGTTATATGGCAGCGAAACCTGGGTATGCCAGAAGAAGCATAAAAGCAAGTTGAATGCAATGGAGATGCGATCTCTTCGTAAAATGTGTGGTGTTACCATAGTCGACCGAAAGCGAAACGAAGAGATTCGTAATATGGCAGGATTGAAAGATGACCTTATCACAAAAATTGATAGGGGCGTACTCCAATGGTTTGGGCACGTTGAACGAATGAGTGAAGAAAATATATAGAGCGAAAGTAAATATTAAAAGGTGTCAAGGTAGACCGAGACTAACTTTCGAAGACTATGTGAGCAAATTGCTCGAAGAGGGGAGGGTCAAGAGTACTCGGATACCTAGACGTACATGTATGATGAAGTTAATGAACCTGAAAGAAGCGAAAGAGGTATGTAAGGATCGTGACACTTGGCGATCTGTTCTCTCTGGCTACCCCGTTAGGGATTGTGCGTGAAGAAGCTCGTTTAAAGGTATAGGATAAGAAATGGCTTGGTAGCGATCACCTCACTCCCAGGGGTAATTTAATTCCATAAATTCCTTAATATTATAAAGCATTTTATACAAACTTAGTTTAATAAATTTTTGAATCTTGAGCATTTAAATTTGTTCGCTATGGCAAATAGTGTAAATCAATATGTATAGTGATTAAATTAAAAAAATTGTTTAGTAAGCTATTGAGTGCCAAGTGCGAAAGAACGTTATTTATAACATATTTAAAATCACTAGTATTATGTATAGATGGAGCATTATTTTAAGATTATATAAATAAATATCTTTGAAAACTTTAATTGTGCAACAGTACAAACCGATCGTATGCAATAGAACTATCGGTTCTTGCACGACGTAAGACAAAGTTAAAAAAAATTATAGTTCACGAGATTAAGACACAAACTTATAGAAAACAAGGAAATAATTCTCTCTGTGTAGTTAATTTTACAAATATAATTAAGTAAAATAGCCGATATTCCCAAAAATTGTCTATACTTGGGATATTTTTATTTATATTTTCTCTTATATATATTCTTATTATTAATTAATATCTTTGTATTTTCTTTATTTTTTAACCATGTTCCTAACAATACGATAATAGTTATACTCTACTGTGTAAGGTAAGTCGTTAATAAATACAGGGCCGAGGCCGATGATTGAGATTGAGAATTGACGCGGAAGAACTCATACTATTAATGAAAACTTTTTGCATTCTATTACTTAAATGTGTAATAATTTATTTAAGAGCTTCACTTCTTATATAGAACTATTGAAGTTTCCTGATTAATGTTTCATGGTGATCACAATCGAAGGCCTTGGATAGGTCACAGAATATTAAGAATGCATCCTGTGAATTCTCCCATGTCAGTTGTCGAGCGACCTCTTGTGAAACCGAACTAATTTTTCATTAAAAAGATTAACATGAGATCAAGAATATTATTTTCATAAAATTTACTGAGTGTTGGCAGTACAGAAATAGGTCTAAAAGTGGCAGGGTCCAATTTAATACCAGATTTAAATAAGGATATTATTTTACTATGCTTCATTAAATCAGTCAACACATCAGATTCGATACTAGTATTTAAAATAATAGTTTTGGTGTGATATTGATCGGCAAAAATAAATTATTAAAGTGGATAAAAATTACTTGTCTATATCAGCTTAATGAAACAAAATGATGTGTCTTACTTAGTTTGAGGAGCACCTCCTGCTCTCTCTCTTAATATCCTCTCCCGTCACTGCTTATCCCAGCACCTCTACTCCCAATATTACTTCACCAGGAAAGACACCCACGACAATATAAAGATGAAGTTGCTAAGAGAATGCTCAGTGTTACACTTATATGTAGTGTTGTTGGTTTGCATACTTTGGTGTTATAATATACTCGTTACATACAAATACAAATATACATACAGATACAAAATAATCGTAGGACGATAGTTAACGTTGTTCCGCAGCCCCGGGTTAAATCAGTATTTTCAAAGAGGCAATACAGCAGCCAATCTGCTTACATATATAATAAACTGAATAAAAAACTAAATATTTACCCTGTAACATATCTTGAATGTAAAAAGACACTAGAGAAATGGTTAATTACAAAAAACTATGAAGAAGTCGAGAGTATCATTCATCACTCATAAGCGTATCTGAGTGCTATGCAACCCTTGGTGACAGTTATAGAAAGCTATTCTTTTTATTATTATTATTATTGAACAATGATATCTTCCGATCCCAAAGCACAGTCGTAGGGCCAGTAAACCAATATGTGTTATATTCCACATAATAAAAATAATTTACAAGGGTACATATTCAATACATACATACAACACACACACGCACCCACACGCGCATACACACACACACACACACACACCATATTTTGTAACTCTAAAGTCGTATATAATAGTAATCTGCCTGTATTATTTTATACTTCTAGAATTTAATAACTAATTTTTATTATTTTTCACCTCAACTTAATGTTATATACCCATTATTTGGAAGAGCGGTGCTTCCTAGTACAAGCAAATCCTTTGCTTAAAAGGAAGCTCCAACCACAATATGCTATGTAATAGATTAAGTTATGCAATAAAAGAATTTGAATTTGAATTTGAGTTACACCAATATGTAACCGGTACGGTACGTTCGAATGTATAGTGCATCACGCTGTTATTGTACGTGTTATTACTGATAATGATTGTTGCTCTATAATGAATGAATAGTGCATAGGCCGTGTAGTGGTGGTTGAGAATATCCACTACCCCATATCTTCCCGCGGGTGTCGTAAGAGGCGACAGAGGGAGACAGGCAGGAGATGGGCAGCAGCATCTTCCTGATAACAACAGTGATATAATAAAAAAAACTGCGGTTGCCAACCCGCTCGCCAAGCGTGGCAACTATGGCAAATATCCCCCCATAAATAACGACACAAAAAAACGGCCCCCAGTCCCCGGCGATCCCGTTATTCCTGTCTACGGTGGCGACCATGGTAACGGTGGGTCAGGAGGTGCTAAGAATCTCCGGTGGAGGTTCGGTTGCCACCTACGACGACTCGACCTGGCAACATACAACGCACACACCCTGAGGACTAACGAGCAGATACTGGAGCTGGAGAAAGAGGTAGATAAGTTGCGTTGGAATATTATTGGATTATCCGAGGTCCGAAGAAAGGGGGAGGGCACGGTAATTCTCGAGTCCGGCAATTTGTTTTATCACCGGGAGGGCGACCATCTGTCCCAAGGAGTTATTGGATTTATCGTCCACAATTCTCTCGTCAATAACGTTGTAAAGATTGGGAGTGTGTCGATGAGGGTCGCGTACCTGATACTCAGAATCACCAAACGGTATTCGCTGAAGGTCATACAGGTTTACGCAAAAACCGCGGCACATCCCGATGAGGAGGTGGAGGAAATGTTTGAGGATATTTCCAGAGCCATGCATTCCTACAAAACCCACTACACGGTGTTGATGGGAGACTTCAACGCAAAACTAGGCACAAGAGAAAACGGTGAGCTGAAGTTAGGGAAATTATGAGTAGGGCAACGGAACCGAAGGGGCCAGCAGGTGGCCGACTTTATGGAGAAAGAAGGACTCTTTATGATGAACTCTTTCTTCCAGAAGTGGCCCCACAGGAAGTAGACCTAGTCGAGCCCCGACGGTTCGACAAAAAATGAGATTGACTTCATTCATCACCAGACGCCAACTGTTCAGTGATGTCTCAATGGTCGCAAAGGTGAAAACTGACAGCGATCACCGAACGGTTAGAGGCACACTGAACCTAAGCGTTAAATTGGAGAGGTCTCGTCTAATGAAGTCAACGCTCCCTCCCCCTCGTGCTCTAATCCAGAATCCTGAAACCTTTCAGTTCGAGTAAAGTAACCGCTTTCAGTGCCTAGAAGATTGCAATGAAGTGGACAATATGAATGACAAGCTCGTGGAAACTGTCCATGCGGTCGGAGCTAAGTTCTGCAAGACCCGCCGCAGAAGAACACAAAAACTCTCCGATCACACTCTTAATCTCATGGCTGTTAGACGGGAGATGAGGCTGCAATCGTCAACAGATTTGACAGCATACAGGCAACTGAACAGACAGATCCCCAAATGCATGCGGCGAGACTTACGCAACTTTAATACTGCTCGTATTAAAGAAGCGATCGAGCGACACCAGGGCTCCAAAGTCTTTGCCAGAGATCTGTCTGCCAGAAAGAGCCAACTGTCTGTGCGACTGCGAAATCCTTCAGAAGCTCTTCAATTCCGTCATCCATGGTGGCACTACTCCGGAGGCGTGGAGCATAAGTGCGGTGGTCTTGTTCTTTAAGAAAGGCGACAACGCTCTCTTGAAGAACTATAAGCCGATTTTCCTTCTGAGCCGCATTTACGTGCAGTTTTCGAGGGTCATTACGAATCGTCTCGCCTGGAGACTCGACGACTTCCAGCCTCCCGAACAAGCCGGTTTCCGAAAAGGCTTCAGTACCATAGACCACATACATACCCTTCGGCAGATTGTACAGAAGTCCGAAGAGTACAATCTGCCACTTTGCCTAGCGTATGTGTACTATGATAAAGCCTTTGATTCTGTCAAAATTTGGGTGGTGCTACAATCCCTTCAGCGGTGCCAAGTTGACTGTCGGTATATCGAAGTGCTGAAGTGTTTGTACAGTAGGGCTACGATGACTATCGGAGTACAGAACCAGAGTTCGAAACCTATCCAACTGCAGAGAGTTGTAAGAAAGGGTGAGGCTATATCTCCAAAACTCTTCACCGCTGCGTTGGAAGACGTTTTCAAGCTACTGGGCTGGAAATGATACGGTATTAACATCAATGGCGAGTACATCACTCACCTTCGATTTGCCGATGATATAGTCCTTATGGCAGTATCGCTGGAGGACCTTAGCACTATGCTCAATGACCTCAATGGTTTCTCCCAACGGATAGGTCTTAAGGTGAACATGGACAAAACAAAGATCATGTTTAATGTCTATGTCACACCTATGCTGGTAGTTGTTGGGAGCACTATGTTTTCAAAGTTGTTGACGAGTACGTTTACCTGGGACAAATAGTCCGACTAGGTAAGTCCAACTTCGACCGAGAGGTCAATCGACGGATTCAACTCGGTTGGGCAGCGTTCGGGAATTTACGACACATCTTCTCGTCAGGTGTACCTCAACCTTTGAAAACTAAAGTGTAGTTCTGAAATGTTTAGGAAATTATGCGAATCGTTAGTACTATCTAATTTTAACTACGCTGACGCGGTATTAGGGCCTAAACTTCTCGCGCGTTCAAGGAAACTTATCCAGCGTGTTCAATATGCCTGTGCCCGCTTCTGTTATAAAATTCCTCCACGTGCCCTGGTAAGACCTTATATTAACAACGCAAGAATGCTTAAAATGGATTACCGATGGCAACTACATTTTGCCACTTTATTGTTTAGCGCTATTAAAACGAGAACATCCTCCTATCTTTATAATAAGTATCTATATAATCGGAATCTCAGAAACGGCTCCTACGATTTTCATAAAATTTAGTGTCCTGGGAGTTTCGGGGGCAATAAATCGATGTAGCTAGGATTTATTATTAGAAAATGTCTTTTTGTCCGTGTTTTCACGCAATGAAAAACTGCTACGGTATAAGAAGGTAAATTTTGACACTTTATTAAAGATCGTAATAGCTCAAGTGGATACTGAGCGGTCGTGAAATCGTAATACCTTGGTTCGCGTCCTGTCTTGGGTCCGACTTTTTTTCCTTTTTTTTTTCAAGTTCCATTCTTTTGTCAGAAAATCTATTATTTCGAGCTCTTTTTTTAGTATTTTTTAAAAATACGAAAATTTTAATTAAACTAATTGCACTCATGATTTTTTAATCAAATAACCAGTTCAGTTTTTTCTATTACGTCAATAAGATCCAAAAATATTATTCATGTAATTTGTATCTAAATGTAAATTTAAAAAAACCAAGCAAACCTCGGTCATCCGGGTATATGTTTGATGTTGTTGATTGTGTAACGTACATGATTTTTAGCTGTTGTTAAAAAAATCCCAGTAGGTTTTTTGCTGGTTCTTCCCAAGATATAGGTATTTTTCTGAACTAGTGGTAAATTAAACAAAGATGACTTTCGATAAGTATTATTTATACATAACATAATACATAAACACTCACACTTGTCACCCAGAGGGGTAGGCAGAGACTACGGACTTCCATTTGGCACGATCATGACACACCTCTATCGCCTCCTTCACATCCATACACCTACGCATACATGCTCGTCGGTTAAGGGTACTCCTAATTTGGCCCGTTTTCAATAAATCGCCAATTTGGTTATAAATTTTTGCCTAGGACGTCCCTTTCTGACTCTGCCATTCACTTCTGCATCATAAATTTTCTTTGTCACTCTTTCCTCATTCATTCTTTCCACATGACCAAACCACCGAAGCATTCCTTTCTTAATCCTGGTCACAACATCATCTTGCAAACCACACTCTTCTCTTATTACACAATTTCTTACCCTGTCGTTTAGATTCAGCCCTAACATACTCCTTAAGAACCGCATTTCTACTGCGTTGATTCTACTCTCGTGTTTCTTCTGTCACATCCAACTTTCACTACCATACGTTAAAGTAGGGACCAACACAGCATTGTGAATTGCCATACGTGCCTTCTTTGACACATTTTGACTCTTCACAATAGAGAGCAGGGCCCCATTTACTCTATTTCCCGCATTCACTCGTCGTTCTATATCCTTATCATATCTCCCATCCCTGCTAAATACGCAGCCCAAATATACAAACTCATGTACTTGCTCGATCAACTCCCCTTCTATTCTTATTTCACAAATCATTTTACTTTCTTCTTTTTCAAAAACCATAACCTTCGTCTTACTTGCGTTCACTTCCATACCCCTTTCTTTTAATGATCTGTTCATTAATGTAACCATCATTTGCAACTCGGCCGCCGACGACGCAAGGATAACTCTAACATCGGCGTACAAAAGGCGTTTGACGGTTAACTCACCCATTCTTAATCCGCATTCTTCAACGTTCAAATTTTGCAAACAATTGTCCATAAATAGGTTGAACAGCCACGGGGAAGCCACACAGCCCTGTCTGACACCTTTATGGATATCAAACCAGTCCGAGTAGACCCCGTTGATCCTAACACAAGCACTAGAGTCCCTATAAAGAGACTCCAATGCCTGTATCAAGCCAGCGCTCAACCCAAATGAGTTCAGTATTTCCCATAGCACATCCCTATCCACTCTGTCATAGGCCTTTTCCAAGTCCATGAACGCACAAAAAACTTTTTGTCTTTTGGCCAAAAACTTCTCCGCGATCATGCGCATGGAAAAGACTTGATCTGTACATCCCGCTTGCACATCCCAAATTTTTCCATCAGTTTCTTTCATGACCCTATCAATCAGTACCTTAGCATACAGTTTTCCCACAATGCTAAGAAGTCTGATGCCACGGTAGTTTTTACAGTCCTGATGCGACCCTTTTCCTTTATATACTGGGACTATCACGGCTTTGCACCAGTCTACCGGTACCCGCTTCAGTTCCCAGCATAAATTAAACAAGGTGTGCAGCAGGCCTGCCACGACTTCCTCTCCAGCCCTTAGCATTTCGAATGAAACTCTATCATATCCGGCAGCCTTACCTGCTTTCATGCTTTTCATTGATTTCATTATTTCATCTATATTTGTCTCGTACCTCTTTCCTCTTCTTTCGGAGTTTCTACTTCACTTAGTGCACACGTTGTCTCCTAACTCATAAACACGCTTTTAAAATATTCCTTCCATCTCTTTAAACTCAAAACTTCATCATTCAGAATATAGCCATTCTCGTCTCTTATAGTATTCATTATAGGCTGTTTTGAATGTCCCCTGGCAGTTCTTACAAGTTTCCAGAACATTTTAATATTTGCCTGGAAGTTATCCGATATTTTTCTATCATTCTTATCCGTTCTTTCTTGCTTTTTCTTTCAACTACTTCTTTTACTGTCTTATTAAGATGTTTAAAGACTGCCTTTTTTCTTTCAATATCATCATTCGTACCGCTAGAATTACCAGCCTTTGTTGCTAGTAAATCTAGCCATGCTATCTCTTCTTTGCTTCAACTTCCATACGTATCTCATCATCCCGCCATAACGTATTATTTTTCCTTTCATTCTTTTCTTACTAACACCACATACTTCGGTAGCTGCATCCACTAAACCTTTCTTTACATTTTGCCATACATTCTCCAAGTCTAACTCCTTCATACATAATTCATCCAAAACACTTATATTTTCTTTCAGTCTACATTTTAACTTGTTTGTTATTATTTATAATCTACTAGCTTCCCAGGCAGACGTTGATCTGCCCATTTCGACGACCCTATGCCATGTCCTACTAAAAATCCTTAAAATCGCAAAAAAAAATATAGGCATGGGCAAAAAATCTATCCTGTCTCTCAAGTTGGACCAAACTGCACACGGCAATGATATTATAAGTAAAAATTTCTTATAATATCATTGACACACGGTGTGAAAATTTTATTAAAATCTGTTAAGTAGTTTAGGAGTCCATTGCGGACAAACAACGTGACACGTAATTTATATATATTAAGAAAGACATTGAATTAAAAAGTTCCTTTTCCTGTTTCAAACAATATAAAATAAAAAATCTTACATCACTGCGAGATTTGAACCCACGGGCTCCGTCGTGATTGACACACAGTCTAACCTTTAGGCTTATTAAAAGTTACGAAAGAACTCAAATTTTATAAATTTTTAGTGTAGAAAAGTTGGACGTTAATGATTATCATTATAAATATAATATAAAGATTATTCAACAAAGACATCAAGTATGTGTTAGATATTCTAACCAACCAGTCTGCAAAGTGTAGCAAATGTGGTTAAATCCAGAACACTCCCCTGCCACTCTGAACATTGTCTTTCCGCGTAAATTATCTTGCCATAAACATACGCTACGGTCTGACTTTGTAAATTTTAAAGACCGCGTTTATCATTTTGTATAATATGCTAATTTATTTTGAAAAATATAGTAATTTAAAAAACAACCATGCAATTTACTGAAATTATTACATAATTAAGGCATATTAATTTTACCCCTCCATGTCCATGTATTCCCTCCCAATATTTACTTGAACTATACGGCAAATTTAGAGTATTTTCTACTCTTAAATCAAATAAAAACTATTTTAGAAACAGTAAAAAATATAAGATATTATAGTAGAGTAAAATACTTGTAAATTAAATAAATAACGGAAAGGTACTATACGTACTGTATTCTTTGTTGAAAGACTTAGGTAACCGCGGAATATCGTCCGTGACGTAGGTAAGGGAAAAGATGCAAAGACATACGGACACCGCACTGAATCCCGTACGAAGAAATCATTTATAGTGTTGAGGATTGTCTGTTTTAGAATAATATCTTTAAGGAGGATTTAGAGGCCATACGTCAAGACATTTCGTCCTTGTTACGTCGTAGTTCAGTAGAACTTACGTAACAGACCAGAACTTAAGATTCTCCGCGCAGATAAAGGAAATGCTACGGTAATAATGGACACGTCAGAGTATAATTCTAAATTACAACAACTTTTATCGGACTAAAGTATATATAAAAAGTTCAAAACAGACTCCACAACTAATACACTTAAAAAAACTAGTGATTTAATAAAGAAATACTCTGAAAAAATCTCGATGTGAATTCGCTTATACCATCATGTGCCAAACCATCGAGTCTGTATGGGTTACCGAAAATACACAAACAAAACGCTCCACTACGTCCCATAGTAAGCCAGATCGATTCATCAACTTATAAGCCGCACAACACCTGGAAAAATACTATCACCACTGAGAAGACATGCCAGAGCACACACAAAAGATTCATACTATTTTGATAGTGAGATAAAAAGACTTGGTTTTGTGGCTTTGGACGGGACTGAGACAGAACGGTCGGGCCAACTTGTCTTTCGAACACCTCCTCAGGACCCCATAGTGGTAACAGCAAAGTGTACAAGAGTAATGCTCGAGGACGAGATCTTGGACTACACATCTCACTGACAACACATCTCACTGACAACGAAACTATGATATGTTTTGATGTTCAATCACTATTTACATGCCTACTTATTGACGACTGTGAATCTGCTGTATTACTCAAACACTTCCTCACATCTGGTTCTCGATTTTGAAATGAAGAGTTCTACATACAAGTAGATGGTGTGGCGATGGGCCTACCAGTATCTTCCGTAGTCACTGACATATTCATGAAGAACGGTGTAGAAAAAGCCTTTCTTTCTGCTCATGTAAATACAAGATTCTACAAGCGGTTCGGAGACGACACTTTCACAGTTTACCATCTGACAAAGTAACTGCATTTTTAGACCACCTCAACTCAATAAACTCTAAAATACAATTCACAATGGAGTTAGAGGCAAATAATTCTTTAGCTTTTCTAGATGTTTAAGTCATCCGAAAGCCTGATAACCCTATTGGTCACACTGTGTATAGGAAAATGACTGATACCAACCGATATTTGCGCCCTCCTTTCTGCCAAAGAGGGTCGCGTTCGTATACGGCTTAGAGATCTCTAGTTAGACCGTTAAGCCAGTCCCTAAAAGGTGGTGTTTAGTGGGTAAAAGTCTCCACATAACCACGCAGCCGGCTGCGTGGTATGCTATGAGCATTCCCCACCTCCCTCCCCCGCTTTCCGGTGGGTTGCCCATATTTGCTTCGGGCACAAAAAAAAACAACCGATATTTAAACGGTAAATCTCACCACCATCCTTAACAGTTATCTAACTTGGGAAAAATCTTTGTTTCAGAGAGCACAAGGGATCTGTGACAGAAAACATCTGGCCGCCGAGCTTCAGCACGTCAAGCAAGTATTGCAAGATTCGGGTCCCGAGCCTACGTCACAGTGACCCAGTGAGACCGGCCACAGTCGAGCGTGTACCACCATACTTGCTGTACTACTATACGTCAGAGGAGTTACAGGCAATATTGGCTACATCTTATAGCAAGCTTTCATTAAAACCTACTAATAAGCCGCCGAAGAAGATTAGTAAATGTTTACTATCCGTCAAGTGCAATATCCCTCTACAAGATGCCGGAATGTACAAGCTTCATTGTGAAATTGATGTCTCGTAGATAGGACAAACAAGAAGATCTAAAAGAGCCCGCGTAAAATAACATATAGTTGACGTCAAGCACTGACGTTCCGGGAAGTTCCAGTGTGTGAACATGTTCAAGATCGACTCCGCCATTACATTAGATTTGACAGACCACAACTCTTTTCAAACGAATACCGTTTCATACCTAGGATGATTCGCAAGACTATTGAAATTTAAAAAAAATATCCTAATTTTAATAGAGAAGATGGATTAGTACTATCATCTGCTTGGGATCCCATAATTAATAAAATTAAATACAAACCAAAGCATAACACTGCAAGACTTCAAGATACTGTAACCTCATTCTGCGTAGATCAGACCAAAAATTAATATCAAAAACTGAAGGTAGCCCGACTAATTATGACATCGGGACGTCGAACATCTCAGATCCCACCGTGACCATGAGTGCTGTAAAGGACCCGAAACGTCGGGAATTAAAAAGCTAAATTAAATGTGATAAAATCCGTTAAAATTAGTTTCCATAATATTTCAGTTTTTAATTCAAAATTCAAAGACTTTTATTATCGGAACGTTAATATAAGAATGAGAATGAATTTTTATTATTTGTTTATAAACTTTTGATTTATCTATCCAACTCTTTTCATTAGAAGGCAAACCATTCCACAAATAGCTTATTTTCTTTTTTTAATAACATTTCAACAAGGTAAATTAAAACTTTTGATTTATTTATCCAACTGTTTTCATTAGAAGACAAACTATTCCACGAATAGCTTTTATTTTTTTTTATAAACTTTCAATCAGGTAAATATCAGTATGTTTGGTTATTTGTAATTCTTGGATATAAAAAGATCAAGATACTTCCCAAAATCTTCTATGAGATTTTAAAAGTATGAGAACATTTTACACTTCTGTTAGAACTTACTGTCCGTGCTAGAATGAACATACATTTATCTGACAGTAATATTTAATAATTTTATTCTAATTTAATTAATACGTCAAATGATTTTCTGCATCTACCCTTATCTAGTCCACAATTATCGTTCTTAATAATACAAGCATATTTTTCTTTTCATATACCACTAACCAAAGATTTTAAATTATGCTAACTCATTTCAGAATTGACATGCTTGTCATAAATGTGTTTTAAATTTATGTCATCCTCTTTGAAAATTACCAATTTGCGTTATCCTGAATTAACTACTTAGATATTTTTGAGTAGGTGTGATAAATAAAAAATATCATTTTTTTATGTCGACCCATATGAAAATAATTACGTATATCAGTTTCATTTTCACAGACTAAATCATCAAAAATAAATATTGATTTTTCCAAAGTATTGCGAGGCGGAATTACTTTTTTTCCATCTTTGAACAGGAACAAAAATAATATCAGAAATTCTTCTTAAAACTTCTTCTAAAAATTGATAATTGAGCTGGAAAGTCGTTTTTGAATAAAGATTGTTAATCATTATATTTGTTTTTCCACAGTTTTACGGACCAAATATTAAAATTAAATGACTTATGGGTTTTTTTTTCATTCTTAAATAATACCAAACAAATAACACAAAATTAATGTTAATGGAAATCTGTTTCGAAAATTATAAACAAAAATAATTCTAGTGAAATACGAACATCTTAAGGATTTATTTTATAACTTACTATTATAATAATATCATTAATGAAAGCATTAGCTATTATCTGCACGTTACCGTATTCACTAGGTATTAAACAGTTCGATTTGTGTATAAAACTCCATAAATGAGAATATCTCGAAACGTTTCTATTACAGGTTTGGCAGTATTACATAATTTAATTAAGCAAGTACTAACGTTTATTAGTGTTATTTGTGACTATGTTGTAGATGTTTAATTATTCAGTTTTAAGGTTTTAGTTTTTCTGAAACAAAGATGCATAGTTAATATTTAGTATGGCTACTTAATAATTATAATACAGTACTAACGTTTTAGTTATAAAATATTTGTGATTAAGTTTTAGGTTTTCAGTTTGGGGTTTTAGCTTTTAAGTTTTTCTTAATTTGTGGTACAGGTATTAACAATAACAATATAATCGAATACAAATTGGGTAAAAAAGAAAATGGTGTATCCTCGGAAACCAATTCGCAATCACTTCCAAAGGGGCTTTGAACGATTGGCTTAGCCGCTACTGCCTTCTTCCTGCGTTTTGGCTTGCGAGGCTTCGAGTCCTTTTTCACAAGACTTGACGCGCTCTTCTTGTTCGAGTTGCAAGGAGTGGATTTTCCATGCACCAGCACTGATCTCTTCATTCAAATAGAAGGGATTGATCGACCTGTACATTTACAGTTTTATTAACATATAGTTACCTAATAATTAGCAAATTAAATAGAAAAATATATTAAAAAACTAAGAAAAGGCTAGAAGCGCAACGCAGCAAAACTGAGATACGTGACATTTTTTCAATAACAAAATAAGTTGATATAATAACAGTTAACTAAGTTTTCATCAACCGGGCTGGGAACCGAACCTAATCAAAATTGTCAATCGAAAACATGGAATATAAAAAACAAGAGGAAGCTCAAAGTCAACGTTATGTCCATTCAATTTTTGCCTAAAATAGCGTGAATTTATTATTGCAACGTCTGGCGTCACATCGTAATGTTTTTGTCAATCCTGGCAAACTTCTTGGATTAAGACATGACATCTACAAATAAAAATTTATGATCCATTTTCAAATAATTGCGGTATTAGTGTGGCATCTAACGTTAAGAAGCTAAATTTGCTACTTAATTCCGGAAATTTCCTTAATGAAAAGGAAATATAATCTCTATTTTTAAGAACTTATGGTTCGTACTTAAGCGAATGGCTAGTAACGTAATACCTGTCTCTTTTATTTTTCGATGACCAATTACTATATATACCAAAATTATTGAAATGGTGCACAATTGTCGCTAAACATTTCTTTCTTGCGAATGTGTGAATTTAGCGACATTGGTCCTGGTACAAATTATGCATTTTGCTACGTCGTCTTGTTTTTTATATTTCGTGATCGGAAACGTTGTAAAAACAAAATAAAATAAAATAAACAAAAACTTGGAGAAAACATACATACTTGCTAATCCTGCTTCGACTGTCACTAAAGTTATTTGCACTTTTCACTGCGAGTTTGAAAGGATTACAATAAAATGTGCAACACCGATGGACTAATTTATATATCCAAATTATAAAGATTTTTTCACATGCGGATTTTAAAAATTAATTTCGATAATTGTTATTCTAGGCTACATAGACTTTATGATTATAGTACATAGAGCTTATTATTCATTTGATATTTAATTTTTCAACTTTACTATATGTGCTGCCTAATTTTCCTAGTAAAGGTGTAATAGAAAGGCGGCGACACATAGTGGGGTCATTTGAGACCATATTGTAGAAAGATGAGATAAGCTTTAGAAATAAGTTATGATGTGGCTTATGTTAGTTTCTAAAGATATTGAATGCAATTTTTTAGGAATTCAAATAACATTGGACTCCAAGCAATATAATATTGTCTGATTTGGTTGAATTGGCCCGATTCACTAACGCTTTCATATTTTTTTTATTATCAACAGTGCACGTATGTTCTCTAGTTGTTATTAGTCATTGAGCAACCTGAAAGCAACTTTAGACATAATCTCATGGGTTAACTACCAACCTACGAACCTTCCAACCATATAACCAACCAAGTACCAAATAATAAATGTCACATCACATGCCACTGTACCACTGTATCAAGTAACAGCAATCTCCCATAATGTGCAAATATTTTGCTTTTATATTTTTCATATTATTATAAAATAGAATCATTTTTATTCAATATATATATGTAATATTTATTGAAAGTAATTTTTCCACTTTTACCAATGATTCGGAAAAACCTCTGGAAGAACCAGCTAGAAACCCAGCGTGACTTCTTTTTAAACATAATTTACAATATAATATTTTATAAAATAAACATTAAGAAACAGCATAGTTGCGACCACCTCATTCTCAAGGGCTATTATCAATCATGCACTATTAATTAGTATAATAACCCTTATTAAGCAATTGTTGCATAAAAATATTTTAAAGCTTTTGATAGATAAGGTCTGCATATTTTCTGAGACTTTGTTTTAAAAGTTTGTACATTGCCCCATGAAGGAATTACAAACTCTGGAGTCAAGTAACTAGTTTAACTGACTTGTGCTTGTTCCTAGTACTTACAGAATATACATCACTATTTTAATAAAACTATTTTTGTTTTGTGTACACATAAAATTTTAGTAAATATATAGTGAAGCCAAATTTAAAATATTTTTTATATGTTTATGTTTTTGATTAGATATTATTTAGTACCTAGGTTATAAATTAATTGCTCTTATGGCTCTCTTCTGCGAAACAAAGATCAATGTCACTGGCATTACCCTATAGCAAGATTTCATATGATATTATGCTGTGGAAATAACTAAAACAACCCTAGCTGTTTCAACACATGTCAGACCTCTAACTTTTTATAGCATAATTATGCTGCAGAACTAAGTTTACTAGTTAGTTAAGATATATGATTGGCCCTATTGATGCTTCTTGTCAAATCTAATATCAAGAAAAACAGTGGATTCAACAAGGTCCAGCTCCTCCCCATTTAAAATCACACTGGGTTTCACCTGTTTAACATTAGGTGTGGTTAATTGAATATATTTTGTTTTATTACCGTTGAAAAGCAAATTATTGAAGTTAAACTAGTGTACTACTTTTGATATAGCATTATTCAATTCATCAAATTAAAATAATTGACTTTTAAGTCGGAAAATCAACGAAGTTTCATTACCCTATTTTCATCAGTTCTCGACGTTTTGAGATCCCAAGAAGCTATTCTGACTAATTTCACGTGGACGTCCGTACGGATGCATTTATGTATGTGTGTGGGTGGGTGGGTGTGTGTGTTTGTTTGTTTGTTTGTTTGTGTGTAAGTATGTAAACCTTTCATAACTTTTGAACGTCTTGATCGATTGAGATAAAGTTCACGGCGTTCTAAAGACCTCAATGTAGAATAGATTTGGTTATAATATGAACTGATTCGGACTAGTAGATTTTGAGAAATCTCAAAAATAAAGATTTTGAAAAACTATTTTTTGAAATAACTTTTAAACGGCTTTACAGATCGATTTCATTACCTTTTAACTTAAAAAAATGACGTCGAATGTCGTTTGGAAATAAAAATCGGTTCATTTTTTCGTGAGATATCGAAGGAGAAAGAGTTTGAAAAAATTTAATTAAAAAGCAAGGTTGTGCTTATTAAGTTATTAGTAGAACTTAAAAACTGCGTCGAATGCTGTTCTGAACATGAAAATCTATCTATCCGTTCCTGAGATATCGAAGAAGAAAATTTTTGAAAAATTTATTTTTTTAAATTACTCCGATATTTCATATTCAACGTCATAATTTTGGTAGCGCTTTGCATTTGGTATCAGCGGGAAGTCCCTGGGATGACCTGCAGGGTCAACCAATTTTTTCAGTGGTTTAAATAGCACGTCAGTACGAATGAGGGCCTTCACATTTCTTAAAATTTAACTTAGCCCTGAAGCGGAAGCGTGTCACGTTATGACAAGCGCCTGTCAGAAGTTAGAGAACACGTGTTACAAACAAATGGCTCTTGATGTCAGTTCTAGTACATATATATATATATATATATATATATATATATATATATATATATATATATATATATATATATATATATAGTTGGAGGTGCCTTGAAAGTAAATAAGTGAATAAAATACATTACCAATCCAATCACTTGGCTGCTCAAACACTCTTCGTCTTGATATATTTGGTGGTTGCTTCACATGTACTGTGTAGTTTAGTTTGTCTGGTAAAATATCTCCTCGCAAATTCTGTAAAAAAAATCGTTAATTCAAATCACTAATTCTCTTATAACAACATTAGAGTGACAAACAAGATAACAGTTCGCCTCCATTTGGTAAGTGGATACTGTGGTCTAGCGACACATTAATTCAGGAATACGAATAAAAATTCAGTTGCTTTCTCAGATGTGATATGTACCTAACTTTCATATTTTTTACTTTCCAATGACTGACGTAACTTTTGAATATAAGTTGAATAATTTTAATTATGTGTTAGTAACAATTACTTGTTTATGTTATTGTTATTAGTATTGTTGTAATAATTGTTAATATACCTATTTAAAAATAACCAGTGGGACAGAGAAACATGAGCTAAAACGAATAAATATTTTAATCTATAACAAATCTATAACAAAAAAATCGTTGTTTATTTAAGAAATTTCCTAACTGAGGTGAAAATAAACTCAATAAAACGCAAAGCCCGTGTTGTAAGTATTGAATTAATTTTACCCGACCACGGAGGATGTACGTTGTTTATTTTTAATTATAAAATAAAATGTTTGTTCCTTATGCGCGCCCTACAGCCCGACTAATTAAAAATATTTTTATAATTTAAGTGTCATTTAATTTATCATAACCATATTATTATCAAAATTTTGTCTTAATAACATTGTTCAAGTTATGTTTTAGGAATACAACAACACCGTTGCTGTTCTACTTGATCTCACTGCAAAAAAAAATGAAGTGCTCTAGTCTTCATTACCTCAAACTTGTTGTGTATTTAGTGTTTAGAAAATAACTTTTTTAGTTTTTCTTTTTTGTTTAGTTTTTGTTTAGAAATTTACTTCAAATATTGTTAACCCTGAAATTCTTTAAGCACCAAGAAAACTTGTTTTACTCAAAGAACGTTTCGTTGCAGAGTCTGTTCCGACCAAACAAAAATAAAGAAATAAAGATTGCGGCTACACTAAACAATAGATTTTAAATAGAAATTAACCAAATGAAGAACCAAATAATTAAACATTCAAACAGAGCAAAAATCTACTTCAAAATACTTGGAAATAGAATTATTTATTTATTTCTTTTAGGTCTCAGAAGTTAGTTTCCTTTTTTCTTAATTATTAGACCCTTCTGAATGGACTAAGAAATATCAAAAAACTCAAACTTCTTCAACTTATATTTACGCGAACACTACAAGATTATATCGCGTATATAATCATATTTTATATTTTCGACGTTTCGACCACTTTAGAGCACTCATGGTCATGGGGGGACTGAGTTCTGTTGCTCGCTTGTCATCTTTATCTTATTCGAAAAAAAACCGGCCAAGAGCGTGTCGGGCCACGCTGAGTATAGGGTTCCGTAGTTTCCCGTCCGTCACAATAAGTGTTTCCACTTATGAGTTTAAAGGTGGGTATCCATTATGTTCGCGCTCCAGCAGCGCTCCGCGCTTCTGCAACTGCTCCCGGTAGTGGGTACTGTTGTTTCCATCCAAGTTCAAAATGATTTTCCTAGAAAGTCCTTTTAAAGTTCTACTTTTCAGATTTTTTTCATATTTTCTAAACTTATGGTTCAAAAGTTAGAGGGGGGGGGGACACATTGTTTTTTACTTTTGGAGCGATTATTTCTGAAATTATTGACATTATCAAAAAATGATTTTAGTAAACCCCTATTCATTTTTAAATACCTTTCCAACAATATATCACATGTTAGGGTTGAAATTAAAAAAAAAATCACTTCCCACTGTACATATAGGGGGGCTACCCTAATAAAACATTTTTTTCCAATTTTTATTTTACTATTTTGTTGGCGTGATTGATACACATATTGGTACCAAATTTCAGCTTTCTAGTGCTAACGGTCACAGAGATTAAGCGAGGACGGACAGACGGACAGACAGACATGGCGAAACTATAAGGGTTCCTAGTTGACTACGGAACCCTAAAAAGATATAAATGTATATACTCGTATATTAGCACTTTTGAGATGAGGAAACAACACTGAACTCGCGTGACGATCACGATATACAAATGTGATATATGTTTGTAAAGCTAAAAAGTTTTCCCTTCTGACTTACAGTCCTACTACACACGAAAGAGAGAGTTTTTTTATTATTAAAGTTACAGCCTATAGACGTCCCACTGCTAGGCCTTCTCCCATTTCTGAGAGTATTTTAGGGTAAGAAACTGTCCGCTGCGTTTATTTCAACGTGTGTAGGCGGACTTTAGATGTCTTCGACTTTATTTTTTTATTTTTTCAGAGATGCAGGTTTCTTCACATTGGTTTTCTTTGACGTCGATCACGTGGTAAATGCTAAAAACCTACTACTGATTACGAAATAAAAAAACTGTGGTGTTGAATATTGTATGAAAATTACATTTACCTCAAACACGATGACGGCAGTAACGTTTTCCATTACATTTAAGACCTTATTGGATTGACTTTCATTGAACCACAAATAAGGCTTATCGTACTCCTCTGTTAACAAAAAACAAATATGTCATTAATTATAAGAGACGTTTTTATGATCTAGGCGAAACTGTTTTAGCCCTTTCTTCGTCTGGGACTTATGTGTGTGCCAACCAGTATGTGATTCTAAAGTCGACAGGCTAGAGACTTGTCACGTCCGTCTCAATTTTAATCCTATGAAATGAGCTTACATTTTTTAAATTCATAGCTGAAATATTAGTATCGAGTACAGACAAGTAATTTTGCGTATTAAGTGTCAACTTTCGTGTAAAAAGTGAAATGAAACAATTAACAAATTAATATAATAACTAGTACAGTGACTCATCGCTCAGATCCTCTACATTGCATATCCATCCGTTAAAGCTCGTAAGGGTTCGTAAAGGCCTCTTTCATAGATTGGCTCATATTGGGGCACAATTAATTCGCCAGTTGGGGACAGGAACATTGATGCCTGTCGCCGTTCAGCTAAGATAACAAAACTACCGACCGAGTTAAGAGACCAATCTTCGAGCAGGTTCTTCGCTCCGTATGAGTGACACTGACGTCGCTGCGTATTCGTGAGCGTATCTTTGAAGTCTTAGATTTTTGATTATAAGTTTAATAAAACCCAAAGTGATTTCTTAAATTTACGCGAACACTACTCATTGAATAAAACTAAATTTACGGATTTTATCGCGTTTATTTAACTACTTTTACTTATTTTTAATTTCCGACGTTTCGGGTGCTTTACAGCAACCATGGTCACGGGGGGGACTGAGATGTTTGACGTCCCAATGTCATAGTTAGTAGACGTCAAACATCTCAGTCCCCCCCCGTGACCATGGTTGCTGTAAAGCACCCGAAACGTCGGGAATTAAAAATAAGTAAAAGTAGTGAAATAAACGCGATAAAATCCGTAAATTTAGTTTTATTCAAAACCCAAAGTGTCAAATTTACTGTAACCACTTAAATATTGATGGTGCTACCAACTAAATATATCTCTCTCCTGATTTTAAAGCATCATTTAATCAGTCAAGTTGGGGGGCTATACGTATCAAAACTTAAAAACAATCAATTATGGTGGCACGGACCAACAGCTACAAACATTTTCATACCGACTTAAAGAAAAGCACCTTTATCAAACAAAGGGACAAATTCGATTAAAACGAGCAAACGTTATATAGAAAAACAGTCACAACAATATTATATATATATATATATATATATATATATATATATATATATATATATATATATATATATATATATATATATTTACAAAAATAACCCGCATAAATATAACATTTTTAATACCCCAGTAGATAGGTAAACAATGGCCGAACTAACTTACGTTACGGAAACTGAAGCATGCGAAACAAGTTATTATTACGAGAATGTCTAGGAAAACGATTTTCAGGTGAACATAGAATATTTATATAAGCACAACACAGTGCGTATGAGTAGCAAATTACGAAGTTTGAAGTGCTGCCTGCTTTAAGAGAAGGCATACTTAGTGTTAGAGAAAGATTAAAAAATGCTAACATTCACCACTATATGATGCACCCTGTAATAATACCTTATAAAAGTACTCGTAGAACGGTATAAAAGTAGATCAAACCACACAGGCGTTGATTATACAGGTTTCATTGAATTAAAGTCAAGTAAAGAGCGAGGAATAGAAACTACCAGGGGATATACAGCAGTTTATGTGTGTATGGTCACCCAAGCCATACATTTGGAATTAGTGACAGATTTGAGCATGTCAATATTTTTAGCAGCGCTTCGTCTCATGGCATTGATTAGAGGAGCTTCACGTCATATCTATAGTGATAATGGCTCAAAATGTATGGGTGCTAATAAAATCCTGCAGGAGGAATACCAACAACTTCAGCATATATTTAACAGCAACTTCTTGATGGACGTTGCAGATTTCAACATCAAATGGCATTTCAATGCTCCTTCGTGGCCAAGCGCCGGTAGTTTGTCGGAGAGAGCCGTGCGTAGTTTAAAACATCACTTGAAGCGGTGTTCAAAAGCTAACACACGAAGAATATTCGACAATATTGAGTCAGAAGCATGTTTTAACTCAAGACCCTTGTCCGTTAATCGAAAACGTGGAGGATTTAGAGTTCTTTTTTAACAACAAATGTAGGTTCCAATGTAATGGAAACGCACGAAGATGTCAAGACAAGATGGCAACTAACAAAACAAATATATCAAGGCGTGCGGAAAAGATGGAAAGCTGAATGCTTTACTCAATTATCTAGTAGGAGCAAGTAACTTAGTCCGCAAACAAAAATGAAAATCGGGGATATGGTAGCATACAAGACTACAATTTACTACCAGGAAAATAGGCGATAAAGCGCGTTGTGGAACTTCACCCAGGTAGCGATGGGGACATGTAAAAGTTTTAACATTGAAAACAAAAAACGGTAATCTTAAAAGATCGGTCAGTAAACTGTCATTAATACCTGTTGAAATATCACCACAACAAAATGAAAAAAAAGATAGGTCGAGTAACAAAAAAGAACCCATAAGAAGGATAATCTCAGCTCTATCAGCTCAGTTCTATCGCTATAGGTAATTTTTTTATATGTTTAATTAAACCTGACTTAAGAGCCGTGGTGGCTCAGATGGTTAACGCTCGCTGTAAATATAACAGAACGCGAGTAACCCGGGTTCGGACCCCGCCGGCACCAATGAAATTGTAATTGCAATTTTAAGTGCTGATTTACCACGTGCTTGGCGGTGAAGGAAAACATCGTGAGGAAACCTGCATATCTGAGGAATAAGTAAAAAAATATTTCGAATACATGTGAAGTTCGTCAACACGCATTGGGGCAGCGCGGCGAACACTTCCCTGCCCTAAAACCCTCTCAGAAATGAGGGGAGGCCTGTGCCCAGCAGTGGGATGTATATAGGCTGTAACTAACTAACACCTGACTTTAGCACAAGTTCATAGGTACAATATTACAACTTTTAATAATAACCAGTCTATTCATTTCGACCCCATGGGTAAAATGCAGATTATCCGTGATAAATGGACACTAATTGTATCCCTTTCCTATTGGGAAGGAATTATAGCATTTGTAATAGCTTTAAAACGAAAAATGTATGAACATAAATGGAGATGATTTATGTTATATGATATTGTTACAACTACAGCACGAGTTCTCGGAACTGCAGTATTAACATTATAATCGTCTATTTACATTTTGATCCGGCAGCATATACGAATACATCCAAATATACATTTCTGCTGGCGTTAACATTTTACGTGAAGCAATGGCTATAGTTCGACAATTATAAAAACTGAGTTAGTTCACGTAATCACCGTAACCGCGACGGACGCGAGCTCATTAACATAACATTAACATTTAACATTATTTAACATATTATAATCTTATATTTTTTACTTCGTAATAAACCGTTTTTACATGAACTTAAATTATTATTAAACATAGGTCCAATCGCTAATCACCTGCCCACTAAATCAAACCTAAGAAAACCTTTTCAAAGCTTAAAAAGTTTCTTCTGCTTGGCAGTGCGTCCGAGTTGAAACAGGAGAAGGGCAGGGCACAGGAAGGTAGAACTCAAAATATTTAATCTACGGTTGGCAAGTCGCCAGCCAAGCACGTCAATTATGGCAAATATCACACGAAATTCACAATCCATTTAATTTGACAACCATTTGTTGGCAACATTTCAAAATTCGTTGGCGACTACAAAGCATTATGTGTTAGAAATTAGCAGCATGAACATAAACGATCAATGTATTTTATTTTATTTTACATTTAATTTACATTTTACGTAAAATGAAATTGTACTATCTGCCTGTAGTATCAAAATAACTGCCTTTTATTGAGCTGACCACCATTTTTTTAAATTTTTGTCTGTCTGTTTTTCTATCCAAGCTTATCTTTGGAAAGGCAATGTATCTTCACAGTCAGATACAGAGCAATGTCACAAGTGATCTAGTCTATATTATATTATCCAAAAAAGGTTTTTATTTCGAGAAATTGAAAAATGTATAAAATAAATGCTATTCGATGATCATCTTAAGTCTAAATAAGAGCACAGGAGGAAATTATACCCAGGAAAAGCCAGCGCGAACTGGTCGGCATCAAAATAAGAGCAAAAAAATGTATATATGGAAGTTATTACGTTAGTTACGTTAAATCCAAATATGTAATTAGAATTCACCTAGCACGTCTAGTTTCGACGCAATAGCGTTTTTTGTTTGCACTAGAATTGTTTGCTTATAGTTGCAGGCAGCGGTATTTGTGAACGTTGGTATGTACATGTATTTAGTTGTGTTCTGAGTCTGTTCTACTGTTCAAATAATACTGTAATGACGACTCCGTGGCGCAGTGACTTAGCAATGAGTGGCTGCGCTGGGGGTCGCAGGTTCGAATCCCGCACGGAACAAGTATTTGTTTGGCCTACAAATAGTTGTTCCGGGTCTGGATGTTTGTCCTTGTGCAATTTATGTTTGTAAACTGCCCCCACGATACAGGAGAAAATCCTAGTGTAGGGGTAACGTTTTTTAAAAAAAAATCAAAGTTGGTAGATAAAGAAAGAAGAGCATGGGTAGCTTTTGAAAATGTATGTCACAATTTTCTTGGCAACAAAAAGGCTGAAAATTACACAGAGCTGACAGAAGAACTGCTTTCGTCGTATCATCAACTTGGATGCAATATGTCTTTAAAAATTCACTTCTTGCATTCGTATTTAGATTTTTTCCCAGAAAATCTTGGTGCCGTGTCTGATTAGCATGGTGAAAGATTCCACCAAGACATTGCACATATGGAAAAAGATACAGCGGCAAGTGGACCCCAGCAATGCTAGCTGATTTTTGCTGGGAAATAAATCGAGAAACAGCAGTTAAAATGTATAAAAGAAAGCGATCTACCAAATAGTTATCATTTTTATGTTTTTTTTTATATTTTTTAATTCATATTTCATTTTGTGTTGTAAAAGTCATCAGTGTAAATTTTTTCGTTCTAAAATATATACATATTTAATATATATATATATATATATATATATATATATATATATATATATATATATATATATCAATACCTATATTTTATTTAAATGTAAATATCTGAAAAGCTAGAGGTGATAGTTGAAATCTTTAAACAGATTTGGACTCAACAAATCAAAGCCAATAGAAATCACATAGTAAACTTTTTGCTCCCGGATTTTTTTATTTTTTTTGCCGACCAATGTAATTTTAGCTTTCTGCACTTAAAAAAATTGACTATGCCAAATCTCACACTCCTTCGTGCAACAGAGTGCGTGTTCAGATTTGAGAATGAATTTTATTCTTTTGTTTTTATAATACATTTTTAAGCTTATAAATGCTTAGAACTTACTTGGAACAATATCGACGCGCGGAAGGTATAAACTTTCGGCAACGTGATCCATGAGCATCCTTGTCAATTCAGTGTCCGGGGTGTACAGAATACGCGGTTCAGAAGCACGAGCGTAAAATCGTTGTTTCTTATCTGTTTTCTGTCACGAACATACACAGAAAACTCAATATATTTCATTATAGCAAAATTAAACAATTAAGTACAGGCTGTGGAACTTCTGATTCAAGTCTTAGTAACAAAACCAAATGATAAATCTTTGAGCCTTCCTTCTGAATCCAATTTTGAAAACAAAAAGTGTAAAATCACCCTTATAAAAAGAACTCATCTATAAAAGGATAGATTAGTGAATGAAGTACTCCCTGCAAAACTATCTTAACCTAATTTGCACCCTCATTTAAGATTATATAAATAAATGAACTCTTGATTCCCCTGGAACCTACTAAAGGATACGCTAAACAGCTTAGATATTTCGTTTCAAGTATATACTAACGCTTCAGCGGTATTTTGCTGCAATACAAATAGACCAGCAGATAGAAACACTCTCATAAAGAAATCGGCAAAATAGCAGTAAAATTGTGCTTCGTTTCGAATGGTGCAGGGAGAATTCCTGTACCATTCGAGCCTTTTTATATAACGGAGACTTTCTGTATAAAGAATAAGGGAAACAAACGAGCACACCGTCCACCTGGTGGTCCTTGGATGCTGCGGCCAATAGACATCAATACTTTAATACAGTTTTTCTGTATTCTGTGAAAATTGGTGGGCAAACTTTCACTATAAATAATAAATATTACGTACAACATGGATATTACGTACAACATGGATATCGCTTACAAAATAAAAGATAAGTTATTTTTACCTGCCCTGCTCTTGCTGTGTAAATATTATTTATGGCTAATAACAACACGAAAGGAGCCAATATATCGATACAAGTTAAAAAAGGGCGACGCTTCCGTTGTATAAAGTGCTTCCTCATTAATGCTGAAAAACTTCCCATGTTGAATAAATTCCTTTAATTATTTTAGATCTGTAAAATAGTGTAAAAAGTCTATTAAAAGTATAGTCACTTAATACACATCACTTATAAGTCAAATGAGAATGAGTTCTTTCTTTATTTTATCATCGAATGTCACATCAAATATGACAGTGAAGTCGATGAAGAAAAATGCTAGCTCATAGTTTTCAGGCAGGCAGTATTAGGTATATAAAAAAATTAAAACCTTAGTATTAAAAAGCTCGTATAATCATAAGAAATTATTTTAAAATATTTTTTTTTAATTCATCATAGATTATCTATAAATATTATGATAAAATTGTAAATTGCAGATATCTGTACATTTTATAGGTTTGTGACAAAATTATTGAGAGGGACAATATGGTTGAGCAATAGGGTTGAGCAATAGGGTTGAGCCACGTGGTCGCTGGTTCGATTCCGGGAATTCAAAATTATGGGTGCGCGAATAACGAAAGTTATTGTGGGTTGAACGAATAGGTGGACTGTGTGATGTGACCGGTTTATAACGCACCACACAGATGCGTTGTTCGTTAAAAACCAGTGGTACCTACATGTCGTAAATATCGAAAATACATCAGAAGGTTAATTGTTAAAAAGAATTTTAGTGGGTTTTTTTACAGAATTAAGTTGATAAATGAGCATACAGTCCACCTGATGGTAAGTGGATGCTGTGGCCCATAGATTGTTACATTTATCCTCGATTAAAAATCAAAATGCAGATGTGTTGTCACTCCTGAGGACTAAGATGAAATGCCTCGTTTCCAGTAAAAAAGGGTCTCCGGATCTCTACACTCACCATACGAAACACAGCATTAAGCTGCTATTTTACTCTGGTATTCTGTGAGAGCGTAGTATTCCCCGGTCGAACCGACCCATTCATACTACAACCGTAATATAGCTGCAGCGTGGCTCTACCACGTATAAATATAGTGTGAAAGTGGATGTTCAACTTGCTCTCCTGCTTAAGCAATTAATGATTATCAGCAATAAAATAGCGTACTGCATTATACATTATACATAGTACCCGGTTGACCGAGTTTTGCTCGGTATTTTTCCTTCGGTTTTTTTTTTAATTCGTGTGTTTTGGAAATTATATTTAGATACAAATTACATACTGATGAAATATGAATAATATTTTTTGATCTTAGCGACATAATAGAAAAAACTGAACTGGTTATTTGAATAAAAAATCATGAGTGCAATTAGTTTAATTTAAATTTCCGTGTTTTTAAAAAATACTAAAAAAAGGGGCTCGAAAAAATAGATTTTCTCAAAAGAGAAAGGAATTTGAAAAAAAATTAAAAAAAAGTTGGTCGGTCGGTCTGGGCTCGAACCGGGGTTTTACGATTCTGTGACCGCCCATTATACCAATTAAGCTATTTATAATCATTGACAATCTGTCAAAATTTATCTTCTTATTCTAACGATATTGTAGCAGTTTTTCATTGCCTAAAAACACAGACAAAAAGACATTTTCTGAAAATAAATCCTAACTAGATCGATTTATTAACCCCGAAACTCCCTGGACACTAAATTTTATGAAAATCGTTGGAGCCGTTTCCGAGATCCCGATTATATATATATATATATATATATATATATATATATATATATATATATATATATATATATATATATATATATACAAGAATTGCTCGTTTAATAGTATAGGATGTACCGTAATATAAAATATGTTCTCGTCAATATTACACAGTAGTGTAACTCAAGGGGCGTAATTACATGATAACAGCAAAGTATGCAAACCAGCAGCAACATTACACATCTTAGTGTAACACAATACAGCCTCTCAGCGACACCATCTTCTTTGCATGTACTAGAAGAATTACTACAATGGATAGAACCACGATACTGTCATCTCTTATTTCTAAGGAGTTAAGTTAATACTGCTTATTCTGTAAGGCAGAAAAGTTCTATTTGCTTCAGTCCAAAATGGCGGCCTTGACCATTTTTATTTTCTCACAATATAAATAAATTTTACAGTCGATATCATGGATTTCGAAATCGTAAAAAATAATAGTTCATATAATTATTGTATTTAAAAAAAAAGATAATTTTGTCAAATTTTACTTTCCATTTTACTACGAATTTTCTTTATTCGCTCTGTAACTTTTGGATACGGTCCTCATCTACAGTTAGGTTGATCTCTTATAATGACACAAAAATTGGTGATAAAAGTACCATGCGCTTCGCACCTTTGACGCCGATCCATGTAACTGATCTGAGTACGTTACATCTGACACATACGAGACGATTATACCGCCATCTATTTTTTTTATTTATATTTTATTCATTCAAATGTAAGTACATTATTTTTACTATTATCTCGCCAAACTGCAATGAGTTTGTCGGCGAGTACACGCTCTTAAAACTATATAATATCATTATGCACCATCACCTACCAAAACACAATTAATTACTACAAAAAAAATATAACCTTACCTTACTACAATTTCACAATATTTAGAAATTATTAAACTAAAAAATAAACAACAACAGGAATACAAAAATCAAATAAATCAAACATAAAAAACGATTAACAAAAGTATGCAACAATGTATGTGTTATAGCTCTGCTAATAATGTCCTTTTCAGAGAGGATTTTAATAAATTTTTGCTTAATTTATTTTTATTTTTATTTGGAGGCGTTTCTCTTAACCATTTTATTTGGTTATATATTCTGGGTACAATATATTTATTCAAGCGCTGTCCGAGCAAAGCTCGGTCAACCGGGTACTTAAAATTAATTGTAGCTTTCTTCCTGCTGACTTAATTTTTATAATTGATAGAATCAGGCGTTACTTTGCGGAAATCCATTATAATAAAAAATAAAAATATAAATTTCTTTGCAACTTTCCGCTAAACATATAAAATGATGTGTCTTACCTGGATTGAAGCGCACCTCCCGCCCTCCCTCAATTGCATACACTAACTCCGTCACCACTAGACCAAGCACCACTACTCTCAACACCACTATTCCAGGCAAGACACACCATCGACGATAATACGACACGTGTTTCGCCTCTACACGAGGCATCCTCAGGTAATATAGACTCTACTAAGTCTCTACTAAGTCTCTACTAAGTCTATATTACCTGAGGATGCCTCGTGTAGAGGCGAAACACGTGTCGTATTATCGTCGATGGTGTGTCTTGCCTGGAATAGTGGTGTTGAGAGTAGTGGTGCTTGGTCTAGTGGTGACGGAGTTAGTGTATGCAATTGAGGGAGGGCGGGAGGTGCGCTTCAATCCAGGTAAGACACATCATTTTATATGTTTAGCGGAAAGTTGCAAAGAAATTTATATTTTTATTTTTTATTAATTTTTATATAGAAGAGGGGGCAAACGAGCACGCGGCTCACCTGATGGTAAGTGACTACCGCCGCCCATGATCAACCGCAACACCAGGGGAATTGCAGGTGCGTTGCTGGCCCTTTAGAAAGGAAAATTGCAGCGTTAATTGAATGCAATAATAATTCCAGAAGCTGTTGGAAACTTTTCCTAGCCGATGCGTTAGATATGGCTTCGTGGTTATATCTCTACTTTATATTATCAGAAAAAAATATTTAAGCTTTACTAAATCAATGTTAGGGTAAATTTGTAATTTTACGTGGTATTTACCTCGTCTTTATATTTTTAAAGCTGTGCAGCGGCTTGATTCGGACAGTAATTTTACTCTTTTACAAAATACCAGTGTGGAACCTTAGAATATTTCTATGTTTTGTATGGTGAGTGTAGAGAAAAAGAAAAGAGGAACCTTTTTACTGGTATCGAGGCATTTAATCTTAGTTCTTAGAGTTGACAATAACTTTTGATTTTGATTTTTTATCGATGATAGATGTAGATGTTTATGGACCATTGCATCCACTTAACAATAGGTACACTATGTGCCCGCTTGTCACACTTTTGCCCAAAAAAAAAAGTTGTAACAAAACTTCGTGATTTTTCGATAATACCCGTACTTTATTCCAATCGCTCATAAATGCATTGCAAATGTAGCTTATAAAGTAATTTCTATACATATATATTATTAAAATTACTCATATTTATAACTTGACAGCTACTTAAGCATGGGACACTAAACATGGTGGAATTCAAGGTGTCAGTGGAGATTTAGTTGCACACGGTGGTTGAGGCTGGTACAATGAAACGACCGTGCCGCCTATAGTCCCAAAGTCAGACGGAGGGTTTGGTTGGAAGCCGATCTTAGGGGGTTTCACAACCAGCAATTTCGGTGCTGGTGGCTGTATTGGAGGTGGCTGTACCTGAAAGTTGTTCATAAAACGAATTATTAAAGTTTAAAAATATACAAAATAAGAAGTACTAATAAATCATACTTTAATTGGAACAGGCTTTGGTGGTTGAACCGGAGCAGGTTTAACAACAATCGGAGCAGGCCGAGGTGGGTACACAGGCTTAGGCCTGACTTCAATTGGTGCTGGGGTAGGCAGTTGAACTGGGTCTGGATTAAAGGATACTAAAATACTTAGACACTAACGGGATTACCGATCGTAATTTGAAGTTTAAAAAAAAGAAAATTGAAATAAAACGTCGAGATTCATAAAGTTTGCACACACTAGAGCAGCGAGATGGTCACTTGTCTACTCCGTAACTTCCTAGACAAATGATTGAGATATACATCACAATTTGCTAGTAGTGGTATTTTTGTTAAAGTTTTTAAACTGCAGAAAAAATACCTCACTTGAATAGTTGACTTGTGAACTGTGACATATTTTAATAAAATGTAAATAACAATAATTACCAGATAATTAAATGATGTTAGCCCACGCCATCTTGCGAACGTCTTTTTATAGAAGAAACGAGTACACAGTCCAACTGACGGTAAGTGGATGCTGTGACACATCAACATTTATCCTCGATTAATAGTCAAAGCGCAGATGCGTTTTCACCCCTGAGGACATAAGATGGAATGGCTCGATTCCAGTAAAATAGGGTCTTCGGATCTCTACACTCAACATACTAAACACATCAATATTAAGCTGCTATTTTACGCAGGTATTCTGTGAGAGTGTGGTCCTTCCCCGGTCGAGTCGACCCATTCGTGCTAAAACCATAATATAGCAGCAGCGTGGCTTTAACACGTAAAAAAAAGATTATATCTGTTCCGTCTGATTTATAAAGTAAAATTTTCAGTATTTATACATACAATGAAAGTATTTATGAGTTTTAATCTTAGCAAATTTTATCACAACTGGAGATTTTACAATCTATAATGTAACATTTTAATTTGCATAAGCTTTAAATTTTTCAAATATTCTAATTTTTTTCTTTGTATAAAATATCCCGAAATGGCTTATGAACAAAACATAAAACATTTTCGTATTAACCTAATCAATTCATCACATTTAAATAGCATTTCATGCAAAGTTTATACTTCGATTCAATATCGTTATACACACGATAACACATTCCTTGAAAATAACAACGATCGTATTAAATTTAGTTTCGTAATTATGAAAATTGTTTTCCTCTTTTCTCTTGATAAATTTCTTCTGTATCACGGAGGAACTTTCGCATACATAATTGCACAAGGAAAAACATCTGGGCCCGAGGCAATTATTTGTGGTAAATAATATTGGTAATTACAGTCTATATACGTCCCACTGCTGGGCACGGGCCTCCTCTCATTTCTGAGAGGGTTTTAGAGCACGGAAATATCCACGGCGCTACCCAAAGCGTGTTGGCGAACTTCACATGTCTTCGATATATTTATTTTTCTTCTTTGTCAGACACGCAAATTTTCTCACGATGTTTTCATTCAAATCAGCACCTAAAGTTGCAATTAACAAGCCAGTGCCAGCGAGGATCGAACCCGGATTGCTAGTGTACTGTAAAATTTACAGCGTACGCTTCGCTTTTGAGCTACTACGGTTCTTAATTAAGTTTTGTTTAGCGAATTATAAAACAAAGTCTGACCTTGTCCAGTGTTAGGTTACGGATGATGGAGCATCAAACGAATATCAACATTTTTATCAAAGAACGTCTATAAAAAGACAGTAAGAAACGGTAAAGTAACAGTCGGTGGGCATGGGGTTCTCGACGCTCTTTATATTTGGTAAGCAATGCAATCCAATTGTTTTAATAAACAATTAATTATAGTTATGTGGTAGGACGCTTTTAACGTCTAGAAGTCCGTCTGGACAGACACCATCCCGTCACCTACTTCTGCGGCCAAGCAGCAATGTCTTACTGATCATAAATTGCTGCTTGGCTGCAACTTGACCCCTTCAGTTCAAAATTATATACCATTATTGAAAAAAATATCATTTTGATCTCTGGAAGGATAATTTTGACGAAAGAGCAAAAAAAGGGTCAAGGGAGCACACAGTCCATTTGATGGCAAATGGTTGCTGTGGCCCATAGACATCTCCATCTATCCTCGACTACGAATCAAAATGCAGATGTGTTGTCACCCGTGAGTCCTCCTTTCCACTAAAAGTGTCTCTAGTTCTCTACACTCACCAAACGAAACACAGCAGCATTAAGCTGCTATTCTACGCTGGTATTCTGTGAGAGCGTGGTTCTACCCGGTCGAGCCGACTCATTCGTACTACACTATACTACTAGTATAGCTGCAGAATGGCACTACAAAGTTAAAAATTGATAATTGATACTCTAACCCCACCTGTGTATAATAATAAAAATTCAATTACAAAGAAGTGAAACAACACACAACATTGTCATAGTTTTGTAACTTATTGTATTGTCATCGGTTCGTAATATATGTGTATATATTAGCATGAGTTAAAACATCAGTTCATAAAAGTCAAGATCAGATAAAGATCTACAAAACCATAACCTTATGAAATATATTTGGATATTACTTCGATATTTTGTGTCAAAAGAAAGCTAACAACTTTCTAATGTATTGAATTTCAGCTCTCCTCGGTTATGCATCAGCGGCACCGTGGCGATGCTACCGCACCGCCAGCGGGGCCACCGTATGCATTGGAAAGCAAGGAGAGCCCTGCATCGCTCCACCATCAATATGTATTCCGCGGCTAGTCCCACCTTGCGTCAAACCTGCACTTGTGTACACACCAGCATGTATACCACCCTGCCCACCGTGCCCCGAACCTTGTCCACCTTGCCCCGAACCTTGTTCTCCATGTCCTGAACCTTGTCCACCGTGCCCTGAACCCTGTCCACCATGCCCTGAACCTTGTTTCGAACCAAGCCCACCGTGTTATACTCCGTCACCTTGCTAATAACAATCCGCTGCACGGTGACGGCATCATTCATTTCGCCATGTTACTTATTTAATTTTAGATTATTGAAATAAAAACAATAATAAACAACATCGCAGTTTATAAATTGCTTCCCAAAAATTTATTCTCCTTCACATGTTATTGTTTATCAAAAAGTATTTAAAATTTTGATGTATTAATTTTTATATGATATTGGCTTAGTAAAAATTAAATCATTGTTTTTGTACTACCTTGGCGTGTTTTATTGGTTTGGAGTTTTTTATTGTTTTATTGGTTGGGAGGGGTAGGCAGAGACTACAGACTTCATTTGACACGATCCTCACACACCTCTCTCGCCTTCTCAACGTTCATATACCTACTGCCTCGTTTGTCTATTAGTTGTATTAGTGCGACTGCTGACCATGTGGTACTGGGTTCGAATCCCGGGTCAGGCCAAAAAATCAATTATTGAGTTTTTCCGTCAAGAAATTCTCAGTAGCTACCCGAAGTCAGGAAGTTGGCGGTGTCTCACCCCCGTGCCCCGTAAAGCACATAAAACCGTTGGTCCTAAGCCTGATCTCTCTCCGGTCGTGTCGGTTTACCGTCCCACCGGATTATGAGAGTGAGGGAATAGAGAGTGCACCTGTGCTTGCACACACACACTTGTGAACTATAATTATCCTGTCCTGCGCCGATGGCTAGTCTCCGTTGAGGCAGGCCCCCGTCATCGAAATTAGGTCTGGAGGACATTATTATTATACCTACGCATATATGCTCGTCGGATATGGGTACTCTTAATTTCGCCCACTTTCAATATATCGCCAATTTGGTCGATAAACTTTCACCTACGTCCTACGTCCCTTCCCAACTCTGCCATTCACTTCTGCACCATTTGTCACTCTTTCCTTTTTTTTTACAATATAGGGTGACAAACGAGCTCACAGTCCACCTGATGGTAAGTGGTTGCTGTGGCCAATAGACATCTACATCTATACTTCAACGATTCAAAATGCAGATGCGTTGTCACCCCTGAGGACTAAGATGGAATGCTTCGTTTCCAGTAAAAAGGGTCTCCGATTCTCTACATTCACTATACGAAACACAGCAGCATTAAGCTACTGTTTTACGCTGGTATTCTGTGAGACGTGGTCCTTCCCCGGTCGAGCCGACCCATTCGTGCTACAACTATACTACTAATATAACTGCAGCATGGCTCTACCACGTATAAAACATCCCTCATTCATTGTTTTTACATTACCAAATCACCGAAACATTCCTTTCTTAATCCTGGTCATAGCATCATCTTGCAAACCACACTCTTCTTTCATCACACGATTTCTCACGATGTCACTCAGATACATCCCTAACATACTTTTTAATTACATTTAAAAAAGTTACCTCCATACAATGGTTTTCTTCTGTATCGTTGTGCAGCTTTGGTACAAGAGCTGTATACGGACCAACATCCAAACATAGAGCAATTATTTACATATAAATAATATCAATTTTTACGGATTTGATCGCGTATATTAACTTTTTTATGTACCCGACGTTTCGAGCACCTTACAGCATCCATGGTACGCGATAAAATACCTAAAAATTAGTATTAATTAAATAGATAGAAAATTCTTTATTGCACTCAAACAAAACAATTTGGTACAAAGGCGAACTTAATGCCGAAAAGGCATTCTCTGCCAGCTAACCTTTTGTAGTGTGGTGAGAGCTATATAGAAAGAAAACCTAACTTATTTATTCATACTATTCAAAACGCATTATATAATATTATGTATATGTTAGTTTATACATATATACACTTATACACATACATACATATATATACATATATATATGCATACATATATATTTAAATAAAATATATACTAAACCAATAAAGCATACAATATAGTATACGAAATTATAATAAACATAATCAATAAAATTAATCAAGTAATTTTAAATAACATGCCTCAAGCTTACGTTTAAATGTATTTATTGAAGAAGCATCTTTTAAATCTCGTGGAAGGTTATTCCAAAGTGTAATTGATGATACCGCGAAGGAATCCGAATAGTATGCAGATTTATGCATCGGGATAGTTAGAGTTTTGTTGGTCATCGAACGGGATAAGCTTAAATATGAAAAATTAAATGTGTAGTGTTCGCGTAAATATAAGAAATAATTATTTGTATGCTATATCATAAACACTTATTCACGCAGCGAGGTAGCCCAAAACTTAAGCATCGTGCTACTGAACCGTGAAATTTATATTATAGATTTAAGTATATACACATACGTAAGAGGAAGCTCAAGATTGCTCAGCGAGATAGGAAGAGGGCTATGCTAGAAGTTACTCTGTGTTAAAGACTTAGAAATAAGGGTATTCGCATTAGAACTAGAGTAACCGACATAGCGCAACGGATCAGTTAGCTGAAGTGGCAATGGCTTGCCAATATAGCTCGAAGAACAGCAAATCAAATAGAAGGTTATCCTATCGATTAGGATAACCTTCTATTTGATTTGTTCTGCCTGTAAAAGTGAAAAAGTGAAAACACTTTCATCAAGTGTAAAAGTGAAAACACTTTTGTCAAGCGTTTCTTCTCAATTGGAGATGTAATGACAGACATTTTTATTAATAATTCACGTTATGAAAATGTTCGACTAGAAATGTATAGCATATTTCATTACAAGTGCGGAAAGCCTGTCATTGCAAAGAGTTCCGACAAATGTCTACCTGAGCCGAGGCGCAGCCGAAGGTGAGGGTTGACAGTCGGAACAAGTTGCAATGACGGTTCCAAACGAGTACTGAACAACTATTTTTAATACAGTTTCGAAAAAATGAAGCAATTTAATAAAATAATAAAAATACAATAAACTCAACTAACTTGGGTACTCATTTATATCCACTTTGTTCCATAATTTCAGCATAATTTTTATCATCGAAAACCTCGACCATAACGTAGAAGGTTTTAATTTTGCTGAGAGTTCGGAGAAGTATGCCAACGTAACATTTTCTGAAAAACTATTTGCTTTTTTTGCTTCTTTCCAAGCAATAAATTCGTCGTATGTCGGTATGTAGCGACTTTCCGAACCATTTTGTGCAATTATACTGAGTTCTGGTGGTGTTAATTCAAATAAGATATCGTCGAAATTACTCATTTTGCGCAACAAACAACTAAACTCGCAAAGAACATTTTTGGAAAATGGCGCCAACCGTAAAAGAGTATAAACGGAGATTTTTTTTGTTTTCTTCACCCATTCTGGGTAGGCAAAGGGAACTATGCCCATACAGCCTAGCCATCAGTGGATTTTTTTTATTGATATGAAATGAAAATGAAATTTAATGAGATGAAATGAAATGAAACCTTACCTAACTCATTGAATCAAATCATTAAATCTGATTTGAAACAAATAAATAGCTTCCTTTTTTTTAAATATTTGCATGAATCATAAAAACTTCTATGAATTTTTTTTAGTAAAAACTTCGTGGTTGGTCTTTTCTTTTTATTAGACATTATTTTGACAGTTGGGAAAGAGAACGCACGAGTTCGGAAAAGGTGAAGAAAAAGCTCGAGTATGTAACAGCCCACATCCCGAACGCTATACGTCCCTGCAATACGCCACTTTTTGAGTAACTGTATTGAAAAATAGATTTTCACTATAACAACGTCAGGTAATTACCTTTTTTTGATATAAGGTATTATCAAAATAAAACATTTACAACTTTACTCTTTACTCTTTATTTTTATTATACAATTGACTGAAAACGATAAAAACCGATTCCGTATTTTGGTTATTTTGTATTTCTGTTATACCACGTGGGGAAAACATAGTCGATTTGTTTTATAGAATGAGGATAACAAACGACCACAAAGTGCATCTGATGGTAAGTCGATTCTTTGGCCCATAGACATTTACATTTTTCTTCAACGTATTTAGGAACTAAAATTCAGATTCTAAGATGGAATACCTCGTTTGCAGTTAGTAGGACCTCCGTAATAATTCGTTAAACTACGCTGTAGAGTCTTGCTGCGTCGTAGTATCTTACGACAAAAGGTGTTTCTGTAATTTTTAAAGTAAGAGTAAAGTTATTAAAGTAAATTCTTAATTTATGGGAATATAATTAAAGGAAACGCTTAATTTATGTAATTTAAAATAATATCACACAGTCATATTTTGAACTTCCTGGAGCTAATATTGGATGCATTAAGGCGGAGTAAACAATTTTTATACGTGGTAGAGCCACGCTGCAGCTAAATTATGGTTCCTAGAAATTGTTGTAATGTCCTCTAAGAATTGTACTAAATTCTCCATTACATTCTTAATTATTACATAATATAGAGGCAGGGTTATTATTACATTTATCAAAAATTATCACTGTCATGTCACTTCATAAAATCAGTTATTAAAGTCAGGCATTCGGGAAAAGAATAAATAAATCTATATTTAGTGATGAAAACTTTTAATAAACACATACACACAAAAACTAACTGTATTTTATAATAAATTATAAATAACATTAATTTAAAACTTAACATAAGCTAGCATTTACAAACAGTTTTTCACAATTAAAATCTTGTACGAGTATTCTTATATAATGCAATGTTAAAATAATAAGAAACATTAAAAATAAAAAAATTTTAACTTTTGAAATTTTCCGTGGGCGAAGTAAATTAGTAAGAGATTTTTTGATAGAGGTGTATTACAAATTATGCCTTCAAAAATAAGGTGACTTGAGATATAAATGAGGTGGTAAAAACGCATTGGTCATTTTTACAACATCTTGTGTGATAAGATTGTGATTATATATATATATATATATATATATATATATATATATATATATATATTCTGGGCACAATTTGTAAGTATGCACGCAAAAATTTATTTTAAGACGCAGGTATCTTAAGGGCACGGGCTAGAACAGTATGGACATGAACATGGACCTGGACACGGCACAGAGTAAGGTTCAGATATACTTGGATACTGTATGCAAGGTTCGGGTACACCTGGATACCGTATGCCAGGTTCGCCTTTGAAAAGAGCTGACGTAGGAATGCATATTGTTGGCGGTTGGACCGTCAACGGTGTAGGTTGTCGGATGAAAATTGGAGGTGGATTTATTGGAGCAGGCCGTGGCTGCGTTACAGTGATTGGTGGTGGTTGAATTGGTGCTGGTTTCGGTGGTCTTACAACAACAGGTTTCGGTTGAATTGGACCAGGCCGAGGTAGATTTACGCGGATAGGAGGAGGTGTTATAGGGGGTAAAGGTGCAGGTCTTACAACTATACGCGGGGGCACTATCGGTGGTTGTTGTGGGGGTTGCACAGTAATAGCGGCAGGTGTGATCGGACGAAGTGGAGCTGGTCTAACTAAAATGGGAGGTGACTGAATGAGTACTGGACGTGATTGTGTAATATAAAATAGTCCACCTGGTACTTGTACAACTTGGAAACCGGCTGAGCGTAATCTTTCAGGAAAGTTTGATTTCGATATCACGACTCCAATCGGTCCATTGCCACCAGGAGCTGCAAAATATTTATTTATTAATCCAACTCTTGAAGAACAGTTATACACTATGACTTTGATACTTACTTGGTGTTGGCAAAGTACGGTCAAGTTGCGACGGCCGTGTTAAGGGCCCGGGTGGTTTTTCTAGATGAGGTGGGATGCATGGTTCACGGTATGGTGGAATACAAGGTTCTAGGCTAGGTTCTGGATTGTAGCATGGGTCAGAACCAAATGGTAAGTACGATCCCAGATTTTGAGCAAGATTGGGTGGTAATGTTAAAGGACTTCGCAAAAAGCCTCCCAACTGCCACGGTGATGGTGCCGCAGCCGTTGATGCTACTAATACTGTAAATTAAAGAAACCGATTTTTGGATATAACAAGTGGTGAAGTTAAAAATTTTGTACAATTAACTTCAATATAAATAACATCAAAACATCATCCATGTAGTCGATGTCAATTAAATACGCATTATTAAGAATAACTTAAAACTACTGGTCAGATCTTGATCAAATTTATATGATACCACACGAAAAGCACCAGCTTTCAAATAAAACTTTCAAAAAATCATCCAAATCGGTTAAACTTGAAAAAAGTTCTGAGGTAACATATTAAAAATAAAGTCGAATTATGCACCTCCTCTTTTTTTGTAATCGTTTAAAAAAGACAGCTAACTTAGTATTTAATGAAGATCAAATTAATATACCAGTAGTTTTAAGTGTTTAATTATTTTAAAACGCACCTAAAATGCCGAGTGCCGTCTGTCGCCCCATCGCTTCAGCGGAAATTGTCTGAATACTCAGGTCTTCTACATTTTTATAGCAAAATCTTATCACATGGTAATTGTTATGTAAGTCATGCATCATGCAGCTGTGATAATTTTTTTTGATTCGCACCGGATTTGTTGACGTTTAAATATTAAATATTTTAAATGAATGACGCGAAGTGCAAATTTTATAACGAAAACAAATACCTTACGACTTGTTTTGCAAAATCAAAAATGTTATTTATTAGATAAACGTGTTAAAATTAGATGTTCGAAAATGTTGAGCCTGGGCCAGGTCCTCGTACACTACAATCAAAAATGGGGAAAGACATTTTAAACTGTTCTCAACAGTTCAATTATTTTATAATGGCATGGTTTGCTGGTAAAGCACAGGAAATTACACTTGAAATTGCAGCGTACAACAAAAACCCATCATGGCGGTAAGCTGTCATTTTTGTTGATTAGTGACGTTTGACATGTTTATTTCACGTATTTTTGACACTGCTATGACAACTGACAGTTCCCTTTCTATGATCATTGTCCCTTTATGGTTTACTGTCATTGTTTATAAGCACCATGGAGGTTAGAGAGAATGAGAACGATTGCCATAGAAAATAGTGTCCCGGAAATATGGACAAAATAAGTGAGGTGCTGCGATCGCTAAGTTAACTCAATAAAAGTAATTTTCAGTCTTTTTTTCCCGATCAGATGCTAAACCACTAACACATCCACGCACAATACAATATTTCACCAATTTTTTAATGTTTCTTTTTGTAAAAAAATTAAAAAAATTACGGAGCACGATTATTTTCTCACCAATGACGCGAAGAATATTTGTACATTAACCAACTAACTTCATCGACTTGTACTTACAAACAGATAATATTAATAAAGCTGGTACTAATAAAGACGGTAGTTCAGGGACAAGCGCGCTATGCTTTAGCACGTAGCGATCGTTCTCCTTCTCTCTAACCTTCGTGATAAGCACAGAGTAACTAAATCTGTGAGACGCCATGTTGAAAGTCGTTAAAAATAATTGATAAACATCAATTGTTTACCACAACAGAAATATTATTCTGTCATAAGTCACGATGACAGGCTTAGAATGTGGGATACATGCCCGAATACTCAAACGTCCCTCAAATATTTAACGGCTTCTCAAACATGTGAGCAGCTCCTAAACTCTATATTCGTATTCTCATAATTAAATTTTAAGCATCTCTTAAATTTAAGTGTGACTCAAATTGAGTTGTGCTTAAACCCTAATCAACTAAAAATTGGTATACTGAAACATCACTCAACGCGTTTTAGCTGTCAAATCAAACATCAAATTGATTTAAGTACTCGTTATTATTAAGGTGATAGCGAGGACTCTCAAATCTATTAAAAGTGTTTTTTATGTGCTTAATATGTCTGTTTCGTCGCTATCTTCTCTTTCAGACAACGAAACGCCTTCAGGAAGTCGAAGAAATGATATCAAGTTTGACGCTTTCAATAAATATGACGACAAAGAATTTCGTGCGCGGTTCCGCGTATCAAAAGGAACTGTGTTACATTTGGATTCTGTATTCGGTAGCAAGATAAAACCTTTGACAAAAAGAAATAGATCTTTGCAGTCCGTGGATCAAATATTGATAACACTTCGGTATTACGCTACAGGCAGTTATCAACGAGTTATAGGGGACATATTCCATATTGAGCAACCGTCTGTGCATCGAATCATGCATAGGGTTACAGGACACATAGCAAGTATGAGATCTCGTTATATAAGTATGCCATCTGCTGAGGAACGTTTAGAAGTAGCAAATGACTTTTATGTGATTGCTGGATTTCCAAGAGTGATGGGTGCTATTGACTGTACGCACATTAAAATTAATTCTCCAGGTACCTATTCTTATCATGAGCTATATTTTTACGTGTACATTGTCATATCATTAAAAAATTATAGTCACTCATTGTTATTAAATGTCTTTACAGGGGGAGTTCAATCTGAAAGTTTCCGAAATAGAAAAAGTTACTTCTCCTTGAATGTGCAAGTAGTATGTGCTGCAAAATTGCGCATAAGAAATATCATTGCAAGATGGCCAGGCTCTGTACATGATAGTACAATTTTTAATGACTCACCATTATGTGCCCAACTAGAGCGAGGAGATTTTACCCCTATGGTACTTCTGGGCGATAGTGGTTATCCATGTCGCCTCTGTCTGTTAACCCCAATTTTAAATGCAAGGACAGAAGCTGAAGAAGCATATAACCGTTCACATATCAGAACCAGAAATCCAATAGAAAGGCTATTTGGTGTTCTTAAAAGAAGATTTCCCTGTTTCCACAATGGGTTAGGACTGAAAACTACCAACATTCCACCTATTATTGTGGCATGTGCAGTACTCCACAATATTGCTATTTCAAGGCAGGATGATGTAATTGGGGACGAAATTCTTGTAGCTATCTTAGAGCAAGAAGTTATGGTACAACCCAGCGTTGAAAGAAATCAAAACTTTAAAGTGAGGACGTCATTAATAAATACATATTTTTCTGGTTAATTTTCATTTTATTTTAATATCAATCTTTTACAAAATAACAAATAAAAACACTAATCAGTCAAAAGTTTGCAGTATCACAGTGTAGATTCACTGAAATATGGTAACTTATTAATTTGTATATGGTTAGTAGGTAAACAGTAATTAAAAAGCTTTTTATGTCCACTGCTGAACTTTTTCATGCCTCCTTCATGGGGACTTGTCTTGTCTGTCTTATCACGATGCTCGGCAAGCAAGTTACTGATAAATGATCATTAATAATAAAAACATTTAGAAACAGCATGGAAGTGATCAGTCACTCTCAGGGGCTATTTAAAATTACATAATCTTTATAAATATAATTCTTCTGTATGTGTGTTTATCACTGAACTCCTCCAAAATGAGTCCCTGGATGGTTTAAATTCACAATTGGATTTGGTAGGTGGCACTGTTGTCAAAATCCATAAATCACCCATTATAAACAAATAAATCTTAAATTATACACTTTTGTTTATAAATTATTTAACAAATTAATTATATAATGTCAAATTCTTAAATCTAAATGTAACAATAAAAAATAATATATTCATAAACTACTAATTTATTATATATTTATTTTCTAATTTGGCATTCCTTAATTTTGCTTTAAAATATTGCTGTTTATTGGTTTCATGTGAACTCCGTTTTGTTTTCTGTTGTTCTGAAAAATGTTTATCTAAGGTTAATTTAACACCTTTATTAATAACATTTGTTAATAAAAAAATAACACATACAAAAACAAAAAATATAATAATATAATCTTTACCCATATTAGCACTGTCATCCTGGTTTACATCATTCACAGTTAAAACTGTTTTCATGTCCTCAGAAATCAATTCTGTGTCACCTGATAAATAAACAATAATTAATCTTATTTCTTATTAAAGATCTAAATTATATAGATTAAACAAACTAACCAAAATAAAATGCAGCATCATCAAACGGATTTTGCAGTACAGTAGGGGAGCAACCATTGCTAAAATCTGAGCATCTTGCGGAGTCAGAATTGATTTATAGGACCCTCCACAAGTAGAAGTTATTTCTTTCTATACAAAAAACAAAATTAGTTAATAGGTACTTGATCAATTATTTTCCAAATATATGGACATATCTACGTTATCTATTGATGCCTTTTTGGGCCTCTTTTGTTCTTTCACCGTACTGTAGTCGCTAAAATCAAAAGGATTATTAAATAATAGGTATGACTATTATAAATCGTGACTTCTTAATATGATCTCCAAGATAAATTAAAGATTACATTTTCTTTGGCAACATTCTTTTTAGATCATTGTTTAAGGTTTTCACTCAGACGAAATAAAAACTCAAGACAGAGCCCCGTCGAACAACGCACTGAGGCAGGTAAAACTACGCCTCGCCTTGTACATACACAGTTTCACGCACACAAATATAACGAAACTACGCCTTAGCTTCTCATTCGAGCTATTCCAGCGCGCGGAGTGTCACGTTATAATAATTCGCAGTTTTTAAAGAAAAAAAATGCCGAATTGTGTTGTGAAAGGGTGTAAAAACCTATCTTCCAGAAATAAAAAACAGGATGGAATCAGATTTCATACGTAAGTATACATAAAAATCCAAATTTTTAATTAATCATTTTTATTATTTATTCTGACAGCCTGGAACATAAAACGTCGACAAGTGTTGCCACTAGTGAGCATCACAGTAGTCCCCATTTATTCGGTAATTTATAAATGTGACGCGAAACTTAATGTAATTCTATTTAATGTATTTCTATTTTACTTATAATATTTATAAAATTACTGTAAGTGTGAATACGCATTATTTTTTTTTGTTTTTCCATTTTTTATCATCACTTCAAAAATCTATATTTTTAAGGTTCCCCATCCAAAATATATACATTATCGGATGTATATCAGGAAGTACAGCGCATTACTTGTCAAGGGTCATAAAGTGTCAAACGTGTCTAGCTCGCTTACAGTCGGATGAGATATTTGACGTCCATAAACTGATATCTTTAAAAGATAAAGGTGTCTTAATCTTTCTGTCGAAAGACCTTTTTGAAATTTGCGTAATTTGTGAAACTGTTGTATGTAAATTATGTAATGAAAGCATAGTGATAGTTACTGAAAATCAACACAAATCAGTTGTTATTAATATTTTAAAACAATTTATTGATACTGACAACGTTTTCCCTAAATTGGAGACTGAGTACAGTTATGCTAGTCAGGAGCATAAAATAAGCTTAATAAGATCCATAATTGAAAAATATTTATCGATTCGTTTCCACCATATTTCTAAATTGGAAACAATTTCCAAAACGGTTGACAGTAAACGGCAATATTTCAAAAAATTGACTCAACAAAAAGGTTATTAAAATAAAAACAATGTTTTTTTCATATTACTATTGTTTTATTTTTCCCCTCCTTAGTCGAAATATAGATAATCACATACATAATAAATTATTTATTATGATGGATTTCCGCAAAGTAACGCCTGATTATATCAATAATACTTACATACCACTTCTTAAAGTGAGGTATACATTTGAAAAAATTGCCAACTTATCTTTTTACTTATTCATTCATCCTGATAGTACTTAGACAATAATATATTAGGGTAATAAATTTTTACTGCACGGCAACACTCGCTTAGTGCACACATGTTTACCAAACCGACCTCACTTCTTTGTTGACAGCGCTCTGTCTTGAGTTTTTATTTCGTCTGAGGGTTTTCATACAAGTGTCGTAATTGTTAACAGCAACAGCGTTAAACTCATTGCACACGCAATCCCAAGCCTGCCGTTTCTTCAAAATAATTTGCAGAAACGGCATTTGCGCATTCGTCTTTTTATTTTCTATTATATGTTGATATCTGAAATATATAACACACGTTGAAATATAAACAACTCCTATAATATTTTACTCACAATGTCATAAAGGAAGTTCTATTTAATGTAGTTTGTTTCAATTGACTTAAGTATTTACTTACTTTTTTATCAATTCCAATAAAGTGTCTTTCTCAGACACTGTGTAATTGCATCCGCGTCTCTTCTTATTATCCATTGAAACGATAATTTGTAGTTAAATATGAATAATAAAATTACAATGATAATTTGTAGTTTACAAATGAACGAAACTGACACTGACAGCACGGCACAGGTCAGTAAAAGATTCTCGTTTCGTTCTAGGACGATAGACGGAGCGATTTTCACATAATTTTATACTTTGAAATGTACTTTTCATCCACAATATTTGTAAAAAATCACATAAATCACGTTTAAAATTAAAGTATTGTTAGGAGATTATTGTTGAATATAATTTTAAAGCAAATCGAATATAAAATTATTTAAATATTTTCAGATGATGTTGCATAAAACGTATTTAAATTCAAATATCGTAAAATTGTCAAGAACAAAGTTTTTTTATTAATGTTACCATGTCGTAAACATTTGAGGGCTACTCAGCTAATCAAACTCACAAATCACTTGAGTGATGTTTCTGTATTTCAGTTAAATTTGAGAGATGCTCAAATTTAGGGGACCTTTAACAAAGTGACAGATTTAAGTTGCGTTTCAGTATTCGGGCGTTAGACACATAATATGTCCTCAAACTGGAATATACCACAGATCTGTATTAAACCCTCTTGCTTGCAACCGTCTTGCTTGAAATGGTAAAATGTCAAACGATCAGTAAGTGGACGCACGTGGTTTTTAATAGAATGATGTGTGGTTTTTAAGAATATTCATCATCATCATCATTACAGCCCTTCACAAGTCCACTGCTGAACATAGGCCTTCCCCAAGTAACGCCACAAAGCACGGTCCTGAGCCACCTGCATCCATCGACTTCCTGCATGTCTTACCAGGTCGTCACTCCATCTAGTGGGGGGTCGCCCTACACTACGCCTGCCGGTACGAGGCTGCCACTCGAGAAACTTTCTTCCCATCGGTTATCGGTTCTTCGAGCTATATGGCCGGCCCATTGCCACTTCAGGTTACTAATCCACTGAGCTATGTCGGTCACTCTGGTTTTACTGCGGATATCCTCATTTCTGAGTCTATCACGCAGAGAAACTCCGAGCATAGCCCTCTCCATAGCTCGATGAGCAACCTTGAGCGTCCTCATACGGGCAGCAGTGAGGAACCACGTCTCAGATCCGTAAGTCATCACTGGCAACACGCACTGGTTATACACTTTAGTTTTCAGAGAATGAGGTGTACCTGACGAGAAGATGTGTCGTAATTTCCCGAACGCTGCCCAGCCGAGTTGAATCCGTCGATTGACCTCTCGGTCGAAGTTGGACTTACCTAGTCGGACTATTTGTCCCAGGTAAACGTACTCGTCAACAACTTCGAGCATAGTGCTCCCAACAACTACCGGCATATGTCTGACATGGACATTAAACATGATCTTTGTTTTGTCCATGTTCATCTTAAGACCTATCCATTGGGAGACACCATTGAGGTCATTGAGCATAGTGCTAAGGTCCTCTAGCGATTCTGCCATAAGGACTATATCGTCGGCAAATCGAAGGTTTTTTTTTATAGAAGAAGGCGCAAACGAGCATGCGGCTCACCTGATGTTAAGTGACTACCGCCGCCCATGATCAACCGCAACACCAGGAGAATTGCGGGTGCGTTGCCGGCCCTTTAGGTGAGTGATGTACTCGCCATTGATGTTAATACCGTATCCTTTCCAGTCCGGTAGCTTGAAAACGTCTTCCAACGCAGCGGTGAAGAGTTTCGGGGATATAACATCACCCTGTCTTACACCTCTCTGCAGTTGAATAGGTTTCGAACTCTGGTTCTGTACCCGGATAGCCATCGTAACAATACTGTACAAACACTTCAGCACTTCGATATACCGACAGTCAACTTGGCGCCGCTGAAAGGACTGTAGCACCGCCCAAATTTCGACGGAATCAAAAGCTTTCTCATAGTCCACATATGCCAGGCAAAGTGGCAGATTGTACTCTTCCGTCTGTACAACCTGCCGCAGGGTATGTATATGGTCTATGGTACTGAAGCCTTTTCGGAAACCGGCTTGTTCGGGAGGCTGGAAGTCGTCGAGTCTGCGTGCGAGACGATTCGTAACGACTCTCAAAAAAAAACGTAGACGCGGCTCAGAGGGGAAATCGGTCTGTAGTTCTTCAAGAGCGCGTTGTCGCCTTTCTTAAAGAACAAGACCACCGCGCTTCTGCTCCACGCCTCCGGAGTAGTGCCACCATGGAGGACAGAATTGAAGAGCTTCTAAAGGATTTCAAGTACCGGTGTTCCACCCGCTTTCAGAAGCTCCGCTGTAATTCCATCCTCGCCCGGTGCCTTGCCGTTTTTAAGGTGGTGGAGAGCCATTCTAATCTCGCTCAGACTGACGTCCGGGATATCATCGGAATAGTGTCGGATAAGACTTGCTCTTGAATCGTTACTCACATTGAAATAATACTAGTTTTACGGAATTTATCGCGTATATTCAACTTTTTAAATACGCGACGTTTCGAGAGCTTTACAGCACCCATGGTCACGGGAAGGACTGAGATGTTCAACGTCCAGATGTCATAGTTAACCGCGGTTACCATAGATTAAAATTTACTTTTTGTTCCGATCTACACAGTATGAACTTATGGTATCATGAAGTCTTGCAGTTGTATGCTTGGGTTGTGATTTAATTTTATTTATTATAGGATCCCAAGCAGATGGTAGACGAATTTATAGCGTTAAAGAACCTACGCAGTAAACCAGAACTTACGATTCTCGGCGCAGATAAGCGAAACGCCACGGTAGTCATGGATACGTCAGATTATAATTCTAAAATACAAGAACTTTTGTCGAATGTAAGTACTTATAAAAAGGTTAAAAACGACCCAAAAAATAGCACACTAAAATCAACTAGTGACCTCATAAAGAAACACTCCGAAAAATTAAATCAGGACGTAAAATGGATAATACCTACGTGCGCCAAATCACCAAAGTTGTATGGGTTACCAAAAATACACAAGCCAAATGCTCCATTACGCCCCATAGTGAGCCAAATCGATTCACCAACTTACAGATTGGCTCAACACTTAACGAAAATACTCTCACCGCTCAGGGGCATACAATAGCACACATAAAGGATTCCTAACATTTTGTAATCGAGATTAAACACCTACGTCTGGCAGACAATGAAACTATGGTCAGTTTTGATGTGCAGTCGTTGTTTACATGCTTACCTGTTGAAGACTGCATCTCAGTTGTAACTAGAAGGCTGGAAGAAAACAACATGCCCGTAGAATATGCAGTATTACTCAGACACTGCCTTACATCTGGCTACCTATTGTGGAAGGAGGAGTTCTACAAGCAAGTAGATGGTGTGGCGATGGGCTCACCTGTATCTCCCATTGTCGCCGACATATTCATGGAAGACTTTGAGGAGAAAGCCCTGCTTACTTCTCCCATAAATCCAAGATTCTACAAGCGGTACGTAGATGACAGTTTCACAATTCTACCTTTAGATAAAGTAACTGCATTTTTAGACCATCTTAACTCTATAAATTCTAAAATTCAGTTCACAATGGAGTTAGAGGCAAACAATTCCTTAGCTTTTCTAGATGTGTTAGTAATTCGGAATCCTGATAACACCTTCAGCCATACTGTGTATAGAAAAAAGACCCATACAGATAGATATTTAAACGGTGATTCTCAGCACCATCCTTCACAGTTAGCTACCGTGGGTAAATCTTTGTTTCAGAGAGCACGACGGATCTGTGACAGTAAACACCTGGCTGCCGAACTCCAACACGTCAAGCAAGTTTTGCATGACAACAAGCTTCGGGTCCCGCGCCTACGTCACAGAGAACGAGTGAAGCCGGCCACAGTCGAACGTGTACCTACTGTACTGCCATATGTTAGAGGAGTCACTGACAAGATTGGCTACATCTTGAAGCGCGCTTCCATCAAAACATACTTCAAGCCGCCGAAGAAGATTGGTCAGTATTTACCATCAGTCAAGTGTAACGTCCCTCTGCAAGATGCAGGAGTGTATAAGCTTGATTGTGAATGTGGTCTCTCCTACATAGGACAAACTAAAAGATCAATTAAAACCCGCGTCAAAGAACATAGAGCTGATGTGAAGAATCGACGCTCCGGGAAGTCTGTAGTCAGTGAACATGTACAGGATCGCCCCCGTCACTACATCAGATTTGTTAGACCACAAATCCTCGCGAAAGAACACCGATTCCTTCCAAGGATGATTCGCGAGGTTATTGAAATCAACAAACATCCTAATTTCAATAGAGAAGGTGGCTGGGTGCTACCATCTGCTTGGGATCCTATAATAAATAAAATTAAATCCCAACCCAAGCATACAACTGCAAGACTTCATGATATCATACTGGTAAGTTCATACTGTGTAGATCGGAACAAAAGTTAAATTTTAATCTATGGTAACCGCAGTTAACTATGACATCTGGACGTTGAAAATCTCAGTCCTTCCCGTGACCATGGGTGCTGTAAAGCTCTCGAAACGTCGGTTATTTAAAAAGTTGAATATACGGGATAAATTCCGTAAAAACTAGTATTATTTCAATGTGTAGTGTTCGCGTAAATATAAGAAATCATTATCGTTACTCACACTTGCGTGTGGCTCCAACGATGATGTGTACAGCTGCCCATAGAACCTCTCAATCTCACTCAGAATCTCAGATGTCCCGGAAACGATGTTGCCACACCCAGTCTTCAGCTTTGACAGTTTGCTCTTTCTGGCAGACAGATCTCTGGCAAAGACTTTGGAGCCCTGGTTCCACTCGATCGCTTCTTTAATACGAGCAGTATTAAACTTGCGTAAGTCTCGCCGCTCGTAAGTTGCCTGTATGCTGTCAAATCTGCTAACGATTGCAGCCTTATCTCCCGTCTAACAGCCATGGCACAAAGCGCTCCTTTTGGAGCTCCCTTCCTATGGGCTTCCCGAGAAATTGGGCGATTGGATCACCAGCTTTCTTGCAGATCGGGGCATCAAGGTCGTTGTAGACGGTGCAAGCTCCGATTGCAAGCCTATTAACGCTGGTGTTCCACAAGGCTGCGTGCTATCACCAACGCTGTTTCTTCTGCATATCAATGATACGTTGCAAACCCGTAACATTCATTGCTATGCAGATGACAGCACTGGTGATGCTCTTTACACCGGCCGAGCCAATATTTCTCGGGAAAACGTCTCCAAGTGCCGGGACAAACTTGTGTCTGAAGTCGAGTCTTTGCTGAACAGAGTCTCGGATTGGGGGCGACTAAATTTAGTCCAGTTTAACCCCCAGAAGACGCAAGTTTGCGCGTTACCCGCTAAAAAGAAACCCTTTGTCGTATCTCCTCAGTTTCAAGGCACTCCCCTTGTTGCCTCAGCCAGTATCGTAATCCTCGGCGTCGATATATCGAGTGACGTGCAGTTTCGTGGTCACTTGGAAGAGAAGGCCAAATTGGCCTCTAAAAAGCTTGGCGTGCTCAGCAGAGCGGGACAGTATTTCATGCCGGCACACCGCCTGCAACTATACAAGGCGCAGGTTCGGCTGCACATGGAATACTAATAATACTGTTCCCATCTCTGGGCTGGGGCTCCCCAGTACCAGCTCCTTCCACTTGACCGCATCCAGCGCAGAGCGGCTGGAATCGTCGACGACCGAGTGCTTTCCGATCGGCTCGATTCACTGGCACTGCGAAGAGATGTCGTATCTCTTTGCATTTTCTTTCGCATATACTATGGAGAGTGCTCTGAGGAATTGTTCGGATTAACCCCAGCCGCCAAATTTCGTGAACGCACTACGCGGCAAACGTCCCGATACCATCCACAGCATCTGGATGCTTGGCGGTCACCACTATACGTTTCAAGAGGAGTTTTCTTCCGTGTACAACCTCTCTGTGGAATAGTTTACCACCAGCGATTTTTCCGGACCAATACGACCTGGGGACCTTCAAGAAAAGAACTTACTCCTTTTTAAAGGGCCGACAAGGCCCCTGCAATTCCCCTGGTGTTGCGGTTGATCATGGGCGGCGGTAGTCACTTAACATCAGGTGAGCCGCATGCTCGTTTGCCCCCTCTTTTATAAAAAAATGAGATTAAGAGTGTGATCGGAGAGTTTTTGTGTTCTTCTGCGGCGGGTCTTGCAGAACTTACTCCGACCGCATGGACAGTTTCCACGAGCTTGTCATTCATATCGTCCACTGCATTGCAATCTTCTAGGCACTGAAAGTGGTTACGTAACTCGAACTGAACGGTTTCGGGATTCTGGATTAGAGCACGAGGGGGACTGAGCGTTGACTTCATTAGAAGAGACCTCTCCAACTTAACGTTTAGGTTCAGTGTGCCTCTAACCATTCGGTGATCGCTGCCAGTTTTCACCCTTGCGATCACTGAGACATCACTGAACAGTTGGCGTCTGGTCGTCATAATGAAGTCAATCTCATTTTTTGTCGAACCGTCGGGGCTCGACCAGGTCCACTTCCTGCGGGGCCGCTTCGGGAAGGAAGAATATTGTTTAGACTAATTCTAATAAAAGTGAGGACCGTCCTTTAGGCATGACTTTTTTGTTTGTATACTAAATAATATGTAACCTCTATCCCTCATTAAAAGGACAAGTTTAGCCTAGTACAGTAATGGATGCATGGATGCTATTTTGATGATGATGGATGAAACATTTAAATAAAATATCCATGTTTTTATCGAATTCTACAGATTTTTCTCTTAACACATATATATATATATATATATATATATATATATATATATATGTGTGGTTGTGTGGTCCTTCACTGCTGATCGTATGAGGACGCTCAAGGTCACTCAGCGAGCTATGGAGAGGGCTATGCTCGGAGTTTCACTGCGTGATGGACTCAGAAATGAGGATATCCGCAGTAAAACCAGAGTGACCGACATAGCCCAACGGATTAGTATGCTGAAGTGGCAATGGGCCGGCCATATAGCTCGAAGAACCGATATCCGATGGGGATGAAAGGTTCTCGAGCGGCAGCCTCGTACCGGTAGGTGTAGTGTAGGGTGACCCCCCACTAGATGGAGTGACGACCTGGTTAGACATGCAGGAAGTTGATGGATGCAGGTGGCTCAGGACCGTGCTTTGTGGCATTACTTGGGGGAGGCCTATGTTCAGCAGTGGACTTGTGAAGGGCTGTAATGATGATGATGATGATGATATATATATATAGACTTCGTACATTTTTAAACATCTGCTTTAACGTAATTTTCATTTGCGATACGTGGAAGAGCCACGCTACAGCTATGTTATGGTTGTAGCATAAATGGGTCGGTTCGACCGGGGAAATACCACGCTATCAGCGTAAAATGGCAACTTAATGCTGCTGTGTTTCGTATGGTGAGTGTAGAGAACTGGGGATTCGTCTTACTGGAATACTGAAATTCTCTGTAAAGCGGTAAAAGACCAGCAGTGGAATTTCCAAAACTTATGAAGATTCATGATCATTATTTATAAACTGACTGTTAATATAACAGTCAGTCCAACTATAAAGCGTTTTGTTGAAGACAAATCTATTTTGGGAGAGTTCAACTGTTAACTGTGACTAGCTTACCATGGTGGTGATAAAATATTTTTTATCTCTTCCGTCTCAATCTTAATCACCAAGGATAGGCTCGCAAAAGTCTTCATGATTGATTTAAATTTTTTTATAGATTACGGTGACAAACGAGCCGACTGTCCACCTGTCCTGGATTACTGTGTTGGATTACTGTGACCCATAGACATTACTTAACCTTGATTAAGAATCAAATGCATATGCGCTGCTGTCACACACGAGGACTATGATGAAATGCCTTGTTTCCATTAAAATGGATCTCCGGTTCTCACACTCACCATACAAAACACAGCAGCGTTAAACTGCTATTTTACGCTGGTATTCTCTGAGAGTGTGGTACTTCCCCGGTCGAGCCGACCTGTTCTTGCTAAAACTATACTACTAATATAGCTGCAGCATGGCTCTACCACGAAAAAACTATTATTAGATTTATCATCACCATTGCAGCTCATGCCACAAGCTGACTGATTTTTATATAGATCAGGGGTCAATCGAGCATTCGGCTCACCTAATGGTAAATGACTACCGCCGTTCATAAATAACTGTAACACCAGGAGAGTTGCAGGTACGTTGCCGGCCTTTTAAAAAGAGTAGGCTTTTTTCTTGAAGGTACCTAAGTCGTATTGGTCCGGAAAAATTGCTGGTGGTAATCGATCCTACAAGGAAGTTGTGCAAACAAAAAAAATTTTTTTTAAATCGCACGGTGGTGGACCTCCGGTCATGCAGATGGTATGAATGGTATCGCGATATGCGATGGTGAAATTGTACTGCTGAAATTAGTACAAACAATTCCTCAGAGCACTACCCTTGGTAAATGCGGAAAAATACGCAAAGAGATACAACATATCTTTGCAGTGCCAGTGAGTCAAGCCGATCGAAAAGAGCTCGGTCGCCGATTCGAACGGCTCTGCACTGGATATGATTTAATGGAAGGAACTGGCACTGGGGAGCCCCAACTCGGAGATGGGAACAGTATTCCATGTATGACCGAACCTGCACCTTCTAAAGTTGCCGGCATGAAATACTAATAAAACGCTAATAGCTTGGCGTGCTCAGGAGAGCGGGACATCTGCTGAGAACGCCAAGCTTTTTAGAGGCCAATTTGGCCTTCTCTTCCAAATGACTACGAAACTACACGTCACTCGATAGGTCAACCCGAGGATTCAGATACAGGCTGAGCCAATAAGGGGAGGATTGCCTTGAAACTAAAGAGATACGTTGGAGGGGTTCTTTTAGCGGTAAACGCATAAACATGTGTCTTGGCGATTGAACTAGACTTGATTTAGTCGCCCCCAGCCCCCAAAGTCTCGGACATTGTTCAACAAAGTTTCGACTTCAGATACAAGTTTTTTCCGGTACTTGGCAACGTTTACCCGAAAATAATTGACAGGGCCGGTGTATAAAGCATCACCAGTGCTCTCATCGGCATAGCAATGAACATTATCGGTTTGCAACATATCATTCATATGCAGAAGAAACAGCGTTGGTTTGTACTATCCTTATATGTACATACCTTGCACCATCTACTATGACCTTGATGCTCCAATCTGCAAGAAAACTGGTGATTCAATTGCACAATTTCTCGGGAAGCCCATAGGAAGGAAGCTTCGTAAGAAGCGCTTTGTGCCTAACCCGATCGAAGGCCTTCGCTGTGCGATCCTCAAGGTACCTCATGAGCCGGCAGTTAATAATAATTTCCATTATTTTTGAGAACAAGGTGATAGCGATAGGCCTGTAGTTGAACGGATCTGAGCCGTCGCCTTTTTTAGGGATCGGGTGCACTAAAGCTGTCTTCTTTGTGTTCGGAACTACACCTTGGGAGTAGGAGTACTGGAAAGGACGCGTCAAAACCAGTGCCAACTCTGGAGCACACCGGAGCATAGGAGGGACGCCATCAGGCCAACTCGACTTTTTGACGTCCGGGGAGACGAGTACTCCGCAGACCGAGCGCTGGGTAAACAGTACATCCTGCATGGAGTACTGGGATGGGTGCGGTCTGTTCCCCCCGTCATCAAAAGTCAAGTTCGACGCAAAGAGAGAGCCCAGCATATCTGTTTTGTTCTTTGGGGCATGAGCTAGTGATTCATCGTCCCTGTGCAGAGATCGAAGAGATAGTTGACAGAAGTTGCCTTGGACTGCCTTGGTAAGAAGCCAGAATGCACAAGTTCGTCGAACTAGTTTCTCGCCAATTCTGCCAATGTGCTCTGACTTTACCTTGGCAATGACACTTTTGAAGGATCTGGAGGCGGAACGACAGAGGAGCTTTACGAGCTTTCCGAGACACAGGTTCACCCATAGTCAACTTTTTGATTTCATGCCTCCTACTTCCTCATAATCATTAGTGGCCCTAATGACTACTAAACTAACGAGTCAGTCAAACGAGTTATGACTATCTAAATATTTCCATGAATAAAATACGTCATTGATATAAATCAGAAACATAGTCGGACCCAAGGCACTGCCTAACGGGACACCGTTTTCTTTAATAGGTGATCGTTTCTGCATCTAATTCGAAATGAAAACAAAGAGTAAGTATGTAAATCGTAGGTTCGTAAATTAACCGTGTAGCTACGGATTTGATAATTTACATAAGGTAAGGCGTGAGTCAATGTTTAATTTTAAAACGCTACAATGAGTTGTAGTTGATAAAGCATCAAAAATACTAATATTTTTATCAAAATTTTAAACTATAACAGATTTTCGAGTGATCTCTAATTCACAATCAGTAGACATGAGTATCTCAGCTCTTCTCGTGTTCGGTACGTAGAATTTTATAAAAAGTATTATTAAGTATGTATTAAAAATACTATCAAGTAAATGTTAAAAATTTTCCTGATTCTTATACTGGATGATTTTTTTTACCGTCTGAAAAGCAATATTGTGTAATAGGTGAACAGATTAGAAGTATATGGCAATGATATTTTTCTTCTTTTTTTTTAATTTACATATTATTAAATTGATATATCAATAAATACTACTATATGGGTGTGTTTTATTTTAATTACGATAGTTTTAAATGGATTTATTTATTTAGTTCAATTTTTTTGTCTTTATTTTGTAAGTATCAAAAATTTATTTCAAATTGGTAGTATTTATTGATAGATCAATTTCATTCGTGTTTTTTTTTTTAAATAACTATATGGCCCTTGGTATAGTGATAATGTCACAATAATTCTGCCAATGTCCGATCTTCGGTCTGTCACACCTTGTCTTGAGGCTTTCCGGTGGAAAAGGAGTTAGTGGTTATTAGGTGAGAATGTGGACAAAAACAAAGCAACTAAATATATGAATTGTGGACCACACAATATAGAGTAAAAATCTAGTTATAGGAGGGTATTAGCCTGGGCAGGGAATATAGAATTAGGTTAAGCTAAATTTAGTACACAATAATTATACTTTAATATTATACATTCGAATATATTTTGAGATTGTTTTTACATATATGGAATCGGGGATAGTTAAGAGGGAATTGATATTAACTGGTCGAGGGATTGTTTTGGGAAGGATGTCATATAAAGAAATTGGGTGATATTGATAACTGAAGAAAATGTGGTCTGGGGAACCTTCATCCAGACCACATTCACAGAGGGAATGATCTTTGATTCTAATTTTAGCTAGGAATACAGGAGTGCAGACATGCCCGAGCCTTAAACGGCAGATTGTAGATGTGATTTGTTTGTTCAGAAACCTAAATTTGAAAAACCAAGGTTTTGGAGGAATTTGGGGTTGGATTTTACCAAAGTAGCTACCTTTACTATGTCTGGATATGCTCCAATCTCTGTCCCAAGAATTCTTTCATTCAATTTGAGCTAATGATATTAAATCATGAGAGTAATTCATTAAATGAGAAGGGCAGCCAGTATCTACCGCTCCTTTGGCCCAGGAGTCAGCCTGTTCATTTCCTTCTATGTCACAATGACTAGGAATCCACACAATCTCTACCTCAAGCCCACTCTTATTACAATTTAGTATGAGTTCTTTAATTTTCAGTATCAATGGGGAGATGGATTTCATTTTAGATATATTGCTCTGTAACGACATAAGGCAGCTTTTTGAATCAGTAAATAAAACTGATTTAGGAATTTTATGGGAAAAAATGTAGGATATAGCCTCATATATGGCTACAGCTTCCCCTGTAAAAACAGAAGCCTGAGGAGGGCATCTATAGTTAAGGACAATTTTATATTTGGGAATCCAGACTGCAGAACCGACACATTTGAACGAAGACAATTCGGAAGCATCAGTAAAAATATATAGCCAATCAGGCCATTTTTTTGCCACTAGGTTATAGAAAGTTCTGTTTGCAGTTGGAGAATTTTTATTAATGTTTAAATTCAGAGTGATTTTAGGATTTAGTACTCGTAATATAGCATCATAGCTGGTTTCAAAATAGGGTAGAATTGGGGAAGTAACACAAGGATACTCAATATTTTTTAATCTATTAAGAGATTTAAGAATAGGGGCCAGCTTTTATTAGACCAATAGGAGTTGTTTACAACTAATAGTAGCAAGGATTCTAGTTTACGATGTAAGGGATGAGATGTTAGTTGTAGAGTTTTTGAGATAAATCTATCAGCTAGAAACTGTCTTGGTAAAGAGAGAGGGGGATCAACACATTCTACTTGTAAGGCATTTTTAGGAGTTGATTTCATTGCGCCTGTGATAACACGTAAATATCTTGTTTGGATAGCTTCAAGCCTACTAAGGGCCGATTTGTTGCAGGGCTCCAGGAGAAAAGAACCATAGTCGAAGTGACTACGGATGATGGCATTGTATAGGATTTTTTGACACATGGGGTGAGAACCCCACCATACGCCAGAGAGAGATCTAAGAATGTTAACACCTTTTTCACATTTGTCACTGATGTAATTAAAGTGAGCAGTACCGGTCATATGACAATCTAAGTAAATACCTAAAAATTTTACTTTGTTAACAACTGGAATGGATTCACCATTATATGAGATATCAATAGTAGGGATAACACGTTTTCTACTAAATGTTATTATTTTGCTTTTAGAAGGTGAAAGAGAGAGGCCATGGTCAGTAAGCCATTGATTAAGATAATATAAGCCTCTGTTAATACTTAAATAGCAAGATCATCTGGATATTGTAATATGTCACAGAAAGACGAAATTGAATGTTCCAGGTCATATGTGTAAATATTGTAAGAATAGGGCTTAAAACTGAGCCCTGTGGTAGACCCTTCCAAATTGTTCTGGGCGAACTTAAGATTCCTTTATTGCGAATTTTGATAGATCGTCCCATGATTCATTCATGTTAATGTAAAATCAAAAAAATTGTAAAACATCATATTATCTATTCCGTTCACCTGTTACAGCCTATTTCTTCCAGACGGTAAAAAAACCATCCAGTGTTTTTATCATAATAGGATCTAAAAATATTATTCATATTTCATCAGTATGTAATTTGTAACCAAATGTAATTTCAAAAAAAAACCGAGCCAAGCTCGATCATCCAGGTACTAATAACTAAAGTAAGCAAGAACCTACGACTATACATAAGGCAGTTTATAGTAATAAATATTATAAGGCACTGCTGTTTGCTTGCAGAAATATGTAAGAAATTGGAACCTACCCAGGCGGACTCTTAATCATAAATGGACTCTTACTACTTTTGCACTTCAGTGTAATCATCATCAAATGCTACTGCGGTATGATGGGGAATATTATATATCAAATTCCAACTCTCTTCTGCATTACGTACGGGTGAGCGTAAGGTTTCCCTGAAACTTAAACGTTATTTAAAGTGTCAAACTGTCAAGTTACGCTCAAGTTCCAGGGGATCAATGGATACTTAAAAAAATATTGACATAATATAATCATCATTATCAACCACAGTTTGAAGTCCATACTGCGACGAAGACCTTTCAAAGAATGCGCTAGTTCGCGAGCACTAGTTAAAATATGTTTTATATAATAATGGGGACTAACAGGCACACACTACCCGATGGCAAATGAAAACTGTGACACAAAATCACCTACATCTATAATTACCTAAGAACAAAAACATGAAAGAAACATTTTATTCACTATCTTCTTCTATTTCACACATTATTACTACTATATTATATAAACATTTTAATTACACATATTGTCTGTACAACAGAGATTAAGAAGAGCTACAAATAAGTAATTAAATACAACTGTACCTTTTTTAGATTTTTCTGTCTGTTTGTTTATGAACGTATCACGTATAAAACACTGATTTATATCAAAAGAATCATATGTTCGTGTTTCAATTTTAGTCTTTATTTTATAAAATCAATTCATTCTATCAAAAGTTATGATTAATTTTCTGAAGTATGGGTAGCTACGAAGTATAGGTAGGAATTTTTTCACTGGTGGCTTTAAGGCATCAAGTGAATTTTGATGATATAATTATATCCAAAACGCAGTAAACAAAAATATTAAGGAATAACTTAATATTTTAACTCAATGATTTACATTGAGTTATACAACACTGGAGGAGCAAACCATATTACAGCGCGTTCAAAAAGTGTAACCACTATCCAAACGCGACGACGTAGCTTTGAAACTAATAACAATTTTAAATAAACATATATTTATCTCACTTACACAAGTCGCAAAAACGATAATAAAGCAAGAACAATAAAGATAGATACACAAACATGCAATGGCGGGTTGGTGTAGGTTGCTCTATAAAATTTTACCTAAAATACGCAATAAAAATAAGTTTTTTAAGGTGCAGTTTATTGTTTTTATATTAAAGGGGTATATTTTATTTTAAAATCTTTATTGCGTCCCCTTAGAAAAAAAGGATACAAAGCTTATCAGATAAATAGAAGTAAACATAATGATGAAATAAAACATATTTTATAAGTATTTTATTGTACTAATAAATCAAACAATATAAAATAGGTAATAAAACATAATTAATATAATGAGTTCATTTGCCATACTGTCATACACTGCGCATGTACGTGTCCAACCACATACAAATCTCGACCGCACTTCTCAATTGCAACAACTGTACCTATGTCTGCGTAATGCTGCAATGAAAATTTCGTTTAATCTCCAGACCCGGTACCAAGTACAGCGGCAAAAGTTTTCATCTGTTAAGGGTGTGGGGATTACAACAATCTGTGAATGGTCAAACTATTTGACGCACCCCTGCCTTTTATGTCAGATGCCAGAAGAGCCGAGAAAAATGGGATTAGGTATGTACGACATTTTTACGTCAGATATGTACAGACAGTAAATAAAACAAATTTTTTATGATTCAATTTTATTTAAGGCAAATATACAGTATGACCCGATAATATGAACACCCCTGAACCCAATATTTCTTACAAAATATAAACAATATTATTCATTTGCCATACATAATTTTAATCACCCCCTTCCCCATTATTTAAACACCCCTCTACCCTACCACATAGAAAACTGTACAATTGTTCAATTCACAACAATTAATTTATTTGTGGACATTCCTCCAACATTTTCCTGATCATATAATTAAGGATGCCGCCGTTCTTGAAGTACGTGAGGTCGACCTCTGTATCGAAACGCACCTTTACCTGAAATGATTTCCCGTTGTCCATCTGGAAATAGAAACAATAAAATAGCGTTTGTATATAATATTGTGTATATAATAGTGTTTGGACGATGTAGTGTAGTGGCTACATAACAGTATCCACTACCCCAGATCCTATAGACATACGAGTATACAATTAATTTATTTAAATTTAGTTGTGTTAAAATTGTGATTATTCCCTGACTATAAATTACATAAACATAAAACATAAACACTCACACCTGTCACCCAGAGGGGTAGGCAGAGACTACAGACTTCCATTTGGCACGATCCTGACACACCTCTCTCGCCTCCTTCATATCCATACACCCACGCATGCATGCTCGTCGGTTAAGGGTACTCCTAATTTGGCCCGTTTTCAATAAATCGCCAATTTGGTCGATAAATTTTCGCCTAGGACGTCCCTTTCCGACTCTGCCATTCACTTCTGCAACATAAATTTTCTTTGTCACTCTTTCCTCATCCATTCTTTCCACATGACCAAACCACAGAAGCATTTCTTTCTTAATCCTGGTCACTACATCATCTTGCAAACCACACTCTTCTCTTATCACACAATTTTTCAACCTGTCATTCAGATTCAGCCCTAACATACTCCTTAACGACCGCATTTCTACTGCATTTATTCTACTCTCGTGCTTCATCTGCCACACCCAACTTTCACTACCATACGTTAAAGTAGGGACCAACACAGCATTGTGAATTGCCATACGTGCCTTTTTCGACACATTTTGACTCTTCACAAAAGAGTGCAGGGCCCCATTTACTCTATTTCCCGCATTCACTCGTCGTTCTATATCCTTATCACATCTCCCATCCCTCCTAAAAACGCAGCCCAAATATACAAACTCATCTACTTGTTCGATCAACTTCTTCTATTCTTATTTCACATATCGTTTTACTTTCATCTCTTTCAAAAACCATAATTTTCGTCTTACTTGCGTTCACTTTCATACCCCTTTCTTTTAATGATCTGTTCAAATAAAAAATACTATAAATTACGTAAATATTATAAGAGACTTTAGAACGTAAACTAACTTTTAACTCTATGACTGCACTACAAATATAATGTTTAATATATTTTATAAGGAAATATGTAAATGTATGTAGACGTATACTACATTAATATGAAGAAATGAGACTAAATATAGAAATTGCAAAATTGTGACATCAAAATTACTGTGGGGCGGAGCAGGGAAAGTTTTCGGCACCATAGACTACATACATACCCTTCTGATATAGTATTATTTGTATTTCTTGTATTTCTAAAACTAGTAAAGAAAGAAATTAGTATTAAAATGTCTCTTTATTTTTTCAAAATGCCGTGTGAGTTTTAGTGTGGCTCACGGTGTCCACCACTAATGTAAAACCTACTATATACTAAATTCAGTTATAAACAGGACTTGTATAAATATATATGTTGTAAAAGACGACAGAGGGTAATAAAAAAGGAAACAGGACTCCGGGTGTCAACTCCCCTACTAAGTTACCAACTAAGTAAAATTTCCCTCTATGAGGGAATCCTTTGTAGCGTCATTTAGTGAAGTCATTAGCCTATTTTAAGTTAGTATTTAAGCCATTATATCATGTCATTTATGAAAGAAACTACTTCTATGGATTTTATCGCATTTAATTTATATTATTTAATTTATATTTATATTTAATTTACTTATTTTTAATTACCAGCGTTACGGGTGCTTTCCAGCACCCATGGTCACGGGGGACTAAGGTGGAGGGGACGTCAATCACTGTCCGATCTTTCTAATCCAATCCAATCCGCCTTTTGTAGTCATTTTGTTATTTACAGCCTATATACGTCCCACTGCTGGGCACAGGCCTCCGCTCATTTCCAAGAGGGTTTTAGGGCAAGTAATTGTGTTGGCGAACTTCACATGTCTTCGAAATATTTTTTTTCTTATTTCGTATTCGTTCGATTCGATTTCGTGTAGGTATCCTCACGATGTTTTCCTTTACCGCACGTGGTAAATCAGCAGTTAAAATTGCAATATCAATTTCATTGGTGCCGGCGGGGATCGAACCCGGGTTGCTCGCACACCGTGAAATTTACAGCGAGCGCTAACCATCTGAGCTACCTCGGCTAGTTTTTTGTTAAGTTGTAAAAACTAAACTATAAATAAATAAATGAATAAACATAGCAGTGTTATGTTTTGTAACACTCACGCCTGTCACCCAGAGGGGTAGGCAGAGACTACAGACTTCCATTTAACGATCCTGACACACCTCTCTCGGCTCCTCCACATTCATATACTTACGCATACATGCTCGTCGGTTAAGGGTACTTCTTTAACATCATTAATATCCAATAACCGTACTAGCCCAGTATACCGGTAACTCACGTGCGCTGTACCCGTATTTACTATCAGTAATTTACCCCACCTGTAAACTGTAAACCCATGAGCGCCGTACGCTGTTACCCATACGGGACTCCTGGAGTTAACCAAGAACAAAGCAAGCTGGTGATTCACCTGCACAGTGGCGAGGTCTCCAGGCCGAAGGTGGTCGGGCAGCAGCACGCTGTACTGCTCAGTTCCGGTGAGACCAAGTGCACTTGCACTGTCCCCGGGCAGGAACTGCAGTGGAATGATCCCCATGCCCACCAGGTTCGATCTGTGGATGCGCTCGAACGACTCCGCTATCACTGCGCGGATACCCTGCGGGGGACAAAATGCGATCACAATCAAAGAAACTTTATTAAAATGTACAAAATCTCCACGCCCCCTTCCGACCCTTCCCCATTCCTCTCTACTTCCCTTTGTGATAGAGGCTACTGTATTCCATGGACACGTCGACATTTTCACATGGTAGAGCCATGCTGTAGCTATATTAGTAGTATAGTTGTATTACAAATGGGCCGGCTGTTGGGAAAGACCACGCTCACACAGAAAATCAGCGTGAAATATGTGTAGTATGGTGAGTGTAGAGAACCAGAGACCCTTTTTACTGGAAATGAGGCATTCCATCTTAGTTCTCACGGGTGACAACGCATCTGCATTTTGATACGTGATCGAGGACAGATGTAGATGTCTATGGACCGCAGCAAACACTTACCATCAGGTGGACAGTGTTTGTCACCCTTATCCTTAAAAAAACACCTGTAATCAGCTTCAAACAAATAAGGCTACCGATGCAATGTCACACATCTGAGGACTAGGCCTAAAAAACGAACTTACAGGCCACCTGATGGTAAGTGGCTACTGCGATCCGAGGACACCTGCAGCCAGCTTCATACAAATAATCTACAAATGAGTTATGCACCTCTGAGGACTTAAATGGAATGCTTTACAGCCTGTGATTATACAGGCTCTGTATAGTCTATATAATATACCCTTCAGACCAGAACACACAAGTGAACGCATTGGTATTTGGTAGTAAAAATGGATAAGGATAAAGGTAACTTACGAATAGCAAACACTAAAGAGTTTGCTGTGGCCCATAGACATCTACATTTAACCTCGATTAAGAATCAGCGTATAGATACGTTGCCACCCCAGAAGACTAGGATGAAATGCCTCGATTCCAGTAACACGTGTCTCCGGATCTCTACACTCACCATACGAAACACTTTTCTCACACACGTTGAGCTGTTATTTTACACTAGTATTCTGTGAGAGCGTAGTCCTTTCCCGGTCGAGCCGACCCATTCGTGCTACAACCATAATATAGCTGCACCATGGCTCTATCAGGTATAAAACTACTCCTGTATTATCATTTAAATAATAGTTTAAATTGTATTGTAATGCATATTAGCCACGCAAATTGGTATTGCGCCGGAACCTACACACATTGGGTGCGTTTGGCAGAAAAAAGCGCTAGCAAGCGCTTACTAGCTCTAAAATTAGTTTTCGGCCAGGACACGATTACTACTTCAGTAGCGCTGACACAAGCCGCCATTTTGCTTATTTAATTTGTTTGTTTTGGAGTAGAATTTATAAGTTGTTTTGTGCAATATTAGTTTTAAGTAATATAATGACATGAATAGACATGTACATGTTATTAAAAATTCATGATTGGTAAGTTTTTAATATGAATAATTCACAAACATATATTTAAATTAGATTAGGTTCCCCGGTTAAAACTAACATCGTGTCCTAGAGGAAAATAGCTACTTACGATTTGACAGCGCTTACCGCTTTCGATCGCCATTTTGCTTACAAGAGCTTGCTAGCGCTTTTTTCTGCCAAACGCACCCATTAACGTCCATGTGACATCATCCGCAATTAAAAAGTACCGTGACAATTTTTTTTAATTTATACTTATATTATTGATGTGAAAGTAACTCTGGTCTGTCGCTTTCACGTTTAATAATTTAATTCAACTATTTGAAAATTTTATTTCATTATTAGATTTCAATTTTTTTTTTAAATTTAGCCTAATTTTTAACTCCACTCATATAATCTAAATCAGATATAAGTAGAATCGGTTTCTGCGTATGTTGTCTAATTTCACGAGCACGGCTGTTAATTATTTTTGTACTCATAACACAAATACGATAACAAACAACAACGTAACTTAGCAACAATAATAAACAAAACGAGATAACGGGAAGAAATAACAACAAAAATGTGCGTATTCACAACTCGATATGAGTACTCGCCCGGCCAGTGCTCCTAACGGTACCGAGTGTTTAAATGTCACGAGATTACTTCACCAAAATGGCGGCCAGGCGCATTAGCAATTTGCGGGGCTTATACACGCTGTGATTTTGTGAATGTCAGCGCCAGTGAACTATTACAGGAAACGATGTTAAAAGTGCTTCGAAGGTGATATAAATGTCAAAGTTTTTTTATCCACTTAGGCGATTTGAGATACTATAATCATGAGCTACCAGCTAATAACCCAGCACTGCAGCAGCTGTCCCGAAAATATTCAAAAACTACGCAAAGTAATAAGTAGCATTAGCAAATTATTAAGAATTAAGTAAATAAAATACACACCAGACTAGGCTGTATGGTCTAACACCTTTGCCGGCATTAATTGAAAAGTAACAATAAAGTAAATAACTTATTTTCTAAATAGAGCTACGCATAGAAATTCTTACCAAAAGGAAAGGTCCCTTAGCAGCCCAGTCTCGACTAGATCCGGAACCGTAGTCCTTACCCACGATTGCTATTAGAGGCACATTCTCCGACGCGTATCTGTGAAAAGTTTATTTATTTATTTAATAGTATGTAAACACTTACTTCGATAGGAAAATGATAAAAAGAATACACATCTGTAACTTTTACTTTTTTTAACTTTTGTTGCTGGTGTTCCTCAAGGCGGTGTTTTATCTCCGTTGCTTTTTTCTGTGTTTATCAATGCACTTGTTTCCGTAATAAATTTCAGCAAGTATCACCTGTACGCAGATGATGTCCAGCTGTATCAGCATTTTAGTTTAAATGACCTAAATTCATCTGTTGACAGAATGAATTCTGATCTTGCTGCAGTTCATCAGTGGGCAAGATGTCATGGGCTTATATTAAATCCTGCCAAAACACAGGTTATAATCATAGGGAGCAGAAAAATTACATGTCGACTTGACTATCAATACCTACCTAAGGTCACTCTAAACGGTGTAGATTTAGAATATGTTAGGCAGGTTAAGAACCTTGGCTTAATTTTGGCTGACGATCTAAGTTGGGTGCTACAGGTTAATGAGGTCAGGAGACGTATTTTTGGAACTATGCATTCATTAAAGCTCTGGCAAAAATTTATTCCTCAGACGGCCAAGGTTACGCTAGTCAACTCTCTGTTGTTTCCTATCTTTGATTATGCCGACATTGCCTATCCAGATATAACTGAGGAGCTGCTTAGCAAACTCGACCGTCTGTTCAATCTGCGCATACGCTATATTTTTGGCCTGCGCAAGTTTGATCATATATCACAATTTCGCTCAAGACTTAAGTGGCTCGACATCCGTTTTCGCCGGAACACACACCTTCTAACCACTTTGTATGGTATTCTTCACAATCCTTGTTCCCCAGTTTATCTAAAAGAGCGTTTTTTATATTTAAGCTTATCCCGTTCGATGACCAACAAAACTCTAACTATCCCTATGCATAAATCTGCATACTACTCGGATTCCTTCACGGTATATTCAATTACACTTTGGAATAACCTTCCACGAGATTTAAAAGATGCTCCTTCAATAAATACATTTAAACGTAAGCTTGAGGCATATTATTTAAAACTACTTGATTAATTTTATTGATTATGTTTATTATAATTTCGTATACTATATTGTATGCTTTATTGGTTTAGTATATATTTTATTTAAATATATATGTATGCATGTATATATATATATATATATATATATATAGTATATAGTTTTTCTTTCTCTCGCGGCTCTATCCATAGCTCTCACCACACTACAAAAGGTTAGCTGGCAGAGAATGCCTTTTCGGCATTAAGTTCGCCTTTGTACCAAATTGTTTTGTTTGAGTGCAATAAAGAATTTTCTATCTATCTATCTATTTATCTGTAACTTTTACAGGTCGATGAAGAATACAACCAAACAAAAACTGAAATCATTATTTTTTATAGGATAAAGGTAACGAACGAGTATGTCAGCCTGATGGTAAGAGAATTCCGTGGCCTGTAGACATCTACATTTATCCCCGATTAAGAATCAAAATGGAACGTTGACATGCCTGAAGACTAAGAAGAAATGCCTTGAATCCAGTTACAAGGGTCTGCGGTTCTCTGCACTCACCATACGAAACACAGGAGCATTATGTCGCTATATACCCCGGTTGATCCGAATTATTTGTGCTACAACCATTATATAGCTGCAGCGTGACGGTATCATGTATAAAAAGGCTGCTTAATGCTGCTGTACTTCGTATGGTGAGTGTAAACAATTGGAGACTTTTTTATTTCAAACGAGGCATTCCATCTTAGTCCACAGATATAGCAGCGCGTCTGCGTTTTGATTCATAATCGAGGATAGATGTAGATGTGTATGGGCCACAGCATCCACTTACCACCAGGTGGACTGTGTGCTCGTTTGTCACCTTGTCGCCTATAATCTATATATAAAAAATTATGCGTCTAACTGCGTACACATGTACGAAGTGAAACTTGTTTACGACATATCATTCTTTTTTTATTTTATAAAGTATACTCATGCAACTCCGGCGATGAAACATTACAAGTAACCGTGACAAGAAAAAGTGACTTTTTAATATCGTACTTAGTTTTTCAACTATGTCGATAAAGAAGTTTTACTTCAAAGAAAAAAACACTGAAGATAACATTATAAAAAAGAAGTGGTCAGTAAGTTACCTTTCAGCTGCGTCGAAGATGTCCATGAGGTCCCCGCTGGGCACGTGCGTGGTCTTGGGCCCAGGCGTGGGACTGAGTCGGTTCACGAGCCGGATGTTAGCGAACGTGCCGCGGGACATCACCGCGTCGTTCCCGCGTCGCGAACCGTACGAGTTGAACTCGCGCGGCGTCAGCCTAGGCGGGGAGAGGGGGGATAAAAATTTAAACAAATAAATATGTTAACTTAGGCCTCCCAGTATATTTACGAAAATTTTATGTATGTACACAAAAAATAAAAATGGTTCTCATATTTACGCGAACACTACACATTAAATGAAACCACTTTAACGGATTTTATTGCTTTTAATTCTACCCATTTTCAATTCCCAGTGGTTTCAATGCTTTGCAGCAACTGAGGTCATGGAGGACTGAACTGATCGACGTCCCGATGTCAAATATACTCCAGTAAACTTCGACATTGAGACGTCAAAAAAAAAACGTAAAAATAATGATACACATTCTGTAAATACTAAAAACATACACAACTTAGATTAAGGATCTGATAATTCACGGTATTTATGGGTATGCATAAAACAGCAGAGTTGAGGAGAGGTACCAGCCGGAATGCTCGGGCCAATCGAGATCAAATCCAGTCCGAGATGCTATGGTTGTGCGTGCGAATTTCTCACTTCAGACAGTCTCCGAATGTGGCGATGATCAATCTCGTGAGATTCAACGACTTCAAAACACAAGCGTGTCTTTTCACCGCTAAAAGGAGCCCGCTCACCTTAGCATCTACTTTCCGGAATGTATCCTTAGAATACACAAACCGCCTTCAAGTGTTTGGCGTGGAATTTTTTCCGAATCTCAACTATGGGCGGTAAATTGAGACCAGGGCCAAAGCAGCTACAAGAAAACTAGAAAACTAGGTGCAAGGGTGCAGAAGTACTTAACGCCGTGTCGGGCAGCTTCTTATCTTATACAAAGCGCAAGTCTGGTCACATAGGATACTGCTGTTATATGTGGGCAGGTGCTGCAAAATACCACCTACCAGCGTTGGACTCAGTGGAGGGAAGTGCTAATAGGTTCATTGTTTACCTTGATTTCGTTGAAAACAATCTAGTCAGCCTCGAGCACAGGCATAGAGTAGCCAGCCTCTTAGTATTCTATAGGATGCATTTCGGCGAGTGAGCGCAGGAATTGCACGCTTTAATTCCTCCCTCTTCTTTCCACCATCGCATAACCAAACGGTCGGGACGGGTATTCACCCCTTTGTTGTCGAGATTCCACGCATAGAACCAAACGGTCTGCTTCTTTCTTTGAATACGTACAGCAGAGGAGTAGAATAATTGGCCGGCGCTTATTTTTACGTCCGAATACAATCTTGGCGTCTTCACCAGTTACTAGGATTCAAAAGTATAAGTAATTCCTTCATGGCGCAATGTATACTTTTACAACAAAGTCCTAGAAAATATCAAAAAGCGACAGTAGCCTAATGGCAGAGCGTGGACCGCGAACTCAAAAAGGTCGTGGGTTCGAATCCGCTATTCGACTACTGGCGTGAACCACTCGTAACACAAGCAATTTAAGCTTACCACGAGTGGTTAAGGGGAATATTAGTAATGTTTATAGCTTTGTTAATGTTCTTTAAAAAATATAACAAAAAATAAAAATATGTGTATTTCTTATAGGATAAGGGTAACAAAAACGACCATACAGTCCGCCTGATAGTAAGTGGATGCTGCGGTTCGTACACATCTACATTTATTCCCGATTAAGAATCAAAACGCAGATGCTTTGTTCCCCCTGAGGACTAAGACGGAATGTCTAGTTTCTAGTAAAAATTATCGCCGGTTCTCTAAACTCCCCTTACGAAACACAGCAGCATTAAGCTGGTATTCTGTGAGAGCGTGGTCCTTCCCCGGTCGAGCCGACCCATTGGTACTAAAACTATACTACTAATATACTTGCAGCATGGCTCTACCACGTAACACGTATAAAAATATCCGCTGAGTTTCTCGCTGATTCTTCCCAGGACAGACACTTTTTCCAATCAGTGATAAAGCTAGAAGGACATTTAAGTATTCATGTAATCTTTTTTTACGTGGTAGAGCCATTCTGCAGTTATACTGTAGTTGTAGCACGAATGGGTCGGCTCGACCGGGGTAGGACCACGTTCTCACAGAATACCAGCGTGAAATAGCAAGTAAATACTGCTGTGTATCGTATGGTGAGTGTAGAGAACCGGAGACCCTTTTTACAGGAAACGAGGTATTCCATCTTAGTCCTAACGGCTGATCCATCTGCATTTTTAATCGTAATCGAGGATAGATGTAAATGTCTATGGGCTACAGAAACCACTTAACATCAGGTGGACTGTGTGCTCGTTTGTCACCCTTATCCTATAAAAAAAATCGACCCTTGGGAGTCGCCTAACTAGTAAAAATAAATAGTTATTACACTCACCCTCTAGCAGCGAGATAACGAGCTGCAGGGGAGTTTCTTGCAATGGATCCCGCGGGCGAGATGTGATCCGTGGTCACAGAATCACCTAGCAAGAGCAGGCAGCGAGCGTTCTCGATACTTTTGATTGGTGGTAATTCCTGTTGAGAGAAAACAGTCTTAACCAACGATAGCTTATTAGACTATTGAAATCAAAGTTAAAACATTTATTCATTCATTACAGCCGTGACAGCTCAAATAGTTAGCGCTCGCTGTAAATTTCAAAGTACGAGAGCAAACCGGGTTCGATCCCCGCCGGCGCCAATGAAATTTTTAATTACTTTTTTTTTGCTGTTTTACCACGTGCTCGGCGGTGAAGGAAAACATCGTGAGCTAACCTACATGTCGAGAAATAAGAAAAAAAATATTTTGAAGACATGTGAAGTCTTCACATGTCGAAGATGGTATCTTTCCATGTGTGTGATTAGGTTGATTGGCAAATGGTTTAGATTCAGATTGATTTTTTGATTGGTAGGTGGCGCTGTGGACGAAATACATAAATCACCAGTGTGAAGCTGCGGATGTGTACATATTTTCTATCTAAATAAAACCCAAGATAATGACACATTGGCTCGCCATAAGTGACAATGGATTTCAAGGGTCGATCGATTCGTTAATTGCAGCCTATAAAAGTCCACTGCTGAAGATAAGCCTCCCCCATAGATAGCCTAATAGTGGAGATATTGCCATAGTTATAATGTTGCTGTTTATTTAAAATTTCACCTCTCAGTGGGTCATGTGCTCCTGGTAGATTATATTCTATACATTCATCCATTACAGCCTATAAAAGTCCACTGCTGAACATAAGCCTCCACCGTAGATTGCTTCATAGTGGAGGTATTGCCATAGTTGTAATGTTACTGTTGATTTAATAATTTCACCTCTCAGTGGGTCATGTGCTCCTGGTAGATTATATTCTATACATCCATCCATTACAGCCTATAAAAGTCCACTGCTGAACATAAGCCTCCACCGTAGATTGCTTCATAGTGGAGGTATTGCCATAGTTGTAATGTTACTGTTGATTTAATAATTTCACCTCTCAGTGGGTCATGTGCTCCTGGTAGATTATATTCTATACATCCATCCATTACAGCCTATAAAAGTTCACTGCTGAACATAAGCCTCCACCGTAGATTGCTTCATAGTGGAGGTATTGCCATAGTTGTAATGTTACTGTTGATTTAATAATTTCACCTCTCAGTGGGTCATGAGCTCCTGGTAGATTATATTCTATACATCCATCCATTACAGCCTATAAAAGTCCACTGCTGAACATAAGCCTCCACCGTAGATTGCTTCATAGTGGAGGTATTGCCATAGTTGTAATGTTACTGTTGATTTAATAATTTCACCTCTCAGTGGGTCATGAGCTCCTGGTAGATTATATTCTATACATCCATCCATTACAGCCTATAAAAGTCCACTGCTGAACATAAGCCTCCACCGTAGATTGCTTCATAGTGGAGGTATTGCCATAGTTGTAATGTTACTGTTGATTTAATAATTTCACCTCTCAGTGGGTCATGAGCTCCTGGTAGATTATATTCTATACATCCATCCATTACAGCCTATAAAAGTTCACTGCTGAACATAAGCCTCCACCGTAGATTGCTTCATAGTGGAGGTATTGCCATAGTTGTAATGTTACTGTTGATTTAATAATTTCACCTCTCAGTGGGTCATGAGCTCCTGGTAGATTATATTCTATACATCCATCCATTACAGCCTATAAAAGTCCACTGCTGAACATAAGCCTCCACCGTAGATTGCTTCATAGTGGAGGTATTGCCATAGTTGTAATGTTACTGTTGATTTAATAATTTCACCTCTCAGTGGGTCATGTGCTCCTGGTAGATTATATTCTATACATCCATCCATTACAGCCTATAAAAGTTCACTGCTGAACATAAGCCTCCACCGTAGATTGCTTCATAGTGGAGGTATTGCCATAGTTGTAATGTTACTGTTGATTTAATAATTTCACCTCTCAGTGGGTCATGTGCTCCTGGTAGATTATATTCTATACATCCATCCATTACAGCCTATAAAAGTTCACTGCTGAACATAAGCCTCCACCGTAGATTGCTTCATAGTGGAGGTATTGCCATAGTTGTAATGTTACTGTTGATTTAATAATTTCACCTCTCAGTGGGTCATGTGCTCCTGGTAGATTATATTCTATACATCCATCCATTACAGCCTATAAAAGTCCACTGCTGAACATAAGCCTCCACCGTAGATTGCTTCATAGTGGAGGTATTGCCATAGTTGTAATGTTACTGTTGATTTAATAATTTCACCTCTCAGTGGGTCATGTGCTCCTGGTAGATTATATTCTATACATCCATCCATTACAGCCTATAAAAGTCCACTGTTGGACATAAGCCTCCCCAATTCATTACACCATAGAGGATATATAGATTTTGCCATAGTTGCCACGCTTGGCAGGCATGCTGGCAACCGCTGTTTTTTTATAATTTTGAGTTACCAGGAAGATGCTGCTGCTCATCTCCTGTTTCTCTTTCGCTCTGTCGCTTCTTACGACACCCACGGGACAATATGGGATAGTGGATATTCTTACACACATAAAATTCTATAATACACAATAGAATGGCTATCAACCTCATTTTGTACGAGGATTGGCGTCGCCAAACCCGATTCGCTGTGTTTACAGACTGAGTAAATATACACATTTTAGACCTTTGATTAATGTTCAAGATCATTATTAAAAAAATCGTTTAAATTTTAATACATATTTATTTGTAAATAGGGTGCAATTTAGCATTTTCTAAGTAATTTGCATGCGAAATTTGGAAAAGATTGTTAGCTCAAAACACATCTCGTGTTGACATTTATACGCATGAATTGACATGTTAGTGACATTTTAGTGGCTACGCGGGCTCCGCCGACTCCCCCGTTCTACTATGTATGTATTATAGTATTCTATGCGTACACCGCAGAAACACTTTATCTATACAAATAAATATATTAATTCAAATGTCTGTTTGAAATGACAAAATTACAGATTTCTCCATACGTTTAATCTCCGAAACGGCTAGATCGATTTTGGCGGCACTTTCACAGTCACATAACGAACGATGTTATAAGAAGCTATTTAGGCTACTTTTATTTAAGGAAAATAATTATGGTATCGCGCAAAAAAAAACTCACGAAGTCAAGTCGTGATAAATTCCACAAGAACGAAGTCGCGGAAAACAGCTAGTAAAAAATACAATAGATAAAAACAGCTCACCTTCGTCATACCATCGAAGAACGGCGGTTTCTTTATATAAGTGGAATTGGGGTCCCAGCTGTACAGTTTCCCCTGCGGGATGTCTAAGGCTCGCCAAGCGGGAGAACCCATCCCGATTTTCTCGTACACCTATTACATTTAACCAAGAATTACATACAATCCAGCATTGTATATCACACATCGTGCTTTAGAAAGAGATAATCGGCTAGCTTCAGCTTTAGATAGCTACCAGTCCGGCGTCTATTAAGAACTGAAAGCAATGAGGGCTAATGGTGACAAAATGAACTAATTTGTTACGGACATGATCACACAGCGGTATCATCATTGAAACATTGCGTTCTTAAATAGATCAAAAATCGGTTTTAAGTGTAGGTATATATATATATATATATATATATATATATATATATATATATATATATATATATTATACACACACAAAACAATGTCTCAGTGCCGTATTCCTTATTTTTTTAAACATTTTTAACTTTTTAATTATTCTACATTTAGGAATATACGTAGATTATTATATCCATTTGTATTCCAATTAAGGTGCGTGTTTGGTCAAAATGTTTGGAGAAAATTTAAGTTCAAATTTAATTTTAATTTTAAATTAAAATGGATTAATATTAAGTTTTCTCGGAGTGTAGAAGCATAGGCGGGCCGAATGCTCAAGGTCGTTCGCTAGGAGTAGCGCCCTAATTTAAAATATAACTACTACTTCAGAAAGAAATATTAATATATTCACTTTGCTAACAAATTCACCTCTCCCGCTATAAAATCTGTCAAACATTTCACCTCAATAACAAGTGACGCCGTTATGGTAGCAGAAAAAGTCACAGATGCCCACTACAAAATATTTATAAACACTGTAAAAACTTGCTAAGGAGCTTATGGGTGACATCATATGCACAAGCACATTTTTTTTCTTCAATAGAATCAGGGTGACAAACGAGCACACAGTCCACCTGATAGTAAGTGGATGCTGTGGCCCATAGACATCTAATTTATCTTCAATTAGGAATCAAAATGCAGATGCGTTGCCAGCCCTGAGGACTGATATATAAAGCCTCGATTCCAACAAAAAGGTTCTCCGGCTCTCTACACTCACCATACAACAAACACAGCAGTTTTACGCTGCTATTTTACGCTGGTATTCTGTGAGAGCGCGGTCCTTCCCCGGTCGAGCCGACCCATTCGTGCTACAACCATAATATAGGTGCAGCGTGGCTCTACCACGTTGTGAAGATAAAGTAGCCAGACTTGCGGGTTTTTACAAGATTCGTTCTGCAGAGTGTGTGCAGGAATTGCATGACTTAAGTCGTCTCTCTCTCTATTCCATCATCGTACCACCAGAAGTTTGTCTGGTCTCCCACCGCTTTGTTGACGACATAGCACGCATTCGAACTAAATGGTTTGCTTCGTTGTGCATAACGCGTACAGCGAAGGAGTAGAATTATCTGCCTGCATCTGTCTTTCCATCCGATTATATGTAGATATCTTCGAGGCAAGAGTGAACAGGATTTTGTTAAGCTCTGTTATATTGTAAACTAACGGTGTTCACAATCATACCGTGATATTTACTGGATGACCTTTTTTACCGTCTGGAAAAAAATAGGTTGTAACATAAGAATGGAGTAGAAGCCATGGCACTGATATTTTACAAAATAAAAAATAAAAACAAAAAACTTGAATTAAATAAATAAATTAACTAAAATCTGTCGAAATCCAAATCATATCCACCCTACTTTACGAAAGGCAATAAAACCATAAATTTTGTAGCCATCTTTGACCTTGTCACTTCGCAGGGTCACATGCTCAAGGGCTGGGCAAATTGTTAAAAAAAATTTCAAACGTTTAATTCAATTTTTTGTTTTTATTTTTTGTAAAATATTAGTGTTATATTCTTCTACTCCGTTCGTATGTGACAACCTATTTTTTCCAGGTGGTAAAAAAGGTCATCAGTATATATTTGTAGTGAACCCGAGTGCACCCTAATGACTACGTAAAAAGCAGAATTTTCACGTAACATTTCACTTCTGTACATGTAGGACAAGTCTTTCAATTTGTGGTTTATTTTATATTGTTGCATTCAAATTACCTAACCGAGAGACGGAGATGAGTGAGAGTCGACGTTAGCATCAAAACAATATCGGTCCATTTGCGTCAAATTGGCAAGGTAAAAAAGCTTGACAAATGGGTGTCCCACGAACTCACGATGGCGAAGTACGCGTCGAGACGTGCCTTGCACCGATCAACCAACCAAAACGATAGCAACCGCTATACTGACACGTCAAACTGACACCGACAAAAAGGCAAACAGGTATGAGTGACGGAGACGTGGTCCTAAAAAATCGATTAAGTGTTTCTTTCTAAAGTTCGATAATATGTAATAATTACTTGTAACTGTACTTTCTGCGAAGAAACACGTAAATATTCGCAATACATATAAGCAATTGGCGCCTAGTCGCGGTTTAAAGTAGAGTACAATTTTTATATAATATAACTCAAAACTTAACTAAGCTAAGCTAAGCCAAACAACACTAATCTAAGGCGAGCTTAATTAAGCTAAAGTAAGCGTAATTAAGCTAAGGTACCCTAAACTAAACTAAGGTAACCTAAACTAAACCAAGCTAACCAAAATACGAGCAAACCAGGTTTTAGACTGCCATTTATACTACAGTTAACCGTTTGTCAATCTGTGCTTACATAGCATTTCATCTTTCTCCTCAGAGGTAACAACGCATCTGTGTTCTTATTCGAGGATCAATGTAGATGTATATGGACCACAGCACCCACTTACCATCAAGAGGGTCGTGTGCTCGCTTGTCAACCTTACTCTATAAAAGAAAATATAGAAAGAAACATTTCATTTTGGCACAGTCAATTTTTATGCGTCTATTAATTAAAGTCTATCGGATCACTACTGAACATGGGCCTTCTTCATAGATTCCCTCAAGAGGAAGTTATTTACCAAAGTTGCCACACTTGGCAAGCGAGTTGGCAATCGCTATTTGTTTTTAGTCGCTATTAGGATGACTTTGACGTCTCCATGGAGCAGTGGCTTAGCAATAAGTCGCTGCGCTGGGGGCCGCGGGTTCGAATCCCGCATGGAACAAGTATTTTTATGGCCTACAAGTAATTTTTCCGGGTCTGGATGTTCGTCCTTGTGCAATTTATGTTTGTAAACTGCCTCCACGATACAGGAGAAAATCCTAGGGGTATCGTTTTATAATAAAATACACGCTGCTTCCATTTCCTTATATGTTTTCCTCCGTCGCCTCTTACGACACCCACGCGGTGATATGAGGTAATGGATATTCTTATACAAATCACTACACGGTCATTGACTACTAACGTATACCACTTCTATTAACATTACAGTATACAAATGTATTACTTAAAAATACGTTAAGAACACGGAGGCATACCAAATAAGTTCATCGGACAGCACGAATGAATCCACAACGATGGTTTCTCAGTAATGACCAAAACTTTTTCTGTTGTCTATGGTTAAAAAGTAAAGTTACATCTTACATACGTCACTTCTGAGAGGGTTAACCGTAGACCTTAGAGCATACATATTACATGGAGGGAGCACTGTGTGAGCAGAAAGCGTGATCGGCGTAGAGAGAGAGAGACTGAGTTTAGGTAGAGAGAATGAAATGAAACAGCCAATGACAGTGACTGTGCGAGAGAGACAGACTCTACCTGACTGAGTTTAGGTAGAGTCTGTCTCTCTCGCACAGTCACTGTCATTGGCTGTTTCATTTCATTCACTCTACCTAAACTCAGTCTCTCTCTCTCTCTCTCTACGCCGATAACGCTTTCTGCTCACACAGTGCTCCCTCTAGACAGAGAAACCTATAGACTAATGATCGGCGTCGCCTCGAGTGAGAAAGGACGATAACGAATTTTTAGGTTATACAATAATCTTTAATTCTTTTAAACACATTTAGATAACATTTTTAATTGTTCTAAGAACTGAACTGAACAAGATTCACCAATCTTAAGCTCACAAAACACTTTTTTCTCACTTAAACCAACTTGTAAACTCCTTAAATCGCTACGCTGGTAAAGTTGTTTAGCAAACTGTAGAGTTTGCTAAACAAAAAAACCGGCACTCTGAAAGGGACAAACAATCACACCGCTCTATCTCATTTCTATGCAAGACGTTTGCATAAATCTATCTTTTTCGTGTGCGAATGCGAAAGAAGGCGTCAATTTGTCTGTAGGTTTCTCTGTATACGGGGTTAACGGTTTTTATTTCAAAGAATAAGGATGACAAACGAGCACACAGTCCACGAAATTGGTAAAAAGGTAAGACTGAAGAACAAAGACGTCTGCATCTATCTCAGCTTAAGAATCAAAATGTATAAGCGTTATCACCTCTGAGGACTAAGATGGAATGACTCATTTCCAGTAAAAAGTGTCTCTAGTTCTCTACACTCACCATACGAAACACAGCAGCATGAAGCTGCTATTCTATGCTGGTATTCTGTGACATCGTGGTCCTTCCCCGGTCAAGTCGACTCAATCATAATATAGCTGCAGCGTGGCTTTACTACTTAAGATTTATACTTCCCTTGAGAATTTTCTAGTTTCTCTATGTTTTTATAGATGTAAATTTTAATGACATTCATTCTACAAAATGTCTGAGAGATGTACTTCTATTTTTAATCAATGCTGTTCGTTTGCGCCAGCAGACTCGCGTTCTCGCTTGAACAGCGTAGTGTGTTTGGGGATACTTTTTGAAAAAATGCATACCGCCCATACCATCTATCACACACTCACCGCGCAACCAATGCTTTGGATTTGTGTTCGGCTAATAAATATTCCGCTGAGTTTCTTGCTGGTTCCAAGAACGGAGGGATTTTTTCCGAATCAGTACAGTGGTTATGTCTAAATGATTTTCAAATAAGTATTCTTAAAATCTATTGAATAAAAATGATACCATTGTATTTGTAACACGGAGTCGTCCAACAAATTTATGTGTTTGTGTTTCAGGCGACTCACCTCCTTAAACATGCCGGGGATGACGTGTTTGTCTTCAACCTCCTGGATCTCGGCGCGGGTGGGCCAGATCTCTCTCAGGAACACCGGGCTGCCGTCCGCCCTCTTGCCTAATTAAGTTATAAAATACAAGTTTTCATTTCAATTCAATTTTATTTTATTTATTGCTATAATACAGTACATAATATAATGATGTTATTAGTTACTAATGAAACCTACCATTCTACCATGATAATGGCATGCGATATCTTTACTTAGAGGTATACACTAAATTATTTTATTATTACAATTTAAATAAATAAATTATAAAAGAAACGTAATCAGAAAATTAAATTACTGTTTAAAAATACTTTAGCGTCAAGTTTTTAAATTAAATAAATGTCAAAAAGCGATAATTATTCTAAAATGTACAATATTTTTTTTATATATAAAATAAGGGTGACAAACGAGCACACAGTCCACCTGATGGTAAGTGGATGCTGTGGCCTATAGACATCTACATTTATTCCCGATTAAGAATCAAAATGCAGATACATTGTCACCAGTGAGAACTAAGATGAAATGCCTCGTTTCCAGTAAAAAGGGTCTGCGATTCTCTACACTCACCATACGAAACACTACGGCATTAAGCTGCTATTTTACGCTGCTATACTGTGAGAGCGTGGTCTCACCCCGGTCGACGCATTTGTGCTACAACTACATTATAGTTGCAGCGTGGCTCTACCACGTTTTTCCTTTTTAACAAACCAGTCTTTTTTTTCTGTAACTATTTTTATCGGGTTGTTATCAAGAAGATGCCCACCTACAGTGTTAGTTTTTCCCTGTCGCCTTTTCGCCTATTACGACAGCAACGTGAAGAAATAAATGAAATAATTTTTTAAACCTACTTAATTATATTATGAAGGCTAATCCTCTAAATGTGAGTAACCCATATACAGCAGGGCATTTTTATAAAGAGACAAAGAAAGAAAGAAGAAAGAAAAGTATATCACTCACCCAAGGGCTGAGTCTCGAAGTCGATATCCACGGTCCCGGCGAGCGCGTACGCTACAACGAGGAGTGGTGAAGCCAAGTAGTTGGCCCTGGTGTTGGGATGGATCCGACCCTCGAAGTTGCGGTTTCCTGAGAGCACTCCACAGCACACCAGCTCGTTCTGTGATATTAGTTTTATTATTATGACATACGAGCACACAGTCCACCCGGTGGTAAGTGGATGCTGTGGAACATACGTCTGCATTTCTATCCTCGATTAAGAATCAAAATGCAGATGCGTTGTCACCCCTGAGGACTCGTTTCCAACATAAAGGTTATCCTGTTCTTAAATAGAATAATACCCAAATACTCAAACGCTACTCTTCTTTTTTATATAATTAGGGTGACAAACGAGCACACAGTCCACCTGATGGTACGTGGATGCTGTGGCCCATAGACATCTACATTTACCCTCGATTAAGAATCAAAATCTAGATGCGATGGTACTTTTGATGACTAAGATAGAATGTACTCTTTCCAATAAAAAATGTATCCGGTTCTCTACACTCACCTTCGCACAGCAGCATTAAGCTGCTATTTCACACTGGTATTCTGTGAGAGCGTGGTCCTGCCCCGGTCGAGCCGACCCATTCGTGCTACAACTATACTACTAATATAACTGCGCATGGTTCTACCACGTGTAAAAACTATTCTGAGAGTGTATAGTTTTTTCCCGGTCGAGTCGACTCATTCGTGATACAACCTTCACATAGCCGCACCATAACTTTAGTAAGTATGATTTTATAACCCCTGGTACATTTTGATAACCAACATAACCCCTGGAATAAGATGATCGCTTCCATGTTGCTTTAAAATGTTTTCGTACTTAAATGTATTAAGTATTATATTGTAAATTAATGTTTAAAAAATACTCCCACTGGGTTTCCTGCTGAATATATCCAGGACAGGTATTTTATACGAACGTAAAGCTTAAATAACTTTAAACAATATCCTTGTAATCTATATTAAACTAGCTTGCCAGGCAGACGTTGTTCTGCCCTTTTAGACAATCCTTTGTCATGTCCTATTAAAATACTTAAATTCACAAAAAAACTGTGGGTCACTCATGGGTAAAAAAGCTATCCTATCTCTCAAGTTGGACCTCAAGTTGGTTGAACTGCACACGGTGTGCAAATTTGATTAAAATCGGTTTAGTAGTTTAGGAGTTCATCGCGGACAGAGTGTAATAACTATTTACATTTACTAGTTAGGCGACTTCCAACGGTTGAATTTTTTTAATAGGAAACATGTGACAAACGAGCACAGGGTGAATGTAGAGAACCGGAGACCCTTTTTACTGGAAACGAAGTATTCCATCTTAGTGTTCCCGGGTGACAACGCATCTGCATTTGTAATCGTAATCGAGTATAGATGTAGGCGTCTACGGACCACAGCATCCACTTACCATCAGGTGGACTGTGTGCTCGTTTGTCACCCTATCCTATAAAACAAATCACCCAGTATAATGGATTTCCGCAAAGTAACGCACGATTATAATAATTATAATGGGTGCGTTTGGCAGAAAAAAGCGCTAGCAAGCGATTACAAGCGCTAAAATAGTTTTCGGCCAGGACACGATTGCTAACTTCAGTAGCGCTGACCCAATCCGCCATTTTGCTTATTTAATTTATTTGTTTTGAAGTAGAGTTTATAAGTTGTTTTGTGCAATATTAGTTTTAAGTAATATACATGAATAGACATATACATGTTATTAAAAATTCATGATTGGTAAGTTTTTAATATGAATACTTTACAAAAATATATTTGAATTAGGTTAGGTTCCCCGGTTAAAACTAACATCGTGTCCTGGAGGAAAATAGCTACTTACGATTTGACAGCGCTTACCGCCTACGATCGCCATTTTGCTTACAAGCGCTTGCTAGCGCTTTTTTCTGCCAAACGCACCTAATTACTTGTGCTTGCATTCCCTACACGCAATGTCACTTTGACGTGTAATGTGATGAATGTAACTGAAGCTCACCTTCTCGATGGTGTTGGCGATATTGTCATCTATGGGCCCCGAGTTGCCGATGCAGGTCATACAACCATAGCCTACTATGTTGAAGCCCAACTTGTCCAGATATGGCACCACGCCGGATTCCTGTGAACGTAAGGAAATGATAAGATGGATGGAAGCTCAGATGGTTATGGCTTAGTGGACAGAAAAAATGTGTAAGGTCTTTATGCGGAGCACACCCATTAGATAGTTGTATTCCCCTTTTACGCAAATATAAAATATTGCGGCTTCCAGCATTATACGTTTACGAAATCTGTGTCTTTGTTCACAAAAATAGTAATTTATTTGAAAAACACAACGATGTTGTAATTAGGGCTAGTAGAAACATACATAAAGTGTGTGTACCAAAGCAAATAATACAACTCTACGCATAAAATATATACTGTATGGCAATACATGTTTGCAACAAATTGCCTGTTTGTTTCAAAAGGATGAATATACCTTAAATATAAAACCTTAAAAGTAAGTTATTTCAATTTCTTTTAAATAAATGTTATTACTCAATAAATGACTTCTTAAGCGATAAATTTGACTCGCATTGTATTTATTGAATTGCTAAATTTAATTTTTTGAAATGTTTAACTAAAAATATTATGAATTGATTGATATTCTTGTTTCATATAGATTAAGTTTCCATAAGTATTGTTGCAAGTATCTTTATACTATATAATAATTAAAGTCTTAGTTTTATACTCTATTGTAAAATTATCTATCTGAAAATATTTGTACGCCGGAAACGGCAAAATATTTAGGATCGAAATTATTTTGTAACAACAGTCATGTACCATATTCTAACAAATAAAGCATCTAATCTTATCGTATCTTAGGTTCGATCCCCGCCGACACCAATGATTTTGCAACTGAAATTTTAAGTGTTGATTAAGTGCTGACGTACTTGGCGGTGAAGAAAAACATCGTGAGGAAACCTGCATGTCTGAGAAATAAAAAAAAATATTTCGAAGACATGTAAAGTTCGCCAAAACGCATTGGGGCAGCGCGGCAGACACTTCCTTGCCCTAAAGCCCTCTCAGAAAGGAGAGGAGGCTTGTGCCCACTTTAACTTTTAAAAAATTAAAAGCATATCGTCTATATATTTGTGTTTATTTATTGACTAGCGGACTTGGCAGACGTTTCTGTGACCTTACCAGGAAGTGGCGTGACGAGCTTCACTTGGAATTCACTCCGAATTTTTTACAGTGTAAACAAAAAACGGATTATTGAACATAACAATTACTACAACAACCTATCAAGTCTACTGCTAAGTAGGCATTCTCCATATTTTCTCATTGGGGAATGAGAAAATATTTTCTTATTTTCTCATTGGGGAGATATTTGCCATATTTTCCATTCTTGACAAGAGGGTTAACAACAGCAGTTTTTTTAGTTAAAGATTCTGCAGTCCATCTCCAAATCTAGTTTCGATCTCATCATCATCATTACAGCCCTTCACAAGTGCACTGCTGAACATAGGCCTCCCACAAGGTATGCCACAAAGCATGGTCCTGAGCCACCTGCATCTAGACTTTCGAGACCGCATCTTACCAGGTCGTCACTCCATCCAGTGGAGGGTCGCTCTACACCACGCCTACCGGTACGAGGTTCCCACTCGAGAACAATTTTTCCCCATCGGTTGTTGGTTTTTCGATCGGACACTCCGTTACAAAGTTAAGAGATGTTTACATGTTTACATATATCTCATTACATCACACATACATACATACATGTCATACAGACATACGAACAGCATCGCAAAAATTGTCATAATAGCTTCCTAGGACCTCGAATTGTCTAGATCTGATGAGAACGTGAGGCTTTCGCTCTGGTGCGTTACTCAATCTCATCATCATCATCATTACAGCTCATAAAAAGTGAACTGCTGAACATACAACATTTTGACTGGCCTGTTGGTCTAGTGGTTAGTGACCCTGTCTGCTATGCCGGAGGTCGTGGGTTCGATTCCCACCCAGGACAAATGTTTGTGTGATGAGCACGATCATTTGTTCTGTGTCTGGGTGTAATTTATCTATAATATTTATGTATTTAGAAATATATAAGTATGTTTCATCAGTTGTCTAGTACCCATAACACAAGCTCTGCTTAGCTTGGGACTAGATGACGTTGTGTGGTAGTTGTGGAATATTATTATTATTATTATTATTATAGACCTCCCCTGAAAAGAACGCCAAAAGGCGATCCTGAACCACCTGCGCCCATCGACTTCCTACATCTCTTACTACTTTACTAGGAAGTAATTGAACGAATAGACTTAATCTGGTAAGTAAGTATGTTATTAAGTTACCTTCAAGTAGTAGGTAACCACTCCAGAACCAGGAGACAGGGAAGTTTTGATGTACGGCAGGACGCTGAGACCATTCTCCACTGCTTTCTTAGCCAGGAGACCTGGTACAAATTAAAACATAAAATAGAACATTTCGTACTACTAGAAGGCTAAATTGGCCTCTAAAAAGCTTGGCGTGTTCAGCAGACCGGGAGAGTATTTCAAGCCGGCATACCGCCTGCAACTTTACAAAGCACAGGTTCGGCCGCACATGGAATACTGTTCCCATCTCTCTGCTGGGGCTCCCCAGTGCCAGCTCCTTCCACTTTAACGCATTCAGCGCAGAGCGGCTAGAATCATCGACAACCGAGTGCTTTCCGATCGGCTCAATTCACTGGCGTTGCGAAGAGATGTTGCATCTCTTTGCATTTTCTTTCCCATCTACGGAGAGTGCTCTGAAGAATTGTTCGGATTAATCCCAGCCGCTAAATTTCATGAACGCAGACTGCGGCAAAACTCTCGACACCATCTTTACCATTTGGATGCTTGGCGGTCCACCACCGTGCGTTTTACTAGGAACTTTCTTCCTCGTACAATTTCTGTCGAATTGTTTACGATTCCGACGATTTTTCCGGACCGATACAACTTAGGGACATTCAAGAAAGAAGACCACTCTTTTTTCTAAAGGCCGGCAACACTCCTGCAATTCCCCTGGTGTAGCAGTTGTTCATGGGCGACGGTAGTCACTTACCATCAGATGAGCCACATGCTCATAGCGTGAATGGGTTGGCTCGACCAGGGAAAGACTACGCTCTCACAGAAAACCAGCGTAAAATAACAGCTTGATACTGCTGTTTCGTATGTTTAGTATAGAGACCCGGAGACCCTATTTTACTTGAAACGAGGCATTCCGTCTTAGTCTTCAGGGGTGATAACGCATCTGCGTTTTGATTCTTAATCGAGGATAATTGTACATGTCTATGGGTCACAGCATCCACTTACCATCAGGTAGACTGTGTGCTCGTTTTGTCATCCTTAATCTATAACAAAACAGTAGCCGCATAGCATCAGGTGGACTGTAAGTTCTTTCGTCATTTCATTTTAATATAAAAAAGTATATGATATACCCGCTGCAGATTATCATGATTGTGGTACGAATGGGTGAGCTCGTCCAGGGAACGACCGAGCCCTTACTGCATACTAACACAAAATAGAGGCATTATACTGCTGTTTAGTATGGTGAATGTAGAGATCCGGAGATCTTTATTGCTTTATCTCCGGGAGAGACAACGCAGCTACATTTTGATTCTACCATCCACTTGACTGCCTTGTAGGTTTAATGCTCGTAAGCATGACTGCTGCTCATGAGCTCCCGGGTCGAGTCAAAACAAGTCATTGGATTATTGACAAAAAACTTTCACTGGCAGCCAGGATCAAGGAAGTTGGCGGTGATGTATCACACAACACCAACTTCCTTAGTAATTCCGTTGGTCCTGCAGTGTATTACATTTTTTATAGGATTGGATGACAAACGAGCGCACAGTCCACCTGATGGTAAGTGGTTACTGTGGCCCATAGACATCTACGTCTATCCTTGGTTACGAATCAAAATACAAACGCGTTGTCACCCGTGAGGACTAAGATAGAACGCCTCGTTTCAAGTAAAAAGTCTCCGGTTCTCTATACTCACCATACGAAGCACAGTAGCATTAAGCTACTATTTTACGCTGGTATTCTGTGAGAGCGTGTTTCTTACCCGGTCGAGCCGACCCATTCGTACTACGACTATATATGGCTTTACTACGTGAAAATGAATAAAGATTAAATAAATAAATAAATCTGTTTTAAGGCAGTGTTAAAATATAAATAGACACGTATACCCTATGAATGTTCGTTAATTGGTGTCCAAGGTACCAGTAGAATAGCAGTGCTGAAACAAGTTAGCTATAAACTAGAGCTGAGCTGAGTCGGTGACCGTCTTTTGCTTCAGCCAAAACATAATTTGACTTTTTATTTGTGTTGAAATTAATACGCTGTATTGTGCTGTGGCTACAATTAAACATCTACCCAAATTGTTTTTTTTTTCTTTTTTAAATAAAATTGCAGTAACTATGCGTGTATGCGTAGATCTGGATGTAAAGGAGACGAGAGAGTTTTGTCAGGATCGTTCCAAATGGAAGTCCGTAGTTTCTGCCTATCCCTCTGGATGACAGGCGTGAGTGTTTATCTATGTAGGTATGTTATATAGTACCAATCAAACTTACAGTCCACCTGGTAATTACCAGTTTGCTCATGGGCAGCTACAACCAACTTCAAATAAAAAAAAGTTACAGAAGTGTCGTCATCTCTAAGACTGACATGGAATACCTCACAGCCTGAAAATTACTCTGGCTATATCCTTCAGACCGGACACAGTCGTGCTGGTACTGCTGTGTTCTGGTGTTGTGACCCATTAGCAAAGATGTGGAATAATTTTCCGACACCTAACTGTCGAACACAATCTGGGCATCTCATCTTGATCCCTTTTTTATTTATTTTTTTACTTTTAAATTTTCGAACTTCAAGCGCGAGCGTGCACGCAACCGCGCAAGTTACCTCTGGGTAAGGACTCGACTGAAAACCAGTGATATCACTGAGCCCGGTCCGTTTCGCAGTTTCATGCTGCAGCACAGGGTATTTTTTTATGTTTGTGTTGTTTTTTTTTTTCTAAAATTTATAATGTTGTTAAATTACTTTTAATTTAGTTTTACTTATGTTTTTGCATTTAATTACTTTTTACTTGTTGTGCTGCGTGTTTAAACTGGAATAAAATGCATTTCTTTCTTTCTTTCTTTCTTTTATTTTACTTTTACATTATACGTGGTAGAGCCGCAGCTGTATTATGTTGTGGTGGTTCCATCTTAAAAAAGATTTATGATAACGCACGGCGAAGTCGAAACCCACAAACTCTTTAAAATAAATGACAAGAAGTCACTTCCAATCGTGATGGAAATGCTTTCTGCAGTAAAATTAAACGATAACCCTGTCGTTTAGAGAGATTTAAATGGCTTAGGTGGTTTTATTGGACCAGCCTGCATTTAGTTTTGTTGGGTTGTGATCACGTTCAATTTTATGTGTTGGTTGTGGCACGATTGAATCGGCTCGACTGGGAAAGGACCGCGCTCTCACGGAATACTAGCGTAAAATAGCAGCTCAATACTGCTGTTACGTATGGTGAGTGTAGAGATCCGGAGACCCTTTATTACTAGAAACAAGGCGTTCCATCTTAGTCCTCTGGGATGGCAACGCGTCTGCATTTTGATTCTTAATCGAGGATAAATGTAGATGTCTATAGGCCACTGCATCCACTTACCATCAGGTGGACTGTATGGTCGTTGGTTCTATAAAAAAAAGACGAGCGCAAGATGGCGTGGGCCAACATCATTTGATTATCAGGTAATTATTGTTATTTCAATTTTATTTTAATATGTCACAGGTCACAAGTCAACTATTCAAGCGAGGTATTTTTTTCTGCAGTTTAAACACCTTAATATAATTACCATTACTAACAAATTGTGATGTGTATCTCAATCATTTTTCTATGAAGCTACGGAGTAGACAAGTGACCATCTCGCTAATCCAGTGTGTGCAAACTTCATTGAATCTCGACTTTTTATTTCAATTTTCTTTTTTTAAACTTCAAATTACGATCAAAAATCCCATTGGTGTTTCAGTATTTTTAATATTGCAATATTACATATGCCAGAATAAATGGCCCTTAACTGAAGATCTTGGGATCTTACGGTCTGTTTACATCAATCGCCCGCATTCTTATTTCTTAATATCATATAATTACCTCTTTTAATTTTTTTTTTGATATTTTGCTCGTTTGTCACCCTACCCTATAAAAAATGCTGTAGAACGGGGTATTTTTAAATGTTTCGTTCTTAAATTTATAATGTTGTTAAATTACTTTTAGTTTTATTTATCTTTTTGCATTAAAACACTTTTTACTTGTTGTACTGCGTAGTTAAACAGTAATAAAATGCATTACTTTCTTTTATCTATAAGGCTAGGGTAAACAGGCTTCTGTTACACTAACACAGTGCGATTTACAATCTAAAGCTGCATCACCACTTACCACCAGGTGGGGTTGTTGTCAAGCACTGGCTTAAGTATATAGTATATAAGTAACTATACAAACTAAACTGCCACTTGACGACATATTTAGATAAAAATATGCAACCTACTCACACGGTCACCTAAGCAGTAAACAGAAGCGAGTCATGAAAACGAATGCATTAGCGCGAAGATCATACTGTCCAAATGTTCACTGATGACTTCAACCTGGGCGACATAACTTAATAATAACAACTCACCAGCTCCCAACATCACCGTAGGGTTCGACGTGTTAGTACAGGAGGTGATGGCGGCGATGATGACAGAACCGTGCGTGATGGTGTAGGTGGCACCATCGCTGTACGTGAAGCTACCGGAGGCCGCTAACTGGGTAGGCGTGAGTCCGTATCCTTTGAAGCCGATCTGGTGAAGAAGATAACAACAATGAGAGCTAATGTTTTTACGCTTACTAGATGTCACTCGTTGGACTGAGCTGGAATCATTTGTTACCCAGATCACAGCGTCATCATCATTGTAAATCCTTTTAAACAAAAGTTTTTATGCATGTATTTACACAAAAAAATGTCTCAGTGTTATGTTTATTTATTTATTTAACAGTTTATTTACACACATATTTTGATAGGAAAATGGTAAAAACAAAATTATGTACAAAGGCACTGCTTCTTCCATAAAGAAAATTCTTCCAGCTGGCCTATTGAAGGATAGTTGAAGGAAATAAAGGTAGTCAAAGTGTGCACTTCATTAAAATATACAATACAATACAAATATACACACACATATATATTATATATATATATATATATATATATATATATATATATATATATATATATATATATATATGTATACATAATTATAGAATACAAATATAATATATTATAAAAAAAATATAATTCAATATATTACATATGAATATCCACACATCACGAATTAATCATTATGGTGTGAATGATAATGCTCTTTAACAAGTCTTTTATGTTCTTATATAACAAGTCTTATATATTCTTTAACTTTGTACACATAAACATAAACACACGCCTGTCAACCAGAGGGGTAGGCAGAGACTACAGACTTCCAATTACCACCTAGATCCTGACATGCCTCTCTCGCCTCATCCACATCTATATATCATGCATACATGCTCGTCGGTTAAGTAAAGTAAAGTAGTAAAGTTATAGCCTATATACGTCCCACTGCTGGGTACAGGCCTCCGCTCATTTCTGAGAGGATTTTAGGGCAAGGAATAGTTCTCCGCGCTGCCCCAATGCGTGTTGGCGACCTTCACATGTCTTCGAAATATTTTCTTTTCTTATTTCTGTGACATGCAGGTTTCCTAACGATGTTTTCCTTCACCGCCGAGCACGTAAATCAGCACTTAAAATTGCAATTAATAATTTCATTGGTGCCGGCGGGTATCGAACCCGGTTTCGATCGTCGGTTAAGGGTACTCTTAATTTGGACAATTTTCTATATATCGCCAATTCGGTCGATAAACTTTAGCCTGGGACGTCCCTTTCCGACTCTGCCGTTTACTTCTGCAACATAAATTTGCTATGTCACTCTTTCCTCATTCATTATTTCTACATGACCAAACGACTTAGTTACAATACCTCAGTTTTTACACATTTTTAACTTTTTTAAATTCTTCTACTTTTAGGAATATACGTAGTTTGGTTTGTACATTTTAATATTTCTGAAAGTAACAGTAATCTCTACGCTTTTCTTGCAACTACCCCCGCTATGCTATAAACTGTCAAATATTTCACTTCATCCAAAAAGATGCCGCCCTTGTGGCAGAAAAAGTCGTACCCATTAGGGTAGTTAGGTTAATTAGAGAGAGCTGCTTTTGCCGACAAGCTGTTAAACAGTAGACAGATTATATCTTGAAATATATTGTACGAACTTTTTGTTAAATAAGTTATTAAGTTCAAAATTCATCAAAATTCTGTAAATACTAGGAACATATACAAGTTAGTTATACCAGTTACTCGGCTCCAAAGAGTCAGTAATTCCTTCATGGGGCAATGTACATATACGCTTTTACAACAAAGTCCCAGTAAATTTAAGAAGACCTTATGTATCAAAAAGTTTAAAATATTTATTATACTACTAAAGAGTAAATGATTGATAAAAAACCCCTGGGAATGAGGTGATCGTTACCATGATGTTTCTAAATTCGATCCGGGAGACATTACCTATTACTATGGTATATGTTTTTACCTTAGATTTGTACGTGCCCATGACATATTTTTGTATTGACTGAATACGGAAGATACTAAAATGTGACCAAGTTTACAAAGCAACCAGCCGATTAATTTAGATTTTGAAATAGAGACTTTATAACAAACGCATAAGGCTAACTCGCAAGTCATAACATATGCATTATTGTTGTATACAATCATGCTGAGCTCGCGAATCTGGAACCTTGCAGAGTCAGTATTTTTTGTACGTGATAGTTCGACTAGTGTTAATACGACGGTATTGCTTGCACTTTTACACGTTAATTTAGTTTTGTTTGTTTTGTTTTTGTATTTTTTTATTTAAAACACATTACCTACACACTAGGATTTTCTCCTGTATGGTGACAATTTACACACACAAATTACTCAAGAACAAACGTCCAGTTTTGGAACAATTATTTGTGGTCCATAAAAGTTACAGCCCACACAAGTAGTCCTACTGCTGGGTACAGGCCTCCTCTCATTTCTGAGAAGGTTTTAGGGCAAGGAAGCGTTCGCCGCGTTGCCCCAGTGCGCGTTGGCGAACTTCACATGTCTGCGAAATATCATTTTTTTTTCTTATTTCTCTGACAGGCAGGTTTCCTCACGATGTTTACCTTCACCGCCGAACACGTGGTAAATCAGCTCTTAAAATTGCAATAAACAGTTTAATTGGTGGCCGCGAGGATCGAACCCGGGTTACTCGATATAATCGAGCGATAATCATCCGAGCTAGTACGGCTCTTGTAGCCCATACCACAGAATCAATACATACAAATACATGTTCCGTGCGGGATTCGAACCTGCGTACCCTAACGCAGTAACTTATTGTTAAGCCACTGCGGCACGGAGTCGTCGTTTTATTTAGTAAATTATTTGAATATATTAATTTCACTATGTTACTATTAATAGGTACTTCGCATGGGGGTTTTTAAATCATCAAATACTATACTATACAACAAACACATATAAAAATTACAGATGCTTGAATCAATTCCATCCGTCCATCCAACGCTAGCTGCAAGTTTATTTATTTATTTATTTTATAGGATAGGGTGACAAACGGGCACACAGTCCACCTGATGGTAAGCGGTTGCTGCGGCCCATAGACATCTACATCTATCCTCGATTACAAATCAAAATGCAGACGCGTTGTCACCCGTGAGGACTAAGATGGAATGCCTCTTTTCCAGTAAAAAGGGTCTCCGGTTCTCTACACTCACCATACGAAATACAGCAGCATTAAGCTACTATTTCACGCTGGTATTCTGTGAGAGCGTGGTCCTTCCCCGGCCGAGCCGACCCATTCGTGCTACAACTATACTACTAATAGTAGTTAATAGTTTCACAGAACAGGAGCAACCCGGGTTCGAACCCCGCGGGCACCACTGAAATAACTGAAATAAATTTAATGTCATAAATTGACAATTTTTCTATTTCACATATTTTTTTAAGTTTTATATATGTTTACGATGATTGCAACGCGACTGGTTGTAAACTTTTCGAAAATGTCCCAAAAGGGTTGTATATAGTTTTTGTCGGTTGTGTATAGTATAGTTGTAAGGTTGTATCTTTTGCATTAATTGTCACGGTTGCAATTTCCTGTTATCTATTGAAATGCTACCAAGTGTAATGATGATCTGATTCACAATGCAACGAAATAGCGCATCATTTACTATATTATAATTCCTAGTCGAGGATATATGTAGATGTCTATGGGTGCGTTCGTTTGTCAGCCTTATCCTATATTAATTATATTTAATCTATGTTTTGATACTTAACCGAGGATAGATTTAGGTATCTATAGGCAACAGCATCCACTTACTATCACTTGGACTGTGTGCCTTTATAAAATAAATACAAACAAACGGACGACTGTGACAAATCTCTATATAAATATCGATTAAGGAACTAAGAGAAATAAGCTGAGTTAAATATTTATTGACATATAAATTCCGTAGCACGTGACGCGCCGTCTTGTTAGTTTTTTTTTTCTTGTAGTGACACGTTTGTGGGTGGTTTTCACCTCGGAATCGCCAGTTTGAGAAGGGTAAGATTTTCTAATAATTATTTATTTTATAATTAAAATAAAATAAAACACGCTACACATTAAATAAAATGAAGTTTTACGTGGCATAATAGGATTAGTGTGACAAATGAGTACGCAAATCCATATGATGGTAATTGGATACGGTTTTCTTTTTATAGGACAGGTTGACTAATGAGCACACAGTCCACCTGATGGTAAGTGGTTGCTGTGGCCCATAGACATCTAAATCTATTCTCGATTTACGAATCAAAATGCAGATGCGTTGTCACCCGTAAGAACTAAGATGGAACACCTCTTTTTCAGTAAAAAGGGTCTTCGGTTCTCTACACTCACCACACGAAATACCGCAGCATTACTGTGAGAGCGTGGTCCCTCCCCGGTCGAGCCGACCCATTCGTGCTACAATTATACCACGAATATAACTGCAGCATGGCTCTAGCACGTGTACAAATACATAAACATTTATCCTCAATTAAGAATCTAAATGCAGATAGATGCGTTGTCACCCCTGAGGATTAAAATAGGATTCCTCATTTACATCAAAATGGCTATCCGGTCCTCTACACTCACCATGCAAAGCACATCAGCATTAAGGTGCTATTTTACGTTGATATTCTGTGAGAACGTGGTCTTCCGCCGTTCGAGCCGACCATTAGTGCTACAACCATAATATACGTGGCTCTACCACATATAACGTATAATTTTCGTAAATAATTTTAAGACACTTGCGAAAATGAGGAAGCATATTTGGCTCCATAGATTCCGGGCCTTAGCAACACATGTTACACGCCACCGACTTTAACGTTCATAACATGTTGTGCTTAATTACAAAATTTATCAAATCAGTTAATTTAACTACGCAGCAAGTTGTCAACAGAAACATTAATTAAACGTCCCTCTAATGAGGAGAGAGCTCAAATCGAAGTGATGTTTTCGTTAATCTAATTTAAGGAATCATTAAAGATGTCATTCATTTGTTAATTTCTTGGAACATATAGGTATAATTTAGTTCATTCGATTTAATACGAGTAATTTTTGTGATGTATTCATTAGTTACAGAAAGTGTAATAATGATTTCTTATTACACTTCTTAGTAGTACCAGTTACTCGACTCCATCGAGTCAGTAATTCATTCTTGGGGTATATGCTTTTACAACAAAATCCCAGAAAATATACAAAATTAGACATACACAAAGTTCAAAAGGTTTATTAAACTAAGTTAGTATAAAAAGGGTTGTTATAATATTACTACCAAGCTATTTCTAATTTGTTTTGTGTTGTTAATTGTAACATACATGATCGTAAGCTATTATTTGAAAAAAATTGTCCCGCTGGGTTTCTTGATAGTTTTTTCCCAGGACAGAGATTTTTTTGCGCACCAGTGGTATTATGAAAAAAGTGACTTTGAATAAGTATTATTTATAATCCATATTAAATAATAAAGTTTCTGTTTCTATGTTTACGCGAACACTACACATTTAAATTAAACTAGCTTTAACGGATTTTAATGCGCATAACTAACTTATTATATATTCTATAGTTTTATTTAAAAGAAATTATTTCGACCTTCCATTAATTCCATACCGAGTTGTCCATATTAGATACTTAGGTCGGATATATATTTGTGATTTTTGTTACTTGACCAAACTTTATCTTCATTTGTGATTTGGATAGACAACAAGTATTCAAATCATTTCAAATCACGAATAATATAAATTATCAGCCAAATACTCAAACGCTACTTAATTTTAAAATGTCGTTCAATCTCGTGCCGTCCCAGTCAATTCAACTTAATATTGAGTAATAAGTACGCGAAGGATCGAACCCTCTCGCTCGCGTACTGTGAGCAAACCGGGTTCGATCCCCGCCGGCACCAATGAAATTGTTAATTGCAATTTTAAGTGCTGATTTTACCACGTGTTCGGCGGTGAAGGAAGACATCGTGAGGAAACCTGCATATCTTAGAAATAAGAACAAATAAATATTTTCGAAGACGTGAAGTTCGCCAACACGCATTAAGGCAGCGCGGCGGACAATTCCTTGCTTTAAAACCCTCTCAGAAATGATCTTAGGCCTGTGACGAAGTGGGACGTATATTTTTTTCTTTTTTCATTATTTTAAAAAACGTTACCCCTACACTACGATTTTCTCCTGTATCGTAGGGGCAGTTTACAAACATAAATTGCACAAGGATAAACATCCAGACCCGGAACAACTATTTGTAGGCCATACAAATACTTGTTCCGTGCGGGATTCGAACCCGCGACCCCCAGCGCAGCCACTAATTGCTAAGCCACTGCGCCACGGAGTCGTCTATAGGCATCATCGTATAGGCTGTAACTTTAACTTTTAGAGTAGTAAGTGACAGAAACAGCACGAGATTTAACGGCTTCTTAAAAGCGTCTGAGGATTTGGACATTAGTTTTTTTTATAGGATAGGGTGACAATCGAGCACATTCCACCCGATGGTAAGTGGTTGCTGTGGCCCATAGACATCTACATCTATCCTCGATTACGAATCAAAATGCAGATGCGTTGTCACCTGTGAGGACTAAGATGGAATGCCTCGTTACCAGTTAAAAGGGTCTGCGGATCTCCACACTCACCACACGAAACACAGCAGCATTAAGCTACTATTTGACGCTGGTATGTGAGAGCATGGTCCTTCCCCGGTCGAACCAACCTATTCGTGCTACAACTATACTACTAATATAACTGCACCATGGCTCTACCACGTATAAAATTCTAGTTAATTTGATTTAATAAAATAAAATTTTTGTATTTTCCATCATTAACAAGACATATCATTTTTTGACCTTCCATTAATTCTATGTCGGGCTGTCAACATTAGATACTTAGTTCTAATTTACATTATTACGTTTGACGTATTAACCTACAATCAACTTTTTACGTAGTATAGCCACACTGTAACTATATCATAAATGTGGCACGAATGGGTCGGCTGGGCCGGGGTGGTACTACACTCTCGCAGAATAACAACTAAAAAAGCAGCTTAATGCTGCTAGTAGCTTAATGCTGCTGTGTTTCGTATGGTGAGTAGAGAACCGGAGACCCTTTTTACCGGAAACGAGGCATTCCAACTTAGTCCTCATGGGTGACAACGCATCTGCATCTTGATTCGTAATCGAGAATAAATGCAGATGTCTATGGACCACAGCATCCACTTACCATCAGGTGGACTGTGTGCTCGTTTGTCATCCTAATCTATAAAAAAGTCCACCTGATGATAGGCGTAAGAAGCCACTGCAGCGCATGGGCCCCTGACACCAACTTCAATCAAAGAAGGCCGCAGAAGCGATGTCACCTCTGAGTAATGTAAGTCTGTAAGCCTGACTTATAATTGCTCTGTATTTGTTTTTGACGGCTAAAAAAAGTAAGAACGTGGTACCTACTCAGACAGACTCTACCAGTATAAAAAAGGAGTTCTACTGCTTAGTAAATAAAGGTTATTTTGCAATAACCGGCCAAATTTGCACAGAAGGTTCAGAATAACTAATATAGGTAAATGGTGAAGAAAAATTAATTTGAAAAAAAATATCAAACGTTCTGTGCTTTTTATCTTTTGAATTCGCACGCACACATTCGTAAAGGTCGATCGGTAGGCAAAAACGCACATTCAATTAGGCATAATTTGAAATAAAAGTAGAAAGAAGCCTTATTTAGTCATATTTTCAAAAACTGCAACAACGGTATATCAATAATTATATATTTTAACTTAAGTTTAAATTTTCGCTACTCTTTGAAAAATAAGCCAGTACATATATTTTCAGCTACTATTAAATTTCTTAAAAATTTCTACATTGCATCAAAATCACTGTGTAGCACTTACTTAGTTGTTGATTTTATACATGAATTTTACATTACGCAGCCATATTAAATGTAGCCACTAGCCATAGTAAGGCAGGGTCGGCTAGACCAGAGACAGCGATGAACAACTGCCTAGTGAGTGACCTAGACTAGACCATTTTAACATGTAACGAAACATTATGCCTCAGATACTTCACAGTATAAAATTTATAATAACATGTATACAACATGTAACAAAAACCCTGTGGTTCCCGTTAACTGCGTTATCAGAATCTGTATCCAAGCGTATAGAAATAATTTTTGTCCAGAAAACTCAACCATTATTTTTTTTTATTTTAGTTAAAAAAATTATTTGCAAATTGTATGTGGTTTTATTTCCTCTAACTCATGCGAATATCGATAAGTATCAGGATTGTCAAGGACCCCGCAGGTCTTTGACAATCCTCTTGCTCCTCGGCCAATGCAGAAATAATAAAACCACATACAATTTGCAAATTATTTTTTTAATAAAAATTAATTTTTAAATGTGTTTTTTTTTTTGAAAAACATATTTCTATACGCTTGAATACTGATTCTGATAACGCACTTAACGGGAACCACAGGGTTTTTGTTACATGTTATATATATTCCACTGCAGGACTCCTCTCATTTCTCCCATTCTCATTTCTCAGTTTTCCAATGCGTGTTGTCGGACTTTACTCGTCTTCGAAATATTTATTTATTTCTCAAACAAGCATTTTCACACAAGTTTTCACAATGTTATACGCACCTCCGAACACAAGTTTAATCAGCACTTAAAATTGTAATTAACAATTTCATTGGTGCCGGCGGGGATCGAACCCAGATTCCTCGCGTACAGTGAAATATACATTGAGTACTCAACTGTTGAGCTACCATGGCTCACCCTACAACGAAATTAGTTGAAAAGACACTGACAAATTACTCCACCCCCTTTGCTATAGGCATTACAAAATAAAAAGTAAACCATCTATTTAGATTCCATGGTATAACGACAACAAAGAATATAGTCTTTAGCGAACAATCACAAACTAAAAATTAGTATAATAGAAATCAGGAAAGGAAGTAAAATTATTTATTACAACAAACACATTTTACAAAATATACTAAAGACTAAACAACTTATAACTATAGAACTAAACAAGTGGTAAAATTAAAAATGTTGTACAACCACTTCAATTTATATAAAATGAGAACATCATTAATGTAGTTGAAGTAAATTAAAAACGCTTTATTAAGGATAACTCAAAAACTACTTAATCAGATCTTGATCAAAATTATAATGTACCACACGAGAAACACCAACTTTCAAATGAAAAAAGAGTCATCAAAATCGGCTAACCTAGAAAAAAGTTCCGAGGTAATATACATTTTTTTAAACAGTTGAATTGAGAACCCCCTCCTTTTTGAAGTCGGTTGAAAAGAGAGATGTGGTTATTACGGATTATATAATAATTACGCAGCAAATTATTTAATAACTAATACTCTATTTTCAATCTCAAACTCTCCCATGCGAGGTTGCAAGTTCGAAATTGTAGCGCCTATGTGAAGTTCCTTATCATTTTACCGTTATCAATCGTTTCAGATAGTGTTGTTAGGTATCTGACCACAAATAGATAGATAGTTCTATTTTAATTGCCAAGTCTCGTGTTACAGCCACTGTGAGCATTTAGACTATTACAGAAATAAACCATAACACTTATTTATTACATAATATATTTTATTTTTAAATAGTCCACTAATGGTAAGCGGATTTGTTGCCATCTGCATAATATTATATTCTCACGAGAAAAAGTTTTTGGGTTCTCTACACAGTAGCAGCAGTGTAAGATATATATATATATATATATATATATATATATATATATATATATATATATATATATATATATATATATATATATATATATATATATTTATATATATATATTTTTTTAGGCTAGGTTTTTAGGGCTAGGAAATGTCCGCTGCGCTGTCCCAATGCGTGTTGGCTGTCACGATGTTTTCCTTCACTGTCGAGCACGTGGTAAATCAACACTTAAAATTGCACCTGCCAATTTTATTATCGTATTAACGTACCATCTAATTAGTTAATAATATATCACCGCAGTCAGGGTCTTTGTTTTTCAATACTATACCTGTTTACACTATAAACAACGATGAATAGTTAACAATGATCCAGGTAAATGACGGCACAAGCAAACGATTAAATAAAAAATCAATTATTTAAATATCAACACTAATTATCTAACTTTCGCAATTAATTACTACCTATTAAGTAATTACAGCACTTAAAAATATTTTGGGTAATTATAATTTCTAAAAATCCAATAATAAAAATATTTTGGGTTATTATAATTTCTAAAAATCCAATAATCTGATTAGACATTTAAATACAATTATATTCCTGGATATCTCCAGAATATGTTTAATAGTTGATAAATATATTCTAATTATGAAGAAGTGTCGTACTACAAAAATCCTTCATCAAGACGATGTCGTAAGAAAAAATGCCTCTTTCTCATATATGCAATATTATTTCCTCCAGTCCGATTATCGACCACGGTGACAATTTAAAATTATTCACTGATAACTGATATTAATCGCCTCGGTAGCGCAAAGTAGTAACACTAGACCCTAAGCTATTGACCGCGGAATCGAGCACCATACATAACAAGTTAAAAATTATCTACAAATTTAATAATAAATATAAATCACCCCCACGATACATTAGCTTATCCCAGTATGGGAGGTAATAATTAAGAATAAAAATATTATATAAATATAAAGGACAAGACAATGGATATCTAACTCTAATCGTTAGCTATATTAATTGTTGTAGCACGAATTGATCGGCTCAACTGGAGAAGGATCACTCACTCACAGAATAACAGCGTAAAATAGCAGCTTAATTCTGCTGCGTTTCGTATGGTGAACGTAGAGAACAGGAGACCCTTTTCACTGGATAAGAGGCACTCTTTCTTAATCCTTACGCGTAACAACGCACCTGCATTTTAATTCGCAATCGAGGATAGATGTAGATGTCTATGGGCCACAGCAACCACTTACCATCAGGTGGACTGTGTGCTCACTTGTCACCCTTGTCCTATAAAAAACTCGTCTTATCCCACTGGTGGACCGATGTTATCGGCTGATACGATCTCATTAGTTTTCATTCCTTCATTACAGCCTGAAGCCATCCCTTCGATTGCTACATAGTGAGGGTCAGCCATAGTCGTCACACTTTCCAGGCCTATTCAGGCGTATTATCAAGAAGATGCTGCTACCTATCACCTGTTTTAGTTCCCTCTGTCGCCACTTACAAAACCAATGGGATTATATGTAGTGGATTTTTTACGACTCAACTAAACAGACTTAAATTTTATTCTTCAGGTGCAGTAAATAACAGGCATTGTAGAAAACGCCCGAAACTTTTATTTTACTGCAACATTAAACTTTATGAATAAATAAACAAGTTATTGACCACAAAGTGATAACTAATTTTAACTATAAATAAAATACAAACACAAAAATACCAAATAGTTTTTAAAATACTACGATACTATTAGACTGTTCCTAAAACACATTCAAGACAAAGGAAACCTGAGAATGTAAGTGAAAAAACGAAACGCGGATATTACTCAAGATATCACAGAATACCAGCTCAAAATAGCAGCTTAATGTTTAATTGCGTATAGTGAATGTAGAGAACCGGAGACCGTTTTACTCGACTGGACTGGAAATGAAGCATTCCATCTTAGTCTTCAGAAGTGACAACGCATTTGCATATTGATTCTTAATTTAGGATAAAATGTGGACTGTACCACTCGACTTATATTAATTTCCTACGGCTTCGTGATGTATTGTATGTAGTACCGTAATAAAGTACTCGTTGACCTATCCGAGGCGCAGTAGCTTAGCAACGAGTTGTACCGCTACGGTCCGCGGGTTTAAATCCCGCAAGGAACAGGTATTTGTATGACTTACAAATAAATGTGCCGGGTCTGTATGTTTGTCCTTGTGAAATTTATATGTGTAAACTGTCCTCACGATACAGGCGAAAATCCTAGTGTCGAGATAACTTCTAAAAAAATAAACAAAGATTAAACGAACCCTATAGGTTCTTGTTGAGAAACAAATAATATCTTAAATCAAAAGATACCTCATCCTACATAAAGCCGTATAGTCGAAATCCGCTCTCTGATAATAAACAAAACAAATAGAATCTATGAACTTAAAAATTAATATCGAATATTTCAGAGGCTCTTCGTCAACGTGCAAGTTAATGGGAGCCTTATCAGGCAATAAAACAAGTTGGCAAATGTGTGACAGCGCTATATGATCCTGGTAAGACCTAGTTTCCTTAAGAAGTTTATCCCTCTGGTAATATAAGTTATTACGCTCTCACATAATGCAGGCATAATATAGCAGATTGATGCTGCTGTGTTTCATATGGTGAGTGTAGAGAACCGGAGACTCTTTTACTGAAAACTAGGCAGTCCATCTTAGTCATCAGAAGTAATAACGCATCTGCAAAACGAGAATGGATTTATATATATATATATATATATATATATATATATATATATATATATATATATATATATATATATATATATATATATATATATATATATATATATATATATATATATATATATATATATATATATATATATAGTTTACGTGGTAGAGCCATGCTGCAGCTATATTAATTGTATGGTTGTAGCACGAATGGGTCGGCTCGACCGGGGAAGGACCACGCTCTCACAGAAGCGTCAAATAGCACCTTAATACTGCTGTATTTCGTATGGTGAATGTAAAATTTAATATATAATTTATTAAATTTTACATTCCCCATACGAAACATATATATATATATATATATATATTATACATTTATTAATTTCCTGGAAAAGAGGCATTCCATCTTAGTCCTCAAGGCTGACATTGCATCTTCATTTTGATTCGCAAACGAGGATAGACGTAGATGTCTATGGGCCACAGCAACCACTTACCATCAGGTGGACTGTGTGCTCCTTTGTCACCCTTGTCCTATAAAAAAAAAGATATGAGCCACAGCATCAGGTGAACTATGTTCTCGTTTGCTACCCATATTCTATAAAATAATGTATGGTTCCAAAAGCAAATAATGCCAGCCAATCGTTTTAAAGCACATATGTATTGATAAATTAATAATAATAATAATAATAATAATATCCCACAATTATCACACACAACGCCATCTAGTCCCAAGCTAAGCAGAGCTTGTGTTATGGGTACTAGACAACTGATAAACATACTTATATATTTCTAAATTCATAAATATTATAGATAAATTACACCCAGACACAGAACAAATGATCGTGCTCATCACACAAACATTTGTCCTGGGTGGGAATCGAACCCACGACCTCCGGCATAGCAGTCAGGGTTACTAACCACTAGACCAACAGGCCAGTCGAAATTATATTAAACAGCAACATAAATCATGCTATAATAAGTGCTCTTACTTACTCTTAAGGTTTTTTATGAAATTGAAGACAAACGAACTCAACGCCAGCGGTAACACATATAAGGTGTGGTGTAACTTTCATTTTAATACTCGACGGTTCGCTTTGTGCAGTTGAATGGTGACGAGGAACGTAGAAATATCCATAAATTAGTTTTATTTGTACAATTTTTTGAAGTGAAAACTTCTTTAGCGGCGTTGTACACTTTTTTTGTAATGGGTAAAAAATTTTAAACTCGCGTCAGGACACGTGACCTGATCGAAAATGCGTAAGACGGATGGCGTAGGAGAGGAAGTATCCCCTTCCCTTTCTACAGCGCGGCGGCCTGCTGTTTCGTTTAGGCGGCGCAGGGCGCATGCGCGAATGTAATATAAATTGTCATGTTTGTGTACGATAGCGCAATAAATAAATATTGTATTCTTTCACATAAATGATATTACTTTTATACTGATAATTAAAGCAACGCGTGCAAAATTTTTCCCTAACCATTCCAAAATATCAAAAACGCACGACATTAATATTCAAGTTTTCACTTCTGCCGGCACTCCCGGAGTGCAACCCAGTCATTTTTTTTTATATATAGGATAGGGTAACAAACGAGCACACAGTCCACCTGATGGTAAGTGATTGCTGTGGCCCATGGACATCTACATGTGTCCTCAATTACAAAACAAAATGCAGATGCGTTGTCACCCGTGAGGACTAAGATGGAATGCCTCGTTTGGAGTAAAAAGGATCTCAGGTTCTCTACACTCACCATACGAAATACAGTAACATTAAGCTACTATTTCACGCTGGTATTCTGTGAGAGCGTGGTCCTGCCCCGGTCGAGCCGACCCATTCGTGCTACAACTATACTACCAATATAACTGCAGTGTGGCTCTACCACGTATTTTTAAATATATATCCTAAAAACTAAAGCGTTAATTGTGTTTAACTTTACCGTGCCGATCTGTTGCATTTGGGAACGAAGCCCTCGCCAAGATTTTGTAGAATATATTGTGCTCTCAAGAATCAAGAAACATCAAACAACTGACTCTACAACACTGAACCTTCAACATTCGATCCCAGTTGATCCATTTGGTGACATGGCTTATGAGTGATGCTACGTCATAAAGCTGTCTCACCAAATAGATCCGTTGGGAGAGTCGTCGACCAAATGGACATTGGACCCTATTTAATCGGTGCTTTTAACTTACGTATTTTTTATGATTTATTAAAAAATAAAAATATATTTTCGAATAGTATTATTGAATCTAATCCGGCAGCCAGTAACACCACCGAAACGCGTTCTTTTTTACATTATAATCCAGTTTTTAACGACAGTTACAATTAATAATAGTAAGTGATGATGTAACCAAACATGGTAAAGCGTACTGATGATTTTTACATGGTGAAATGTCTAACGAACGCAAGGACGAGTTATATCGGACTCGCACCGTTACATAGCAATGGTGGAACAAACCTTTGCCGAATATTGGCAAGGTTACGGGAATGCCTACCACAATCCGCGACCCCACCAGCGCTGGCCGCTTCATAGCGGATTCTTTTCGGATGTACTACTCATCCACAAAGCTTAAAACTTAACAAAAAACTTAAGTTTAACAACAGCCCATTCACTCCTGCCTTGAATACAAGATAACTACAATGTATTGCAATTTTAGTGTCCTGCGCAACACCGACAAGACCGGAGAGAGGTCAGGACCTATATCTTAACGTTCTTTCCAAATCATAGAATACTATAATACATACATAATAGAACGGGGGAGGGGGGAGCTCGTGTAGCCACTAAAATGTCACTAACATGTCAATTCACACGTATAAATGTAACACGAGATGTGTTTTTACGTTACAATCTTTTCCAAATTTCGCATGCAAATTGTTTAGAAAATGCCAAATTGCACGCTATTTACAAATAAATATTATGTATTAAAATTTAAGCGATTTTTTATGATGAATAGCGTTAATTTTTGTTTACAACATAAGATGTTTTCTAAAGCTTATAATGTTTTGTACTTTTTTGCCTACAATCGTTCATTAGTACTTAGTTAAAATATTAATTATCTCTATACCTGTTTCTTTCTTTTGTGAGTTGGGGAAAAGAGAGAGAGCCACTTATATTGACGTCTATTTTTGAATAAGGCCGTATGAAGTGTTTACTATACTTAGCATGAGAATTATATTTATTAAATTTAAAAATAAACGTAAATAAATTATATTAAATTTGTTTAAAATATATGCGCACATGCCTCTTGAAAAGTGAGTGTTGCACCAATACATATATTTTTTTCATTTTTGAATAACTACAAGATTGTTTTTCCTTTGTGAGTGGCAAAGTTAGCAAGGGACACCCTTGACGAAAGTTTATCGAATAAATTGGCGATATATTGAAGAGGGACCAATTCAAGAGTACCCGCTTAACCGATAAGCACGTATGCGCAGATTAATATGAAAGAAACAAGAGAGTTTTTTGTTGTACAATAAGAGTAACAACCGATCACTAAGTACTGAAACCTGATAATAAATGGATACTAAAATCAAAATGCATATACGTTGTCACCGAGAGACTAAGAAGGAATACACCGCTATCAGTACCATTGGTCTTTTGGTTCGTAAAATAGCGGTGCGTAAGATAGCAGCATAATATTGCTATTTTACGCAGGCAATCTTTGTAAACGTGGCTTAAAAATCGAGGCAACCCATTGGCGGTGATGGATCACCGTGAGGAAATCCGAATCTGATCAGAAGAAAATATACATACAAAGTGGCACGCCCGTAATCCCCAAAAGGGGAGACAGGTTCCAAAGAGAAGGTTGCTTCTCGACCGACGTTTAGCCAAACTAAAATAAACACAATTTCGTGGAAATACTTCGTGGAAAAGGTGGGCAACACGAAATAAAATAAACTTTATTATAATTTTCGAAATAAATTGGGATACTACTTACTAGTTTTCTCGGGCTCTTGAGTGACTTTTCTTTATAATTATTGTTTACAAGTCATGCACGCACATTACACACCACCTATGAACGTTTATAATTAGCAAACAACTCAAACTACGAGTATCAACAAATAAAATTAAAATACATAACACACTTGTATTTTTGACAACCACAAAACGCTTTTCGTGATTGAAAAATTTGTACAAAATAATAACACCCTCATTAGTAATGAATATACATTAATTACTAATGAGAGTGTTATTATTTTGTACAAATTATCAATTTAATAATTCACAGGTAACAAATTAATCATCCAACCTAATAACTCATTAACAATTCGCACCATTAAAACACTATATAAAAAGGGAGTACTGGATGATTTTTGTCACAGTTCTAAACATCCCGATCAAGTGTATATACCGTATACATAAAAGTGCAAGTTTCGTGTATTGTGTACAGTCAAAAAGTATCAGAGTTTCCATGTGATTTACAATGTGGGTGTCTTAAAGGCAAGTGTGTATAAACTTTTGTAAAGCTAAATCAGTGCAATATGACATCTTCGGCTGCATCATCACTTTCCATCAGGTAGGACAGTATGTAAAACTTTATAATGATATCTTATATTTACGCGAACACTACACATTGAATAATACTGCTTATACGGATTTTATCGCGTTTAATTAATTATTAACTTACTTTTATTCCCGATGTTTCGGGGGCTTCGATAAAACCAGTATAAATGGTTTATTCAAAGTCAAGCTCCAGCTTAGGATAAATAAATAATATTGTAAACAAGACAGAATATTCGAATGAATACCATTATTTCTGTAAGGTACAGTTATCACTTGCTCAGTAGACATGTTTCATATTCTGTCACTGGGTGTATGATAGCTACACCTAGCAGAAAACGTCACTATGTAGAAATTTTCAGTTCATTATCATTATTTCTGTAAGGTACAGTAATCAGCTGCTCAGTAGACATGTTTCATATTCTGTCACTGGGTGTGTGATAGCTGCATCTAGCAGATACTGCCACAATGTGAAAATATTTAACTTATGATCATTATTTCTGTGAAGTACAGTAATCACTTGCTCAGTAGACATGTTTATCATTCTGTCACTGGGTGTTTGATAGCTACACCTAGCAGAAAGCGACACTATGTAGAAATATTCCATTCATAATCATTATTTCTGTGAGGTACAGTAATCACTCGCTCAGTAGACATGTTTATCATTCTGTCACTGGGTGTGTGATAGCTGCATCTAGCAGATACTGCCACAATGTAAAAATATTTAACCCATGATCATTATTTCTGTGAGGTACAGTAATCACTTGCTCAGTAGACATGTTTATCATTCTGTCACTGGGTGTTTGATAGCTACACCTAGCAGAAAGCGACACTATGTAGAAATATTCCATTCATAATCATTATTTCTGTGAGGTACAGTAATCACTTGCTCAGTAGACATGTTTATCATTCTGTCACTGGGTGTGTGATAGCTGCATCTAGCAGATACTGCCACAATGTGAAAATATTTAACCCATGATCATTATTTCTGTGAGGTACAGTAATCACTTGCTCAGTAGACATGTTTATCATTCTGTCACTGGGTGTTTGATAGCTACACCTAGCAGAAAACGACACTATGTAGAAATATTCCATTCATAATTCATTATTTCTGTGAGGTACAGTAATCACTTGCTCAGTAGACATGTTTCATATTCTGTCACTGGGTGTGTGATAGCTGCATCTAGCAGATACTGCCACAATGTGAAAATATTTAACCTACGATCATTATTTCTGTAAGGTACAGTAATCACTTGCTCAGTAGACATGTTTATCATTCTGTCACTGGGTGTGTGATAGCTGCATCTAGCAGATACTGCCACAATGTGAAAATATTTAACCTATGATCATTATTTCTGTGAGGTACAGTAATCACTTGCTCAGTAGACACGTTTCATATTCTGTCACTGGGTGTGTGATAGCTGCATCTAGCAGATACTGCCACAATGTGAAAATATTTAACCCATGATCATTATTTCTGTGAGGTACAGTAATCACTTGCTCAGTAGACATGTTTATCATTCTGTCACTGGGTGTGTGATAGCTACACCTAGCAGAAAGCGACACTATGTAGAAATATTCCATTCATAATCATTATTTCTGTGAGGTACAGTAATCACTTGCTCAGTAGACATGTTTATCATTCTGTCACTGGGTGTGTGATAGCTGCATCTATCAGATACTGACACAATGTGAAAATATTTAAACCACGATCATTATTTCTGTGAGGTACAGTAATCACTTGCTCAGTAGACATGTTTATCATTCTGTCACTGGGTGTGTGATAGCTGCATCTAGCAGATACTGCCACAATGTGAAAATATTTAACCCATGATCATTATTTCTGTGAGGTACAGTAATCACTTGCTCAGTAGACATGTTTATCATTCTGTCACTGGGTGTGTGATAGCTGAATCTAGCAGATACTGCCACAATGTGAAAATATTTAACCCATGATCATTATTTCTGTAAGGTGCAGTAATCACTTGCTCAGTAGACATGTTTCTTATTTTGTCACTGGGTGTGTGATAGCTGCATCTAGCAGACACTGCCACAATGTGAAAATATTTAACCTACGATCATTATTTCTGTAAGGTACAGTAATCACTTGCTCAGTAGACATGTTTATCATTCTGTCACTGGGTGTGTGATAGCTGCATCTAGCAGATACTGCCACAATGTGAAAATATTTAACCTATGATCATTATTTCTGTGAGGTACAGTAATCACTTACTCAGTAGACATGTTTCATATTCTGTCACTGGGTGTGTGATAGCTGCATCTAGCAGATACTGCCACAATGTGAAAATATTTAACCTACGATCATTATTTCTGTAAGGTACAGTAATCACTTGCTCAGTAGACATGTTTATCATTCTGTCACTGGGTGTGTGATAGCTGCATCTAGCAGATACTGCCACAATGTGAAAATATTTAACCTATGATCATTATTTCTGTGAGGTACAGTAATCACTTGCTCAGTAGACATGTTTCATATTCTGTCACTGGGTGTGTGATAGCTGCATCTAGCAGATACTGCCACAATGTGAAAATATTTAACCCATGATCATTATTTCTGTGAGGTACAGTAATCACTTGCTCAGTAGACATGTTTATCATTGTGTCACTGGGTGTGTGATAGCTGCATCTATCAGATACTGCCACAATGTGAAAATATTTAATCCATGATCATTATTTCTGTGAGGTACAGTAATCACTTGCTCAGTAGACATGTTTATCATTCTGTCACTGGGTGTGTGATAGCTGCATCTATCAGATACTGACACAATGTGAAAATATTTAAACCACGATCATTATTTCTGTGAGGTACAGTAATCACTTGCTCAGTAGACATGTTTATCATTCTGTCACTGGGTGTGTGATAGCTGCATCTAGCAGATACTGCCACAATGTGAAAATATTTAACCCATGATCATTATTTCTGTAAGGTGCAGTAATCACTTGCTCAGTAGACATGTTTCTTATTTTGTCACTAGGTGTGTGATAGCTGCATCTAGCAGACACTGCCACAATGTGAAAATATTTAACCTATGATCATTATTTCTGTAAGGTACAGTAATCACTTGCTCAGTAGACATGTTTCTTATTTTGTCACTGGGTGTGTGATAGCTGCATCTAGCAGATACTGCCACAATGTGAAAATATTTAACCTATGATCATTATTTCTGTAAGGTACAACATGTAGCAATGTTTACTTTAATCGGAAACGGATTAAAATATCAAAAATGATATTAAAACATCTCACACACTTGAGTTGTTGATAATGACAACACTCATTGGTAATGACTGTATGTGAGGATAATATGGTATCCGTCATCCGGTTATTATGGTAACTTTTTTATCAGTCAAAAACTACAGCCTTGTTTGCATAGAAGGCTTTATGATACGATAGCTCTTCATCAGTCAATCAAATAATAAAAGGTCAAAAGGGCCCTGCTTTATCAACGCCATTATAAGATTTGATAATATAGTAAATATTTTAGTCAATTTTAGTATAGTGTAATGCAATTAGTGTTTTAAGTTGTTTTCTAAGCGTTCCTAATTATTTCCAAAGCTTCTTTGCTATTTTTAATTAACATATTAGTTATAGTATACGACTTAGTGTTTTTGTATCTATACCAGTTCAATTTTTTTGTTTTATATGGGGGCATAGCTTAAGGTGAACATATTATCCTCATGTAACTTAATTAAATAATTCCCGTTAAGATAATTAATAATCCAACATAATAAATATATAATAATAAATATAAAAAATAATAATTTTAAATTAAAATTATAATAAATATAATATATATATATATATATATATATATATATATATATATATATATATATATATATATAATAGTAATTATAAAAAATAAAATTATAATAAATATAATAAATAGTTAATAAGTCGCACCATTAGAAACACAGTAGTATAAAAAGAGAGTACTGGATGATTTTGGGAACAGTTCTTAACATCCTGATCTAGTGTATGTACAGTGAACATAAAAGGGCAAATTTCGTGTAATGTTACTGTGTAGAAATATCAAAGTAAATATATATATAGTCAAAAAGTATTATAGTTTCCAAATCTGAAAATGCGTGTTATAGAAATGAGATAATGCTAAAGCGTGAACCAAAGTGAGCAGTAGATATGAATAATTTGCCGGCAACTCTCTAATCTTTCGATTATAATGTAGGTGATTTCAAGGGAAGAATTAATAAGCTTTAGGTACTAAGCTACTCGTAAGTGCAATTTCAATCTTCGTTTGCATTATGACTTACCATCAGGTGGGATGGTATTTAAGATGTAACAAAAAATTGTTATAATATTCCAAACAAGAGACATGGTATTTATTATCATTATTTCTGTAAGGTACAGTAACCTCTTCTCAGTAACAACGTTCGTCATTCTGTCACTGGGTATGTGATAGCTGCATCTAGCAGATACTGCCACGATGTGAAAATATTTAACGTATGATCATTATTTCTTTCTGTAAGGTACAGTAATCACCTGCTCAGTAGACATGTTTATCATTTTGTCACTGGGTATGTGATAGCTGAATCTAGCAGATACTGCCACAATGTGAAAATATTTAACCCATGATCATTATTTCTGTGAGGTACAGTAATCACTTGCTCAGTAGACATGTTCATCATTCTGTCACTGGGTGTGTGATAGCTGCATCTAGCAGATACTGCCACGATGTGAAAATATTTAACCTATGATCATTATTTCTTTCTGCAAGGTACAGTAATCACCTGCTCAGTAGACATGTTTATCATTTTGTCACTGGGTATGTGATAGCTGCATCTAGCAGATACTGCCACGATGTGAAAATATTTAACCTATGATCATTATTTCTTTCTGTAAGGTACAGTAATCACCTGCTCAGTAGACATGTTTATCATTCTGTCACTGGGTGTGTGATAGCTGCATCTAGCAGATACTGCCACAATGTGAAAATATTTAACCCATGATCATTATTTCTGTGAGGTACAGTAATCACTTGCTCAGTAGACATGTTTATCATTCTGTCACTGGGTGTGTGATAGCTGCATCTATCAGATACTGCCACAATGTGAAAATATTTAACCCATGATCATTATTTCTGTGAGGTACAGTAATCACTTGTTCAGTAGACATGTTTATCATTCTGTCACTGGGCGTGTGATAGCTGCATCTATCAGATACTGCCACAATGTAAAAATATTGAACCCATGATCATTATTTCTGTGAGGTACAGTAATCACTTGCTCAGTAGACATGTTTATCATTCTGTCACTGGGTGTGTGATAGCTGCATCTATCAGATACTGCCACAATGTGAAAATATTTAACCCATGATCATTATTTCTGTGAGGTACAGTAATCACTTGCTCAGTAGACATGTTTATCATTCTGTCACTGGGTGTGTGATAGCTGCATCTAGCAGATACTGCCACAATGTGAAAATATTTAACCCATGATCATTATTTCTGTGAGGTACAGTAATCACTTGCTCAGTAGACATGTTTATCATTCTGTCACTGGGTGTGTGATAGCTGCATCTATCAGATACTGCCACAATGTGAAAATATTTAACCCATGATCATTATTTCTGTGAGGTACAGTAATCACTTGTTCAGTAGACATGTTTATCATTCTGTCACTGGGTGTGTGATAGCTGCATCTATCAGATACTGCCACAATGTAAAAATATTGAACCCATGATCATTATTTCTGTGAGGTACAGTAATCACTTGCTCAGTAGACATGTTTATCATTCTGTCACTGGGTGTGTGATAGCTGCATCTATCAGATACTGCCACAATGTGAAAATATTTAACCCATGATCATTATTTCTGTGAGGTACAGTAATCACTTGCTCAGTAGACATGTTTATCATTCTGTCACTGGGTGTGTGATAGCTGCATCTAGCAGATACTGCCACAATGTGAAAATATTTAACCCATGATCATTATTTCTGTGAGGTACAGTAATCACTTGCTCAGTAGACATGTTTATCATTCTGTCACTGGGTGTGTGATAGCTGCATCTATCAGATACTGCCACAATGTGAAAATATTTAACCCATGATCATTATTTCTGTGAGGTACAGTAATCACTTGTTCAGTAGACATGTTTATCATTCTGTCACTGAGTGTGTGATAGCTGCATCTATCAGATACTGCCACAATGTAAAAATATTGAACCCATGATCATTATTTCTGTGAGGTACAGTAATCACTTGCTCAGTAGACATGTTTATCATTCTGTCACTGGGTGTGTGATAGCTGCATCTATCAGATACTGCCACAATGTGAAAATATTTAACCCATGATCATTATTTCTGTGAGGTACAGTAATCACCTGCTCAGTAGACATGTTTATCATTCTGTCACTGGGTATGTGATAGCTGCACTTAGCAGATAATTTCAACAGGAACGAAATATTACGAAAAAATATGAAGAAAATATAACGAAATATTCACCGTATTATCATTATGTCTGTGAGGTACAGTGATCACCTACTCAGAAGACATGTTAGTTATTCTGTCACTGGGTGTTTGATTACTACACCTAGCAGACGCTGTCATCATGCGGAAATATAAAGTGTACATGAAAGTGAAAGTTTCGTGTAATCTGTACAGCCAAACAATACCGTAGTTTCCAAAATCTATCGTGTAATAAAAAAGAATGCAAGTGTAAATCAAAGTGATCTTATGTTCATATTAAGTGGATAATATGAATAATTTGTCGACCTCTCTATTTCCATCCGATTATAATGTGGATGTGTTCAAGGAAAAAGATACTAAACTTCTGTCAAGATAAATCAGTGCGTTTTACCATTTTTGTCTGCAAAGAAAAAAACTTGAGAGAGGATCTAGTCAAATGAAAAAGCATGAGCCTATGTACCAATATGTATGATGTATGTTTTTATTGTAATTTTAAGTTTTTTATTTATTCTTTAGATTGTTATTGAAGACTCCTTTGCACGATATGTTACATCATCAGTAGAGAAGGGATTGAAGACTTCTAGCTCATAGAGTCGAAAAGTCTTGAATCCCGGTAGGGCGTTTGTCGACCGAATGGTCTACCAACGCTAAAAATGAAATTGGTGTCAAATTGGGGATTTTACGCATGCCCAATGGAAAAACACTGATCTAGTTTTTGATATTTCTTATAGACAGATACAAAGATAAGCGTGAATATTAATCAGACCATACTTCGTTATCTAATTACCACCTATTCATGAATTATGCCTAATTACGATCGCCTTAGTGAAAATCCTGAGCTGTCAATTACTAATGGACTCGAGTCTTTTAATAAAATCAACTGATTACCTTTACACATTACAAAACACAACAGTATGAGAACAGTGGTTCAACGGTTAAAGGCTTCTATTGCAAATCTTATAAATCGAGGATTTGAGGCTAATTTTTTTATAATTCATTCTTTGAATCCATACGCAGTTTACTCTCTTCACAAGAAATATGTCGGAGTCTATAACCGCTAAGCCACTGCTTTTATGCTGCTGTATTTAATAATATGTAAAATAATGTTATTAGTAGACTCGAGTAAGTAAATGAGAGCTCAGGATTTTCAATTAGGCGACCCTCAGTACGCATAATCCACAATAACTTTGTTATTAAATAACGAAGTATGATCCAATATTTAAACCTATTTTTGAATCTACAAAATATATCAAAAAATGGATACGTGCTTTTGGTTAGGCATGCGCAAAATCCCCAACTTGACACCAATTTTTTTAGCTTTGGTTAAACACTCGTTCGACAAATGCCCCGCTGGGATTCGAAACTTCTGGCTCTTTGAGCAACTCAACAACAGCCTGCCTCCTGTTGTTGAGTTGCTCGTAGTCAAACTCTACTTTAGAATGGTTAAATAATATTCTAAGACAGATATAACATTCAACTTATTATCATTATTTATGTAAGATACAGTAATTACATGTTAAGTGTGATAGCTGTATCTAGCTGAAAACGACTCAAACTATCAACAAATAACATTAAAACATCTAACACACTTTTATTCTTGATAATCACAACATCCCTTTCATAATTGAGAACTTTGGACAAAATAATACCCACATTATATATATATATATATATATATATATATATATATATATATATATATATATATATATATATATATATATATATATATATAATGTAATGTAATGATTCCCAGGTAATAAATTAATTAACCCAATTAATAAACACATTAATAAGCCGTACTCGCACCATTTAAAACACAGTATGAAAAGGGAATACTGAATGATATTGGGAACAGTACCAAACATACCGAACAATTACAGTGTACATAGAAGTGCAAGTTCCGTGTATCGTAAACAGTTAAAAAGTATCATTGTTTCCAAATGTAATATCTAGAAGTGATTTATAATGCTGGTGTCCTTACGGTAAGAGTGAATGGGCTTATATTAAGAACTAAAACATTCACCTTACCATCATTATTTCTGCCATGTATAGTTATTACCGACTCAGTAGACATGTTTCACATTTTGTTCACTGGGTATTTAAGGGCTACACACCTAGCTGATACCGTCATCTCGTGGAAACATTTACCACATTGTCATTTATGCTTGTACCTGCATCAGATACCACCATTGTTTGAAATTATTTACCTCATTGTTATTCTTTTTGCAAGATATCGTATAATCAACTGCTCAGTAGACATGTTATAATTATGTTACTGTGTAAATGACTGCTACACCTAGCAGATATTGCCAATACGTGGTAAATTCACCTTATAGTAATCCTTTCCGTAAGGTAAATCACCTGCTCAGTGAACATGTTTGACATTCTGTCACTGGATATGTGATAACTACATCTAACAAATGCGGACATTGTGTAAAAATGTGCACCCCATTGTCTCTATTTCCGTCAGGTGCAGTTTCACTTGCTCAGTAGACATGTTAGTCGTTCTGTCACTGGTGTGTGATAGCTACATCTATCACATGCTGACATGACGCGAAAATATACTTTATTTTCATTATTTCTGTCAGGTACAGTAATCACTTGCTCAGTAGACATATTCATCATTGTGTCACTGGGTGTGTGATAGCTGCATCTAGCAGATACTGCCACAATGTGAAAATATTTAACATATGCTGATTATTTCTTTCTGTAAGGCACAGTAATCACCTGCTCAGCAGACATGTTTATCATTCTGTCACTGGGTATGTGATAGCTGCATCTAGCAGATACTGCCACAATGTGAAAATATTTAACCTACGATCATTATTTCTGTGAGGTACAGTAAACACTTGCTCAGTAGACATGTTTATCATTCTGTCACTGGGTGTATGATAGCTGCATCTAGCAGATACTGCCACAATGTGAAAATATTTAACTTATGATCATTATTTCTTTCTGTAAGATTTAGTAATCACCTGCTCAGTAGACATGTTTCTCATTCTGTCACTGGGTGTGTGATAGCTGCATCTAGCAGATAATGTCATCGTGAAAATTTTCAACTCTAAACTTTTATATGTAAGGCACAGTAATCACCTGCACAGTAGATATGTTTTTATCCTGTCACTGGGTGTATGATAGCTATTGCTGTGAGTTACTAACCTTATTTATGATATTTTGACTGTTTTATCTTACAAATAAATAAAATTGAAGTGTCTGTTTGTAATAGTAAAAAGCATCTTTTGTTTAATTCATATAAAAGTATATACGGTACTTATAACCAAACACAATTTTTAAAATGTTTGTCCGTTTGTCCGAAACGGTTTTATTTTGGCGGAACTTTTACTGGCAGATAGCTGATGAAATTTTAGGCTACTATTATTTTTTTTTAAAGAATTAGGGTATCGCGTAAAAAAATTAAAATATTAAATTACACACGGGCAAAGTCGCGGGGAACAGATAGCGTCAATAATTATTAATGAGTTACACTCATAACTGTAGCTGTCAAATACTCACAGCGTAAGAAATAATAGTTTTTATTATACTTAGGCTATCACGCTCCTCACGTCGTCATATTTAAATATTACTTATAAGTAAATAAAGTTGCAGATAGGCGTGATTCTTTCGGCAATTATTACGCACTGGTTAAACTTTACATGTAAGAATTATAATTTATGAGTATTCGGAGTGTAACTTATTATTGTGATATGACTTTATATTTGTTTGTCATATCTATTCTTTCTATTTATGTTTTGTTTATATATTCTAATATTAGTTTATAAGAATATATTATTGTGATACTAATATTTCTATAAACTTCATCGGAATATTATTATTATTTACCCATTTTTTTTAATATTGTCCAAAATATTGCATTAGAATAAATTATTGTACCACTTACATCTCCACTATGACTAGGTGTGAAGAAAAAAGTATTATTATTATCTAATAGTTTTAGAAAAAACTTGTAACATATGGATGAAAGGACACTAATGACAAATATAAGTCCCACGGCTGGGCACAGGCCTCCTCTAATTTCAGAAAGGGTTTTAAGGTAAGGCAATGTACAACGTTCTTCCTTTATCAGTGAAGGACTTAACATGTCGTCGAAATATTTAGTTTCATTTCTGAAACATGCCGATTTTCTCGCGATATTTTACTTCACCGCCCAAAACTCGGTAAAGCAGCACTTAAAAATGGAATTTAATTGGTATTTCATGTACTGTGAAATTTACAGCGAGCACATAGTCCCTGATAAACCACGGCTCACATTACGTACATGCGTTTAAAGTTAATTCACTTACCTTGTTCGTGAGACAGTCCCTAAAGTCCTTCTTCATAACGGAGACGGAGACCCTGTCCTGAGGCCGCTTGGGTCCGCTTACTGAGGTGACGACTGTAGATAGATCTAATTCCACAATCTGAAATGAATTTACTTTCATTTATCAAAATGACTGGGCAAATTTAGTCACGAAATATTATCAGAGAAGTAGATATTATACTAGTGTGATCGTCATCTATGTTCCACAAACAATTTTCATATTTATTTCACAACATTCATCCTCTTTCTTCAATAAATTATCGATAACAGCTGTACGCTTTTGGAATTCCTTCCCTTTATATATTGAACGTGTTTAGCCTCATTTTTGCTTCAAAAATCTACTTTAAATTCGGAGCTCATATATAATCCATCATAATTCCCGTACTTAATTGTATCATACCTATCCTAACTGTCATAATTTTTTTTCTATTACTTAATTATGTAATTTATGTACACCTTTCATATTCAGAATTCATTGCAAACAATAGTTCTTTGCGCAAGAAGATTGTCTGGAAGAAATCTTTTCCAATGCGATAATACCTCCTATTGTATCTTCTATATTCTTTTACAGGATAGGGTGACAAACGAGCACACAGCCCACCCGATGGCAAGTGGTTGCTGTGGCCCATAGATATCTACATCTATCCTCGATCACAAATCAAAATGCAGATGCGTTGTCACCAGTGAGGACTAAGATGGAATGCCTCGTTTCCAGTAAAAAGGGTCTCCGGTTCTCTACACTCAATATACGAAACAGAGCAGCATTAAGCTACTATTTTACGCTGGTATTCTGTGAGAGCGTAGTCCTTCCCTAGTCGAGCCGACCCATTCGTACGGCAACTATACTACAAATATTACTACAGCATGGCTCTACCACGTATAATTTATTTCGTTTTGTTTTCATTGTAGCGTGTATTAATGTTCAATAAAAAATATATTGATTTATTGGTGTGTGTGTGTGTGTGTGTGTGTGTGTGTGTGTGTGTGTGTGTGTGTGTGCGCGTGTGCGTGTGCGTGTGCGTGTGCGTGTGCGTGTGCGTGTGCGTGTGCGTGTGCGTGTGTGTGTGTGTGTGTGTGTGTGTGTGTGTGTGTGTGTGTGTGTGTCTGTCACACATCACATGTTTTCATTGTAGCGTGTATTAATGTTCAATAAAAAGTATATTGATTTATTGGTGTGTGTGTGTGTGTGTGTGTGTGTGTGTGTGTGTGTGCGCGTGTGCGTGTGCGTGTGCGTGTGCGTGTGCGTGGGCGTGTGCGTGTGCGTGTGCGTGTGCGTGTGCGTGTGCGTGTGCGTGTGCGCGCGTGTGTGTGTGTGTGTGTGTGTGTGTATGTGTGTGTGTGTGTGTCTGTCACACATCACAGGGTGATGTTATATCCCCGAAACTCTTCACCGCTGCGTTGGAAGACGTTTTCAAGCTACTGGACTGGAAAGTATACGGTATTAACATCAATGGCGAGTACATCACTCACCTTCGATTTGCCGACGATATAGTCCTTATGGCAGAATCGCTGGAGGACCTTAGCACTATGCTCAATGACCTCAATGGTGTCTCCCAACGGATAGGTCTTAAGATGAACATGGACAAAACAAAGATCATGTTTAATGTCCATGTCACACCTATGCCGGTAGTTTTTGGGAGCACTATGCTCGAAGTTGTTGACGATTACGTTTACCTGGGACAAATAGTCCGACTGTAAGTCCAACTTCGGCCGAGAGGTCAATCGACGGATTCAACTCGGCTGGGCAGCGTTCGGGAAATTACGACACATCTTCTTGTCAGGTATACCTCAATCTCTAAAAACTAGATTGTACAACCAGTGCGTGTTGCCAGTGATGACTTACGGATCTGAGACGTGGTCCTTCACTGCTGGCCGTATGAGGACGCTCAAGGTCGCTCAGCGAGCTATGGAGAGGACTATGTTCGGAGTTTCTCTGCGTGATAGACTCAGAAATAAGGATATCCGCAGTAAAACCAGAGTGACCGACATAGCCCAACGGATTAGTAAGCTGACGTGGCAACGGGCCGGCCATATAGCTCAAAGAACCGATAACTGATGGGGAAGAAAGGTTCTCGAGTGGCAGCCTCGTACCGGTAGGCGTAATGTAGGGCGACCCCCTACTAGATGGAGTGACGACCCGGTGAGACATGCAGGAAGTCGATGGATGCAGGTGGCTCAGGACCGTGCTTTGTGGCATTACTTGGGAGAGGCCTATGTTCAGCAGTGGACTTGTGAAGGGCTGTAATGATAACGATGATGATGAATGATGAGAAAGTAGTTTGTTCAGAATCGTTTACTGAATCGATTCCTATCATTTTAATATAGTCATTTTTTATCCCAAAAATAATTAAAACTACGCTAATTACAGTCACACTAAATCTGTACAGTCGAAACAAACTGAAATGACCCGTAAGTTAGGGCAATAAGACTTTTAAGAGTGCAGTTTTATTTGTATTATGACAAATTCTGTAATTCAATAAAAATAAAGAAAAATGAACTTTATTTCAAGCACGTTAAAGTCTTTGCGTTCGTGAATTTGTACTGTGACCACAACATTCTTCCGGAATTAGTATAACTTATTTGATAAATTATCAGTGCATAAAAATGTTTAACTAATAATTCAGGGTATGTATAATGATTATAACATAATATACGAATAGGGGTGTCTGTCGGTGTGCGTTAATTACGTTACATATTATATATATATATATATATATATATATATATATATATATATATATATATATATATATATATATATATATATATATATAACTTTACCCTAACAGCCTCATCAGAATCACCAGGATAAAATAAAATAATATCAGGATCATGACAGCTAATGAGCAATACGTATTGTTGAAGTTTTCGAAACCCTTAAATTATTTTAAAAAAATTATAATCAACGAACTTACAGTCCACCTGGATAGTAAGTGGCTACTGCAGTCCTTGTACACATGCAGCCAACTTCATACAAAGAATTTACAGATGAGTTATGCACCTCTAAGTACTTAAGACGTAATGCTTCACAGCCTGTAAATATACGGGCTCTGTAGTCTATATACCCTTCAGACCGAACTACAGCAAGCAATTCACTGCTATTTAGGGGCAAAAAAAACATAAGGGGGGGAGGGAGGTATCTATCCAGACATCTCTTAGTCAGAGGAGTTCCTACCAGCTAATAAACTTAATTAGGTTATCAAGTACCCACAAATCTAGTAATATTACTTTTTTACATAAAATTAGTATGATAAACGAGCACACAGTCCACCTGATGGTAACTGAATGCTGTGGCCCATACACATCTACATTTAACCACGATTAAAGATCTAAATGCAGATGTAGACATGTGTCAATCATTCATTTCTGGCGTTTGAATCATTCTGGTACATTGCGTCACGCGTACCGGTACATTCGGATCGATCATTCAAACAGATCATTTCGGAGACACTAAAAACAATTTATTCCGAACATTCGGGATTCAGTCAGTTTTCGCCTCAATCACAATTCACATTAATCACGAGTTAAAAAGGTTCCATCAATTGTTTGTGATTGATTGTACCGGAACATTCAAAAACAGATGAATGAACCATCAATACTTTAAAGTGTACCAGCTCAAACGATCATCATTCATGATTGACAAATGTCTATGCAGATTCCAATAAGACAGGTCTTTGGTTCTCTACACTCGCCATACGTAACACAACAGCATTAAGCTGCTATTTTACGCTAGTATTTTGTGAGAGCGTGGTCCTTCGCCGGTCGAGCCGAACCATTCGTGCTGCAACTACAAAATACTCAAACGCTACTCAATTTTAAGATGTCGTTAAATCTCGTGGTATCACAGTCACTTTGGCTTAAAGTGAAAGAGACAGCACAAGACTTAACGGTATCTTACGAGGGCGGCACTGAAAATTTCGGGAATCAAGGAAGTGACACAACATTACTATTTAAAAATGTATTTATTGCTTGATGGAACCAATCATTGAAGCAACCATTCCATTCGGAAGTTGGGGTCTCCAAAATGGCCGTTTTGTAGGCGTCCACACCTTCTTCAGGTGATGAAAATCTCTGTCCACGCAATTTATTCCTTATTTTAGGGAAAGTATAGAAAATCATTAGGGCTTAGGTCGGGGGTGTACGGCGGATGGTCTAATAATTCTATGTTTTCTTGCTCTAAAAACTCATTTGTTGTGTGTGTGATAGAGGATGATTCGGCGGTTGCAGTTCTCTTTACGCAGTTCAGAAACGACCTGTGGCAAACAAATGCTAGCATACCATTCTGCATTAACCGTTCTTAGTCCCTCAAGAGGAATAGTCGTAACATGGCCGATTTTGGAGACATACGTGGCCACTATTTTTTTTTTGCAAAACACCGTGAACGAATAATTTTTGTTGGCTTTAACGCATTTTCGAACACCCAAACTCGTGACTGGTTTTTTGTTTCGGGTTCGTACGCGTATATACAGGATTCGTCACCTGATACGATGTTGTATACAGTATTCGAGGATCCTGCGTGGAATCTTTCGAGATTTCTGACGCACCAAGTAACGCGAGCCGCTTTTTGCTCTTCACATAGCGAATGCGGTATCCATCGGGAAAACTTTTTTACACCTAATTGTTCATGCAAGATTATTTGTTTTTGACTCATGCCAATGTCTAAAGTTGCCTGAATTTCATGGTATGTCACATGTCGATCTTCCTCAATCAGCTTACGCACAGCATCAACGTTTTCTTGGGTGACTGCAGTTTTTGGACGACCTTGACAGGGATCATCACTGAGCTTGACACGTCCACGTTGAAATTCAGCAAACCAGCGATAAACTGTGGTTTTGGATGGGGCTTCATCCCCAAATGCAGTTCGAAAGTCATAATAAATCATCGCTCTTGAATTTTCTCGAGTCAATTCCATTTTCTCAACGACTAAACAAGTTTGACAAAACCTTGTGATGAGACCGAGAATATTTTTTTAAATAAATAAATGGTATTCGACTTTTAAAACCAAGGAGTTTTCAATTAAAAAGATTTTAATATGACATGAACAGTGGAAATATTCCATTCCCGATACTTTTAGTGCAGCCCTGTAAAATTGAGCGCGGTTTGAGTATTTTGGCATAAGATATTTTGGTAAACTGGTATGTAGCTGGCTTATGATAAGTAAAAAATTAAATAGTTAACCAAAATCAAGCCGTCTTCAAAGAAATAAAATAAGTTTCACATAAGAGCTTTTGAAGGCATTGCATTGCCAAGACATACTACTCGCGCAGATAAAGAATGGGATCACAAATGGCGTCTCATCTATTCGCTTGTACTGTTGATAACTATACTCAGATCCGTCGATAATAACCACAAAAAAAAATTTTTTGTTACGATAACTAACAAATGTTTATTTTCCCGAGTACCTAACAAATGTTTATTTTCTTTTTGTTTCAAGTACTACTTTGTTTTATAAAGTACAATTATTAAATAAACAAAAACAAAACATTGTTTCATCAATTAATGATTTACATCCCTAATTAGTTTTCAGTTAATATTTAAGTACATAATTCAATTACGCTAATCTGTCCTTTTTTTTCAAGAACTAAAAATTTCTAAATACTACAAAATAATATAGTAACACTTACCGTTACCGTAACAGCCTATTAAAGTCCACAGCTGAACATAGGCCTCCCAAATAGATTGCCTCATAGGGGAGGTATTTGCCAAAGTTGGAATGTTGCTGTTGATTTAAAGATTTCACCTCTGAGTGGGTCATGTGCTCCTGGTAGATTATCTTCTATACAACCATCCATTACAGCCTATAAAAGTCCACTGCTGAACATAGGCCTCCCCCATAGATTGCCTCATAGGGGAGATATTTGCCATAGTTGTAATGTTGCTGTTGATTTAAAGATTTCACCTCTAGGTGCGTCATGTGCTCCTGGTAGATTATCTGCTATACATCCATCCATTAAAGCCTATAAAAGTCCACTGATGAACATAGGCCTCCCCCATAGATTGCCTCATAGGGGAGATATTTGCTATAGTTGTAATGTTACTGATGATTTAAAGATTTTACCTCTCAGTGGGTCATGTGCTCCTGGTAGAATATGTTCTATACGTTCATCCATTACAGCCTATAAAAGTCCACTGCTGAACATAAGCCTCCCCCATAGATTGTCTAATAGTGGAGATATTTGCTATCGTTGCCACGTTTGGCAAGCAGGATGGCAGCCACTTTTAATTTTTAAGCTGCTGTCCATATCTTGATTTGTTTGCTTCTGTCACGTCTTAAACACGCACGGGATGATTTGGGGAAGTGGATATTCGAACACCGTCACTATACGATAATACACTAACGTCACGTTTTAAAGTAAGTTACAGCCTGTATACGTCCCACTGTTGGGCACCGGCCTCCTGTCATTTCTGAGAAAGTTTTAGGGCAAGGAAGTGTCCGCCGCGCTGCCCCAATGCGTGTTGATCGAACTTCAGATGTCTTCGAAAGATTTTTTTTTCTTATTTCTCAGACATGCAGAATTCCTCTTGATGTTTTCTTTCGCCGCCAAGCACGCGGTAAATCAGCACTTAAAATTGCAATTAACAACTTCATTGGTGCCGGCGGGGATCTTATCAGGGTTGATCCCGTGCTATGGAGTTTACACCGAGCGTGATCAAACAGAGTTCTTACCTCAGAGAAGATTGGATCCTGCTCGGTGTTGTTATAGTCTCGGAACTGCTTGGTTGCGCGGAGATAGGCCTCAATGACTCGTATCTTCTCTTCTGAACGATCTGAAAATAAAAAAGATTTCTTCCAATCATCATAATCAGTATTACAGTCCATCACAAGCAGTGGCGTGGCGTGCGTTATACGGGCCCTGTATCAATTAAATTTGTTGGGAGGCCAAAAGGAAAGGCCCAAAACCGCTCGTATTGAATTAAAATCATTATATATTGTTTATAAGTTAATAATTACTATTTTTACTCCTAGGAACTAAACTATACAAACAATTTAAATCAAATATAAACTTGTCCTGTTCGGCAAACTTAATAGGTCGGGGAAAAAGTTTCTTCGTACCTATTTTATATAGATAGTTTTTTCAATGTTTTATTACATTAAATTATAACATATATATGTGCCATTTTGTTCGATATACTTTTTGCTATCTTGTAGGTAGATGAAATAATCCCGTTGCTGTAGAAATTTTAAGATTTTTGATCAAAAAAATGCGTAGTTTTGATTGTGTGAAAATTTAGTGTGAAAATTTATGGATGCAAGGTCAAGATTATATGGTGGATGGATTAACACTTCCCAAGCAAGCTCTCTCAATTTAGCTAAGTGGCTAAAGATCTGTGTGCCCTGGCACTATCATGATGAAAGACCAAATCTTTTTTTGATGATCAATTATTACGACCGTTTTTTCTTAATTTCTTGCTTGAGTCTTACTAGTTGTTGGCCGTAGAGATCCGAATCGATGTTTTTGCCCAGCTTTCAAAGCTCATAATAAAGGATGCCCTTCTCATCCCACCATACACACAGCATCACCTTATTACGTGTTAGTCCGGGCTTCGCTGCGGTCTGTGGACTTTATTACCCTTTGACCATGATCTTTTTCGCAGGGTCTTGTCGTAGGTGATCCATTCTCATCACCAGTGATTAATCTTTTCAAAAATGGTTCAGTTTCATTACGTTTCAATAGAGAACCGCAAATGAGTACATGATTCCTTAGGTTCCTTCCAGTGAGCTCGTGTAGTACATATAATATCGAGCTTTCTGTATAGCCCGACTTTTTCTAATGGCTCAAAACCGTTTTGTGGTAAATTTTCGATTTTTTGGCTATGTCGTAAATAACCACTAATATGCTGACCTTGCTCGACTTTTTTAAAAATAGCATCGACCTTATTCGTATGAATGTGACATGTATGATGCGAAATGCATCTTTGACATCGAAATTCTCGGACTGCAAACGCTTGAACCAACTTTGTGCTACTCTTAGTGACACTGCATTAGGTCTATAAAGTCATTCTTCATTCCGTTGCGCTATTTTGGTTACTCTGGTTATATCGCGCTTTAATCTAATTATCACGCGCAAGTATACCTAGAGAATTACCAGTATACCAGCGCTAAATAACAGTTTAATGCTTCTTTATTTTGTATGCTGTGTAAAGAAACGAGGACTTTCTTTATTGGAAACGAGGCACTCTATCTTAATCGTAGAGCCACGCTGCAGTTATATATATGGCTGTAGCACGAATGGGTCGGCTCGACCAGGGAAGGACCACGCTCACAGAGAATACCAGCGTAAAATAACAGCTTAATACTCGTATGGTGAGTATAGAGATCCAGAGACCCTTTTTTACTGGAAGCGAGGCATTCTATCTTAGTCCTCAGGGATGACAACTAGGGAATGCAATCTCGCGAGATTGTAGACCTAGCCGAGATCTCGCGAGACCGTAAGGCCAGTCTCGCGAGATTACGAGATTTCCGAGATCTCGCCCAATTGGGTATTTTTACTAAAACATTCGCTAATACTATTATTTCCGTTTATTGATTTTCAATATATAAGATAAAAATAAACCATACATGTAATTGGCATATTATAATCATTTATTTTAAAATAAAACACAATATTACGTTATAATATTCGTCAGTCTTATTCTTATTATATAAACTGAAAATCAGCCTTCTGCATCTGCAGTATTAAGAACAAAAAACTTGAAGTAAAACAAAAAACACTTCGAAATAATTCGAAATGTAACACTTATTCAGCCTTCTGCAGCGTTTGTAATTTTTAAGGATATGTAAGTTTATTAGACAGTGTTATTAAAAGGATAAGTTATTTTTGAAAGTGGCTTCTCAAAAAACACAGCATATCAAGGATTTCATCTGGTAGACGACTCCTGATTTTACAGGCCAAGTACCCCGCGGCCGAAAATGCTCTTTCTGCCTCTACACTAGTCGGAACCACAGTCGACAAACAGTTGTGTACAAACTGAAGGAGTTCACCTTTAACCCCTCCAGCTTCATACAAATTCATCTCTTTTTTAATGAGTATCCTCAATGAATTTGCAGAATTTGTTGAACGATTGGGCTTTTTCAATGCTGTCAATGTCAACGATTCTTGTAGCTAGCTCCTCTTGAAAGGAAATACTCAATCTCGCAATTTCGCGAGATCTCGTACAAAAATTGAACGAGACTCAGTCTCGCAAAATATGGACGAGATCTCGCGAGATCGGGATTTCGCGAGAACGAGATTGCATTCCCTAATGACAACGCGTCTGCGTTTTGATTCTTAATCGAAGATAAATGAATATGTCAATGGGCTACAGCATCTACTTACCATCTGGTGGACTGTGTGCTCGTTTATCAACCTAATTCTATATAAATAAATAGTTCTTATGGTTGACAATACATATTCGTTTTGATTCTTAACTGAGATTAAAAGTAGATGTCTATTGGCCACAGCATCCAATCACCATCACGAGGACTGGATGCCCGTTTGTCAACCTTATACTAAATTAAAAATTAGTAAAGTTTATTTCTGTTTGTTATCAGGAAGTCGCTGCTGCTCACATCCTGTTCCAATTTCCCTCTGTGGCCTCCTACGAGACCCACAGGACGTTACGGGGTAATAGATATTCTTGTACCGCTACTGACAGTTAATATGAATAGCTGAATGTTAAACTGACTGGTCTGCACAAGGTACTGCAGCGATCGGTTGTCCACTGGGAAGTGAGCGACAGTGGCGCCGAACTCGGGACACATGTTGGCCACCGTGGCGCGGTCCGCGATGCTGAGCGCCTCCACGCCGGGCCCGAAGAACTCCACGAATTTGCCCACCACGCCCAGAGACCGAAGGTGCTGAGTACAATTAAGATTTTGTTCTTTAAAATACATTATATCCACACAGTTTTAACGATAAACCATAAGATTTTTTTAAAGATAGATCTTCCTCCAGAATTTCGGTCATGGCGAACAGTCTCAACGGAGGCTAGCCATCGCAGCGCAGAACAGGATTAGAGTGTATGTGCAAGCACAGATGCACTCTCTATTCCCTCACACTAATAGTCTCATGGGACGGAAACCCGACACGACCGGAGATCAAGCACAGGACCAACGGCTTTTTTTTCTTATCTCGTCTTAAATTCATAAATGATTTATCTCTAAAGCTTTCATTAACCGTCAGGAAAACATTAAAAAAATTAATAAACTTGCATTAAAATCATTCAGTGTTGCCATTTATAATAACCTTCTCACGGTAATTTTTGCAGTTTTAAAACAATATTAAAGCGTTTTCCCGTGTCACAATGTGTTTAATTTATTGTTCTCCGTATTAACCGACAATCATTGAAATAACCCAAGTAACGAATTCACAATTATTATTTTTAAATTAAGGGAAATGGGAAAAAACGATAAAAAAATTAACGGAGGCACGGGAATTAAACACCGCCAACATCCTAACTTTCTGGGCTCCTTCCTACGGGGTATTTCTTGACAGGAAAAACCCATAACTTTTTTTCTGCGGGTAGGTGATAAAGTCAACAGCTGTTTTTAAGTGCTCCTATTTATAATTTCATATTTTATTAATTTCCACAATAGATAAGTGTAAATTTTACGATAATTATATTGAGAAAAGAGATCTTAATGTGCTCAAATAATAATTTATCTATGTAAACAAGCTTTTAATAACTTACTGCATCACCCATCAGCAACACTAGTATTTATCACCATTAAGCACTGTTACATTACGATTACAATATGGCAAGCATCAATAATGTAGACAAAATACAGAAAGAACTGGAAGTCAGCTGGATGCAAAAGATGGCAGAATTCGAAGATCGTTTGAAGGCTGCACTGGTCCCATCCAATCCAACGTTAGTGCAGCTAAGTCAGGAATTTTATGCATTCAAGGATATGGTCACACAAATGTTTAGTCTACTGCAACTGCAAGTTAGAAGTTGTATAAACACAATTGATGGACTTGACATGCGGCAACGGCAAAATGTATTGCTATTCAATGGCATCCCCGAGGACTCTGAAGTAAGCTTAATTGATAAGGTTCTAAGCTTAATACATGGCAAAATGGGCCTTTCTGATGTGAGCAGAACCTCGATCAAACGGTGTCACAGATTGGGCTCACAAGGTAAAGATCAAGTTAGAGCAGTCCTCGTCCAGTTCCATGATCACCATACAAAATCATTAGTTTGGAAGTCTAAGGCTAAGTTAAAAGGTACGTCTTTCACATTGTTTGAGTTCCTCACAAAGACTCGTCAAAATATTCACAAGCAGGCCAGGAAGTACTTTGGCATGAGGAATGTGTGGACGCTTGATGGCACAGTCTATATTAAACTGCCTGATAGTAGTCGGGCAAAAGTAACTTCAGAGGAAGACTTCAATAATCTTGTCACCAAGTACTCGCCAGGGTGTTCTCCTCTTTCAAATACATCACCTCCCAAAACCGAAGATAGCACAGGCAATCTCTCTGGTGTATCACAACCAAGTACATCTAAATGTAGTCGCCAACAAGAAGTGGTCTCACGCTATCAAGGGGCACAATCGGGTCCAAGCAACGAAAAAAAAAGGATACGCCGCGTTGTGACCAAAAAAATAATGACGTTGTTGATATTTTCACACACTTTCTCGAGGTTGTTACGATTCTTTAAAATAATTAAGTTTACTTTATTCAGTCCTATGTTACTTGGTATCATTCAAGCCTTATATTATTCCTAATGATCATATCTTAGTAATTATCGTTGCACTATATTTAGCTTCTTAGTTTAATTGATTTAACTAAACTACTAAGGGTTAATATTGTTTATTATTTACTTTTTATAATAAGAATTTTTTTTTATAATAAGTGGGTAGAAAAATATACACAAACTGTTATTTTGTTACTTTGTAAAGCTAAAGATTATTGTTGTAATTACTATACGCCAAGTACAGGCAAAGGTATTATACCTTGCATCCTAGTGTGTTTTAATGTTTCTAAAATACTGTTAGCAAACGGATGTTATTTTATATCATGATTAAATTTTACAATTTTTACTATATCCCTGTTAACATTGATTTCAAGAAATGATTTGGATACACAGACACTAACAAATGAAAAGTTTGATTTTGTTTCCGTTGGGAAAGATTAATTGTAGACTTATTAGTTTAATGTTGATGTTTTGTTATATCCTGTTTCTGTATTTACTTGTATAATAGTGTATTTTAATGTTCTATTAATTTAAGGTTAGTTTTAAAACAATGATTGTTATCTTTATCAGTCAACTGATGGGATAGAGCAGTGATAGTGGAGTAGTTGATTTTCTGGTTTATAAGTATAGCGTTGTAGATATTTTATACTTAGTCTTTGTTTTGTCTCTTAATATATTTAATATTTTATTATTTATTATTATCTAATATACATATTATATATAAATCTATTTAGAAGTTAATAATGTCTGATGATGAATCTTTTTATTCCATTTATAGTTCAGATTCCTCATACGCCTCTGGTAATGATCTTACAGATAATTTACTTCCCTTACGCGATCAGTTAAGTAATATTTTTCTGCCTCATAAAAAATATTTTAATGTTTGTCATATTAATGCACAGAGCATTCCAAGTCATTTTTCCTACTTAGAAGAAGCATTCTCACTAGACTGTGTCGATGCTATCTTAATATCTGAGAGTTGGCTAAAACCATCTATTATGTCGAGTTTGTACCCACTACCTAATTTCATTCTTATACGCAATGATCGGACTGAGAAGGGGGGAGGTGGTGTCGCTATATATCTACGGAAAAATATTCCTTATAAAGTTGTTCTATCTTCCCCCTCCCCATTTTCTGCCACTGCTGAGTTTTTATTTCTAGAAATAAACATTATGGGTGCTAGGGCAGTTTTAGGTGTTGTATATTGTCCTCCTTCTGTGGATTATTTTACCTCACTTGAGACGGCTCTTGACACCATTGGATCTGAGTACATACATTGCATGATAATGGGTGATTTCAACACTGATTTGTTAAAAAATACTTCTCGCTCCCAAAAACTTCGATCAATCATTGAATCAGTCGAACTCTGCATTCTCCCATTGGCGGCAACTCATAGAAATACTGGCACTGATGATTCGTTGATTGACCTCATCATTACTTCCTCTTCTGATCGTGTGATTCAGTTTGGACAGCTCTCTGCTCCTTGTTTCTCACGTCACGACTTGATTTATTTTTCATATAAACTTAAACCTCCGAAACAGAAACCTATTTTTCTGCAGTTACGCAATTTTTCAAGAATAAATATTGAGAGTCTCAGGAGAGACGCATCTTCAATTGATTTTGGCCCTTTGGTGGCAGCTTCTAACGTCGATGATAAAATATCCTTTCTAAATAATAGCATCCTGAATCTGTATAATATTCATGCTCCGGTACATTATGTAAAAGTTAAGCGTCCTCCTGCTCCCTGGATGACTAAAGGGGTACAGGTGGCAATGGCACGGCGAGATCGGGCTTTCCAGAAGTATAAAAAGAATCGCTCAGAAAAAAATTGGTCTAACTTTAAAACGTTAAGAAACAGATGCAATCAGGTGGTACGAAATGCTAAACGCCGCTACATTCATGACAAAATAACTAATTCTTCGCCCACTGATGTGTGGAAATTCCTCAAGTCTATCGGAATTAATAAAACTAATTCTCCGGAATATGACGCCTCTCTCAATTTGGATGACATTAATCGTCACTTTGTTTCTATTACTTCATTGGACCCTCAAGTCCGTTCTCAAACAATTGCTTCTATAGAATCAATGCAGCGTCTCCAGATCCCTGACTTTTGTTTCTCCCCTGTTACTCAGGATGAAATTAAAAAAGCTCTGTTAGCCATTAAATCCAAGGCTGTGGGTTATGATGAAATTAGTAAGCAAATGGTGTCTATGATTCTTGAGTACCTTCTTCCAGCTATAACACACATTATAAATTATTCTCTGGACTCAGGTCAATACCCTTCTGCATGGAAAAAAGCTTTTGTAAGACCTCTTCCTAAAATACCTAATCCTGTTTTCCCTAACCATTTTCGTCCTATTTCAATTCTCCCATACCTCTCTAAGGTTCTGGAAGCCTGTGTTTTTAAGCAAATATCTGTATTCGTTGCAAAACATAACCTGCTGAATGAATTTCAATCGGGGTTTCGCTCTGGTCACAGTACTACCACTTCGCTTATCAAAGTCACAGACGATATAAGAAAGGGCTTAGATGAGCAAAAATTAACAGTGGTGGTGCTTATTGACTTTTCAAACGCTTTCAACACAGTGGATCATGGTATCCTCCTATCCATCCTTAAACACCTTAAATTTTCATCCCCAGCCTTGGAATGGTTTTCTTCTTATATTCGCGGTCGCCAGCAATCGGTTCGCTCAGGTCAGCGGTTTTCTGCATGGGCTGAAATTGAATCTGGTGTGCCGCAAGGCGGAATACTTTCTCCTATTATGTTTTCCTTATTTATAAATTCTATCTCCTCAGTTTTAGATTGTTCGTACCATCTGTATGCGGATGATCTCCAGCTCTATGTACAATCAAGCTTAAACAATCTTAACTTTGTAATACACAAATTAAATGATAACCTGGAAGCCATAAGAGAATGGTCATGTAAATATGGCGTTTCTGTTAATCCTGCCAAATGCAAAGTTGTAATATTCGGAAGTTCGCAATTATTGGCTAAGGTTGATTATGGATATCTCTCTCCTGTATTTTATAATGGAAGTTTGATTCCATATTGTGATTCCATAAAAAATCTTGGCCTGTACATGGATAAAACTATGACCTGGAAATTGCAGATCTCTGAAGTTAGTCGTAAAGTTGTTGCTACCTTGCGTTCCCTTTATCGTCTTAAAAATTTCCTACCCGTCAAAACCAAGCTAATGCTGGTTCATTCCCTTATTCTACCTATTATCGACTATGCCGATGTATGTTACCCAGATCTGTCAGAAAATCTTCTAAACAAGTTGGAGCGCCTTCTTAATAATTCCATAAGGTTTATTTTTGGTTTACGTAAGTATGACCACATATCATCCTATCGTTCAAAGCTTAAATGGCTACCTATACGTCAAAGGCGATGCTCTAGAATTTTACTTGTACTATATTCAATTTTAAACGATCCCAGGTCACCTTCTTATCTTAAGGATAATTTTCATTTTTTTCATCCGATCGACGGTCGAACATCCCGACAGTCAAACCGTCTGAGGTTAAGGTTTCCACAGCATAAGTCAAATTTTTTCAGGTCGTCTTTTACGATACAAGCTATACAACTTTGGAACACCCTCCCCAACGATATTAAGAATGCCACAAATAAAAAAGCTTTCAAAGTTCTTCTCCGAAAACATTACCTGAAGGAAACTACTAATTAACATTATTTTTCCTTAATTTTGTCTTCTTTCTTCTTTTTTACTTCAAATATTTATCTCAATATATATTATTCAAACATTATATTATATATATATGTATATATGTGTATGTATGTATGTATGTATGTATATATATATATATATATATATATATATATATATATATGTGTATATATATGTATGTATGTATTATTGTACGTATATTGATACTATATGTGTGTATATTTAAATGTAATGTGTATGTATGTAATTTGCATATATGTATATTTTAGTGTATAAGCACTTATTTACGTATAATGGTCGCACCTGCCAACAATTATCCTTGCCACCCAGGGTTGACTGGCAGAGAATGCCACATGGCATTAAGTCCGCCCTATGTACCCTTTAGCTTAAGGTGTTACGTGTAAGTTTATAAATAAAAATAAATAAATAAATAACTGATGTTTGGCCCAACCCGGGAGTCGTTTACGACCACAAAATCGTGCATTATAAAATGCTGTTGGTTAGACATTAAATAATTTTGCGTTGCTGGTAAGAGACGACCGAGGAAAAGAAAACAGCAGATGTGTAGTAGCAGCAACTTCCCGATTTTTAGTGAAAGTTAACTACTGAAGTGCTGAATATAGGCCTCCCAACAAATCGCCTCATAAATGGAGTATTCATACGTGGCAATTTCGGCGAGAGATTAGCTACCGCAGCGTTTTACTTTCTAGTTGCTATCAGGTAGACTCTGCTGTCAGTTTCCCGGTTTGTTCCCTCGACATGAGCGGACATGAGGTAAGGGATTTTCTTACTTCTTCCACCGCCACTACATGGTCGTGATATCTTACTGATAAAAAAACATTTCTTATTTAAATTTTTTCTACTGTATGCGTTCTGCCGGGTAATGGCGGTGTAACTATTCATCCCTACATTTTGTAGCGCGGATGTAATCTGATAGTTAAAAGTTAGCAAAGATATTGTTGCGCACCATAATTAATATATGGTACATCGCCACTAGCGCCATCTAGTATTGAGTAGCAGAACTAGGAGAACTTTCCAGAAAATTCTGTACTAGAACTTTATACACGTAATCAGTCGGGACCAGTATGTACTCGAACATTCTAAATGTTTTAGTAGATGAGGCCTATATAAGGCCAGTAAGGACCGCGACCGAGTGAGTATTGAATTTAGGATCAAGCGAATACTTCGAAGCGATATAACAGCGAACTAAAGTGATTAGTAGTGCAATTGTGTTTTATTGTTAGTATATTTTAAGTTGTAATTGGTGGTCGGTAATGAAGACATAAAATACCCAGACCGGCAATGGGTCTGCTCAACCGCGAAAGGACCACGCTCTCATAGAATACCAGCATGGTTTAGAAGCTTAATGCTGCTGTGTTTTGTGTGGTGAGTGAAGAGCACCGGAGACCCTTTTTACTGAAAATAATTAATGTCATCTTAGTCTTCATGGTGAGAAAACATCTGCATTTTAATTATTATTCGGAAATATATGTAGAAGTCTTTAGCCACAGCATCAACTTAATATCAGGTGGACAGTGTGCATACTTGACATCCGTATTCTAAAAAAATAACTGATACTATGCGTTACTATAAGCAAAAATACAGTCAAATATAATAAGGTTTGGACTTTTTAAGGAAAACATGTGCATGATCTTAAACTCATAAAATCTAATATCTCACCTTGGTAATTGTCAGCACAAGGTCCGTAGAGGTGGCTAATGGATTCAGTTCCCCGACGAGTTTGTATCCAACCACCTTCGGCAGCAACATGCTGATAGATTGACCCAACATCACTGCCTCTGCTTCGATACCTGGAGAAACCAGAATGTACGATGAAGTTGATCATTTTCAAAGACATAGACTATTTTTAATTATTATGAGACCACTGTGGAATCATATAACAAACAAAAACATAAATACTCTCGCCTATCACCCAGAAGGGTACCGTAAAACCGGCCATCATTGCCCTTAGCGGATATCTTTGCCCGAACACGAAAAATAACTTAAATCTTGAATTGTAAATAAATTTACACAGCTGACAAAAATTTTCAATATTTAGCGTAAATTAGAATATTTTTTTGGCAACACTAAATGCTCGTGACGTTACAAAGTTCACTCAGTTGTCGGCAAGACATGTCGGAAGTAGGACTAGTGTGAGGTGGTGCAAAAATCTTGTTTTACGTTTTTTCACACTGTCAGCGTACGACATCTTTCAGGTAAGTTATTTTAAGTTTAGTGTTACAATAAGTGCAACGCTTCATTTCTATGCTAGTTTGAGACCTTTAAATCATATAATTTTCAAGATAACGGGGTGGGCAATGATTACCGAAGTTGCGTGAACACAGGAGTGACAACATTGCCCACTTCAAAAATAGTGTTAGGGTTGGCACCCATACTAAATATAAAATCTGTTTTTATTTTATATTTACGGTTGTATGATTGTCATGGTGTGGACGTGTGATACGGGAAAATGATGAATATGTTACGACAACAGTTTGTTCGGCCAAAAAAACAGTGAATGGATTGTGTTAAAGATGATTTGGCTAGAAAGCGGGTGAATACTGATATGATGGCAGATAAATACGATACAAAAAATATGTAGTGTCTATGTCTCAATAACTAGTCACTTTGTTGAAAAACAGAAACTATAGTTTAGTACGTTTTTTGCAGTATGGGAAAGCCTATTAAAAGAAGAAATCGCAGAGTCCTCGGGTCTCGGCCATATAAAAATTATTCAGAGGAGATGCTGCACCTCGCAGTAGAAAATGTTAAAGAAAATAGAATGTCCTCTAGAACAGCCGAAAAAACATTTGGTATACCTAGGCGCACCATCCTAAACAAAGTGAAAGAGTGCCATAACAAAAATGTTGGAACTCCTACTCGACTCTGTTTCCAAGAGGAAAAGAGTATTGTTCAAGCATTGATTGCAGCCGGCGAATATGGTTGCCCACTAACGAAGCTTGATTTACGTTTGACTGTTTTTGAATATCTGAAAAAAAATAATCGTGAAAATTTATTTCATGGAAAACCACCAGGCAAAGACTGGGTTACAAGTTTTCTTAATCGGCATGCAGGTGAACTTTCTGTTAGAAGTACGCAAAATATTAAAACAGCGCGGGCTCAAAAAAGCGCGATTTCTTAGAATATTTTCAGAATTTAGAAGAAACTGTAAGAGATGTTCCTCCATCTAATATTTTAAATCTAGATGAAACAAACCTAAGCGACGACCCAGGTTCTTCTAAGTGCATATTTCGCAGGGGTGTAAAATATCCTGAGCGAGTCCTTAACTCCTCAAAAGGCGCCATTTCGCTAATGTTTTCTGCGGCAGCCAACGGTACTAGTCTATCTCCGTATGTGGTATATAAGGCAGACAATTTATATTCGGAATGGATTCAAGGAGGCCCTCGTGGTGCAAGATACAACCGAACATCATCCGGATGGTTTGATTCCACAATACTTGAAGATTATTTTAAAAATGTTGTATTGACATGGGCAGAGGGTTTGAGTGGTAAAAATGTAGTCATATGGGACAACTTGTCCAGTCACTTAAGTTTAGGCGTCATTGAGTTATGTCAGGATCACAACATATCTTTTGTGTTTATTCCTCCTAATTCTACACATCTCACCCAACCCCTTGATGTGGCTTTTTTTGCGCCCCTTAAAAAGGCCTGGCGCAAGATCTTATTACAGTACAAAATGGAAAACCCAAATCAAAAGGCAATCAACAAAAACCACTTCCCAAAATTGCTTACGCAATTGATTAAAACAATTGAAATGAACGAGGTACAAAACATAAAAAGCGGCTTTAGAGCCACTGGGATATACCCTTTTAATCCACGTGAAGTTTTGAAAAGAATCCCAGAATGTGCCGAAGAAATGGGCAATACTCATAATATTGACAGTGCTTTATTAGAATATTTAAAAACTACCAGACAGTCTAAACCATTGACATCAAATAGGAACAGGAAAGTCGTGGTTGAACCTGGAAAATCTGTTACAGTTGATGATATTCAAAACCGGACTAAAGACACTAAGAAACGTCCCGCAAAAAACAAATCTGCTCTAATAAAAAGTACCGCTGTTCAAAAAGCTAAAAACCAGATATTGAACGATACACCTTCAACGGCAAGTGTCGGCAAAGAGAACCAAATTTTAGATCAATTCAAAGACGAACTATACTTCTGTGATAACTTCTCTTTATCATTCTTGGCAGGCAAAAATAGCGTTAACGAAAATGATACAATTGATGATATTATAGGAAATAATGACGAATACAATTTAAACACACATACAACAGAAGATCAAGCTTTACCAACTTTTACTGAAATTGACATATTAGACGAAAAAAACGGAACTTTACTCTCACAAATTACACCCACATTATGTGAAATAAATGCTTCAAGCGGTACCATCATTCGTGAATGTGCTCGGACAAATATTATTTTGAAACCAAAGAATCATGATTCGTGTAAAGAAAACACTAACCTATTGAAGACTGAAAAACAAAAACCAAAGATTGTATCTTGTGTAACTATACCGTCCACAAAACGTACGTCAAATATTATTTACCAAAGCGATTATGATAAAGAAAATATTGAAGCTAGACAAACGATAGCAAAACAAAATGATTTTTCTTTTTACACAGAAAAGTCTAGAAACATTTCAACAAAAGCGAAAAAATTAAAAAAACAAAAACATCCAATGTTAAGCTGCGACCAGAGGAAAAAATTAGAAAAGACTTTAAAGTTTCCAAAGAAAAAAATATGAAAGGCTTAAAGAAGATGTTGAAACGAAGAGACAGTAAATCAAGCAACAGTGATATCGATATGAGTATTCACAGTGATTCAGATATATGCGGGATTGTTTCCGATCAAGATGAGCCAGGTTCTCCTGTAGATGCTTATGATTCTAATTTATCTATAGGCAGTTAGAACATAGTAGCGACTATCACAAAAACAGGTCCTAATTTATGTTTGAATGAACCACTGGTTCCTGTAACAGTAGATCATTTTTCAGAACCAGGGCCCTCGACTAGTTCAACGCGCGAAGAAGTTTCTGTAGTGTATAAAATGGCGAATATGTTTTGGTTAGATATTTTTTTTACAAAAAAAGTTGATTATTACGTGGGAATCATTTTAGCCAAAAAATGGCAAGTTAAAAGTCGGCAAAAATGATAACTCAAAATTTATAAAAGTAAAATCACCGGATATCGAAGTAATAGACTGTAAGAATATTGTCAAGACTGTCAAGCTTCTAGCAATTGATGACGCCGAAACTGATTTTGTACTTGCTGATGATGACGATTACATTTATTTTGATTATAAATGTAATCGTCATCATCAGCATATTAACTTTATAATTAATAAACTTATAGAAGTTACAACTTCTCAGAAGTTCTTATTTACTACGAACTTATTGTTTTTGTGATAATAGTTTTTGTTATTGTTGTGTAGTAGTAAGTAGTACTTTAAGAGTCAACTTAGTTTTGAAATATCTACGTGCTATGACAACAACCAAATATTTTTTATAAAGTTCCTTTATTAAGACTGTTGGTTAAAGTAAAAAATATAAGGTGTAAACAAATAAATTGAAATATCTACTACACGATTAAAATGTATGAAACAACTGATTTTTTTAGAAAATTTTTGAGTAGTACTGTGTTATGTAAAAGTATTTTGTTTGCACACTATATTTATAGGTTATTTTTTTCTTTCTTAGTTTAGTTAATTGTTTATATGTGTCCGGGAAGCGTTGAATTTTTTTTTCTTTCTAAGATTTTATCGGAAACCTTTCCGGGCGCAAAGCGCTTAATACTTATAACTGCAATGAATAACTATTGTACCTGACTGATTTTTAATACAAAAATTTATAACATGAAAAGATTATTATTTATCAAATTATGTGACAACCCTAAGCCACCGTTTTAGTTTCTAAGAAAATGTATCTGGTGTGTAAGGAATGTATTGTTCCGAGGTTACTCCATGTTTATTAATAACATTGTCATGACGAAGTAAATACTCAGTTACTCTGAGATTAACTAGTCCAGGTTTACTTCGAATTGAGCTTGGGATAAGCATTTTTTATTAATAAGGCTTAATAGGTATAATTATGGCTTCTTTTTTAGGTACAAGTTTCGAGTGACTGTGCCATGTGAGTGTAGTGTGCCACTCATTTTGGACTGCAGCCTGGAATCAAATACGACATCCAACTAGCGAACAGGAAAATGCGCCAATTATTAGTCATGGGCATGTATGCATCAGCTGTGGCAAGTTACTTTTGAGAATAAGATCACACACATTGTTTGGGTCTGATTCTCCACATGAGGAACTCATAAGAAATGAAATTGGCCATCATTGCACCACGCGAGGTAAGTGTTCAACATTTTTAATTTATTAACTGTGGTGCTCAGATCTTATAGTGATACATGTTTTATTCTGATTGCATCCGCACAAGCTATATCTGACAAACATACAAGTTTTTTTTAAGATGTGATAAGATTAGTAAGCCAACACCAGGTAGTCACGAGATTGCTACCATTCTTATCAACTACCAAGTAATATGATAATTGATTTTTCATTGTTTTTGGACTACTAGTAGTTTTTAAGCCCTTAATTAATAAATAATATAGGGTATTAAATCCGCTTTGGTGCAGTAACATTTAACTTGATAAATATTTTATTTATATTTGAGTTTAAAGGAAACAAATCTACTTTATTTTTATTTAGTTCACTTTTTCACTTTAGTATTTAATATTATTTCAGTTGCCATAGTCATTTCGTATGTGTCATAATTGCTGGCGAAGGACTGATAGAGCAGCATCACATTCAACTGCAGAACGGGGACCATCCGAATCATCTAGTCCGTCCTCGTTGCAATCTAAAGTAAGTAATGTATTGAACCTAGAACAACAAAGCTTAAATCATACATAACACAGTATACTGCTGCCTAATTATGTTAGAGTACCACTAACACAAAATCAATGTTTTTTCATGGTTGTAACGACTCCAATGGACTCATTGTTCCATCAGCGTTGCAGGTACGTCTTTTTTGCGATTACAATTACTATATACCTCCAGAATGTAGAATATGTGACTACCATTTAAACAGTAACTCTTGGGATTTACTTTTAGAATCAATATATAATCCTATCAAAACATTTAGTGCAGCACAAATTGAAGATTTTGTTACATTATTGAAAGATAATATGCACAATCATATAGACTGAAAATATTGACAGTAGCCTGAGCACACTGTACATTATTATCTAGGCTTATCAAAGGCACAATACCAACAAATTCTGTCTGTAGTTCCGAGACTGTCAAGTAAACATAGGGGTTGATTTGCACTGGTTGCGTATTTTATGAAGTTAAGAACAGGAGATAGTGACGAACGCAAGTTGCCGTTATTGCAAGTGGCAAGAAACACATTAGAGCGGCTTATAAATATGGCCCGCGAAATATTAAATCAGGATTTTGTTCCTACAAATTTGGACATAAATCATATATCCCGAGCTGAAATAGCTCAAAGAAATTTTCTCATTCCAAATGGACTTCATGGTGGAGAAAATAGGAGGCCTGTCATATTTGCCGATGGTACACATATATATATATATATATATATATATATATATATATATATATATATATATATATATATATATACCGAGTGTTTCAAAAAAATGTATACACACTTTAAACTATTGTAGTTTTTCCGCTCTACAAGGCTAATGTTATATTTCTTCGCCAGGTGCCAGCATAATAGTCCCTCTATGTTATATTATCAGTTGGAATTTGTAATATCAACATGGGGGACGTACGTTTGAGTTTTGAAGAACGTAAGCAGGTTATTAAGTGGTACTGGAAGTTTGAGAATGTAAATGAAGTTCAAAGACAGTGGAGAAGGGAGTATGATACAGAACCACCTTCAAGATTAACAATTACACGCATACGAGACAAATTCGAAGTTCATGGAACAGTGTGTGATGTGCATAAAGGTCATTCAGGTCGGCCTCGAACAGCTACAAGTGATGAGTCATCAACGGCAGTCTTGGAACTGTTTCAACGCTCTCCTAACAAATGTTCAAGGCAAGGGGCACGTGGAAGTGATGTAAGTGCTAGCAGCGTGCTACGCATTCTGAAGAGAGGCAAGTGTCGTGTTTACATTCCAAGGCTGGTGCAACAGCTAAATGACGACGATCCAGATCGAACGTTGCAATTTTGTGAATGGATTCAGGAGATGGTGATACGTGAACCGGGATTTATGGGTAGCATCATTTGGTCGGATGAAGCCCAATTCAAACTTAATGGAACTGTCAATAGGCACAATTGTGTTTACTGGGGTGAAGAAAATCCTCACATTACAATTGAAAAAGCTGTAAATTTGCCTGGTATAAATGTGTGGTGCGGTTTGTCTTCAAGGGGACTCATTGGACCTTTTCGATTTGAAGGCACTGTAACTGGTATTAATTACCTAACAATGCTTGCTGATTCCATATTTCCTGCCATTCGTGCATTATACGGTAATGATGATTTTTATTTTCAACAAGATGGTGCTCCGCCGCACTATCACAGGGACGTACGAGCTTACCTGGATCAAAATTTGTCGGGCCAGTGGATAGGACGCAGGGGGCCAATCGAGTTTCCAGCACGCTCTCCAGACCTTACACCACTGGATTTCTTCTTGTGGGGCACAATAACAGATGAGGTGTACAAACGTAAACCACGTAACCTAGACATTCTTTGGAATGAGATTCAAGCAGTGTGTAGAGAAATCTCATTGGACGTTTTGATACGATGTACAGAATCTGTGGTGACTCGTACTCAGAATTGTATTGATGCTGCAGGTCACCAATTTGAACAGTATTAACATTTGTTATTTATGTTTCATTTACATTGGACTTTCAGCTTTCTATTTTCCTGAAATTTAACTTTGTAGAACGGTAAATAAATTTTCTATGGAAGTTCAAAGTGTGTATACATTTTTTTGAAACACCCGGTATATATATATATATATATATATATATATATATATATATATATATATATATATATATATATATACATATACATAGAAAAAGTTCCAATTATTTATATCAGAAAAAACTTACTCATTACACAAATATAGCAATCTTATAAAGCCCTTTCCTTTTTGTGTGTAGTGATGGTTACATCACAGATATTTTAGGCCCTTATCCTGCTAGAACCTCAGGTGCGGATATTATAAGTAATGAATTTGGTAATGAATCCAGTTCATTAAGGCAATATTTTGAATCTGGAGATGTATTCATCTTAGATAGAAGCTTTAGGGATTCATTGCCTCTTTTAGAACGTTCTGATTATCAGGCTCATGTATCTTTGTCCCCAGCAGATGGTGAATCTCAGTTAACGACACGAGATGCTAATAAGTCCAGAGCCGTGACTATGTGTCGATGGGTAGTCGGGGTAATGAATGGCATTTTTAAAACTCAATGGATTTTATCCACCGTTACGATATTATATAAGAGGCAAATAATTCCTTAGTAGTCCTAGATGTGTTAGTCATCCGAAATCCTATCAACACTATAGGTCACACTGTATATAGAAAAAAACCCATACAAACCAATATTTAAACGGTGAATCTCACCATCATCCGTCACAGTTAGCTACTGTGGGCAAATCTTTGTTACAGAGAGCACGCGGGATCTGTGACAGTAAACAGCTGGCCGCCAAGCTTCAGCACGTCAAGCAAGTTCTGCAGGACAACAAACAAGCTTCAGGCCCCGCGCCTACGTCACAGTGACCGAGTGAAGCCGGCCACAGTCGAACGTGTACCTGCTGTACTACCATATGTCAGGGGTATTACAGACAAGATTGGCTACATCTTGAAGCGAGCTTCTATTAGAACATTCAACAAGCTGCTGAAGAAGATTAGTCAGTTCTAACCATCTATCAAGTGTCATATTCCTCTACAAGATGTAGGAGTATACAAGCTTGATTGTGAATGTGGTTTCTCATATATAGGGCAAACAAAAAGATCAATTAGAACCCGTATAAAGGAACATAAAGCTGACGAGAAGCATCAAAGTTCCGGGAAGTCTGCAGTTTGTGATCATATCCTAGACGGCCTCAACCAGATAGATATACATCAGATTTGATATATCACAAATATTCGCGAAAGAACATCGATTCCTACCAAGGGTGACACGTGAGGCTAGTAAAATTAAAAAACATCCTAATTTTAATAGAGAAGGAGGCTAGGTACGACCACCTGCTTGGGACTCTGTAATTAATAAAATTAAAACTAAACCCAAGCATACCACTGCAAGACTTCGTGACACAGTAAGTTCATTCTGCGTAGATCGGACCATAAAAAATAATTAAAAAGCTGAAGGTACTCCAAGTTAACACTGACTTCGGGACGTCAGTCACCTCAGTCCCCCATGACCATGGGTGCTGGAAAGCACCCGAAATGTCGGAAATTAAAAATCAAAGAAATTAAACGAGATAAAATCGGTAAAATTAGTTGTTAAAAAACTAAACTTTTATATCTTAAGAATACGGACGTTTTTTGAAGAAATTTCTTAACCATTTCATTATATAAATTGCATATTATCATATCTATAGCCGAATTGTCTATGAAGATTGGGCATTCACCTTCTACTACGACCCACATAAGGTGAAGCAGGGAAATGACATCGTATACTGTGGAACAAATAGACGAGTACCTCGGAGCTGCGATTGACAAGCTCCATGGAACACCGAACCCAGAAGTCATTCATCAAGGCGTTACCGTACCAGTGCAAATGGCGGCTGGAGCCACCACCCGGGGCAAGACAAGGAGAGTATCCGAAGAAGGGACATCCGCACCAAAGCGCGCTAAGCCCAGGCAAAGGAAGACGAAAGCAATAAGTGAGAAAGACTCCGACGCGGAACGCCTATCCGAGGAGCCACCTCCTCCTCCATCTCCCAATCCTCCCCCGTCTGCCCCGCACAGGGAGCCGGGCGATCAGCTTGACATATCCATTGTTAATTCGCTCCTGATGGAGGTAAAGAGTAATCAGAACAAAATGATGAACATGATGCATGCATTAACAGAACGTATGGACAAAGACAGACAAATAACGCATAACATGAACCTCAGAAAAGAAAGCCTTCAGAAGGCCAGGATGCTTGGATTGACTGCCCAACTGTCTCCAACTGCTGGTCAGGCTCCTTCAAGTGGGCCCACCCCCCACTCATCAACTGAAGAAAGGGGACCAATCTTTATGTAGAGATAGTCTTCTCCTAGTTATTAGTATTATATTTTTGAATTTTTGAATTTTTTTGAATTTCCCTAATTTCAGAATTTTTGGATTTTTTTGAATTTTTTGAATTTTTTAAATTTTTTGAATTTTTGACTTATAAAACCCCTAGCATTCCGACCTTTATCTAACAATTAGGAATCTCTTTGCTTGAGAACCATCTTAGGAAAAGGAAAGATAAGCCGCATACCACACGATATAAGAAAACGCGTGCATGAAATTCTGAATGAAGAAGTTCCAGGACCATCACCAAAGCAGCCAAGAAGGCCTCTGAGATATTCTCCTGTCTTAAAAACGACGACAGGAAGGCCCTGAATGGCTACTTTAAATCTGAACCTGCTATATGCAAAGAACATGCCAAAATAGTAATGATTTAGGTGACGAATCATCTCACTCAAATAACCTACTGTGATTGTAAGACAGTTCTCTTGATTTAATTAATAAGTAAAATGATAACGATATTATTTCCAAAATATTTTTGTTGGTTTTTTTATCGCAACTAATTGGAAATTCGTAGATTATATGGAGAAGTTTTACGATTGTGATTTTTTTATTAACCCTAGAAGCCCAATCTCCGTAAATTTGACGTATACCGCGGCGAAATATCTCTGTCTCTTTCACGTTTACAGAGAAGTTGCGGAGGATGTTGGCATATCGGTTGGCTCTTGCCATGAAATTTTTTCGGATATTTTGGGCATGAAACGTGTGTCAGCGAAATTTGTTCCAAAATTGCTCAATTTCGACCAAAAGAACCGTCGCATGACAATCGCTCAAGAGCTATTGGATGATGTCAACAACGACCCAGATTTGCTCAAAAGGGTCATAACAGGTGACGAAACATGGGTATACGGTTATGACGTCGAAACTAAGACTCAATCGTCCCAGTGGAAGCACACTGAATCACCAAGACCAAAAAAAGCACGACAAGTTCGATCAAATGTGAAGGTTTTGCTTACAGTTTTCTTAGACTGTAGGGGTGTGGTGCATCTCTCTGAGTTCTTGCCACAAGGTCGTACGGTCAATAAGGAGTATTACCTTGAAGTTATGCGCCATTTGCGAGAAGCAATACGTAAGAAACGTCCCAAACTGTGGGTAAACAATTCATGGTTTTTGCATCACGATAATGCACCTGCTCACTCATCGTTGCTTGTGAGAGGTTTTTTGACCAAAAACAACATTACAATCATGCCTCAGCCACCATATTCACCGGATTTGGCCCCATGTGACTTTTTCCTGTTTCCAAAACTGAAGAGACCTATGAAAGGACGAAGATTTGCAACGATTGAAGAGATAACAACTGCATCGCTGAAAGAGCTGAAGGCTATACCAGAAAGTGATAATCAGAAATGCTTTGACGATTGGAAAAAGCGTTGGCACAAGTGTATTATATCTGAGGGGAATTACTTTGAAGGGGACAACATAAATATTGATGAATAAATAAATAGTTTTTCATAAAAATATAAAGTCACCTTACTTTTTGAACACACCTCGTATGTCGAGAACACAATACTGATGTTTGTCAAGACTGTATATAAAGACTGTTTTTTCTAAGAGACTTATAAAGTATTATTACAAGTTGATTTAATTTCATGAAAACATTTAAAACTAGTTGATTTTTTTATCATTACATAATTTTAAGAAAAAGTGTTAAGAAGCTTGATTTTTTTGTTGAATTTTTTCTAAGATTTGATTAAAGTGTCATAATTGTATTAATAAAGAGTATTTTTAACTTGAAATGTATTTTATTTATTAGTTAAAACTTCAATCATGATAACTCATACAAAAATATATTTCATTAACAGAAAAAAAATAGGAAAACCCTGAAGTTTTATTTTCATACGTCATTTTTACGTATGATTGGGCTTTATAGCTAGTTAAATATGATTGGGCTTCTAGGGTTAATAAATGTTTATTTTTATACATTTTCGTGTTTCATTTATTCACTTAATATCATACCATAACTAAAAAAATCACATAAACTTATTTAACTTCATTTACACACAAACTAGAGACAGTCTTGTGGGGTTATTTTAACCTTAAATACAGGTGAGGAGTACTTTCACCTTGTACACCGCAAGCAAGCGTGCGTTGCGTTGCAACAATGCGTTAGCAATTTCCTCGTCAGCAGAGAGCAGGATAATGAAAATAACGACACCCAGGAAGAAATTTTCGAATAAATAGGTATAGTAATATGTAGGTTTAGTAGTAGGTGTTTGTGATTACAAAAAATTATGTTAAAAATCCCTAACTCCACCGTTTTTGCGATGAGTCCCAAATTTTAAATGCTCATACCAGGCTTAATGATTAAGATAAATATTTTTTTTTAAAACGTCGCATTAAAGGTTATCAAATAAACGACTGTTTTATATATTTCTTTTTTTTTAATTAAGCCATGCCTTTTTAAAAACAATTTTTGCACTTCAAATGACCATATGTCAAAACAAGGAAAATGGACTTAGTGACTTTTAGAACTAAGCCATCCAATTACAGAGTACATAGAAGAAAATTATAAATTAGATATAAAAAATAACTCTTCAAAAAGGATGACACACGACAACTGCAATGAACGATTCACAAACATATACTGAACGAAAAAACAGGGTTTATGCAAACATTTATAACTACCACCGTCTTGACTCAAAAACCAAAATAAAAACTGTAAGCTCGTAACGATTTTGAACAAGAAAAGATATTGTTGACTATAATAATATTTACACTGGTTTTTAGGAAAATATTGAAAATTTGTCAAATAATAAAACCATAGCCATGGTTTACACTTTTAGTAATAAAACAAAAAATAAACCTGCAAAAAGATTAAACAAATTGAAAAGTGCTGATTCAACAATCACTGAAGAAATTTCAATGAGCGTACACAGTGATATATATTTACGTGACGTCGATCTTGAACAAATTGAAAATTTAAACATTGACTTCGAAAAGACCTCGACAGATCTAGATATTTTTGATCTTGAAGATGATCAGGTGGTAAAGAGAAAGAATGATGAGAGGGAAGCCAAAATATTTAATGACGTTATACGTATAGACTCAGAGATTGACATAGATAACAAAACAGAAATTAAGACGAACTTGATTTGAAGATACTTACTTACTTACTTACTTACTTATCGTCACGCACAATCCCTAACGGGGTAGCCAGAGAGAACAGATCGCCAAGTGTCACGATCCTTACATACCTCTGTCGCTTCTTTCAGGTTCATTAACTTCTTCATACATGCACGTCTAGGTATCCGAGTACTCTTGACCCTCCCCTCTTCGAGCAATTTGCTCACATGGTCTTCGAAAGTTAGTCTCGGTCTACCTCGACACCTTTTAATATTTACTTTCGCTCTATATATTTTCTTCACCATTCGGTCTTCACTCATTCGTTCAACGTGTCCAAACCATTGGAGTACGCTCCTATCAATTTTTGTGATAAGGTCATCTTTCAATCCTGCCATATTGCGAATCTCTTCGTTTCGCTTTCGGTCGGCTATGGTAACGCCACACATTTTACGAAGAGATCGCATCTCCACTGCATTCAACTTGCTTTTATGCTTCTTCTGGCATACCCAGGTTTCGCTGCCATATAACAAAGTCGGTACCAACACTGCGTTATGTATTGCAAGGCGTGCACTCTTCACCACGCCTTGCCTTTTTATTAATGCATTCAGGGCACCATTGACTTTATTTCCGGCAGCGACACGCCTATCCACATCTAAATCACATCTTCCATCCCGGCTGAAAGCACTCCCCAAGTATACAATTTCATTTACCTGTTCTAGACATTCCTGATTTGAAGATGGATACTCAGAACCCTTTCCGAGAATTGAAGTAACAGATGAGGACTAGACTGAAGAAGAATTACAGATTGAACAAGAATTTCAGTCTGAAAATGAAGTCAAACTGTTTAATACACAATATTGAAAACAGAGAATGGAACGCAGGAGATTATGTCCTAGTTAGATATTACCAGAAAAAAGGTCTGCTTAATTACTGACATTAATGATCGAATTGAAAAAAATACAAAATATCCTACTTAATACTAAACCATTCCAAAAAAAGGTGATATCTTAAGAAACCAAAACGTTAAGGTGTAGATTATATACCTGATAATATGATTGCAAAGCAAGTAGATTTGCTACAAATTAATGAAAATAACGAATTTATCTCGTTTAATGACGAAGATTTATCATATTTTGACTGACTCTTAAAGATGTCGTATAACGTGGTAGTCACGCTGCAGCTATATATTATGGATGTAACACGAATGGGTCGGCTCGACCGGGGAAGGACCACGCTCTCACAGAATACGAGCGTAAATTAGCAGATTGATATTGCTGTGTTACGTATGGTGAGTGTAGAACTCCGTAAGCCCTTTTTTACTGGAAATGAGGCATTCCATCGTAGTCCTCAGGGGTGACAACGCATCTGCGGTTTGATTCTTAATCGGGGCATCTACATTTGATTCTTAAATGTAGATGTCTATTAGGCTACAACACCCACTTACCACCGGGTAGAATTTGTGCTCGTTTGTCACCCTCATTCTATAAAAAAAATATCGTAAGTTAATATTTTTATCTACTTAATATTTTATAAAGATCTCATTGTTAATATTTTCTTTTAGTTTTCCCTTAAATTTACCAAATATTGCCTCAAATTGTTAGAAGACGATAACTTCAGATTCCAAATAGGTATAAGTGGCGCTTCGCTTTTTTCAAATTAAATTTTAGGATACTAAATATGTGGCTGTTTACTCACCGCGCGGCCCTGGAGTACAATCGCGTACGAAATTTTCAACTCTTTGACATTTATAATTCTGTCGATTGCGTGATCATTTAATTTAATTTAAAAAAATGACTCGACCACAACCAACTTTAAGGAGACAGGGGAGAAGAATTATATTCGATGCTTATAATTATTTTTTTAAAGAAAATAATATAACTGATTCTCTGAATAAAACTGCGGAAGCTACGAAAAAGTAGTCAGTAAGTAAAAGTATCCACAGTTAAAAGGATTGATAAAGAAAGTAAAAGTTCAGAGTTTATAGTTACTTTTAGGACCCCTGGTAAAAAGAGGCAATGAATAAAGCCAGTCACAGGCATAGACAATTTTCCCCCCCGAACGGGTTCTCGCCTTGTCGTGGCGGGGGGGCTTAGAAGCCGTGGCTTGGTCACCCACGGCGAAACAAAGAGGAACCCATATGGCTGGTCCGAGGTGGAGGGCCGGCCCGAGGTGGTCACTCCGAGTGGGCTTGGGAAGCCCACTTCGGATGTGTGTTGGTGGACTGCGGTGAGAGGTGTGTCCTCCCCACCTACCGCTGCAGTCGAGGTGGAGTCGCGGAGGAAGAGGAGTGTTGGTATGGCGATGCGCCACTCGCCCTTATCCTCCGCGGCTCAAACGGGGCCGCACCGTTGATGCGGTGGTGGTGGGGCTGCGGGGGGAGAGGATTGTCGGTATTGCAAGGCGCCGCTCTCCCTACCCTCCGCAGCCGAATCTTGGTTGGCGGCGGAGCCATAGACCAGATCCGCCGCTGGGGTCGGGAAGGCTAGTACTTCTAAGTGCTCGTTTTTCCTGGCCCCATGGCCTTTGTGCATCGGACGCGGGGGCGTCTGTTGCACAGACGTAATTCGAGGCCGTGGAGGAAGGCGCTCCATGTATTCTGGTGCGCCTTACCTGTGAAGGAGAACGGGGAGGAATTTTCCTCTCCCGAGGAGGTGCTGCCATGGGGCGGCAGGCGCTAGTAGGGCCGCGGATGTGTGCGAAAGCGTTCCCGTAGCCCTGCCAATATGAGACAAAGGTGGAACACCATGGGGTTTTAGTCGGTGCGAGTCCGACATAACCCGTCATTGCCCCCGCGAGGCGGGTATGCGTAGGCATTTCCCCATGTACAAAAAAAAAGGCATAGACAATTTTGACAAGGGGGTAATAAAACGATGTATTCACAATTTTCATTTAACTGAAAACGAATTACCAACCCTTGGTAAACTCCGTGCAAAATTACGTGCCGATATAAAATTTGAAGATTCTGAAAAAAGTCTTCGTCACATTATTAAGGGACTTGGATTTAAATGGAAAGCCACCGAGAATAATAGAAAAGTTTTAACCACTCGAATGTCGGGGTCATTTTGGCCAATATGGAGCATCTGTCGAGCACTTTTCGAAGTATTCAGTATATTAAAATCATATATCAATGGAAACGTTATTTTTGACAGACGCGCATATTATTTGAGACGCCAGAATATGGCGTTTGGACTGACGAGGGGTTAATAGAAACATCAGCCATCAGATTGTTAAGAATAAATTACTCAGAAAAATTAAGACAGTATCGGCAACAAAACAGACCAATTGTATACACAGATGAGTCATATGTTCACGCTACTCGTACTCACACCACACCGAAAGGTTAACAGATTACACAGTTAAGTAAAGGAATAAAAAAATCCTTATCAAAAGGGCAACGTGTTGTGATAGTACATGTCGGATCGGAGACTGGTTTTGTGCCTAACGCCTTGTTAACGTTCAAGTCAGGTATGAAGTCCGGGGACTATCACGACGATATGAATTTTGAGAATTATGAGAAGTGGATTCGAACTCAATTGATACCGAATCTTCCCCCAAATTCAATTATAGTTGCAGACAATGCCTCATACCATAATAAGGAATATGACTAAGCACCAAACGCGAATTCAAGGGGAACAGAAAGGGGAACAAAAAGGAATAACATTTACGTCTGAAATGTTGAAGCCTCAATTATATCAATTGATAAAAAATAACAAAGATCACTTCAAAACATTTAGTATAGACAAGATTTTTAAAGAACATGGTAATGACGTACTTCGCCTGCCTCCCTACCACCCAGATCTAAACCCTATAGAAGTGGCATGGGCAGCTATAAAAGGTTATGTAAGGTTATGTGGTTGGAAAAAGCTATGCGACAAAGTTAAGACAATCGAAGAAGCTTATGTCAAAAGCGACCATGTCATCGATAAAATGACGGAAGAATTTATAATACGAAAGATTCTGACAGCAGTGATTCTGAATTGGATTCCTCAACTGACATAGAAGATGAAATCGCAACTCCTGGCCCAAGTTTTGGTATACCACTAGGAAATTATATAGAAGGTGTCATGCAAGATGAGTGAAAGTGATTATATATGATGCCTAACAATCACAAATAAATTATGTAATAAGAAATACAATTATTTGAAAGAAAATCGAAATTATTTTTATGAAACTTCATTTTTTGTGTAATTAAATTACTTCACTTCATTTCTACACTTACTAAAAATATATTTAAATACGACGAATTCACGGTTTTTCCTTTAAGATTTTTGAATTTTTCAGGCAACCGTGGAGCCTAACATTTATGTCCATAATTGTACCTGCGCAAACGACTGCCATTTTAGTTCAACTTACGTGCCGCGATATATACTCTTACCGACGCGTAACGCGACCTTACGCGATATATAACCCTACAGCGCGTGGTGTGCTATACATGGAACATATGAAAAAAGTGCCAAAATTTTTGTGATAGATTACTTTCAACGCCGTCTATCTCATAGTAACAATACTATACAAAATGAAATATTTAGTTTACTGACATTAAATAAGATGTCGCCAGTAATAACGACAAACTATTTATTTATCTTGTGGCAAGTAAGCGCGGGGGGAGAAGCGCAGTAGCTTCATCGTTCGTGCGGATTCGGGTGAGCAAGGCGCGTTCGCTATCGAAGCGTTTTTGAAAGGTGGAGAATCGTACGTTGTAGCTCGGAGACAGTTTTGTTCTCACTACAATATCAGACGTTTACGCAATGGACCAAGCGAAAATTTGATTCGTAAATGGATTATCAAGTTTCGAGCTACCGGTTCCGCTATAAATCAACTGCGTCCGGGCCCAAGCAGTACTTCAAGGACGGAAGAAACAATGTGAAGAAAGAAGTGGCAGCTAGCGTTCGTCGCAATCCACGCTTGTCAATACGCAAAAGAGCGGCGGCTTTAAACGTCACCAAATCAACCGTAGAGCGGGTTTTAAAACGTGATTTGAAATTCTAGCCCTATAAAATACAGACAGTGCAGGAAATAAATGAAAATTACTAAAATTTACGTAAAAGTTTTTGCCAGACAATCATTGAGAGATTTCACACCTTGAATACTGTGTTTTGGAGTGACGAAGCACAATTTCCATTTAAATGGATATGTTAACAAACAAAATTGTCGCTTTTGGTCAGTTGTCAATCCCAGACACAAACATCAAAGACCGCTACATAGCCCGAAACTGACAGTGTGGTGTGCTCTTTCAGTCAATGGAATAATCGGGCCGTATTTTTTTGAAAATGCCACAGGTGCTACGATAATTGTTTCTGGTGAGGTGTATCGGCAAATGATATCCAATTATTTTATACTCCAACTTCAAGAGCATCCAGCCTACAGCTCAAGAACGTGGTTTTAGCAGGATGGAGCCACTTGCCACACTGCAAGAGCCACTATGGACCAACTTCGTGAATTGTTTCCTCAAAAATTGATATCCCGCTTTGGTGATATCGTGTGCCCTCCGCGATCACCAGATTTAACCCCCATGGACTTTTTCCTACGGGGGTACCTTAAGAGCAAAGTTTACGTCAATACTCCGAGGAATATCGCCGAGCTAAAACAAAATATCCAACGAGAAATACGCGACATCGAGCCGGCTATGCTTAGGCGCGTTAAGCAAAATGCGATGAATCGTTTCCGTGAGTGCGTGCTACGAAATGGAAGACATCAGGAATATGTAATCTTTAAAAAATAAAATCCGCATTATAGTTCAATAATTTTGAAAAAAATGTTTTCACAAAAATATGCAGATTGACTTTTATTTCATTACAAAATCCTAACTCTGCCGTCAGACACCCTGTATTTTTCAACATTTACAAAGACTCAAGAATAAGAAATATACCACTACATAAAAAGTCGAACTAGTCGTAGACGTACTTATGCGGCGTACACTTACCCCCAAAACTGCGCACAGTTACCCCCCTACTCGGGTAAGTGTACGCATTTTGATTACTTTTGTATTCTTTAGGTTCAAAGAATTTATGCTATTATAGCTGATTATTTTCATACCCATATTGTTAATGAACATATAGTATAACTAATTTATACTGTTTTGTTTCATTTAGATTATAATTTTTATTTCAGAGAGGTTTCAGAGCTTAAGTACGCACACTTGACCCACATAACTCTATTATACTTTTTGAGCTGAAGAGGTGATTACTATTAGAAGAAAAGACATTTCTAATAAAAGTGGATTTTGCATGATAAATTTTGCACTGTTACTTATCAAAAGTAAAGAAAACTTATTATTTTAGGTTAAGAAGTTTTGTTTAGAAGGTTTTTAATAATAAAATAAAAAGTCTATTTTAATTACAACTATGTTTAATTTTCTAATTTACATACTTCTTAGGTACGGCCTAAATACATTTGTAACAATATACAAATGTGCGGATGTAAGATTAGGCCCAATCCTATACAATTATGACACTACACAATTGTAGCATTCCTAGAGTGGGCCTGATTTAATACAATTGTTGGTAGCAGAAGATATCCCAAGATAGCGTCCGTAAAATGGAAAACGGACCCCAGATTTAACATCTTCGGACCATTTTTAGGCAGATATCACTTTTTGTTTGGTTGAATTTGGCCTAATTCAGCCGCCAATCCGAAAAAAATAAATAAAAATAAACATTAACAGAATATATTCCAGACTCGACGAACTTAATTCTTACACTGACAACAAGCACTCAAACGCGAAATACTAGACGGCACAGGTTTAGTTTTTAAATGGCTCATTAGCGTTCCATGCAAAAGATGCCAAACATTATAACGAATGTATTGAAAAGTTAGAGAAACAACAAATATCTACTAATGATATCCTAAAACAACAATCACAAATTATTTCTTCATTGATCACAATTTTTGATGAAACATTACATAAAACATCTTAAGATAAATACGTTATTAACGAAGATATTAGCAAAATAAATTCATACTTCACCTCGACAAACAAACTTATAATTAACGGAAGAATTTGAAGAAATATCCACCGTTTCAATCCAAATTCTAGAAGCTATAGTTTCTTTAGAACGAGATATTGACGATGTCATTACAAGCATACTTTTCATTGAATCAAATGAAATACAACCCTCTATAGTATCAACTATGCGTCTATGCAAAGAATTACTATCTTTTAATACACCTAGGCTCAATAATAGATAGCATTACCTAATACACAAAATTTTCGAATCTGCCTCTATTACTTCCTTTATTTATAAGAATAAAATTATATATATGTTAGAATTCCCCTTAGTTAAAAACAAAAAATTTACACTATACCATTTATATTAATAGATCCTTATACCAGAGAAGTTACGGAGCTTCGACTCCGGTTCCGCTAAGTCGGAACTTCCGATTATTATTACACCTTCGGTTCCGACTTCGGCTCCGACACTTTTAAGTCGAAGGTTTTAATCGGAGTCGGCATAACATAGCGGCGGCGGCGGCCTGTGTCGACTGTTGTGGAATAGGTTCATGTCGCGCGAGGAATCCCCCCGACTCCCATTAGGTGCACTCACTCGTCAATTATATTTTTCACTAGTTAATTTGTTACGCACACGACACGTTCATAGGTTATAGATATTTGTTTTGATTTTTGCGGCTTATTATCAATAAAAGTGATCTGTTTTTGTGTTGCACAATGAAACCTAAATCAAGTTGTATTTGGAACTATTTCATTGAAGTTAATTCAGATCAGAGTGTAAACTGTGTATGAAGACGTATTCAAGAAAGGGAGGTACGACAAAGTCGTTAAAAGTCCATTTGAAGTCTGTCCATGGCACTGAATATGAAGAATTAATAAAGTTAGAAACTGAAAAAAAATACTGTACAGCCTTCGACTTCGACGCCCCTTCAGGATGCTAAAAAACAAATTACTTTAAAATAAACTTTGCTGAAGAAAACAAAATGGTGCACTTCTAATGCTAAAACTATGGAAATTGACAAATTGATTTCTGAAATGATTTCTTTGCAAGATTTACCCTTCAATTTTGTGGAAGGTATAGGATTTCGGCCACTTATGCAGTTCACTGTGCCGAATTATCACTGTCTTAACTATCAGTTTTTACAAATTTGTTGTAATGAAAAGTATACTAAATGAGTTCAATAAAGAAAAACGTACAACTATTAGTGATGATCCGTTATTGTGGTGGAAAGTAAATGGAAATACAAAATGCCAGCCCCTTCAATCAATTGCCCGCCAAAATTTGTCGTGTCCACCGGGCTCGGTAGCGAGCGAACAACTTTTTAGTGGCGCTGGCCTAATCTACGACTCGTTAAGAAATAGATTGGACGAAGACAAAGCTTCAAAGCTTTTGTTCGTAAAGTATAATACACTACTTTTGGAGTCAATTCATTTGATTTATTTGTTTTAAAGCTTTTGTTCATTTAATATAATGTAATATGCAACTTTGGGTTTAAATTCATTTACTTGAATTTCTTGTTTATTTGGAAATACATATGCCAATTTTTTTTAATTGTTTGTGTTTTATTTTATAATTGAAAATAGAAATGAAAAAAATTTGAAATAATGTTATTTGTCTTTAAATAAAAATTCTCTCATGCCACCACTTCTGACCCTGCCTCCGACTCCGATTCCGACTCCGATCAAGCAAATTTAAAAACTCCTTACATCCTTACATCCCTGCCTTATATTTTATTATCCTTTTGGAACAAACATATCTTGTCATAAGTACCATTAGACTGCAATACGTCATCATGAGCCCTCTGGACAAATGCAAAGACTTTGCAACAGAATCCAAAGTGTTGCAAGGATATTCTCATCTACAACATCAACACAAGACCTGTATGTGGAGTTGTCGTCTTAACATCGACAAATCAACAAGTTCTTGAAGTTTGTGATATAACTACGTTTTCTACACATATCATTACTTTCCAAGCTCTAAGAAACAACAACTGGATCTACACACTCCAGCGCAAGACTTCGTATGCTTTAGAATGCGAAAGCAAAACGACTCACGGCGAAATCACTGGAGCAGGTATAAGGTTTTCGTTTTTTTAAGGGGGTTCGGACTCATCTGTATCATCAAGGACCCGTTCCAGGACCCGTTTTAGCAGCCGTACCAGGTTCAGCTTTTTTCTGAAGAGGAATTGTATTTGATAGCAGACCATTTTGATTATTTGTCAATGCACCAAGGAATTTTTAAAAGTGAATGTAACAGTTTATTATCCTGCATATATGTGTCCCATTATACCACTTTGTAAAAAGTGTGTAAAGAATAGTTGTGTGAACTATAAAGTTATAAAAATAATAGATTATTTATTCCCTACAGATATTCCTCAGAGCTTTAAAGATAATTTCTACTGTATGATTTGTAAGGGAAGATTATTTGTTTCACGTTTGTATGCAGATTAAATAAAACATGCTGTGCGATTGATTAATTTTTTATTTATAAACGATCATCTACATACCAGCCATTTTTTTCTTATTTTCTCTTAACTATACATAATTATATTTGTATTTGTTGAAGTTAGGTAGTAGCGTTTGTTAGACTCTTAGGTGAGGACACAAAATCGATCAACATCAGCCATCCTTTTATCTCAGTGGATATTGAACACATTTGCGTCCCAGATGAAATAAAGCTACAACAACCAGAACTTGCACCAATCCAGCTCAATAACATTCAACTCAGTTAGAGACAAAATAAAAAAACACACAAAATTACTTGAAGAAAATAAATCTAATTTCTTAGAAAAACATGTAAAAAATTTTTCTATATTAAGCACGATTACTGACATCATTATTCTTACATATATTTTGTTATAAATGCTTGCCATGGAATAACATGCTCATAAATCCACATGGTAACATGACACAAATTTTTAATATTTGCTTTGACCGTTCACGTCACCGACACCTCGAGATTCCCATATCATCCCTAAACTCCACCGCTACAAAATCCTGTATATCATTAAATGAAGACGAACCTGCTGACTACTCCCAAAAATCAAGAAATCCCACTCAATCTTTCTTCTATGGAGGGAGGTGTTAAGTCATAGGTACTATGGTTATGTTATAGATACTTACTTTATACTATGTTTACAAGTCCTATATACACAGTCAGGTCACAAGTATTGTCACACAGTAAAAACTTTTCTTTTAGAATGCTGGCCACAAAAAAGTTTATTGAATTCGAATTTCGAATTGTTCATAAAAATAAAACTGTATACTTTTTAGAATTTTACTCATTTTTAAATATGGAGTGGACGCTTAAAGAAGACCGTGTTGCAGTTATTGCGTTGCATCGTTGCGGTTACGCGCCAATTCAAATTTTTGAAATACTGAAAAATTTGAATATAACCAAAAGATTCGTTTATCGTACCATCAAACGATACAATGAAGACTCTAGTGTAGATGACAGGTCAAGAATTGGTCGCTCTCGGTCTGTTAGGACTCCAGCAGTGATAAAAGCTGTGAAGCCGCGAATTCAAAGAAATTCCAAACGTAAGCAGAAAGTGTTGGCCCTACAGATGGGGTTAAGCAGAACCAAGGTGAAAAGGGTGTTAAATGAAGACTTAGGGCTTCGGGCATATCGAAGAAAAACATGACATCGTTTGAATGCTCGTCTAATGGATCTGAGACTGAAGAGATGCCGCGCTTTGTTGAAGCGGTACGCGGGAAAAAATATCGGGAAATTCTTTTTTTGGATGAAAAGTTTTTTACCGTAGAAGAGAGCTACAACAAACAAAATGATAAGGTGTACGCACACAGTAGTAAAGAAGCGAGCAACCGTATTCCGCGTGTCCAACGAGATCATTTTCCATCCTCGCTCATGGTATGGTTGGGAGTTTCATATTGGGGCTTAACAGAGGTACATTTTTGTGAGAAAGGTGTAAAAACGAATGCAGTTGTGTATCAAAACACAGTCCTGACGAACCTTGTGTAACCTGTTTCTGATACCATGTTCAATAACAGGCACTGGGTATTCCAACAAGATTCGGCGCCAGCTCATAGAGCAAAGAGCACACAAGACTGGCTGGCGGCGCGTGAAATCGACTTCATACGGCATGTAGACTGGCCCTCCTCCTGTCCAGATTTGAATCCGTTAGATTACAAGATATGGCAACACTTGGAGGAAAAGGCGTGCTCAAAGCCTCATCCCAATTTGGAGTCACTCAAGACATCCTTGATTAAGGCAGCCGCCGACATTGACATGGACCTCGTTCGTTCTGCGATAGACGACTGTCCGCGCAGATTGAAGGCCTGTATTCAAAATCACGGAAGTCATTTTGAATAAACTTTAGTATCATAAGAATCTATGTTTTTGTTAAGTTCATTTTGGTATATAAATGGTTACATAATGAATAAACTTGTTTCAATTATTTAATATTAAACATGTGACAGAATTTGTGACCTGACTATGTACTTTATATTTTTATGTACTTAAAAGCTAAATTATATTGGTTACTTACTTAGGAGCCAAACTAATTAGATTATAATATTTAAATGCTAATGTTGATTGTTCCAAAGTATACCATTCCTAATTGTATCTTGTAATAAGTTAACAATAACACAAACAAGAATAATGTTGTTCCCTTATCTTTACCCCCCCCCCCCCTCTCCGCACCTCGTAGCTTCCTACACTATTTAAACAAAATCCTTCGGTCCCTCAAAAAAATTAAATTTGCAAGTTCTCTGTATCAACTTCTATATTTTAAGTTAGTTTAAAAGTATTAAATAAATTTATGTAAAAAAAGTTTTTGTCTATCCTACATACCACGTCTTCGTTAAATAAAGATATTAAAATAAATCTGCTAAGACGATGATGTGGTGAAAGGTGGTGTTCAAAGTCATGAAAATTATGAACCTCCGGATCCCAAAGAAAGACATGTAAGTCCACATAATGACGTTTCGTTAACCGTAGATCGAGTTATATCAAGTAGCTCAGATACATCATCCCTTCAGAAACCTCACAAAGGAGTATCATATAACTGCCTCAAAGGAACATACGAGGTAAAAAAACCTGCCAAGAGCGTGTCGGGCCACGCTCTGTGTAGGGTTCCGTAGTTTCCCGTCCATCACAATAAGTGTTCCCACTTATGAGTTTAAAAGTGGGTATCCACTATGTTCGCGCTGCAGCAGCGCTCCGCGCTCCTGCAACTGCTTCCGGTAGTGGTAGTAACTGTTCTCGTTCTCGGTAATTTTGGATTGCGAAAACCGATTTTAATAATTCTTTTTTTGTTTGAAAAAAGATGCGTTCAGGATAATAAAATATGTAAACGAAGTTAAAAAAAAAATGCTTGCATATACGATTATACCACAAACTTAGTCCAGAAATTATTTTGTACAACTTTTTGTCTTTTTTATACAAAAACTGTTGTTTCCATCCAAGTTCAAAATGATTTTCCTAGAAAGTCCTTATAAAGTTCTACTTTTCAGATTTTTTTCATATTTTCTAAACTTATAGTTCAAAAGTTAGAGGGGGACACATTGTTTTTTACTTTTGGAGCGATTATTTCCGAAATTATTGACATTATCAAAAAATGATCTTAGTAAACCCCTATTCATTTTTAAATACCTTTCCAACAATATATCACACGTTAGGATTGAAATTAAAAAAAAATCACTTCCCACTTTACATATAGGGGGGCTACCCTAATAAAACATTTTTTCCAATTTTTATTTTACCACTTTGTCGGCGTGATTGATACACATATTGGTACCGAATTTCATTTCCTAGTTGACTACGGAACCCTAAAAACCGGTATGTCTGGTCGTAAAGAGAACACTTCAACTAGCATCCCGGCAAGGAACATCGTACCTACTTCAAGAAGACCTAGCCGTTCATGTAGAGGACTAACGAGAGAAGTATGAGTTTGATATGTTTTTCACACATGAAATTTACGAGGTCGTCAAATGTACGAACGTCGAAATATCTGTGAATAAATCAATGTCCTGAACAGAAAGTGATACAAATATTTTAAAACTAAAGGCGCTAGTGAGGCTTCTAATTTTGAGTGCTTCTCTAAAAGACAATCATTTGACTTCAGACGAGTTATTCAATATATTATATAATAATATTCAATTCTAATTATTGTGGATCTGCATACGTTGCTGTTATGAGCCGAGAAAGATTAACCGAATTCGTTTGATGACAGAAGTCAGCGGCTGCAAAGATTCCAAAGCGATTTACATCCATTAGAATAATTCTACATTTGAAGTAAAACTGCAAAAGATGGAATTCAAATTATAAATCAAAATTATGTACGATAGTGGGACCTATTACATGATTAATGCTATACCATACTTGGGAAAAGGGACGGATACTGGAGGTTTGCCTTTAGGTGAATATTTCATAACTTTACTACAGGAAAAAGTTAATGAACCTGAAAGAAGCGAAAGAGGTATGTAAGGATCGTGACACTTGGCGATCTGTTCTCTCTGGCTACCCCGTTAGGGATTGTGCGTGAAGATAAGTAAGTAAGTAAGTTAGTACTAAAGGAGGTGTAGATACTTTTGATGACACTTCATTTTTTGACTTTATGAAAACACTTCATTTTCAACTTGTAGAACCTTGGCTCAAAGTCAAGTAAAAGAAAAAATCAGAAGCACTTTTTTTGAAACCACCAACTACTAGTCAAGGCCAGCAGCCATCAGAATAAGCTTTTATTGATGAAGAAGAGTCATCAACTTCATGAAAAAACCGCAAAACAAAGATGTGTGGCAAGTATCACTACAAGAAAACGCGTATGACTAAAAGTATTTGCGCAAACTGTAAGATGGCTATATGTGGAGTCCCGTACAAGATATCCACTTGTAGCAGATATCATAGCAAGAGACAGATTTTACCAGCTTCGGAACAATCTTAGGATGGTGGATGAAAATACTGTTGCAACAGAGGTAAAGAAAAAGATCGTTTCTGGAAAATTAGGCCTCTCTGTGACGAAATTCACAACAAATGTTTGCAGTATGAAAGTCCGACCAATTTCAGTATCGATGATCAAATTATTCCCTTTGAAGCACATGTTGCTATGAGACAACACGTCAAAGGCAAGCCTAATCCTGTGGGCATAAAAAATTGTTATGACGTCAACAAAGGGCTTGCCTTTAGACTTTTTACTGCACGAATGACAAGGTAGAAAGATAAAGTCAAACAAAGTCCCTATGCCTGAGAAGCTGGATATTGGCGGTAAAGTTGTGCTGAAATTAGTTGATACCCTACCAGACAAAACGCATATCTTTATGGATCGCTATTTCACCTAAACAGCTTTGTTTGATGCACTGTTGAAACATTTCTTGAAGATCACATAGAGATATATCGAATAAAGAACAGTCACAAATTACTCAAAGTATATCAGATAATGTTTAGTCTAAAAAAATGTGTCTTTATGAAAAATGTAAAAATTGCATGAGACAAGTCTGCCAATTGCGTAATCGCATTAAAATCTTAAAAAACAAAATTAAATTAAATATTTTACCTGATGACAACGCAGTAAGGAAATTGCTAAAGAAAATAACACCAACATTAGAGATGTTATTACAAGGAAGAAAACCTCTGTCTTGGGAAGAACCAACAAAAAAACCAAGTGGGACTTTTTTAAACATATTTCACTTTACAATAATTTATTTTGTACACGTTTTGAATGAATTTTTATAGAACCAGCTCATTCCCAATTATAAGAACCTTTTTGTACAATTTTTCTTAAATAAAACATTTAAAGTTGTTTAATGACAAATTTTGTACATTTTCTGGGATTTTGTTGCAAAAGCGTATACATTGCCCTATAAATGAATTACTAATGATGTGGAGTCTAGTAACTGGTGTTACAAGCTCATGTTTGCTCCTTGTCTTTAAAGTACAAAAATCTTTATTTTTAAACAATAAATGTCTTTAAAAACCCTGTGATGTAAGTATAACCTAAAAGAAGATTTGATTAAACCATGGACCATGGTACACAAGGAAGATCTTCACTGATTAATCATATGCATTAGCAGTTTGTACGATATGTTTCATTTCATTTTCATGGCTACAATTAAAGTTAACAGTCGCAACAGAAGTAAGCCATATTTTATTTTTTATTTCAAGTCTTAAATCACTGCTTTCATACTGGGATAAATATATCTGCAACAGTCTGTGACATGGATGGTGTAAATCGGCGAGCTCTGTCTATCTTGGATGCAAATGTGTATCTATCCTATTTTGCATTCCACAACAAAGAGATAGTGACACTTTTTTGTACACCACACTCTTTAAAGTGTTATGGAAATTTATTTAAAAAATATGACATTCAGTACAGAAGAAATACTTCGTCTAATACTAAAATTGGAAAAGGTATTTTTAAGATCAATTCTGCATTTTAAATAAATAATTTGACACATCTTGTAGGACCTTTTACGTGAAAATTTACTACTAAATCTACTAGATTGACTAGATTTACTAACACTATACTGTCTCTCGTAGGGACAAATTTATGGCTGAATATACTAACTTACACAAATAAAATATTCAAAGAAGCTACTATATGAACACATAATAACAGCATCAATATCTCACCAATCTTCACAAAACAGCTATTTCTTCCAGATAAGTGGAATACCGAAATCCAGCTGAATCGAGCACACTTTCAGGAACTGCGGGTATCCCGCAAGAACTGGCGGATCCGCATGCTTATCCGCAATAGCTTGCACTATTGTTTATTAACTATCAAACTAACAAGTGTGGAAGCAAAAAAAGCCTTTTCAGCCACTGGCTACTCTGTAGTTCTATAACCTTTTTGACCTTGACTGAAATAATTGTACGACTCACATTTAAAAAAATAAATTAAAATACTGAAATCTCTACTTCATTGCGCCAAACGGGGGGCTGCATAAATCGTGCGCCTAACAAACGAACGTTTTATAACATTAGCCGTTACAATGTTTGAAGTTTAATCTCCTGTTTGACCTTTGACGCGATGGCAGCGTTTCGCGATCCAGCGACTGTTTTTCGTAAGTACATTGGTATTGTGTTACATATTTTGTAAATATTTGGTATATTTTGATAAAGGCGTTATTTTTCTTCGAAAATATTAGGTAGCACAATTAGGCTATGAGGGTTTTAATTATAGTAACGCATGTTTGTGTTTATGGGTAAATAACCATTTTAGTACATATTTTTAGTTGTTTTGGACGTTATTAACAAAATACGGGATCTACTGCTGGATGGAAATAATTCAGACCTACATATTCGGACTTTGAATGCGATGAAAACAGTCCAGAACAGCCATTATTACCAGCTCAGTAGTTTGAAGACCAAAATGTTACAGCTTCACCACAAGAACCATCCAAATCCTCGCGAACAAGGAGACAACGAACTACCTACCTACCTACCTATATTTAGGCGAATTTGGAAAAATGCTCATTATATTGATAAGCCCATTGATTATTCTAGGCATCCAGAACCTGTAAAAATCCCTTCTGCAAATGACGTATTTTCGTGATTATTTTGACGATTCATTTTTTGAAAATGCTGCTCTTTGCACCAACAGCCAAGAAATAAAGAAACTGGTCGGCATGTACGGTCCAACCGTACATTTCTGCTGGCGTTAACATTTTGCGTGAAACAATCGCAATAGTTCGACCATTATAAAAATTAAGTTAGTTAACGTAATCAACGTAACTACGACGGACGTCAGCTCATTAACATAACATTAACATTAAACTTTTGTTAACATATTTTAATCTTATATTTTTGACTTCTTTATAAAACTTTTTTTTATATAAAATTTTAATTGTTATTAAACATACGTCCAATACCCGAACATTTTTTGGTCCTTCGAGCGAAAACTAAACATTTTTGGGTCATTCGACGAGTGCGTTGGACCCCCGTGTGTTTCAAGGACAGCGACGTTACAGTGAAAACTAGCGAACATTTTAAATGCATCCGATAATGCACATGCTGTCGTATTCAAGAATAACAATGTATTGGCGTAAATATATACAAGTGGAAATGATAGCCACAGCTATGCCTCGGGATAGGTTTACAACTTTAGGAAACGTTTTACATGTTGTTCTATCTGATACTCTACCGACTAGTCCAAGAAATCCACTTTGGAAACTACAACTTGTAATTGACATTATGAAAAACCCATGTAAGAAAATTGTAATATCTCTTATTTACCTATAAATGGTAAGTCCCTTTACAGGTAAATAAAAGTTTCGGCAATTAGTAATAAACAAACCACGACCAGTCCAGACCAGTCCGACACGACCAATCTTTAGGACTTGGTCCAACTACTATTTTACGTTTAGCACAAGCGGTGCCACTAACAAGTTGCCTGTATTTCGATCAGTATATTTCAACGATTATGCTTAACATATACCCGATTGTGTTCAGATAAATTTTAATAAGAATGGGGAAATGAAGCCAGGGAAAGTTGACGAACAGGTTCTTGATGACAACATTGCATTAGTCAAGTGGAAAGACAGTAAATGTGTCGTCACGGCATCCAACTACACAGGTTGTAACTGTTTCGACCTCGTCAAACGTTTCGATAAAAATAGGCATGCATACATTGACGTAGACGCTCCAAGAATTGTTACAAATTATGTACAATAAATACACGGGCGGTGTCGATGTTTTGGAACAGTCCATGGAATATTACAGATCCTTCATGAAAACCAGAAAACGAACCTTGAAAGTAATTCTTCATTTTCTAGATCTATCTGTAGCAAAATCGTGGAGATTATATAAATGTCATTAATTGGCAAAAGGTGTACTAAATAATAAAATAATGGATATCATGGCTTTAAGGTTTGAAATTGGAGAGTCATTGCAATCTGTACCGGACAACGATAGACGTAAAGCAACTCCAGCCTCCCATTCGGTTAAACAAGCTTAAGATACTCTCAGATCGGTATCTGAGAGTATCTAAAGCTTGTTCAACCGAAGGAACCAAGCCATCGGAGGGTAAGAGGTACGATGGATATGGACCGCCTACCAATCGTAGATGATATAACGTCTCGTCGTTTTTGTCGTTTAGTCTTGCTCCTCACGAACAAAAATCAGATGCAGAAAATGCAACATATATTTATGTTTCAGCCGAAGCAATGATTGTTTTCATTTATATCACACTAAGTAATGACCAACTTTACTTATAGTTCGATTTTAAACAAAAAATGTAACGAAGACACTGATTATTGTTGATATTGGTGATTTAGCATACTTAAGATATTATTAATGTATAACCTTGAATAAATTTCCAGCAACAAAATTATGCGTTAGTGAAAAATAGACCCAAGTTGCACAATTGTCTTATATACAGGCTCATTTTTAATTTACTGAAGACTTTTTGGTAGTATATGTTATTTACATAATAAGAATAACATCTGTAAGAAAAAAAAAATTTTTATACAAAAATAAAAATATTCTTAATTGGACCTTCTAAACAGTAATAGTCCTAGTGTTAGCAAAAGAAAGCGCGTGGCGGGGTAGAGGTAGAAAGGCGTAGGAGGCGGCGCTCACTCATTTAAACTTGACCTAATTACCTGTGTCGTCAGTCGCCTTTGATGCGCCCGCGACATTTCTCCTTCGTTGTGAGATTAATATTGCGAACGTTACATTGTTAAGATGGCTTACCGATACTCAAATGCTGAGTATACTAAAATGTAAGGTCATTTAAAGTAGCGCCCTGGTGCAACAGGAACAGTGGTGAATGGTTTAGTGGGCACTCGCGATGAAACCACCAAGCGCGGGCGTCGACCTGCCCGTCGCGGCGCGGCGCAGCGGCGTGTCGCAGAGGTCCCAGTATTAGCAAAAGGAAGCTCGTGGCGGGGTAGGGGTGGAGGGGTGTAGGAGGAGATGGGGCTCACTCATTTAAACTTGACCTAATTACCTATGTCGTCAGTCGCCTTTGATACGCCCGCGACATTTCTCCGTCATTGTGAGATGAATATTGCGAATGTTACATTGTTAAGATGGCTTACCGATACTCAAATGCTGAGTATACTAAAATGTAAGGTCATTTAAAGTAGCGCCCTGGTGCAACAGCAACAGTGGTTTTTTCTTGACGGCATATTTCGCATATTAAACGCTTATTTCCTGGTTCCACATCTCTCGACAGAGAGGATCAATAAATCCTTGTTCAGCGTGCAGAAATTCTGACGGCAAGGAGATAGACCGGATCCTTGCCAGTACCGGCTTACGTAGTAGCTAGGGACTTCCCTGTGTGAATGGTTTAGTGGGCACTCCCGTCAGTCGCCTTTGAATTTTAATCAGCCACAGTCTGAGGTGATTCTTACGAACGAGTTAAATATTAATATTAGTAAAGAAGAAATAAGGATGAATAAAGATCGTGAGTAGAATACAGTTCGTGAGAAAAGAGGGAGTTTCCAATAAAAAAATGTGAAAAAAGGAAATATTACGGTTTTGGTATCTACTAAATCTATACGTCTATATATATACAGGCTACTGAAACGAGCGACACCTTCACGTTTGGCGTTTAACTAAAGAAACCACACGTAAGAAATTAACATCACATGTCAAAGAAGTGGTGGTCCAGATACTAATGTTAAGATCGAGAAAATTAAGCTTAGGACAGAGAGGGATAACCGTTCTTTTATCGTAACAGTATCAGAGTCAATGTATGAAAAGTTGTGTCAACCGGAAGTGAGGCCAGCCAAGGCTGAATTTTGTGAGTGGATTTGGTTTCGAAAAGCAACAAACAAACCAATTAAGGAAAAACACTAATTTTGAATTTTACTACTAAAAAGTCATAAAAAGTTAAACAGTTTTTGTAACAATATTGAATTATTGAATGCCGATATAATTGCTATTACGGAAACAGGATGCAACGATTCTATAATGGATGCGGTGATTGTGCCACCGGGTTATGAAATAATAGTGTGTGATCGAGCGGACGGCCGTAAGCTAGGCGGCGCGTTTCTCGTGACCACATACAGGTTGCAGCACCGACGAGTGAATGCACCGGGGACGTAAACATAGATAACTGCTCATCTGAACTGGTTTGTGCGACAGTACATACTAAAGACAAATGTTTATTTTTACGTTGCGTTGTTTACATCCCGCATAACAAAGATGTTCTACGTGATGTTTTTTAGGATAATAGAACAACTGTGTGTTAAATATAAAAATATAATTTTGATAAGTTATTTTAACTTAGATTCAAGTAATGATAATGTTAAAAATTATTTTGAATAGTTTGTGTCCATTTGCGAATTTGCTCAGATGAGTAAAGTACTTAATTGCAATCAGAGTCAATTAGACTTAGTGTTGTGTTCGTTAGGATTAAGTGATGGCGTAGCAGTAAGTATGCGAGGCTGAGCCGTTAGTGCCGGTGGACTCGTATCACCCACCGCTCGCAATGACCATAGAGCTCGGCGTTGGCGGGGCGCCGTTGCAGCCCGTGGCAAGCAAGCCATATAGAACCGCAATAGAATTTTTATAAAGCTGATTTTACTTATTTTATTCTTTATTAGCTTCCGCCGATTGAAGTTTGATAATGACGAATCTAAAATAGACATTGAAGATGAAGAAGATATGATACCAGGAACTGTGCTGGAGTATAAAACACAATGTTAGTAATATACCACTCAAGTAATCAAAAAACTTATTTTATTCTTTATTAGCTTCCGCCGATTGGAGTTTGATGATGACGAATCTAATATAGACATTGAAGATGAAGAAGATATGACACCAGCAACTGTGCTGGAGTATAGAACAGAAGGTTAGTAATATACCACTTAAGTTATTTGAAAACCTATTTTATTTTATTTTACGTGGTAGAGCCATGCTGCAGTATTATTAGTAGTATAGTTGTAGCACGAATGGGTCGGCTCGACCGGGGAAGGACCACGCTCTCACAGAATACCAGCGTGAAATAGTAGCTTAATGCTGCTGTATTTCGTATGGTGAGTGTAGAGAACCGCAGACCCTTTTTACTGGAAACGAGGCATTCCATCTCAGTCCTCACGGGTGACAACGGATCTGCATTTTGATTCGTAATCGAGGATAGATGTAGATGTCTATGGGCCACAGCAACCACTTACCATCAGGTGGACTGTGTGCTCGTTTGTCACCCTATCCTATAAAAAAAAACCTTTATTAGCTTCTGCCGATAGGAGTATGATGATGACGAATCTAATATAGACATTGAAGATAAAGAAGATATGACACCAGGAACTGTGCTGGAGTATAGAACACAATGTTAGTAATATAGTTATCAAAAAAACCTATTTTATTCTTTATTAGCTACCGCCGATTGGAGTTTAATGATGACGAATCTAAAAAACACATTTAAGATGAAGAAGATTGTTGGTGATTGTTGTAAAACTGACAGCCTGCATGAGCGTGTAATGTAAGCCTATGTCGACCCGTCTGTCAAATTATATTCTTTTGTCACCGTCAGGGTGTGTGGTGTGTGTTTTTATAATTTTTGTAAAAATCAAATATGTTTAGGGTAAAATTAAATGTTTTGAATCCAAAATCTACCACGAATGAATTTATTACATGTCCGCGTGGTAATATTTGGATTATATACCTGGAAAAGGAAGATATTCAAAATAGAGCAAACCGATCAAAGTTAAACAAGAATCCTCTTGTTTCGGAGGTATGTGTACATGTAAAAATTTAAAAATCATGTATTATTAAAATCAGATTCACCTTGTATCCTGACATTTAATAACAAGTATAATTAATTATCGAACAAATTCACTATTAAGGTTTAATAACATAAACTCGTCACTCGTATAATATGTAATAATAAATAGGTATTTCTAACCAATAAATGTTAGTGAAGATATACATTATAGTGATACTTTGAGAAATTTGAAGTGATATATACAAACTACTTTTAAGGATTTTTTTCGCGTTTAATTTTTTAACAAAAAATTAATCACAATAAAAACCGTTAAAGTAGTTTTTATCAATGTGTAGTGTTCGCGTTAATAGAAGAAATCATTGATAAATTCATAACTTTTTTGCTTACTTTCGTGTTCAATTCATCTCTTGCGCATTTTTTTGAGCAGTCGCCATTTATCATAGTGATAGGCAAAATTATTACCGCTTTTGACATGACAGGAAATTCTGAACATATGGATACTCAGGCTGATACACTGTCACCATCTCAAAACGCTAGATAAAAAATCATATTTAACAACTTAGTGAAGTAGTGTGACAGCTCGTTTAAAATTGGACGCTTTTACTTTTTTAACGTTTTCAATTTCAAGTCGTCGGAATACACCGACATAATTTTGATTTATGGATATACCGAGAGAATATAACACCACACGTGGATGTCCCACAAACTCATGGGTTTTTATACGGGCAGTCCAAAGATAACGCGACAACCAATATTTGATCACACGTCAGGTTGGAATTCCTCCGCGAGTAGCCGTGGCTCAGGATGAACAAATATTAAATTATTTCGCTCGTAATCCAACGTCAAGTCTCCGTAGAGCAGCTCGCCAATTCCATGGATACGACAAGACTGTTCACAAAATATTTAAAAAAAAGCAACGGTTGCTCAAATACGTAAAGTTACAGGTTTTATTAGATAGAGATAAGCCAGTCAAGAAAGTATACTGCCAATGGATCCTAAGAAGAGTAGCTAATGACTCTAACTTTTTAGCAAACATAATGTGGACTAACGGGAGCACATTCACGCGCAACGGAATATGGAATCGGCAGAATTACGGTACTGGAGTTAAGAAAATCCGCAACTCTCCGCAAACTCGGGAGTCTGTGCACCAAAACAGATTTGCCGTTAATGTTTGGGCTGGAATCAAGATCAATCGAAGAAGATCTGAGATCAAATAATTGGTCCGGCGTTTATCAAAGGCAGTCTTAATGGGCCTAAGTTTTTAGAACTGCTTGACCTTCTAGTAGCGGATTACGTTGATGGATTATCGTTGGGGGCAAATAGCAGGTTATGCTTGCTGGCTGTTGTGGGTAGTCTTAAAATGTTGTATGTTAAGAAACGCCTTCATTATTATAAACAGTTGTCATCTGAACTCCGTTGTTTCATTGTCACTACATGATGGCAGCGGTGGGATACTAACCCACGCCTCCGAAGAGACTGGTGCATGAGAAATTGCATAAGGTTGAATCAGAGATGCAGAGCTTGGTCATGAATGCCGTGAACAGTCTTTTGAATGGTCAGACACCTGAAGTGGTCGTGGATTACGGTGTTGTCGCGCATGCGACACCACGCCTTGCGAGACAGACCAGGCAAACCCAAGAATACGATGAGCTAGGCATCCCAATATCAGCGTTTAAATCAGAAGTGAAATCCGAATAGGTAGTTTTGAATGTTAGTTACGGTTTCAACACACTGCAGCTAACACAGGACATAATTAAGTCATGTAGTTGCACTAACGGGGTTGTTGATTTTTGCTAGTATTTATATACCAAATTAATCTCATATTATTGTTTTCTTGTATTAAAGTAATACTTAAATAATGTACTTATGTAAAATGTGATAAAATCGACTTTCAAACATACTCAGAATGATGCGAACCTAAACATAATATTCTATTGCATACATTATCGTAAATATGTTGTATTTTTAGGATTCCGTGGCCAAATGGCAAAAAACAGAACCCTTATGGATTCGTCATGTCTGTTTGTCTGTCCGTCCGTATGTCACAGCCACTTTTTTCCGAAACTATGCTGAGTCAGCAGGTAGCCTCCACTACAATAGTTTTGGTGAGGGCGGTTCATACGATACTCCCCAAAATGCCCCCAGTATTTCTCCATAGTTTTCTTAGTAAATTTTCACCGCTAAATTATTGATTTTCACATAATTGGTTTTCCTATAGTCGTAATTTCACAAAATTTTTCAAATCTTCGTTTCTTTCCATCTTTTTGCTTCCATTAAATCCGTCCCGTGTAGAAACTGCCATCTGCACTGTAACCTGCTAAATAAAACACACAGAATTGGAAAAAAATATTTTCGGAAAATGAAGAAATGCTTTTAAATGATTATATTACAAAATGCTCTAAAATGCAATATTGTTTAACAACAATACAGGTTAGAAAATTGGCTTTCAATATGCCGAAGCGCTAAAACTTAAATATCCTGAAAGTTGAAATGGAAAGAGTGTCGCAGTTTAGGCGCAGGAACCCCAACCTTAATTTTTGATAAAACTCTTCTTAATTTTCCCGTCTATAATTCCGGTTTTTACTCCTACTTCTTTTCTGTTCACGCGGTAAGGTTATGGAATTCACTATGAGTACCGCCTAATATAAGAAATTCCGAAACTTTATTGGTATTTAAGAAACGTGTTAGAGGTAACTTCTTTGCATCCTGTTAATTAATATTATTTTATGATAGTATTAGTTTGTATATACAGTGGCGGATTTACCACTAGGCTATGTAGGCTGGAGCCTAGGGCGGCAGATTTTTGGGGCGGCAGAGGCAAATTTTGTTTTGTCTCACAGAAATTAAAGAAATTAAAATTATAAAACGAAAGGTGAAAAAATATTTCCTGCCATTATCTCGGAAATCAAAACATTTTTCGTTCCTTGCTCTGCTCACTGTTTAAATTCAATGGAAACTGCGGCTGCTGAATGTTGCACCAAAGCTTGTAGTTTCTTCATGTTGCTTTAAGAATTTTTTTATATAATTCCGACACAACGCTGGCAAAAATAATGACTGAATTCGAGAAAGGGAAAACGCTAATTAAACTTTGGCATTAATAAAGGATGATTGTATCGAAATGCCTGTTACACGATGCGAAATGTAGAGACTACATTTGAATTTAGAAAAATTGAAAATGGCGGTGATGGTTTTTGTTTGGAATGTATTTTAGCAAAGAATAAATGTTCAAATGCATGTTTCTACCGTAGATTTGATCACTGTTGTCGATTTTAACGAATCTCTTTGCAAGTTTTTCGTAGCTGAACGAGAAAATTTTAAGTAAATATTTCGAAGAAAAGGCGATGGGATTAAGCGTGTCGAAGCAGTATACAGAAGACATGTGAAAACAACAACTGAAGAAAAAAAAAGAAAAGAAATCAAACACCTGATGAAGGAATGAGAAGAACTACTAGGTGTCTCAAAAGTAAGTTCACATTTGCTTATCTTATTACGCGAAAGCAACTATTCTGAGGGGCGCGGGGGGTATGTCAGTCGGTAGTCTGGCTCTTGGGAATTTAGTCGCTATGGAGCGTTTCTCTGGTGCGGACCGTGCGTTGTGCGTACGTGAGTTTTACAAAAACGGTAATTCGGCGACTGTAGCGCGTAGAAAATTCTGCAGTATTCGACATATTCGTCACTTAAATGATGCGCCTAGCACTCGTCTCATTGCAAAATGGGTTGAGAAGTTTGAAGAGACTGGGTCAACTCTGGAGAAACCAAAATCTGGGCGACCAAGAACATCAAGAACAGCCGAAAACGTGGACAGTGTTACTCAGTCTATTCGAGATGATCCAAACCTCTCGATTCGGAAGCGTGCTGTTGCTTTAAATGTGCACAGATCTTCATTATGCCGCATTTTACACAAAGATTTAAAGCTGCACCCGTACAAAATTCAGTTAGTGCAAGAACTGAAGCCTCAAGATGCTGGTCAGAGGCTTGCCTTTGTAAATCAGATGATTGAGCGCTTTCCAACGTTCACCAACATCTTGTTTTCCGATGAAGCCCATTTTCACCTGAATGGGCATGTAAACAAGCAAAATTGTCGTTACTGGAGTGCAACCAACCCAAAACAAAAACATCAGAAACCGCTACATTCACCCAAAGTCACCGTATGGGCAGCGATGTCGGCGCGAGGAATTATCGGCCCTTACTTTTTTGAAGATGGAAGGGGACGCACACTCACAGTGAATTCAGAGCGTTATGTGGAGATGTTAGACGAGTTTTTCGTACCCCAACTGCAAAACTTTCCTGGTTACAACCAAAGAACATGGTTCCAGCAGGATGGAGCAACTTCACACACGTCCAACAGATCTCTGCCTCGAGTTCGAGAAATTTTTCCGAACAAATTAATCTCCTGGCGAGGTGACATAAATTGGCCTCCACGGAGTCCCGATTTAACGCCTATGGATTTTTTCCTGTGGGGTTATGTCAAATCAAAAGTTTACGCTAATAAACCGACTTCCCTGGCACAATTAAAAGAAAATATCCGTCATGAAATGGCAGCCATCACGGAGACTACCTGCCGAGCTGTCATAGGCAATTTTAGTGCCCGACTAAATGAATGCCGAGAGCGCAACGGTTTACATTTGGACAATGTTATTTTTAAAAAATAAATTCCCAAACAGTGTACTTCAATATAAAATAAACATTTTTTCAATAAAGCTAAGACTTTTCTTTTAAAAAAAGATTTAAATGTGAACTTTCTTTTGAGACACCTGGTACAAGTGATATTTTCAAGGTTAACATATTTCCATTTCATATATTCATACTTCCTCAATGATAGACTCATATTCGAATTAAAATAACGGCGGGACGCCTACAACAGATTCAATGAAAAGTTTTCACTCCTGAGAAAAATAATATGTAACTGCGTATATATTATTTTATGTATTGTATTATTTATAACTATTTAAATAAAAAAAATAATTTTATTCGTAATTTGTACATTATTTATTCATTAGTTGTAGTAATGAATGCACTAAGTTTGCCATTTTAATATATTTTAATACAGTGGCAATGGGCCGGCCATATAGCTCGAAGAACCGATAACCGATGGGGAAGAAAGGTTCTCGAGTGGCAGCCTCGTACCGGTAGGCGTAGTGTAGCGCGACCCCCCACTAGATGGAGTGACGACCTGGTAAGACATGCAGGAAGTCGATGCATGCAGGTGGCTTAGGACCGTGCTTTGCGGCGTTACTTGGGGGAGGCCTATGTTCGGCAGTGGACTTGTGAAGGGCTGTAATGATGATGATGATGATGACAGTTGCTCAAAAATTGGCGTATTGTAGGTACGTATAGCGTTCAGGATGTGGGCTATTGCATACTTGAGCTTTTTCTTTACCTTTTCTGAACTCGTGTGTTCTCTTTCCCAACTGTCAAAATAATGTCTAAGGTCAGTGTTTGGAAGGCCGCCTGGGAGGCAAGACCATCTAGCGGCAATAACTACCATTTTTGAACGACTAGGTTCTTATGCCTCGGTCGGTAAAACAGTATTACGGAGCTAGTTCGAACTGAGAAATAAAGATGTCGCTAACATCATTAGGTTGAAAGAAATCAGTCAGCCATTTTATTTCGCGTTGTGAACTTGAAGTGGTAGTGTAACGTCTCTGAGAAAATAATCAAAAAAAGTGGAAAATCGATCTTTTCTTTTCCCCACATGTACCATGCCTCATGGCGACCCTGCCAGGATCCTAACAAAAAAATTACCCACTAAGTGAAAAACCAGTGCAAAAAAAAAGCCAAATTCGGTAGAAAGAAGAAAACCTTATAGAAGAAAGAAGAAAACCTTACAGAAGAATGAAGAAAACCATATAGAAGAAAGAAGCACAAATTCTGAAGAAAGAAAAAAGAAGCGCCCTATTTTGAAGAAAACAAAAAAAAAACCAAGAAGAAACGCCAGAAATCCAAAGAGAAATAAAGGTACGAAATGGGAAAATCGCAGTCGAAAGAAGTAGTCATAGCACAAAACGCAAATGGTGCAGCATCCGCAAATACAAGCCTAGAAGACGCTCACACAAACCACATCATAGAAACCCTCATGATTGTATCCGTGGTTATACTGGCTGCAGCAGTTATCTATTACCTGATGAAAAAATGCAGGAAGAGTGCCGTGAAAACCCTGAGGCGAGAACTCAACGCAATCTCGCTTGAAAACATCGCCCGCCCTACAACTAACTAGAAGATCTCAAGAGTGCAGTCCAGGGTAATACCCAGCCCAACATCAAGAGGTGTCCAGGGTAATACCCGGCCCGCTTCAAGAAGATGACCCCATGCAGCCACACATCCTGTTTGCAGTGCTGTTCCCGCTTGCTCGCGCCGCCCCAAAAATGGTTACATCCACAAACACCATCGCCCCGCCCTTGTAATTAGTATGTACGTGATATTTTAACAAGTAAGTGAAATTATAATTTTTAAGTGTTTTTACATAGTGTGTAATAATAGTTTCCTTTTCCTTTACTGTTACAAATTATATTTGTCGATTTTTTCAATGTCACTGGCTGAACTAAATAATGTGTACAGTAGTTTAAAAGAAATTAGAGATTATCTAGTGAAAATCGGACCAAAACGTAGAGAGAGTTCCGATACAGCAAAAGAAAAAGTTAGTGAAGCGAAAAATCTGTACAGTCGTTTGGAGTATATTTCGTCTAAAATCAAACTAAAAATAGAGAATTCTGAGATAAGTAGCGATGATTTTCAGGTTATTAATAGATGCATAGACGACATACATATCTTGTACAGTAATATTTTAAATTTAATGTCTCGTGAAACAGAAAGTTCCAATAACTCAGCCAGCATGGGCGCCTTTGATTTAAAAACGGCAATAGCCCTATTGCCAATAATGACAGGCCACGAAAATATTACTACTCAACTGATAGATAGTATTGTGATGTATAGTGATATGCTTAACGAAAATGGCAAAAAACAATTAATTGATTTCGTTTTGAAAACTAGACTGACCCCTAGCGCCAAGCTGAGGTTAAAATCTAGCTACGAGTCCGTGAGTAGTTTGGTTTTAGATATGCGCACTCACTTAATTCAGAGGAAATCCGCAGTAGCATTGCAATCGCAGCTTAATAGCGCAAGCCAAGGCCGTAAGTCTATTGATAAGTTCGGCTCTGAGTTAGAACAGTTGTTCGTCAACTTGACTATAGCACAGGCTGACGGTGATGACAAAAAATACGAAACACTTCGTCCTTTGAACGAGAAAATTGCGATTAAACGTTTCGCAGACGGATTATCAGATTCGCGTTTGAGCATTATCATAGCCTCCCGACAATTCCAGTCTCTTCCAGAAGCGATTCAAACCGCGCTGGACGAGAGCACATCATCAGCTCGTAACGAGCATGTTTTGAACATTTACCGCAGTCGTGACAATCAGTTTAATAGAAATAAAAGAGGCTCTAATAACGCTCGCTCAAATACTAATTATAACCATCAGAGAGCGCAAAGCGGATCGAATTCCAGGACATTTTACAGGGGTAACTCTCGAGGGCTCAATCGTGGTAGGTACCAACGGGGTACTTCGCGAGGCCGAGGTTGGTACAACCCATCTCGCCCAAATGTAAACGCCCGCGTTTCTCAGATACAATCGGAGCACATTGAGAGCGTGGAACGCACTCAATCTGCACCGAATAGTGAGTTTTTTCGCCCCTACAATTAGTGATCATTTCGTTTGTAATTATAGCATAAACAATGTAGTAGATTTAAATGTAAGTAATAATAGCAAGGTAAGTCTTTTAGTAGATACGGGCGCGAGCATTTGTGTTATGAAATATGAGTGGCTCCTCGATAACCAGGAGTATTTGAATGAGTTACATTATGATAAAATAACAATTAAGGGCGTTAGTGGTAAATTAATTTCAGACGGTTATATTTACTTAGATTTAGTTTGTAATGGCATAACTTTTAGAGAGATATTTTACGTTTTTAAGAATCTCTCTTGTTTTGCTAACGGTATATTGGGCGATAATTTTTTTAAGCGTTATAATGCGATAATCAACTACGAAACACGAACCTTACAGTTATCGAATCAGGGTTCCGTAGTTTGTCTTAATATGGGTAGATGGAGCGATAGGTATAGACACGTCATACCCGCCCGTTGCGAAGTTATCAAACATATTCCTTGCACTTTAAGCGAAGATAGCGTTATTTTAGCTCAAGAAATTGAGGGAGGGATTTTTATCGCAGGAATGTTAGCTAAACCATTAAATAAAAGTATTCCTATTAGAGTGTTGAATACGAGAAATGAGGATATTGAGATAGATTTTTCAAAGGTCAATGTCCATTCCATTAGTAACTTCGAGGTATGCCACCTCGAAAGCGAAGAAAAAACTGTTGAGCGAATAAAAACTTTATTCGATTTACTTGATTTGAGTTATTTAAATAGGGAAGAAAGGCTCAGTATTGAACAAATCTGTGCTAAATACGCAGATGTTTTCCATTTACCAGGTGATTCGTTATCAGTTACGAACTTAATGGAACATAGCATAGTTTTAAAAGATAACGTGACCCCAGTTTATTCTAAGCCTTATAGGGTTCCTCAGGCGTTAAAAGGTGAGATAGAAAAACAAGTTCAGGAAATGTTAAAAAACGACATCATTGAGGAAATCGTTTCGGAATGGTCTAGCCCAGTACTTTTAGTACCCAAAAAGGTCGATAAAAATAACGAAAGAAAATGGAGATTGGTCATAGATTACAGGAAATTAAACGATCGAATTCAAGATGACAAATTTCCGCTTCCCAATATAACGGAGATACTTGATTCATTGTCAGGCAGTATTTATTTTTCAAAATTAGACCTCTCCCAATCTTATTATCAATTGTCCTTAAATCCAAGTTCCCGTAAATATACTTCTTTTACATTAAATAAAATGTATCAGATTTCTTTAGATAATGAGTCACGAAAGTACACTACTTTTACGGCAGGAAAACAGTATCAAATGAAGCGGTGCCCAATGGGTCTCAAGACAAGTGCTAGTGTCTTTTCTCGGCTGATGACTATAGCCATGGCAGGCCTAAATTACGAAAAATGTTTTTTATACCTAGATGATTGCGTCGTAATCGGTTCTAGTATCGATATTCATAACAAAAATCTCATTAGCGTATTGAATCGATTAAGAAAAGTTAATCTCAAACTAAACCCAATTAAGTGCGAATTTTTAAGAAACGAAATAGTCTATTTAGGTCATAAAATTACTCAAGACGGAATATTCACAGATCCCAGTAAAATTGACACCATACGTAATTACCCACGCCCGACTTCTGCTGACGAAGTAAAACGACTCGTCGCGTTCGCCAACTATTATCGTCGGTTTATTCCACGTTTTGCTGATATTGTGTTCCCATTGAATGCATTAACTAAAAAAGGTATTAGATTTGAGTGGACTAAAGATTGCGAAAGTTCGTTTATTACATTAAAATCTGCTTTAACGAACCCTCCAGTGTTTGACTATCCCGACTTTTCGAAAAATAACACATTTCAGTTGCAGACAGACGCATCTAAGTTAGGCTTAGGCGCCGTACTCTCAAATAGTAACGGAAAGGTTGTCGCCTACGCTAGTAGGAGTTTGAACCCGGCAGAAACTAGATATCCAATAATAGAATTAGAATTATTAGCTATCGTGTGGGCAGTCCGTCACTTTAGGCCTTACTTGTACGGCAGAAAATTTAAAATCTTTTCGGACCATAGACCCCTTGTTTACTTATTCGGTTTAAAAGACCCGTCTAGTCGTTTAACAAAATTCCGACTATACCTTGAAGAATACGACTTCGAAGTAGAATACGTCCCAGGGCGAAATAACGCAGCTGCAGATGCGTTAAATCGACTCCCGGTGACGTCACGCGATTTGAAAGAAATGCAGGAAAAAGTAGTATCCGTTTTAACTAGAGCTCAAAGGAAAAAGTTAGAGCCCCAAACGGACACCGGACAGATAGATAAACAGCCTCCAGTTCAACCTACTACTGTAGAGTTGTTAAAACGACCCAATGACATAATAGAGTTGCGTTTTCCAGGAAATAGTAACGAAAAACATTTGAATAATGCGTATAATATTTTGTCCGACGCTAAACTTTGCACGTATAACCCGTCGTTATCGACCATATTTCTATGTATATTCTCGATCGTTATCGTCTCTAGAAGAGTTAGCGAGAGATCTAGAAAAAATGTGCATAAAATTAAATATAAAAGAATTACTCATAATTAAAAACAAGAGTAATGAGAAAAATATTAAGAGTTTGCTGCGTAGCATAAAAATGTATAAAATAGCGTCACCACGATTTGTGATTATTAAAGACATTAAGCGAATAAATAATAAAGAAGAAATTACCACGGTACTTAATGACTTTCACCTGTTACCAACAAGTGGTCATGCAGGCATGAATCGTATGTTAAATAATATTAAAAAATATTATTTCTGGCCAGGTATGAGCAACGACGTCATGAACTATGTCCGCAAATGTAAAAGTTGTCAAGTTCAAAAGCATACTAACAGAAATATTAGAGATCCTCTGACAATCACTTCAACTGCTAACTCAGCGTTTGAACAGGTTAATTTAGATATTATGGGCCCTTTAGATATAGATAACTATAATAATAAGTATATTTTAACAATCCAGTGTGATTTAAGCAAATTTGTAGAGGCTTATCCTTTACCTAGAAAGGATAGTGAAAGTGTTGCTAGGTCTTTCGTTAGTAATTTTATTTTGCGTTATGGAATTCCAAGAAAAATTTTAAGTGACATGGGGACCGAATTTACCTCATCACTTATGTCCGAAGTTTTCAAATTACTACACATAGAAAAAATCCATTCAACGCCTTATCATCATGAAACCTTAGGAGGCATCGAAAATACACATAAACATTTAGGCGCTTACCTCAGAATTCAGTGCAATAATAACAAGTCAGATTGGAGCGAATGGGTTCCTTTTTGGTGTTTTTGTTACAATACAAGCGTTCATTCAAAAACAAAATATACTCCATACGAACTAGTTTTCGGCAAAATTTGTAATATTCCTAGTAATTTATCAACACATGTTGACTCACTGTATAATTTCGATGATTACCCTAAGGAGTTAAAGTACCGTTTACAAAAAGCACAGTTGGATGCTAAGGAAAATTTGTTAATAAGTAAAAATTTAAGAAAAATTAAGTATGATCAAAAATGTAATAAAGTACAATATAAGCCAGGAGATTTGATCTTAATAAAAAACCAAACAGGTAACAAATTAGATTGTTTGTATGAAGGACCTTATAAAGTTTTGGAAGAATTACCACCTAATGTAAAATTTCTGAAAAATAACAAAGAAATTATTTTACATAAAAATAACACAAAGCCATTTCAATTGTAATGTTTATCTTTGTAATCAAAAAAAAATGTTTGCCTTTCAGATAAGTACCTATACATTCATTATGTTATTAGTCTTAAGTCATATGTACACTAATCATTTTTTTTTCCCGAAGAGGGTAGTGAGGTACCCCTTACTTTTCGGGGGAGATGTAGTGCATTACCTAGAAGTTTTATATTTCATGCGCGAGTCCCGTGTGACTCTGCTGCGCAAGCGCGTTTAGCATAAGTTAGATTTTATAAGAAATGATTGTATTTGGAACTCAATAAACGACCGACATACGGTGAAGACGTATCTTTTCTTTTCCCCACATGTACCATGCCTCAGTGATGAATACATTAATATAGCTTGAATTTCGTAATAATTACCTTCACAAAATACTAACCTTAAAATGTAATAGTTGGGATAAGGCCTTGCCTCGAATGCCGATATTGTCAACATTTTCAGCTGCACGTATTTAACAAATTTTATTTTTTTTTTGTTTTAAGGGTGCATAGTGCGTCCATTAGCCCCGCCAATAAAGAAAAAATCATTAAACGAAATAACTAAATATGTTTAATATTATTCTGAAACGTACAAAACTAGGTAAAATTGTAAACTATTTTTGTAGGCATGTGTTTTGTCCTGGTTTAAATGTGTTTGTGTAGTTACAATCTGGATTAGGCGTTAATCCAGATTGTTACTACACGAACACATTTAAACTAAAAATTAACGCATACAAAAATAGTTTCCAACTTTACCTAGTTTTTATAAGTTTTAAAATTTTAATAAACATACCTAGTTATTTCGCTGTAACGTTATTTATTGATTGGCGGCGCTACTGGAGGCTCGGTGCGCTCTTATGCAAATCTTGAAACGTTGTTGCTATGAAAGCTTTTCTCGGGTTTTACAAATTACTGAATTTTGGTTTTGCGCATTGCTCTTAGCACTTCGATTCCCTTTCGAAAATGGCAAATATTTTACAAAATAGCTACTCCATTTGGGAAAATCGCAAAACCATCGAACCTGTAACTTTTTTGTTTCAGATTTATAACCTACACGTCATGCAGAAAGATGCCTGATTTTCTAGATATCGACCGTTTTTTGCAAAGAAGCGATTTTGAAAGTTTAAACCAAAAAAGTGGCCTTGGTTAATAACCCACTTCATATTTGCAAAAAGTTGTTTTAATTGTAGCTACAGATCAGATATTAGCTATCCACGCCATTTTAAGATTCAAGCATCGAATATACAAATTGTACTAGAATTTCATTTTTTCTGGTGTCAAGTGTGTTCCAAATTTGCTATTTACGACCATTATCCCAGCGACTTGTGCCAATTTTGCAATGATGGTCAGTAACTATATAAGGAAAATGGACAAAGCGTCCTATTCTAGGGAGAAGCTACAAGCAGCAGTAAGAGCTGTAAAAAATGGGGAGATGAGTGGTTACAAGGCTTCTCAGGAGTATAAGATTCCGAGAATGACCATAATGGACCACGTTAACAATAAGAGGACCAAATCAAATTCACTAGGAGAAACACAGCATTACCATTACAAGTAGAAAAGGAAAGGCTCTCAGTCTTCACCTGATGGAAAAGCATGGCTTTGGATTGACAAAAATAGAAATGCTGGAAATGGTGGCCAATTTTGTGATAAAGAACAAAATATCAACGCCATTTAAAAACGGAGAACCTGGTAATACGTGGTTCACTGCATTCAAAAAGCGACATCATTTATCGGTTAAAAAACCTCAAGCAGTTGAATATGCGCGAAAGAAAGCAGTAAATCCATTTATTGTATACGAGTACTTCAATTTACTTGAGAAAACATTAAAAGATTTCAATTTTTTGGATAAACCATCTGCAATTTGGAATTTAGATGAGACAAGTTTCTCAAAAGATCCAGACAAAACCAAAATCGTTGGACTTAAAGGACACGCGGCTACTCGAGTCATTGCTTCACCCGGAAAGGATAACACAACTGTTTTGCTTGAAATCAATGCGCTAGGGGAAAAAATGCCGTCGCTGATAATTTATAAAGGTAAACATATGTGGGACGAGTGGACATCTCCAGAAGCTTACCCAGGCACAACTTATGCCGCGACTAAGAATGGGTGGATGGAGAGCGAGGTTTTCGAGACATACTTCAGAAAAGTTTTTATTCCAAATATTGGGGATGAACGTCCAGTTCTGCTCATATATGACGGCCACGCGACTCATATGGGATTAAATATAATCGAAGAAGCTTGAAAAGCCGATATAACAATATTGAAATTACTAGCACATACCAGTCATGTTTTGCAGCCGCTTGATGTGACAGTTATGAAATCTTACAAAGATCGTTGGGATCAGCTTCTTGTCAAATGGCAGCGTTTGAATGTTGGAGTTTCATTGTCGACAAAAGAATTCACGAGGCTAATCGGAGAAGTTTGGACACAAATCGACAGTCAAGTTTTAAAGAATGGTTTTCGTAAGACAGGAATTTATCCTTTTAATCCTAAAGCAGTTGATGAGAAGCAATTTGACTTGTTGAAGCTTGAACAATGGAAAAATATTTAAAAACTTGAGTCCCAACAGAAGCTTGAACACATTTCACACAGTTCTCCAAAAGAATGTCCGAATTTTGATGTCAAAGTTGAGCAGTCTACTACCAAAAGCGACCCAAAAACTCTTTTTTCATTAGCATTTAATTGCGTTTCAAAAATGGTGCACACAGCAACATCTGAAGAGCGTGACTCCCAACAGCATTTAGATTCAAATCATTTTCCTATGAGTAATTCTCATGATATGAATGAAAGTGAACTGGAAAATGGAAAACTCTTAAAACATCAAATATATGAGGCAACTAAATCCACCAATAAAGACATTTCAAACTGCGTTAGTGATGGTAAAATGATCCACGTATTAGATGACAGAACGTTGACTTTTGAAGAACTCCTCTTGATGAAAGTTAAAGCTGGAAACAACACAAAAGTTAAGCAACAAAGAATGGCACCAGGAGCGGAAGTTATAACTCATGACGACGTTTTGAGGCGTAAAAGGGAAGAAAAAATCAAAATTATTAAGAAAGAACCAAAGGAAATTGAGATAAAAAGAAAAATATTAATGGAACCCGGTCCATCAAGTTCGATAAAGAAGCCTGCTAGTAGAGAACAACAACAACAAACAATTAAATCGAAAAAAGGGAAAGGTATCGGTAAAAAGAGTTGTGTTGTTCAAAAACAACAGAAAAAAGTAATTAAATCTAAAAAGAAAAAACGACCTGAAGTAGCTTCAGATGACTCGACAAGTGTTTCGGATTGGTTAAGTGAATACAGTGATTCCGACATTAGCGACTACAGTGATACCCACATTTGCGACGGTGAACAAAATTTTGAAGAAGATGTGTCTACAGCAGAAGAGAATAAAATATTGAAGATATTGAAAAAATACAAGAGTAAATCACTAACAGTAAAAGAGATACCTGAGATAGTTTGCAGTAAACTAGTTGAAGAAAGTAAAGACGTCGAAGAAAACAGTAAGTTCGAAACAGAAAATAATGAGAATGGAGGTGATTCAAATAACGTTATTTCAGAAAAATATAAACTAATACATGATTATGGTATTAATGATATTGTACTCGTACGATACTTAGTTCGGCAAAAATGGACATACTACGTAGGGTATGTAGAAGAAGTAACGCCTGGTGACGGCGAAATAACATTTTATAAGACTGTAAAAAATCCATTAAAGTTTATATTAACAAAAAAAGAAAGGACTATGATAATGTTCCGAGCCTATCTATTGTAAAAAAAATTGGTTTGTGTCAAAATCCAGACAATCCCAAAGAGTTTCTATTATCTAACGATGATGACGCTATCTATTTTTTATAAGTGCGTATTTTTTTATGCTTATTTAATGTAGACATAGCTAGTGCCTTAGCCTCAGTTGATTATTTGTATGATTAAGGTTATTTTTACCTCGTTTTTATGTCTTAGATAAAAATGATACTGATGTTACTATTATGTGCTTTTTAGCAAGTACTTACGACTGATTTTATTATAAGACAGACTGATTTTATTAGAAGATTACAACGCTAAAGAGAAACAAATCTCAGTGTGATAGTGATTAGGCAATTGTTTTTCATGCGATGTTAGATTAAGCCAATGTCTTAATTGTTGCTATTGTTATTGAATACGTTTTACTTTAAAAAATGCACATACAGAGTGTTTGGTAATAGCCTTTTAAAGAAGAATATGGTAGATAGGGACCATTAAACTAAACTTTTACTACGGGACCGATTCGGCTTTATAAGGTTATTACCAAACAACCTGTATGTGCATAAATGATTATATCATTAGATGAAGCTAATTTTATAAAGTTCATTGCTGCCATTTGTTATTCAATAAGTACTTATTTTATTATGTGTTTAATAGCATTTAAAATGCAAATTTCATGATTATATCCATAGATTAAACCAATGTTCTAAAGTTCATTGTTGCTATTGTTACTGAATACTTATTTAAAAAAAGCATAAATTAAATGCATTATTGTATGCTGTTATTTTGCATTTGTTGTGCTAGAAATAATGGTTTATTTTTATTTGAGTAAATAAACAAAATACGTACGAGTAAAGAAAAATGACACAATTTTTTAAGCAATTTTAAGAAGATAAATACTACTTAGGATCTCCAAGTATTTATAAGGATATTCCCATGTCTTTTTTTGCTCTGTCAAATTAAAGAGGCAGAACAAACTTTAGATTTAGAACTTTACCTGTCATAATCGACTTGATTATCAAACTAATTAATTACTCAAATGCAAACTTATTAGACTGATTCTTTTCCTATATTTTTTAGCTAATGTCTTCTCTAATACGGGTTCGGATCTTTTGGCATACCTGTACAATTATTTTTTTAACCTCAAGATGGCGGTGCACATTGTACAAATACTTTTACAAAACAAAATACAAAGGTAAAAAAAGTAAAAACGAAAGGAATTTGACAGGTATGCTAAATATGATTGAAATATTTCTGACATGTTCAATTAGAAATAAAGATTTATGTTTTTACTTAGTATTTTATTTAAAAGAAAATTCGCTACAATTTTATGGAAAATGTTTGCAACCACTGTCACCAAAGATATGCCGGACTTGCCTTAAAATTAAATAAAATTAAATAACTTTGAAATTTAAACCCAATGGACAAAAACATTAAGCACACATTTCAACGCCAGTTTTGCATCACTGCTAGCCTGTACGCCAAGCCATGCTCACTTTCGATCGCGCAATACCAACCTTACGCCCGCCAAGTAGTGATCGAATTAGATCAGAATTATGTAAACATGTCTACCTATGAAAAAACTATTTTTTCGTTTTAAACAAAACCAAAGACACTATGCAATAGATATTAGTATCAAAGACAAAGATATGCTCTTTTATTTTAAACCATAACCTGGCAATGTTTTTTAGAAAAAAAAAAAAAAGAAAGCACTCTGAACTTCCGGCGTTCCACGTGTCACTTTGATGAAGTTGCTCTGTCTTTTTTATAGAATTTTATATTTGTGTCTGGACTAAAAACGAAAGTATTATACTTTTTACATTTCTTGTAATATAGTCAACACGTAGATATATAATTTGTGGTATAAAAAGTGAAAAGTAAATTGCCAAAAGTACTTCAAATTCCGAAAGGCCTGTTTTGGCGGGCGGGTTATAAATGTGTTATTTTTCAAATTCTCATTTATTTTTAGTGTAAAATGTAAGTAAAAATAGTTTTCCTACATATTTTGAAATAACATGACGTTGTATTTATTTCAAATTCACACGAACATATTTTAGAAATATTGTTCGAAATGTCACAGATAAAATATTATTTTATTTTTTTTTTTCATTTTTTAATATTTTAATATTTTGGTATGAGTAACGAATGGAAACACATAAAACATAAAATATACATATTTCCAAACAATTTCATATAAATTTCTCCAAAAACAAAGGTGTAGAATTCAAATTAGTAGTAATTTTGTCACTAAAATTGAAGTTTATACTACTATTATGCTATACAGTGTAATTTATATACTTTATTACAATTTCTAGCAACCAAAAATAATTTTATTCGATAGTTTATACATTCAACAAGACTTCCTGTAAGTTTTATCCATAAATATTGTCTCAAAGTGAAAATATAGCAAAATTTGCAATATTGCAAAAAATTTCCTAACCTAGAAATTTTCCCGCCAAAAAGGTCCCGAGTGAACGGGAGTGTAACATGTCGCGCGCTGTCAGAGCGTAGAGGCTAGAAACTGTTATTACATACATACTGCGTCACAAGTTATGGTTATATTGCTACTAGACGGACTTACCTCAACTCTGTCTCAAGTCCGTCTACACGCCGAGTTATAAAAAATAACATATAATTCTGAAGATTATTGCAATTAATATAATTTTTAGACCAATATAAGTAAATTAATATATTACCTATAATTTCCGACGACACAAATCACTTTAGAAAGCGTATCTCGTTCAATAAGTTTAGTTAAACTTAAAGTATAGAAAAGTATGCCGGTCTTCCAAACACTGACCTTATTAAAAAAAACTAAACACGAAGTTTTTACTAAAAAAAATTCATAGAAGTTTTTATGATTCAAATATTTCTAAAAAGAAGCTAATAATTTGTTTCATTATCAGATTTAATGATTTAATTCAATGAGTTAGGTTAGGTTTTATTTCATTTCATCTCGTTAAATTTCATTTTCATTTCATATCAATAAAAGAATTCTACTGAAGACTTGGCTGTATAGCTCCTTTTGCCTACCCAGAATGGGTGAAGAAAACAAAAAAATCACTGCTTATATTCTTTTACGGTTGGCGTCATTTTCCAAAAACGTTCTTTGCGAGTTTAGTTGTTTGTTGTACAAAATGAGTAATTTAAACGATATTTTATTTGAATTAACACCACCGGAACTAACAAAATGCTTCGGAGAACATTTTACCGGAAAAGTCAAAAAGTCGCTACATATCTACATACGACAAATTTATTGCTTGGAGAGAAGAGAAAAAAGCAAATAGTTTTACAGAAAATGTTATGTTGACATTCTTCTCCGAACTCTCAGCAAAATTAAAACCTTCTTCTACGTTATGGTTGAGGTTTTCGATGGTAAAAAGTATGCTGAAAATAAGGAACAACGTGGATATAAGTGAATACCCAAAACTAAATGATTTCTTAAAACGACAATCAGACGGTTTTACAACTAAAAAGTCGAAAATATTAACATCAAATGAAGTGGAAAGGTTTTTGAACGAAGCTCCCGATGATCGTTATTTAGCCACAAAGGTAATTGATTAATAAATACTTATATTTTTCGTTAGTATTCAGTTTACAAAATCGCAAAATACAGTCAATATATTATTTAAAAAAAATATTAATCAAATCCCTTTCTTTGTAGGTTGCGCTGATTTTTGGCGTAGTTGGAGCTTGCCACAGTGAGGAGTTAGCCAATATTACTCTAAAAGATATTGAAGTCCATGGAAAAATGCTACTAAACAAGATTCCGAATAGAAATAATAAGATACCGAGAAGCTTTGTTGTTGAGGGAGATTTGCTTAGAATAGTGCAAAAATATATGAATCAGCGGTCCCAAAAAGCCAAATACGACCGTTTTTTCCAAAATTATCAAAAAGGGAAGTGTACAACTCAAGCAACCGAGATAAACAAATTTGGTAATATGCCAAAAGAAATAGCTACGTTTCTTGGTCTGCCGGATGCTGAGTATTATAATGGGCACAGCTTCAGGAGGACCTCTGCTACATTATTGGCAGATTCAGGAGCCAATTTGACGTCCTTAAAGCGATTAGGAGGTTGGAAGGCAGACAAAGTTGCAGAAGGCTATATTGCTGATTCATTAAACAACAAACTAGAAACTGAGAAAAAAAACACAATCCATCAATTTAAAGTCCAGTCCGTCTCCTTCACATGACAATACTGAAGAGAACGTTCGTCCATCTACCTTCGTTGACAATGATAATTCATCAGATGCAATTTCATCAACTAGCAAACGCCATTGTACAACACCTTTGACAAATTTTTAAAACATTTAACTAATTTTAGTTTGAAACTATGAGAAAGAAGCGGAATGTTTGATGTGCTGTCACACGCGCTGTCAAATCACAATTTCAAATGTGAAGGTTTTGGTTTATATTGATATTGATTATATTGTGTGCATTTTAAGTTTTATATATATTTGAAATTCCTGATCTTTTTGTTACGACTGGCTTTTGAACTTGGACTCCCGATCCTACCTACCTGTTCGACCTACGCTTCAGTAATTTGGACTCGACATTCGAATCGAGAATCTTTTCGATTTTCTTTAAACCAAGCTTGTAATTATAATGGACAATATTGAGAGAATTTTGAGAGAAAACTTCAGCAGATATCAATTTTCGGCGCATGCCTAAATACTATGTTCGGAATGAATATAACCAAAACCCATTTGATTTGTACGACGAAAATGAATTTAGAAGAAGATACCGATTTAATAAATACACTGTTTTAAATGTAATATTATCTATAATAATTGCCAATTTGGAGCATTTGGACAATAGAGGCTTTGCCGATTTCTCCAAAACTGCAATTACTTATTGCATTAAGGTTTTATGCTAAAGGATGTTTCCAAATAATCATTGTTTCATAGAGTAGAATGAATTTTTTATTTAAATAGGCTTTTATTAATGATTTTTTATATTTACGCGAACACTGTACATTGATTAAAACTACTTTTACGGATTTTATCGCGTTTTATTTTATTTTTTAATACCAGACGTTTCGGGTGCTTTCCAGCACCCATGATCACGGGGGACGTTCCCGACGGGAAACGTCGGGTGTTAAAAAATAAAATAAAACGCGATAAAATCCGTAAAAGTAGTTTTAATCAATAGGCTTTTATTAGTCAGAATCTACTACATGTTATATACATAGAAAAGATATTTTATACACAATAAGTAACACCTATATTCTTTGATATTCCAGATGGTGTGTGGTGATTTGAACGGCATAAGCCAATCCACAGTATGTCTTATAATAAATAAGGTATCAAGACAGTTGAGCCATTTATTACCAAGATATATACATTTTCCCACCAATATGAGTGTGGTAAAAAGAAAATTCGAAGAACTCGGAAGATCCAATACTCAGCACGGATTCAACAACATTATTGGTGCTATTGACTGCACACATATTAAAATAAATAGACCCAGAGGTATCTCCCATTCTGAAATATACCGAAGCCGTAAAGGATATTTCTCTATTAATGTACAGGCTATTATAGGCCCAAGCATGGAATTTTTTTATATAGTAACCCGCTGGCCTGGCAGTTCACATGACAGTAGAATATTTAGAAACTCTCAAGCTTATGCTAGATTCTTAAGGGGGAATTTGCAATTAGTTTTAGTAAGCGACAGTGGTTATCCATCTCTTCCTTTCCTTTTAACACCTCTTATAACTCCAGTAACAAGAGCAGAAAACCAATACAATTATGTTCAAATAAGAACCCGTAATATAGTTGAGAGGTGTCTTGGAGTATGTATACTTGAATGTGGTGGTTAGTGTAGGTAACCACCGTGACATAATATGCCAATAAGTTACATATAATTTGCTATATATTTACAATTTGGTTTTTGTTTTTTTATAGGATGAAGCGCGCCTTACAAGAAAAAGAAATTCCAAATATCTTACAAGAAGATATTCCTTCGGATCCTGAAAGTTGTGTGGAGTCGGATTCAGACTGTGGCTCAGAACCAGACATTGATCAAGCCCCCGAATTCACCCTTGGTAATGACACTATCGCTGTGCAGACATTCAATGAAAACTTTGACTCGTATGATGATATACCTCTGGCTAATTTTGTAAGTACCGCTACTACCTCTGCTTCTACTTCTCAACCACGTGATGATATTTCTTCGACATTTCGGCCACCAAAATGGAAAAAAAGCTACACTATGAAACTGCCTGGTACTTTTTGTGAGATTTCTGGTATTCCTGAACATATTCAAAGCATGGAAAATAAAACGCCTCTACAACTTTTTCGCTTGTTTTGGACAGAGGATTTGCTAGAAATAATCAGCTTTCAAACCAACTTATACGCTGCTCAAACTGGTAAAAAATATAAACCGACTCCTCCTGAAGAGATTGATGTGTTTCTGGCTCTAAATTTGGTTATGGGTAATAAAAAGCTACCAAGCTACAAAGATTATTGGGCATCTGCACCTGATCTACATGATAGCTATATCTCCTCTTTTATGCCTTTGAACAGATTTGGGTGGCTTTTGAATCATATTCATTTGAACGATAATAGCTTGATTCCTTCTAGACAGAGTCCCAACTTTGATAAATTGTATAAAATTCGTCCTTTGTTGAATATTATTCAAAGAAACTTCCGCGCTAATTATAAGCCTTCAGAAAATGTTACAGTAGACGAAAGTATGATAAAATTTAACCCTAGATAACTAAACATTCGTCCACGCGACTACGCCCCTCTTCAAGAAAGTCAAGTGCACTTACTTCCCCGCGCCCCGCTCCGGTCCCGCTTTGTTTACCTGCCTGATTGGTGCAAATAGTTCATCGGGTGACGCGGTTGCGATCACGCGATAATTAGGAAGTAATCTACGGCTACATCGTCGTCAGGTTGACGAAAGTTTAGTTACTACGTACGTTAATTTGCAAAGGTGTGCACAATTATTTTTTTAATATTATTTATTATTTATACAAGGCTTACACGAAATATTTCTTTTTAGTTTTATTTAAATTGGTATATTTTACTATTTAATTATATATTAAGTTATTTATAGCGAAATTAAATATAAAAAAATACATTTTATGAGATATTTCTTTGCTGCCACTAAATATTTGATTCTAAGATTTGCACTTTTTATTATGTTTAGATGGATTTGAGAAATCAAGAAGAGCAGATAAGTAAGTGGCTCGAAGAGGTGGAAGATAAAGAGGAGGGTTCGAATGATTCGGCCTCAGAGACGGAGGATAACGTGGAGGAAGAAATACATATCAAGACCTCTGATTCCGAATTCTCAAACGAATCTTCTGAACCTGAGGATGACATCATACGACCAAGTAAGAGACAAAGAACTCAAATTGTAGACTCTGATGACTCTTTAGAGGATATTCATGAAACTAACTCTCCTCAAACTTCAAACCAAGGTAACCAGCGTGTTCTTCAAGTAACTCCCCGATTCCTTTATGGGAAAAACAAACATAAATGGTCGTCTGTACCTAGATCAGCTACTACTCGTACCCTGAGACTGAACATCGTACATTTTATACCAGGTCCAAGAGGAGAAGCTAGGAAATTACAGGAACCAATCGATTTATTTCGGCTTTTCATGAGTGATGATATGCTGCAACAAGTTGTGACATTTACCAATGTAGAGATTATTACTCAAAGGAATAGATATAAACAGAAGTCTTATACCGTTTCACAGACTAATTTGTTAGAAATTAAAGCTCTGCTTGGTTTGTTACTGATCGCCGCAGCTATGAAGAGCAACCATTTGTCAACTCGCATCCTATTCAATCCTCAACGATCAGGTACAATTTTTAAAGCTTGTATGAGTGCAGAAAGATTCAATTTTCTCATTAAATGTACGCGATTTGACGAAAAACAAACAAGAAATGACAGAAGAAAAGAGGACAAGTTCACACACATACGTGAAGTGTGGAAAAATATGATTGACAATTTTCAAAAATGGTATACGCCAGGATCATATATTACTGTAGATGAACAACTGGTTGGCTTTCGTGGAAGATGCCCATTTAGAATATGTATGCCTAATAAACCAAATAAATATGGGATAAAGCTTGTTATGGCTGCAGATGTTAACAGTAAATACGTCATAAATGTAATTCCGTACCTGGGAAAAGGAACCGATACCCAAAAACAGCCATTGGCTACATTCTTCATAAAAAACATAACAATTCCTTTACATGGCACCAATCGTAACATAACGATGGACAATTGGTTCACGTCTGTAACTTTGGCCGATGAGCTATTACAGCCACCTTATAATTTGACTATAGTAGGGACTTTGAGGAGTAACAAACGGGAAGTTCCTGAAAAACTTAAGAATTCTAGGACTCGCGCAATTGGTACTTCGATGTTTTGTTACGATGACGACAAGACATTAGTTTCATATAAAGCCAAGTCAAACAAAGTGGTTTTTGTGTTGTCCACAATTCATGATCAACCAAATATTGAAGACGCGACAGGAAAACCGGAAATAGTTCACTTTTATAACACTACTAAGGGTGCCGTAGACACGGTGGATCAAATGTGCTCGAATATGTGTGTCAACCGAAAAACTGATGGCCATTATGCATTTTTTATAATATGTTAAATCTAGTTAGTATCAATGCCTATGCTATTTACGTCTCGAACGATTTGAGAAATAAGAAGAAGCCGACACTACGACGCGATTTTGTCATGAAGATGGGAGACCAACTTATGGACCCTTGGCTAAGGGAGCGATTACAAACCGTGACTTTGAGGCGTGAATCAAGGTTATGATAAAAGATATTCTTGGTGAGTCATCAGAACCTGAACTCCCTGTTCATTCTGTGACCAATGTGCGTAAAATATGTTACCTATGTCCATCAAAGGCTCGTAGGATGACAAAACATCGATGCATTAAATGCAAAAATGCCATTTGTGGATCGCACAATATTGACGTGTGTAGTAGCTGCGCAGAATAATTATTTATTGTTAAATGTCTCACATCAGTTGCTAATAAACCAAACTTAAGTGCCATGTAAACAGTTCCTATTTTAATAAATACTTTTGATAATTTTCATGTTTTTTATTGTGTAGTCTGCCTGACGAAAGTTTAGTTACTATGTATCTACGAATATAGTTTAGTTACCTAGGGTTAAAGGACAGTCTTCTCTAAAGCAGTATATGCCGAAAAAACCGATCAAACGGGGCTATAAAGTTCGGATGAAGTGTGCTGAGTCTGGTTACTGTCTCGATTTTCGATTATATACAGGCAAACAAGAACACAATGTAGAAAAAGACAATATTGGGTGCGACAATAGTAAAGCGATTATGTACAGATATCAAAGGCAAATATCACAGAGTCTACTTTGATAATTATTTTAACAGTTACAAATTGCAGATTGATTTACTAAACGACAAAATCTTGGCTTGTGATACTGTAAATGCTACTAGAAAACATTTACCTACAGTCAAAGAAGATACTAAGTTAGAAAGGGGTGAACATGACTATCGAGTCAGTGACACAAATGTGACTGTGATGAAGTGGAAAGATAAGAGGATAGTCCACCTTTTATCAAACTACCACGACCCACGAAATGTCAGTACTGTTATTCGCAAAGAGCGTAATGGTGACTCAAACCAGATAGCTTGCCCTGAACTTGTAAAGGATTACAACGCAAATAGGAACTTTGTAGACAAGTTTGACCAACTCAAAAGCTGTTATGCCATCGAAAGAAAGTCGCGTAAATGGTGGCATAGAATATTCTTTCATTTCTTGGACTGCGCATTGGTAAATTCTGTTTTTATTTACTAAGATCTTCAAAAACTTGATCATATGGGACTGTCAAGACTGACAATGCTTTTTTTTGCCCTGCTTTTGTGAAAAAGCGATCTTACGGTTCCAATATCAGTTCTCCAGCGCATTCTCCGATTCCTGTGCTAATAAAACGTTACAAATCAACAGTTCCCCAAGAAATACGTTTAGAAAGTAGTCGGCACCAACCACAACAGGGCACATCTAGGCGCTGCTGCAAGTGCAGTACAAAATCTCATCCAGTACGCACAGTTTGGGAGTGTAGCATGTGTAAAATTCCTCTTTGCCTACGTAAAGGAAAAACTTGCTTTGCTGATTTTCACAAAAAGTAGTTGAAGTAAGGAAATAATACTAAAAATAAAGTTCTTTATTCATCATACATGTTTTATTCCATAGCCACGGTGGTTAGTACTGGTAACCACCTCATTCCTCAAAAACCTTAAGGCTGAAGCAATTTTTTTATTTTTTTTATACATGTTGTAGTCCTAACTAATACAGCCATATATATTTTTGTTTATATTATTCAAAATATAAAAGTGTGGCTCAAAGAGTTTAAATAACCTTTTACGTAAATCCGAAGAATTATGAAGTTATCTGTATTTCATTACAAGGTGTAAAGTTTTTTTATCACTAATTTAACTTCGAATCGTTCAAACAAACCAAAATATAAAAAAAAAACAAATATTAAAAAACAACTTTTTTACTTGACGTCGTTTCCAATAATATGTCGCTATGTACATTACCGTAGTGTTTGGATGATTAAAATTCATTGTTATGCGAATAATCGGCGAAAATATTCGAATAATCGAATCAATGTTTTTATGTATTATTTTTTTCATTAAATTTAATTTTTAAAATTCCTTAAATTACATAAATACATCATGATTAAAACAAGTATATTTTTTACTTTGCCAACGTGTTGTGTAGGCAAAAAAACTGAAATCCAAGGCCTGAAAAATCCATTACGTAATTTCAATCTCCCGCCATTTCGAGTGCTTACTGTGCGTAGTTCTGTGATTTTGTGTTTGTCTTCTTATTTTGTGACTCGGCTTTAACTTCTGGATTGTTTGTTCTATATTCGTTGACCTTGCCAAGTCATATACTGGACTCTGATTCAGCAAGAAAACATGCCTACGGCTATTTCACAGGGGGCGCATATCCTACTGCGGCGACGTTGTAAGTAAGTATAGTAGATGGCGGCTTGTACAATGATGAAGGCTTTCGATACAAAAAAAAATGACAAACGCAAAATAATTAAGTAGAGGCATGACATAGTCTTGCCATAGACAAATAATAACATTTTTAAAATAAATGAAAAATATAAACGATTGGGACAACGCTATATTCCTTGATGAAACGTGGTTAAACGCCAACCAAACTATGGTGCAAATATGGACAGATAACACTACAGCATCCCGAAGGTGCCTGTGGGAAATGGAGGGTGCCTCATAATTTGCCATGCTGGATCCGCCGGAGGAGGATTTGTACAAAATTGTTTATTAGCCTTCCAATCAAACAGTACAAGAGAACACCATGAGGAAATGGATGCAGAAAAATTCAAAGAGTAGTTTATAACGCTTTTAGAAAACAATCCCACTAATAGCACCATAACAATTAAGTACCAGGATGACCGAGCTTTGCTCGGTTTTAATTAAAGAAAATTATGCAATTAGTTTAGGTAATTAAAATGTTCGTATTTTTTAAAAATATTAAAAAAGGGCTCGAAATAATAGATTTACTGACAAAAGAAGGGAAGTTGAAAAAAAAAAGGAAAAATATCAGACCGAAGACAGGACGCGAACCAAGGCTTTACGATTTCGCGACCGCTCGATATCCACTTGAGCCATTACGATCATTAACATAATGCTAAAATTTACCTTATTATATTGTAGCAGTTTTTCATTGCCTGAAAACACGGACAAAAAGACATTTTCCAAAAATAAATCCTAGCTAGATCGTATTTATTACCCCCGAAACTCCCAGGACACAGAATTTTATGAAAATCGTGGGAGCCGTTTCCGAGATTCCGATTATATATATATATATATATATATATATATATATATATATATATATATATATATACAAGAATTGCTCGTTTAAAGGTATAGTACCCGGTTGACCGAGCTTTGCTCGGTATTTTTCGCTCGATTTTTTTAATTCGTGTGTTTTGGAAATTATATTTAGATACAAATTACATACTGATGAATTATAAATAATATTTTTTGATCTTAGCGACATAACAGAAAAAACTGAACTGGTTATTTGAATAAAAAATCATGAGTGCAATTATTTTAATTTAAATTTTCGTGTTTTTAAAAAATACTAAAAAAAGGGCTCGAAAAAAATATATTTTCTCAAAAAAGAAAGAAACTTGAAAAAAAAAATAAAAAAGTCGGTCGGTCGGTCTGGGCTCGAACCGGGGTTTTACGATTTTGTGACCGCCCATTATACCAATAAGCTATTTATAATCATTACCAAACTGTCAAAATTTACCTTCTTATTCTAACTATATTGTAGCAGTTTTTAATTGCCTAAAAACACGGACAAAAAGACATTTTCTAAAAATAAATCTTAGCTAGATCGATTTATTATCCCCGAAACTCCCTGGACACTAAATTTTATGAAAATCGTTGGAGCCGTTTCCGAGATCCCGATTATATATATATATACATATATACAAGAATTGCTCGTTTAATAGTATAGGATAGGATAATGGACAACGCCCCGTACCATTCTGTCAAAATCGACAAAGCCCTAACTTAAGCGAATAAGAAAGCAGATTTAATAGCATGGCTGCAACACAAAGTAGTGGAAGCGGACATGAAGTTATTGAAAGCTGAGCTAATACAATTAGTAAAGCGAAATAAAACGCGAAAACCTTTATAAATTATTGATAAATTAGCAGAAGAGCACCGGCATAAAGTTATAAGATTACCAACATACCACGGCTAATATAATGAATGCTATTGAATTAATTTGGGTCGAAATCAAAGGCTAGTTAGTCTACCAAACTGCACACAAAATGAAAATATCTTATGCTTTTTTTACAGGCCACGTAACACGACCCAACACCAAGCCACCTTTCACGGGGAAGAAGATGGAAGGTTGGCTCAAGGAAGCATGTGCCCATGTCACAAAGGATGATTGAAAAAAGAAAGATTATGGATGACTTTGAAAGAGACAATAATTTTGACTGCATTATTAAAAATGTAATAAAATTAATCCAAACAACGACAGCTCAACTAGTCATAGTGAAAGTGATTGAATAGATTTATTTTTAATCTAGTTTCAATCTTAAATTTTTATAAATTTGCATCTGGAAATAAGCAGTAACAACAAATACGAAGAAACTGATAAATCTTGTGTGTTAAATTATCTGTTTCTAATTTATTCTGGTATTAATCAAACCTAACTGTTAATGATTACCAACTCTACGATATCGAGTTTTTTTTAAAGAATCGAATATTGTACGTTCCCATTTTTTTGGTTGGCATGCTTAGTGCAATAAGTCGACAGCTGTCAAAATGTATTTTTTAGATTTGGTTGACTATAGATGTTAGTGTATTATATTTTTTATAATGATAATGATAATTTATTACTTTAAAACAAGTAGTAAGTTGTTACAATATTGTTGGGCACCCTCTTTTAAGTAAATAGATACCTGTAGTAGAGGGCCTCACTCTTCCTTATTACAATAATTATATTACTACTTTAAATTAGAATTAAGTAAATAACACAAAACATAACCAAAAAAACATAAATAAATCAAAAGCTAAACAATTTAAACTGCAAGTAAGGTATAATTAGCGATATAAGCGTGATAGTGTGAAAAAATGTGTGTGTGAATGGATGAGCGTGGGAAGTCTGTATGAGTGTAAAAATTCATAAGGCAGTGCTTTCGAGAAGGAATTCGATTTATTCATAGGAAAGTTTTCTTAACCAGTCTGTTACGGTTTTTTTAGTCATGGTAATTCATAAATATTGATTTTTTGGTTTATTTTATTATATAAGTAAACTGGACGTCTAGTATACTGTCTTGATGCAAACTTAGTCTTAAATGAATCTTCGTAGGGTGTTTTATTTTTTCTACGTCTGGTGATAGAAGACATATGGTAATTTATGGAACTATGAAGTTTTAAAACTGTTGCTAAAATGTAAAGTTTTCTTACCGAAAGTAAATTACTCCATTCATAAAGTTCAGTTGTAGAGAATGTGGAGCCCTATGCTTTAAGTACATAACTTTAATTAAGGATCTTTGAGCCCTTTCAAGCTCAAGGAACCTAGTTTTAGCTGCACCACCCCATATAGGAATACAGTAGCCGTTTACAACCAAAAAACCAGTAGTTAAAAAACCAGTAGTAGTATTTTACAACCAAATTGTGTGTACACAATTTTACTACGTTTATAATCTGGCGTCAAAAGACGTTTATTACTACTGGCTGTATTCTTCGCATCAGATAATGTGAAGAATCGACGCTCCGAGAAGTCTGCAGTCTGTGAACATGTACAGGATCGCCCCCGTCATTACATCAGATTTGAAAGACCACAAAACCTCGCTAAAGAACACCAATACCCAATTCGCGAGGCGATTGATATAAAAAACACCCTATTTTCTAATGAGAAGATGGGCTGGGTGCTACCAGATGGTAAGCAAATGCTTGGAATCCTATAATTAATAAAATTAAATCCCAACCCAAGCATACAACTGCAAGAGTTCGAGATACTGTAAGTACATACTGTGTAGATCGGAACAATTTTATAGCCTAATCAATACAAATTAATATTTAATTTAATTTGTATAAATTAGGAGGTAGCCGTGGTTAAATATGACATTGGGACGTCGTACATCTCAACCTGTCGGTCCTCCCCCACCCCCTAAAATAAAATCCGTAAAAACTAATATTATTTAAATGAAAATAAATCAAAAATATTTTTTTCCGCGTACGACCTCTCTGTGGAATAGTTTACCACCGGCGATTTTTTCGGACCAATACGACCTAGGGACCTTCAAGAAAAAAACTTACTCCTTTCTAAAGGGCCGGCAACGCACCTGCAATTCCCTTGGTGTTGCGGTTGATCATGGGCGGCGGTAGTCACTTAACATCAGGTGAACCGCATGCTCGTTTGCCCCCTCTTCTATAAAAAAAATGTTATTAATGTGATCTGTATGTTCCGCCATAACTAGACAAGCCATATGCTACCAGTGATTTATATATATTAGCTGGTAACCAATGCGTTGGTGCCGTAAAAGAAACAATTGTGGAAATGTCGTTATTAATTTGGAAGAGTTATTTTGTTTAATTAGTAATGATAATACATCAATCGAAATGTAATGATGTATATATAACTTACAAATAAACTTGTTGGTACGATACGCACTCCACTTACTGTACTATGCCTGTAACCTTGGCGCAAGTGCAAGCAATAAGTTGATAAGGTTTTACCGTAGTCTGATGAACAGTATGGTAGCGCATAGAATACATATAAACAAATTTAAATATTAATACAGTGGACCCCCGGTAATCCGGCCCCAGTCTAATCCGACATGGTCTAGTATTCATTATTGAATATTTTTTGACAATCTTCGCTAATGCATGATTGAACAAGTTATAACTTGTACGCACTAATTATATTTTCATGCTTCTTAAATTGATTGATTCATTGAAGTATGTACATTTGTTTGTACACAATTATTTCCTAATGTAAAGTTATAGCATATTTTTTGTAAGTTCTATAGCTTCAATGATGTTAATTTTATAATAAAACGTAATTTCTCTATTGTGTTGTTTAATTTACTAAATTTGACGCACATTATGAACTATGATTTGCACTTCAAAGTACATATAGAATCTTATCATTGGATCTGTAATTTGTCGGATTACAAGGTAGTCTTTTGTAAAAAATTCCGGACTATAGGGGTCTTAGGCAGTACTCTATAATCCGACAAATTCGACAGTTCGACACTGCCCTGCAAAATGTTTGTTGGATTACCGGGGGTCCACTGTATATTAGACAATAATTTTATACGGAATCATAAATGTATATATGGATTTTATATAGCATAGAGAGACAAACGAGCACACAGTTCACCTGATGGTAAGTGGTCGCTGTAGCCCATAGACATCAATCCTCAATTTCGAATCAAAATGCAGATTCGCTGTCACTCGAGAGGAATAAGATGGAATACCTCGTTTCCAGTAAAAAGGGTCTCCGGTTACCATATGAAACACAGCAGCGTTAAGCTGCTATTGTGCGCTGGTATTCTGTGAGAGCTTGGTCCTTTCCCGGTCGAGCCGACCCATTCGTACTACAACTATACTAACTAATATAGCTGCAGCATGGCTCTACCAATCTTCTTTCCAATTTAGACGACTATCTATCACGAGTCCTAAATAGACCCGTGATTCTATTAGGGCTACGGCTTCGCAATTAAATGTTATTTGGAGCTGTCCTTTGTGAAGGTATTTCCTATTTTGACTAGATCTGATGTACATTAATTAGGTCTTATCAGAATTTCAGACACTGTTTATTATATCTTTTTTATAGAATAAGAGCGACAAACGAGCACCAGTCCATCTGGTGGTAAGTGGATGCTGTGGCCCATAAATATTCTGGGGTCTATGATGGAACGCCTCGTTTCCAGTAAGAAGAGTCTCCGAATCTCTACACTCACCATATGAAACACAGCAGTATTGAGCTGCTATTTTACGCTGATATTCTGTGAGAGCGTGGTCCTTCCCCGGTCGATCCGGCCGATTCGTGCTACAACCGTAATGTAACTGCAGCATGGCTCTACCACGTACAATCTCTGTAATCACGTAATATATCTGTGTTTTATATATTAACAAGCTTGCCAGGCAGACGTTGTTCTGCCCTTTTCGACGAACCTTTGTCATGTCCTATTAAAAATTCTACATATCGCAAAAAAAAAATTGTGGATCGAAAAAAGAAACTACTCTATCTCTCAAGTTGGACCAAACTGCACGCGGTGTGCAAATTTGATTAAAATCGATTAAGTAGTTTAGGAGTCCATCGCGGGCAAACAACGTGACAAGTAATTTATATATATATATATATATATATATATATATATATATATATATATATATATATATATATATATATATATATATATATATTTACTTAGAATCGAAAGTGAATTTGAAAACAATGTGAACATCGTTCTTAAAGAAACTTAAAAGTTTTACGAATTTCGACCACTGGACGACCACTAAGGTAAACAAATTTTTTGCGCAACCCAAACTCCAAGTTTTCTTTCAAATAGTACATAGATAGATTTAGATAGTCAATACATCGTCATAACAGCGTTCAAAGGTCCACTGCTGAACATAAGCCTCCCCCTCAGCGTTCCTTTTATACGTAAGGATATTTGACATAGCTGCTACTCCTGGCGAAAGGGTTAGCAACAGCTTTTATATTATTTTGAGTTCTTATCATAAAGATGCTAATGATTTCTTACATTTACGCGAACACTACACATTGAAATAATACTCGTTTTTACGGAATTTATCGCGTATATTTAACTTTTTAATACCCGACGTTTCGAGAGCTTTACAGCACCCATGGTCACGGGAAGGACTGAGATGTTTAACGTCCAGATGTCATAGTTAACCGCGGTTAATAATAATATGGTCTTATGGGGTTTAAAATTAGAACTTTTTTCAATAATTATTCGGAAGTATCCTTCTGCTGGGTTTCACCATAGTCCACCAAATGGTAACTGGATGCCCATAGACATCAACATCTTCAATTAAAAATCAAAATACAGATGCAATTTCACCCGTAGAGATTAACAAGAAACGGTGAAAACTATAATCATAAGAAAAATATAAGTTAAAACTCACCACCAACTCCCCATCCAACCACTCCCAGCCCGTTGATCATTGTTGTGTGACTGTCTGTCCCCACTACGGAGTCTGGGTGAAGGATGTCGTTGGTGAACACGACTCGGGCGAGATACTCCAAGTTTACCTGGAAACAAATATTGGTCGATAGGTTATAACCGTTAGCGTTTCAGCCTTTAAAGTTCACTGCTGAACATAAACCTCCCCCATACATTGTCTAATAGTGGAGATATTGCCATAGTTGTAATGTTACTGTTGATTTAATAATTTCACCTCTCAGTGGGTCATGTGTTCCTGGTAGATTATCTTCTATACATACATCCACCGCAGCCTATAAAAAGTTCACTGCTGAACATAGAGAACCCCCATAGACTGCCTCATAAGGGGGGGGGGGGATATTTGCCATAGTTGCCAGGAATGGCAAGCGGGTTGGCACCCACCGAACCTTTTATTTCGTCTTAATTAGTAAGACACTGCTGCCTATATTCTGATTTGTTTCCTTCTGTCATGTGTTTCACACCCACGGGAAGATTTGGGGTAGTGGACAATCTTACACCGTCACTATTGCGGTAATATAGTAACATATAATGTGTCGTTTTTCTTATTTCGCAGATAAGCAGGATATTTGTCATAATTGTCGTAGTTTTTTATATTTAGTCGTTATTAGGAAGACGCATACGGCTCACCTGATGGTAAGTGATTACCGTCACCCATGAACAGCTGCAACACCAGGGGGATTGCAGATGCGTTGCCCGCCATTTAAAAAGGAGTAGGCTCTTTTCTTGAAGGTCCGTAAGTCGTATCGGTGCGGAAAAATCTTTTTTTTTTTTTATAGGAATTGTGTGATAAACGAGCACACAGTCCACCTGATGGTAAGTGGTTGCTGTGGCCCATATACATCCACATCTATCCTCAATTACGAATCAAAATGCAGATGCGTTGTCACCCGTGAGGACTAAGATGGAATGCCCCGTTTCCAGTAAAAAGGGTCTCCGGTTCTCTACACTCACCATACGAAATACAGCAGCATTAAGCTACTATTTCACGCTGGTATTCTGTGAGAGCGTGGTCCTTCCCCGGTCGAGCCGACCCATTCGTGCTACAACTATACTACTAATATAACTGCAGCATGGCTCTACCACGTATGATAAATCTTTGAAGGTAGTCGATTCCACAAGGAAGTTTTATGAGGAAGAAAACTTTTTTAAATCGCTTAGTGGCGGACCGCCAGTCATTCAGATGGTATGGATGGTATCGCGAGTTTTGTCGCGATGTGCGATGGTGAAATTGTGCGGCTCGAATTAGTACGAACAATTCCTCAGAGCACTCCCCGTGGTAGATATAAAATCCGATAAAATACGCAAAGAGATGCAACATCTCTTCGCAGTGCCAATGAGTCAAGCCGATCGGAAGGAGCTCGGTTAGTTTTAGTTAGCTTCTGATTAGTTTCGCTCTGTCACCTCTTACAATGAGTATTGAGCCACGAGACTATATGGGATAGTGGATTATCTTACACTATCACTACAGAGTGACTACAACTACACAAACAGGATATCATCTTTCATTGCACAATTAAACTATTTCGTTTTTACTACAAAATCCCAGAAAATATACAAAATTTGTGAATTTTTTTAGTTAATGTTTGTATAAGAAAGAATTATTATAATATTAAGGAATTTATGGATGATAATAACGCCTGAGAAGGGTGATCGCTACCAAGCTGTTTCTAATTTGTCTTGTGTTGTTAATTGTAACATACATTATTTTAAGCTGTTATTTAAAAAAAAATAGTCCCGCTGGGTTTCTTGCTGGTTCTTCCCAGGACCGATGTTTTTTTCCGAACCTGTGGTAAATTAAAAAAGGTGACTTTTAAAAATAAAAAAAAAAGTTACAGCCTATATACTTCCCACTACTGGGCACAGGCCTCCCTTCATTTCTGAGAGGGCTTTAGGGCAAGGAAGTGTCCGCCGTGCTGCCCCAATGCGTGTTGGCGAACTTCACATGTCTTCGAAATATTTTTTTCTCTTATTCCTCAGACATGCAGGTTTCCTCACGATGTTTTCCTTCACCGCTGAGCACGTGGTAAATCAGCACTTAAAATTGCAATTAACAATTTCATTGGTGCCGACGGGGATCGAACCCGGGTTACTCGTGTACTGTTATATTTACATCGAGCGTTAACCATCCGAGCTACCACGGCTCTAAAAAAGGTGACTTTTAATAGGTACTATTTATAATGTATATATGATAAAAAAAGTTTCTGTTTCATTTAAAGTGTAGTTGCAGCGGTAGAGAATCCACTAAATACCTCGTATCATTTCGTGGTAACCGTAAGAGACAACGGAGGAAATTTGAAACAGAAGACGGTCAGCAACATCTTCGCGATAACAACTTAACAAAAACTATGGTTGCCAACCAACCGTCATTACATGATAAAGCTACGCTGCAGCTATAGTATGGTTGTAGCAGGAATAGGTCAAAATGACCGAGGTAGGACCACGCTCTCACAGAATACCAGCGTGAAATAGTAGCATAATGCTGCTGTGTTTCGTAAAGTGAATGTAGAGAACTGGAGAACATTTTGACTGGAAATAAGAAATTTCATCCAAAGGGGTGACAACGCGTCTGCATTTTGACTCATAATCTAGAATAGTGGTTTGGTCATGTAGAAAGAATGAATGAGGAAAGAGTGACAAAGCAAATTTATATGGCAGATGTTAACGGCAGAGTCGGGAAGGGACGCCCTAGAAAAAAGTTTATCGACCAAATTGGCAATATTTTGAAAATGGGCCACGTTAGAAGTACCCTTAACCGACGAGCATGTATGCGTAGATATATGGATGTAAAGGAGGCGAAAGAGGTATGTCAGGATCGTGCCAAATGGAAGTCCGTAGTCTCTGCCTACCCCTCTGGGTGACAGGCGTGAGTGTTTATGTATGTATGTATGTAATCTAGAACAAATGTAGATATCTATGCAACCACTTACCATCAGCACCATCATCATGTGTGCTGGTTTGTCAACCTTATTGTATATATTTGAAGCGACAGTAGCCTAATGGCTGGGCGCGGACTGCGAACTCAAAAAGGTCGTGGGTTCGAATCCGCCATTCGACTACTAGCGTGAACCACTCGTAACACAAGCAATAAACTTACCACGAGTGGTTAAAGGGAATATTAGTAATGTTGTATAGCATTGTTAATATTCTTTCTGTAAAAAAAAACTGAAGCAGTCTACTGAGGCAGTCTATGTAGCGACCTTAGCCTTCGTTCTACAGTTTAGTTGTGATGAACTGTAATTAATTAATGAAACAGTTATTGAATTCAGATTTAGCCAAAACAACTAGATTTTGACATAAAAGTCAGATTCAGCTCAAGCAACTAGAATTTCATCCAATAACCACACATTTAATGAATATCTAAGATTATGATTCCATAACGCGCGTTTTTCTATACATTTGAACACGCAAGCTCACATAGACCGGAATGAGATCATGAATTCTTTCAGCTGACAATGTTTTGCTACTTGTGAAGCTGTAATGTAGAACCGACTTTCCTTTACTCTGTTCACATTGAGAGGATGAATCCAGTGTATTCGTTTGCGTCTCTTTTTTATTATTAAAACCTAAAAATATTACGAGTATTAATTCCTCTTCCATAACCGAGACGTTTGCCTGAGCCGAGAAACACGAGACTACGGATTTATCTGATTTTTAAAGATATATATATGAGACAGCTTGCCGTAATTCAAATAATGAATTCTGAAGTCAATGAAGAAGCTTTAGCCTTCACCTTCATTATTCCTCAAAAGCCAGCATCACTCCTGAAATTCTGCAGATGTTGCAGCTAGTCGCGTACGGCGGCAGTCACTAACCGCATAAATCCATACCACATGCACGTTGATTTATATAGAGTTTTAAAAAAAAACACAACTTATGACTTGTTATTTTTGTCGAACAATTTTCAGAAGCTCTTTTACGCGAAAACTTCATATACAGTTTGAATAAAATAATTAATATAATAATGAGGAAAGAGTGACATAGCAAATTTATGTTGCTGAAGTGAACGGCAGAGTCGGTAAGGGACGCCCTAGGCGAAAATTTGTCGACCAAATTGGCGACCTACTGAAAAGGGGCCAAATTAGGAGTACCCTTAACCGACGAGCATGTATGCGTAGGTATATGAATATGGAAGAGGCGAGAGAGGTATGTCAGGATCGTGCCAAATGGAAGGTTGTGGTCTCTGCCTACCCCTCTGGGTGACAGGCGTGAGTGTTTATGTTATGTTATGTTATAAAATAATTATCTAAACATCGCATCCCCATTTGTTTTTCATTTTACATTCTTTATTCTTTTTTAATTCAGAGGGGTATTGAGTTTGTACGAGTCCAGCCTAAAGGTAAGCTCAGCTGTATCCAAAATATCAGAGAGTGGAATAATTTTCCAGCATCAGTCTTTCCGTTCGATTACAATGTGGGTCTTGAAATGTCCTGAAGGCAAAAAATAATAGGCTTATGTTGCGCTAAGATAGTGCGTTTTACCGTCTAGACTCTAGAGCTTGATCACCACTTACCACCAGGTGAGATTGTAGTCAAGCTTTTTCACGTGGTAGAGCCACGCTGTAGGCTATATTACGATTGTAACACGAGTGAGTTGAATAAAACTAAATTTATCGGATTTTATCGCGTTTATTTAATTGATTTTACTTATTTTTAATTCCCGACGTTTCGAAAATCATTACGAATGAGTTGGCTCGGCCGGGGAAGGACCATAGAATACCAGTGTAAAATAGCAGCTTAATATTGCTATGTTTCGTATGGCGAGTGTAGAGATCCGTAGGCCCTTTCTTACTGGAAACGAGGCATTTCATCTTAGTCCTCAGGGGTGACAACACATCTGCGTTTTGATTCTTAATCCAGGATAAATGTAGATGTCTATGGGCCACAGCATCCACTTACCATCAGGTGGACAGTGTGCTCGTTCGTTACCCCTATTCTATAAAAAAGCACTAACTTAATTGGTGAAAAAATCAAGCATGCAAAGCACCAAAGCCAATAGAGCTTCTATAGCTTTAAAACGATTTTGATAAAATTTTGTGCGTGTTTAAGTCGTTTGGTTTAGATTCATAACTAGACCCAGTAGGTGGCGCTGTTGTAGAGATACAAGAATCTTAAGTGCGGAGATGGGACGAATCGCTAGTATTTTAAAAAAAAACACGTGGCTTTGATTCAAATAACGATGGAAAACATTTATAGTCGTCAAAATGGAATGCAATGATGAACTCACTTGATGTACAATACCGGAGCCGGGTGGAACAATCAGCATATTGTCAAACGCTTCGGCACCCCACTGAAACAGAAAGAGGATATATTAGAAATAAAGAAGGAAAGAAATAAATAAACAAAACATACAACGCCATATCGTACATATTGGCTTCTTATCTTTAATGTTATTATTATTAATAATAAATACATAGATATAGACAACAGATACTATAGGGAGTAACTAAAATTAAAAATTGCATTCAAAAAAAAAGAATTATGGCTCCTAACACACTAAATTACATTACACGAGGGCAAAGTTACGGAAAACAAATGGTATTTTATAATATTTTGTAATAACAGTTATTACTTTGAACTATCTGGACATAATTAACTCTTATAATTCAGTTTTCTCCCATTTCCTTTGCATTCCATTTCCATTATATTACAAAGGATACTTAACATCATCTAATTTAATGCATATATAATAATGCCTGATTGACGATTGACTGACTCGTTGGTCTAGTGGTTGTAGTAGTGCGACTGCTGATCATGAGGTCCTGGGTTCGAACCCGGGTCGGGTCAAAAAATTAATTATTGAGTTTTTCCGTCAAGAAATTCTCAGTAGTCGCCCGGAGTCAGGAAGTTGGCGGTTTCTTACCCCCGTCCCTCGGAAAGCACGTAAAGCCGTTGGTCCTGCGCCTGATCTCTCTCCGGTCGTGTGGGTTTACCGTCGCATCGGATTATGAGAGTGAGGGAATAGAGAGTGCACCTGTGCTTGCGCATACACTTGGGCACTATAATCCTGTCCTGCGCCGATGGTTAGCTTCTGTTGAGGCAGACCGCCGTGGCAGAAATTCGGTCTGCAGGACATTATTATTATTATTGTTATTAATGCCCGATAATATTAATTACTTTGTAACTGTTAAAAATTGAAGAATAGATATATTCAACTTTAATTTAAAAAGATATTTTTAATGGTCAAAAAGAATTAATGTCCGAACATATGTAACTTACCTTTAAAAACTGAAACCGCTCTTTATTTCTTACGAATTCCAGATTTTGATTTTTATTTAAAGCTTCCGGCCTAAAAAAGAAATGAGTAACTTATAATAATTTAACAAAAGCAAGGATCGAGGAGCAACTCCATTTGACATGTATATTTGGTACTGCAACACTGAACAACTACTTGCAGTTTTAATAAATGGATGTATAGAATATTTGGACGATGGCAGGAGACCCGTTGGTATGACATTGGTCTCTTGGAAGATAAGAGGTGAATCCCTAGTGTGGGATGCTTTACGTAGGCACTTTGGCGGCCTCTAATTTCAGGAGTACCTCGTTTAGAGCCGGGCAGCATCAGAGGCAACTGAATTAAGGAATCTAGACTACTAAGGAATCTGGTTACCATCAAGTAATCTCGGCATATTACTTGATTTTTTTTTATAGGATAGGGTGACAAACGAGCACACAGTCCACCTGATGGTAAGTGGTTGCTGTGGCCCATAAGCATCTACATCTATCCTCGATTACGAATCAAAATGCAGATGCGTTGTCACCCGTGAGGACTAAGATGGAATGCCTCGTTTCCAGTAAAAAGGGTCTCCGGTTCTCTACACTCACCATACGAAATACAGCAGTATTAAGCTACTATTTCACGCTGGTATTCTGTGAGAGCGTGGTCCTTCCCCGGTCGAGCCGACCCATTCGTGCTACAATTATACTACTAATATAACTGCAGCATGGCTCTACCACGTATAAAATATTATGGGGAAAGCTTACGCATCGCCGTAGGAATTTGACAAGGGCGGCAATTTGTCAACTTCAGTAGTGCCCCTGCGGTAGTAGGCTCACCGACTTTGGGCTTCACGGACTTTATACGTAAAAAAGTGCTGATAGGTTTTCCCGTCACGGTTCCTTGAACGATGTCATCCAAAGAGCTCTTGTCTCTATAAATGTTCCCTCGGTTTTAGAGCCTTGTGGCATATTTAAATGATGGCAGGATACGCGACGGAATGTAATTGGTCCGTTGGGAGGGAGGTAAAGCCCTTGTATGGGATGCTACTTGCGTAGACGCTATGGCAGCGTCTCATCTCAGGAGTACCTCGTTTAGAGCTGAGCAGCATCCGAGCCAGCTGAACTAAGTGTCGCAAATGTGAGTGTGAGATGTGTGAGAAACTATCAGTCCGTGGGGTGTCACGTGCGATGAAGCACGAGCGTGCGTGCTGTTACATCCCTATTTACGCTGTCACATCACTATTTGTTAAAGTAAAATGCTGACTTGCAATTATTGCTGGTTTATTCAAGTACAATATTAAAAATCAGCAATAATTTTGCTATAAATACGCAAGACTTTCCTAAATTCGTTCAGTTGGTTGTTCTTCAGCTAAACTGCTCCCCAGCTACGGAGCTGGTTCTTGCCTGCCGGCTGGCTATCAGTGAAAGCTAAGAATACACTCCGGGTCTACTCTGCCCTTCGCCAGGGCTATCGCGCTGTTATAATCCAAGTCGCGTATAAGTTTTATGTAATTGTAGAAATTCTGTGTCCGAACTTATGTATGAGTAAAACTTTTAACTAATAAATAGTTGTCGAAATTTCAGTACTGTTTTTTTTTATAAGTAAAGTAGTAAAGTAAAGTAGTAAATAGGACAATCTAACAGTGCGTGCGTGCGTGCGTGTGTGTGTGTATGTGTGTATTTCTTCGCACGTGCTTGCGTGTGAGTTTGTTGCGTCTATAACGAATTTAACACATATATCTACACATATATGTAAGCACATGTATATATATATATATATATATATATATATATATATATATATACACGTACATACACACATATATATATATATATTGTGTCTGTATGTATGGTCGAGGAGAGCGACGACTGTACCTGTAAACATTTGACGGCCTCGTTGGTCTAGTGGTAGTAAACGCGTTTGCCAGTCATAAGGTCCCGGGTTCGAATCGCGGGTCGGGCCAAAATCAGTTAATGGGTTTCTCTGTCAAGAAATTCTCATTGGCAGCCCGGAAATCAGGAAGTTGGGCGATATTTCACTCCTGTACCTCGTAAATCACGTTAAGCCGTTGGTCCTGCGTGCGATGGTGTCGGATTGCCATCACATAAGACTATAAGAGTGGGGTAATAGAGAGTGCACCTACACTAGTGCATACACCCGGGCACTATAATCTTGGCCTACGTAGACGGCTGGTCTCCGTTAATACTAGTCGCCGTGACTAAAAGATCTGTAGAACATTATTATTACTTACGATCTAGAAAAATCCACTTGAACCGAATGGTCAATAACTAAGTCCGCTGGGCATATGGGGTTGATTTTGTGGGGATTTCCACCTAGCCCCTTCACCGCCTCCCTCATTGCTGCGAAATCGACTACAGCGGGGACCCCGGTTAAGTCCTGTAAAGGAAAGAATGGTTACTTGGCATTTCTCATTTTCATATAAAAGTAAACCTTATCAAATTTATATGCACAAGACAAAAAATATAAGAAAACTCAATATCCGTGGAGACATACCTTTTAAAAATCTAATTTATAATTACCCTTTCTTCAGAAGAATGCTTTTTACATGCATGCGCATGTTAAAAGCATTCTTCTGAATTTATGTAAAGGCAAATCCTTAGAAAGCAAAGAATTAACATGGTAGAGCCACTCTATATTACGGTTGTAGCATCAATAGGTCGGTCCGACCGGATAAGGTCCACATTCTCAAGGAATAACAGCGTGAAATGGCAGTTTAATGCCGCTGTGTTTCGTATGGTAATTGTAGAGAGAACCTGAGACCCTTTAACTGGGATTGAGGCATTCTATCCTTAGTCCTCAGAGGTGACAACGCATGTATATTTTGATTCTTAATTGAGGATAAATGTGGCTATCTATGGGCCATCTACAGACCACAGCATCCACTCACCATCAGGTGGACTGTGACAGTAGACTGTGCTGACTTGTCATTCATTAATTTCTTGAATTATTCATAACAACCTATAAAAGGCCACTATTGAATAATAAATACATGCTACTTAATAATAAAAATGTCTCATCTAAAGATTGCCGTATTGAAAAGATTTTGCCAGACAACTCTGGTGCACGCTTGGGCATGCGGGTGTTATCAGCAAGATGCTGTTACCCATTTCCTTTTCCAGTTTCCCTTTATCGCCAGTTACACCACGAGACATTTGGGATAGTGGATATTCGTACACCGCTACCACACGGTTAAAGGCTCGCTTGTCACACATATTTTATTTTTAAACATTGCTTAATATTACATGGAATCTAGATATAGTTTATATTACATAACTATACAAAAAGCATCTCTAGTTTTATAAAGCCTGTACTTTGGTACAAGGATGTTAAAATTTCTTATGCATGTTAAAGTTATTAAATTAATATTATATCATTCCTCATATATATTATTCAGCCTGTAGAATATGTTCCATAAGGAAACACATAAAAAAATGAAAATTTAGAATCAAAACACAAGTGTTTAATATTTAAAAATTTGGTTGATGTCGTCGTCTTGAATATTAATTAATTAACAGTAACTTAATACAAATTTAAGCAGCGTTATGTGGAGATAGTTGTTGCGGGCCAAGCTGTGGGCCTTGTTGTCCTCAAATTACTATGCACACTTTTGCACCAATATTTGTAGATCGTAATGCACAAAGAATTATATTCTGTGAAGACATCGTGTTAATGTTTTAATATATTGAATTAATTTAATTATAAAAATCTATAGAATACTCACCTGAAGTATTACTCTAGCAGGCTTGAATGCAATCTCAACTCCACCCTCCGCCGTCTGGTTGGTCTCCCAGTCCAAAACATTGTTAACGTCCTTCTCCAGGACTTGGAAGTTGTCGCAATTACGTACACAGGATTCGAGGAGCACCCTGATGCAAAACGGCAGACGATCTGGAAGTGGAAAAGAATATTGTAAGCTAATATGTTTTTTTAGCATTAGGTGATAAACGTGCACACAGTCCACCTGATGGTAAGTAAATGCTGTGGCCCAATTGAGAATCAAAATGTAAATGCGTTGTCATCCCTGAGGACTAAGATGGAATGCCTCAATTTAAGTAAAAACGGTCACCGGTTCTCTACACTCACCATACGAAACACAGCACCATTGAGCTGCTATTCTTTGGTGGTATTCTGTGAGAATACCACCAAAGAATAGCAGCAAAATGGACCACGCGTCCTACCCCGGTCGAGCCGATCCATTCGTGCTACAACTAAACTATAATGATAAGTAATCAACTAAACGATAATGATTAATGTAACTACATGTGCCACATACAGGTAAAGTGAATCTACAGCCTACAGCTGGGCTCAGGTCTTCACCTTCATATCTAAGTGGGTATTGAGTAACTTTACTCTTTTAGTACTAATACTACTACGTGGTGTTTTTTCATACAATAAGGGTGACAAACGAGCACACAGTCTACTTGATGGTAGATACTGTGGTCAATAGACATCTAAATCTATCCTTAGTTAAGAATCAAAATACGGAAACGCTGTTACCCCTGAGGACTTAGAGGAATGCCTCGTTTAAAGTAACACGCTCTCCGGTTCTCTTAACTTCTCTTCACTCGTCGAGCGGCATGGGAAGTAGCGAAGAAAGAAGGCAGAGACATAGTGTGGCCACAATCCTCGTCATACCGCACGTCATGCTCCTTGTCAAGCCCATCGCTACCTGTTTTATCGGTTTTTTTTGGCGCGAGTCAAAGGACTGGCTATTACCATACATATTGGCCGCGTTTGGCAGAAAAAAAGTGCTAGGAAGCGCTTGTAAGCAAAATGCGATCGTAAACGGTAAGCGCTGTCAAATCGTAAGTAGCTATTTTCCTCTAGGACACGAAGTTAGTTTTAACCGGGGAACCTAACCTAATTTAAATATATGTTTGTAAATTATTCATATTAAAAACTTACCAATCATGAATTTTTAATAACATGTATTATGTTTATTCATGTCATTATATTACTTGAAACTAATATTGCACAAAACAACTTATAAACTCTACTTCAAAACAAACAAAGTAAATAAGCAAAATGGCAGATTGTGTCAGCGCTACTGAAGTTAGCAAACGTGTCCTGGCCGAAAACTGTTTAGTTTCGCCATTTTGCTTACAAGCGCTTCCTAGCGCTTTTTTCTGCCAAACGCAGCCATTGTTTAAAGTAACACGGTCTCCGAGTCTCTTTACTTCTCTTCACTCATCGAATGGCATGGGAAATAGCGAGGAAAGGAGGAAGACATAGTGTCACACTACTCGTCATGCCCCTTGTCATGTTCATCGCTACTTGTTTTGTCAGTTTATCGAAATATCCCAAAAATCTGGTCACACACACGCGCAAACGCAGTCCGAGTCTCATGCTCGGTACGGAAGCACGTCACGTGTTATTTAAAAATCGTAAATAGTGTACCTGTCATCATCATTCAGCCATATTGTCATATGAGTAAATAATATATAGGTAAAAAGCTATCTCGACGACGACAACGTATATTTCTTTTTATTACATTAATATAATTAGCTATGATAAATATGCATAGCTCCCACGCTGTAACAGTTTCAACACCTATTGTGTTGCAAACGCGGCCGACCTAATGCGGAGCGTCGAAATTTATTGTGCTAGTAGAGCAGTGTGTGGACAGATATACGATATTTTATACGTGGTAGAGCCATGCTACAGCTATATTAGTAGTAAAGTTGTAGTACGAAAAGGTCGGCTCGACCGGGGAGGGACCACGCCCTGACATAAAATAGCAGCCATGACATAGAATATCAGCGTAAAATAGCAGCTTAATACTGCTGTTTCGTATTGGTGAGTGTAGGAGATCCAGAGACCCTTTTTTACTGGAAACTAGGCATTCCATCTTAGTCACAGTACAATGTATATGTGTTTAGATTCTTAATCGAGGATAAACGTAAATGTCTCTAGGCCACAGCATCCACTTACCATCAGGTGGACTGTGTGCTCGTTTGTCACTCTTATTATATATCAGTTCTCTACACTCACTATACGAAACACAACAGCACTAAGTTACTATTTTACGCTGGTATTCTGTGAGAGCATGGTACTGCCCCGGTCGAGCCGACATATTCGTGCTACAACTATACTTCTAATGTAACTGCAGCATGACTCTACCACGTATAATAGTGAGTGGTGAGTGTAGAAACAGCAGTTTTTGCAAATGTTGTTGTTTCATATGGTGAGTGTAGAGAACCGGAGTCCTTTTTTACTGTAAATGAGCATTCCTTCTTAGTCCTCAGGGGTTACAAAGCATCTGCACTTTTAGATTCTCATTCAAGGATAGATGTTCCACGGGCGACAGCATCTCCTTAACATCAGGTGGACCGTGGGCTCGTTTGTCATCCTTCTTACACAAAAAAAGAACATAACCAGATGGACTCCTTAGCAGCAAACAAGGTAGGATGGTTAGGACGGTTACCTAGGATTTTATACTTATAGGTATCGTTCTAGAACAGAAATTAACAGCATTTATTACTTTCGAAAAGTATTCTTGTAATTTATAAATAACACTAGCTTGCCAGGCAGACGTTGTTCTGCACTTTTCGACGACCCTTTGTCATGTCCTATTAAAAATCCCTAAATTCTAAAAAAAAATATGGGTTACTCATGGGCAAAAAACTATCCTATCTCTCAAGTAGGACCAAACTGCACACGGTGTACAAATTTGATTAAAATCGGTTAAGTAGTTTAGGAGTCCATCGCGGACAAACAACGTGACACGTAATTTATATATATTAAGATAATATATTCAATTATGCTTTATACCGAATAAACTGTTTTATCTGTAGCATTATTTGTACTTAAACATTAAATGAACTATTATGACATTTGTCAATCGATTCAAAATTAAAAACAACATCGGACTATAAAGCGAGCTTGCTCACGATAAATTCCGTTGGTAACGATTATGCAATGACTACATACTCGTACTCTCATGACCTGTGCTTCGCCATTGACGGACCTTATTTCAAAATCAAATGATAATTTGTATCTTTCTTACATTATTCATTCAAAACATGTTACGTTTATGAAATTACGCAGGTGGTATGTTGGATTAATTTACCGTGTCATGGCGGAATATTCACTATCCTATATCTTCCCGTGGGTGTCGTAAGAGGCGACAGAGGGACACAGGCAGGAGATGGGCAGCAGCGTCTTCCTGATAACAGCAGTGATATAATAAAAAAAAACTGCGGTTGCCAACCCGCCCGCCAAGCGTGGCAACTATAGCAAATAGCCCCCTCTATAAAGCAATCTATATTCGGGAGATTACGACAGATTCTCTCGTCAGACATACCTTAAAACCTCAAAGCTAGATTGTACAAACAGTGTGTGTTGCTGTTGCCAGTGAACCTATGGATCTGAGACGTGTTCCGTCATTGCTGGCCGTATAAGGACAATCAAGGTCACTCAGCGAACTATGGTGAGGGTTATGTTCGGAGTTTCTCTGCGTGATAAACTTAGGAATGAGGATATCCGCAGTAGAACCAGAGTGACCGACATCGTCCAACGGATTAGTAAGCTGCAGTGGCAATGGGCCAGCCATATAGCTCGAAGAACCGACAACCGATGGGGAGAAAAGGTTATATATATATATATATATATATATATATATATATATATATATATATATATATATATATATATATATCAATCTTAGGTAATCAATTTGACAATGTCATTTTGCTGAACTTATTTGACATGTAAGCTATTTGACATTTAATTTATTTGGCATGTATTGTTTTAATTTTAAATATATTTGTTCTGTTAGACAGTTTCTAGAGTGGCAGCCTCGTACCGCGTGTGTAGGGTGACCCCCTACCCCCTAGGAGGCTCAGCACATATTCTAAAGATGCATATTTACTTGCCCAGATTCGCTTCTCTTATTTCATTTTCAAACCGAAAATGACCGCTACTGGGACCGGGTCATCATCACAGACAGGACTATTCTTGCGAACTAGCCGTGCTCAGATCGCCGGCAAGTTATTTGAAATGCATTTAATTATAAACATGTGGTAAAATTAAATGTTTTGTACAAGCTACTTCAATATAAATAAATTGAGAACATCATCAATGTATTCGAAGTAAATTTAATACCCAATATTAAGGATAACTCAAAAGCTACAAGTCAGTTGTTGATCACACGAGAAACACCAATTTTCAAATATAAAAAGAATCACAAAATTCGATTCAACCAGAAAAAGTTCTGTAGTAAAACATAAAAAAATATACAGTCAAATTGAGTAGGTCCTCCTTTTTGAAGTTGGTTAAAAAAATAATTTATGCGATAAACAAAAAAATAATAACAGTGTAGTGAATGTGAAACAATATCAACTATTCCATAAATTCGCGCGATTTATATATCATAAGCTTTATGGAGTTTATCCATCCTACCCCTTGATGTATCCAACCCTGTTTGTTTTAGGTATGGTTGGATTTTTTTTTTTTTTTATAGAAGAGGGGGCAAACGAGCATGCGGCTCACCTGATGTTAAGTGACTACCGCCGCCCATGATCAACCGCAACACCAGGAGAATTGCGGGTGCGTTGCCGGCCCTTTAGAAAGGAGTAAGCTCTTTTCTTGAAGGTCCCCAGGTCGTATCGGTCCGGAAAAATCGCCGGTGATAAACTATTCCACAGAGAGGTTGTACGTGGAAGAAAACTCCTTGTGAAACGTACAGTGGTGGACCGCCAAGCATCCAGATGGCGTGGATGGTATCGGGACGTTTGCCGTGTCGTGCGTTCACGAAATTTGGCGACTGGGATTAATCCGAACAATTCCTCAGAGCACTCCCCGTGATAGATGCGATAAAATACGCAAAGAGATGCAACATCTCTGGATACAACAAGTTGGAAACTAGAAGAGATCTAGCGCTGGTAACCTACATTTTAAGGGTGTTCCGTGGTTACATCAGCAACCCGGGTGTGCTGCAGTGGATAGGCTAATGCGTGCCTGATAGGTATGTACAGCGGCGACGGCGGCCGAGCTTGCTCGCGATGCCACGCGGCAGGACTAAACTGGTTCGCAATACCCCACTCACGCGAACGATGCACATACTAAACTTGGTAGCTGAGAAGTTGGACTTATTTTCATGTTCACGGAGTGAGTTCGCAAAAGTGACATTATATACAATATGTTGTTCTTAAATTGTATTATAGGTACAATTGATTGTAATGTATTTTCATTGATTATTAGTTATTATGTATTGTTATTTAAATTAATTATTGTGTTGTAATTAGTAATCTTTTACCATTTGAATTGTTACTTTTTGAATTGAGACGTTACATTTATCGATTTAGGTTTTCCCTGTAATGGTAGATGTTAGTAGGAAATATAAATAAATAAATAAATATCGTCCCGAGGGTGTCGTAAGAGGCGACAGAAACTGTAACAGATGACGGGCAGCAGCATCTTCCTGATAACAAATGGCAACTATGGCAAAATTCCCACCATGAAGTAATCTATGGGGGAGCTCTATGTTCAGGAGTACACCTCACAAAGTCCACCTAATGGTAAGAGGTTGCTGTGACCGTAGACATCTACACGTATTCTCGATAACGAATCAAAATGCAGATGCGTTGTCACCCGTGAAGACTCAGGTGGAATGCCTCTTTTCCAGTAAAAAGTCTCCGGTTCTCAACACTCACCAAACGAAACACGGGAGCGTTAAGCTGCCATTTGACTCTGGTATTCTGTGCAATTACATACATGATATACAAAGTAAATATATTATATGTATGTTAGATTTTGTTAGAATATAACAGCTTGGTGTTTGAATTGAAGTTTTAATTTCTTTCTCTTCACAGCTATATCGGCTATTACAATGGCTTCCCGTTCGCTAGTGCTAGTTTTTTAAAATCTATCTTCGCCTTATTCTTATTTCTCATTCAGTCGCTCGCTATTTGTTCACTCATCTTTAATACTTGCTCTTTCACTCACTTTCATGCTGTTATCTTGCTATCTTTATCACACATTCATTCTGTCACTTCATTCCTTTACGTTCCGTCCCACATGTAATTGCACGTGCCACAAAATCTTATCACTCCACAGGTTTTCCGGCAGAGAATCCCGGTAGGCATTAGCTCTTTGTTATCCTGTTTATTAAAGTGTTAACAAAAAAGTGAATAAAATAAAAATAAATTAATTTAAAAAACTTACCATATTTACTTCCTAATGCACTCAGATCATAGTACTTGTATGTTTTGCCATTGATTTCTACGTCCTTCAGTAACTTGTCGTAGGGATTACCGGTGGCTGAAAAAAAAATGTACTTAAGTAATTAATTTTATATAAAATTCTAAAAAGCCTAGTGACGAATCTTGCAAGCATAATATTTATAATTATGTATTTGAACCTATTTTAAGCGTACTTTGTGGCGGATGAAATTCTGCCCTAATAAGGAAAACGACATACATATACGTAATCAGAAAAAAATACGCATATACCAGTACATTTTTTACATGTACATTTTTACATATTTAGCTTTAACACAACTCTGATGTGATCTGCTACCTTAAGTGGAGTACGCGTTTTACAACGTGGTAGAGCCTTGCTGCAGCTATATTATGATTGTAACATGAATGGGTCGGCTCCACCGGATCAGGAACATGCTCTCACGGAATACCAGCGTAAAATAGCCGCTCTATGTGTTTCGTATGGTGAGTGTAGCGAACCTTTTAATTGGATACAATATGTGGTATACAAAATATTAATATTATATTAATTAATATTACATATATTATATAATTTTAAATTATTTTTACATGATCGGCTCGATTCACTGGCGCTACTGAGAGATATTGCATCTCTTTGCATTTTCTTTCGCATATACCACGGGGAGTGCTCTGAGCACAGATTACCTCCTAATAGATTCCGCATACAGGGCCACAAACGCGCGCAACACATACTTGCTGTAGCTAACATACGAAGTAATGCTAAGAATTACGATACCAGTTTCGACCAAGTTTGTGACCCGTAAGCACGTCTGAGTTTTGGAAAATTTAAAAATAATTTTGTATCCAAAATACATTACAAATGGCTTCCTATGCTGTGAAATGGTGTGGCAAGTCAGCTGAGACATCCAGTTATCAAAAAGATGGCATAATATTTCATCGGTAAGTAAATTTTATTCTTATCACGTTAACCTATTTCAAATGCACCGGAGTTCAACTTACACTGGATATTTAATGTTGCAAAGTGATATCATTTGAGCACCCGTTGATGTCTTTTTGAAATGTCCTTTTCACTCATTACGTAAATTAAAATAGTTGTCTTTGTCTATCGATAGTGTCACGTGTATCGATAGTGTTGTGATATATAAGTCAATATTTGTTTGGTCATCGTTTACTTTTTTTTGTAGTCATTATTTTATACAAATAGTGGCGTATATTTGTGATACCTATATGTTATAGGTTTGAATGCCCCGAAAAGAAAAATGTGGATCGACGCTACATGTCGAAGGAACCAATGGTTTTCCCCCCCAGAAATAGTGTGCTATGCTCAAGACACTTCACAGAAGACAATCTTCATATTATGAAAAACCGTAGAAGGCTCTTGGATTCCGCTATACCATCTCTATACTTGCCAGTTTTAGTATGGACTTTTACATTTTTTAAAAAGTATAATACCAATGGTGATTACACAATAAGTAATAACATTAAGTGGTTGATTGAAATGTGATATTCTAATATTTAGGCGAATGTTACAAGTCGAAATTAAACTATTTTTAACGGATTTATAAACCATAAAAAAGTGAAAGTTATAATGTGATTAATATTATTCTAGTGTTACATGAACTTTAGTAATCCTATTACTATTATTATTGAGTATATCTAAATTTGAAACACGTACCGTATGGTTTTAATTAATAATACTACTTTTAGGTGCAACACTAGGCAAAAATACTGTCACCACCGAAAGGACATACAAGAATACACACAATGGATTCACACCATTTTGTTAGTGTGATAAAAGACCTACATATCGCTGACAATGAAACTATGGTCAGTTTTGGTGTTCAGTCACTATTCACATGCCTGACTATTGAAGACTGCCTCTCAATTGTAACTAGGAAGCTACAAGATAACAACATGCCTGCAGAATATGCAGTAACACTGCTTCACATCTGGCTATCTATTGTAGAAGGAATAGTTCTACAAGCAAGTTGATGGTGTGGCGATGGGCTCACCTGTATTTCCTATAGTCGCCGCCATATATCATGGAGGACTTTGAGGAGAAACTCTTCTTACTGCTCCTATAAATCCAAGATTCTACAAGCGGTACGTAGACGACACTTTCAAAATTTTACCGTCTGACAAAGCAACTGCATTTTTAGACCACATTAACTCCGTAAGCTTAAAATACAAATCACGATGGAGTTTGAAGCAAATAAAACTTTAGCTTTCCTAGATGTTTTAGTCATATATACATATAAAGGCCAATACCAACCGATATTCAAATGTTGAATCTCACCATCATTCTTCATAGTTTGCTACTGTGGGTAAATATTTGTTTCAGAGAGCACAAGGGATCTGTGACAGAATACATCTGGCCGCCGAGCTTGTTGTCTTGCAATACTTGCTTGACAGCATGTCAAGCAAGTATTGCAAGACAACAAAGACTATATAACCACTTGACTGCGCATACAATGCGCCGACGCTCGAAAACTATTAGTATTTTGTCGCCTATGTATAGGATACGGTACTAGTAACTATTTTATTATTGTCCAAGTGTTAGACCTGTGTGCACGCTAAATTTTTATAACTTTTTACGCAATTATAACGTATCAAAATGCCTTCATGTGCGGTGAAATGGTGTGGGAAGCATTCCAAGACATCTAGTTACAAAAAGGATGGAATAACTTTTCATCGGTAAGTAAAAAAAACGAAAATCATTTTTGATTAAATCAGATTATGAGCATTCACAGGGTTCAATTTAAAATGGTGGCTGGGTAAAATAACGACTCGGTTGAGTCTCGCGTTGATGTCTTTTGGAAAAGTCTCGTTCTTTTATTAGACAATTCTAATGCTTCTATCCCTTTCTTTCCCTTTGTATGTTTATCATAAAAATTAGTGCTGATATGTTGTTATTTAGTGTTGTTATGTATGTGTTTTAATAGCTAAAAGTCGATATCGAAAATAATAAAATATAAATTATTAAAAAATTTATTCAAATCACATACTGTGATAAAATACCTATCTACTTTTAACCGTCTTCAAAAAAAGGTGGAGGTTCGCAGTTCGTCGGTATTTGTTTTATGTATGTTCGGGAATTTTTTTGTTTTTCTCTGTCCCCGACCGATAAATTTTATGTCGATATACACCACTGAAACTGATTGGCCCCAGTGCGGTCGGGCGATTTCACATGCTATTATTACGAAGCCATGGATAACAACAAATAAGTAAAACTTTTACTTGGATTCGCTACAATTTCGTGAAAGACGATCATAAAATCAATCACAGTGAATTTGATAATACACTATGTATTTGATAACGTTCTATTTGTTGATTTGTATAGTAATTATTTTTCACTTTGTAGTTTTTAACGGCGGTGGCATTTGATGTAAAAAAAAATGTTTTCATCTGTGTGTTTTCAGCATACATACATGTTTTTATTTTAGATTTCCGAAGATTCCGGAACTAAAAGAAGAGTGGATAAATAAGGTTAATAGGGAAAATTGGTTTCCAACTAAATACAGCGCTGTTTGTTCAAGGCACTTTACCCGTGACTGTTTTGAATATTTAAAGCAACGCCGCCGTCTATTTAGTTCAGCGATACCAACCTTGTTTTTGCCTATTTTGGTGACTTTTTTTATTGATGTAATGTTGGAAAAGTGAAATTATGAATATATGAAACAATCATTATTTACAGGCTTCACCAAATAGTATAACTGAGTCGAATACTAATTTAGCCGGGCCTTCGTATCAGAATATCACCCTTGTAAGTTAATTTGTTTCGATAATAAGTCCACGGGTAAAATTTTATGTAACTGTGTTTATTGATACCCGACATGTTTATCATTATCAAATAAACAAGTGCATGCTGAAGCTAATGCACGAACTGAAGATCAGACTCCTTTGCAGTGTTTTAAATTACACGATAATGACATTTTTAAGCCTTCCCATGATTATGAAATTCCCGTAAGCTTCATTTTTACATTCTTCTCAACTAAATATTTCTGCAAAGTTCAATTTTAATATTTCTTATTACCTTTTTCTTTTCATATTTATTATTTTATCATATATTATTATTTCAGAGTTCAATAATGAGTAACAGAGAAATAGTGAACCCAGTAATTGAAGACCTGACTCCACGTAAACGCAAAATGAAACGACATATAGACCATCTTATATATTCTCTTAGTAATAAAAAGAAAGACGTTAAGAGGCTTCAAGATAAAAATAGGTTATTGGTAAAAAAAAATGCAAATCTAAAAGAAATTTTGAATACTTTGACAAAAAAATCATATATAACTCAAGAAAATGAAGACATTTTAAGTCGCATAGGTGTACAAAATCAAGAAATTGTTAAACGCCAAACATTAAAATCAAAAAAAGGACATATACCTAAAATCAAATACTCGCCGGAGTTACGAGCATTCTCCTTAACATTGCATTTTTATTCCCCAAAAGCGTACAATTTCGTTAGAAAAACTTTCAGCACATGCTTACCTGCTATAAGTACTCTGAGAAGGTGGTATCAATCCATTGACGGTAAACCAGGATTTACAAAGGAGGCAATAGATACTATCAAAATGAAAGCCAGAGAATCCCAGAGCAAAATTTACGCCACTATCATATTCGACGAAATGGTAATTAGAAGCGGTGTCGAATATCATTCCCAAAGCAGAAGGTACTATGGCCACGTGAGTTTTGGCGCCAGTTTACAAACGGATTGTCAAGACGAAGCTAAAGAAGCCCTTGTTTTCATGCTGGTACCAATAAATGCATTCTGGAAAATTCCAATAGGATATTTTTTAATAAATGGCATTAATGCAGAACAAAAAGCCGCTCTTCTAACAGAGGCGATCCATTTGGTAGAAGAAGCTGGTGTAAATGTCAAAGCCATTACATTTGACGGCTGCCCAACAAATATTACTATGGCTAAAAAGTTAGGCTGTTCGTTTGAAGTTGATAAAATAAACCCAACCTTAAAAAATCCCTGCAATACTTCAAACATAGCCGTCTTTTTAGATCCGGCACACATGATCAAATTAGTGCGAAATGCATTCGAGCTTTATAGGAATTTAAAGGACGAACGGGGCAATATTATATCGTGGGAATATCTCGTTAAATTATATAATTTACAAACGGCAGAAAATTTTCATCTGGGTAATCGACTAAGGGCTGCTCATATATTTTTTAAAACTAAAATTATGAAGGTAAGCTTAGCAACCCAAATTTTTAGTAAGAGTGTATCAGATGCACTGACATTTTGCAAAGAAAAGCTTAATTTACGTCAGTTTCAAGAAGTCACACCCACAACACAGTTTCTGGATATGATGAATGACCTTTTTGATATTCTAGACTCGCACACACATGGATATGATTTAAAACGAGCAGTCAATGCAGTCAATGCTGCGAATGTTATATTTAAATTAAAGACAGCAAGAGATGCTATTCTAAATTTGTCCGCAGACATAATTGTAAGAAAAATAAAACAGGAAGTTCGACTCGTTAAATCACCACGATATACCGGATTCATAGGATTTTGTGTGTGTATAGAAAGTGCCATTGCTCTCATTCAAGACTTGATCCTGAACTCAGAGTGCGTCTTAAAATACCTTCCTTTACATAAAATAAGCCAGGACCACCTAGAACACCTGTTTGGAAATATAAGATGCCACGGTGGATCAAACAACAATCCAAGTGCTAGGGTATTTGAAAGCATATACAAGAAGCTCCTCACCTATGCGCAAATAAAAAATAGTGGTAGTGGCAATTGCAGCGCTTTTAGTGAAATTTCAATTTTGCAATGCACTTCTGCAGTTAACCGCATCAATATTACAACAAGATACAAAGACCAAAACATAGATCTTGAAACTGAGAGCTTGGATTTTTCAGACCTTGAAAGTCAATTACCTTATTCTGAATTCGGTGAAAAAGTAGTAGAATATATGGCCGGCTACATTGTTCATGCTTTAATAAAGCAAATAAAATGCCAAACTTGTATTGGGGCACTGATTGCTGTACCAAATCAGAACGCCTTAAAATTTCAAAAGGACACTAAAGACAAGTTATTGTACGGATCCACCACAGTACTCGACGTTTGTCATCGTTGTGAAATTTTGAGGGCGATCAACGAGAGTGGTTCGAAAGTGCTGTCTTCGAAATATAATACCGATTATTTTATAAGATCGGTATTAAAATCTCTGATTGGATATAATTTATTCCCGGATATCAATTTTCATCAATTCGAAATAGAATCAACAAATCATTTGATTGAGCTAGCAAAATGCATAATTCAGAAATATGTAGACGCTCGTTTATCATTTTTTACAAAGAATAATCAGGACCCTAAAACTTTAATTCGAAAAACATATACCAAATTAATTCATTTTAAAAATCAATAATAACAGGATACATGTTTTGCTTGTAATTAATTGATTTTGATTAACTATTATTTCTATAATTTTAATTTAGTATTTTTCATAATGTTATAATCCATTTTATCGATATTGATTATTTTAAGAAGAGCAACCCTAACGTTATTCATAACAACGCAACTTGACCATTTGCAGCCACGCGTATTTCCTCGTCCCCCGGCCCGCAGTAGTGAGCCGTGTGCTTAAAAGAAATCTGCCTATACGCTCTCTAGTGGTTATATTCTCTATGCAAGACAACAAGCTCGGCTTTTGGGCCCCACGCCTACGTCACAGCGACCAAGTGAAGCCGGCTACAGTCGTTGGATGGGTGCTGCCATCTGCTTGGGATCCTATAATTAACAAAATCTATCCAAAACCATGCATACCACTGCAAGAGTTACTGTAAGCTCGTTTTATGTAGATAGGGACAAAAAATCAATATTCAAAAACTGAAGATAGCCGGGCTAACTATGATATTGAGTTTTATTCAATGTGTAGTGTTCGCGTAAATTTAAGAAATCATCAGATTACATGTACAAATATATATATATATATATATATACAGAATGGGTCCCACATATATGCAATAAATGAAACCACAAGTAATACTAGTCCGTAGAAGTGTAGAAAAATGAAATATTAAATTAAAACCCGTAAAATAAAAAAGTGAAATTTTCAAACAAAATAAATATTAAAATAAATTCAATAAAAGAGAACACTCTGTTTAGACAACGTACCTTGACCCCTTGGAAGAGTGACAATGTTGCACGCGGGTGGCACGCCGACAAAAGACACCGCTGTCGATATGTCGCAATACCAATAGTTTGCACTGCGTGGCAACGTCGCTTTTTAATGTTCAAGGATTCAAGTTCATTGAATCATTGACTTAGTGACCCAATTCTATACAGTGTTCAAATTTGCTTAAAATTAAAACTCTACTTTTTGACCTAATTACTGGACCGATTACGTTCATTTTTTGTATATCGTCAGCAAAGGCGATAACAAGTATATGGTTTCATTTATTGCATATATGTGGGACCCATTCTGTATATATATATATATATATATATATATATATATATATATATATATATATATATATATATATATATATACAACTGTAACATAATTAACGCACTTTGAGAAAGAAGTTTGTTCAGAATCGTTTACTGAATCGATTCCTACCATTTTTAATATAGGTAATTTTTTTATCCCAAAAATAACTAAAACTACGTAAATTACAGTCACACTAAATCTGTACAGTCAAAATAAACTGAAATGGACCGTAACTTAAGGCAATAAGACTTTTAAGACTGCAGTTTTATTTGTATTATTACTAATTCTGTCATTCAATTAAAAAAAAGAAAAATTAACTTTATTTCAACCAAGTTAAAGTCTTTGCGTTGATGGATTTGTACTGTGACCACAACATTCTTCCGGAATTAGTATAATTAATTTGATAAATAATCAGTGCATAAAAATGTTTAACCAAAAATTCAGTGTATGTATTATGATTATACATAACATTATACTAATTGGGGTGTCTGAGGGTGTGCGTTAATTACGTTACATATTGTGTGTGTGTGTATATATATATATATATATATATATATATATATATATATATATATATATATATATTCATATATCAATAAATTTCAAATTTGTCGATCATCGTCCCAACCCTGTCCCATCACTATGGTTCAGAGCATTCTAAGTCCAACCTTGAACCAATCATATCAAATATTCCATGATGCGGTATCTATTAGGAGGCAATTTGTGGCTCTGAGGAATAGTTCGGATTAATCCCAGCCGCGAAATTTCGTGAACGCACACACGCACGCGGCAAACGTCCGAATACCATTCACACCATCTGGATGCTTGGCGGTCCACCACTGTACGTTTCACAAGTTTTCTTCCGCATACGACCTTTATGTGGAATAGTTTACCATCGGCGATTTTTCCGCACCGATACGACCTGGGGACCTTCAAGAAAAGAACTTACTCTTTTGTAAAGGGCCGGCAACGCACCCGCAATTCCCCTAGTGTTGCGGTTGATCATGGGCGGCGGTAGTCGCTTAACATTAGGTGAGGCGCATGCTCGTTTGCCCCCTCTTCTATAAAAAAAACAAGCACACATGAAAATTTATCGAGTTTTTACGGCTTTTTTTAATATAAATTATACACTTTAAGTGCTTAAAGTGTATAATTTATACAGTGGTAAAAGGGCACGGTGTAGTTTTCCTATCGAGAAAGGGCGTTCAGTGTCTTTGTACTTGGTGTGTTTCCCCCCGCATTGGCGTATATAACACCAGTGTTGCCAACTACGTATACGGATTAATCCGTATTTATACAGATTTTCAACCTCGCATACGGATAGCATTCACATACGGATTTTTACACAAAATTCTGTTATAAAATAAAAGTAATGATAAGTTTTTGTATTTAACAAATAACAGTTTAGTTAAGCATTTTATATAAACAGACAAAAATTTTGCTTTCTATATTGGGAAATTTCAGTCGTTTTTGCTTTCTATATTGGGAAATTTCAATCGTACATAAGGCAACAATCAATTTAGTTGAAATAGTAAACGGGGAATTCTCGAATCTCCTTGTTCTAGTACCGAATGAGGGCATTGTCCATTTCATCTCTGCTCAAACGCGATAGAAGAGTTTTGCTTTGTTTCGTTCATTTTAATTGATTAGTTTTATTTGTCATAACGTCTTTTCATGTTGTTTCCTTTTTAATATTTTATTCAAGTTTGAATATAGTGAGCAGTGTAGTGTGCATCAATCATGTCAACTAAAAAGCAACGTATTATGCAACGTTTTAATATTAGTTTATTAGAAGAAGTTGGATTTAAGATTTGGCCGGCACGCAGTACTAAGGGTGACTCCCTTGCTTACTGTAAACTATGTTCGACCGATCTTGCGATTACCACAGGAGGTAAAAACGATATTCAAAAACATCGCAAAACGGCACAACATCAGAATGCCTCTGCTAAGTCTCCTAGCACCTCACAACGTTCCGAGTCATCTTTTGTGTATAAAAAAGAACACACGGAAAGTGTGAAAGAAAGCGAAATTCTCTTATCAGCTTTTGTGGCCGAGCACAATACAGCTCTGAATATTTTTAACACCTTCCGAAATTAATTGAAAGAATGTGCCCTAATTTGGAGATTGCAAAAAGAATTACACGTGGAAGAACCAAAACTACTGCAATAATTAAATCAGTTACAGGCGCATATGCTAAGGACCAAATCATTCAACATTTAAAATTAAATAAATTTTCTCTTCTACTGGATGAAAGTACAGCTAGGAGCTGTATAAAACATCTTTGCACGATAGCAATATTTTTTTTAAGGACGGTAAAGTTACTGATGTCTTTTTAGGTTTAATCCCTCTACACGAAGCCACGGCCCAAAAGCTCTACGAGCGTATTAAAAGTTTTTTTAATGACAATGAAATTCCATATAATGACAGTATAGAAGGATATGCTGCCGATGAGGCTAACACAATGATGGGTAGTGTGAATTCTCTCCTCACTAGATTTAAATCGGGTATCCAACATTCGCACGTACTAAAATGTATATGTCATTCGTTCCACGCATGTGGAAACAGAGAACTGCCCCGGGTACCGGAAGATTTATTGCGAGACACACACTTTAAAAGAATTTCAAGAATATGTCGATTTAAAGCCCCATAAATTATTACATCAAAGCCAAACTAGGTGGCTTTCACTTCGTGCAGCTATTTCACGTATTTTGGAACAATATGAAGCCCTAATACTATTTTTACAGAAGCTGCCTTTTCTGATAGACTGAAACCAGCAGATACCACTTTGCATAGTATGTTGAAATACCCCTACAATAAATTGTATTTAGAATTTATGGAATTCTCTTTGGAAATAGTTACCAATGTTAATAAATCTATGCAGTCTGAACACCCACAAATTCATAAGTTACACGAGACCATATGCAGAATATACCGGAACCTATTAGATTGTTATATCGATGATTTGTACTTAAGGTGGAGCGGGGTAAATACGAAAATAGGCTGATTCCGAAAATCACAAATTACTACTAAACGAGACATGGTTTTGTAATCTGGCAACATTTACTCAGACGTCATCTTATTCCCCTTCCCCGCTTTAATTCCCTCAGAGCGCTACTGCGGAGCATACGTGGCCAGTGTCGCCATTTTATTATTTAGCAGATTTCGCGCGTTTTTCGGCTTTCAGAATTACCTTGTGTCTGTATTTCTGGATTTTGGTAAGTAAAGCTATTAATGTTTTTGTTTTTGGATACATTGTCAGTTTTAACGTGTTATTATGCATGTGAGAACTTATAACTGAATATAAATTGCTTGTTTTTGAATTACCCCTATAGGGTAATTTCGAATAGTTTGTCTTTGTTAATGTCAGTGTCTCTCAACAATTTTATGAATTGTTTGATCAAGACCCTGAGTTTTAATTGCCAAAACATAAAGGAGAATGACCAAAAGTGGTACCAAAAAGTCTCGCGCATCAAGACTAAATTTTAATAGTAATTAGTGTCCTAATTTTTTATGGCATTACGCGTCCGGGGATTTTATTTTTGAACAGGGAATTTTTTTTTGAGTTTAAAAGTATGCATATTGATATTGTATTATTTTTTATGTTTAATTAACTGGTTTTACGGCTCCGGAGTCTAGCCCTTCTGAGCATATCATATCTTTCGGAATCTTCATTTTTATATATTTTTTTTTCACAATATGCTGATGCGTCACATTGCGCAGTTCTTAGGAGATTTTGAATACAGCTCAACCGCTTTTTGCTCCATTTAAAACAATATACATACGGTTTTAAAAAATATATAAAATTGAAGATTCCGAAAGGCTAGAACCCAGAACCGTAAAACCAGTTAAATAAAAAATCTTATAAATGACGTCTAGTCTAAAGTGCATGTGAACTTTGTGCTGACCACGCCATATCTTTGTTCTAACCACCCTATCTTCTAAAAAAATGTATCCCTAACATTTACATCACATTACAATACACACTTATCAAGTTTATATCCCATTGTGAAATGTTACATATTACATGTTTAATTGTGCTATTTTTAGATCTCAAGATTGGAAAGAGTATGTGCTGCTTGCTGGAGATCAGCTACAAGAGAATTGCAACGTCGTGATCAGCAAGACTTCAATCGCCCTCGTCTGTCAGAAGCTATTTTGCCTGATGTTGGATCAAGTAGCGATCTCAATATTCCTGAGCCGCCCCCTCTTCCACAACAAAATCTACACACTACTCATATTAGATCATATCCAACAATTAGGTCTTCAGTGTATAAGCGTGCGGCTAGCACATCCAATCACTGTATATTTGTTAATTGTTTTGAAACAGAACGTTTACTAGTACCCTCATCTATAAAAGATCTGTTATTACTTAATAATAAATTCTATGTGCCACCAGCAGCACGAATCTGTCGTCACCACCTGGAACATGGCCGTTGGAGCGAATTAACTTCCCAGCTAAAAGATTTTACTGGTAGTCAATTCGACTCAATTATGAGAATAATGCAGCGAGCTGCCTATTACCATATAGATTTCTCAAATATTTTAATTATGCCTACATATTTGTGTCACTTTTGGTTAGGCATGAACTCGGATCAGTTTTATGATTTGTTAAACTGTATCCCAAGTCTAGCAGGACAAGTACCAAATGCCACAGTTGCTTTAAGCATTTACTTAGTAAAGCTTAGAACTGGTGATAGTAATGAAAGGTTGGCAACTCTCTTTAATAAATCTCGTGTCACCTTAGAACGCTTAATGAATAAGGCCAGAACATGTTTAATTAATGAGTTTGTTCCATTGTATTTAGGATTTAATCATATGAATGTTGAAGATGTTGCTTCTAGAAATAGAATAATACCAGAAGGATTATTTTGTAATCCTGATTTGCCACCTAATTCTAAACCAGCAATAGTCATATCTGATGCTACTTATGTATTTATCCAAAGTAGTTCTAATTACTTATTTCAAAAACAAACATACAGTTTGCAAAAACGGGATAATTTGGTCAAACCATTTATGATAGTGTGTTGTGATGGTCATATTGTGGATTGTCTCGGACCATACAAGGCGACAACTAATGATGCTACAATTACAAGTTTAAACTTACGTAATGAGGAAGGTTCTTTAAGATCATTTTTTCGAAGAGGTGACATTTTCATACTTGATAGAGGATTTAGGGATGTAATTAATGAACTCCAGGGATATGGCTTTGTAACACATATGCCAGAGTCTCTACTTGAGAATGAACATCAATTAACAACCCAGCAGGCAAATCAGTCTCGTTTTGTTACTAGGGTTGTAGAAGTGGTTAATGGTAGGTTGAAAAGGGATTTTAGACTCTTTCGTCATGTTTTTAACAATAGAGCGGTTTTGCACCTAAAGGATGATTTTAGAATCTCATGTGCCCTAATTAATAAGTTTCATGTTGTTATAGAAGACCCACCAGAAGCCATGGAATATGTAAGAATTGCTAAGGATAGGCTTTCACTAGAGAACCATTTGGCAACTTATGTTGAACAGGCAAATCTCAATAGAAGGAGTGTGAATTTTCAGTTGGTTGACAGCAATAATCCACATTTAGATGGATTTCCACAATTGACAATAACTGATTTAAAACGGTTAGCTCTTGGGACTTACCAACTCAAACAGGCTAGATCTTATTATGGGGAACACATCCGTCGGACTGGTATTTATTCAGTTGAGGTGAATAATACTATCGATGATGATGTACCTTTGATTTTGGGGCTTAATAATTACCTCTTAAGAGGTAGGATTAAATCTAGACATGTCAACAGTCGTACTTATCACACATATTTATTGATTAGCAGAGATGATGCTGTGGCCAACACTTTAGAAACCATAGTAGGTTATTGCTGCAGCTGTCTTGTCGGTAAGCGAACAGTAGGCTGCTGTGCTCATATAATCTATGTGCTCATATTTGAGCTGGGGACGGTATAATGACGTAACTGCGCCGGGAACGGCTTTAGATGATTTTTTTCAGGAGTATGATGAATGATTAAAGAAAATATATTATAAATAAATATTTTTGACTTTAAATCGCTATTAAAAATCCCAAATGGATTTGTTTGTTTTATTTTTTCTATCACTTACCTAATCGATTCACTAACATAAGCTTGAGCAATAGTGTCTGTCATGAATAGTATTGTATCTTAGATTAAAGGGTTAAAGACGCTTTAGACTCAACGAGCTTTTTTCGGTCTGGATGGTCACACTTATTATAATGTATTATTGATATTGGTGTGGTAGTGTGATCGCGGTGGCGTCCAATTATATACATATTACCTTTAGATACGTTACCCACTCACAGTATTGGCAATATGTATAAAGGTCGGGCGAATATCCGAGTTTCAGTCACGCATCCAGTGGCGCGGCTATGTGTTGCTATGACTCGTAATTCTTACAAATATTAATGGATTACTAATATTATTGGTTTTAGAGCAATAATGTTTGTCCATGTTTAAAGTGTCAATTTAAAATAGGTCGTCGGTAGCATCGAAAAAGTGACGTAATGGTTTTTAGGTTATTTTCGATTTTATAAAATAACTCCAAAACCCGGGTTTTTTTTTCAAAAAGGACTTTTGTAGGAGTTAATAGGATTAGTGTAGTCTATAAAAAACAAAGTTTGATTTTGATGCAACTTGGTACGAGATTCCATACATCTATGGTCATTCTCCTTTGTATTAAAGGAGACGAGCGAATTTGGGCGATTTTGGGCCTAACACAAGAGAAATATTTATCAATATTTCTTTACAGTTTTTTTGTAGTTAATAATGAAATATTAAGCAGTTTTACCATGGCAAAAGAAATTAAATATTTAATAAAAATAATACTGACTTCCGTTATTTTCATTTTTAAACAATGCTGCCAGATGGAATAGGTTAGTTAATCGATTTTAATAAAAAAAAAAAACAATAAAAAGTGATTGATTATTTTCTTCTTTATGTAAGTTTAAGAAACTTATTATTTAAATAATGGTTTTCTCGTGACACTTCAACGTTTCAAAAAAGTCGTAAAAATAAATTGACTGAATAGATTAATAAATCGATTTCACAATCGATTATCAATGTTTTATACAGGCCACAAAGCGGAAATATCAACGTTATTTCGAAAACTCAAACGTCAATCAAATCATTTTTTACGTTTGTTTGGGTCTGAGCTTGCGGTGGTATTGAATATTTTCTGTTCTTTTTGTGAGCTGTAATAATGTTCTGATCTTTAACGACTGTCTACGTATAAAGGATTCTGACGGTTTCTTTTCTTGAAGAATACATGTGCAAAATGATGAACTTAAATGATTTCCCCCAGCTCACACAATAAAAATCTTTAGGTACTTATCAAATTAAGTAGGCTGGGTACCATTATGGAGAACACATACGACAAGATGGGAGACATGGGGTATGTTCCGAAATACAACTCAGTACAATGGCAAATGCAAATGACGTCATCAATTGACACTATATTGTACTGGCGTACCGCCGCCATATTGCGTCGGATATCCGGCCACAATAAAATAATTTTTAATTGAGTGTGCCCTAAATGAAACATGCCAGAATTTGTTTTTATTTATTCAAATACCTACAAAAAATTATAGAATAATTGCTGGTATCTTTATTAGGAAGATATAATGATTTTTGGAGCACAAAATGACAAAATAATCTCCAACATTTTTCCAATATAGCGTAAATGTATGACGTCATATACTGTCCTATGTTTTGGAACGAATCACCAGTATAGCGTCGATTCATGACGTCATTCGCATTCGACAGTGTACTGGGTTGTATTTCGGAGCATACCCATGAAATAGAAGTGTGTTGAGAAACCGACCGCTACGTACTAAGAGAACTGTCAATATCCAATCATTCTAAGAGGTCGTATGAAATTGAGCCATTCAAATCAAACAGCTCAAAAACATATTTTACATATATTTTAGTTGACAGTTCTCTTAATAGTAGAGAGGCCATCAAACAGTATTATTTTAATTGCTTGGTAGGAAAAAGAACTGTAGGTTGTTGTTGTCATGTAATGTCATAATATTGCACCTAAACTGGGCAAGGCATCAAGAGAATTTAATACCGCCTGCACCGTTTTGAGACGATATTGTTTTGTTTGTTTATGATGAGTGGATGATTAATAAATCGTTAAAAGAGAAAGTGTTTTTAATTCATACGCCCTCTGTTTTTTTATAATTATTTCAAACCTCTATAATTTAGTTGGACGGCAGCGTCTGAATCCTCTATGTGTGAATGTCCTACAAGACATAAAGTTATGGTAAAGTCTAGTTTACAGTAAAGTCTAATAATTATTTTCTTAAAGTGTAATGTGAGAGCTTGGTGTAAGAACAACATTGTAAGCATAACGTAAGCAATAACATTGTTTTGATACAAACCAAGAATATCCTATATTTTTTTTCTACCATGAAGCAGTCGTAAGTTTTTAGTTTTTTTTAAAAATGGTATTGGTATATAAATAAAATAATGCAGTAATCGTTACTGTAACATCAGGCCCAGCTTTCTATGAACTTTCACCCGTCTCCTTTGGTGGCTCTGGCACGCTGTGATGGCTGTTTTGACATGAATGGTTTGAGCGTGTCATTATTTATGATAAACGTTTGGTTAGTAATTTTGTATTTAGAGACGATGGCAGGAGACCCGACGGTATGAATTTGGTCCCTTGGGAGAGAGGTAAAGCCCTAGTGTGGGATGCTACTTGCGTTGACACTTTGGCGGCCTCTCATCTCAAGGGCACCTCTTTTAGAGCCGGGGCGGCATCAGAGGCAGCCGAATTTAGTAAATGGCGCAAATATGAGTCTTTGAGAAATGACTACATACTTGTGCCATTTGCTGTAGAGACAGACTATCGGTCCGTGGGGTCCACGTGCAGTGAAGTTTCTAAAGGAACTGTATCCACGACTGGTCGTCGCTGCTGATGATAAGAGGGCTGGTTCTTTCCTCGCTCAAAGGCTAAGGTACAGCTATTCAGCGAGGAAACGCAGCCAGCGTTCTTGGCACTATACCACCGGGAGCAGATCTTTTTGCCTATTTAAATTTTTAGTTTTAGATTTTCTATATTATAGTTTCTTCTTTTATATTGTATATAATTAGTTTTAATTGCAAATATTATAATTTTAATTATTATTTTAGTTAAGTTCATTATTATAATTTTTGTAATATAAATGAATACATGAAATAATAATAAAAAAAACTTTAAATGAGTGACATCATTATTTGTAAGATATCATAATGGCCATCATAGCGCGCTGCTATATTACGTAACTTCTTATTATTTTGTTACCTCGTACGCCAAGCCATGCTCACTTTCGATCGCGCAATACCAACCTTACGCCCGCCAAGTAGTGATCGAATTAGATCAGAATTATGTAAACATGTCTACCTATGAAAAAACTATTTTTTCGTTTTAAACAAAACCAAAGACACTATGCAATAGATATTAGTATCAAAGACAAAGATATGCTCTTTTATTTTAAACCATAACCTGGCAATGTTTTTTAGAAAAAAAAAAAAAGAAATCACTCTGAACTTCCGGCGTTCCACGTGTCACTTTGATGAAGTTGCTCTGTCTTTTTTATAGAATTTTATATTTGTGTCTGGACTAAAAACGAAAGTATTATACTTTTTACATTTCTTGTAATATAGTCAACACGTAGATATATAATTTGTGGTATAAAAAGTGAAAAGTAAATTGCCAAAAGTACTTCAAATTCCGAAAGGCCTGTTTTGGCGGGCGGGTTATAAATGTGTTATTCTTCAAATTCTCATTTATTTTTAGTGTAAAATGTAAGTAAAAATAGTTTTCCTACATATTTTGAAATAACATGACGTTGTATTTATTTCAAATTCACACGAACATATTTTAGAAATATTGTTCGAAATGTCACAGATAAAATATTATTTTATTATTTTTTTTTTAATTTTTTAATATTTTAATATTTTGGTATGAGTAACGAATGGAAACACATAAAACATAAAATATACATATTTCCAAACAATTTCATATAAATTTCTCCAAAAACAAAGGTGTAGAATTCAAATTAGTAGTAATTTTGTCACTAAAATTGAAGTTTATACTACTATTATGCTATACAGTGTAATTTATATACTTTATTACAATTTCTAGCAACCAAAAATAATTTTATTCGATAGTTTATACATTCAACAAGACTTCCTGTAAGTTTTATCCATAAATATTGTCTCAAAGTGAAAATATAGCAAAATTTGCAATATTGCAAAAAATTTCCTAACCTAGAAATTTTCCCGCCAAAAAGGTCCCGAGTGAACGGGAGTGTAACATGTCGCGCGCTGTCAGAGCGTAGAAGTTACACTACTTTCTTACTGATGTGATTGACAATATTGTGTAATTGTGTCTTAAGGTGAATCCATGACCAAAATGTTGCGAAAGTGCGTTTTTCAGACTCCATTATCTCATTAGTTATGAAAAGTAAACTACATCTAAAAGTACATTATTAATGTTCGATATCTTATCATAACATTCCACGTTCTAATTTATTTTTATGTGCTATAAATACATTTAAAATCAAGTTTTAAAAAATGACTAAAATTCTTGATTACATGCATCTGTTGCTAAACGCAACGCTCTAATCACTTGAGGATAACACTAATGGATAGATAATTAAAAAATCTATATTCTCCACGTTTTATTTAATGTTTTAAGTTCGTTTTTTCTCTTTTAATTGAAATAATTCCGAAAATTGTGTGACTTCTATGATAAAGGGGCGTGCGCAGCGTGCGGGCGGCAGTCCGCTGTATGCATTGGTACGGGAAAGCTGTGTCGCTCGTCGTCATAGTCGCTTCGTGTTTCGCCGCAAACAATATTACATGAATACTTTTTTTACCAGTGTTTTTTTAGCACAAAAAGACGCTACGATTGCGTTATATATATAATTTAATTGTGTTATAAATATAATTTTTTGGAAATTGTGAGTTGATTAGTGCAAATGCCTAAATTCGAGAAGAATAAACGTCAACGACGTCAAAATGCTTTAAAGATGAATGAAATTTTGTAAGTAATTTGATGTAGTGTGCAAAGTTTACCTACTTTTATTCTGCTAAATTCCTACATAGTATGTTTTTATTTTAGGAAGAGACGAAAAATACCTGATTGCGAATTCGACGACAAAAATAATAATTATTCAAGTTTACCAATAACTAAAAATGATAATGGGTAAGTCGGGCGCCTTTCAAGTCCGTAGAGTTATGAAATTACTACCAGAATTTACGAATTTTGATGTGATATTTTTTATGGTGACCATATAAATAATATGAACCTTTTCGAATATATAGGTAAAATATGTATCTAAATGATTTATTACGAGTAATTCCGTTTTCTTTTCATGCAAGATCTAATATAATTAATTATTTATTGCAGGCTAAAAAAAACTAACGACGATACGGCAGTTGGACGGCGTTTGGACTTGAGTCAAGAAACCGTAGAATTACAGTATACCTGTCTTGGTTCTACTGAAATGGTTGAAGATGTAGAGGTTTGTTTATTTAATTTTTTGGTTTGTATATATTATGTTGCACAAATGTGTACCTAATCAAAATACTTTAGCAGGAATTGTGATGAGGTACACACTTGAGCTTGTGATTAGGTAAAAGATATCTAAGTAAGTACTGTAAAATGCCCTAATTTGACCTACCTGTCCTTACTTTGCCTAAACCAATAATAAATAATAATAATAATAATATTCCACAACTATCACACAACGCCATCTAGTCCCAAGCTAAGCAGAGCTTGTGTTACGGGTACTAGACAACTGATAAACATACTTATATATTTCTAAATACATAAATATTATAGATAAATTACACCCAGACACAGAACAAATGATCGTGCTCATCACATAAACATTTGTCCTGGGTGGGAATCGAACCCACGACCTCCGGCATAGCAGTCAGGGTCACTAACCACTAGACCAACAGGCCTGTCGAATCATTTGTTAGTAGGCTATTCAAGCTAGAGACTTTATTTTATTTATGGTACGATTTTTGTCGCATGCCAACGCTTACTTTTGATTCTGGCAAAAAAATTGTGAAACAGAATTGTGCAAATGGTGGTCGCAGATATTTTACCTGCACTTTAAAAATTTTATTGTGAGTATTTTAAACTATTTTTACGGATTTAATGAACCATATAAAAAAAAGTTTCCTATCTTTCTCTCTATGTTTTGATCTTCTAAAACGAGCTTGAGTTGGTAAAATCAAGACCAACTTAGGGTAGGGTTATCAATTATTATTTTGATAATATAACTAGTGAAATTCCGTGGTTTTGTATGCGTAAGCGTGAACGTATTTAGAACATAATATAACTTTTACGTGTTACATAAATGTCCTAAAAATACGTGTGGCACTCGGGGACTGCCGCGGTAAAGCTATTGCATAATATTTTTATCAACTTATGCAATTATAATTATTTTATTTATGTTACCTACTTTTCCTTTAGTTGGAGCCTTTCTTTAAAGTTTTGCGGAAATCGAATATATTTTTTGACAACACTCAGATGGACTTCTAATGATCAATCTTACTGACTGGAGATGGACGGGAATTGTCCTAATTCCCAACCCGTTGAAAATTTTAACTTAAGTAGTTAAATATTATTAACTACTTCAGTTACTATAACATTAAGGAACACATTAAGAGCCTCTTCCATTTTAGAGGGAGTATCTTCGTCGTTTCTATTTTTTTAAACATGTGTGAAGTGTGTCGTGGGCCTACGTTCAGCAGAACCTTTAAAATATGCACGAATGGGGGTCGGCTCGACCGGGGAAGGACGGGCTTCCACAACCTCAACCTCATGAACACAGCGGGACACTGAAGGCTGCGACACATAATTGTTGATATTTTTGCCGCATATTCTTTGGTAACTACCACTAGCAAGGAACGACAGTGCACATAGCTGAAAAATATACCAATAATTACATGAAACATCTGGTTTTTTTTGTAAGCTAATATTATAGGGTCTCTCATTTAGATTGGTATGGTGGAGGCCACTTGACTTCAGTGACGTCATAACTGCAGCCGCTTATCTAAGTTATGCAAAGTACTTTTTAGTTTCATGACAGCCAGTTATGCTTAAAGAAGTTGGATTTTTCTATAAAGTCTGTGTTTATTAAATACTCTAAATTAACGAAAGTTGCTAGCATGACGACGACTCATATAACTCCAAAGAATATGCTTCTGAAACTGAACTGAACGCCTCGTATGTCGGGGCCATTTTGGCCAATATGTCGCATCTGTCGAGCACTTCCCGAAGTACTTCCTGCTGTTTATTAAAATGACTGTTTCCAAGACATTTTGTATAAAAGGTATATTAAAATCATATATCAATGGAAACTTTATTAAATAAGCTATTAGATTATGTATAACTTGAATACAGGTTTACTTCGAAAGTGATACTAATTTGAAAATGAAAGTAAGAAAAGTGTTGTTTCCCCAATTTTCTGCAAAGGTGTAATAATTATAAATTAAAGCCTTTATATTCCAAGTACTATACTTTTTGCTTTACTTGTACGTCCAAAGCATATTTAATGATAAAAAAAAAAAAAACAAAAAAAAATTTTCCTAAATTTTTTGTTTACAAGGTCTAGAAAGGCCTCACTTGGCTCTACTCGACATCGGGACAAAAAATAAGGAGGTTCACAAAAAACACATTATTAAATCAAATTTAGACAAAATCAAATATGCAGATATATATGTTATATATATATATGTATGTTATATATATATGTATGTTATATATATGTATGTTATATATATCATATATATGTTACAAATAGTTTACCACTCGATATACACTTGAGCTATTACGATCATTAACAAATTGTCAAAATTTACCTCCTTATATTATAGCAGTTTTCATTGCTAATTTAAATTTCATTGAAAAAATTTTTCTAAAAATAAATCCTAGCTAGCTTGCCCCCGAAACTCCCTGGACACCAAATTTTATGAAAATAGTTGGAGCCGTTTCCGAGATTCAGATTATATATATACAAAAATTGCTCGTTTAAAGGTATAGGATTTTCCAGTAGTTACAAGGTGACAACTCTGAAAAAATTCCCATAAAATGACTAAATATTCAAAATGTCTGCTTAACAGTGCCTACCTTCTCAATAAAAAAAAAATATTTTACACTTATATGTCGTGAATAAGTAGGAATAATAAATACTTTATGGGTGCGAAATCTGTTTATTTAGAAACTGATTTTAAACTGCGATGTTTTTGCCTAGGCCAAGTAGAGGAAATGCCATTAACTTCGCCTGGATATTCAGAAGCTTATTTCTCTGAAAATATGAGGTGTAGACAATAGTGTGTTATTTTGCTAGGCGCACAAAGTTCTGATTTACAATTTTTCTTTATATGTGATATGTCACTTTTTCTACGTGTGTCAAGAAATATCACAAAAACTTCTAAATTCGTGCAAAGTTAGGGCATTTTACGGTGCTAATACTAAGTACTTAGGTATTAGTATTAAGCAGACCAGTAGGTGCTAATGCCTACCCAGTACAATCTAATCACAATACCTTGGTAGGTATTTTAATTAGGTATACTCGTAAATAAGTACTAAGTCGTAGATAAATACCTCTTTATCTACATCTATTTTTGGGAGCCTATATTTCGTCTGAATCATACATAACACTATATTTCTGTTTTACTTACTTATACATAGTTTTCTTTTTTGCAGTTACAAATATCTTGTGAGGCTGAAAAAAGCAGTATTAAAAAAATAATAAGAAGAAGAATAATTGACGTCAGCCACTTCTTTACAGAATTAATAAAAATTTCAAATCATGGTCCATTAGGTTGCAGCTTCACCGAACTACAACTTATAGGAGAAACACAAAAGGGCTTAGAGTCAAAATTTACGTTTAAATGCCAATTATTGCAACCAAAAATTTATAATAGAAAATGATGATTGTAGTGAAAATTATTTATCATTAAATAAATGTGCAGTCGCAGGTACGATTGCAATAGGCGCGGGAAATTCGCAACTAAATGAGCTATTGTCATCAATGAATCTTCTTTGTCCGAAAATATATATTCGACAAACCACGAACTAATTAGTGAAAAAATGGAAAGTGTTTCCAAAGAATCGATAAAGCATGCTGCAGAAAAGGAAAGAGAATTTGCACTTGCCAATAATAAAGTTAATAGAGATGGCTTAGCTGTTATTGATGTAATTGCAGATGGCTGCTGGAGCAAACGAAGCTATAAAAAAAATTATAATGCTCTATCGGGAGCAGCGGCCATAATTGGCAAATATACCGGAAAAATATGATTTTTAGGTGTAAAAAATAAATATTGCTGCATTTGTGCTCACGCGGAACCAAATAAGGAACCAGCGGTTCATAAATGTTTTAAAAATTATGACGGAACATCCTCAAATATGGAAAGTGACATTATAGTAGAAGGCTTCAAAGAATCCGTAAACATGTATTCCCTAATTTACGGTAAACTTATTTCTGATGGTGACTCTAGTACATATGCAAAAAATTTAGAAGCTCGCCCGTATCCCGATATAACTGTCGAAAAATCGAATGTCGCAATCATGTGCTTCGTAATTTTTGTAACAAGTTACAAGCACTGAGCACGGATACTAGATATAATATTAAATAATGATAAAAAACAGAAAATGTATGACAAAGTCAGCTATTTTAAAAACAAGAGCAGTAATTTGTAAAGCTATAAAAAGACACAGAATAAATTCAGACGTACAACTTTTATTTGAGGACATTATGATTAGTCATCTTCACGGCTTTGGTGACCATACTAAATGTCGTGCATATTTTTGCGATAAAATTGGAACAAATGACCTACCAAATGATTTAATGTTGAGTGCACTATGGCAAAAAATAAATTTTGTTGTTCAAAACGTCGCTGGTCATGCTCCCAGTCTTATAAATGACGTTGATAATAATTAGTTGAACGATACCATAGTGTAGTAGCAAAACTGGTAGGCGGTAAAAGAGTAAACTTTTCTAAGAAAAATTCTTATCAAGCAAGATGTCATGCTGCTGCTGTTAAATTTAATGAAAAAAAACGATTTTCCGATTGTATAAAGTATTAAATATGAGTAAAAGTCCTGGGGGTAAACTAAAACGGTTAGAAAATAGAAGGATTCATAAAAATGAAAAAAGCAAATTCAATAGGAAACCAAAATACCGAATTTTATTTCAGAACACAAAATCCAAACAAGATAAAAATTATGGTCGAGATTGTCTTAAACCCGATATAGATTTTGAAACGCTAAGTGCTTTAAAAGACAAGTTTCTCATAAATTTGAAAAAAACATCGGAGGAAAGGAATAGTATTGAGAGAAAAACCATTTTACAAGGTGAATGCAGCGAGTGGTTGGAATTGCGCAGGTCATTATTAACTGCATCAAACTTTGGTAAAGTAATAACACGACATAATGACACCAGTTGTCACAATTTTGTTAGAGATCTGTTATATAAAAATAATATAGATCACGTTTCATCGATAAATCATGAAAAGGAAAATGAAAAAGTTGCTATTAAACAATTAGAGGTTCAAGAAAATATAAAAATCGAACGAAAAAATCGAATTTATTTTTAGATGCCGAATTACCATTTTTAGGTGCTACTCCGGATGGTATTTGTGGTTAAGATATGATTACAGAAATAAAATGTCCTATAACAGCTTTCAAATTAGGCTTAGACGAAGCCATTAAAAAAAGAAAAATAACCTTTTGGAAATCTACCTCAAAAGGCCTAGAAATAAACAAGAATCATCATTGGTACTACCAAATCCAGGGCAATTGCATATAACGCAACGGTCAAAATGTTTATTTGCAGTTTGGTCTAGCGAACAAAATGAAATGAAAACGGAAATCATACTAAGAGATGATAAATGCTGGTTTGAAAAAATGCAATAAATTCTGGTTTGAAAAAATGCAAGAAAAACTAAAATCATTTTATTTAGATTGCATTCTTCCAGAACTTATAGATCCCCGCTACCTTCCTATAAGAAACCCTTCGTATATTGAAGATGCCATAAGAAAAAGAAACGAAAAAAAACCAAAGAAAATAATAAACCATCAGAAAATAACATCAAGGAAACAGAATCAGTACCTAATAGAGAAAGAGAAGAACTGCATATTTTTCGCGATATTGATATGCCTACATGTAGCAGGTATTTAAATTTCCTGGAAATGTAATGTAATGTAATGAAATGCACTTCATTTCTACGATAGTGTCGTGGCTATATAAACCGTCCGGAGTAGCTCCCAAAAATGGGCAATTCTTTGTCAACAAATAGGCCACAAGGTTCGATTTAAATTTTTTCTTGCCTTTCTAATTGCCTGATAGCAATTGTTTCATTATCACATGGTCGATGTTACTTTTGTGTAGCAAATCTCTTACAACTCGGGTCATTTCGCCGTGTGATAACTTTCCCAAAGTTCGAAGCGAAAATAACGACCTACGCATCTCTAGCCAGTCGCAGTTATAAAATGGTTGTCCGTTCGATTAAGCATCTTTCCTCAGAAGTTTTCTTCAAATTTTTCCGTTAAATTTTTTCTAAGTTTATTAGGAATGTTTGATGGCATATCTGGTTTCGTACAATCTTGACCATAACTGTGGTCCTGTTTGGTTTTTCTAAAAACATGATTCGTTTTTTTTTTGTTTCCCGTTTAGCTTATTTTTCACATTTTCATCTGTTCTTTAGTTTCCTAGGTGTTTTATTTTGCCTTGATTACTGTCTCCTTCATTAATAGATTTTTATAGACGCGTAATTGTTTTATTTTCATTAAAAGCTACAGCAGTGGCATGACATCTAGTTTATAAGAATTTTTGAATAAAAATTTATTATTTTGCCACTAACTAACTTAGCCACTACGCTACTCGTATAATAAACTGCGAGTATGTACAGCAACATTTTAAATTAATAAACATATTTTTTACCAAAAAGGGCCTAAAATAAAATCATGGTAGATCCGTTTTGCCGATATTTTTACAAAATATGATCAGCACTTAGTATGGCAGTCGTCAAACAGAAATTGAACATCTGAGCTGGATTTTTTTATTGATTTGTAAATGGTAGATCTTGTTCGTATTATGGCTCTTTTTGTTATTAATTTTCGGCATTTTATGTTATATTTAGAGTCTGTGGCGGGTGCTTGTAATTTATTGCAGAGATTCGTTAGTATGTGGTTCCGGCACTCTAGTTTTTCAACGGTAATGTAAGGATATGCACGTGCCTGTAACATTTTGGAGTCGGTACTAGCATCACCATCGGATATGAGTTTTCGTTTCTGTAAATTAAATTATGCATTCTTAAGGATTCTTTGAATCCTTCACAATACACTTATTTCACTCTACATGTATGTGGAAAGACCACTGTAATTTTTTAAACATTTAGGTTCTGGGGGTTCAACACTTTTGTTTTATGCACGAGCAAAGATAAAGCAGGTATTTATTTGTTAATGACTAAGAATAAAATTTCTACAGTATATTTGCAACTACGTCCGCTGCGCCCGACAGAACATTATAATTATTTTCGTATCTATGCTTGGACCAGCAACCATCAGCAATAACATCTATTATGGGGATTCCATTTTGTTCACTCTGGCGTTAGAAATTGCGAATTGTTTATCTCTTTCTGCAGCGTAATTCATGGAATCGACTAAAAAATCTTCTCATTTCCTACTGATAACTTCATGGTTCTCTGTATGCGTCTATAAGTGTATTTAGCTGTGAATGACCCCCACCTATTGCAAAAATACCTGCGATACCGCACATATTAAATATAATAATAAAGTTACTGCAGTTGTCTCCATTTGTGACAAATTTTTGATTGCAAAGCCGACATTTAAACGTAAAATTTTAACTGTAGCACTGTGTACTATGAAGAACTGTCCACAATGATGGTTAAGCTCGCACGTCTCCAACCAGCTCCGGTCATTCGCTCGTCCCCATATGACCTCATACCGCATAACAGACGGTTTCCAAGTTACAAGAGCTGGGGTAGGAAGCTCTCCGTCATTGGCCGTACTGACTAGACCTTGTGCCAACAGACTTCCGTTCTTTACCCGTCCAGTTGATTTCTCCAAGAACGGCATTAATAAGCTACTACTGCGCTGGCAAAGATGCATCGATTGTATGGGTGATAATTTGAATAATCAAAATAAAATATATGGAAAAAATTACGTTAACTTATTTCATAAAAAACGTCAATTTCATAGGTAAATACCTAAAATTAAAATTACATTTTATGATCAGTGATCGAAGTCAACTAGTAAGCAGTGATATACTTATAACGAAAGCAATAAAGATAATAAAAACATGACTGGTATCATTTTACCATCAGCCTAATACAAATAAATAAATAAATAATAATAATAATAATAAAAAAAAAATTATTATTTTGTATGTATTAGTTGGCGTATGTATGCGCATATATTCATTTAGTAGCTGCAGCTGTTTGTTTATAATTTAAGGAAGTTAACACGTTAAACGCCATGTAAGAAATGTGATTTTACTCTAAAAATTTTTTGTAGTCATTTTGTTAATAATCATGATATATGTATAGAAATCAGTTTTTATAGAAATCAAAAATACAGTTTTCAAGTTATTGCTGAAAAACTAGCCGCGGGCACCTGTGACCCCCATGGCGCTCAAAAGCAAAAAAGTTATTTTTCGTTTGCATGCGCCACGCCGCCCACCCCGCCGGTCACCCCGCGCTCCAGTCTATCGCCGGCGCTTGCGCGGAGAGGTTATGTTCGTTTGGTTTTTGGCTTGGCGGACTTTGAATTGTCGCAAGAAGATTTGCAAGAGATTGAGACTTTGGAGTTCAACGCACTTCAGACATCGTTCAGGGACATCAGTAGCGACGATGAGTCTGAAAATTTACATGTTCCGAAGAAAAGAAGACGTATGGTTATCAATTCGGACAGTGAAAGCGATTCAGTAAAAGATTTTGTCCTACAAAATTTACCTACTTCTTCAAACACGTACACAAAATGGAAGAACCCTACTGGATGCACTGCTCGAGTGATACCCTTCACTGAGCCCACAGGTATGAAGTTTCCTTTTTCAAGAGACTTAAGTCAAGGAGATCCAGAGGATTTTTATTCTTTGTTAGTTGACGATTCCTTGTTTGAAATAATTGCTGAACAAAGTAACCTGTTTGCTACGCAAAGCTTTGGAGATAAAGATTTCAAGCCATGTTCTCGCTCACATACATGGCAGCCAACCGATAAGCATGAAATAAAACGATTTTTTGGACTAATTTTATTCATGGGCCTTGTGAAATTGCCATCAATTAGTGATTACTGGAGTACAGATGACATATTTCAACAACCGTTTCCTCGCACAGTGATGACTAGGAACAGATTTGAATTACTTTTACAGTACCTACACTTTGCCGACAATTACAACTTGAATCCGAACGATCGCATTGGAAAAATCAGGTATCTTGTGAATTTGTTAAATGATAAATTTAAAGCCTACTATGCCCCTAAAGAAGAACTGTGTGTCGACGAAAGTATGATTCCTTTTAGAGGTCGAGTCACTTTTCGACAATATAACAAATCTAAAAGGCACAAATACGGTATAAAATTGTTTAAAGATTGTACAAATCCTGGTTATACTTTAAAAATACAGGTATACAGTGGAAAAAATATTGATATTGAGAATAATACCCCTACAAAAATAGTATTATTCCTGTGCGATGAACTCTTGAATAAAGGCCACACCATTGCCACTGATAACTGGTACACCAGCTTGGAACTGGCGTACGAATTACTAAAAAACGATACACATTTCCTGGGGACAGTGAGAAAGAACAGAAAGTACTTGCCTAGGAAAGTAGTAGAAACTAATTTAAAACGAGGTGAATTCGTAGCACAAGAAAACGATTGTGGCATCACAGTATTAAAATGGAAAGATAAAAGAGATGTTTTAATGCTGTCTACAAAGCACACGGACAAATTTACTCGATTAAATGTCAGAGGCAAGGCGGTGCAAAAACCAGCAATGGTTATTGATTATAACAAATGTAAAGCTTCAGTCGACATGAGTGATCAGATGACAGCTTATTCAACTCCACTGAGAAAAACTGTCAAATGGTATAGAAAATTGGCCATAGAATTGCTCTTGAATACAGCTGTGGTAAATGCGTTGATAATGTACAAGGAAACCACTAAGAAAAATATTTCAGTAGTAGATTATAGAAAAAATCTCGTTCAATATCTCACTAAATCAGGACGTCCAGAAACAGGTAACTTGGCACTTGAATTACGTCCAAAACGACGAAAACATGAACTTGTCAAAAAAGAGGGACCTGTACGCAAAATGAGACGATTTTGTGTCGGCTGTTACAAGAACAATGTAGAAAAGATGTCGAGAAAAGACGCAAAAAATAAGACCCTGAAAGTGCCTACCTATTGTTTGCAGTGTGATGGTCAGCCACATTATTGCCTGCCATGTTTTAATAGAGAGCATCGAACGTAATTTGGACAATAATTTTTGTTTGTAATATTTTCAATATAATAACTTTTAAATTACTATCTAAATTGTTTTGTGAGCCTTTCTATGACCACGTGTAAAATATTGATATTTCTTTGTGATTGATATATTATTATGTTATTAAAACATTAATACTGTAAAAGATTTTTGTATCTTTTGAATCTTAAAACTACGATATTTAAAACCAAATTTTATATGAAACATTTTTTTTGCGTATTTTTCCCTACTTCTCATAATTTAGTACCTATTTTCTAAATTTTACTAGGCAGGTGTGTCCCACTGCAAAGGATTGCTCTCAAGCGCCGCGCCGGTCACTCACATAGGCGAAATAAACGACACGCGTGACCGGTGGCGCAAAAAAGCACTTTAAATTTAGATCTCGCATGTGGTCACCGGTATCCCCCACGGCGCAATAAAGCAACATACATGAGGTCACCGGTGCCCCCCCCCCATGGCGTTTAACGTGTTAAAAAAAATTGTAATCAATTTCTTACATTCAAGATAATAAAATTGACTTTATATTTTATTTTGTTCTATTTATTAATAACCACCCAGTATTACTGATCACAAATAATTACAATACCTCATTAGTTATTGTAATTGGGTAAAAAATATCTATTTAGTTACTAATACCTACCCAGTAGGTAAATACTAAAATAATAAATGTAGCATTATAAACAGTAAATCTCCCTCATACTCAATTTACTAATATTGTTCCTAAATAAGTAATAGCAGATAAAAGATTAGTAGGTAATAACTATTGCTCCTCAAAATTATATTTGACCTCAAGGTAAAACATATCCTAAAATTCAGTAGCTAAATAAAATAATAATACCTACTATTCAAGTATATTTTCAATATGTAAGTAAATGAAAATAACAAAAATGAAGCACCATTAGCATGTAAAGTTCGAATCCACAATTAACATTTCGACAAATATTATAATTTACACTATAAAAAGCTAATTCAATATTAGCAGTATAGTATATAGTTAAAAACAATCAAAATAGTCATTTTTATTAATTAGATAATATATTAGACTACATAATTCTAATGTAATGCAACTAATATACCGAATAAAGAAAATTAAAATACATTTATCATTGTAGGCCTGTCTATTTCCAGAGAATAGTTCATTGACATTCAAAAAATAATACTACATTCGTAGCAGTAGGTGGCGTCATGCAGATTTCTTACGCGATATATTGTAGCGAGCGTCGACAGACCAAACGCTCAAGGTCGTTCGCTGGAGGTATCGCCTTAAGAACCCTTTCACACGTCTACACCGCCACTCCCAAAAATGGTTATTTGAATTTACCAATAAATAGTCAAAAACGGGGGCCGCTACTGTGGTACATAGTTTGTATTGAAGCACCTTTTGAATACATCACATTAGTTATTACATTACGGTACTGACTACGGTACTATGTTATGGACTATGGTACGGTACTTCAAATTAGGCTGTCCAAAATAAAGTTTATTTTACATTCTAGTTTGAAATACTCGGTTACTTAACCTCCTAGGACCTGGCGTCCCCTATACGAGACCTTTTTTCTAGTACTGCCCTCCAGCGCCTATCAAAGTGTAACTTCCTAATTATTAGTACATTTATTTCAATGTAGATGTCACTTATTGAAAAAAAAAACCATGTTTGGCGCTCATTTTTGTAAACTTTTGACAGCTTGAAGTTAGTGGTTGAAAATTTCTGCAAAAAATGGCTGCCCAAGGTAAGTTTTTAATTGATTTTGTTGAAATTAACGCATTTTAGTTTAAAAACGAATGCATTTCTTCATTTTTAAAGTATTTAAGATAAAAATAAGATATTGCTTTCAAATTTCCGCAAATATTTTAGCGAGTATCGCGTCAAGTACATGATTGTCCCGTAGAGGGGACATGGGGTTTCAGACTTGATATTTTTATAGGTATTTTAATTGTTTTCATCCGATCGTTTTATTCATTTACTTGTTTTGTATTGCAGTCCATATGACGGATAGCGACATAGCAAGAATTTTAGAGTTTGATGGCAATGATTCTACCGTTGAAGGCCTTTCTGACGATGACTTCGAAGGCAGTCAAGATCTTGAACCACACCTGGAAGAGCTGGAGGATGAAGGTTCAAACGACGACTCGAGCGATGATGACGTACCATTGGCTGCTGTTGCTGCTCGTCAGACTTCAAGTCGTCGACTATATTTCAAGCATGAAAATGATTTCACTCCATACCCACCAGGCATGTACTGTCAACCTTTAGCTGCAAGTCGCGTTAATTTGTTACAAGAACCAATTGAATATTTTTTGAGATATATTCCTGAAGTTATGTTTGAAATAATAAGTAATTATTCAAACCAGACATACTTATTGAAGAAAGGTCAAAATCTGAACACAACTAAGGAAGAAATTAAATTGTTTTTGGCATATCTATAGCTACGAGTTATTTGGGCTTGCCAAGGATTAGAATGTATTGGGCAAACAGGACAAGGGTTGCAATGATAGCAGACCGCATGAGAGACCGTTATTTTAAAATTCGGACAAATTTGAAACTTGTAAATGATTTGAGGTGGATGAAGCATCCAAGCAAAATAAATTCTGGAAAGTTAACCCTTTGATCAAAACTGTGAGAAAAGCTTGCCTAGAAACTCCCAGATCTCAACATATTAGTGTAGATGAGCAGATGATACCCTTTTGGGGTCAAGTATCAATGCGGCAGTTCATAAGAGGAAAACCAAACCCCTGTGGTTTAAAAAACTTCGTGTACACTACTCCAGATTGTGTGCCTTTAGACTTCTTCATGTATGAGGGCAAAGGAGATACAATACTCACAACCAATGAAGCTGAAGGTCTTGATATTGGCGGAAAAGTTGTGCTGAAGTTATCTGAAACTTTGCCTGAAGGAGTTAAGTTATACATGGAGAGATACTTTACATCATTGGATTTACTGGACAAATTACGTTCAAAGAAGATGCAGGCAACAGGTACTCTTAGAAAGGCAAACATACCTAAAAACTGCAATTTCAAAACTGACAATGAGTTGAGAAAACAAGGACGTGGTTCTTCGGATCAACTAGTTCGCAGTGACGGTAATGTGGCATGTCTAAAGTGAATAAAACCAGTAATAATGGCATCATCTGTTGATTCCAAAGAACCCATCAACAAATGCAGACGTTGGTGTAAAAAAACTAAACAGTATATCCAAATTGACAGACCATTTGCAATAGAGCAATATAATACCATGATGGGCGGTGTAGATATGTTGGACAGGGTCATCAGTTTTTACAGAATTAGAGCACGTTCCAAAAAATGGACTGTTCGTCTGATTTTCCACTTCTTTGATTTTGCGGCAGGTGCTGGATGGCTTGTATACAGGAATGAAGCTAAATTGTTAGAATGCCCCAAAAAAAACATTTTGGACTCAAAATGTTCTGTGCAGTTCTAATCTCATCAAGTTGAGACATTGTGTTGTGCCAAGATATATATTAAATCCAAGTGTGTGTAATATGCTGGCAGGTGGTGTATTTAGATGGAATGAATTCACATATACACAGTTGTACAAATGCGATTACCAAGAAAATGGTGTTAATTAGCACTCAAATATGTAACAAATTATGTAGAATATTGTATAAGTTAATTTAAAATACAAATTAAAATTTTACGTATGTGTTAACTTTTTCTTCACCTACCGCCGAAAATATATTCAATATTGCATGAACTGGACTGTCTCTGGACTGAACTCTTTAGATTTGTCCCGACCTTTATTCATTTCGTCATTTTTGTCTTCCGTATTTTCTTTTCCCTTACTCTTTTTTTCTTTACCTTCTTTTCTTTACCTTTTTTTAGAAACGTTTACTTCACTAAGTATCATGGCACATTCATCATTTGTTCCATCGTCGATATTTTCTCCTAACAATTTAAACTCTTCTCAGTTTAGGAAATCGTCTAAGAATTAAGACTCGTTAATATCTGTGTCACTGTGGATGCTAATTGTCTCTGAATGGCTAGTTGATTTATCTAAATTTTCTTGTCGTTTTGACTACTTGCTTTGTCTCCTATTGTTCACTTTTTTGTACCTGATGTTCCTGGTAGTGAGGATTGTTTAACTTCTTTAGGGCGTTTTTCTGTTTTATTGTGAATCGTTGACTTTTTCAAGTAAAGTTTTTTTCTTCTTCAATTTTTTATTGCCTAGTGATAGAGTTATTACTTCTTCACCCTTAGCTTCTCTTCTCTTCTTTTTTACCAGCACCTTGTCTCATCTTTCCTGTCGTACCTCTTGCAGCAAAAGATCTTCGAAATTAACTTTTAGCTTGGATATAATATTTATCTTAGGTTTTTCATTTTCTTTAGGCTTAACGTGACGACTTTTTTTGGAACTGTTAGCATTTTGGTGAATCTGATGCGTCGTTTGCTACAAAAGGCTGACAAACGTCGTCTTTTTTTGACAGTTGACTCAAGAAGGTCACACACATATTCAGAACTGAAGTCATTTTAGCTTAGACTACTTACTTCTTTTCCAGCATGGTTAGGAGTCTCACTAAAGTAAAACTCTTCATTGGAAACATGGACGCACAGTTCTTTTAATAATTTTGGATTTTTGTGCTCTAGCTGCCTTTGAGAATGTACCGCCTTTTTTTCAGGTATCTCTTGTAGGCTTCTGACTCGAATTTATCTACTGGTAATACGTTGCGCTTGAATGGATAGATTTCAGATTTTTTGAAGCCGTTTCTGATTTCAGGATTCGTCTCTTGCCATGTATCCGCAAAGGTTTTCGCGAATAAATTATTGGGCATTTTAATGCCTATATTACGCTGCTGCCACTCTACTAGTTTGGCATCCCAATTGATCTTAAAAGATTTAAACACCGCTACATCCAATGGTTGTAGTAAGTGTGACGTATGTGATGGAAGCTTCATGATTGTGATGTTGTTTCGCACAGCTAGACATTTGCATGTGTGGAGTGTCCATCATAAACTAACAAGACAGGCCGCTCTTCACCCAGAGCAGGAATCAGAACTTTTTCAAAGTAATTATAAAGAAAAAATCCGTCTCCATCCAACCCTTTGCACTAGCTGCTTATGTGATGTCGAAGTCATAGTTTTGTGAATCGGTCATCCATATTTAATCAATAAAATAAATAATAATCAATAAAATAAAACATCAATAATTTCCATATTAAATGTGGTTTTTCAAATAGATCCAGTTCGATCAAAGTGTCTTGCAACAAATCAAAATAGTCAAAAATTATAAACGGGTCAGTCGTTTGCTTGTGCACATATTCTACAGGTTGCGCTTCTTGATGGATAATCTATGTCGTTTACGAAAATTTATAAACCAGTCAGTCCCTGGCTTGTTATTTTTTGAATACGGTATTTATTTATTTATTTGATTATTTTGCATAATGTGTGTGTTTTACAGTCGTTATAAAGAAAAAATATAGTACAACACATTAACCATTTCTGGTGTACAAAATTAAGTATTATTAACTACAATATAGATTAAAATTACAAATAACTACAATATAGATTAAAATTACAAAAAAACCATTGATAGTAATTAACAAACAAAAAAAAAACATAAAAATAAACTAGAAAACCACAATAAGACAAAAACATTTACTATTAATTGCACTATCACTGTTGGCGACGCGCCTATAAGAATGTTTCAGTTTATTAAGTCAACCGATGACGAATAACTTTTCAAAGACTTATTGTCCAATAGAAATGTTCTGATAAGAAAATGCTTAGTTAAATCTTAAAGAAATGTCGAATTAATGGTATGAAGGTCTTGGGTTCGACTCCCAGGCCGGACTAGTTACTGTTTTCTAAGTAATATCTTTCAATAAATTCATATAGGGAATTTTATGTTATAAATTATGTTACCGGATTTGTTCCCCGGTTGAAATCGTCTTTCCAATGATGTAAATTCAAAGGAATATTAAAGTGAAGTTAGAGATCGGATTTGTTCCCCGGTCGAGATGATCACTCTGTGCACAAACAGAATTAACGGAAGTTAATTGCATAAGTATTGTCTTGTATAAGTATGATACGTTTTGTACGAAAACAGGTGCCTATTTGTTATGATTGATTGGTGAAAACATTCACTTGTATTGTTATCTGATAAGAAACATGATAACTGATAAGAATCTTATCAGAGATAGTTTCCTACAGTTTGAAAATTGTGTAGAAGCACTTATTTATTTAATATTGTTAAAATTAGTGTATTTCAGACTTTCATTTTTTCTGATAGCCGAGAGCCGTGCAAAGTTAGTTGTTCAAATAGTGTGAGTTCACGGAAGCACGCTGACCACGCCCCTAGGAGGCCGAATATGTAAAAATTTAAAATGTTTGTAATTTCAGCAATTTATGTAAAAATGACTTGTAAAACATTTCAGGTTGATTGTACGTGCTAAAAAGGTGAATTCTGTGTTATTTTTATGTGAAAATTCCTGTGTATAAGTGAAATAATGATAGTTTTGTATAAGAAATTTAAAAGTGTTTTAAATAGAGAAAATGTAAATTAAACTATTGTATTAGTTAACATATGTATAAATTCAAGTGGGAAACATTGTTTTAACTTTCTGTGTTAAATATTTAAGAAGTTTGGATTTTGAATTTGTGATTAAAATAGGCATGTTTTGTTTTATAAATTAAAGGATTTTTGTGATACGAAAAAATAATATATATCATGGTGTAGATATTGTTTTGTGCTATCTAAATAGATAACTTGTATTTATGTATGATTTATGTGAATAAAGAAATTAAGTGAAACGTGAGAGAGTAATAGTACAAATTCATGTTGTTAAGTTGCGCAGGCACGCGAATGGCGTGGCTCACTTTCGCGTATAGTTCTGGGGGTAGCTTAGTGAACGGGTTTTATTGCAATTCGTTCGGGGAAATAGTTCGGGGAAATAGTTCGGGGAATTAGTTCGGAAAAATAAGAAAATCCTTCGGGAAAAGTGAAGAACCAGCAGTCAATAAGAAGAAAAAGTGTAGGGAAGTGATAGGGAAAAGTGATTACTCTCTCACGGAACGGTTTGAAGATAATTGCTGTTTTATTCCCAAGTAATTCATCCCTAAAGTTATACAGTCCACATCGAAGAATTAAGGCGTCGGGACCGGGACGACTTCGGAAGACCCGTAATCCCCGTCTGAACCTACTTGCTGAAAAAGAAAGAGGTTATCGCCCTAGTGTGTTACTCCGTTGCGGAGATCACATACGTTGTTCCCGAACCCAACGTAGGCGTTATAGGAGGCCGGATCGAGAGAAGCCTCGATTCCTCCCTTCTGTTTCTTAATCGAAAGTCGAGTTCCGTTAGGTTCTTTTTCACATACGTTGTTCCCGAACCCAACGTAGGCGTTATAGGAGGCCGGATCGAGAGAAGCCTCGATTCCTCCCTTCTGTTTCTTAATCGAAAGTCGAGTTCCGTTAGGTTCTTTTTCAATTGGTCCTTGCGAGCCGAATTCTTTTTCAATCACATTGTTAATATTTATATTTTCATGTCACATTATATATTATTATTAAAAATAGTCCAAAATTAAAAGATATTGTTTTTCCAATAACCGAATAAAAAGATTTATTAAATAGCCACTTTTTCAACTCGTTCCCAAAACTCTTCCTTGGTTGTAGTTTTATGTTATCGAGTATAGCGTTAAATACTTTTATACACATTGCATAGCAATTCTTATGATAATTAACCATTTTTGGTATTTTATCAATGACTAATTTATCTGGATGCCTCAAAGGTTTGGATTTGATGATATCTCCAGCAGTTATAAACAGCTCGGTGTTATTTTTAACAATTTTTTTTATTTTTAACAAATTTTTTAGATTATTTTAGATTATTTTTCTTGACATAATCCTCAACTATTTCTAAAATTACTTGCCCTTGAGAAACCAAAGCCCCATTTTTCAATGACTCGGATTGCCTCGGCTAATCTTTTTTCGTCTTCGATTGGAATTGCTTGTGGTCTGCCTCGGCTATTCGTATTGATTCCTTTCAGTCTTTCAAATAAAGTCGTAGTTGGGATTTGATACATCGCATTCTTAATCTCCTTAGACCCTAGACCACTTTGTGTTTGGTAATGAAATAAAATTTTAAACGCAGACTTATAGACCCCTAAATGACAAAAAAAAATATTTAAAAAAATTATATGTTATTAGTTTTTTTTAATTGTACGTCTCCTATACAAGACTCTGGGTTTTAACATGTCAATTTTCTAATACTGTAATCAAAACGAAAAAATATGAATTAAAACGTTTATTTAAACAAAAACATTACAGTTACTTAGACAGATTCATGATAGCGTTTGTAGCAATTTCGTCCTACTACAAGGCATAAATACATGTTACAAGTAGAGCAAAACACTCTAGCTTTCTTGCTTTTACATCCTGGCATTCGGCATCTGTGATTGTCATTTTGTTCATCAATCAATGGCAAATGACCGGCCATGGCTGTCCTCAGTTGAACTGGAGGTTGAGGTATATATTTTCTTTTACGGCTCCAAGGTTGTGCTTCTTCTGTTGAGTCGTCTGAATCTACTTCATGAATTTTGTGTATCTGTTCTCTCACTGGTTTAAAATAAAGTAATGAATTTGACATCACATAAGCAGCTAGTGCAAAGGGTTGGATGGAGACGGATTTTTTTTTTATAATTACTTTGAAAAAGTTCTGATTCCAGCTCTGGGTGAAGAGCGGCCTGTCTTGTTAGTTTATGATGGACACACCACACATGCAAATGTCTAGCTGTGCGAAACAACATCACAATCATGAAGCTTCCATCACATACGTCACACTTACTACAACCATTGGATGTAGCGGTGTTTAAATCTTTTAAGATCAATTGGGATGCCAAACTAGTAGAGTGGCAGCAGCGTAATATAGGCATTAAAATGCCCAATAATTTATTCGCGAAAACCTTTGCGGATGATACATGGCAAGAGACGAATCCTGAAATCAGAAACGGCTTCAAAAAATCTGAAATCTATCCATTCAAGCGCAACGTATTACCAGTAGATAAATTCGAGTCAGAAGCCTACAAGAGATACCTGAAAAAACGGCGGTACATTCTCAAAGGCAGCTAGAGCACAAAAATCCAAAATTATTAAAAGAACTGTGCGTCCATGTTTCCAATGAAGAGTTTTACTTTAGTGAGACTCCTAACCATGCTGGAAAAGAAGTAAGTAGTCTAAGCTAAAATGACTTCAGTTCTGAATATGTGTGTGACCTTCTTGAGTCAACTGTCAAAAAAAGACGACGTTTGTCAGCCTTTTGTAGCAAACGACGCATCAGATTCACCAAAATGCTAACAGTTCCAAAAAAAGTCGTCACGTTAAGCCTAAAGAAAATGAAAAACCTAAGATAAATATTATATCCAAGCTAAAAGTTAATTTCGAAGATCTTTTGCTACAAGAGGTACGACAGGAAAGATGAGACAAGGTGCTGGTAAAAAAGAAGAGAAGAGAAGCTAAGGGTGAAGAACTAATAACTCTATCACTAGGCAAAAAAAATTGAAGAAGAAAAAAACTTTACTTGAAAAAGTCAACGATTCACAATAAAATAGAAAAACGCCCTAAAGAAGTTAAACAATCCTCACTACCAGGAACATCGGGTACAAAAAAGTGAACAATAGGAGACAAAGCAAGTAGTCAAAACGACAAGAAAATTTAGATAAATCAACTAGCCATTCAGAGACAATTAGCATCCACAGTGACACAGATATTAACGAGTCTTAATTCTTAGACGATTTCCTAAACTGAGAAGAGTTTAAATTGTTAGGAGAAAATATCGACGATGGAACAAATGATGAATGTGCCATGATACTTAGTGAAGTAAACGTTTCTAAAAAAAGGTAAAGAAAAGAAGGTAAAGAAAAAAAGAGTAAGGGAAAAGAAAATACGGAAGACAAAAATGACGAAATGAATAAAGGTCGGGACAAATCTAAAGAGTTCAGTCCAGAGACAGTCCAGTTCATGCAATATTGAATATATTTTCGGCGGTAGGTGAAGAAAAAGTTAACACATACGTAAAATTTTAATTTGTATTTTAAATTAACTTATACAATATTCTACATAATTTGTTACATATTTGAGTGCTAATTAACACCATTTTCTTGGTAATCGCATTTGTACAACTGTGTATATGTGAATTCATTCCATCTAAATACACCACCTGCCAGCATATTACACACACTTGGATTTCATATATATCTTGGCACAACACAATGTCTCAACTTGATGAGATTAGAACTGCACCGAACAGTTTTGAGGAATGCTTTTCAAAAAGGATGGCCGAACTGGAAGCACAGTTACACACGGGGGGATCCGCCAAGGACACGGTTGCAAAGGTGGCTGAGGAGTTTCGAACCTTCCGTGAACTCATGTTCTCTATGCTCGGTATGCTCCGTAAACAAATTAATGAGTGCTCCCATATGGTTGACGCTATTGAAACCAGGCATCGACGAAAGGCTCTCCTTTTCTTGGGTGTTGCTGAAGAGGAGAAGGAGGACTGCAAGGCTACAGTGCTAAGTATAATCCACAAAATGGAATTGAAGGACATCACAGCATCTTGCATTAGTGTCTGCCACATGATTGGAGTAGCCACCAAAAATCGTCTCAGGCCAATCCTAGTTCGATTTCTTAGCGTTGACTTCAGGTCATCAGTATGGAGGGCGAAGTCTAGACTGAAAGGTTGTCCAGTTTCAGTAAAGGAGTTCTTGAAGTCTCGGCAAACTGTTTTTGGCAAAGCCCGTCAGCATTTCGGCATGCGTGCATGCTGGACCCAAGATGGAGTAATTGTGGTGAAAGTTGCAGATGGATCCCGGCATAAAGTCACTACTTTAGATGAGCTTACTACTCTTACGCAAAAACACCCTAAGGCGACTGCTGAATCCTCAACTGGAGGCGAGCGCATTGCAGGAAGCAATTCTAAGCCACGTAAATAACTACGCAGTATTGCGTTTTATTGTCTTAATTCTCCTTTTTCCTTTTACTACAACTTTAAATTCATTCAATATTGCAGAATTACTTAGTATAATTTATTATTACTTTTTATTCACAGTATTAAATCTTGTTTTGCTTTTATGTAACCTTAAGCTGCTTTCTTTTTCATTTATTTACATTTTTTTTAAATTAGTTCATTTCTAATCTTAATATAGTTTTTCGTTTTACATGATTTATTAAAACTTGTATATTTTCACTTAAAATTTTAATTACATTTTAGGTTAAGTTCTACTTTGTTTTGGTATTAAGTTGTTTTGCTTTTGGTTATATTTTGTCCATAGATTAATAGATTCGTAACAAGTGCATAGTGCAATTTAACTTTCGGTCGCTGGGAAGGTTTTTTTTTAATTGATACATGATCCTGGATACAAAGTCCTTTGGACACAGTATATTTGTCGTGTATGAGACACTTCTCTATGATACTTTTTATTTGTTCTAAGTTCTGCTATTTATTATTAGTAATCTTAACGTAATTTAGTTGTAGTTGTCTTGCAAATCATTTTTATTTTTATTGTTTTGTGTATTATATTTGTCTTTTAATTTTTGAGTGTGTTAGCTGGCGGGTGGTGCAGGGATGGCAGTTTAGCAATCGAAATTATTACTATTTTTTTACGTTATATTATTTTAATTATACTAATTTATTTATTCTTATAGTTTAGGTCTATATTATTTATTTATTTTTATATATTCTATTACATATAGATGAGTTCCGATGATGATTATTTTCTTTCTGTCAACGAGTTTTCTTCATTAAATGACAGTTATTGCTCTATTACTGAAACGTTAGGGGATTTTGTGCGACATAAATTCGATGAATCCCGCTCTTTGTTTAATGTTTGCCACATTAATGCACAGAGCGTACCTAGTCATTACAGTGATCTGATTGAGGCTTTATCTGACGCTGATGTTCATGCCATCTTGATTTCGGAGACTTGGCTTAAGCCCCATCTTCCTTCTACCTCTTACCCTCTCTCTGGCTTCAGTTTGATACGCAAGGATCGAATTGATAGGAGAGGGGGTGGGGTCGCTATATATCTCCGTTCTGACTTTTCTTATAACATTCTAGCTTCTTCTTCCCCCTATTATACTGCATCTGCAGAATTTCTTTTCCTTGAAGTTTGCGTAAAAGGAGCCAAATTAGTACTTGGCGTTGTCTACTGTCCTCCTTCTGTCGATTACTTCTCCAGTCTTGAAACAATTCTGGAATCCTTGGGGTCGGAATACTCACATCACGTCATCATGGGCGATTTTAATACAGATCTCCTCACTCCGCACTTAAACCGTTCCTCCAAGCTCCTTCAAATTGTCGAGTCGGTTGGCCTCCACATTTTACCTTTACAAGCCACTCACCACAATATTGATGTGGAGGATACCTGGCTTGACTTAATCCTTACCTCTGCTCCTTCTCTTGTCTTCTGCCACGGTCAACACTTTGCACCTGCTTTCTCCTATCATGACCTCATTTTCCTTTCTTACGTCCTTAAACCTCCTAATCCTCCAGCTAAAACTCTACACATGCGTTGTTTTGGTCGCTTGGATGTTGAAAAGCTTTGTATGGATGCATCCAAAATAAACTGGAACAGCGTGGTTTCTGCACCCACTGTGGATGATTAAGTTGGGGCTTTGAATGAAGCTATCCTTAAATTATATGACGTGCATGCTCCCATCAAAAAAGTGAAGCTCAAGCGTCCACATGCGCCTTGGATGACGATTGGGGTTCGGATTGCGATGAGACGTAGGGATCGCGCTTTCGGCAAATTTAGAAGAAATCGATGTGATCAAAACTGGAAGCATTATAAAGTTGTAAGGAATCGGTGCAATCAGATGATACGCAACGCCAAACGCCGATTTATTCTTAGTAACATCTCATCTTCTTCCCCTGCTAATATCTGGAAGTTCCTTGGAACCATAGGTATCGGTAAACGACACCGTTGTGAGTTTCAAAGGACGATTGGTCTGGATGATATCAATTTTCATTTTGTCTCCAACAGTCCTCTTGATCACCAGACCAAGCGTCTTACTGTTGAACACTTAATGGGTTTACCTCGTCCTGATATTAATCTGTTTCAATTTTCTCCAGTAGCTGTAGATGAGATCAAGAAGATAATCCTTTCCATTAAACCTAATGCTGTAGGTTACGACAACATCAGCCGACGGATGATTATCTATATACTTGACCATATCCTCCCAGTCATCTCGCACATCATTAACTTCTCCTTGGATTCTGGTAATTTTCCCTCACTGTGGCGTAAGGCTTACGTTATTCCGTTACAAAAGATCCCAAATCCCACTTTACCCAATCATTTCCGACCTATATCCATCCTTCCCTTCTTATCCAAGGTCCTTGAGGCCTGTGTCCACAAGCAACTTTCGCAGTTTATCTCTCGTAATAACTTATTAAGTCCCTTGCAGTCTGGCTTTAGGCCCGGTCATAGTACCGTTTCCGCACTCCTGAAAGTAACTGGTGATATTAGGGCAGGCATTGAGGACACTAAAGTCACTGTGTTGGTTTTGGTTGACTTCTCGAACGCCTTTAATACCATTAGTTATGACATTCTAATTTCCATCCTTTCCCTTTCTATGATCTCACCCGAAGCACTGGATTGGTTTTCATCATATCTTCGAGGGCGCCAGCAGTCGGTTCGCATCGATGAGCTCTCATCTAGCTGGCTTGACATACATGCTGGTGTCCCTCAAGGCGGCATATTATCTCCTTTGTTGTTTTCTATATTTATTAATCTCATTACTCAAAACCTTCAGTCTGCGTATCATCTGTATGCTGATGACTTGCAATTGTACACACAAGCGAGTATTGACGATATTTCTACAGCGGTGGACACACTTAACAGGGACCTTGAGTACATTAAGAACTGGTCTGACAGGTTTGGCCTAATGGTCAACCCTTCGAAGTGTCAGGCCATAATAATTGGTAGCCGTCCGATGATCCAGAGATTGAAAACAGTAGCTCTACCTCCTATCTTTTTTAATAGTACTGAGATTCAATTGTGTTCCACTGTGAAGGATCTAGGTTTATCAATTGATTCTACTTTGAGTTGGAAAGCCCAAACAACGACCGTTAGCCAGAAAGTCACTGGTACCCTGCGTTCCCTCTATCGCCTAAAAAATTTTCTGCCATCTGAAATTAAGACAATGCTTGTGCAGAGTTTAATTTTTCCCCTAATCGACTATGGTGATGTGTGTTATTTCGACCTGAATGCAGACCTTCTCAACAAATATGACCGTCTTCTGAATAACTGCATTCGATTCATTTTCAATCTTCGAAAGTATGACCATGTATTCACGTGTCGATCTCAATTAAAATGGTTACCTATTCGTCAACGCCGTAGTTTGCGTGCACTCACCACCCTTTAATCTATCCTGATGTCTCCAACTTCCCCTACCTACTTATCTCCTCACTTTCAGTTGCTTAGTGCTAGTTATGAGAAAAACCTCCGCTCTACGAACAACCTTCTTCTCCTATGTCCATCCCATAGCTCTGGACTTGTTCATTCTTCTTTCCACATTCAATCTATTCTCCTTTGGAACGCACTCCCTCTCGAAATCAGGACGGCTAGCAATCGGTACGCGTTCAAGATGAAGGTTCGGGAACACTTAATTAATAAATTGGCAGAATCATCATCCTCATCATTGGCAGAACCAGCGTCCTCATACGGCCAGCAGTGAAGGACCACGTCTCTGATCCGTAAGTCATCACTGGCAACACGCACTGGTTGTACATGTGTATGTATGTGTGTATATATGTATGTATGTGTTTGTATGTATGTATATGTATATATGTATATATATATATATATATATATATATATATATATATATATATGTACATATATATGTATATATATGTATATATATGTATGTATATATGTATGTTTGTATGTGTATATATATATATTCTTATTGTTCTCATTGTAATTATGTATATTATATATTTTATATACATATATGTGTATGAATATTAATATAATTTTATCTATTTTTTGCGATGTACCATTTATATCTTATGTACTTTATTTCCATGTATTACAATTTTTTGTTAGTTTATTTTAGTATTCGCATATTAACTTTTTATTACACCTACTTCATTCTATCTCTGCATCATCCCAAGGTAGACTGGGAGAGAATGCCTTAGGCATTAAGTCCGCCTATATACCACTTGTGTATATGAAGTTTTAAATAAATAAATAAATAAATAAATATTGGGAATTATGATTTCGACAAAAAAAACTTTAAATAATACCAAAATTAAACAAGAATACGACACTAAATACAAATTACACAAACCATTTCCCCAACAAAGACGGATCACCTGAAGTTGATTATCAAGACGGAAAGGAAATTGTTCTGAGCTATTTTTTTATTGCTTTAGCCATTGAGATGGATATTTCAAAAAATACTGCTCTAATTGAAGCCCTGTTATTAGAAGAGATTCCGGACTGATACGAAGAGTCTAAAGCAGGTGTGTCCGATGATGAAGTGGAAAATATTCAACAACCTTTACCAAGAGGCTTCGATGAGGTTTTTGGAAGAGCTCTAGAAAATATTTTAGCAGAAGATCCGCCATCGTCGCCTTCAAAAGAAGATGAATTGGAGTGCCCTATAAATCAAGTACCAACATCACCAATACCTGGATCTAGTGTTCAGTTTGTCTACCGTCTGCAAATACGTCTTTACACAAAAGTAATCAGCGATTACCCGAACCAAACCGTAAATGGAAAAAGAGGGACCTAGATACAATTTTACAGGAATACGTTCTAGATACTGGAGTAGTAGAAGACTGTTTTGCTCACTGTAGCACCTCAACTGATATATTTTTAGTATTAATTGGAGATATTGTTGATAATATTGTGTACCAAAGTAACCTTTATGCTACTCAGAGAGGCAAAGTATTGAACCTAAAAAAGGAGGAACTTCTAACATTTATAGGTATGAATTTTTTTATGGGTTACAATACTCGTCCGGCGTGGAGAGACCATTACTCTTCGACACCTGATCTCAACAATGCACTTATTTGCAAAACAATGCCAAGAGACAGATTTGCTATTATTTTATCTCATCTGCATTGCAATGATAACTCACAAATGCCTAAAGATTGCAAAGATAAGTTATATAAAATTAGACCGATGATTGATGCACTCAATAAAAAATTTCAAGAGGTTTATCATGGTACTCCCGAACTGAGTGTAGATGAATCTATGATCAAATTTAAAGGTAGGTCTGTCTTGAAACAATATCTACCTATGAAGCCCATAAAAAGGGGATATAAGTTGTGGTGTCTTGCTGACCAGAGGCTATATAAAGAAGTTTCAAATTTACCAAGGAAAAGACGAAGAACTGAACTCAAAATTTACCAGCTATGGCTTGGGAGAGAAAGTTGTTTTGGAGTTGACGGAACAAGATTGGGGTACAGGAAAGATAGTTTACTTTGATAATTTTTTCTCGTCTTTGCTTGAGAAACTGAAAACTGAAAACACCTACGCATGTGGAACTATCCGATGTAATAGAAAAGGACTGCCCGGAAATATGCTCGCTGATTCTCAAATGAAAAGGGGCGACAGTGATCATCGATTTTCAAATTTAGACATTGGATATTGGAAATGGAAGGATAACAAAGTGGTTCATTTAGTATCTAATTTTCATGGGAATGAAACGGCTACTGTGTCACGTAAAGAAAAAAATTGGTCCAAGTCTACCATTACATGCCCTGTAGCTGTCAAAGATTACAATAGCTATATGGGCGGCGTAGATACAGCTGATCGTTTGAGAGCCCTTTACTGTATAGATCGCAAATCCCCGAAATGGTGGCACAGGTTGTTTTGGGGTCTTCTGGACATCGCATTTGTCAATTCATATGTCATTCATGGACTTGTAATGGAACAGACTACCGTAAAAGATTTTCGACGCTCTGTTACTCAAGGCTTGATGACAATGAAAGATGTTAGTCAGAAAAGAAAGACTTCTACAACTAATACTTCGGAAGGTGGCCCTTCCAAAAGACGCAAATCTGACTATTCCACTATAAAAGACGTTCGCTTGGGTAATAGAGGCATCCATTGGCCTTCGTTTGTAGAAAATAGGGGAAGGTGGGAGGTTTGTAGTATGAAAAAGATTCAGTCAAAACCTCATAGTAAATGTTCCCATTGCAACGTGTTTTTGTGTGTAAATGAAAAGAAAAATTGTTTTGCTGAATACCACGAGGTTAATTTGTAATTAAAAACCTATCTTTTTAATTATTACTAAGTCAATATTGGGTCTCATTATTTTTGTAGTTTCTGTCAAAGTTCCTAACATTGTAATGACACAAAGTTCCTGACGGTACTTTTAAGTCTAGGTCTTAGAAATAGTACTTCTAGGTACAATAAAAATCTGAAAATAATCTGAGCGTTTCCTTTTACCTACCTTATTATGATAATGAAGTTAAAAAGCGGAAATTCGTTAAAAATCACTACCCCGGTGGAAAGGGTTAAGTGTAATTGACCCTGAAGAATTAATTACATTTAGCGATTTGGACGATTCAGTTGAAGATCCTGATTTTGAGCTGTCTGAATCTGTAAAAGATACTTCTTCTGATACTGATTATACATTCCGGGATTTCTAGGGTTCTTGTATATCTCAATCTGCCACTGAATCTCTGCATCAAAATAGACAACCTGAAATACACTTCGTAGCTGCATATCCCGATACTTTATCAAACACCCAGATAATTTATCAAACATCAGTACAACACAAAATACCAATCCGCAATATGTAAATGCCACAGAATCAAATGTTACTAAACCAAATAAAAATAAAATAAAGCATCCGATGATTGTAAATAGTTGTGATGGCAAATGCAAGAGGCAATGTACAAAGTTTTCAGTTGAAAGTCGGAAAGAGATTTGGGATAAATATTGGGAACGAAATTTTGTATCTAGGCGTAATTTTCTCAATAAATGCATAACTATACGTTCTATAAAGCGACGTAAGGTTGAAATCTCAAATTCTAATGAATCGTTTTCTAAAAACGAAAGTCGTTATTTTTCTTTGCCAAATAAAGACGAGTTGATTCCCGTGTGTCGTAACTTTTTTTTGGCAACTCTTGGATATAAAACTGATGGCGTGATAACGGAACTATAAAGAGAACTATAAGTAAAACTATAAAGAAAGGAATATTAAATGCATCTGCTTCTAAAGAAAATAGGGGTGGCAATCGAAGAAAAGTTGATGCAAGCATAATAACTGAGCATATCATGAGTTTTCAGCCCACTGTGTCATTATCGCCGTCACAATACGCCATTGACTAACTATTTGCCGAGACACTTAACATTACAGCAAATGTACAAAGACTTCAAGCAGAAAAATCCAAATTTTAAATGTGGGGTTGAATTATACAGGCAAAATATAAGAAAAACTAAAAATATCATTTTATATGCCTAAAGGTGATAGCTGTGTAGAATGCTCAATGTATGAACAAGAACTGAAGAATTACAGCTATATTAATTCGATGCCTGAAAAAATAAGAACGAAATATGAAAATCATAAGTTCAAAGCTGACTCTGCTTTACAAAGATACAGATTAGATGGATCAAGCAAGAATTCAAATAGAGTTAAATATTTATCAATGGATTTACAAAAGGTGATTATTTTACCAGAGGTGCCTGAAATTAAAGATGATTTTTTTATGAGCCGTTTGGTTACATTTAATTTAACATTTGCTCCAATTGAAAAGAAGTCAAGCGATTTTGCCACATGTGTCCTTTGGCATGAAGCTCAAGCTGGACGAGAGGCGAGTGATATTATGAACGCCATATATGCTTTCATACAGGCTAATAGGGACATGGAGCACTTGTATATATGTGCTGATAATTGTACAATACATATATAAATATAATGAGTGTAAATAAAAAAAATGATTAAATTCCTTTCTTATTTAGAATAAATATTGTTTGTTCGCAGGTTAATTATTAACTTTGGTGAAGACACGGACACGGATTATGACCACGACGACGATGAGGAAACAGATATGGATTGTGATGATAATTAGTTTTCGGTGTAAATATAACGAGTGTAAAAAATGATTAAATTCCTTTCTTATTTAGAATAAATATTGTTTGTTCGCAGGTTTATTATTAACTTTGGTGAAGACACGGACCCGGATTATGACCACGACGACGATGAGGAAATAGATATGGATTGTGATGATAATTAATTTTCGGTATAAATATAATGAGTGTAAATAAAAAAATGATTAAATTCCTTTCTTATTTAGAGTAAATATTGTTTGTTCGCAGGTTGATTATTAACTTTGGTGAAGACACGGACACGGATTATGACCACGACGACGATGAGGAAATAGATATGGATTGTGATGATAATTAGTTTTCGGTATAAATATAACGAGTGTAAAAAATTTATTAAATTCCTTTCTTATTTAGAATAAATATTGTTTGTTCGCAGGTTGATTATTAACTTTGGTGAAGACACGGACACAGATTATGACCACGACGACGATGAGGAAATAGATATGGATTGTGATGATAATAGTTTTCGGTATAAATATAACGAGTGTAAAAAAATGATTAAATTCCTTTCTTATTTAGAATAAATATTGTTTGTTTGCAGGTTTATTATTAACCTTGGTGAAGACACGGACACGGATTATGACCACGAAGACGATGAGGAAATAGATATGGATTGTGATGATAATAGTTTTCGGTATAAATATAACGAGTGTAAAAAACGATTAAATTCCTTTCTTATTTAGAATAAATATTATTAGTAATTTTCGGTGATTAATCTTTTATATTTCCAATTTTCGTTCTCCTGTTGTCTATGGCCATGCGGCTAATTCTCGCGCTCAGATAGTACTAGTCGGTAGCCATGACTTTCGGCGTGGATTACATTTTATACTTGTACTTAATTTTGCACGGTGTACGCGCTGCAAGAACCTGCGGGAATAATACCAAGTAGATTAAATCTTCCTCATGAATTACTCCGTCTATTGGAGAAAACCGCATGAAAACCCGTTCAGTATTTTTTGAGTTTATCGTACAGACTGTCACATAGATGCGGCGGGGGACTTTTTTTATAATATAAAGTGATTTCATACTATATGGAATTCATCACTACACCACACAAAAAAAACGAACCAATCTTTTGAAGAGAAAGTGAATAATTTGTTAACTTCAGATCATTCTAATAATGAAAAAGCTATCGAAGATTTTTCGATGTCTGCGTCAGAATTAATGCGTAACCACAATATTGACGAAAATGAAAATCAGATACAGGGCCAAGGCATGAGCCAGGACCAAGGAGTCGCCACAGTAGGAGAGACCACATTCACAATCAAGCTTGTACACTCCTGCAGCTTGTTTGTGAATGTGCTCTCTCCTACATAGGACAAACTAAAAGATCAATTAAAACCCGCGTCAAAGAACATATAGCTGATGTGAAGAATCGACGCTCCGGGAAGTCTGCAGTCTGTGAACATGTACAGGATCACCCCCGTCACTACATCAGATTTGATAGACCGCAAATCCTCGCTAAAGAACACCGATTCCTTCCAAGGATGATTCGCGAGGCTATTGAAATCAAAAAACACCCTAATTTCAATAGAGAAGATGGCTGGGTGCTACCATCTGCTTGGGATCCTATAATAAATAAAATTAAATCCCAACCCAAGCATACAACTGCAAGGCTTCATGATACCATAAGTTCATACTGTGTAGATCGGAACAAAAGTAAAATTTTAATCTATGGTAACCACGGTTAACTATGACATCTGGACGTTAAACATCTCAGTCCTTCCCGTGACCATGGGTGCTGTAAAGCTCTCGAAACGTCGGGTATTAAAAAGTTAAATATACGCGATAAATTCCGTAAAAACGAGTATTATTTTAATGTGAAGTGTTCGCGTAAATATAAGAAATCACAACGCTCCTTTTTCGGATTTACTAAGATCCGACTATTTCTATGGGAAAAATAAATACAAATGGGCAAAGACGCCTTTTAGAGTACGTACACCACAACGTAATATATCATCTCGTATAAGTTCTTCTAAGTTGACAACTAACGATGAAAAAGACCACTACAGCATCTGGAATAAGATAAAGAAATGCTCCAACAAATTTTGACTTATACACGTGCTAAGATTTCTGTATACAAATTGAAGTTTGCTCGTCACGACAGACCTGAATTGAATTACTTGAACGTTATTGAACTCAAAGCTTTTATTGGACTGCTATTTAACTCAGCTCTTTTGATATCAAACAAGGAAAACTCACGTTATTTGCTCGCTACAAATGGCACTGGTAATAAAATATTAAGAAACTTATTAAATCAGAAACAAGATTTCTCATCTTGCTCTTATGTCTTCGATTTGATAATCCTGATGATCGCAATGAACGAATAAAGACTGACAAACTGGCTGCTATATCGCCAATTTTCTACAAGTTTGTGAGTAACTCTCAACAACTATATAAATAAAGCGAATGTGTTACTGTGGATGAAATGCTCGTCAAATTTCAGGGAAGGGGACATGATATCATATATGCCAAAAACTTGGTAAATATGGTCTGGTATATTTATTCCGAAAAAGACTCAAACAGCATCGGATTGACCACAGAAGAGAAAAAATTCTTGGTTCTAACTCATTGTGTGCTACGCCTCACAAAACCCATAGGTAGCAACCGAAAAGTAACGGTTGACAATTGGTTTTCATCTATACGGCTCGTAGATGAATTATCAAAACGAAAGTTAACTTAGGTAGGTACAGTAAAAAGAATAGAAGGTATATACCGAAACAATTTCAACCATATAAGAATCGCGAAGTACAATCGACCTTATTTGGATTTACCAACAAAATAAGATTATGTTCCTATGTACCAAAGAAGAATAGGGCTGTAATACTCGTTTCTTTGAAGCATCATAGCGATCAGGTTGATGAAAGCACTCAAAAACCTAAAATTATTTTGTTTTATAATTCCATCAAAGGGGGTATTAATAAGGCGGACAAGAAATATTAAATTTATTCATGTAGCCGTCGAACAAGAAGATGGCCTATGGTATTATTATAATAATACCATACCTTCTAGTTCAACGGCATTCAAATCTAGGACACGATATATCGTGTTTTGTATAGCCCACACCAATCAAAGGATGTTGAAAAAGAAAACTTCCTCAAAAGTTTAGCTCGTTCACTTGTAGTGATAGTCAACCAAATCCAAGAAATACTTAGACGATTTAAAATAACCTTTTACGTAAATTCGAAGAATTATGAAGTTATTTATATTTCATAACAACGTGTATAGTTTTTTATCACTAATTTAAATTCGAATTTTTCAAAGAAAGCAAAATATTCAGAAAATAACCAGTATCAACTTTTTTACTTGACGTCGGCAAAAATATTCGAATAATCAGTAAAAATATTCAAATAATCGAATCATTATTTTTGTTAATGTATTACTTGTTTAATTAAATTTTTACTTTTAAAATTCCTGAAATTACATAAATCATGAATAAAACAAGTTTATTTTTTTTTACTTCGTCAACGTAAATTTGTGTAGGCAAAAAAACCATAAAGACCGGGCTGAAAAAACCACTACGTAATTTCAATCTCCCGCCATTTCGGGAGCTTACTGTGCGTAATTTTGTGATTTTATGTTTGTCTTCTTATTTTGTGACTCGGCTTTAACTTTTTGGCTTGTTTCTTTTATATTCGTTGAAGCATGTGCCCATATCAAAAATGATGATTAGGCAAAAGTGGTAGAAAAAACAAAAAAAAATTATTACTGATGACTTTGAAAGAGACATTAATTTTGACTGCATTATTGAAAATCAAATAATAATTAATCTAAACAACGTCAGCTGAACTAGTTGTACGTAAAGTGATTGAATAAACTTATTTTAATTTAGTTTTAATCTCAAATTTTTATAACTATGCCTCTAGAAATAAGCAGTAACAACAAATACGAATAAACTAATGAATCTTGTGTTTTAAATTATCCGGTTTTAATTTATTTTGGTATTATGCAAACCAAACTGTAAATGATTACCAACTCTAAATAATCGATATCGATTTTTTTTAAGAGTCGAATATTGTACGTTTCCATTTCTTGGTTGCATTCTTGGTGCAATAAATTTGACAGCTGTCAAAATGTGTTTCTTAGATTTGGTTGACAATAATTTCTAAACTTAAAGGTAGTGCAAGTCACTATAATCAAAAAAAAATCAAGCGCATATATTTACCATCCACATTGTCAATAAATAAGCTTTTCATCAGCTGATAGGATGAGTGTATAGTGTAAATGCGTGTGTATGTGAGTGTATGATCGCATGTTTGTGTGAAAAAAAAAGAAATGTCTTCAGTCCCCTACAATAGTATGTGGAGGTCCACTAAAGTTCCGCCAATTTATAAAAAATAAACGTCACAAATATGGAATCAATAATATATTGCTCACTGAACCAGACGGTTTGATTTTTGAAACTCCAAGCGGTAATGACCACAAGGTTTCTTGAATAGGTCACGCCGATAAAGTAGTGATGCAGCTCATGAATGAAAAGCTTCGCAATGGCCATGCAATATACATGGACAATTTCTATAAGAGTTTTGGTTTAGCTAAAACCTTCTCGATAATAATACGTACTACAACAGAATACTACGCATTTATTTGAAACAAAATTGTCGAGATGTCGTGCAAGTGAAGAAAGGAGAAAACATTTCTTGATACTGCCAAGGGGTTCACATAGAAAAATAGAAGGATAAACGACCTGTTACCTACACTACTTTAGAGTTTGAAGATAAAATGGTTCCAGTTCCACAAGTCACTCAAAACCCCTAAGCAATAGCCTAATATAATGAAATATTTTTTATTTACCCGTGTGAAAGGAAAACTCTGCGGTGGTACCTAAGGGCTATCCACAAATTCTAACTGCTACTGATTCAAAATTTGTTTAAAATTTAATTTGTTCAGTTTAAAAGCCAACAAGTAATTGTAATTAATTTGTTTAAACATCATTTTGAAATGTTTGCTGATGAAATCAAAACGTAGACACTGAGTACATGACTGTTTTATTTTTTATACAAGTAGGTCAGGTACCTACTTGTATAAAAATACATTATAGAAATTCACTCAAGAGACAGTGCCCTCTCGCATCGCTACTTCTTCTCGTAAACTAAATGTATTAAATTATGTGCTCTAACTCGGAATTTTAAAAATCTGAATACTAATGTGTTTTTAAGTGGGGAAGAACGGAGCTCTATTGAATCCACTGTTTTTCTTGGCATCTTTCTCGGCGAAAAGTTACAGTGGATTGGATAGAAGCTAGATGGCGCTTGAAAAGTAATCACTTGCTTTCAAATAAAATCAAATCAAATAATTTATTTGTAAAACATAGGTAAAAAGTTACAAACTTGGTGTAAAAGGTATAATAAGTAAAACTATGTTTCGCCTAAAAAGGCATACAAATATTTGGTTATCATTATCACCTGGTTACAGCGATATGCTGGCTTGAGTATGATATTGATCTGCGAGCCTGTATATGATCTGCGAGTGTTATCTAACCATATATTGAAATTTTCCAGTTATTATAAACTAAACTAAATTTAGTGCTTACATTATAAACATTAAAGTAAAGAAAAAGTAGTAAAGTTACAGCCTATAAACATTACTTCACCTCTAAAAAAAAACATTTGAACCAACTTAACACTTTGGTTTTTCTGAATGGAAAAAATGTGAAAAGCTGCAAAGTAATATTTTTACGGATGTTACAAAATTAAAACTAATTCACTATCTCCTAGTCGTCAAGAGTTGCCGTAAATATGTGTTTCTGTTATAAAATATAGAAAGTTCTTTTATAAAAAAAAAAAAAAAAAAAACATAATAAAATCTACTATCCACTATATAACACGCTTGAAAAACTTTCTCATTTTAAATTGATTTTGGAAACATATAATTAGTTTACACAACAAACAAACATAAAATTAGTTTACACAACAAACAAACATAAAATTAGTTTACACAAAAGACTATCAAAAAAATATCTAATTCACGCAAACATTTAACGAACATGTTAACCTTAGAAAATTGTTACTAATAAACGTGTACCATCAGAAACTACTTTGGATGTGTCAATGATTATCGAATTAAAACAGCAATTAGAAGATTTTGAGATACAGTTAAACAATGCTAATCGAGATATTGAATGTTTGAATATTGAAAACTTAAGAGTTAAGGCAAAGTATAAAAGAAATAGACTAACAAATAGATAAAAAGTAACAAGCAATACTATTTTCCATTAAAAATAACCGTATGAAAGTTTTAGTAACAAATTTTAAAAGTGGCAAAATTGCTTCGATGGTTCCTGTTATTAGATTCTTACCCAATATTGTTCAAAATAATAATTTCCAGCAAATTAATACAGAACAGCGTGTTCTGGAAATTGTGAACAAATGAAATCATTTCCTGAAGACATAGAACTCTTTTGGCACAATATCAGTTTACTGAAGCATGGCGATGACACTTGATGTCACCTTTAATGTATGTAACAGTAAAGACGAATCAAGATTATTATATTACTGCATACTGTTTTATCACTACCCCATTCACCCGCAAATGTTGAGCGTATATTCTTGCACGTTAATCTATTGAAAACAAAACAGCGAAATAGATTGCCTACCGAACCAATTACTGGATTGTCTACTACACACAAACCGTCTGTAATGACTACCATTTCGGAAATTTATGAGTTATTATTTCGGAATAAGTTCAAAAATTACAGCTGCTATGTATAAAAAATATTGGTACAATCCTAAAGTTTGCAAAAAATAAATCGATTTAGTTGTTATCAAAGACATTACATTTATTTTGTTCTGAACGCTCTGTCTGTTACATTTCATGTCATCAATTGTTAAATTCATAGGTTGGACTAATTAATCATTGTTATTGGTTAATTTAAGCACGTAGGTACCTAGTATAGAAAAACCCGCCTAACTGCTAATAGTTTTAATAATTTAATTAGGGAGTAAAATAACATTCCTAGTTTTAAAAAAAGAGATTTGATCAGATTTAATGGATTTTTCAATTTACAGATTTTCGGTCACAATTTACCGATTTTACATGGCAACCCTAGCGATTTCGCATTTTGACTTTCGAGTTTCGAGACCACTGTGCCAGTGTCCCGCGAGACGTTGCCGAGGTAACTGATACGAAAGATAACGAGCAAAATATCTTTTACACCAATAGAAATGAACAACTGCAAGAAGTAGAGGATGATGATAATCTGGAAAATGATCCTTCTTTACCCTCCCCCCTCTCATTGAAGAAACTGTGGCATCTGAAGCAGGAGAAAACACTGCTTACTCGAATTGGGTGTTAGACAAGAGGAAGCTGATTTGGATGAAATGTTCACTTTAGTTTTCCGAGCCAAATATCAAATTTAAATACTGATCTAGGTACTGAAATAACAGCCCTAAAAACGCCATATCAATGCTTTAACTACTTTTTTACACATGAACTTTGTTACAAAATAATATCAGAAACTAATCTATATGCCACCCAACTAAATCGTGAAAATAGATTTAATTTATCATATGACCTCGAAAAAGTATTAAGGCACTTTACATGTCTGTTTATTATTTCCCCAGCACACTATGAATGTGAATACCTTTGTAAAAATTAAAAAAGTATATCCATTTCAATAGACAAATAAATACCAGTTAACCAACCAGGACATGACCAGTTATTGATAGTCTGAATCAAACATTTTCCAGCGTAAAAATACATCAAAAAGTAGGACATTATCTAAAACAATATCTACCAAATAAGCCACATAAGTGGGGATTCAAGTTGTACGTTTTATATAGTGTTGTTGGATTTACCTAAAAATTTGAAATTTATTCTGACCAAGACATTACCACAAGTCCTGAAGGGGAGCCTGACTTAGGTCAAATAATGTTGTGCTTCGCCAGAAATGTTCCACGAATGGTCAACCATGTTATCTTCTTCGATAATTTTTATACATCTTTGCCATTATTTATCTATTTAGCTAAGCAAGGCATACATTGCCTTAGAACAATTTAACAAAACAGAATTCTCAACAACAACTACCAGACAAAAAAGAGATGATAAAAAATACCCGCATCATATGAGGGAATTGATTTAGCTTGCATAGCATAGAAAGACAATAAAATAGTGACCATGTTATCAAGTTAATAGGTGCAAAACCTGTTTCAACTGTCAAAAGGTTTCAGGTAACAAAGCCCCGTCAAAAATACACAACATGGGCATAATAGGTTTAATACATTTATTATGCTATTTCAATATAACATTTTTCTTAATCACGTCTAAAGAACTTTAGATTTGCGAAACCGAACTAAATGTAAAACAAAACTTCGTTAAGCACTAAATCAATAATTAAAAATCTATAATTTTAGAAAAGTTTATAATTTATGTTAATTATTACTCAGGTTAGTAAAATGGCTCCGACCAGGTCCGGTGGTAAAAAAGAGGTCAATTGTGAAGCAAGCTTCCAGGCATAATAGTCCACGAAGAAAATTGAGGGATCATTTTAAAACGTGCACAGCCGTTAAGCGTTTGAGAAGAAACCAATTTTTACAAAACAACAAGAAAATGATTTCACAGAACGAATAAAAAGATTCGGTAAAATTGGTGTATCCTTCACGCCAAAACCCATAAGGAAACAATCGTATATGTTTTATGAAACATACTAAATAAAAAATAATGAAAAATGCTTACTTGCTAAAAATGATATTTGACGGTGCCAAATGTCACTTGTCCATAGAAGTTCTAGACGAAGCTGATAAAAACATTTTTTACGCGGTAGAGACATGCTGCAGCTATATTAGTAGTATAGTTACAGCACGAATTGGTCAGCTCAACCGGGGAAGGACCAAGCTCTCACAGAATACCAGCGTAAAATAGCAGCTTAATGCTGCTCTATTTCGTATGGTGAGTGTAAAGAGCCGGTGACCTTTTTACTGGAAACAATGCATTCCATTCTAGTTCTCACGGGTGACTACGCATCTGCATTTTGATTCGTAATCGAGGATAGATGTAGATGTCTATGGGTCACAGCAACCACTTACTATCAGGTGGACTGTGCGCTTGTTTTTCATCCTTATACTATAAAAAACAGTTTTGCATTGCCTCCCTTCCAACACAACGCACGAGCTGCAGCCCTTAGACAAATCAGTCAATAAGTCATATAAACACAACTGGAAAGAAACAGTTCTGAACTTCTTACACACAAACCCCGACAGAACAATGTCAAAAGCCACGTTTAATAGGATATTTAGTCAAGTCTGGCCCAAATGCATGACGCATAGCAACATTTTAAATGGATTTGCGGGAACAGGACTATTTCCGTTTAATCCTGAAGCTATACCAGAGAAAACATATGTCCCCATCAGTTTCGTCTCAATTTGCATGCCCACAAACTAGCGTGGACCCCATATTAAGTCTTACGTCTGACGTCATATTATACGGTGACACTGATGACGATCTACCAATTTGTGATTGGCTCCTGAAGAACTCTACATCTGATGCATTGGAGTTAGACGAACAGCTTGGTTTTAACCAACCAACTGATTTAGGACCAACCGTCCTTACAAAAAGTGAAATTTTTTCAAGAGTTAAACCCCTTTTCGATGACTATACCCTATCACCGAATGTTTCTGACTTAGAAATGGTAGAAAATCCACATACACCAACAACACAGATGGACGAGCACTGTGCTTCACATTCTTTAATTCCAGAAAATGACGTTTTATAGGCAATTGCGGATGACCGACCACTTCCAGACAATGATGATATTTACAAAGTCCAGGAATTATTGAAACACGAATGTTTATACAATATTAAATCACCAAATTTAAAAAATAAAATGATGCGAGACGCTGCTATGCTCTCAATATCTCAAGCAATAGGAATAGCCGGTTCCGGCGTAAAAGAAGTATATGCGAAGTTAAGAAGCATTAAGTCTACATATTACCAAGAAAAGAAGAAAATTAAACACAAACTACATGACGAATGAGCAAGTTTTTCGTAGTCTGAAACGGAACGTGTAAAACACGTTTTTAATATATTTTAGCATGGCGTCTGGGCCTTCGAGCCATTGTAAAACACTCCAAAAATCTGTTGAGAATGATAAACGAAGTAACATTACTTTTTTCCTGGCTTTATTTGAAAATTCAATTATGAGATACTGTTACGCGCTCAAGTCAACGATATACTAGCGCCATCTAATGTCAGGAACGAGAGCGAGTAGAGCGTTGCAGAAAATGACATCACAGATCTCTCAACCGACAGCGCCATCCGAAGAACTAAGTTTCTGGAAAGTCTATACTCGCACACTCGTCCCTTTGCGCGCATTTACCTGAATATTCGGGACGCTTCTTTGCTAATTTAAATAAATAGGCGCTGCAAGATGCGATCGAGGCAGAGTTGAACTCGGCGACACAAGCGAAGCTTCGGAGCGGAATTAAGTGAATTAGTGTGTTTAATTATTAGTGTTTTAAGTTTTAATTTGTGTAAAGTAAATTAAAGTGTTAATCTAGGTAATTTTATCGGCAATTTTTATTGTCACGAACCCTAAGCTCGTAACAATACTAAATAAGAAAAAATATGCAATTTTATAAGATATTTCACATCACTAGACGCAATAGAAAAATTTTAGGTCAATACTGGACATGACTCTTTGTCCAGGAATTATTGAAACACGAATGTTTACACAATAGTAAATCGCCAAATTTAAAAAATAAAATGATGCGAGACGCTGGTATGCTCTCAATATCTCAAGCAATGGGAATAGCCGGTTTCGGCGCAAAAGAAGTATATGCCAAGTTAAGAAGCATTAAGTCTACATATTACCAAGAAAAGAAGAAAATTAAACACAAACTACATGACGAATGAGCAAGTTTTTCGCAGTCTGAAACGGAATGTGTAAAACACGTTTTTAATATATTTTGGCATGGCTTCTGGGCCTTTGAGCCATTGTAAAACACGTTTCGTCTCCAAAAGTCTATTGAGAATGATAAACGAAGTAACATTACTTTTTTTCCTGGCTTTATTTGAAAATTCGATTATGTGATACGAAATAAGAAAAAAAATATGCAATTTTATAAGATATTTTACACCACTAGAGGCAATAAAAAATTTTAGACCAACACTGAACATGACTCTTTGTCCAGGAATTATTGAAACACGAATGTTTATACAATATTAAATCACCAAATTTAAAAAATAAAATGATGCGAGACGCTGTTATGCTCTCAATATCTCAAGTAATGGGAATAGCCAGTTTCAGCGCAAAAGAAGTATATGTGAAGTTAAGAAGCATTAAGTCTACATATTACCAAGAAAAGAAGAAAATTAAAGACTCCTGTAGGTCAGGGGCTGGAGTCATATTGACACATTTTTGTACTTTAGCGTTTTTAGGAAATTGGTGTGCACCAATATCTTTGCAATAAGGCACTTCACACATCTTTGATATCTCATCAAACAATTTTACCTTTTTTTGATTAAAATTTTAAACTTTAAAGCTATGCTAGCGCCACTTTGACAATTACCAACCCTATTTCTTACTCGAAGATTTCACATAATAGTGACATCCACTTGCCACATGTGTGAACACCAACTTGCTATTTGTCACTTGTCATTGCCGCTCGCACTTATCACTTCTCAAAATGTAGTGTCTGTCACCCGATATGACAAGTACATAAAGCTCGACAAAATGTGTTCTGTGAAGCGAAAGTGTTTTACAATTGAAGAAAAAAGTGTAATATTACACCGATTAGAAGCCGATGAATCAAATGCAACCCACACAAAGCAGTTTGGAATATTTCATTCTACAATATCATAATTAAAGAAAAATGAAGATAAGATCGAGCCGCTGTTTAGTACCAATGTTTTGAAATGCAAACGTGTAAGGACATCTACTCATGACCAGGTGGACAAGGCGTTATCACAGTGGTTCAAGCTTCAGAGCGACCGAGGAATACCCGTTAATGGACCTCTGCTACAAGAGAAAGCAAACTTGTTTGCTAGACAGTTAAACATGCAAAATTTCTCATGTTCCATGAGTTCAATAAACAGTTTTACAGTAAGACACAACATCGTCAGTGGTGAAATTGCTGGCGAGTCTTTGTCTGTTCAACAGAGTGATGTAATCGATTGGTTAGAAAAAGTATAGCCTACTCTACGTGCGCAGTTCAGAGATGATGAAATTTTTATTGCAGATGAGTCCGGGCTGTTTTGTAAATTAACCCCGGACAAAACGTTAAAATTTGAAGAATGTACAGGAAGTAAAATATCAAAGGAGCTAATTACTATGAGTGGGACAGTTAAAAAAAACTCTCGTAATAGGAAAATGTCAACGTTCCAGATGTATGTATGTCCCAGATAAAAATTCACGGCATTTGCCTAGCAATCGAAGAGCCTGGATGACTGCTGCTTTTTTACCAAATGGGTACGCGCACGGAATTTTGAACTTACGAAAAAGAACAAGAAAATCCTGCTATTAGTTGACAACTGTCCTGCACATCCCCATATTGAAGACATGAAAAGCATAACCCTAGTGTTTTTGCCTCCAAACACGACATCAGTGTTGGAACCTATGGATCAAGGGATTATTCTGACTTTGAAAGGCCATTTTCGTAAAAACCTTGTCCAATCTTTGTACAAATCCTTTTTTATTTTTTAATTTATTTTTTATCTTTTTTATTTTTATTTGATTACTGTCATGAAGAATCTATAATTAAGTTAAATTTATTTTTAAATTGATATATGGTTGCGCGGAAAAAAGAATCGGGTATTCTCATAATTTTGTTCGTGGGTATATTGCTCGCCAGTGTCCATCCTTCCCGTATCCACATTTCTTCCACACGCACTGAAGGGGGAGGGGGTCTATAAAATGTGGTGCCACCTTTTCAGCCAATGAAACCCGGATAAGATGGCCGACCTAAGGACACGCACAGCCGTCATTTGCTCTCTGCTTCTTCTCTCGCATCGTTGTCAGCACCTATAGTTTCAATCGCATCTCTGTGGCAGTCGCGCCACAGAAGTAACCACCTAGCGTAGTGCGAGTAATCGTCGCGCACCCCTTTCTTCCAACGCACCACCAGAACAGAAGCGTCGTACGCGGCATCAGGAACTCCAACCCGGTAAGTGCGTTTTCCTTTTTTATTTTCTTTTATTTACTTGAGCTTTTTTTTGTTCTCCTGTCACATTTTATCTCCTACCGGCTCAAGTAGACCTTCCTCTCGACCCTGGTGAAGCAATAGATTTTGGAAGAGGAAGCATAACAGGGTCAAGGCCCGACCTGGGAATCGAACTCAGAAACCCCTAGTCCCGTCGCCCAACCAATATATATGTAACGATTCGAGTACCTATGAATAAATGAGTACCTACTTATTTAAAACATGTAGAAAATAAACAAGTGAAACAGGCTACATAAACATGCGTCCAACAACAGCACACGTGCCTCCTCTCATTTCTGAGAGGGTTTTCAGGCAAGGCAGATTTCACATGCCTTTGAACCAACTTTAACCAAATTGGTCACCAATACATTATTGTCCTTGAGGACTAACGTATTGTGCAAGCATCAGAACAGATCACAAGCTACTTCTTCTCGTAAGTATACAAAAACGAAATTTTAATCTAAACATTCACATTCACATTTCATTAATAATATACAATATCAAATCAACCTATTTATTTTTCTCATAACAATTACAAACATTTGAAATACCGTAAAATACAGCGACTTCGCCCTAAGCCCGGAGCCTATTTCGTTTCAATTACGATATTTAGCAATTTCTTGATTTCTTTTATTTGCTAGCATCTTGCCATCATTAGGGTAACACATTTTTCATTTTTTTAATGGTAACTCAATTGTAACTTTGTCATCTATGCGTCTCAAACCAGTGAGTGGGTGGATTTTTATAAGTCCTGTAGCTTTTACATTTTAGCTACAGAAAAGGTATTTTCGTGTACAAATAACGTCCCTGAATAAGAAAATACCGTGTATTTTCTTAATATTTGATATTACTATGAAAATGACACGAGTTAAGTGAAACAACTGTGCCTGAGTCTAGACTTTGGTTGGTGAGGTTGTCATTAGTTGGATTTTATTCATGATTAATATGTCTGTTCATTTAGTCTGTATTTTCTCACTGCTGTGCAAAAACGTTCCCGACGTTCGAACCGAATACAAATCAGCGATTTCTCGACCAAATTTGTGCTCTTGACAAAGTACAGTAATCTATGGTCGGGACGTGAGTGGTTAAGTACAAGTCGCCGAATCAAAATGTGATTTCCGGCAACCAAAATAAAATCATTTACTCAAGCAAAAGCGTATTTAGGTAATTTCTTAGTAGCAGCCTAGAGTCTGGAATATGCTCGGTATATGACAATACAGTAACAACTAGGGATACCAGATGTCCGGATTTCGACCGGACAATCCGGTTTCCTTTATGCTTGTCCGGTCAAAAAATTCTTGGTAAACCGGACAATAGATAGTCGTAAAATAATCGTTCATTATTTCTACCGAACAGCACGAGCGTTTTGTAGGACCGCGAAACGCCGCGCCGCCGCTTGTCGCCGCCTGCGCAAAATTTATAGAAAATCGTACAGTACGTGTGTAGTATTCCCATATCTAATGCTTCTGTGGAACGAGTCAGCGTCATTGGAAATGTACCGATAAAAGAAATCGTCTCGCCATACAAACTAAAAAGTGAATTGTGAGTTTTCTTTGACCCTTAATAGGGCCATGGTATCAGAATGTACCACATTGCATTATGGGGTTTTGAACAAACTTAATGTTCATAAATGTACCACAAAATGTCATTTTATGCGAGTGAGTGAATGATTCTACAAAATAAATCATCAATCGCGTGTATCCGAACGGAAATTTTTGAACGATCCTGTTTAAAAAAAAAGTCAGAGGCGCGTTTGTGAGATGTTTTTTGTGAAAAATGTCGAAAATCCGGTAAGTGATATTGTATTTGTTTTTTCAGAGCTTATAAAAGAAATATTTATGTAAATATAATAGTTTTAGTATTGAGAGTGTGATTCTAGAACTATATGAGTGCAAAGTATGTGGTACATATTTCGACCTAAGCCCATTAAAAAATGTGGTTTTCTTGTATTTTTACCCATTTTGTTCTTATTCCAGAGGCCTAAGAAACTACTGAAAGTTGATGATATTGCACGAACCCTGGCTGCAATGCAGTCAGAGTCATCAGAAGATGATGATGAGGACGAAGTACTCGGATGTAGGGATGATCCATATCCAGACTTTGATATCAACAAGGCTTTAGATAAAGTTGAAGATTGTGCAGATCGTTTTTCATTGGAAGAGCTGAAGAGCGTTTTAGAATCTAATTCAAGTAAGTACTTGATTATTAAATTTTACAGCTGCTTCATAGTTTTTCAGAGTGTAATTAGAAACACAGTTACTCGTTAGGCATACTTAACTTACATAAGTATTTTTCTATCTCAAGTGTGGATATTGTCATTTGGTTTTACAGGTAACAGATCTATGTTTGCACCATGCAGCAATATTGCTGCACCGGAATCAAGTAAATTGAAAAAGACTTAAAAGAACATCAGCAGTAATAAAGACTGTGGAATCGGTTTAAAAAGTGAGTTTATTTATTACTTCAAAATGTGATTGTTATTCTAGTTAGTTGATGATTATTATTTATAGATATTTTTATATCTTATACATAGGTCACACAGCTGGTCCAAGGAAACGGTCTGCGTCTAAGTCACGTCCTTGTTAACAAATTACAAATAAGTGTATACCTACATATTACAGCTTTTTTACAGTTTTTAGAGTCTGTGGTAATGTTAGGACACTTAAGTTTTTCATCCCGAGTGACATAGGATACCTAATTTTTTTTTAAAGTATTGTCATACATATTCACGTTCGCATTTATATTATTAGTAGGGATTACTATAATACCTACTGTGAGATTTTTTTCTCTTGCAGCTAGAAAATTACAAAGGAAAATGGCTTCATCATATACAAACCCACCAATGAGGAATGTTACACTGCCACCACTAGCCAGAGCTGCTTCGCCGCCGCCGCCTGCCAGAGTGACGACGCCGCCTACTAGAGAGGTGACACCACCTGCTGGAGTGAAGACGCCGCTTATCAGAGAGGTGACACCGCCTGCCAGAGTGACGACGTCGCTTATCAGAGAGGTGACACCGCCTAGTATAGAGGTGACATCACCTGCCAGAGTGAAGACGCCGCTTATCAGAGAGGTGACACCGCCTGCCAGAGTAACGACGCCGCTTACCAGAGAGTTGACACCGCCTGCCGGAGTGACGACGCCGGCTACCGGAGAGGCACCGCCGCCAGCCACACAGGAGACACCACCTGTCAGAGAGGCAACGCCACCTGCCAGAGAGACGACGTAACTCGCCAGAGAGACGACGTCACCCGCCAGAGAGACGACACCTCCTGCCAGAGTGCCAACGACGCCCGCTTGAGAGGTAACACCGTCAGTTCACCAAGAAACATTGCGGGAATTGATGACGAAAACGAGAAACTGGTCAGGTGAGGTACCAAATATTCCACAAAAATCTTTTGATAAAAAGTTACAGACCACAGAGGAGTACAACAATAGAAGTTTACCACTGGATTACTTTTTGGACATGTTTCCAAACCACATATTTTCCACCATAGCTGAAAATACAATTAAATACGCTGAGCATATGTTCTCATTAAATTGGAAGCCCACTGATGCCATTGAAATTAGAGCTTTTTTAGGGATGATAATTTTAATGGGTGTGCATCCTCTTTCTAGGATTGACTTGTATTGGTCTTCAGACCCGCTGTTTTATAATCCAGTAATTGCAAAAGTAATGTCTTGCAAAAGGTTCAAAAAATTTACTGAAAATCTACACTTGATTGATAAAGCAGCAGAAGTCCCACGAGGTCACCCCAATGACAAACTTTGCAAAGTAAGAGAAGTGATGAACGTCTTAAATGGAACTTTTTTAGAGAACTGCACCCCAAGCAGCAGTCATTCTATAGATGAAAGCATGGTGAAGTTTAGGTAGGTAGAAGCACCATGAAGCAGTGGATGCCACAAAAACCCATTAAACGGGGATACAAGATATGGGCTAGATGTGATGCTGAAACTGGATATTTGTATCAGTTTGATATATATTGTGGAAAATCTAGCGTATCACAGGAAGACGATGGTGGATTAGGATTCAATATCGTGACAAAATTATGCACACATGTACCAGCCGGTTCTATCGTGGTATTTGACAATTTTTTTACAAGTTTGCCCCTACTCGAAACACTTCACCAACGGAATATTTATTCTGTTGGCACCATAAGAACAAACCGAAAAGATCTACCGCAAGCTATTCTGCCAAATAAAGGCCAAAGAGCCAACAAAGAAGCAAAACTGGAAGTCGGTGAATTTATGGTTCAATATAATAAACCTATTTCGGTTATCAAGTGGCGAGACACCAAAGACGTTTTCATAGCAAACACAGCCTTTAATCCAAAGGAAATCGTAACCATCATGCGGAGACAAAAGGACGGAACAAAAAAACCTCTAGTTTGCCCAGTTGCAGTAGCAGAATACACAAAAAAATATGGGCGGAGTCGATTGCCTTTATCATTTCAGGTCGTCTTATTCGATCGGAAGGAAGTCCAGACGGAACTGGTTCCGCTTGTTTTGGTTCATGCTGGAGACCTCTGCTATATGTTACTGCTCTTTTTATATGTTACTGACTGACACATAAGAAAACAAACAACAGTCACATAGATTTTAGAGCAAGACTTGGCGAGGGCTTATAAATAATTTTAGTACCAACAGTCTACAACCAATCACTTATAAAAACAAGAAAGGAGGTGTATTTGGAGTGTCGGATGAAGTGAGGTTAGCTAATGTGGGGTTGCACATGCCCTGCAAAGGTAAAAGAAGGCGGTGCACATTTTGTAGCACAAGACGTGAGCAGCGCCGCACAAATATTATGTGCAAAATATGCCTTGTTCTTTCATGTGTAATACCTTGTTTTGAAAATTTTCATGTAAACCAGTACCGAAAATAATATAATTTGATAAATACTAAATTGGTTTCTGTAGTTATAATACAATTTTCTACAAACTAACAATGAGTTTTGAGTTTCTATGAGTTTCCAAATGAGCAATGGTCATATAGTGTCCACATATTTTACTAAACGGACAATGGTATATAGTGACCACATGATTTTTCCAATAAAAAAAAATTAAATATCAATTTTTTATTTTTATAACTTTAATTTATACATTTAAAAGAATCAAAATTCAAAAAATTACAAAAATCCATATACTTTTGATATCATGCCCCATTAAGGGTTAATATGCCATCTCAGGCAATAAGACTTTATTAAAAGTATACTGCTTAATTGCCAAGGAATACTTTCTTCGTTCATAAACATGTTTTTATAAAGTTCTCTCTTCTTTCGTGCAATTTCTGCTGAACGATTGCTACCTTGATTAGCAATACTCTCTAGGGCGTGTATTTGGCTCCTCCATAAACCTAGCTGATCTTTTCCCTCTTGATATTCCCTATCTACAAAAGTTGTAGCGATGTACGAAGTTGATCTTTTTCGTAGCCAATTATGAAGGGCACAATAAGCAAGAACGATTGCATCTGCTGCTTCCAACTTAGTTTGTATTGGCTTTTCTAATACCCGAAATCTACTAACTAAGATCCCAAATGTATTTTCGATTATACGTCTGACTCGAGATAACCGATAGTTAATAACTTTTTGTTCTGTACTGAGATTGACACCTGGATACGGCTTCATTAAGTATGTCTTTAGCGGAAAGGCCGCATCCCCGATAATCACTCCGTTGTCAGGTAATAAGTTATTTTCCAGCTTTCAGTAAATTGAACTATTTTTAAAAACTCCTCCATCCGATGCGCTACCACATGCGCCAACATCTAAATACGAAAAACAGTAGTCGTCATCCAATTCACAAAATTCCACTTTTAGGAGGAGCTTTGATTGACACATGTTTTCCGTCTATGGAACCGTAACATAAGGGGAAATCCCATCTTGTTTTAAACCCAGTTTCGATATTTTTCCATTTTTCTGCATTTGGTACCTGTAAAAAAAGGCAATTAAATTACTTTTTCTTTTGTTTAACTACAGGATAACACAGAAGACTCACATAGCGTCTCTTCACATATCTCAACACACGAACAAGGATCATCGTCGGTTAATACACCGCGCTCGGGAAATGGGGTAGAAAATGAATCAGAGACACCACAAGAGGTACAACAAGAGGCGGAACAAGATACATCACAATTCACTCCACCTACTAAAAAAACTAAGCGAGGAAAATTATCCCAATTATCTGACACGATAAAAGAACTGAGAAATATTAATAACGAAAACACAAACACATCCATATGCAGCGAAGAAACAGATCTGGATATATTTGGAAAAAGCGTCTCGGCACAAATGAAAAAATTATCAGAGGAATAGGCAGTCGTCTGAATAGAAAAGATACAGAGTGTATTAACTCAATGCATGCTTACAGATATACACGGGCCAGGAATGCATTGTCTTTGCGTATTCCACAATTTTCTCAATCAGTTCAGCAATCTCAAAATATGTCAACTATTCATTGGGACCCATCTCAAACCTATTTTCCTCCAGAGTAAGTCCAGTCCAGTCCAAGAGATGCTACAAGTTCTTCCACGAGTTTTCAGTACAGCGATGATAATTATACTGTTATTACCCCTGTGACTTCAAGTAATAATGATAGTCATGGCGAAAACGTCATACAATTTGCGTTCAATAATACTGAAAATTAATTGATTGTTGGATTTTAATACAGTTATGTACCCATATAATTTAATTAAATAAATAAATAAACACTTACTTTAATAAACTGTTTTAATGCTTCATAAATTGCTCGACAAACTACTGGTGTAAATACTTGGGCTGCAGCACGTAGATTTTTGTGGCGTCGGCAGTTTACGCTATAATGCTACAATAATGCATTTTGAGTCAGTCAGTGCGCTAATTGAGCCCAGCAGTACCGGTCGCGCGTGCTCGCAGTATCATTTCCCATATATCATTAAATTAGATTTAGTTGGTTCTATCAATAAAATATCAATTATCAACTACCCAGTATTGACTATCATTTACTGTCAACTACTATCAACCGACCACGTTGGGGTCCCGACGCAGCCCTTACAAATCTGATATAGAACAGTAATAAGACCGTTTGGAGACAACAAAAATGACTCAGGCTTTGGTAACTCATTCCAGTAGAGAATGACAATGTTACTTCTAGCTTTATTTTTGCTGTATGCATAATGCATCTCTCATTAAAGTATCTTTGCACTGAATCGTGCTTTGTATAAGTGATAGTAACTCGTCAAAGTTTTTTCTCATTTTCATTCGCAATGCCAATCTGTATTCGGAAGGATCTTCTAATCTTCTCTTTTTTTTACGATTTCTTCCTCTAAAATATTGAAGAACTCTTCTCTTAATAGTGCAGAGATATTCTTTATACATTTCTTTTTTAACCGCCGTCGCAGTTGTCCCAAATGCATTTTTTTAAAACACAAAACGTGTGCGCACCACAAGAATAATCCAGGAATGAAATGAATTGGCCTCATCTAAACAACACGGGCCAGGCCTGCGCTGGCTTGTCTGAGGACTGCCGCCAGCGTTACTGGCTTCGTGTAAACCTTGCTTATCCTTTGTTTCGTTTTATTATTACTAAGCCCTTTCAAATTCTGTAATAATTTCATAACGCTTTAAAATTACTAGAGAGAATGTTTTCTAAACATTTTTGATTAAATCATTGATTTTTATTGAAAACATCATTTTGATTTGAATCGTAATTTAAATTTAAATGATTTATTTATGTCAACCCTGATGGAAAGAGGAAATTGAATGACTTAGAAAGGTTTTACTAAAAGGTACAGTGTCGATGTTTTGTGAACTTATTTCGAAAATGACTCCACAATTTAAGATAGCCACTTTGCGCTTCTGCAATTGCAGAAGCGCATAGGTGCAATTCGACGTGGCGCAAAGTCGTATTATTGCAATTCTGAGAAATCCACTGGGATTTCGCAGAAACTTATATCTGTGTTTCGCCACAGCGGTGACACTCCCTGTACGTGAGAGCTTAAGCGCCGGTGACCTTGAGTCGAAGCGTGTAACGCTAGGGTTGATATCGAACCGAAATGGAATATTATAGACTTGTACCAAAGAAGATACATAGTAGGTATGTGTTATATATTATGTAAACTTATGTATTTAGGTAGTGAAAGATACGTTCAATTTTAAATCAACTTTCATTAAATGAGGAATATTAAAACTTAAAACCGACAAAACCAAATATGCACGACAGTTAATGGTAATCTTAATGAATTAACCAACATTTAGTATTTCAGTACGCAATAATCACTATTACCTACTATCATTTAAAAATAATTTGCTCTTATATATTTTTGAATTTTTTTAATTTTCATTATTATTTTTAACAATTGCAAAAATTCGTAGCATGTTTAATTTTTTTAGAAAATCCAAAGGTATGCAGGTTTCCTGGGACATAGCGGCCAACAAATTGTTCCCTATGTGTTGAGGAGATAAGTCATTTCTATTTCTAATGAAATAATCCATAAATACAACAATGAACAAATACAAAAACTCTTTATAGATATCTAAAATTTCTTGACTCTCTAGTGGTATTTTTAATAGTGTATATTTCAGTTAATGTAATATAATAAAATTATTGGCGATATATTAGTTTTATTGCCATGGTATTTCCCCATAATTCTTGTTAAGATCATATCGACTTTCATTAAAATGAGTTTACATATTTTTAGGTGTCATAAAACATTATTAAAAATTAAACTAACAAAATAAGGGCCCTTGTTTTGTGCAGTGGAATTTATTTTAATTTTTATCACTTAAAATCACTTTCAGTAATACTTATGCATATACTATAATATCATTTATTTAATAAAAACAAAAATATTTATCAAAGCATATAAACCTAGCATACACGGCTATAAAAACTAATAACGTTACTTGGTAACATAAACTTAATACCTACATGAATAGAATAGTAATATGTACATTAAGATATCGGTAATATTCATATATTAATTGAAATATTATATCACTTGACGAATATATTCATATTAACTAATACTGACAAATATCGGAATTACTACTAGCCCTAGGCCAGGGCAGTCGGCGACTGCCCGTTCCCCGTCCCGTGCACCTCTCAAGGCCCCCGCACACATCGTGACACCCACACATAGCCGGAAGCGATTTTACGTGCACACATGCTTAAGAGCCCAGTCTTTCAGAGCAAAACAGAAAAATTGCGTTCTGGTGACACATCTACACCCTCCCTGCCCCGCCACTTCATGTACCGCCACCGCAGTTATCTTTCTGGCCGTAGCGTGGAAAGTTGCTCTACTAAGATTTTCCAGTATCAATTTATCTAATATACAGGATTATTGATAATTAGCTAACAAATTTTCACATACAGATTTTCTACCTCGTATCTATTTTTGTTCCATGCTTTTATTACAAAATTCGTTACACAAAAAAAATATATTTTAAGTTTGTATAATTTTTGTTGTTTTGTTGAAAAGGTTTCTAAAAGATAATCATCTAGAACCTGTATAACATGTACTCGTATTATTGATTATTCAAATGAATCTGGCAAGTGCTAGAATGAGTCGTGCACTGAGGGTTTCGTAATAAGTCGATGACACTATCGAAAATCCGTCAAGTACGTCAAGTAGTTCTAAATACTAAAATAGATTAAAAAAAAACTCAAAATAATTTCTATATAAGTACAAACAGTCCACTATCACACATATTTATAGTTTCTCATTAAAGTACAATGTAACTTTGTATAGCATTTACCTATATGCATGAATTACTATTCTTGTACAGCAGCATCGACGGACGACTTAGCGCTTTTTTTTAATTTATTCGCAATGGCTTGAATGATGTATGGAGGGTCTTTGATTGGCATCGAGCGTTCCATGCGAGAATCAATTAGCTCAGGAAGCTAAAGAGGAAGAAAAATGACGTCCAATTTTTTTTAGATTTTGACGTTTCTGTGATCAGCATGACAATTTGCGAACATTGCGCTAAGTCTCCTATTTGACGTCCGTATATTGGACGTCGTAAGCAGTTTGACGCCACATTATATCCAAAATTGGCCATAGTGGGCGTACAATAAATTACGGGATGCTGAGGATATTACTTAATAGTTTACTTGTAGTCTACGTGTATTACTGAATAGTTTTCGTATCTAAAAATGTCATTAACTCGACATCAGCAGCTACCGGTAACAAGGAAATCTCTAGTTGAAAATCAAAAAGACGAAATTTTCCTTATGACACTTAAAAATTAAATTAAAAAAGTATTTCTATAAAAACATAATGTACTTTTTTTTAAAAAAAAGGACATTAACCACTCGTGGTAAGCTTAAATTGCTTGTGTTACGAGTGGTTCACGCCAGTAGTCGAATGGTGGATTCGAACCCACGACCTTTTTGAGTTCGCGGTCCGCTCCCTGCTATTAGGCTACTGTCGCTTGTAAACAAAACATCATGTGCAATCCAAAAATGTATAATACTTCTATATTTCCTTGAAGAACTTACATAATATGTAGGTTTTACCTATTTTACTATAATAAAATCTGGGTACAAATATGCAACTCATTTATAAACTATTCTTAAAAGTACCTACCTAATTATATACCTAATATTTAACCAAGTGCTCACACATATGCACGTTGTTAACTATTTTACTATGAAACACAAAAAAACTTACCTTTGAATTCTATTTCTGTTCATTGCTTCAACGTTTGATTTCAATTTTCGTTTTCTGGTACAAGCATATTTTTTACGTTTATGGTCCATATCGAAATTAAAAGTTATAAAACAAATACAAAATGATTTATAAACCCTTAAAGAATTATATGCAAAAAATAATAAAGTAGAGAAACTTTCAATTCGTAACAATGCGCAACCAAGATTAGGGAAAGAGAGAGAAAGAGGAATGTTAGAGCGAGAGGAAGTGCAAAAATTTGGCACAGACAAGACGTCTGAACGCTACAGCCGCTCAGCGGCTACTAAGGAATATTGCCCGCAATTATTGTTTATAAAGTCAATATTTTATAGGTCGATCGAAATAATTATTAATTTTGAAATAAAGTGGTTTAAATTATTATTTTTTAATATTTGTCTAATTAAACACCTGCCCTTGAGAAAAAAATAATTATAGCATAAATATTTTCAGCTATTGCTATGAAACAAATAGTTTTTTATGAGGCGAAAACAGCGAAATTTAACGAAATTGAGACCTCTTATTTAAGACAATGAAAAATATTTAGAAAAAAAGAAACAGCGCATTTTGGAGATGAAGATGTTTAGCTATTAACGCGCTGAATAGATTTCGCCTTTTTATTATCGATTGCCTTATAATGGTACACGAACAAAGCTCGAAATTGCGTTGGGTGCGAGAGAGCTCTATTTACCGTTTGATTTATCTAACATAGACCACATAGATGAACCAAAAAAAAAAAATTTGCCATTACTTATAATCTGGGTATTTATGTGTTATCAAAATATTTTACTCTGAAACAATAATTTGCTGTAAAAAAAGAAATCAAAGTGGCGCTAATGATTCGATGTGAGTCAACTTTAAAAGACTGTAGCCTTAAGTGTCGTTTCTTTTCGCGTAGTGTATATATTCTTTGGTTTCGCAGTATGAAATTCAATCGTATCATTGGGTGCAACCACAAGTTTCTTTATTTATTTTGTCTTTGTGGTTTCATCAAAAACAGCATGCCATTGCGATACGATCGGATAATCTTAACCACAATAAAGATATGGTAATAGTTTCTATTGATATGATATTAACAGAAATACCAGAAGATGTAAAAGACGTACGCATGTGGTCAGAAGGTCACAAAAATCACGGGCAATTTTCCCGCCACTTCTCATGGGAAACGGCCAGTAGACGGAATCGGAGGTGCCCCTAAACGTCGGGTACTAAATTTAGTGATGAAGAGAGAGAAATTGTTTATCGTAAAAACGTTACCTCCACACTAGGATTTTCTCCTGTATCGTGGAGGCGGTTTACAAACATAAATTTCACAAGGACAAACATCCAGACCCGGAATAATTACTTGTAGGACATACAAATACTTGTTCCGTGCGGGATTCGAACCCGCAGCCCCCAGCGCAGCCACTCATTGCTAAGCCACTGCGCCACGAAGCCGTCATTGTGTCAAATACACGCGATTTTTCTGAAGCTCAAAGGTACAAATTATTTTGATGAATGATGAGGACTTTAGTAAATGCCATGAAGACCTAGCATTATCCTTTCAATGAGCACACGGTCGAGTCCAACCAAGGCGATGTTACGTCAAAATTCAAGCGGTCGGATCCGATCGCACTCACCCACAGCACTTTAACCCATAAATACTTATATTTAGAGACTATCTACCTTTCTATGAAGAAGCTTGGCATTATATAATCTATACCATTGATTTTCAAAGGGGGGGGGCCCACTAGGGAGGCGCGAAGACACCTACAGGGGGCCGCGGTTGCGGGCGGTGGTTATCACTGCGGTCACTCGCGCGCATACGTATCGCACGCTCTTCACTCTCTGCGCCGCTCGAGCCTTGCAAACACGTGTACTTTTGTTTCAAAGCGACTTGCTATTGTGTGTTAGTTAGAGAGTAGTGACAGTGAACGGTTATTTCTTTTGTTTCACCATGAGCTCAGCCAAAAAACGCAAGTATAATGATGATTATATTAAATACGGTTTTGTTTCTATGAATAAAAGTGATATCGACCAGCCGCAGTGTGTTATTTGTTATGAAGTATTGAGCAATGATGCCATGAGACCTTCGCATCTGGAACGACATTTGTCAACAAAACACAGCGCTTTAAAAGACAAGCTGAAGGAGTTTTTTGCTTCAAAATCTGCAAGTTTGAAGCGCATGAAATTGGATAGTACTGGATCCTTTGCTCAGTCATCTGAGAAAGTGCTTGAAGCATCATATGAATTGTCGCTACTCATTGCAAAAGCCAAAAAAGCCATACTATCTGAGCAACACTCGTCAAACCCTGCTTACTGAAAGCAGCTGATATCGTTCTTGGACCAGAAACTAAACAAAAATTTTCACAAATACCTCTTTCTGACAACACTGTTAAACGTCGCATTGATGATATGGCTGAAGATATAAAAAATCAGGTAGTTGAAAGAATTATGTTTTTTCGCAATACAGTTGGATGAGAGTACAGATGTTGCGCAATGTTGTCAACTGTTAGTTTTTGTCCGATACATACAACTGAATTGTTTGTGGAATTTAAAACACCATGGGTCCAAGTAATATTTGCTTATTTATCAGATATTTTTGATTCATTGAACACTTTAAACTTGAAATTACAAGGTGGAGACTCGAACATAATTCATCATCGGGATGCTATCATATCAGCATACACTGAGAAGTTGCAACTGTGGAAACGCAAAATTTTTGCGTCTAACTATTCCTGCTTTCCTAAATTACTTGCGATCACAGAAGAAGCGTGTTTTAAGGAGATTTTGGACGTAATTGATACCAAGAATCAAATATCAAACCATTTGCAACACCTCACGGACTAATTCAAGCGCTACTTTCCCGACTCGTGCAACAATATTATGTACCAATTAGCGACCGATCCTTTTCACCCTTTCGGACCATCAAGTTGAATTCGCATAGAGTTGAAATCTCAAAAAGTTTAATTTACCACAATGTCGTTTTTTCTCGATTTCGCAAAATGTTGAATTCTTATAAAGTTGAAATCCTTAAAGGTTGGATATCCCTATAAGTATGTTGACTATAAATAGCTTCCAGTTACGGGCTTTATCTACACACGCAAAACCTCTTTAGATACTAAAACCTCTCTAGATAACTAGTTTATGTTAAATGCTTGTCATAAACTTGACAATGTCATTTGTAAATAATCAGTTCACGGCATAGAATCTTAGAACAATAAAATTAGCCCTTATTTTCAACCATAGATTCAAACCGGTAGTTTGGAAAATGACAATTCTTATTACCACAGATTGAGTTCCAAACTTCCATAACTTTTATTCACAGAGAACAGAGACCATTTAGAGGATATAGTATAGGAACAGGATACTCCTTTCATTATTTTCAGTTTACACTTCCTATTTATAAAAAAGTACTCTGTGGTTTATACAAAGATACTCTGTATTCATTATTTCAAATTTTCAATTTCATTACAGTTTGTTGAAGTTTTGAAAATTTGGATTTGATCGAATGAAATTACTTTGAAGTGTTAAAATTCCATGCTTATTCTCTCACGTTAAAAATTGTGTACTCATCATGAAGAATGCTTGTTGTGTTTCGCATTGCAAAAGCAAGCGTCATAATGTAAATTACATTGTTTTCCAAAGACTGAGCTAAGTCTCAAGTGTGTGGAAAAAATAAATTGTGAAAAAAGCAGCTCAATGCAGAAGAGCTACATAATTTTTTGTGTGTCATAAGCACTTCGGGTCGAGATTTGTTACCGGTAGTTTGCTTCTTCACCATTTTGCCTTACCACCTTATCTACGGCTGACAAAATAAATACTGGAATACCTGCTCTGGAAATGGACAACTATGGTAATCTACTTATTTTTCTATTAGGGATATTTGCTTGATCTTGTATTTTTAGTATAATTCTTCATAACTCTCCATCACAATTGTAAGGCTCTTGCAGAATAATCTGTCAATATCACTGAAATAATTCTTTCCTAATTTTTATTATCTAACTAAATTCCATTATGTATTGATGTTTTTATAGGATGTGGCTGTGCCTCTCAAGTGAGAGGTGAACAGATTGCCTATGATATAATAAAATCAATCTTAAAATTGCAACATCAAAATTATTATTCAAAGGTTGCCATCTGCCAAGTTATTACATGTAACTGTCAGTCTGTTGAAGAGTATGTGGTATTGAATAATTCAGCCACAAATAACCTGTAATTTGTGAATAGATAATTGTCCACTAAAAAGAAACTACATAAGACCTATTCTTGGATTACATATTCCATCGAACAAGTTTGTTTTTTTAATGAAAAATGTGCCAACACCAAATCGTGACATATGCGGAATAGTTGAAAATTTACAACATATTTTGATGGAATGTGTCTTGAATGAAGCAATGAGAATGTTTTGGTAGTGATAGGAATTTTCACTTTGGCACCTTGAACAGTATTTTGGCTTATCTAATGTCAAAGGAGGCTAAAATGTTGGTCAAGCTAGCAGACTTGTTTCTGTGTAGGGAATAGGTGTGACTATTTATAGTTCCACTTATTCCTCAGGTGTGAATATTTATAGTTGTGTTTATTGCACATAACCATTGTTACTTTAATTAATTTTGTATTTGATTGTAGTTATTAAGTAATTGTAGTTAGAATGCACATAACCATTGTTACTTTAATACATTTTGTATTTGATTGTAGTGATTAAGTAATTGTAGTCAGAATGGGATGATGTGGTAGCTTAGCGACTAAGTCCTTTATAACAATAAATTAACAAAAAGTCTACAAAAAGGTAAAATAATAACTGTTTGAAATGAATAGTCAGTGTTCTAAAATGTTTTTAAGTATAGTCAAATTATTTATTTAGCAACAACCACTATAAGTGTCACCTAAGTCTTTGTATTATAGAAAGTAAAGCAGCTTTGTAATTTTCTGATATTTAAGTAAACAATTTTAAGACATTATCAACTAATATTTGTTAGTCTTATGTCAGTAACATCTTTAGATCAAGATTGTTTCTCTGAATAAGAAAGTATCTTATATAACTTATTTTTTTATAAAAATCTAAATTTTTTGCAATTTTGGTCCAGTTTTCTAGATACATTAACTGCATAAATAACTTTGTAATCCCATATAAATAAAGTATTACAAAATTACATTTGCAGTAAAACAATCAGTTTTACTGCAAATGTAATATATTTCATAATGTAATTCCATTATATCATACATATACCTGTATATGTATGATATAATGGAATAATAGGTGTAGACTTTGTTGGTATTCAAGAAGTAGATGGTACCGGAAAGGAAAAAAGTAGGGCTATGTACAAAAAGAAATGAGATGCCATCAAAAACATAACATGTAAAAGAAACCAAGTCTCGTAACTCAGTTCTTCTACCGTAAAAAGTTGTGTGAACCAAGTCGGTTAATTTATTCAGTCCTTACTTACTTAGGGTCCTTCTGTCTTAAGTTATTGCGTAATTAGCCAACCTAACATCTTATGTTGGCCATGCTCACAAAAAAGCTATATAGTATACCACACAATGTGCTACCAAGTGACTATCATTTTGATGACATAAAATTTAGGGAATGGGCCTGCTGTTCACTGTTAACTATAAAAAGTATATATATATATATATATATATATATATATATATATATATATATATATATATATATATATATAGATATATATATATATACATATTTGTTTCCAGATATCAATGAACCACCATCCATCTATAAACATTTTAAAATGATAGGACAAACAGCAGTGTCTACATCATGAAAAAACTGGTAAATATAATTGTAAAAACCTTCATAAATTCTTACCTAAAACCTAAAACCTTATGTTTTTATTCCTAGGTTGCAAATCGGCAAGAATCGAAAAAATATTGCTCGCTAATATTTGGTGAAGTTTCGATAGAGCCAGTTCTTACATATGACAAATACAATGACAATATCTGTGGACTTGTAGAGTTACTGTCTACACAGAGTCACAGTTACTGTGACTATGCCGACCATGCCTTAATGTTCCTCATTTGAGGTACTCTACACAAATGGCAACAGCCTATTGCCTTTTATTTTTGTCAGGAACTAGACCTGCACTTATATTAAAAAATATAGAAGAGAATAATAACTGGATTAATTCCTGTGGGTCTGGTATCAGATCAGGGAACATCAATTCAGTCAGCCATTAATAAGTTGAAGAAAGACAAGAAAAAACACAAATATTGGCAAATGAAAATACTGGTAAGATAATTAAATGAAAGGTTTAAAACCACAAATTAAAGTTCTTAATAAAGTGCTAAAATTATTAGTAATGTATTTTTATACTTATTAACCAAATTTTTGTTCTCATTTCAGACAATCACAAGAAGTCAAAAGATTAATATCATATTTGATCCTCCTCACCTCATTAATGGTCTAAGAAATAATTTTCTTGACAAAAATATAGTATTGAATGGGACAACATTAAAATGGGATGATATTGTAGATGTTTATTTAACAGACTGCAAACATGCAGAAATATATTTGCCGCATAAGTTAAATGATGAACATGTCATTCCTCAGAAAATAAAAAAATGAAGGTAAGCTTACCAATGTAAGAAAATAAATATATACATACAATAGAATACATCTTTGGAATAAAGCCAAATTAATTAATATTAACATTTGGTTTTTCAGGTGAGAAACTGCAGTTGTGTGTTAAGCAAAACTGTTGCAGGAGCCTTGGCATACACATAAAAATTTTGTAAGTCTGTTGATCTAAATATTATTTTATTTTAATTTACAATATGGGGAAATCTATCAAACTTTACCAAATTCCAACATCACCTGCATGAAGTGAGCCCTGCTTACTAATAAATAGTGCAATCTACTTCTGTAGGTAATCCATTTACGTTTGCAGAACCAAAAATCTCACAACTAGATGATGGAGAGTGTATTGTGGCTATAGGCACATTGAAATATTGTATCATCTTCATTATTATAGCCTCTTCAAAAGTCCACTGCTGAACATAGGCCTCACCTGAAATGTCGTTATACACAGAACTCACCCATGTGCACACATCACATTCTGGCATGTCTTATCAGGTCATCACCTTAGTGGGGGGCCGTCTTACGATTTGCTTACAGATGTGCGCCTACCAATGGAAAAATATTCACTGATTTATAAAGTCCTAAATCCAGCAGAGGATGTAAATGTAGAAAGCTGATATTTATTTTACTTTTTTATACTTTTTATTGCATACAATATTATATTACATAAACACTGACAACAAACTGTATACTAAATGTACAATTAGCAGGCCTTAATACTAAACAGAGATCTGTTCCAGGAAAAACTATAGAGAAGGGGATTATTTTTATATAAGGGTGCATGGATACTTATAAGCTGTATTATGTAGGATTGACTGCTTTGTTGGTCTAGTGGTTGTAGTAGTGCGACTGCTGATCATGAGGTCCTGGGATCGATCTCAGGTCGGGCCAAAAACCAATTATTGAGTTTTCTGTCAAGAAATTTTCAGTAGCTGCCTGGAGTCAAGAAGTTGGCGGTGTCTTACCACCATGCCTCGGAAAACTCGTAAAGGCGTTGATCCTGCGCCTGGTCTCTCTCCGGTCGTGTCAGTTTACTGTTCCATCGGATTGAGAGTGAGGAAATAGAGAGTGCACCTGTACTTGCGCATAGATTTACGCAATATAATCCTGTCCTGCGCCGATGGCTAGTTGAGGAAGGCAACCATGACCGAAATTTGATCTGGAGGACATTATTATAAAGAACTAGCTTGCCAGGAAAACCTTGTACTGCCCTTTTCGACGACCCTATGTCATGTCCTATTAAAAATTCTTAAATTCGCAAAAAAAAATTGTGGGGCACTCATGAGAAAAAAAACTATCCTATCTCTCAAGTTGGGCCAAACTGCACACGATGTGCAAATTTGATTAAAATCGGTTAAGTAGTTTAGGAGTCTATCGCGGACGAACAGTGTGACACGTAATTTATATATATTATAAAGAATATAACATTTCATCAATTAACCAACTTTGTCAGCCTCGAGCACAGGCGCAGAGTAGCCAGCCTCTCAGTATTCTATAGGATGCATTTTGCAGTGTGCGAAGGAATTGCACGCTTTAATTCCTCCTTCTCACCATCGGACGACCAGGCGGTCGGCGAGTCTTTACCCCTTTGTTGTTGATATTCCACGCATTAGAACCAAACGGTTTACTTCGAATTTTTTAATGCATACAGCAAAGGAGTGGAATAATTTGCCAGCGTCTATCTTTCCATCCGAATACAATCTGGGCGTCTTCAAGGCAAGAGTGAATAGGGTTTTGTTACGCTAAGACAGTGCGATTTACTATCTAAGGCTGCATCACCACTTACCACCAGGTGGGATTGTGGTCAAGCACTGGCTTATAAAAAGTAAAAAAATATATAAGAATAAAAGAGAAACAAATAACATTAATTTATATGGCTAACATTATATTTATTTTTATGTTACAGCTCGCTAAGCTGATAGAAAACCTGTAAACTCGACGTCATAAATACTTCAGAAGCTTTGTCATTTTTCGAGGACTTATTTGATTCATGTAAGGAAACAGCTCTTAGACGGAGAAACAAAGTGAAGCCCTTAAAGCAAGCTGTAACGAATTCATCAGAGCACGAAACCCTTTTAACTAATTCCATAAAAAATTAGAGGTAATGAGATTTGTTAATAAAGAGGACATGGAGTGTATTGTGTCCTCTAAAAAAGTCAGTCGTCAGTCATCAGAGAGTATAGATACTTAAAATAAAAACAAAAATCAACCTATCCCTCAGAATATGCAGTGAGGTATATTTCAACCGTTGTAAAAGAAACAAACTAATATTTGGAAGTGAAACCAAATTCTTATGAAATTTAAAAAAAAAAGCATATGGAAATTAAATCCAAATATTGGAACGGAAATGGAACTGGTGTAACGTTACCAAAATCTTAAAAGAATATGATATTGTGAGATTAAAACAACGTAACAAATTGCCGCAAATGCTAGATAAAGTTTATAAATAATTTAAAAAGAAAAAAAAATAAAAACTCGAATAACTAATATATAAGTTGTTTTATTTTTGTATTATAAGTTCTAAAGATTTTAAAATTGTCAACTTTTAATGGTGAATAGCTGTAGGTATGGGAATGAAATTAGGCTTTATCAATGATGTACTTTTGCCTTATAACTACAAAATTTAAAAGTAACGTAAGTAGGCTTTATCAATGATGTACTTTTGCCTGATACCTCAAAATTAGAAGTAAACAAAAGTCAAACTCTAAACTACTGGTTCCGTATTGGTTGTTCTAAGATTCCTGTCTGATGCGTAGTATCCTCTTAGTAGTCTGTGAATCAGTTTATTCATGAAATTGTTTATGATAGGATACTCCAAATTTCTTTATTTGTAAATTTCTAAATGGCTCCCTATAAAACAGTGTCCTTTACAACAAATAAAAAGAAACAGAAACTTCTCGTAATAAGAGGTAAATACACATTAACCAAAGATGGTAAAACAAAACAGAACGGCACCTCCCGATGGAAGTGCACAAATCGGGACGTTTGTTCTGCAACTGTTACTTTAACCAAAGATGAATGTGACGTAAAACGTGAAACGAAACATACCTGCACACCGGATACTAATAAAATTAAAGTAACACGGCTTATAAACGACATTAAGAGAGAAGTGTGTATTAATTTATGTTCTATCGAGCAGATATATGAAGAAATGGTGCAACATTTCACCGAAACCAATCATTTATTTCCTGTAACCGAAATACCATCATTTATTTCAGTAAGAAGTACTTTATATAGAACCCGGAAAAAATTCTTGGGCACAAATTCGCTAGTTTTCAATAGAGTTGAAGATGTGATAGTTCCGAAGGGACTGTCTAAAAATATCACGGTTTATGAAGATGGAGATCAAGAAAAAATTATCGTACTTTGTTCTCAGACTGTCATAACAGCAATGAAATCGTCAGAACTGTGTAGTTACAGTGGTGATGGTACATTCAAAGTTTCTCCACGCCCTTTTTATCAACTTTACATAATCCATCTAGACGTATTTTCAGACGAAACCACAGTTAATGTATTTCCTGTTATATATGCATTTCTTCCAAATAAAACAGAAAAAACCTATACAAGATTATTCAATTTGATAAAAGAGAAGCTGCCTGTGGTAATAAAAACATTCAAATGTGATTACGAAACGGCTCAAATTAATGCTGTCAAAGCAATATTTCCAGATGTTCATTTATCCGGGTGTTTCCAGCACTTTAATCAAGCCGTCTGGAAAAAAGCAAAAGAATGCAAAATTGCAAGAGTGACAAGACCTACAAGTAGCGACAGAAAAGGAAGAAGCATCGTTAGAATGTGCTCCTATTTTGTTTTAATTCCTCCCACTTTCATGAAACAAGCCTGGAAAAGTATTCAACAGGCTGCACCATCTACGCTAAAAATGAAGTCTTTTTTAAAATACTTCCAAGCCCAATGGTATGACAAAGATCATAATATGATAAGTTGTGCAGGAGACACACATAGGACCACAAATAATTGCGAGGGGTACCATCGGCGAATTAATGCGAGATTACCACGAAACCCTAACTTGTACCTCGTATTCCGTACACTTTTAAAAGAAATGAAGCATTACGATATAAAGATCGAAAGGTATTTGTTATTTGCACCATTCAAAAAAAATAGGCGGACGAAAGATATTTTGTTTGACATTAAGTATGCATCTTTATTAAAACAACTGAAAAGAAGAGTAATTTCACCAAAAATGTTTCTAATGAAAATCCATTTAACCAGATTAAAACTTGGTTTCTAACTTATTTTTTTAATTATACCTTATTTTAAGTGGAAGAAAGTTGATTTTGTATTTTAGTTAAGTTTAGTTCAATAAAACAGCGTACCTTATTTTAAGTGGAAGAAAGTTGATTTTGTATTTTAGTTAAGTTAATAAAACAGCGTACGCCAACTACTAATTTGTTTATCTGTCAAAATTGCCCTTACCTTATAATGTTATTCGATTCATATAGGTATTTCATAGGTAGGATGTAGGTAATCTAAAAAAACAGTTCAATAATTTAAAGGATTCAACTTTATGGGATTCAACATTATACAAATTCAACTTTTTGGGAAATCATAATTCAACATGTTGGGAAGTCAACTTTGTAGGATTCAATATTACACAAGTTCAACTTTTTGAGATTTCAACTCTATGCGAATTCAACTTTATGGTCCGAAAGGCTTTTCACGTCGACATAGACATGCTGCCAGATACATTACAAGAGCAAGCATTAGAAATCAAAAATGATTCTGCTGACCAATATGATTTTGAGAAGATGGATAAGGCACTATTTTGGATTAAATATCTCAGTTTATCCCAGCACAGCAGAGCAGGCACTAAAATTATTTCTACCTTTTTCAAGCACTTATTTGTGCGAAAAAGCATTTTCAGCAGTTGTAGCAATAAAAACAAAGTATAGAAGCAAATTAGGTATTGCTAGTGATCTACGTTGTGCACTTTCTTCTACTGAACCCAGAATTGGAAATCTTGTGAAAACTATGCAAGCTCATCCGTCACATTGATTCTTCTTAATCTGAAGTGTGTAAAAGCCATTTTTTTAATAAATAAAACATCTGAAAATGTATTTGTGGACTTGTATTATACCCTTATTTTTTTTTAAAAATATTTTACAATTGCTTGGCGAGCCCACTTGCTGCTACTTGCTGGGCCCTGGGCCGAGAGGAGGCGTGGGCATATTAATTTTAAGCTGTAGAGAGGCGTGATACTTATAAGTTTGGGAACCCCTGATCTATACGAAATTTTCTATCCTGTGGTCCACGGTAGGTAATCTTCATACAAGTTATTAGAGCCCTAAGTCTATGGTTCACATATTATTAATGACAGCTCCTTCTATCCCCTTCTCTTCCTTCACCTCTTTATCATTTTCTGTCAATGTCAAAAAGTCGTTATTTTAATATAGTTTCAAAGTTGGTCGAGTGTAGTTTTGCGTTGATTTATTTCCGTAACTAATCCTCTCAATTCCTGAGGCTGTAAAATTATCTTGTCTTGCAAGATGTATAACAAGTGTTGTGTTCCAACGTGTGCTAGTAAATGAAAGGACGTCAGTTTTCATATGTTTCCAAAAAGTGAGAGAGGACTTAAAAAATGGTTAACTGTGAAAGACTGCGAAGCTTGAGTTTCCAGAAATTTCATAAACAATTTGTTCGTCGAGAACATTTTGAGAAGAACATTTTGGTTTCTCGCCATGACGCGCGAAAGAGTTCGTCTTTGCCAGAGCCAGTTTACTCACGATGGTTACCTTCACCGCCGAGCAAATGGTAAATCAGCACCTCAAATTGCAATTAACAACCATATACCATAACCATCTGAGCTACCACAGCTACAAAGTTATAAATTATAATACAGATAAATTTTCATGTGTGCTTGTTTTTTTATAGAAGAGGGGGCAAACGAGCATGCGCCTCACCTGACGTTAAGTGACTACCGCCGCCCATGATCAACCGCAACACCAGGGGAATTGCGGGTACGTTGTCGGCCCTTTAGAAAGAAGTAAGTTCTTTTCTTGAAGGTCCCCAGGTCGTATCGGTCCGGAAAAAGCGCCGGTGGTAAACTATTCCACAGAGAGGTTGTACGCGGAAGAAAACTCCTTTTGAAACGTACAGTGGTGGACCGCCAAGCATCCACATGGTGTGAATGGCATCGGGACGTTTGCCGAAATTTGGCGGCTGGGATTAATCCGAACAATTCCTCAGAGCACTCCCCATGTATATGCGAAAGAAAATGCAAAGAGATGCAACATCTCTTCGCAGCGCCAGTGAATCAAGCCGGAAAGCACTCGGTCGTCGACGGTTCGAGCCGCTCTGCGCTGGATGCGGTCAAGTGAAAAGAGTTGGTACTGGGGAGTCCCAGCCCAGAGATGGGAACAGTATTCCATGTGCGGCCGAACTTGCGCCTTGTAAAGTTGCAGGTGGTGTGCCGGTATGAAATACTGTCCCGCTCTGCTGAGCACCCAAGCTTTTATTTATTATGTCGCTTCGTAGGTTTGTTATGTATTATGTCTGTTTCTGATGTATTATGTCAGGATATATGTACAAAGCTTTTGTATTTTCACCCAGGCTATTGCATTTGCTATTAATCTAATACTCTTGACTAGTAATTATGTGACTCGTAGACATCTTCAGTGTGTCCGGTCACGGACTAGTGATATTCTAATTACTTATATTACAGCTATTTTAATACACAAATACACTACACACTGAGGTATAATCCTCTCTCCCTCTATGTGACAGCCATTTTTTTTTGAGATATTCTCTATGTGTATACAAAAAAATCATATTTCCCAAAGATTTTCTGAGATAAAAATTGACTCATTCGGAGGGCAACAATATTTTCTATCGTTTACATTACCAAAAAATTGTTCACAAACTCGTAACTTTAAAATAAATATTTAAGTTCAAATAAATATCAAAAAATTATGCTAATCAGCCTTTTATTTTTTTAATAGATCGACAGATTTTGAGAAAGAGAACGTTAACAGCTGTATGTTTATTACTTTAAGAGTTATTGTTGTTTGAAAATCCGTCCTATTGAAATCCAATCCAAAATCCAAATCCAGAAAGGCCATCTCGATCACCCGATTAGACACCCTTGGATTATTTTTTGTGGGATCATAAGAAGAAAAGGGTGTTCGCCACAGTTCTAAACACCAGTGAAGAATTCATCACAAAAATAATGTCAATCGCCGAAGAAATAAAATCTGATTTACAAATTATTAGAGCTCATCAACTCAGGTGGCATATAGAGATTTAACTCGCCTACAAGCTGGAGGTGGCCACTTTGAGTAATTGCTTTAGATATTATAATTGTAGGTCAATTTTGTAAAACAATTAAATAAATACTAATGAGTAACTTAAGTGTTTTTAATGTTTTCCTGTTTAGTGTTTCGATAAAGGCCTTTTGTGCTTCTACAACAATAACTCTTAGGCCAGCGCCACACTTGACGGAAATTCCGACGCCGAACTTCCGCGGGAGTAAATCCGTTACCATAAGTTGCAGCCACACTGAATATTCAGTGGCAGATTATCAGTTGACTGCCAACGCTTATACGGTGTGTTCGACTAGAAATTGAGCAATTTCATACTTTGTTAGACATAATCCAGATAAAGCATTCGAATATTATCGAAAGTCCGTACAATCATTTGATGTATTGTTGAATTTAACGAAGGACTATATTACCAAGCAAAATACAAAACTTAGAATGGCTATATCTCCTGAAGAAAGGCTGACCGTTACATTAAAGTAAGATAAATATTAATAGTGTAAATGAGACCAATTATTTCACTTTAGGTTTTGTTTTTTTTTTTGAGAGGTTCCTGGAACTTCATCAGTTTGAGTTGGACTCAAATTCTCAATTACAGCTAGTTGTGAGTTTGCATGACTTGATAATTCATTACAAGAATTTTCATTTTGGCGTTCTATCTGGTTTTTCTCTAGAGTCCCTAAGGCAAACTCTATTTTTCACTTCGATAATAAATCGTTCAGTGTCGAACATCCTGTGCGTGCGCCGTCACCGCGAGTTATCCGCCAAATGTGGCGCGATGCATACAAATACCTGGAACGCGACGTTGCCGATCTTACGCCGACGGAAGATCGGTGCGCGGAGGACGGAGCAGACGCGAGAGCAAGCAGTCCGCCACGGAGCGACTGATCGTCCGCGACGGAACGACCGATCTTCCGCGTAGTGTGCCCGCTATTTGTAATTTATATGAAATAATATGAATTGACGTTCCGCCGCAGAAGATCTGCGACGGAATTTCCGTCAAGTATGGCGCTGGCCTTAATGTTGTATTGTAGCTAAGCTCAAAAATCTGTCGATCTAATAAAAAGAGTAATGAGGGTTGATTTTGTAGTAATTTACAATAATTTGCCGAATAGCATAATTTTTTAATATTTATTTGATGTAAAAAAAAATAAAGTTACTACTATGTGAAGAAATTTTTGGGTAATGTAAACGATAGACAATATTGTTGCCCTCCGAATGAACCAATTTTTATCTCAGTAATACGAAAACTTTGAGAAAAATGATTTTTTTTTGTATAGACAGAGAATATCTCAAGAAAAAACTGGGAGGGGATTAGACCTCAGTGTGTAGTGTTTGTGTATTTAAATAGCTGTAATATAAGTACCTAGAATATCGCTAGCCCGTGACAGGACACACTGTATATTTAACCTCGATTAAGGATCAAAGCATAGATGTGTTGTCACCCATGAGGACTAAGATGGAATGCCTTGTTTCATTAAAAAGGATTTCCAGTTCTCTACACTCACCATGTTACCACCATAAGATAGTAGTATGGCTTTACCATATAAAAAGTGTTGTAGGGTAGGGCAGGGCTTAAAGGTCCGCGGGTATAAAGGTCCACCATAAAGTGCTTATTACATTATACAATTTTTAGAAAATCTAATTAGGAACCTAAATTGGAAGCTAGTGATCACATTACACTAAATTGAATTCTAAATCGTGACGAAGCGCATTCGTAAAGAAGTATCGACGGGGTTGCACGTTTGATCGATGGCGCCGTATTTATCAAAACAGCAGAAAATAGGACTTGCCTTAGCCGTGGTGGGAGCCATGGATATTAAAAAAAGAGAAAAGAGTACTTGTCATTGAGGAAAAAACTGTCCAATAATAATATAATTATATATTTTTAGATTCTAAGCAGTTTTTTTATAGGATAGGGTGACAAACCAGCACACAGTCCACCTGATGGTAAGTGGTTGCTGCGACCAATGGACATCTACATCTATCTCCGATTACAAATCAAAATGCAGATGGAACTCCTCGTTTCCAGTAAAAAGGGTCTCCGGTTCTCGACACTCGCCATACGAAACACAGCAACATTAAGCTACTATTTTACGCTGGTATTCTGTGAGAGCGTGGTCCTTCCTCGGTCGAGCCGACCCATTCGTGCTACAACTATACTACTAATATAACTGCACCATGGCTCTACCACCTATAAAACAGTTTGATTATTTGTTAAGTTTGGTATCTAAACATATTGAAAAAGAAGTCACGATATTTTGATAAAGTGTGAGTGCCAAAGATGGTGACATTACGTTTTATAGCCACCGGAAATTAATATTAAGATTTAAAGTATTGCTCTCTGATATCAGAACCGCTTCTATCAAAACTTCAAGACATCCGCTTGTATCAAAGCGCGGGCGCCGACTGGTTGTTTTAAATCGTAACGTTGCGATTACACTGTCCTAAATTGTAAACAATTACAATTTAGGAAGTAGAGCGATTGGGACCTCCAATTTGACTAAATCGGATCCTAACTGTTCTAACTACGATTACACCTTCCTACTTCCTTATTAGAATTCCTAAAAATTGTATAATGTAATAAGCGCTTAAGTATCTAAAAAACTAGCGGTATATCGTGCGTTCTAACTATGTACGCGGAATGAAGAGAGCGCGGAAGGCGTAACGGGGCATCGCCGGCAGTCGAGCAGCGTCGCTAGCCGGAGATCAAGGTCCCTCAACTTCTACGACGAGTTTTCGACTTTACACACATGCTCACTTATGCATGTGTGCATTGTTAATGTATACCATAGAAAAAAATAAATAACCGGTAGCTTGCATACTGGTCACACTGACGGTTTTTGAAGGAAACAAACAAGTGGCCATTTTATTCATTACTGTAATTGTGTTGATCGAGTGACATTAGCTCTCCGCATTTATTAGTAATTTCAACTGCATATGCGTTTATGTTCTTGGAGTGAATTTTGTGTTTTGTACATATTGTTTAGCGACTATCGTGCACTATCACATTTATTTACGAAAGGACGTTTTGCGCTTTTTTACGAAAGGACGTTTTCTTTGTTAGGTTAGGTTTTCTGTTTTTATTCGATTTGTGTGTTCTTTGTTTATAAGTATGTCTGAAAATAACCATAGGAAATGTGCCAAGTGCGGTAGAACACGTGCTGAAGATATGACGGTGACCTATCATAGGTTTCCGAATCCAGGAACTACTAATTTTACCAGGTTAGTGGACTATGAGATATTGCTTGTTGAGCCCTGATACGATTATCGTTTAAAATACTATATTGAAGCACCTTGTGCTGGTACATTAATTCGACAAATGAATGTATTGTTGTTAAGTACATACCATTTTGCATAGATAGATAGATACATACTTTATTGTACAACACAAAAGAAGAAATAAAACGATGATACACAGAAGGCGGCCTTATCGTTATAAGCGATCTCTTCCAGGCAACCTTAGGGTGTAGAGTATTTATATAAAAAGATTAGGCGGTGTACTTGCAAGACATTCTAAATACATACATAAATACATGTCAGTGGCCTTTCAATACATACCTTTAATTTTGTCAGTACATCAATTTATGAGAGATTTGACTAATTTACTTAAATTAAAAAAATTTCAGGGCTCATGTTTGGGCTAAATATTGTTGGCCAAATGAAGATTGGACTTCAGTAGAATTATTACGTTCACTCTATACTAAAAATAAAGTGTTGTGTGGAAGACACTTTAATTCAACTCAATTTTATGACAATGAAAGACAAAAATTGAGTAAATTTGCTGTTCCTGAGTCAACTGTAGTGGAAGAACTACTCAATGAAAAGGAAAATATCTTTCACCAGGTATAATATACTTACAGATTGGTCTATAAAATTTACATATACCTCTGCTCAAATAGTGTCATAACTCAAAAATATCAAAACTTTTTTTATTGTTTCGTTAGGTTCAGAAGACCTGATTTTCGTACCAATGAGTAATTCAGAATAAAAGTTTTTGTTTTGTTTGTTAATGTTTTTGTTTGTTAAAATGACATATAAATAATATATATTAAAATATTCTTTCTTTTATCTATAGTATGGTGTCACAATTACAAATTTACAATTTATTTTTCATCTATTGAGGATACCAAATACTCCATTTTGTAGAGCATTTAAAACCATTAAAATTTAATATGATCATTATTACGATAATTTTCATAGTATCTGAGTTATGCCCCAAAATGTGAAAAATAAAGTTCGAGCAATTTTTAAACACATTTTTCTCGACAATTTGTATTTTGGAATTATGATGCTATTTGAGTGGAGGTGCGATATAATTTTCTATGCCAAGTTCAAAATATACATTTTAAAATCTGCATGCCTAAAACTATTTTCCGTAATTGCATAACAATCCGTTCAGCTGCTTAAAATATTTATATTATAGGAGTTATAATATTTAGGATAAGTCTTACATTAGACACTTTAATAGTTTCCATGTGAAATAAAGTAATACATTTATTGTAATGATTAATTTCAGAATATAGAACAGTCCAGTGAAGCAACTGCACAGCCAAAGTTAAGAGTGCCACTGTCTGAAATTGAAAATATTGTAGTGGAACCTTGTACCAGTGCAAAGTCATCAACACAAACTTTAGTGGATGTCGCAAGAACAACTGGATTCATTGACAGCGTGCAGGTAATACATTTTCGATTTTTTGTTTTACATATTATATCTTTTTAAATAATAAGATAGAGAGGAGTACTAAATATGTGATTCTAGTATTTATGTGTTTGTGTGAACTATGATACTTTCACTGTACTTTTTTTAACAAATTCTTTTACATTAATAATATTTTACATATTAATGGCTGTAGTAGGTCATACAGATAATTTATTTTGGCTTCAAATTAAGATTTTAATATTCAAACAAATTTGTGATCATACATAAGATATTTATTACCAACTGACAAATACCTTACAATTTTAAATTATGTGAGTGCTGGTATCGGTCCCTAAGAGTGAATATTTATAATTTCAGAATGAACTCAATGTGGCAACCTGTAGCAAGTCAAATTTGACCAAAAAACGTACTAAAATCCTAGCTAACCTAGGTGTCACAAAAGTAAGCCAAATGACACCAAGAGAAATAAAATTATATAAAATATGCAAAAATAAGATGTGTGAGACAATACGATTACGTAACAAAATTAAGAACATTAAGAGAGGGAAGATAGAGAGAGTTTTAGGAGATCACCATGTTGAAGAATTGAGTAATTTAAATATTAGCAATTCATTCATAACTTTATTGCAAAGCCAATTACAAAATTGCCCAAAAAAACCAAAAGGGAGAAGATATACTTTACAACAAAAAATTCAGACTTTGTTAATTTATAAAAAGTCCCCAGCCTATTACAGATTACTGAAGAGAATGTTTGCTTTACCTTGTCAAACAAGTTTAAATCAACTCCTGAATAAAGTGCCACTAAAACCAGGCATAAACAAGCATATATTTACCTCATTAGAAAAAATGAGCCGGAACCAGGATAAAGAAGACAATATTTGTATTTTATCGTTTGATGAAATGTCTATAAGAAGACATTTGTATTACAATCAAAAGCTGGATGAAATACAAGGATTTCAAGACCATGGCAACCATGGTAGGACTGAAGATGTTGCCTCTAAGGCACTGGTATTTATGCTCACTGGGTTGAGAAAGAAGTGGAAACAGCCCATCGCATTTTATTTCTCCCATACAATAAAGGCAGATAGAATGACAATAATTTTAAAAGAGGTAAAGTATAGTATACTTTTTTGTAACTTTTATTACAAGACTGAAAAATATGTATGTGTATGTTTCAAATTTACACTTGTTTCTTCTTTTCAGATACTTACAGAATGCATTGCAGCAAAGATGAATGTGGTTGCTACTGTCTGCGATTTATCAGCTGTGAATTTGAAAGTTTTTAAAATATTAGGTGCAACATCAACTGCACCATTTTTTAATTTCTGTGGACAGGAAATTGTGTCTATACTAGATCCTCCACACCTTTTAAAGTGCACCAGAAATTTGTTAATGAAGCATGATATTGAAGTAACCTCAGATTTTCAATGCAATGAGAAGCCTGTAAAAGGTAAATAAAATATTTTAGTTTAGAGGATTTGACCCATATCATTTTTTTTTAAATTAAAGTCTTGTTGTGCAGATAATATACATAATGTCTACAAAACAAGAGTCAAATTATGTACTTACTATATAATATCTTATATTTTTTAGGTACAGTGAAATGAATTTTTTCAAATTTCATTTCATTTCATTTCATTTCATTTTTAGGTACAGTGAAATGGAGCCACATTGAAGCATTTTATCAGTTGGACAAAACCAACCCCAATTTAGTTTATGCTCCTCAACTGACAGATAATCATTTGCGTCCAAATTGTCAGCAGAAAATGAGAGTAAAATTAGCAGCACAAGTGTTTAGCCACTCTGTTACAACTGGCATGTTAATGAAAATTGCTCAAAGTAAGTGAATTTATATAAATTGTGCAGCTGACTGGGAATCAGTATTGACTGTGAGATATATATCTCACAGTCAATACTGATTCCCAGTCAGCTGCACCTTAACCTATTGAAATTTGAGCCAAACACTGTCACTGTGGGTTAAGGTGGGGTAATGCCATGAACATATGTATTTTTCAGTGAAAAGTACCTTTGACAGTTAGAGATATTTAAAGAATTTTGACTGTAACAAATAGATACATTAGTAATTAAGTTTGAATTTTGTCACAGACTGCTAACTTTGTACCCTGCTGAACTGTACTGAAGACTTGGGTTTTATATATACATTGTCGAGAGTAATATGAATGTGAGCAAGTTTGCCTACATGTTATTTAACAACAGAAATAAACAAAACTACCATTAAAACAGCTTGACTTTCTGAGAATCAAGTGAAATCACAACCACGTGGTAGAACCATGCTGCAGCTATATTAGTAGTATAGTTGTAGCACAAATGGGTCGGCACGACCGGGGAAGAACCACGCTCTCATAGAATATCAGCTTAAAATAGAAGCTTAACACTGCTGTGTTTCATATGGTGAGTGTAGATAACCAGAGACCCCTTTTACTGGAAATGAGGCATTCCATCTTAGTCCTCACGGGTGACAATGTATCTGCATTTTGATTTGCAAACGAGGATAAAATTAGATGTCTATGGGCCACAGCAACCACTTACCATCAGGTGAACTGTGTGCTTGTTTGTCACCCTATGCTATAAAAAAAAGAAACTTAGGATGAGTTAGTTGACATCTAGTGTATAATGATATTAATCAAAATATATATATTAATGAAAGCTCCTTGAAGTGAAATATTTTTCCTTTAAATGAAAATATAACTAATTAAACATTGTTTTTTTTTTCTTCAGATGAACTTCCGGCCGAAGCCCATGTGACAGCAACTTTCGTGCAAAAGTTTGACGAGCTGTTTGATGCTGTCAATGCAGACAGTCCAGATTTGAGAAGAGGAAAAAAATACTCGACAAACTTAAATAAAAAGACTCCTCATTTAGTTTTATTTAAGGGTATGAGAGAGTTCATATCGAATATGAAATATATAGGGAGTAAATCAAATCCTCCTTCCCAAGAAGGATGGATTCACACCCTTAATGCTATAGAAAGATTGTGGAAAAATTTGCAGGCTATAGGCATTAAGAGTCTTCCCACACGTCGCCTAAATCAAGATCCATTAGAAAATTGTTTTGGCTGCATAAGATATAGCTGTGGATCTAATAATAATCCTACAATAAACCAATTTATAGCTGGTATTAAAACTGCCATAATTTCAAATTTAAATCATTCAGGGCATAAAAGAAATTGTGAAGATGACACAGCAATTATTTCAAATAATTTGTCAAACTTTTTAACTCCAAATATCTCTCCAATTGTTAAATCACCAACTCTTCAGTTTGATGACACTAAAGAGATGGAAAATTTATTATTTGATGCAGTTGAAGCAGTAGAGCAGGGGACATCCGAAAGTCAAGCATGTGGATATGTGTGTGGTTTCATATTTAAAAAATTAAGGCACAGTAACTGTATGGATTGCCGAAAACCATTTTTGTCAGATACACAAGAAATCATACACATGTTCACAAATTTTAAAGAATATGACCCTGCTCAGAACTCTTTAAATTATGTGGGTAAAGATATGGTGACGTGTGTAGAAATGATGGCAAATATAATAAATACATACTTAAAAGCAAATGCCTATAGGATAGAAGTAAAAGTTAACATATTCAGTGCATTGGAATGTGTAGATTATAATTTTCTAAAAAAATGTATCCATCATTTAGTATTGAATGAAAATCATTTAAAAGTAAGCACATTTTTTATAATAACTAAAAGATATTGTGTTTTAAGAAACAGAGATATGGACGACGAAGAGAAAAAGAAAACTCTTGAACGCAAAATGAGAATTTTAAAAAATAAATGATAATACATTATTTGTTGTTTCAATTACTCACACAATTTGAAAATAAATGTACTATAAGAACTTGAAGCAGGACTTTTTAATAATATGGAGCAAGATTTATCATAGCTATTAAATAATAATATAAAGACTCCATACTATTATGAATCATGCTTCATGTTCTTGCACTACTTATTAATTCAATTATTGCGTAATGCAATATCCTTTTTGAAAGTTCCCGCGTATTTTGTTTTATTTGCTATTCCGCAATGGCGCCAGCGTCGTGTAGGTGTGTTGGCTGTGGTTGCCTTTTTTTACTATAGAGATGTTTTTCTTCTCTCGTTAGAGAGTAGTATGTTCCTTGCCGGAGATATACGACTACATCTAAAAATTTTAACGTAAGTAAATTTTTTCATCATTTTACTTTTTAGTTTCGAGCAGTGGTTTTTCGTTTATCACACCTAAACATAAGTTATTAGTATAAGTGATTTATTTGTTTTTCACGATTTATTATTAGTTTTAGGCTCGGTTTAACGGTTATTTCGTTATAACCTCTAAAAATATTTACACGTGGTTGGGGCAAAAAGGTCCAATGTGGACCTTTTAGCCCCTCATTAATATGTGGGTTAATAAAGATTTTTTTGTTTCAGTATGCGCAACTATAAAACAAAATAGGATCGTGGTACTAAATCTGTTGAGTTGATGCAACGGGCAGCAGACTTAGTTATCAATGAAAATAAGTCATTGAGGCGGGTATGTCGTGACTATGAATTAAGTAAAACTTCATTGTCAAGATTTATTAAGCGAATGAAGAATGACCCTGTTAACTTGAGATTTGGCTATGGTTCTCCACAGCAGATATTTAATAAAGAACAAGAAGCGTCTCACAGAATACTTGCTCAAACCATGAACGTACTAAGAACAACGGACGGAGTGCTGTCATTGTACAGATTGAAGTACCGTAATGGCGGCGGGTTTTAATGTGTGCGTGTTTGAGAGAGAGTTGCCAGCTGAAGAAACTTTCCCTAAAATTTTATATTGATATTCACATATAAATATCACTAAATACGTACGTATTATAATAGTCTATAATAATAGTTTCATAATTTATAAATAATATAAAAAGTAGAAAGTTAGCTTGTACAAGTTAAAATCAAACGAAGTTAGTTAGTTGCCAAAATGTTTTATAGGAACTTAAGCTGACATGAAAATAATTACTATTTTTGATGACATTAATATTTGTATTCATACGCATATAACCTATTATATTTTGCTTATTTAAAATGTAGAAGGCTTAAAAATATGAAATTACGTACGTTTCTGTACACAAAAATTTTGAATTATATTAATTTGCTAAATTATTGAGCGGGGCTTTTCTCGTAAATAACGTCAACGATGATCTAATTGACGAGGTAAATAAAGTTTATAAAATAATAAAATAATACTAAAATCCCTTATGTTGTGTTAATTTTTTGTAATATTGCCTCCTACTTTCATGTGTTCTTAGAATTCCTTCCATTTTTGATACATGGTGAAAACTAAAGGTTAGATACTTTTCTGCTATGTATTTTATTAGACTTATTTTGTGTTCTTCTCCCAAGTACATATGCTCAGACTCTACATTTAAAAATACTTTATCGCTACCTACGAATTTTTCTAGTATTTTAATCAGCATATAGCTATGTTGCTTGTCGTTGTATATAGTTATATTTTCTTTAATTACTTTTTTACCACTATTTCACAGAGCAAACAAATTTCATACACATCTTGTGATGAGAAACTTAATCCACCTCTAGTTTTTAAATTTAGAAGACTGTGAAAATAGTATTTCGTATCAGTGGTTAATCGGGATGTGCAGGCTTGACAATTTATTTTGTTTTTCGCATAGTGTGTTATGCTTCCACCAAGGTATCCTATTATCAATTTTCTGTAGTCATCAAACTCTTCGATTCCAATCCATTTGTCTTCTACACTCTCTAATTATCTGAATCCAATCTTTTCTCCATTCATTTTCCTTCCTACCTAAAAAATGTTAACGAACATTGTTCAGCACTTCGGTGATAAGGGAGATTTATTTTGACACGTTGGAAACACTGGTAATCACTTTAATTTATCTATTAATTAAGTTAATTTAATCTCATGTATACTTATTACTTATTTTTATATAAAGTTAGGGAAATAAAATTTTGAAAGTTGGCAACATTAATTTCGTCAAAGAAAAATTTTGTTACATAAATTACGAAAAGATATAATTAAAAATTAATCAAAACAATGCGTTAAAGAGTGTACTTATCTGTGAAAAGTGATTCCTTGTTTTTTTTTATCACGTAAAGTGCTACGGGAACAACATTTTACGACGCAGGTTGGCATAATTAAAAAGTTATTTCGATTACTTATTGCGTGTGTCCTTCATCAACGCTAGCAGTGTAATGGCGGACGCCGAGCTTACTATTATTTGAATGTGTGGGTGTTAACGTGTAAATAAACGTTACCGAGCTTACTATGGTGCTTCAATATGATAGTTCATGGAATTCCGTCCGTTGTTCTTAGTACGTTCATGGCTCAAACTTGCACAAATTTTTCACGGCATAGGTCCTAAAGAAGTTCGTCGCATGGCTTATGACTGTGCCATTAAATATAAAATAAGTGTACCGTCAACATGGCATACAAATAAAATGGCCGGTAGAGATTGTATGTCTGCCTTTCTCAAACGTAATACAAGTCTTTCCATAAGAAAACCTGAAGCAACTAGCTTCAGCAGAGCTACGTCTTTCAATAAGTCTAATGTGCAAGAGTTTTACACTAAATTAGCTGACGTTGTGGATCGATTCAAATTTACAGCTTCTTCCATATGGAATGCGGATGTAATTGGTGTATCCACAGTCACCAAACCATCAAAAATAGTTGCTGCTAAATGAAAGCTAAATGTTGGATCAATAACATCCGGTGAACGTGAAACTAATGTAACCCTGTTAGTAGCGGTTTCTGCTACAGGTTCATCAGTTCCACCTATGTTCATCTTCCCTCGCAAAAAGTTTCAAGATCATTTCATTCGGGACGGTCCTACTGATTGCATTGGTGCTGGGAATTCTAGCGGTTGGATCACTAATTACGAGTTTTTCCTATTTATGCAGCATTTTATCAAGCACGTTAGACCTTCTAAAGAATTTCCTATTCTGTTGGTTTTAGACAACCATTCTTCGCACTTATTTGTACCAACACTAGATTTAGCTAAAGAAAATGGAGTGGTCATGCTCTCTTTCCCTCCACACTGTTCTCACAAATTACAGCCACTTGACGTGTCGGTATATGGCCCTTTTAAAAGATATCTGTCTTCAGCTCAAGATGCTTGGATGCGGAATAACGCTGGAAAAACCATGACCATATACGATATCGCTGGGATCGTCCGCACTTCTTTACCTTTAGCTTTGACACCGAGTAACATAATGAGTGGATTCGAAAAAACTGGCATATTTCCCTTCAACCAACATAAATTTAATGTCGCTGATTTTGCATCTAGTTACGTAACGGACCGTCCTATGGAAACTGTTAGTAATGAGCCACAGCCTTCGACATCGTCCACTCCTCCGCCAACAATATTGTCTAATCCACAACCTTCAACACCGTTAGATCCGCAGCCATCAACATCATATGATGCACAGATATCAACATCAGTTGATCCACGCGAATGTTTTTCCCCCAAAATCGTGCGACCACTACCTAAAGCCGGACCACGAAAGTCAACTATTAATAGGAAGCGCCGAAAAACTGCTATTTTGACGGACACACCAGAAAAAGAAAATCTACGTAAAGAACAAGAAACCTTGAGTAAGAAAAAGGCTAAAGGTGTAAACAAGAAAAGCAAAGCAACTAAAAGAGTTGAGAAAGTAAAAAAAGCTATTTTACAAGAGGTTAATAGTGATTCCAGCTCTGACGATGAATGTTTCTGTTTGCTGCGAGAAGTACAGTGACAGTGTTCCAGGCGAAGGTTGGATTCAATGCAATCTTTGCAAACAATGGGCCCATGAAAAATGTATCTCAAACAGAGGTAGCATTTACTTTGTTTGTATTAACTGTGATTTACAGTTGATACACATGTTGATTATGTTAATTTGTTGAAGTTAATAATTGAAGAAGAGTTTAATGTTTGTGTTACGGTTAAAGAAGTATATTTTGTTTTGTAAAAAATTGTTTGTTAAAAGTTTTTAAAAGATTATGTAAGATTAGTTATAAGATTTTAAAATCAGGCTATGTCAACATTCATAATGAATAGTGCTGTCTTGGTTAATTGTATTCTTCAATAGAGACTGATTAGTGATTAAACTGTTATAAGCTCAACAAAGTTAGAAATTATTAATTCGACTGTTACTGTTGTAATAATTTTACAAAAAAATAAATTTTGTTTGGTAAAAAAATATTTTCTTTTAGAATAGAGACTTTTTAAATAATATGTATCTTGGAAGTATAATAAAGTTTTTGGTTTTTTTTTAATTAAAATATTTTTAACTTTTTGTTTTTGGAATAAAAATAAACGACTGAATTTTATTGAACCAAATATTGTTTTTAAATAAAATCGATTTTAAATGAAAATTAAATACTGGACCTTTTTGCCTCCTGCCTGTCCCTTTTTACCCCTACTATGGGGCAAAAAGGGACAGACGACAAGGTCTAAAAAAGTTGTAGAAACACATATTTCTATTATAATAATTCAACTGAAAATTGAGTCAAACATACTCTTTGTTTGATTAGTGTTATTTATTTTGATATAGTAGAGTCAGTTTTCATAGTATTATTCGAAATAGTCAAATTGGACCTTTAAGCCCCGCCCTACCCTAATAAAATGTAAAAATGTTATAAAATAGTAATAATAAAGTGTAAAGCTATAATTAGTACCTGTAGTTTCCAAACTAACTTTAGCATATAGCATCTCTTAATATAATTCTATCAATATCAAATCTTTCAACATTCATTTGAATGCCAACATTTACCAGATCATGATCATTTGTTACATGTTGTAATGTAGTATTATTTACTTTTTTTTTTCAGAGAAAGTCAACCATGATTACAATTATTGTAAAAAGGCCACATTTGGATCACATCTACTGTATTCCAGAAGTTGTAGAAAAACGCTTTAAGGCTTTAAATACTGACAACACTGGTAAGTTTCCGTTCAATTCTTTCAAATAATTACATAAAAAGTTATTAAATACTCTTATTATATAAAATAATATATTATATTGCTTATTTAGCATCCATAATTTGTGCTTCTGTTTATGTTTCAGTATTACTTACTTATAATTGCAGCACAATTTGCTGACATCACATGCATAAGGTTTTTGATTGTAGTGCTACTTATTAAGGATTATCAATTTTTCATTGGGTTGCATAATAGCTTTTCTAACGAGTCCTTATAATCTATATCTTAGCTTTTGAACAGTCTTCTTAATAATGTTGTACAAATTTAAGTTCTCACTAGTAGTATTAAGTTATTTAAAAAATAACATAATACTGGTGAGAACTGAAATGTTTTTGAATCTGGTAAATCTTTGATTGAAGAACAAATCTGTTATATTACAGAAATGGAAACAGATGTAAATTTATCATTAGGTAATGAGATGAATGAGAAGATAAACTTACCTTCTACATCAAGATATGCAAGTGGAAATGGAAGTACCAACAGCAGGTAAGAAATTTAAAAACAAGATATATATATTACCTGACTATAAATTGTTCATAAAAATAATAATACTAAATTGATTTATTTCTCACTATTTTGGTACATGTAATAAGTTATTGCACAATTTATGACTACATGCCTTTTCTACTATCTGAAAAAATATTTCACTTTAATATAAATATAATTAATGACATCCCATAGTATAACACATGATAGAAAACCATCAACTGTACACCCAATTGAATTATCAGTACAAAATGCTACAATGAGTATTTGAAGGGGGTAAATAACTTATTTTTTCTTATTTTCTTTTTTTTTTATATTTTAGATAAACATGTACTTTGTTCTATATAATAAGGAAGCAATAACAAGGAAGAAACAGCATATCATAAAGGCAAGTAAGCTGTCACCGCATTGTGCTAAGCCTTACAGGCAATACACAAAACCACAGAGGCAGCTTAATTTAGTCTATGAGCAAAAAAGGCGGTGAAATTTTCAAAAGAAAAATCATTTGTTAAGCTCACAGAAAAATTGAATCCAATTGCTAAAAAGTTAATAGAATAAGAGGGGCAGGCAATTTTCTGATGAAGAAAAATTGATAGCAATGGTAATAATGAGACAGAGCCCAAAATGCTATAAATTTCTACATACAATATCTATCTTACTGTCAAAATATACTATAAACAAAATGATTGCCAAACTAAATATAGAGGCAGGAAACAAGGTTCAAATATTTGATGCTATCAAAACAGAGGTAGTGTATTTTTTTTAAATAAATTTACTTTTTCCATAATCTATATATTATACCATAGCTATAGTCTACTTCTGCTGGTTGCATCAATGTTAGACTGCCTTATCATTTCTGAAAAGGTTGTTTTAAAGCATTTGTCTTTAAAATACTTTTTTGTTTTAAGCATACTGATTTCATCTCCAATGTTTTTCTTCACCGTCAAATACGTGATAAATCACCATTGAAATTTGCAAGTAAATTTTCAATGCGGTAGAGTCACATTTATTACTGGAGACGAGGCGTTCTGTCTTAGTCCTCATGTGTGGCAACTCTTCTGCATTTTGATTCTTAATCGAAAATAGATGCTGATGTCTATGGGCCGCAGCATCAGCTTACCACCAGATGGACTTTGTGCTTGTTTGTAACTCTTATTCTTGAGTTAAATATGATTAGTGTAATGAAACAAAGACCCTTTTTGCTGAAAACGAGCTATTCCATCTTAGTCCTCAGAGGTGACAATGCATCTGCATTTCGATTTTTAATCGAGGATAAATGTAATGTCTATGGGTCGGAGTCAAGTTGACTGTGTGCTCATTTATCACCCTTATACTATTTAAAAAACGAGTGGATATCCATAGATGTTACAACTTGTGGTAAAAAGGTTACCTTGCCATCTTTATATGCAATCTACATACATATGTATATCAAAGTTAATATTTACTAATTAAATTGCTCACAGGTCAACACTTGGGATCAAAAGAAAAAACATTGTTCCATACTGTTTGATGAAGTGGCTTTAGAAGCTGGAGTGTCTTATGACAAACATAAAGATTTAATTAGTGGATTTGTTGAACTTAACAAAAAATCAAATGATTTTGCTGACCATGCCCATCTTTATATTATGTTGCTAGGAGTTGTTCACAAATTTCAACAACCCCTGGCCTTCTACTTCTGTAAAGGAGCAACTTCAGGAATTAAATTAAAAATAATTATCAAGAACATGGTAACAGCTGTAGGTAGGTAACACAGGACTTAGACCAGTGGCTCTAGTCTGTGATCAGGGCACATCATTTCAATCTGCCCTAAAGAGCCTTCAAGAAGATACAAGGTGAGAGCAAATAATTTTAGATGAAAAGATCGGTGAGTAGGTTTTGCCATCTTTATATACAATCTCTTATCATGAATAAAATTGTCTGGTGGTGTTTGTACCTAAATTGTAATTATTTTTCAGATGATGTGATTGTAATTAATGGCCATACACTTAGTGTAATTCACGATCCACCTCATCTAATAAAAGGATTAAGAAATATTTTCCTAAATAAAGACAAAAGATTTCGAAGTGGATTGACATTGTTGAAGTATATAAAACAGACTGCAATCTTGCACAGATTAGGCTTTTACATAAATTAAATGATGAACATGTGATTCCGGAGAAAATTAAAAAGATAAAGGTAATTATTACTTTATTAAATATCTATGGTTTTTTTTCTATGTTCTTCACATTGTGAAATAGTAAAAAATGTACTATTTTTCTTCGATTACCAATTTATTATTTACTCGAAGATTTTTCAATTACAAAGGTCCAGTTCTATATAATCTAGCAAACAAATTATTAGATAAATATCCGTTAGATAAGAGAGAGACAAAAATTCTTTAACTAAATGGCTTAAATTTAAACTATTTGATTTTTTATAAATACAATCAATAAACTTTTAAAAACACCTTTAATTGATTTATAATTTATATTAAGATTAAAATATCGTTTACATCAATTATAATAAAAAAAATGATTAACTTTATTTTGTTTTAAAAATTACACGCCTTAAAAATATTTTTAGGATTCTAGAAAGTTAGAAAGTCGTAAGCCTGAAAAGTATGAAAGAGCGTTCATTGATTTTTCTTTACCACTTTATTTAATTTTAATCTAAAATACGACTTATTACGAAACAATGTTCTTATGTAGCGTGCTCCGAGATATAGTGTGCTGCAAAACTTAACGCGCTTGCCGGCCTCCTACACACTTTTTTTACAAATAGCGCGCTATAACATAGCGTATTTAATAGCGCGCTAGAAATTTCTAGTTTATAGTCTGTAGTATGCTATTGATTCATAGTCGTTTTGAACAACTTTACTTAATAGACCTACCTACCTTTATTAGTATTTAAAACATTTTTATGTACACCTAATATATTTTAATAATTTTTAAGTGAGCGACAGTAGCCTAATGGCAGGGCGCGGACCGCGAACTCTAAAAGGTCGTGGGTTCGAATCCGCTATTCGACTACTGGCGTGAACCACTCGTAACACAAGCAATTTAAGCTTACCACGAGTGGTTAAGTGGAATATTATTAGTGATGTTTATAGCATTGTTAATATTCTTTTTTTTTTAAGTAAAAAAAACAGTTTCTCCAAACTAAGCAAAGTCTATTTTAATGTACTTTTGTTTACAAGTAGTTGTAATCTTTATTAAAAGTTACAGCAATATCACTTCTGTTAACGGAGGGGCCTGGTAATCCCATAGCACAAGGCAACCTAGTTTGGGCACCAGTCTCCCACTTATATAGATAGCTGTTATTTAGCTGTATAAGTTTACTATTACTTAGTTAATTGTAATGTACTGATAATATGTGGGAGAAAATAAATACTACTTTATTATTATTATTATTTCTGTTACTAGTTTCTAATTTGTATGTTATTTATATTTCAGATAAAAAATTGCACTAGTGTTTAGCAAGACAGTAGCTGCTACATTATTGTATACTGCTCAGTTTTGTAAGTTCCTAAGCTAAATTTGGTTTATAAATTTGGTTTAGTATTTTAAACTTGTTGGAAAGTTGAAGCTAAACTTTAACTTTTTTTTAAATAAATTAAAATTGAATTGAGTTAAATAAACCCTTTATGTGGCCTATTTTTTTAGCTCAGTATGCAGATGAAAAACGAGTAAGCTCGACATCGAAAAATACAGCCGAAATTATATCATTCTTCAACGACCTTTTTGACTCCAATAATGGAACTACATACAATAAAATGTCCAAAGGAAAAGCTTTAAGACAAGCAATAACAGAAAAATCCTCACATCACGAATTTTGGAGGGAAGCCATCCCAAAAATGCATAGCATAAATTTTATAGATAATCAAGGTAAAGAAACATCCATACCTACACTAAAAAACTGGATAACAAGTATTTATAAACTTGTTTGTGACGAACGCCGTTTACGTGGGTCAGACTGGTCGCAATTTCGGGACGCGCTATAAGGAGCATTTAGCGGCGTACAGAAATTGCAATCCTGATAAATCCCATTTTGCTAAACATCTCTTGGACACTGGACACAACCTAGCCAACAACCATTCCATTAAAGTTTTACATATTTGTAATAAGGGGCTGCGACTGTGTGTGCTGGAACAGTTGGAGATTTAAAAAAATAATAATGGTAACAGTGCACTACTGAATGAACAAGAAGTTTCTAATTCACCTTTGTTAAACATCTTTAAGGCTAATCTTTTATAATAATTTTAAAATTCTTCTTCTTCTTCCTTACTTTATCTCTTTATTTGGGGTCAGCTCTCCTCGTTCTTTTGCGCCAAGATATTCTATCTTGAGTTGTCTGTGTATCAAGCTGTGCTCGTTCCAGATCTTTGGTTACGTTTGTCAACCACGTGGTTAATGGACGTCCTCTGTCTTTCTTTTTCTCTGGAATTGCCAAGGCCTTCCTCACCGGGTGTTCTTCATCCCGCGTCATTACATGCCCATACCATCGCATACGACTCTCGACCATCTTGTCTACAATGGGCATAACTTTAAGGAGCTTTGATGTACTCATTGCGCACTTTATCGAGCCTCGTTACGCCTGCTGACCATCTTAGCATTTTCATTTCATTCATGTGCAACTTTTTTTCGTGACTTCTTGGCCGCCCAGCATTCCGCACCATATAACATGGCAGGTCTTACGGCCGTTTTGTAAACCTTTCCTTTCAGTTGTATTGCCATCCTGCTATCGCAAAGTATTCCTAAAAGGATTCTTCACCTTAACCATGCTGCAATAATTCTGTGAGTTACGTCTGCGTTGATATTGACGTCCGCCATTATCACTGAACCGAGGTGTTTGAATTTGCTGACACAGGGCAATGGCTGACCGTCGATGGAGATATTTATGTTGGTCGCATATTGTTCATTGAAGCTGCACCTCAGAAACTCAGTCTTGCTCCAGCTGATACGGAGGCAATTGTTCTCGAGAACCTGTCTCCGTTGCTCAATTATTGTGTGGCTTGTAGTTGAATCACACATTTGTCGATGAGCACAATGTCGTCCGCATACAGCATGCACCATGGGATGGAGGACTGATAATGATGTTAGATTCATGAGGTTAGATAGTCCATAGATAGATTAAATAGGAATGGGCTTAGAGCTGATCCCTGATGCACTCCGACCTTAACTTGAAAGGGTTCGCTAAGTCCTGCCAGGCTTCTCATCTGTGTTCTTATGTCTTCATACATATCACGCACCAGGTGAATATAGAGTTCTGGTATTTGTTGTGCTCGCATAGCTTCCCAAACTAATTTACGTGGTATTCTGTCGAAAGCCTTTTCCAAGCCTATGAAGACTAGGTGGAGGTCCTCTCTGTTGGTTCAGTATTTTTCCATCAGAATCCTTATGGATTGGATTGCATCAGTCGTTGATCTTCCTGGCGTGAAACCGCACTGATTATTAGATATTAACACCATCTGACCAAGGCGGTTGTTGAGTACACTCCCATAGTTTCAGTGTATGGGAAGTAAGTTTGATACCCCTATAATTTCCGCAGTCACTGAAATCTCCTTTGTTCTTGTAGAAAGGTACCAGATAACTATGACGCCAGAACTTTGGGATCTTCATGGAGGTTAAGATTCCATTAAAGAGCTTCATTAGCCACTGGGGCGTACTCCAATGGTTTGGGCACGTTGAGCGAATGAGTGAAGACCGAATGGTGAAGAAAATATATAGAGCGAAAGTAAATATTAAAAGGTGTCGAGGTAGACCGAGACTAACTTTCAAAGACCATGTGAGCAAATTGCTCGAAGAGGGGAGGGTCAAGAGTACTCGGATACCTAGACGTGCATGTATGAAGAAGTTAATGAACCTGAAAGAAGCGAAAGAGGTATGTAAGGATCGTGACACTTGGCGATCTGTTCTCTCTTGCTACCCCGTTAGGGATTGTGCGTGAAGATAAGTAAGTAAGTAAGTAATTAGCCACTGGTCAGCAATAGGCCCCAGCGACTTCCATAGATCAGCGGGTATGCTATCAGGCCCAACTGCTTTATGGTTTTTCATCTTTTTAAGGGCACTTACGACCTCTTCTTGACGTATCTTGTTCAACGGTCCAGCTACGCTAGGGATATATTCAATGGTAAACTTGGAAATTCTTCGTTCAGCAGTTTATTATAATATAATGAATATATTATTTATAAATTATAAATTTTGAAATTAATAATAATAAATAAGTATAATAATATAAAAAACAATAATAATAGTAATAATGATAGTCGCAGGTTTGTTATTGCACGGCGCGGTTGCTCGCTACTTTGGTGGGGAGCGGTTGTATCGGCGTGTATAAATAACAGCTGTTTTGGCTTGCCGCTCTGCGCCCTCCTTTCTGCCAAGGAGGGTCGCGTTCGTATACGGCTTAGAGATCTCTAGTCAGATCGTTAAGCCAATTCCTAAAAGGTTGAGTTTAGTGGGTAAAAGTCACCACATAACCAACCACGCAGCCGGCTGCGTGGTATGCTATGAGCATTCCCAACCTCCCTCCCCCGCTTTCCGGAGGGTTGCCCATATTTGCTTCGGGCGCAAAAAAAAAAAGCTCGCCGCTCACTTAGCGGTCAGCCGCCGTAGAGTCTACATCATCTGAGGATGCCTCGTGTAGAGGCGAAACACGTGTCGTATTATCGTCGATGGTGTGTCTTTCCTGGAATAGTGGTGATGGAAGTAGTGGTGCTGGGGCTAGTGGTGACGGAATCAGTGCACGCAATTGAGGGAGGGCGGGAGGTGCTCTTCAATCCAGGTAAGACACATCATTGTATTTAGTTAGCGGAAGGTTGCAAATTAATTAATATTTTTATTATAATGGATTTCCGCAAAGTAACGCCTGATTCTATCAATTATATCTAATGGATCTACTGAGTAGATATAGTTTTATTTAATTGATAAGAATATCTCAGTTTAATAGTCAACTCAACTTAGATAATAAGTTTATTTTTTTGACTTCTTGTTGTTTTGTTTGTATTAAAAGAACTGTTTTATTACTAAAAGATTTTTGTTTGATGTTAGAAGAGAAGACTGGTTGTTTCTTTCATATGTTATTTGATAGATACATAGTTCAAAGTTTATAACTTAGAAGTTTATTAAAAACTTTGCATTCCCTGGATATAAATCAATGATTTTTTAAACAAAATCAAGCGATTTAAATTGTGATTTAAATCAGACAACCCTGATAAGGTGTGTGAACCATATTCTGTCCAACTTTTTAAATGAGACAGTCACTATGACTTTTCATTGTGACTTTTTGGTAACTGAATCGACAATCTCTGTTATCTGAAAATAACACTATTCCCCGGGTTTAGTCTCCTCTTATAACACCCACGGGGTGCTAATATAGATATTCATAGACTTTGCAAAACATTTTATTCATCGACAACGTCTTGTAATTGCATTTCTCTAGCGCTCAATAGACCCAAAAAAAATTCGATATTTTGATTGTTGATACTTTTTTTATTTTTGGATAGGTACATTACTATTATTATTTATTTGTTTACCACTTACAACTCATCACAGGTGTATTACCTAATACAATAGTGCAGTTACAAACTTAGAAACTAGAACAAAGATAATATAAGTATATTATTCACCAACTTAAAGATATTTTAATTCATTCAGACTACAGTTGAACAAATCAGTCAGTTGTGAGAGCACGTTAAGTGTACGCAGCGCGCGCGTCAAAGGCGCGTGCTGTAGCAAGTTGGTGCGCGCTTGCGGCACCGACAAGAGCGGCGGCCGCCACCGTCTTCCTACGTACTCACTAGGGATACACAGCTTAGCTATCTGTAGAATACCTGGGTTATGTATTTCACCACAGATCACTTAGTAAGTAAGTGGCAAGAGCAACTTCCCTTCTTATTTCTAGTTTATAATAGCCTATCGTGCTTAGTATAAAAAAGTAGGGTACAACAGTGTATAACCCGGTACACACCATATTGATTTAACCCTTTAATTCGCAATGTATGTGAACAACATAACAAATAGAAAAATATTATGAAATTAATCCTTAGTGTGTGTCCTCTGAGTGGTGATAATATTTTAGCTAAGTATTGAGCCAATCTGTAAGTTGGCGAATCAATCTGACTCACTATTGGATGTAATGGAGCATTCGGTTTGTGTATTTTACTGACAAAATGGTATTGATTCATACCATTTTGTCAGTGAGATAAAAGACCTACATCTTATTGACAATGAAACCATGGTCAGTTTTGATGTTCAGTCTCTATTTACATGCCTACCTGTTGAAGACTGCATCTCAATTATAACTAGGAAACTAGAGGAAAATAACATGCCAGCAGAATATGCAGTATTACTAAGACATTGCCTTACATCTGGCTATCTATTGTGGAAGGAAGAGTTTTACAAGCAAGTAGATGGTGTGGCGATGGGCTCACCTGTATCTCCCATTGTCGCCGATATATTCATGGAAGACTTTGAGGAGAAAGCCCTCCTTACTGCACCTGTTACACCAAGGATCTACAAGCGGTACGTAGACGATACTTTCACAATTTTACCATCAGACAAAGTAACTGCATTTTTAGAACATCTTAATTCCATAAACTCTAAAATTGAATTTACTATGGAGTTAGAGGCAAATAATTCCTTACCTTTCCTAGATGTGTTAGTCATCCGAAATCCTAATAACACCATTGGTCACACTGTGTATAGGAAAAAGACCCATACAAACCAATATTTAAACGGTGAATCTCACCACCATCCTTCACAGTTAGCTACCGTGGGCAAATCTTTGTTACAGAGAGCATGAGGGATCTGTGACAGCAAACACCTGGCCGCCGAGCTTCAGCATGTCAAGCAAGTTCTGCACGACAACAAGCTTCGGGTCCCGCGCCTACGTCACAGTGACCGAGTGAAGCCGGCCACAGTCGAGCGTGTGCCTGCTGTACTACCATATGTCAGAGGTGTCACAGACAAGATTGGATATATCTTGAAGCGAGCTTCTATTAGAACATTCTACAAGCCGCCGAAGAAGATTAGTCAGTTCCTACCATCCGTCAAGTGTCAAATTACTCTACAAGATGCAGGAGTGTACAAGCTTGATTGTGAATGTGGTCTCTCTTATATAGGACAAACCAAAAGATCAATTAGGACCCGCGTAAAAGAACATATAGCTGATGTGAAGCATCAACGTTCCGGGAAGTCTGCAGTTTGTGATCATATCCTAGACGGCCCCAACCATTACATCAGATTTGATAGACCACAAATCCTCGCGAAAGAACACCGATGATACGTGAGGCTATTGAAATTAAAAAACATCCTAATTTCAATAGAGAAGGAGGCTGGGTACTACCACCTGCTTGGGATCCTATAATCAATAAAATTAAAAGTAAGCCCAAGCATACCACTGCAAGACCTCAGGACATAGTCAGTTCATTTTGCATAGATCGGACCATAAACAATAATTAAAAAAGCTGAAGGTACTCCGGGTTTAACAATGACATCGAGACGTCAGTCATCTCAGTCCCCCGTGACCATGGGTGCTGGAAAGCGCCCGAAACGTCGGGAATTAAAAATAAGAAGTAAAAATAAACATGATAAAATCCGTAAAAGTAGTTTTAATCATGTGTAGTATTCGCGTAAATATAAGAAATCATTAATTTTTTCTAGTAAATATCTTATATTTGGTATTTGATTTATGCTTTGGGTGCGGTTTTGCATGTTTTTTTTTGCATTGCTTGTTTCAGATGAAGCTAAAAGGCAAAGAACGCAAAAAATAATGGCTTTGGTACCACCTGAAAAAGCAGCTTCTTCAGATAGCAGCAGTGCCTCTGAAGAAGAAATGTTGTTTCAGAAGCCCAATGATGATGATAACGATTTTACGTATTGTAGTTCTGAACCGAGATCATATCCATCATCTTTAGATTGCATGCACATTTTCTCAAGTTCCGATGAAGACGAAAATGTTGAGCCTGAAAATGTAGGACTTGCATGATAAAACCCAATTTTATCCGATGAAGATACCGTTCCACTATCTCCTGTTATTCAAGAAATGTTTCCTACCGGTCAACCTCAACAACAACTCCCTTTCATGCTACATTCAGTTTCATCCGTTTTGTCGCCATTAGACTCGCCAGCTAATAAAACTCGTTCAAAAAGAGCAGCTAATACTGTGCCTCGACTTACAACCAAACGAGTAAAGAAATTTGTTAGGAAACCTTTAAAATTTAAATAGTATCTGCAAAATTTGAACACGCTGCAACAGTTGAGTTACCTGAATATCAACCCCCTTTAGAAGCCACAGCGAAAACGCCTTTAGATTATTTTAGAACTTTTTTTTCCGACGACATAGTTGACCTCATCGCTGATAATACTAACTTGTATTCAGTACAATGTGCAGCTACCAAAAGTATCAATGTCATCAATGAAGATATAAAAGATTTTATTGCCATAACGATACTAATGGGTGTTGTTCAGTTGCCCTCTTATCGTGATTATTGGAGTAATAGGCTTAGGTTTTCTAAAATTGCTGATGTTATGCCACTAAGAAAATATGAAAAAATTAGAAAGTACCTCCATTTTTGCGACAACTCAAGTATGAATGACGATCGGTATTTCAAAGTTCGTCCAATACTAGAACAGATCCGACTGAACTGTTTACAACTCGAAGAAGAAGGGCATTTTAGTATAGACGAGATGATGGTCCCCTACAAAGGAACTAGAGCTGGAAGTAATAATAATAATAATAATAAATTTATTTATTTACCAGAAAACACGTAGCCAAAATACAATAAGTTCTGTGACTCCCACACTAGGCATGGCCTGTCTCGTGGGGGTCAAGCAAAAGATTTTACAATTGATCAAAGTGGCTATTTGTCGAAATTACGTAAAACAATTATGTGCAGCAAAGCAAAAATGACTTAAAAATTTATGAAAAATTACAGACATAACAAACAGATTCTAATTAATAGGGGCGCGCGTGTACTTGTGGGTGAATGTGTATGAATGTGTGTGTGTATGTGTGTGTGTGTATGTGTGTGTGTGTGTGTGTGTGTGTGTGTGTGTGTGTGTGTGTGTGTGTGAGCGTATGCTAGCATGCCTGTTACATAATTCTCTAAAAATTATAAGTAAAAGGGTGAGAGATTGCAATTGGGGATAAGCTGAGTGGTTAGGTAGCCCTACGAATTAAATTCTTGGGATCGGACGGCAGGGCGTGCGTCAGTGCAGTCCACTACCGTTTTAACACCTATTTAAGGGTCACCAATATTTCTTCTGATTTCTCATAGTCCCAAGTCAATAAATGACGTCTCATTTTTATTTTAGCCTCATAAAGTTGGGATCGTTTTAAGTCGTATAAGTTGACTAATTTGTTGTAGATGCGAGGGAATTGGAAGTAGTAGACAATATCTGCCGAAGAAACCGAAGAAATGGGGATTTAAAAATTTTATTTGTGCGGGGGTCTCTGGCGTAGTCTATGATTTTATCCCTTATGCTGGCGACGATACTTTTAGGAATCATTGTTTTTCGGACTACGAAAACAGCTTAGGTTTGGGGCAAAAGTAGTCTTAGCATTGTGTCAAACTATAAAAAATAAACCTGCAACAGTTTACTTTGATAATTTTTTTACATCCTTAGAATTGATTCGTCACTTAAGGGAGGACTATGGCATTTTCAGTTTGGGAACTATAAAAAAGAATCGCTTGAGAGGCTGTGATACAAAAATGACTACTGACAAGGCTTTAGCGAAAAAAGGCAGAGGCGCAAGTCATCAGCTCATTTGCAACGACAAAGTCGTTACATTGGCAAGTTAATTTGCGGACTCCCACCCAAAGGAAAAAATTAAGAAATACTCTAAAGAGGCTAAATCGAGAGTTGATATAGAGTGTCCACAAGTTGTAAAGCAATACAATGCTGATATGGGTGGAGTCGATTTAGCCCATATGTTAATATCATTGTATCGTTCAAACTTTAAGACCAAGCGATGGTATATGGCATTATTTGCTCAATCACTTGATATTTGTGTGAACAATGCATGGCTTACTTATAGAAGAGATCGTCCAGGTGTTAAGAAAAGTCTCCCTCTTAAAGTATTCCGTGTAGAGCTAGCAAATGAACTGTTACAATGTAACAGGATTCGGCAGTCAGATGCAAAATGAGCCTACTGTAAAGATAAAGACTCCATCAGCCCCAAGACCACTGGATTCTGTGCGATATGACAGTGTTGGTCTCTTACCAACATTTGTACCGCAAGGTAGATGTAAATATTGTAAAAAAGGATTTACAAGTGCTTTTTGCAATAAATGTAACTTGCGTTTATGTCTTTTGGAAAACTGTACGTGGTGGAGCCATGCAGTTATATTAGTGGTATAGTTGTAGCTCGAATGGGTCGGCTCGACTGGGGAAGGACCATGCTCTCACAGAATACCAGCGTGAAATGGTAGCTTAATGCTGCTGTATTTCGTATGGTGAGTGTAGAGAACCGGAGATCCTTTTTACTGGAGACGAGGCATTCCATCTTAGTCTTCACGGGTGGCAGCGCATCTGCATTTTGATTCGTAATCGAGGATAGATGTAGATGTCTATGGGCCACTGCAACCACTTACCATCAGGTGGACTGTGTGCTCGTTTGTCACCCTATCCTATATAAAAAGAAAAAAAAAAACGAAATTGTTTTTACAGTTACCATGTCTCTGTCTAAGGTCCCTAAGTTTCTTATTTTAATAAAATAAATAGCTACTTTTCAAAATAAACAGTTGTATCCATTCCACCTTTTGTTTTCTTACCACAGGTGCAGTGTTGGTAGAGAACAACATTCATTATTCTTTAAAATTATCTAAGTATCTCGCAGTGTTGTACGTCACCTACATTTGATTTTCCAAAAACCATATGTACGATAATTTTTTCAACATTTTTTTAAGCTTCTTTAGACTTATAAGAAACCAATCAACTTAATAAAATTATAAAATTAAATATTTTTTTTGCTTGCGAAGTAAAGGGTTAAATACATAAATGTCACAAATTTGTTCTGAATATGTTCTCGCATTAATTTATATTTGGCTTCATGTGGTGACCAAAGAGGCATTCTAAATGACTCTTTACAAGTGCCTCGTATAATGCTCTCAGAGCACAGATGTTTGTGAATCTGTTCGCTACCTGTAAGACCATCCCTGAGTTGCGGTATGCTTTTTTGCAAACATTAGTAATGTGTTTTCTAAATTGTATGTGAGTAGTGAATCGCACGTCTAAGTTATTTACCTCAGAAACATGCTGTAGAAGGGTTCCATCCATGTAATATTGATGATGACTTGGGTTATGTGCACGGCTGAATGACAGAATAGAACATTTCGCCCCAATGAAATATAATTTATTTTCCAAATTCCACTCTACGACTTTAGTTATATCCTGCTGTAGTATGTCATGATCCACTCGCTTTATTTTAAAAACTAATTTCAGGTCATTAGCAAATAACAAGGGTGTAGGTTTATTGACTACTTCAGGCAAATCATTGATTGTCAAAAATGAAGAGAAGGGGCCCTGAATTACTGCCATGGCTGACACCTGATCTTAGGGTTCAGAAAGCCATCTGCTGCAGTCAACATACTGACATTGGTCTCGTAAATAACAGGCGAAATATGATAATGTATGCAGTGTGCAGCCTACGCTAGCCAACTTCGCTAGAAGGACTTCATTGTCTACTGTGTCAAAGACCTTTTTAAAATCAAAATAGGCAACATCCACTTGTTGACCAGCATCCACCGTTGGTACTATGTGTGTCATAAGCTCCAGCAAGTTCCCTGTTGCCCCCCCCCCCCGGGACAGAAGCCGTGCCGTGTTTCGGACAACAGAGCACTTATTTGTGGGTACAAACTACTGTGAATGGTTGACTCAAAAACTTTAGCCGAAGTGCATAATACCGCCAAGGGTCTATAATCATAGGGGGTTGAACCTCCGCTACCTTTCAAGACGGGTACTACCCAAACGAGTTTCCAACGATCAGGAAACTTTGCAGCCTTGATACAAACATTGAATATGTGTAGCAACGGTTTTACTAATACTGAATGACAATCCCTAAACATAAACACAGTAACAAAACATAGTAAAATTAATTAGCAAAATGACTCTCAAGTTATATTTAACTATTTATAAAAAAAAAAATTGTCCTTAGCATGACCTCTTTGGCTTGATCAAAGATCTGACTAAGTTGGTCAAATAAAATATCGGAGCCTGAGCAGTTAAATAATCTCGATAGTTTATGAGTAATTATCAAAACAAATGTACATGCGTAAAAAATAAGGTGTCGTTAATTTGAAAAAAAAATTTACTAGATAAATTTGTCTTCTTTTATGCCAGTAATCAGGTTGAATTTAATGGTAATATAATGTTTGGAAACAAAAACAACAAGTTATTATGCATTTTAATCACAATGAAATTTTAATTTTTACTGGAGCTATTTTTTCCCTCTCATACAAAAATCTAAATATCACAACCAGACCAGACATATTGGGATTACTTAAAAAACTGCATAGCTATACATTTTTACCACTTTATCTATGTAATCTGCTTATGATATAGTCTAATATAAATAATAAATATTTATTTTATATACTCCTCTTGAAAAAATTAAGACAAAATAATGAATAAACTTTGTCGCAAGAAATTACACTTTCGTAACATGAAGTTCTGTTACCACCATTTTTACAAATTTATTAGCATTTCTGTTCGCAACCACAAGCTTAAGTGTTGGTAGCACTGAGCTGTTAGTGATAGTGAGTCTGAAGGAAAACTGTCATGGCGATGTGATTTACATTTTTTTCCAAGTTTCTCTTTGGTGATCCTTGAAAACAAGTTCGTTATGCGCATCAAGACTACTTTTTTTCAGTAAGTAGCAAATAAAAGCTTGCCTAATTACAATAATGCTGCAGATTAATAAATTAACTTATAATTTGACTAATGTTTTTACCCAATAAATGTATTTACGTTAGGGCAAACCAGTTTTAAAGTGTTTTTTTTTTCATACATTGTAGTGTTATGCTTATACATACTTACATATCATTTTACACTATTTTAAATTTATTTTTCCATTCTGTTTTTGATGTTCTGCATTCGCCTCAAAACTTGATATTTTGCATCACCTTTATTTCTATAGGATCCTGTAATATTTTTAATTCATAAGAACACAGTAACAAATCATTTTCACTTCGTATTTTACATGCTATCAGCACTTTTTAAATCGGTGTCAATGGAGTCTACCTTTTTCGGTCTTTTATTTAGTTCTCCGTAACTCTGCAATTTCGGGTTTCGTGCGCGCTGTTGCGCTACTTTTTTTTCCTATATAAATAATATCTCATTTTTCACTTAAATCTTGCCGTTTCTGTATTACGAGCCTAAAACCAAAATTTGACATGTTTTGACATCGTTGTTTATCAGGTTGTCATGGCAATTTTTATTCAAATATCGTTACCGGCCTGATGTTTTTACTTCAAAATACTCCTTTCTTCTTGGCCATTTACAAGAATTTGCTTTTAATTTAAATAATTTCAAATTTAATGAGAATAATTTTCCGTTCTTATGCCAGATCCGTCAAAAAGGGAAAATAAGCCGAACAATCGGCGAATGGGGGAGTCTGACTTGAGCTTTGATACTTGAAGCATCTCCTAAAGGCCTTTTCCGCACTGCCTCGGGATCCTGCAAGCCTCTGCCCGCTCCTTAAGTCGTCGCCTAGCCACGCCTACGCCTCCGCCTACTAGTGCGCTGTGTTTGCCTACTTCAAGCGCCGCGTGTACCTACTTCAAACGCTGCGTGCCTTCTCCAGACGTTGCGTGGACCTACTCCAGACGCTGCGTGTCTATTCCGGACGCTGTGTGTGTCTACTCCGGAAGTTGTGTTTGCCTACTTCAAGCGCCGCGTGTACCTACTTTAAACGCTGCGTGCCTACTCCAGACGTTTCGTGGACCTACTCCAGACGCTGCGTACCTGCTCAAGACGCTGTGTGTGTCTACTCCAAGCGCTGCGTGTACCTTCTCCAGACGCTGCGTGTGCTTTCTCCAGATTCTGCGTGTACCTAGAGCAGGAGTTGTGCACCTATCATAGGCATAGCCTGTGCATACTTCGTTGCAGTATCTTTATCTTTGTTATTTTTTTTAATAATATTGTAAATCACCATCTTCATTACAACCCATCATCACCTTCATACCTTTTTTTATAAAAGAAACTGTAAAATTTTTCAAATTTTTAAATAATTTATTTTATTTTGGTTGTTTTCGTTGTAGTTAAGTTAGGTTCTTTAGTTTTTATTGTCGCTTCACGACAATTTGGCGCCCGACGTAAAAGTTCTTCTTTTCTTCACCTTAGCTACGCCTTATCCATTTCCTTTTGATTGAATTGCTTTCTCTTTCGTTCTTAACTCTTTATTTACTCATCCTTATCATATCTTCCAAATTCTAAAACAAAACTTCATCTAGTTTTTCAACTTATTTGGATTTTATTTAGACCTACATATAACACTTCACTTACATTCATCACTTTAATATTTTTATTCTAGATAACTTAAAGAGGTACAATCTTCCAAATTCTAAAACAAAACTTCATCTAGTTTTTCAACTTATCTGGATTATATTTAGACCTACATGTAACACTTCACTTACATTCATCACTTTAATATTTTTATTCTAGATAACTTAAAGAGGTACAACCTTCCAAATTCTAAAACAAAACTTCATCTAGTTTTTCAACTTATTTGGATTTTATTTAGACCTACATATAACACTTCACTTACATTCATCACTTTAATTCTTGATAACTTAAAGAGGTACAATCTTCCAAATTCTAAAACAAAACTTCATCTAGTTTTTCAACTTATTTGGATTTTATTTAGACCTACATATAACACTTCACTTACATTCATCACTTTAATATGTTTACTCTAGATAACTTAAAGAGGTACAATCTTCCAAATTCTGAAACAAAACTTCATCTAGTTTTTCAACTTATTTGGATTATATTTAGACCTACATATAACACTTCACCTACATTCATCACTTTAATATGTTTATTCTCGATAACTTAAAGAGGTACAATCTTCCAAATTCTAAAACAAAACTTCATCTAGTTTTTCAACTTATCTGGATTATATTTAGACCTACATGTAACACTTCACTTACATTCATCACTTTAATATTTTTATTCTAGATAACTTAAAGAGGTACAACCTTCCAAATTCTAAAACAAAACTTCATCTAGTTTTTCAACTTATTTGGATTTTATTTAGACCTACATATAACACTTCACTTACATTCATCACTTTAATTCTTGATAACTTAAAGAGGTACAATCTTCCAAATTCTAAAACAAAACTTCATCTAGTTTTTCAACTTATTTGGATTTTATTTAGACCTACATATAACACTTCACTTACATTCATCACTTTAATATGTTTACTCTAGATAACTTAAAGAGGTACAATCTTCCAAATTCTGAAACAAAACTTCATCTAGTTTTTCAACTTATTTGGATTATATTTAGACCTACATATAACACTTCACCTACATTCATCACTTTAATATGTTTATTCTCGATAACTTAAAGAGGTACAATCTTCCAAATTCTAAAACAAAACTTCATCTAGTTTTTCTACTTATCTGGATTATATTTAGACCTACTTATAACACTTCACTTACATTCATCACTTTAATATTTTTATTCTAGATAACTTAAAGAGGTACAATTTTTAATTAAATTTTTATTTCTTAAACTTAACTTTACAATTAATTATATACAAATTTCTTAACAAGGCCGAACTCGAATACGAAGTGAATATTAGATGTGAGGAACCAGCTAATACTGTTTTGCATGACACTACATTTGTATATATGTTTGTATATTTGTATATAAGTTTGTATATATGTATAAATATCAATTTCAGACATATCTCGTTAGTGATGTTGCTGATCTCTGGCTTTGAGCCCTACCGCTCTGGCCGTTCTTAATCTTTACTTAAGTCATAGCGACTAAAGCTTGCTTAAGATTAATTTCTTTAACTTTATCTTCACTCAGGAGCGGATGACAACTCCTTAAATAAGCCTGAACGTCCTTTCGAAATGTTTTTTTTTCCACGCAGGAGCGGATGACAACTCCTTAAATAAGCCCGAATGTCCTTTCGAAAACACACTTTTAGAGTGGTAGTCATTGAATGTGAACTCCACCCTTACCTGAATGCAGATGATGAATGTAAGAGATAGTATATCTGATTTTGCCTGGTGATGTCTGTTTCTGCAAAGCTGTGTTTTCATGGTTTATTTTAGATTGTACATGTCAAAATTTTTGCCGAGTCAAAAATTTTCCAGGGTCGGGGGGAAAATGTAGTGTTATGCTTATACATACTTACATATCATTTTACACTATTTTAAATTTATTTTTCCATTCTGTTTTTGATGTTCTGCATTCGCCTCAAAACTTGATATTTTGCATCACCTTTATTTCTATAGGATCCTGTAATATTTTTAATTCATAAGAACACAGTAACAAATCATTTTCACTTCGTATTTTACATGCTATCAGCACTTTTTAAATCGGTGTCAATGGAGTCTACCTTTTTCGGTCTTTTATTTAGTTCTCCGTAACTCTGCAATTTCGGGTTTCGTGCGCGCTGTTGCGCTACTTTTTTTTCCTATATAAATAATATCTCATTTTTCACTTAAATCTTGCCGTTTCTGTATTACGAGCCTAAAACCAAAATTTGACATGTTTTGACATCGTTGTTTATCAGGTTGTCATGGCAATTTTTATTCAAATATCGTTACCGGCCTGATGTTTTTACTTCAAAATACTCCTTTCTTCTTGGCCATTTACAAGAATTTGCTTTTAATTTAAATAATTTCAAATTTAATGAGAATAATTTTCCGTTCTTATGCCAGATCCGTCAAAAAGGGAAAATAAGCCGAACAATCGGCGAATGGGGGAGTCTGACTTGAGCTTTGATACTTGAAGCATCTCCTAAAGGCCTTTTCCGCACTGCCTCGGGATCCTGCAAGCCTCTGCCCGCTCCTTAAGTCGTCGCCTAGCCACGCCTACGCCTCCGCCTACTAGTGCGCTGTGTTTGCCTACTTCAAGCGCCGCGTGTACCTACTTCAAACGCTGCGTGCCTTCTCCAGACGTTGCGTGGACCTACTCCAGACGCTGCGTGTCTATTCCGGACGCTGTGTGTGTCTACTCCGGAAGTTGTGTTTGCCTACTTCAAGCGCCGCGTGTACCTACTTTAAACGCTGCGTGCCTACTCCAGACGTTTCGTGGACCTACTCCAGACGCTGCGTACCTGCTCAAGACGCTGTGTGTGTCTACTCCAAGCGCTGCGTGTACCTTCTCCAGACGCTGCGTGTGCTTTCTCCAGATTCTGCGTGTACCTAGAGCAGGAGTTGTGCACCTATCATAGGCATAGCCTGTGCATACTTCGTTGCAGTATCTTTATCTTTGTTATTTTTTTTAATAATATTGTAAATCACCATCTTCATTACAACCCATCATCACCTTCATACCTTTTTTTATAAAAGAAACTGTAAAATTTTTCAAATTTTTAAATAATTTATTTTATTTTGGTTGTTTTCGTTGTAGTTAAGTTAGGTTCTTTAGTTTTTATTGTCGCTTCACGACAACATTTTTATAAATAAAACGTAAATGTTCGTTGCAAAACAAAAATGTTAACTTACAATTTAGTAACTTTTTGTTGAGTTATGAAAATGTTTGATGTAAAGGCGTACATACATAAGTATTTTAACAACATGGTATAAAAGGGTGTAATCTAAACAATTTAGTGAGTTTATCTATGTTGTTTATGTTTTGAGTTAAAGTAACTGAATCATGAATCAATTTAATTTCTGTTATGTATTCTATACTGCTTCGAAAATATTAAAACTAGGACAAAAAGAAATAAAAATCTTTTAATGGTATCTTCATATTTCATATTTGCCGTTAACTAGTGCTGAAAGACAAAAGAGATAAAGAGAACGTTTAAATCAGAAAAATATGAAGCTCTTAGAAAAAAACACCTCGAAAAAGTAAAATGTAAACAAAAAACAACGCCAATATAAAAATATAAAAATCAAACTACTGGTTGCATATGTAGCCCAATTAGAATTGCTTCAGATTTCTGAAAAGCTTCAAGAGTATGTTTTGATGAACAACAAAGATCTTATATACTTTAATTATAATACTTAACCCATTTTCTTCCTAATAATGATAATCTTTTTTTTTTTCAAATAATTAGAAGTTTTAATAATTTTGTTCCTAACAAACTGGTGTGTTCGTAAATAACTTTCTTATTGCATTCTATTGTTCATTCTGAATAAAATGAATCTGTTTGTTCAAATATGTATAACAATTTTGTTACTATGGAGTATATATAACAATATTGTTACTAATAATAAGTACTGTACGTACGTTTACTGTACTTCACTACTGTACGTTTCACAAGGAGTTTTCTTCCACGTACAACCTCTCTGTGGAATAGTTTATCATCGGCGATTTTTCCGGACCGATACGACCTGGGGACCTTCAAGAAAAGAGCTTACTCCTTTCTAAAGGGCCGGCAACGCACCCGCAATTCTCCTGGTGTTGCGGTTGATCATGGGCGGCGGTAGTCACTTAACATCAGGTGAGCCGCATGCTCGTTTGCCCCCTCTTCTATAAAAAAAAAAAAAAAAAAATATAGATGTTTCTTTTAAACATTTCCTATTTCATTTGTTAAGCTTATTTTAAATAGAATATTTTATTTTTTCCTAATTTTATTTCAAAGAAATATAAATCATATATTTTCATAATTTCTTCCACCACTTGCATGTGTCAATGTTAGTGTGTACTAAAGTGAAAATATTGAAATTATTGAATGTGCACAAATAGCTTAACAATTACAATTTCGTTACACTCTCGCAATATCGGCATACCATTTCGTTACAGGTTACAATGTCGTTATAACAATTTAGTTACTTATAACATTTTAGTTAGGTACATTTATTTTGATAATTACCCTCATGCTCATCATGTAAACATTTAATATTAGTGCAGGACGGAGTAATTTCTCTTACATTTTTAAAAGATTAAAGGTAAGAATAATATATTAAAATATTTAAGTTGAACAGAAAACAACTGGCGCCTGTATATTACGGCTGATTTAGGGCCCTCGAAGTTATTCTCAATGAAAAAAGCGTTGCGGAATTCAATCAATAATATTAATTTATTAATGAAATGTAAATTACTTAGACTTGAGAAGACCAAAGGTTAGAAACGAAGTAAATTCGGTTTTAGTAAAAGCAAAAGCAATCAAGAAACGCAAAACGTTTAATATTTTAAATCCTGATATTCGGTAATTTTTACTGTAGCTTATGAATTATGAATTAAAAATATTAAAAAATAAGTACAAACCTGCCATACCGTTGATAAGTCACGTAGGAAATTTTTCACTTTACTTGATTTCACGTTAGAATTGTTTATTCCTAGCTAATAACCTAAATAACACAGACCTACCCGAATGACGAAATTTTAACGATAGTTATTGATAAGTAATAATGAAACAACACATTGACAAACATTAAAACACAAAATTAAATTCAAGGTTCAAGCACAAGCAGGAGGGCTTTGCATTTGCATTTGATTTTGAATAATTTTATTATACGGCGGCTATACACGTCGGCCAAGACAGTGGCGAACACAGATCACTATATACTAGGTGGCATATACACTCTAGTATATACACAGTAATCTATGGAGCACAGATTACTGACTATATACTAGAGACTATGGAGCAATGTAAAAGCAGTAGAGTGCGCGCAAGATAACTCTGCGCGCGACTGATGGCGTGCTTAATGTTGCCAGCTTAACTAATATTTTTTCCTTTGTTTAATCCTATTACTGGAATTGTATATTTATATCAAATTACATAAATTACCTAATTGATTACCAAATCTCAATTAAAAAAACTGTAATGTTCAGCCTAAACTTACAAAGACCTAATAATTGTTTAAACCCCATATTTATTGTTTAAGATCCGCGTAATAAATATATTTCTTGATTCTAACTTTCATAAGTTTGATACCTCACTACACAAGTTTAACTACGCCACTACAATTTTTTTTACACAATTACAGGTACCTATTATATGCGTGTATAAAAAGGACTAACACTAAGATTAATGACTACAGATATTTTGTCTATAATAAATTTTTCCAAAAAGGTATTTTGAAATAACTGAAATAGCATTATAATATTTATCATAAAGAACGAAATAAAAAGTCCAAGGAAACCTTGTAAATCTTTTATTGAATACCTATTATTATTTATAAATTTGGTGTAACAATGGTCCCGCAGTGGATCAACGCCTTCCATTCGCATATCTTCATCAGAATCCATGCTAGAGTCTTCATCAGATGACTCGGATGTGTCACCTGTAACATTAATTACAAATTCATCCATTTCCATATCCATCAGCCTATCTGATTGGAAATATTTATCTTCTATTTTTTCTACATGTTGGCATACGTTGAACCATTCTTCTGTCGTTACTGTTCTAAACGCCGCCTCAGTAATAGCAGCTATTTCGCTAGGAGCTTGAGTGATATTTTTCTCTGCAATGCGTCTCTTTACTATTGCCCAAATTTTTTCTATGGAATTTAAATCGCAGTGGTAAGGCGGCAAACGGAGAACCTCATGTCCATATTCATTTAGCATTTGATCTATTTCGTACTGTGGGTCTCCTTTGTATTTTTTAATTTATTCGTATAATTGCGCTTTTGTCCAACAGTCTTCAAATGTAATACCATTTCTCGTAAGCCATCCTTGGAGCTCTGCTTTTTTATTGCCAATTGTAGGCGCCAGACGCATTATCCATCACTACAATGCAATTCGTTGGAAGATTCGGCACAATTTTTTCTTTCATCCACCGCATGAAGTTAGCTGAATTCATATCGTCATGATAGTCATTCGATTTGGAGTTAGACCTGAACAGCAGCAGTCCGTTTTCAACAAACCCAGTTTTACCTCCACCATGGGCTATTATCCATCTTGCACCGACGCTATCAGAAGCAAGAATACCAGGCTGTTCCTTCGATTGCCAACATTTTTGAAGGTGGTATGAAGCATGTATATACGTTTCGTCAACATAAATTACCGGTCGATTTTCTTCCTGACGATTCTTGCGCAACCTCAGAATATATTTTGCTCTCCAAGCTGCAATATCACTGCGTTCTACCAATACTTTTCGTTTAGACTGGCAGTTCCAATTTTGGCCGCGCGCAGAGTTATCTTGCGCGCACTCTACAATGGACTAGAGTGCGCGCAAGCCGCGCGCGCGGCGTTTAGAACAGTAACAGACAGACAGAAGAATGGTTCAACGTATGCCAACATGTAGAAAAAATAGAAGATAAATATTTCCAATCAGATATGCTGATGGATATGGAAATGGATGAATTTGTAATTAATGTTACAGGTGACACATCCGAGTCATCTGATTAAGACTCTAGCATGGATTCTGATGAAGATATGCGAATGGAAGGCATTGATCCACTGCAGGACCATTGTTACACCAAATTTATAAATAATAATAGGTATTCAATAAAAGATTTACAAGGTTTCCTTGGACTTTTTATTTCGTTCTTTACGATAAATATTATAATGCTATTTCAGTTATTTCAAAATACCTTTTTGGAAAAATTTATTAGAGACAAAATATCAGTAGTCATTAATCTTAGTATTAGTCCTTTTTATACACGCATATAATAGGTACCTGTAATTGTGTAAAAAAAATTGTAGTGGCGTAGTTAAACTTGTGTAGTGAGGTATCAAACTTATGAAAGTTAGAATCAAGAAATATGTTTATTACGCGGATCTTAAACAATAAATATGGGGTTTAAAAAATTATTAGGTCTTTGTAAGTTTAGGCTGAACATTACAGTTTTTTTAATTGAGATTTGGTAATCAATTAGGTAATTTATGTAATTTGATATAATTATACAATTCCAGTAATAAGATTAAACGAAGGAAAAAATATTAGTTAAGCTGGCAACATTAAGCACGCCAGCAGTCGCGCGCAGAGTTATCTTGCGCACACTATGGTCCATATAGTCTGCGAATCACATAGATATTAAATAACGGACACTTTTTAAAATACATAGATTATGGAGTGTAGAGGTAAGGAGTACAGACTCTGTATAAAAATGTGAACGTAGAAAAGCGTTAAATAAGGATGGCGCCACTGTAGCTACAGTCCAAATTTTAAAGAAGTTTTTATAATTATTTTACCGTACAGACTTTCACCATATTTCTTTATACAACAATTATTTTATTGCTCTCAATATTTTTATTTTCAAAATCACTCCCAATGTATTTTGTGGTGATTTATCGTACCCTGCAGCTACTCGAGCGCTGTTGTGGAGAGTTTTTGAACGGTTATTTACTGCTTACAGATGGACACATTTTCAGCCATTCTCCTATGGGAGAATGTTCTCCTTACCTCTATACTCCATGACACAGATCCTGTTCTACTAATAGATATGGATACTATACGTTAGTGATGCAACGGAAATGTCATATCGGAAGCAGAAACGGAAACAGATGTTAAAATTATTTTTTGCAGAAACGGAAACAGAAACAGATGCGGGAACGGAAATAATACTTATTAAGAAAAATTACAGATAAAACTTCTAATTAACATTCAAAATTAAGTATCGTTAAGTTATATTTTATGAAAAGTGGTTCGGTCGCTTTTACACCTAGCAATCTGTTCCAGTGTTCTTCATATATAAGTCCAGCTCCGATAAATACTGCCCAACTAAGCGCAAAAGCGGTATCTCAATGGAAGCGAGTTTCGACTTAGTTGACGTTATGTAAAAGTGTTTTAGTTTTTGCTTTATATTAAGATTTTTTGTTTATCAAGTAATATTTATAATATAACATTGGGTCTATTTGTTATTACAATAATTGAATATCAAAAATCTTTGTGTAAATACCTTATTCATGAGATAAATTGCTTAGTGAATTAAAGAATTAAAGTTTGAGTTACCGCTTTTTTGTTACCTCTTCTCCTACATGACTGTATATAAAAAGATATAAATCTTTTGTGTATAAAAAATGTGTTATTTTAAAGAAAAAACTCAGTCAATATATGTTAACAAAATCTTTTATTCATTAAATTTGAAATGGCATACATAATATATAGCAAAATAAACGGGTTCTATGAAATTTAGTCAAATGATACAGGGAGATCTCTCCAAAAGGACATTCTATTTTGGGGTATAATATTTTGAAAGGATTTCAAAATATTTTCTTTTTTGCTTTTAGAAATGCCTTCCGGAGCAGTTTTCCTTTTTGGTGGTGGCAAAACTTGAGCTTTTAAAATTTTATTTCCGATTATGCTCGCAGTGATAGGGTCCTTATTGAATCCAGTTCTGTATGTCAGATCAAAACTGCCCCTGTTGACCTCTACTTCGACCATTTCATTAATATATGGACGCGGTGCAATTCGAGACAGTTTATACTGTGTCGTGTAATCTTCCCAGTCATAAAAATCTTGTAGAGTCATCTCTTTAGGTTTTACATTTTTTCCTGCAGTAGTAACTGCCTGAGAAAAGTCAGAAAAGTCATAAATTTCGTTTTTCATGTGCTTCATAGATAACTCCACCCTGTGGTGGAAACTGTCGGCAGACATAAAAGTGTGGCCTGGTTCGAAATATTTGATCACGATCTTGTCGGCGTTGATGTCATTTGAATTGACTACGTAAATTAAGAACGAAAAAAATGTCCAATTTTTGTTTTGTGACGAATAATTGTCGACCCACAGTATGATTTTCTTTTTATCTCGATGAAAAATTAAAAAATGGAGGTATGCGCTTATGATTTCGGATTTGGAGCGTCCAAATAATCCTTCATACCATAGTACAGGAAAAACACTCAAACCTTTTCTGCCTTGACCAGTGGGCACGAAACTTTCAATATAAGCAACTATCCTGTGGGTGAAAATAGCGGTTTTGAACATGTCTATCCTGGGCAGCATGATAACTTTTTGTAAGTCGGCAGAATATACAACAGTACCAATTTCATTTAGCTCACTGTCTAATTTATATTGTGCTCTTGACAAAGTTGCCCGTTCATTATGACTTGCCCACTTTGTGCAACCTAAACAGCCTTCTTGGAGATTTTCTTTGGTGTGTGTATTGTAATGCAGACGGAATTCTTCACAGTCCTCACACTCTTCGTGGCCAAGCTTCACGAAAGATATATTTAATGCTGCTATCACTTCTCGGTATTTGTCGTTAGATACGCTGTGAGAGGGATTTTTTTCTAAAAAGTCTCTGTGCATCGCATGAATTGTCAAATCACGGGGTAAGTATAAGCGATTGGGGGCGTGCTCACGCCTATAATGAGATCTACTAGGCTCGAAGCTCATTATATGTTCCTTTATAGGATTTGAGTCAATCTTATTATGAGGAGCAGCTCCCAGTCTCCTATCTACTGGCGGTGCAACTGTCTACTTGCAATTGGCCAAAGCAGTCTGTAAAGGTTTATCGTTAGATAGTTTGTAGCCCAAAGTTGTCAAGAAGAATGTTTTACATACTCCATACGATGTCCCATTCCCGTCTTTAAGTGAATAACTGTAGCTTGTTTTTTTCCTGTGGTCTTCTGATTCAGATCTTGTTACTATTCTTTGTTTCACAGGTTTTGCTTAAGTGTGATGCAGCATAAATGCCTTCCTTTATTTATCACCTAAATTCCAGAAGCTTTCATTTATAATTTTCGTTGATCCTCTGATATATTCTGGATACATAGCCTTTTGCAGGCAGCTGGACAGGGTGGTTGTAAGCCATGTTTTTCTCTTATCTCATTTTTTTTTCGCGTTTTTTCTAACACTGAGTGGTTGGTTGTATGTTTTTCTTTTTCTAATTGTACCTGCTTTTGTATAAGTTGTAAGATCATGTGTATTATCTTTAGTTCTCTCATTTTGTGTCAGATTTTCAGTGTCCCTTAGATTAACACTCCTTATGACTTCGTTTCCTCGGAATGGATCCTCTACCGATCTTTCTTGTTCAGCATGTGACCCACTTGATTTATTTGTTGGAGGGTCAGCAGTATAATTCGTATTTTCAAAAACAGTTATCATTGTTTGGTCTGTATCAACTTGAAAAGTACAGGGCCTTTGCTGATCATTTGTCTGAACAGTCTGTGTGTGATCAGTCTGTGTGACCAGAGTTCCAGTACTAGCGCTATCTACATTACAACCATTGTCTTTATCAGAACAAAGTACTGGAGACGATGTTTCAGTTAAAATATTATATTCAGTAATTGGCACAGTCGTTAATGTAATCAAAGAGTTCATGGAAATGTTGTTCTTGGTTTCTGCGTTCTGATCGTGTTGATGCTGATTGAAATAGTCAACTGTCGATGTGGATGGGCCCGAAATACCGATTTCTATGTTCTGGTCTTGTTTAGGTTGATTTAAATAGTCAACTGCACTTGATGTAGATAGGCCCGATACGAAGTTAAATTCTACAGATTCGAGATAATTTGACGGATTATTAATCTGAGCCAGTGATTGGTCTGCACTATCGTATCTTGAAAATGGAAGATCGTCATCCGAATCACTGCTATGGAAAAAGTCAGGATCGATATTTTGAATATTAAGTTGCAAATATTTTGATTCTTTAAACTTTTCTCTCAATGCCTTATTTTTTTGTGCCAGTAGCATCATCATTTTCGTATTTCTTTGTGACATCGTTTATCTGAAACAATATTCGTTTATAAATATTTAATAATTTTATTGACATAATAGGTAATAATTTTTTGTATTTTTCTTGTATACAATAAAGTGTTCTTTACAGTAGAAAAGTAGAGTAACTCTACTCCAACAAAAAGTTTCACACATTCACCATATATTGGTAAATTCTTAATCTGAATAAAAAAGGTTTGGGAATAGGTATAATCAATTGACATGACAGCGAGTAGTAAATAAAGTTCCGTTTCGCTTTGTACGTTTGGCGCGAGTGCCGGCGGAACGAAAGTTGGAAGAACCTTAAATTTCAATGTTGAGTATGATTGTATTGTACTAAAATTATGTTTACAGGACTTACCTGTCTCGCGAAACACAAAATTACATCACTAAATACGTTAATTCACCATTCTTTACTTATTTAACACGGTAATTACAAGATTACGATCTAATTGCAACGAAAACAAACGAGTTATGACGCGAATTTGTCAACAACACGAATAAATCACCATAAAATGTATAAGAAATCCGATCGTATCGTTTATACCATAAGGGCCAATTTTATATGCCACTGCAGCCGTATCTCATGTAGTCCAAATGATTTGCGGATCAAGTGACCATTGTAATACTAAGCGTCATAGCGGTAAGTCAGTAGTTTACTCGTGGTACATATTTGCCGCTATTTGGCTTAGAAAAAGTGTTGTTCTTTATTAAGAGATTTGGCGGTATTCAATTATACGGCTAGTTGCCTTCGTGATATTGATATACCTCTAATACCCTTAGTGATTTGAGGTATAACTGAGATAGGAAAATATTTCTTAAGGCTTTTTTCACATGTTTTGAACAAGATACCGCTAAAAGGCTTAGTTCATTAGATGAGTATTTTTTTAAGCTATCCGATGACATAAAATCCAATTTTCGGTATTGTTTTGAGATACTGCTTTTGCGCTTAGCAGGGCAGAATAATTGCTCACTGGCGATGCTGCGTACTACCTATACACCAAAGCTAAATAGGCACTTTTACACACACAAACATTTTAAAGAACCACATTTAGGTTAGGTAGGTTAGGTGCTAAATTACCTACTCGCTGTAGGTAATTTAGTACACCCCCAGCACGAAAGTACGACGTAAATGAACTTTGAATCCAAAATAGTCATTAAAGTTTCTTTAAAAATAATTAATATAAACTTCAAGTAAAAAATAAATAATATAAAATTCACGCAAACATAAATGTTGCGTAATCAATTTGCAAATCTAAGTTGTTATAAAGTCATTTATTAGAAACTATTTTTAGCTGGAAAAACATGTTTTACTGAAATCTGGTTTCAACTATAACATAGGAATACTTTTTTAAATAAATAGGCATGCAATTCCTTGACTGACCACTTGTTTTTTAGTTGGCGATGAAAGTTTTACTGTTTCAACTAACTTCTCAAACTCTACAAAATTTTCGGCGTTTAAAATGGCTCTTTAAAGCGGTAGTTGTGCAGCCTTTTTGCGAGTACATTTCACTTAATTGTCACATAATTTACATCTGGCTGCCAAATCATCAATCTCAAAATAATAATTCCAAACAAGACTTGTTTTTAGTTTCATGATTACACATAAATTACGCCCACGATTTAAATTTCTAATTAACTAAAAATACAATCAATCTACTTATGTAGATGCGTCACTGAGTTCCGTTCAAAATTCCGTTATAAAACTTGCGGAAACAGAAGCAGAAACGGATGTCAAAAACCATGCACAACTTCCGCAGTTGCGGAAACAGAAACAGAGTTCTGTTGCATCACTACTATACGTAGACCGTGGAGGTTAGAGAACAGGAAAACGATCGCAATGTACTAAAGCATAGCCCGCCTGTCCTTGAAAATTGTAGAATTTATAGCGGCGATGCCATTGGTGAGTGGTGGCTGCGAAGTTAGCTGTTTATGAGTATATTTCTTATTGTATGAATATGTTTCTTCGCGGCATTGGTGAGAAAAGGGGAATGGCAGGCTTGTATGGGAGTTCGTACCGCTAATAAATTATTTATTATTTATTATATAAAATTTCGTGTTTTGGGATATTTTTGGTATTAATTGGTAGATAGTAGGATAGACAAACCCGTTTTAAATTCTTAGATATTTAGAACTTGGGAGATAAAAGTTATAACCAGTTTTAATTTTTAAGATTATCTACATAGACCATAGACTAATATATAATATTATGAACTATAAATTCAGATGCGTTGTCACGTCTGAAGACTAGGATCGAATGCCTCGTTTCCAGTAAAAAAGGGTCTCTGGATCTCTACACTCACCAGACGAAACACAGCGGTATTAAACTGCTATTTTACACTGGTATTCTGTGAGAGCGTTGTTCTTCCTCGGTCGAGCTGTCATTCGTGCTACAACTATATTATATAGTTAACTCTGCCTGCAACAGAAAGCACAGATTAACTCTGTCCATGCTTTTGTTGCTGCTGGTCCCAAGCCCGGACAAGAGGGCGGAACCGCCGCCGGAGAGAGTGGGTATATCCGCTGGACTAACACACCCACCTGCGCTAGACCTGCACAGTTGAGTGCCGTATGCGGGGATGAAGGAGTCCTGGAGGGTTGAGCCGATTGCCACTGGGGTATATAGTGTCGAGAGGCAACACGCTCTCTTTGGTCCGGATTTCAAGCTAAACGTTGGCCTTATCTGCTAGCCACAGATAGGGAAATGGCCAAGAGTCCCTTCAGAGGGTCGCAGGCGAGGGATGTGGGGGCTGCCTAGTCTCCCTGAAAAGGGCTAGGTGGTGGTAAAGGCCATGCTGACGGAGCAAGTGAAAGTCTACTCGGGTAGTGGGGACGGGCCTTTTCAGCCCTATCTGCCAGCTGGATCGAGCTCCCGATGTCGCGCTGTTAGCCAACTCTGCGTTCCTATATTCCCCCGGTAATCCTAACGCCCGAAATTCTTTTAATAAAGTAGGGCGTTCCCAAAGGTGCGGGCTCCATGTAGGGTGGGAAGCCGGGGGGACGAATTATGACACACTTAAAAAATATGGACAACACAAGGCCCATTAGTAGAGAGGGAGACGTGTCAGAGGTGTTTACCTTAGATTCTGATAAACCGGAAGGAACTGCCGTTAAACTGGCCGTTCCACTGACTATACCACCCAGTGTAGGTGACCCTACCAAGGGGGCAATTTCCGCGCCGGATGTCTCTAAAACCAGTTCCAAATCCAAGGAGCTGAACGCGAAAAATGAGCAAGGGGCCGCGAGTAGAAAAACTCCTGCGGAGCCCCAAAGAACCGAAGTCCTTTTCCTTTCTGCCTGGCAGGTGGTGAGCCGTAAGGAGAAGCGCAATGCACCCAAAATGGTGACTTGCCGACCCGACGGACTATCAGGTGGGTCTATCTCAGCAGGCAGTGGTGCGAAGGTTGAAAAGAAGAACAAGAAGCAGCGAGAAAAAGGTCGCAGGGAAAGAGCCGCGCTCGCTGCATCCAAGAGTAACCCTCAGGGAGCTGCGCAAGCTACTGCTACTTCGGTGCTTGGGGCTGGAACCAGTGGCCGTGCTGAAACTGGGAAGGATGAAAATCCAACCCGAGCAGTAGGCACGGCCGCCGGAACCAGCTCTAAGAAATCCGCCAGGAGCCAGAGAGTAGCCAAGCGTCCTGGAAAGAAGGAAAGAGCAGCCAAAAAGATGCTGGAGGATCCCGCCTCGCCGAGAGGAGAGCACAAAGAAGTGCGACTTGAATAGCAACAAAAGGCTGCAAGAACAAGCTACACTTCTGGTGCTAAAGCAGATTTGGGTGTGGCCTTAACGTGTGCGCGTTCAGGTCACATAACAAAGGAGGTAGCTGATGACATCCTCGTGACTATACAGAGGAAGATGATCAGCGAGGCCTGGAGTAACCAGGATTCTGATGCGTCGGGCCCGGTTTTTAGAGGCAAACCCGTTGACACGGAGAGTGTCCTAAAGCTGTGGTGCAACGACCAGAAGGCTCTAGACTGGTTGAAGGGGAATATTAATACCCTCGACCTTAGATCCAACACTTCGCTGACTATTAAGAAACAGTCAGAGATACCGCAAAGAATCAAATGTGGTATCCTTATCCCTGATGCCCAAAGTGCCTGGAAGGACTCACGTTACATTGGTCGTGTGCTTGTGTACCAGAACCGCTGGGTAAGCATCAAGGACCAGCTGCTACTCAAAGCGGACAAACAGACGGACGGGTGGTTCCTCATTGTTTCGGTGCCGGAGAATCATATCCCGACCCTGATGAAAGCCGGGCGCCGTCTCGCATGTGTATGTGGGGCGGTATACGTTAAATTCCAGGGTCGCGAAGGAAAATTCGTTGATTCTCCACCTAGCAAAGAGGCAGAAAAGAACCCGGAAGTCATGGATACCGTGGCCATGGTTGCCGGTACATCGATATAGTTGGATGCCAAGTCCAGTGAAAAAACGGCCTGCACAGCCGAGCCGAAGCCCCCAGTGGAAACTGGGCTCAGCGGCAGCTCACTGATTGACAAAGAGGACTGCATTTTGCCGTCCAATTCCGACTCAATGGCTGACGATGAGACCCGAGATCTGCTGGCAGGCTTATTTTTGGGCGGGGACGGGGATGACGCGTTCGATGATGGCGTGCCCTTCATCCAAAACTAGCCTAGTACAGGCCAGCCTCCACCATAGTGAAACAGCGTCGGCTCAATTACGCAAGTGGTTGGAGGTACAAAGGACGGCCATAGCCCTAATCCAAGAGCCATAGGTTGGGGCTGGTAAAATTAAATGCATGTATGAAAAATCATCACTTAGGAAGCCGGTAAATGGCATTGTTTTCTATCATCATATCTAGGAAACAGTCGTGCAGGGCCGGATCGGATCGTTTGTCAGCATATAAAATTGGGATTACAAATGGGATCCAACTAACTCATATATCATATGTCTGTCAAGACTTTGTATTGATATTTCCCTAATTATCCATTTTTAATATTTGTGAAACAAATATCTGAAATGTAATATAATAATAATCATCAATTTGTTTAGAAAACAATTCACTTGATCGTTCGTTTAATAGTTAGTAAGTAGTTCGTTAAGAATAAAGTCCAGTCCTATTTTTTTTAAATATTTCTGGCATATGATATAATAAAAATAAATAACTAAACAAAAACGAGTACATCGATGTCGATTGCAGCTAGCATTGCATTGCACGAAATCACTATACGAGAAAACTCACGATACGTGCACTCGTAGATTAAAGACGTAATGTCTTGTAAAGTAACGTCAGACGTAGTACTACTACAATAGGGATGTCATTTTTCTAGTAAATCAGAACATACGAGTGTACTTATTCTCGTCTTTGGCATTATTTTTTCAAATTTTTCATTTCAATTTTTGTACAAAAAACATTAAAAGTAAAGTTACAGCCTATATACGTCCCACAGCAGAGCACTGGCCTCCCCTTATTTTCGAGAGGGTTTTAGGGCAGGGAAGTGGCTACCGCGCCGCTCCAATGCGTATTGGCGAACTTCACATGTCTTCGAAATATTTTTTTTCTTATTTCTCAGACATCCAGGTTTCCTCACGAAGTTTTCATTCACCACCGAACACGTGGTAAATCAGCCCTTAAAATTGCAAATAACAATTTGATTGGTGCCGGCGAGGATCGAACCCGGGTTACTCACGTTCTGTTATGTTTACAGCGAGTGTTAACCATCTGAGCTACGACTCTAAAATATAAAAAACATTATTACCTATTACTTTGTCAGACTAAAATAGATACATTATTATTTTAAAACCGAAAATCTCTGAAAAGTTGACCGATACTTTTTCATCTTGATATTGAGGTTGAGGTTTATATTTTAATAAATAGCTATTTTTTCACTGCCGACGTCCCTAAAAGCCCTAAAAAGGAAATTAGTGAGAAATTGCAGGGAACCCTGCAATTTGTGCAAATTGTGAGAAATTGCAGGGTTCCACATTACGCATCGTTCAATACAGTAACAACAGCATTTGAATACAGAAGTTTATGAACAAAATAAAACATTTCTACATTATATTCTGGAAAAATGTATAATATAAGAATTATTAATTTAGATTCCTCCTCATTGCTCAACTCGGCATTGATTTCAGGTTATTTATTAGCAATAAATATCGATCCAGTCAAAAAGTATCTTCAAAAAGTTTTTAAAAGAAATCTATTGAAAACAATTTTACCCGGTTCCTTTTTAACCTTGGAGTCCATCTGGGTTAGCGCCGCCTTAATATGATTGAACTTCCTTTATCTTAATATGATTGACACGTATTGTAACTCGATATATTCTTTTATTCCAAATCATATTATTAGTTTTTTTTTTACATTTTGTATATTCATAATAATTTGTTATTATACTACGCTAATGAACATTAAAATAATAGCTATTTCGACATCAATTTCCTTCAAACTTACGAACTATTAGCCTATTTTACGAGAAGCCATTTGGGTGTGTAATTATGATTTGCGGTTAAGTGTTAAGCGGGCATTGTGTTGAACCATTTAAGCGTGTGTATTATTTTTATAATAAGTTGGTTACTTGTTTTTCAATGGAAAACTCTAATCCTACAGGACTGAGAGAATACGGAATGCACAATTAAATTCTGGGAGACAGTTTAGCAGTTCACTGTCGTGAGATGCAGCTGGCAATTTATTTTTTATAAAAATCATTTGATGTCACAAAAATCAATTATATTTTATTGATACGAAGTATGCCGTATAGTGGCGGTTAAGAATATCCACTATCCCATATCTTCTCGTGGGTATCGTAAAAGGCGACGGAGGGAAACAGGCAGGAGATGGGCAGTAGCATATTCCTGATAAAAGCAACTGTACAACAAAAAAACTACAGTTGCCAACCCGCTCGGCAAGCGTGGCAACTATGGCAATATACCCCCCGTGAACAATTACACAAATAGATGGCTCCCAGTCCCTGGCGGCCCCGCTATTCCTGGCTACAGTGGCGACCATGGTAAAGGCGAGGCAGGGGTGCTAAGTATCTCCGGTGGAGGTTAATTTGCCACCTACAACGACTCGACCTAGCAACATAATATAGCTGACGAGAAGATCCTGGAACTGGAAGAAGAGATAGACAAGTTGCGCTGGAATATTATAGGATTATCCGAGGTCCGAAGAGAAGGGAACGACGCGGTGTTTTTCGAATCCGGCAACTTGTTCCTCCAATTCCTCCAAACCTCACTATACGGTGTTAATGGGAGACTTCAACGCAAAAATGGGCACAAGAAAAAACGGTGAGCTGAAGGTAGGCAAATTTAGGATAGGGCAACGGAACCCAAGGGCTCGCCGATTTCATGGAGAAAGAGGGACTCTTTATGATGAACTCTTTCTTACAGAAGCGGCCCCACAGAAAATGGACCTGGTTGAGCCCCGACGGTTCGACAAAAAATGAGATTGACTTCATTATGACGATTAGACGGCAACTGTTCAGTGATGTCTCAGTTATCGCAAGGGTGAAAACCTCCGATCACCAAATGGCGAGAGGCACACTGAAAGTGAACGTGAAGTTGTAGAGGTGACGTCTAATGAAGTCACCGCTCCGTCTCTCTCGTGCTCTAATCCAAAATCCCGAAACCTTTCAGCTTGAGTTACAAAACCGTTTTCAGTGCCTGGAAGATTACAATGCAGTGATTGATATGAATGACAGGCTCGTGGAAACTGTCGATGCGGTTCGTGCTAAGTTCTGCAAGACTCGCCGCAGAAGAACACAAAAACTCTTCGATCATACTCTTAATTTCTTTAGACATGAGATGGGGCTGCAGTCGTCAGCAGATTTGAGAGCATACATGCAACTGAACAGAAAAATCTCCAAATGCATGCGGCAGGACTTACGCAACTTCAATACAGCTCGTTTTGAAGAAGCGATGGAGCGTAACCAGGGCTCCAAATCTTTGCTAGAGATCTGTCTGCCAGAAAGAGCCAACGGTCAAAGCTGAAGGCTGAGTGTGGCGGCATCGTTTCCGGGACACCTGGGGTTTTAAGTGAGATTGAAAGGTTCTATGGATATCTGTACATATCATCGTTGGAGACACATGCAAGTGTGATTAACGATCCAAGAGCAAGTCTTATCCAACACTATTCCGATGATATCCCAGACGTCAGTCTGAGCGAGATTGGAATGGCTTTCCAGCACCTTAAAAACGGTAGGGCCCCAGGCGAGGATGGAATTACAGCCGATTCGAAAAATCTTCAATTCCGTCCTCCACGGTGGCACTACTCCAGAGGCGTGGAGCAGAAGTGCGGTGGTCTTGTTCTTCAAAAAAGGTGACAACGCTCTCTTAAAGAACTGCAGACCGATTTCCCTTCTGAGCCGCGTCTACGTGCTGTTTTTGAGAGTCATTACGAGTCATCTCGCATGCAGACTCGACGACTTCCAGCCTTCCGAACAAGCCGGTTTCCGAAAAGGCTTTAGTACCATAGACCACATACATACCCTGCGGCAGATTTTACAGAAGACCGAAGAGTACAATCTACCACTTTGCCTGGCGTATGTGGACTATGAGAAAGCCTTTGATTCCGTCGAAATTTGGGCGGTGCTACAGTCCCTTCATCTGTGCCAAGTTGACTGTCGGTTTACCGAAGTGCTGAAGTGTTTGTATTGTACAGTAGGGCTACGATAGGTATCCGAGTACAGAACCAGAGTTCGAATCCTATCCAACTGCAGAGAGGTATAAGACGACACAATTAAAAACAAAAAGAACCTAACCTAACAACAACGAAACAACAAAAATAGAACAAAAACGAATAATTTATTTAAAAATTTTAAAAGATATTTACAGTTTTATATAAAAAAAAGTATGAAGATGATGATGGGTGACGTGAATTACAATTATTTTTTTTAAAAAATAATAAAGATAAATGAGTACTGAAACGGAGCCCGAAGACCAAAGTGGCACACCGCGCTTGGCAGTGGTGCTCACCGCTCACGGAGTATGCACAAGCTGTGCCTGTGGTAGGTGCGCAGCGCCTGATCTAGGCACACGCAGCGTCTGGAGAAGGCACACGCAGCGCTTGGAGTAGGCACACACAGGGCCCGGAGTAGGCACACGCAGCGTCCGGAGTGGGCACACGCAGCGCCTGGAGTAGGCACACGCAGCGTCTGGAGTAGGTGCTCTCAGCGCCTGAAGTAGGCGCTCGCAGCGCCGAGCCGAGCGCCGCTCGGAGCAAGCGCGCACAGCGACTAAAGATAGCGCGGGCACTAGTAGGTGGAGGCGTAGGCGTGGCTAGGCGACGACTTCAGGTGAAGGCAGAGGCTTGCAGGATCCCGGGGCAGTGCGGCCCCGGGATAAGGCCTTTAGGAGATGCTTCTAGTTTGAAAGCTGTAGTTATTGGCCGATTGTTCGGCTTTTATACTTTTTTTAGGAAGCTCCGCGCTCGACGACGGATCTGGGATAAGAACGGGAAATTATTTAAATTAAAAGCAAATTTTTGTAAATGGCCAAGAGGAAAAGAGTAATTTTGTGGAAGTATTGAAGTAAAAACTTCAGACCGGTAACGAATTTGAATAAAAATTGCCATGACAACCAGATAAACAACGATGTCAAAACATGTCAAATTTTGGTTTCAGGCTCGTAATAGAGAAACGGCAAGATTTAAGTGAAAAATGAGATATTATTGATATAGAAAAAAAGGTAGCGCAACAGCGCGCACGAAGCCCGAAATTGCGGAGTTACGGAGAACTAAATAAAAGATCGAAAAAGGTAGACTCCATCGACACCGATTTAAAAAGTGCTGATAGCGTGGAAATACGAAGTGAAAATGATTTGTTATTGTGTTCTTATTGTTTAAAAACGTTACAGGATCCTATGGAAATAAAGGTGATGCAAAATATCCAGTTTTGAGGTGAATGCAGAAAATCAAAAACAGAATGGAAAAATAAATTTAAAATAGTGTAAAATGATATGTAAGTAGCATAACACTACACATGGTGACGTTGTATCCCCGAAACTCTTCACCGCTGCATTAGTCATCATCATCATCAGCAATAGTCATCAAGCTACTGGACTGGAAAGGATACGATATCAACATTAATGACGAGTACATCACTCACCTTCAATTTGCCGACAATATAGTCCTTATGGCAGAATCGCTGGACAACCTAAGCACTATGCTCAATGATCTCAATAGTGTCTTCCAACGGATAGGTCTTAAGATGAACATGGACAAAACAAAGATCATGTTTAATGTCCATGTCACACCTATGCCGGTAGTTGTTGGGAGCAACATTCTTGAAGTTGTTGACGAGTACGTTTACCTGGGACAAATAGTGCGGCTAGGTAAGTCCAACTTCGACCGAGACGTCAATCGACGGATTCAACTCGGCTGGGCAGCGTTCGAGAAATTACGACACATATTCTCGTCAGGTATACCTCAAACACTGAAAACTAGATTGTACAACCAGTGCGTGTTGCCAGTGATGACTTACGGATCTGAGTGATCCTTCACTGCTGGTCATATGAGGACGCTCAAGGTCGCTCAGCGAGCTATGGAGAGAGCTATGCTCGAGGTTTTTCTGCGTGATAAACTTAGAAATGAAGATAACCGCGGTCTAACCAGAGTAACCGACATAGCCCAACGGATTAGTAAGCTGAAGTGGCAATGGGCCGGCTATATAGCTCGAAGAACCGATAACCGATGAGGAAAAAAGGTTTTCGAGTGGCAGCCTACCCCCACCTAGACCCCCACTAGATGCAGTGACGATCTTGTAAGACATGCAGGAAGTCGATGGATGCAGGTGGCTCGGGACATTGTGGCATTACCTGGGGGAGGCCTATGTTCAGCAGTGGACTTGTGAAAGACTGTAATTATTATGATGATGATAAACAGGCCAGACTAATCTTCTAAAATGTAAATCGAAAGATCAATCTGGCTCTTCGAGGGTTGGTGGTGATTTATATTAGGTTGTTTTATTTAATAGGATGTTTTATTTAATAGGATGTTTTATTTAATGACTACAATTTGAACAAATTATACGTATTTTTTATGTGTTTTCTTTTATTTACCAATTCATCGTTCAAAGTTGAAAGTTAGCGCGTAATCTATCGCTTTTTTTGGATGCTTTTTTGTAACGACGGCGCCGCGTGTTGAAACCTTTGAGCATAGAAAACACAAACTAATAAGAGTACTAACGTAATAGAAAATAACTATTTTCTATGCTCAAGGGCTGAAACAGAACGAGTTTTTTTGCTTTTTTGATCTGGCAACGTTATTGAACTATCGAATTGATGTTTGGCTTTGGTTTGTTTATGCGTAGTATCCTCTTAGTAGTCTGTGGTTTGTTTGATAAATTGAAAAAGTCCGTTGTTCATGTTTTCACGTTCCTTCCTTATTTTTACTCATAATAAATAATTACATTGTGCAAATATGGCCTCGTTTGATTTGAATTCGATAACTTCAGCACTCACAGACACAAATAAACCTGAAACCGGTGTAGATTTTTCTGGAAAGTCACTTAAGTTAGATACTGAAAAAGATGGTAAGTAATCAATTTTTTCTTACATTGTTTCGTATTTGAGATAAATATGTAGAAGCATAATTGTATCCCGGATTTATCCTAAAGAGCTTACAAAAATCAATGGAATTCTAACATAAGACGAATAATTTTAAGCCTCTTTACCATGGACATAACCTTATCGTTTAAGTGTTTTCTATGGTTTTCTACTTCAGAATTTTTGTTATCTTTTATATCCGTAGTTTCGTAATTCACCTCTTATTTTAATTTGACAAAACATTCAATCTTTAAAACATAAAGCAAACATGTTTATTAAATGGATCATATTTTGAGATTAGAACCATAATTTAAAGTTTAGTCTTATTCTAAGTAATGTATATATAACCTTAACTAGAGGGATAAAGGTCACTAGGCTTTCATTGCAATGAATTAACAATTATAGAAGCTTGCTGGCTTTAAGCAATGCATAGTCAGTGATGCCAACTTAGCGCTTTCTGCGCTAGATGTAGGATATGTTCCGATACATTTTCAGTATACTGCCGAATACAAATTACGTCATCAATTGACACTATATTGCACTGGCATGCCGCTGCCGTATTGTGTCGGATATCCGGACATAATAAAACAATTTTTAATTGTGGGTGAGCTGAATGAAGCATGCCAGAATTTGTTTTTATTTATTCAAATACAAAAAATTATAGAATAATTGCTGGTATCTCCCATTAGGAGGATATTATGATTTTTGGAGCACAAAATGACAAAATAATCACCAACACTTTTCCAATATGGTGCAAATGTATGACATCATATACTGTCCTATGTTTTGGAATAAATCACCAGTATAGCGTCGATTCATGACGTCGCACGCATTAGACTGTACACTGGGTTCTATTTTGGAACATACTCCTAATGCTGTTTAGGCTTTGTCAACGCCCAATAAAAAAATATAGCGCTTAGTGCCCAATCTAGTGCTTTCTAAATATTATTCCTCTTTTTTGAAATATCAACATGTAACGGAACATAATTATTTAAAATAAATAAAACAACAGTGCAACAAGCATCTAAACTCTTATAAATTAAAAATATGTATTATTTGAGGACATTCTGTCGTTATTTTAACAATAAATAATATTGAAGATTTATTTAGGCCAAGCACCATATCCCAGTTACAATTTTGAAAAGTAATTGGAGCCGTTGTAAACGATGAGTTACCTTTACTGTAAAATTTATAAAAGAAGAATATCTATATATTAAAAAAATTAATATAATTAATGTTGCTGAAACTTTAAAGTGAACAAAAGGCTTAAAATCATTCATTGAACTAAAAGTTTTGGCGTAAGTGCAGATGAGATAAATAAAATCTTTGGTCTGTGGTGCAATATACTATCTGAGACATGGATAATCACAAATGACTCTATACAATTTTGGACGGAAGTTAAAGAATACAGAGATGCTGGTGGTATCAATCCGTTTCAAGAATTCACAGATACACTCAAATGCTGACATCAATAGGATTTTTAGTCCAATGAATGTAATTAAATGAAAGTTACAAAACAGTATGAATCTTGAATCTTCTTCTCTCAATTTTATATATTAGAACTGCCTTGAAAAATTTTAATTTGACTTGCTTTATTACTAAATTCCAAAAGAAGTAGGCAGCAAGGATGTCTATACATTCAAACTAACAAAATTCCACTACAGTATAAGCAGGAACTTACACTTCTACTCAGCACAAGAGCCAGGAAATTGTTCAAAAAGAACTAGATTCTGACGATGAAGAATAGTGGCTAGTAAATTTGTAAATAATTATTGTCTTTATGTGTAATTTTTAATTTAAAATAATAACTACCAATTTTTTATTGTTTTTATAATTTAGCGCTTTTTTCGAAAAATATCCAACTTCTAGTGTGTTTTTGAAGTCAATTCAGCGCATTTTCTTCGCGCATTGTCTGGTCCGATCTACACATTGGATCGGACCAAAGACAACAATTAAAAAGCTGAAGGTACTCCATGTTAACTTTGACATCAGGACTTCAGTCACCTCAGTCCCCCGTGACTATGGGTGCTGGAAAGCACCCGAAACGTCGGATATTAAAAATAAAATAAAACGCGATAAAATCCGTAAAAGTAGTTTTAATCAATATATAGTGTTCGCGTAAATATAAGAAATCATTATGCTAAATTCATATTGTTTCCTCTTGTTATTTTGGTGGGTTTTTGAAATATAATTTGATGCTTACAGCTGGATACTTTTTTGACTTGTCCCACACATATGAGGACTTGTCTCCCACGATGGTTGTTCTTACCTTTACCCTCCATAGTTTAAATATGGGTTATGGAAAGAAAATTCAACTAATGACAACCTTGGTTTTGACATATGTTTCACAGTGCCCCATTTAACATGTTAATTGTCCCCATACAGAATTTTTTAATAACCCCAGATGTCCAAATCAATTTTTATAATATTCGAAATCAAATTGATTTAAATGACTAATTTTGGTTAGTTAGCCTACATAGATAGATAGATATATAAAAGTGTTTATTTGTTTCTCCAATCACATAAATTTAGTGATTAAACTAGATACAAAGCAAACTATTATGAAAAAAAGTTACATAAACTTAAGATCTGAATGTACATGTGTGTTGCAGTTTAACAAATGGGTCATAGCTCAGCGATTAATATTGTTCTGAGAGCAAACACTGATTTTCTGCTATTATCCCCGATACTAGTTATCCGGTTTTTCTTACCTTTTGACTGTGTACTGTATTCTGTACAGACTTATCAAGTCGAAGTAGTGTGTAATCTTAGAGCTTATAGTGGACTTGTGAATGTCTAGTTTAAAAAAAAAAATAAAATAAAAATATTGTGTCAAATGCCATTTGAAATCCTGTCTACATCATTCTTAAGTACACTGTTACACACACTGTACACTGTTAGGATGCAATAGCTCACATTTTTAGAACCCATTGGCAATGTTAGGGGTATATCCATATGAAGATGTTGCATTGGGTGTTATAAAAAAAAAAAAAAAAACTTATTGACATTGGAAGTTTTCCAAAAACAGCAAGAACAAAAGCCAAAATAATGACAACAGACTGTAATAAATGTAGAAAAACTTATTGTCTCCAATGTTTTTCTGAAGTTCCATTGTGCATTTAAGCCATTTTCTAATTTTTTTAACAACACACACATAGAAAATATAAAATATTTTACGTTTTTTTAATTTATTGGTGCGATGTTGACACATCCTGATAAATAGATCAAACTAACTCAGAAGTCCGTGAGCTGAAAGAAAGAGACAGGGGCACGGCACCGTTTATGTTACACGGACGTGATGAATCCATACAGTGTGTACTATATTTGGTAATAATAATAATAATTTATTTCGATAACATATAGTCTACATTTACAGATAGTGATCGAAGACACCTTTTAAGTAAAAATCTTGCCTGTATTAGGTGCCTTCGCTCTTCCATAGCTACTAGTTAACATAAAGTTTATTATCTATAACAGTATTAGGGGTACATAAAAATATGAAAAATAAGAACTGTGTGTGTGTTAAGTCATGCCGTGTGTCTAAGAATAATTTCTGTTTCCTCGTAATCTAGAGGTATTAAATAGTTGGTAACTATTTTTTTGCATTCGTGTAGTGTTTTATTATATATGTCTATGATTTTATTTACTTTATTATATAGATAGGCCGAACGACTGTTGAGTTGATTTTTAGCTAAGGCGGTTCTAGTTTTGGTAAGTGGAATAACATTTTTTTTTCTTCTAGCTGTAAAATTGTTTGAGACATAAGGTGTAGTTTTATGTCTTTTTAATATAACGCTGAGAATGTACAGCTTTCTTACAGATAAGACTTTAAAAACAGCGTATAGAGTGTGCGTTGGAAATCTTCTATGTTTAAAGAGCATCACTTTCAGTAAAGCACGTTGCGCACGTTCCACCTCAATCATTTTTGTTTTAACCACTCCTCCCCAAATAGAAATGCAATAAGTTAGGATTGATTGCGCAAGTGAGGTGTAGATTTCTTTAAAAATATTCTTTTATATCTATTATTGGTACACTGGACAGCTAACATGTTAATGCTATGCAAAGCCACAGCAAAGATTCCTTTGTGTATTGTTTAAGCAATGAATAACTTAATGGTTCTTTATATTTACACAATCAATTTATGAAGGTAGATAAAGGTAGCCATTGTTAACTATGACATGAGGATGTCAAACACCACAAACTGCCCCATGTACTGGTTATCCTCCTGCTGAATGGAAAACCCAAATTATTTTGCCCATTCTCAAACCAGGTAAGTCTAGCAATGACCCTTCCAGTTACCGACCTATTGCCCTTTCTTGTACTTTGGCAAAAATCTTGGAACATTTAATAAAAAATCGCTTGGAGTGGTTTTTGGAAAGGAATAATCTCTTACCTAAAAGCCAATTCGGTTTCCGAAAAGGTTTAAGTACCATGGATAGCCTAAGTACTTTGGTCACAGATATTCATATTGCTTTCTCAAAACATGAATTTCTCATAGGAGTTTTCTTGGATATTTCTTCTGCATATGATAATGTGCTACTTCCTGTGCTCAGGCAGAAAATGCTTAATCTGAGCATTCCAGTGAGGATAGTCAATTACGTCTCTAACTTTCTCTCTTCTAGATCAATATCTATAAATGTTAAAAATCTCCTGCTTCCCCCAAAAACTATATGGAAAGGACTTCCACAAGGCTCAGTTCTTAGTCCTCTCCTTTATTCTATATATACTCACGATTTAGAACTTTCAGTAAATTCTTTTTGTATCTCCTCAAACAACTTCACAGTGGCATGTTCCCGTCTAAACTCATCCATGGATTATTTACAAGAATGGTTAACTAATCATGGCCTCTCTTTATCTGTGGCCAAGAGTAGTGTGGTGATCTTTTCCCGCCAAAGGCGAGTTCCCGATATATCCGTTGTATATGATAAGCAACCTTTTCCAGTTAGAGGCAATGTTAAATTTTTGGGAGTTATCCTTGATTCGAAATTGGCCTTTGGTCCATACATTGAATATATAACACAAAAATGCGAAAAAAACATAAATATTCTTCGGTCTTTGTCAGGTGTTTGGTGGGGGTCCCATCCTTTTTCTCAGAAATTACTGTACAATGCTTTAATACGAAGCCACCTTGACTATGGATGTTTTCTGTTGGAGCCTTGCAATAAATCATCCCTAAAAGTAATGGACAAAATTCAATCGAAATGCCTTCGCATTATTACAGGGGCAATGAAATCCTCACCAATAAATGTTCTTCAGGTTGAGTGCGTAGATCCTCCTTTAAGATTAAGAAGGCAATACCTTTCAGACAGATTCTTATTTAAGATATGCCAGCTTTCAGATCATCCCCTAATTCCTAAATTGCACCTTCTTTCAGAGTATATCTCATCTGACCGATACTGGACCCATAAGGACTCTCCCTGCTTGTTTAAAAGTTTTGTAATTTTTCTTCAGCTTCCTTACCCAACCTTTCAATGTAAAATAAATCCACTCTTTGATGTTCCTTACGAGGCTATTGTTTTCCAACCCGACATTCATCTAGATCTAGGTATAGAAAAGGATTCTCCAATGGCAAATTTGAAATTAAAAGAAATTATAGAAAACACCTTTAAAGATTGGCTTGTCATGTACACAGACGCTTCAAAACAGTCTGATGAAGACTATACTGGAGCTGCTGTTTGGATTCCTAAGTTCAAAATCATTCTTAACTTTAAATGCCCCTCACTATCCTCCACTTTTACCGGTGAAGCAACTGCAATCAGTGAAGCTTTGTTATATGTAGAGTCACATAATCTTAATAAAACAGTTATTTTCACAGATTCAAAAAGTTGCTTGTTAGCTATTTTGTCCAATCAATTCCATAACAAACATAAATTTCCACTAATTCTTAAAATAAAAAATACCCTATTCAGATGCCATCTTAAAGGAATCCATGTTTCAGTGGCCTGGATTCCAGGCCACAGTGGTATCCATGGTAACGAAACAGCTGATGTACTCGCTAAAAATGCAATTGCTAATGGCATTCTACAAAATTTAATTTACTCACATGACCTAATTTTGCTAACTAAAAGGAAATTGAATGTAAATTGGAATAAATTATGGGAAGTTTCCAAAAATGTTAAAGGTAAGCACTATGCTGCCATCCAAGAGGTTATTCCTCCCAAGCCTTGGTTCTTTAAATTTAACAAAGCAAATAAACATGCAACTTCAATCATTTGTAGATTAAGAATTGGACACGCCTGTACACATGCACATCTGGCGAAAATCAGAGTAAGGGATAGCTCATTGTGTGAATGTGGCTTAGATGAAGGTTCCACAAACCATATTTTTTTCAACTGTCCCAAATTATCCTCCTCCCTTTATGATTACCTTCCTCCTTATATTCCTCGACCTATAGATTTTAATTCTCTTTTAACATATACCAGTACTCCTTTTGTGTATATTTTATGTGATTTTATTAATACTAATAATATGAAACTTTAAATCCTTGTCACTTTTAACATACGGGTAAGAGTCTAACACCTGTGTTTGTCATATTTGTTCTAGGTAACTCAACAAATAGATTTGTCAAAATTCTCGGAGGAAAACTGAATCCTTGTATTATCACAGACTCTTATTTTAATTAAACTCATAAGCTTTCATTTTCTACTCTATACGTCATTGGCGAATTTAATCAAACCGCCACAAAAGAAAGAAGAAGAAGAAGAACTGCCCCATGAGCATAGGTGCAGTCAAGGAACCGAAATGTCGAGATTTTAAAATTAAATGTTTATTTTTATTTGGTAGAGCCATGCTGCAGCTATATTGTGGTTGTAGCACGAATGAGTTGGCTTGACCGGGGAAGGGCCACGCTCTCACAGAATACCAGCGTAAAATAGCAGCTTAATGCTGCTGTGTTTCGTATGGTGAGTGTAGAGAACTGGAGACCCTTTTTACTGAAAACGAGGTGTTCCATCTTAGTCCTCATGGGTGACAATGCATCTGCATTTTGATTCGTAATCGAGGATAGATGTAGATATCTACGGGCCACAGCAACCACTTGCCATCAGGTGCGCTGTGTGCTCGTTTGTCACCCTATTCTATAAAAAAAATCCTTTATTATTGTTGCAGTAGGATAAAAATTTATATATTATTTCATATTTAAATTTAAACTTTTAGCTCAACCAATTGTTGATGCAATCAATGCATGCCCCAACTTACAATACCTGACCCTCACTGGAAACACGCTCGGAGTGGCAGCTGCACAAGCCATCGCCAAGGCATTGGAACACCACCCGGAGCTAAAGATTGCAAGGTTTTCTGATATGTTTACTGGCAGAATGAAAACAGAGATTCCTCCAGCGCTGGTAAGTTGACATTTTTGTTTAAAGTACATTAACATACCAGGTTGATTAATAAGTTTTCAAATTGGATGGTTATGAATTACAGTGTACACAATTAGTGGTTAGCTAGAATATATAATTAGCTCTTTTTTTAATTTTAAATTGGTTTCTAGCCAAGACCTGAAAAAACTAAAAAACTAATTAAAAACTACCCAATATCTTTTCGAACTTCACATTTGGCGTGAATTTGATTCGTATGCAAAATGGAGAAACTTAAACTTCGTGTTTTACACGAAGTTTAAGTTTCTCCATTCTCCACTCATCCATACAAAAAATTGTTAAGGTAGATTTGACATGTGACCATCTGTTAAAATCTGATTTTTAAGTTTGGGACAATTCAGTTTATTTTAACTTGTACCTTAAATTTCAAAAAGATGGCTGGGTTCCTAGAATGTTAACAGATACCCAAAAGAAAGCAAGAGTTGACATTTGAAAGCTATATTTAGCAATAATTAAAAAAAATCCAGATGCAGTTTCGTAACCATAGATAAAACACCATTCTGACCTAGAAACTAAAAACCAAAGCAAGGTGTGGAAAAGACCTTTTTCCCTGCCAGCCAAGAGATTCAAGGTGTCTGCCTGCACTGCAGAAATTAAGGCCTCTTTCTGGGAAACGAAAGTAAAGTAGAGACAATTAGAGGCATTTTTCAAGTCACAGGATCACGCCTTTTTTTTAAATTAAACAACTTGCCAAATGTTATTCAAGTTCTAGTTCTAGCTTAAAAGATGATTATGTTGAAAAATAAATACTATTTACGTATACTTAGAGTTTCCAAAAACTTATTTATCAACCTAGTATTACTAATTATGTGTAATTACTTTTGTTTTTTTTTTATTTTTTTTTCTCTCTATATTAGACTATGGTTCGTAATGACAAACTCTGCTGGGCCTGAAGTCGCCGCTTCTGATGATCGCTCAGGAGTGCATACCAGGCCGGAGCAGCGTATGTTAGCAGGGGTCTTATATACATTTTGTAAATGGTCAACTTCGACTTTGTCGGTAACTTGGATGTCAGGACAGGACGGAGCATTGCCCGCGCACATCGAGCTTTGCGTATAACAAAGTCGACGTGTGCAGTCATGCGCAACATCCTGTCGATCCGGTATCCAAGGTAGGTCACGGCCTTCTCATATGCGATCTCCTGTCCTCTGAGGGTTAGCGGTGATGGTAGATTTCTATAACGGCGAGTGAGCAGAGCGGTCGTCTTGCTAACATTGACGGCCATCCTCCACTCATCCAACCATGGTGGCAGCAGGTCCAGCAGACGTTGCATCCTGGCAGCGGCGATGTGAGCTCTTCTGGACGAAGTGAAGTATCATGTCATCCGCATCCGCAAACAGCGCCAGCTCGACGTCGTCCTCCCATTCGTGCAGATGCCCTGCCAGGGTAGGTATGTCATTGGTGTAAGCCGCGTACAGGGCTGGAGACAGACAGCTGCCCTGTGGCACACCAGCTGTTATGGGTTTTATTGCGGACTCGGTGTCCTCTACACAGACGTAAAACTTCCTGTCTACGAGGAAGGACGCCACTAGCTGCAATATAGCAGGAGGGATATTGGTCTGATCGTCTAATTTGTAGAGTAATCCTGGGTGCCACACCCGGTCGAACGCCTTCTCGATGTCGAGAAAGGCGCCCAACGATGTGCGGCCGCGGTTGTTGTGCTCGGCCGCAAGCAGGTGCAACACTCTGGTCAGCTGTGTTGCTGTTGAGTGATCCCTCCTGAATCCATGCTGCTCCGCCCGAAGTTGGATGCACGGGCGGAGACGTCTTAGCAGTAGTCTTTCAAACAGTTTAACTATATGCGGTAACAGCGTGATCGGCCTGTAGTTGGCAGCTCTACGCCTGTCCTTCCCGGGTTTCGGCAAGACGATGATTTTGCCTTTCTTCCAGTCCTCCGGGAAGTGGGATGTCCGCAATATGCCATTGTAGAGCCGACCTATCTCTACAAGGACTCTATTGGGAAACTGTCGTAGTGCAGCATTGGTAATCCCATCGTGCCCCGGCGCCTTCCTCGGTTGCAGGCGGGTTGTTGACCTCCGCAATTCAGCGGGGAACCTAAACCACTCTCCTGCAAGCGGTGGCGCGGGCGACGACAGGAACTCCTGCACGCGGCTCTCCTTCCTGGTGTGGATTTCCATGAACTCCGCACTTGCTGGGTTCGGCATAAACTGCTCCTCGAAGTGCTCAGCTAGGATATCCGCTCTGCCCTTGGCATCGTAACGTTGTTCGCCCGCGTTGTTGGTCAGCGGGCAAACAGGTGGTCGGGTTTTCGTTAACTGCCGTGCCGGTTCAATGTATAGAGCGACGCTTGATATTCATCAGCCTTCCAAATGCGCCGCTCCCAGGCCTCTCCTCTGTGGGCCTGTATTGCAACCTACAGTTCGTCTGAAAGGGTGTTCAATTTTGTTTTTACTCTGGGGCAGTGAGTGCGCCCAGAGCTTCCTCAGCGCTCTTTTATGTCTTAGCTGCACGCGTATGTTCAGAGGCAGCTCTTCCTTTCTCCCCGAGAGAGGGACTATCGTAGAGGCCGCGTTGAGGGCCTCCTGGATGCTCGTGGTTATTCTAGTTGCAGCGGCCTCTATGTCGTCCGCTGAGTTGATCGGTGCGTGGACTGGAGGTCTCTCCTGCGGGTGTTGGTAGTAGAGCCTCCAGTCGATCTTGGTCTTAACAGATCTGGGCGGCGAAGTCACTGCCTTAGTGCCAAGGGTTATCAGAATCGGGAGGTACTGTGTATTTAGGTCGTACAGCACTTCTACCACTACTGGGTAGTTGACGTTCCTAGTGAGCACGATGTCCAATACATCCGGACGCTTCCTAGGGTCAGTAGGGATGTGCGTCGGTTCCTCGGGACCTAGAACGTCATAATTCTGGCTCTCTGCGTCGTATAGTTCACGACTCGGCGGGTTGATCAATCTTGACCCCCACGCCGGGTGTTTGGCGTTCAGGTCCCCGGCGATGATGGTGGGTGTTGTTCCTTCCATAACCGTCCGGATGTCTGAGGAGTAAAATGGAGTCCCTGGCGGGCGGTATGCTGCAAAGATCCTTAGTTCCTCGCCCGCCGCCTCCATTTTTATGCCGATTGAACGCATCGTCTGGAAGTCCGGTAGGTCCAGCTCTTGGTGGACGATGTCTCTCCTCACCAGAATCGCTGTCCCTCTATAAGCGATCCCTTGAGGATTGACCTCGTCCCTCCTGTAGATAGTATAATTAGGCAGCTTAAGATGCGTTGTTGGTCGTATTTTTGTTTCACCAAGCAAGATCACCTGAATGTCCTGCTGCTGGGCGACCGTGAGGAGTTCATGGATCCTTTGTTGGATCCCGTCCGGGTTCCAGTAAAGCAGACGCAGGTTACTATCCTCCGTAATGCCTTGCCAGTAGTGATGCCAGCGCCTTCATGACGGCGGTAACAGGATCTGTCCCGGCCCTTATGTCAGCCAGGACTTGTGTACCGACTTCGATGGCTATGCCTACCAATCTGTGGATGGCATCAGCCGTCTCGAAGCCGGATATTGGTGGTCTACGTTGTGAACTACGTTGTGAAGGCACTGGTCTCGGGGCATTTGTGGTGGTCTTCTCTCTCTGGGTAGAGCGCGCTCTATATGTAGAGCGGGCTCTACTTTCTGGTAGAGTCCTTTCTAGTGCTCTACCCGTCGTGGTTGTCAATGGTGGTCTTGCAGTAACCTGCGCCTATGAGGCTATCGGTCCTGTAGTTGTAGGGGTAGAAGTACTCACAGCCTGAGGAGGGGGCTGTTCAGTTTTCCTACTCCTATTCCTCCGCCTCTTCCTTTGGGAGGGTTGCCTCTCCGTGGCGTTATTGTCAGGAGGTTGGAGAGTCGCCCAGGCGGTTGCCCTTTGCTCTGTGGGTTCCACCGTTTCCATTGGTGCTGTAGGTGGGGGTGGGGGGAGCTGGTTGCCTACCCTTTCCTCTGGTGACTGTGGCCCACCCATCCTCCTGTATGGTAACAGCCTTTGGGCGACTCTGGGGATCCTCTTAGGGTTCTCCGGGAGTAGCCCAGGTAAAACGATCCCCTGCTTCCTGGCAATCCTCCTCAGGACTGGGCAGCGGCGATCGTTGGCCGTGTGGTTTTTTGCGCAATTTGCGCACTTTGGTTCGTCCTCTCTACTCCTTGGGCAAAGGCTGGCAATATGCTCCCCAACACAGCGAACGCATTTCACTGGCCTGAAGCAATTTGCGGAGGCATGTCCGAAAGCCTGGCAACGGTGGCATTGTGCCGGTCCCGTCTTTCTCTGCCAGGCTTCGATGACGACTCCTCTCATGTAGAGGAGCTCGTCGATACCGTAGAGATCTTGTAGCCGCTCCAGGCTCAGATGCTCCAGCTGTGCGTAGTGGAGGCAGCCCGGTCTGCCTCTACGTGGTGGTATGGCCTTCACATAGGTGATTGGGAGGCCTTTTGCCCGGATAGCCTCCTCAATCATCTTGGTATCTGTGCCCACTGGCAGGCCCCGGATGCCCACTTTAGTGGGCTTCCTCTCTGCCGGGGTATAACAATACCAGGACGTGGTTGGGACTTTCTCGGATAGCTCGACCATATATATCTGAATGGTATGAAACTCCTCCGGACTCTGGGGTGCGAATCTTACACCCTTCCTGAACGGACAGGCGTTAGGAGGGTGGCCCAATTTCCTATTGAGCACGTCGAAATGCCTGGTCCAGTCCGGGAGGCATTCTGCAACAATCGGTGGGTATCTAGTTTTCTCCTTCTCTTTCTCAGTTCTCTGGGGCTCCTCCGCCGATTGCGGTCGTGGTATTGCGGGGGCCGCAGCCATGTGGGCATAGCTCGTTGACGGCCGCTGTCCATCGTCAAGAGCTAACCGGGACGGGTTGGTAGTCTGCACCGGGAATGATCTCCCGGCTGATGCAGCTAGGGTTGCGTACGTTGTAGAGCCCCAGCTGTAGGACTCCTTACCTCCTTGTTCGTATTGGGCTTAGTCATGGCTGAGTCGGTCCGGTGACATGGATGGTGGTTGTTGTGGCGGTGATGGCGACTTAGGAGGTGAGGTATGAACCTTCTTCCTGGTCGTTGCTTGGGGCTCCTCATCGTCCGATGATGCTGATGATGGATCTGATGAATCTTGGGAACCGATGCGCTGCCTCTTCTCATGGAGGGAGGCTCCGGTCTCAGGTGGTGTATGCCTTCGTGGCGTCTTCATAGGCCGCTGTTGTTGGGAGGGCAGCGGTTCACGCCCAGTCCGTACACTCGGGTACGATGGGCGAGAGCGTGGCCCTCGGTGCGGGCTCCTTATCCGGCGACGAAGGCTTGCGGGTCGGTATTTGAGAGTAGGATGACACTACTCTCATCCTCTCTGGATTAAAAATGTCCCGGTAGGCGATTGGCCTCTCCAATACGCCCGGGCGGTCTGGTGGTTTCCTCGATTTAGGAGGAGGCTCCCCCTTGTCTTTACCTGACATATTTCCCTACCTAACAGTCAGTGGTAATCTACTATAGGCCCTATCTAAATTCCAGCCGATCGGCAGCAGGTGGTGATGCGTGACGCGGATGGTGGTGATGATAAAAAGTTGACTATCCTCACTTGGAGCACTGCCTACCCCTTTTGTAACAAAAGGGTTGGGGGAAGTGCGGTGGTGGCACTTTAATACGCGACTAGGACTAGGAGGAATCTGCCTAGGGGCCGGTGACCTCGATGCCTCACGGAATCAGCGGACAAAACGATCGGCGGGGTATGTCGTACCGGCGGTTGTATGTGCTCACTGCTAAACACAAACAACTCACACCTAGGAGATTCTTTTGATGATCTATATTGCTACACCTACGTTACACTCTCACCACTCAATGAGTTGACTGGTAGAGAAAGCCTCATAGCATTAAGTCCACCCTTTGTATTAATTTGTAATAGAAAATGAAATAAAGAATAAATAAATAAATAATTCAATAGAAACTGATATGTCGTATTATAGAGCGCCCTTGGGGACGGCATGATAGCGGCTGGGGCTCGCCTCACGGTTTTGGAGCTCAGCGATAACGCGTTCGGCCCCATCGGTGTTGAAGGACTTGCAAAATTGCTTCAGAGTGATGTCTGCTCACAGTTACAGGTAAGTCGTTTTATTCTGCTATGTATATGTACACTGCTGGCCATACAACAAAGTGCAAAGTCGCTTTTTAGTCACGGGGAGCTCTAGAGGGGGCAGTGCTCGGAGTTACTTTCCGGTGTAAGAATAATGCTCTCTAATGTCCGGTGAGTTTCGTAAGAGGCAACTGAGGAAAACCAACCAGTTAAGATCATTCATCTAATAGAAGCCTCATCTTAACTATATCTAGAAAGTAAAAATACCGAGGTTGTCAACCATTCTGCCAAGCTGTGGAACTATGTTCAAACATCTGTAACCGTGAGTTTTCACTGACGCGATTTTCACAAGAAAACATATTTTAAACACTGTTTTCTGTTGTTAGATAAGTGATCATTATGCAATATTACTCAGCAAACTTCACAATTAATATTAATATGAATCCATTTCAAACTACCTACATTAATTCTAAAATTGAGTCACAATATAAAAGCGTGTACACTTGACGCTCCTGGCAGTTGGTTACGAACAGTGGTGCTGAGGTTATAGTAGTCAAGTCTGTTGTGAAATAAGGTGATTCTAAAGGTTGTGAGTAAAGTTAAATTAATATATAGTCTTCTTTGAGAAAGTAAAGTATAGTGTGTTATATACAATTTAAGAGTGAAATTAAACAACAAACATAGTAATTAAACTGTTAACTAAGTGAGTTGTCATGGTTTATTGGAGAAAAAGCTGACACTGTCAATGTATCAAAAAGCATTTGCATAGTCAAAGTGCATGTTGTAGTGAAATGTGTTTGACAGTTTATTGTACATTACATATTTTAACTATATTATAGCTTTATAACTACAGAAACAAAATGTTTGAAAACAAATTTGTAGAAATATTGTCAAGTTGGAAGATAAGTTTGAATATCCATTGAAAACACAGGTTTTGTGAGTGCGAACGCCACCATCAACAAAACATGTTGTGTGATTTATTTTATGTGATTTATTTCAAAACATTATGTCTTGAATGTTTCTCAGTGCAAAAATACTGTAACTAAGAAATCTGCTGAAAAACGAAAGTAATTGGCAAGCAATTGGCCAGCCATATATTTTCTTATATAGCTTGAAGTACCGACAACCAATGAGGAAAAAGGTTTACTAGTAGCAGGCTCATAGTTGAGCCTGATGATACACTGGTTTGTTACAATTTCATGCCTTGTGGGAATCTGTAGGAAAGCCTTTGTTCATCTGTGGACTTGTGATGAGCTGTAATATTGGTGATGATATAAATATTTGTATTGAGTACATACAGACATAAAGATAAAAAGTATATGTGTACTATTTGTACTCCGGAATTTCTCAAAAGTATTATATTTTTGTACATTTTTGGGAAAAATACTATTTTAGTTCAAAAATAGGTGGCAACCCTATGTAGAAGTGTAATAATTTGCCATTGGATTCAAGTCTTCAAGCAAAAAATGAATAGGCTTTGTTAAGCTAGGTCACACGTCTGAGCGCTTTACCATCTTCAACTTAATCACTTCTTACCATCAGGTGAGGTAGTTAAACACTGGCATAAGCTTTAGAAAATGTAGCCTATAGACATATGTATTTTGACTGATTAATGGTTTTATGATAACAAAAATGTGCGCCATGATTGCCAAAATTGTATAACTAGTAGTGCATGGCTATAATTTAACTTCAGAATACTGCAAGAACCTATGAACTGTAGTACAAGTTTAATGTCATTGAAACCGTATTTCGGTTACGGCAGATAGTCTCAACAGAGAGACTTGCTATTATCACAGTACAGGATTATAGTGCACAATTGATTTTTCATACAATATTGGTGACATAACACATATGTGGATGACCCATAGACACCTTACATTTATGCTTACAGGTGCATTGTCACCACTAAATACTAAGATGGAATGCCTTGTTTCCAGAAAAAGAGGTCTCTGGTTCTTTACACGCGCTGGAAAGAGATGTTGCATCTCTTTGCATATTTTATCGCATCTATCACGGAGAGTGCTCTGTCGAATTGTTCGGATTAATCCCAGCCGCCAAATTTCATGAAACTCGCGATACCATCCACACTATCTGGATATTTTTCCGGACCGATACGACCTGGGGACCTTCAAGAAAAGAGCTTACTCCTTTCTAAAGCGCCGGCAACGCACCTGCAATTCCCCTAGTGTTGCGGTTGATCATGGGCGGCGGTAGTCACTTAACATCAGGTGAGCCGCATGCTCGTTTGCCCCCTCTTCTATAAAAAAACACAATATATGAGTACCAGTGTAAAGAAGTATTATACTGCTACTTCACACTGGAATATTGTGTGCACAGATTTGAGAATCTTATCCTTCCCGGTCGAGCCAATCCCGTTTGTGATGCAGTGTGGCTCTAGCATATACAAGACTTGATATAGATATATAAGTAGTATGATAACCCTAGATCTTGTTTTTCTTCCAGGAACTTCGACTAAACAACAATGGGTTAGGCATCACTGGAGGTCGTTTGCTAGCCAAAGCTCTGGCAGCAAATCCACGGAAACTGCGAGTATTCATAGCGGGAAGGAACCGTTTAGAAAACGACGGTGCCACAGCTTTAGCACGTGTTTTCCAGGTGAGATATGGGTAAATAATATATATTGTGCGACAACTTCGAGACGGTATATAATATACAGCTGCTCTTATCAAATTATTGGTTGGTCAAAAGATTGTAATAACACATTGTTAACATTTTTATTTTTTTAAGCTATTATGGCAGGTGTGAAATTGTTATAAATTTTCTAGCTTAATTTTATGAATAAATGAATTTCTTCCTTCTGTGCCTTTAAAATATTTGTAAAAAAGAAATAAATTTTCAAGTTTCCCTGTGTTTTTTAATAGTCAATGGGGACCTTAGAAGAAATAGCAATGCCACAGAACGGTATATACCATGTCGGAGTGTCAGCGCTATCAGAAGCATTCAAACACAACCCTAACTTAAGCTGCTTGAACTTAAATGACAACACAATCGGCTCTAAGGGTGCCGAGGCCATCGCTACTGCTTTACCAAAGTGAGTATTGCTATATTTGAGTTGCTGGTGTTGTGATTGAAACATACTTAACTCATTTAGGTCTATTTATTCAATGAACAAATAAAAGACAATTCAATAATATCAAAATACGTAAGTAATATTGCTTAGTTGTAGTCAATGTATGTATTTATGATATGATATCATAATGCTGCCGTTAGGTACCTGCGCATAATATTAACACATATACTACATATAAAAATATTTAAACAGGGATATTCCTTTTCCTTATTTTTTTTTATATAATAAGGGTGACCGACAAGCACACAGTCCACCTGATGGTAAGTGGATGCTGTGACCCATAGGCATCTACATTTATCCTCGATTAACCCCTGATGTACCGAGGACATCAATTTTTGTCCACGTTTTGTGACCGCTGAGTACCGAGGACATGATTTCATGTCCGCATTACGTGCTGCTATTTTCGTCATTAATTGATATAAAAATACAGTATATTTTCAATTAAACGCTATTTCATTCGTTTCTGAACGAACTAAAGAGTATTCTGAAGAATTATATTCACTCGGTTACATAGACAAAATCAAATATAACAGCCATTCGATTTTGCGCTGTTGGTGCGGTTAGTTGCGTAATCGTTGAAGTTTTGTGATTGTGATTTTAGTTGGATTTGCTTTCAAAAAACTAAGTAATGTTATTTATCTTTACTACGTAATGTTTTTGAATGATTTAAGTTACAACAACAGTAACTTTTTATGTTTCAATTGATAAAAAAGTAGAAACAAACCTCTACGCGAACAATTCATAACGGTCAAGATTTCTAATAAGATAATAATAGTATATTTCTTATTGGAATACCATAGTAAATACTTTTACTAGGAATTGCTAAATGTTATATTTATATGATTGTATAAGAAAAATAAAGGAAGACGCTATAAAATATATACACAAAAAGGTTTTGAAAATGAGTTTACAAAGCGCGCGCAAACTGTCTTGTCGAATTTTTAGCAAATGTTTGCAAGTGAAAAAGTAGAATTATTATAATTATTACATGCATAATTTCGGCTTATTTAGGAAGAATATGTTGTATTGATTGTAAGGAGATAAAAATAAAATAAAAAACTTATGATATTTCATTCATAAAATAAAATTTATTGTCAGTAAATACACTTTATCAAGATCCGTTAGAAACAAAGACCTGTACAAAATAAAATAAACATTTAAATGTTATGGTTATTGTTTCTACTTATCGGCTTTAAATAACTGTAACTAAAACCACTTTAAACATAAAGGAAAGGTTGTGAGAAACATAAATGTTTATAACAAGTGCCGCCAGCTGAGGTGACGACAGAGGCCGGGACAAAGCTGTTTTTTGTTACGGCGGACGCGGTTTGGAAAAGGTTAAGAATCGAAATGCAGATGCGTTGTCACCCGTGAGGACTAAGATGGATCGCCTCGTTTTCAGTAAAAAAGCGTATCCGGATCTACACTCACCATACGAAACACAGCATTATTAAACTGTTTGTATAAAACTGTATTCTGTGAGAGCGTCATCGAGCCGACCCATTCGTGCTAGAACCATAATATAGCTGCAGCGTCGCTCTGCCACTTATAAAATTTCTTATTTTCTTATCTTCGGAGTCACCCTTATCACATAACTGTCTACTTTATTGTTAAACAAAATATTAACGCGAATTACGTTTACTTTTAATTTATGATGAAAATTGAACTTATAATAAAAGAAAAGCAAAATATTTTACAATTATCTTTATTTTTTATCTTTATTTTATTACTAGTGACTGTGTTATTTATATTTAAGATTATCAGAGATCAAGTATTTTAACATTTTTCCATTTTATCAAAAAAGTTTTTCAGATATAATGTTTCTTAGATCCCCTCCTGACGTTGCTCTCTATCCATTTGTAAGGTTTCATCACAATCGATTCAGCCATTAAAGCTTGTACAAACTGACAAACACTTAAAAAGTAGTTATTTATGTCATGTTAATAAAAGCAAGTTATTTTAATATTACAGACAAACACTTCCATTTTATTTATATGTACAGATTAACAATGGCCAAGAGTATAGATTAAAATCAATTATGAAACTAATACGATATGAGTACCCAAGGAACAACTCTCGGCACGTAAGTCTGGTGGTGACCGTTATTGCGCGTAATTGGCTGTTAATCAAATCACGCATTATTGCGAATGATTGGTTGAGCGTATCGTTCGCACGCGCTGATTGGCTCTCGAGTCGCATTTCGTCCCCCGTACTGATACGACATTCGCAGCTATCCCCTCCATGTTTCTCTAAAGTTACGTGCCGTTATTTTTAAAATCACAATAATTTTGTCAATTATTCATGTTCCTGGCGACACGTCATTGCTGAATCAGCAGTTGTATTTATTTGCATTGTATCACTCGAAGAACAGCGGTCTTACGGTTGCAGTTCAATTCAGCGGGTCTCATAAATGCTAAGCACGTAACGCGCACTTTGCTCACACACGCTGCTTTTTAAGTAGCAATAAATTTCTTTGTGTGTTTATATGTTTAGTTTGAAAACGAAACTGAAGTGAGAAACTTACATTCCATCTTATGGTAGCTACAGCAGTCCTTGGACATCTGCAGCCAACTTCAAACAATTAAGACTACAAATGTGTTGTCACCTTCGAGGACTAAGCGTATAATTATATTGGCTCTATACGTTTCAGACCAGACCACAATAGTGCAATTGGCCAATTCTCATGTTACAGCTATATTGTAGTTGTAGTACGAACGGGGCAGAACCACGCTCTCACAGAGTACCAGAGTAAAATAGCAGCGTAATGCTGCTGCGTTTCGAGTGGTGAGTGTAGAGAACCGGAGATCCTTTTTACTGGAATCGAGGCATTCCATCTTAGGCTGGTTTTAGAGCTCGACCGAACGTCGGTGCGTACGTCGGTCGCGCTTGCCTTTTGTATGAAAATTCACAAGTCGTTACAGTGCTATACCGACCGTATGCACGCGTATATAGCTACGCACTGCGTACGAGGACCATCGGTCGAGCGCGTCCGCATGTGTACCGTCGGTCGACCGACGCGCTATGGAAACATATTGACGCGTTGAGTGCTACACCGACCGTACGGATGCGTGTATCATCGTCAAGAAAATCGAACCTAAACTTCAATAATATTGTATGATTTTATAGATATTAAGTAGCGTTAGTGTTTAAGTAATTTTATCAAACATGGCGTATGTCGACACCGAACGCCTCGCGGATGTTTTAAGTTGTCTTGTTCACTGATAATTCATCAAAACTTTTGATTGAAATTCTAAAGTAATTAAAAAAAATTTTTCTTCGCGTAATAATGAATATACAGTAGTAAATTCCCCTTGAAGTGCTCTTTGTGCGACGATTGGGTGAACCTGATATCTACGTCTTCTGTTCTTTATACGTTTACGGACATAGTAAGCAACAATTAAACAATTTGTAAACGCGTCCATTTCGTGTACGTGTTTATGACTGTACTAGTCCAGCCAGTTACGTTGCTCAGGAGAGCTCTGAACGCTACCAACTGACGATCGGTTATGCGTATCGTCAGGACCGATGGTACGCACCGACGGTCGGTCGAGCTCTAAAACCGGCCTTAGTCCTCAGGGGTGACAACGTCTATGCATTTTGATCCTTAGTTGAAGATAAATGTGGATGTCTATGGGCCACAGCATCTATATTTTGATTCTTAATTAAGTATAAATGTAGATATTTTTCGGCCACAGTATCCACTTACCATCAGGTGCATTTTGTGCTAGTTTGTCACCCAAAACTATAAAAAAATTTAAATATAGAATTAGGGTGACAAACAAACACACAGTGCACCTGATGGTAAATGGATACTGTGTCCGAAAGGTATCTACATTTATCCTTGATTAAGAATCAAAATATAGATTTGTTTTCAACCCGGAGGACTATAATAAAATGTAATGCCCCATTTCTAGTAAAAAGAGTCTCCAGTTCTCTGCACTCACCATATGAAATACAGCAGCTATCATCAATATATTTATTTATTTTTATTTAAAAACTTTATTGCACTTAAAATGTACAATTGGCGGACTTAATGCCTTTAGGCATTCTTTACCAGTCAACCATGAGCTAAGCAGAGAATTTTAGCAGGTGCCATAAAATATGTGGATAATTTATACGTAAATGTAAATATATAAATAGACATACCATAAGTGTAAATACAAAAATAAATATATACAACTACAATTAACCTAAGTAATATATGATACATTTCATACATAATGTTTAAATAGTACATAATACATACATTTTAAGTATACTTACATACGAACATAACTAAAACAAATTAATATAGCATCAAGCTGCTATTTTATGCTGGTATTCTGTGAGAGTGTGGTTCTTTCATAGTTGAGTCGACCTATGTACCTAGGTGGATTGAAAAGTACTCGGCCTAACACAGATCCATTCAATTCTAAAAATCAAATCTACCCACATTATTTAGTTCAGTTCAGACTAGTTCATTGTGTGAAGTTCGAAACGTGTGCGATAATTAGTTGTGATTTTATAAATTTATTAACAAAGTAATCGGACATAATTTCCGCGAATGGAGCAAATCGAGCAGCGTGCCGTCATTAAGTACCTCCATAAGAAGGGGCTATCATCAAAAGCCATCCATGATGACATGGTCAGTACATTAGGCGATTGTGCTCTGTCATATTCATCCGTCAAAAAATGGATAGCAGAATTTAAGCGTGGTAGAGAGAGTGTGAAAGATGAACCCCGCTCTGGAAGGCCTTCGACGTCAACTACTGACGAAAATATTAAAAAAGTACTTGATTTAATAATGGGAGACCGCAGATTAAAAATTAGAGAGATAGCCGAGATTATAGGCATCTCTTATGAACGAACTCAAAACATCATTGTCAACGAGTTGGGTTTCCACAAGGTGTCTGCGAGGTGGGTTCCGCGACTGCTTTCAGTTGAACAAAAAAGGACGTGATTGACTATTTCACGCGACTGTTTGGAGTTATTTGAAGCCGATGCAGAAGATTTTTTGAATCGTTTTGTTACTATGGACGAAACATGGGTTCATTACTGTACACCGGAAACAAAACAACAATCAAAACAGTGGAGAAGACCTGGTTCACCACCCCCTAAAAAGGCTAAGTCGATTTTGTCGGCAAATAAGGTGATGGCTTCAGTATTCTGGGACTCGAAAGGTGTGATTATGATTGATTATCTTGAAAGGGGTCAGACTATAAACTCTGATTACTACTGCACCTTACTACGTCGTTTACGAGAGGAAATAAAAGAAAAAGGTCGAGGAATGCTCAGAAGAAAAGTCCTGTTTCATCAAGATAACGCCCGTGTTCACACGTCAGTACAGTCAATGGCTGAAATTCACAACTGTGGCTTTGAACTGTTACCGCATCCGCCGTGTTCACCTGATCTGGCACCATCAGACTTCTTTCTGTTCCCTAACCTAAAAAAGCACTTGGGAGGTCAAAGATTTTCGACAAACGACGAGGTCAAAGCAGCTGTAGACGCATATTTTGACTCTAAGGAAGAATCATTTTTTTTCAACGGTCTAAATGCTTGGAAGGGGAGTTGGCAAAAGTGTATTGAACTTGATGGTGATTATGTAGAAAAATAAAAATATAACTGATTTAGTAAGTGTTTATTTTCTTGGTTAGGCCGAGTACTTTTCAATCCACCCTCGTATGCTACAACCATGTTATAGCTGCAGCATAATAATACTATAAAACAGAAATGAGTTCTACTACCTACTAACTTGTTTGTGTATTATATAACTATTTTATTCATTTTGTTTTATTTTCAGATTAAAAAATCTAAAATCCATCAACTTTGGTGACTGCCTTCTCAAGAGCAAAGGTGCTAAGGCCCTGGCGAAAGCATTCAAAGACAATTCCACGCTATTGGAGGTTAGTATATTGACGCATTCGTTGGTCTAGGGGTAGGGTAAATGCGGCTACTGATCTTGAAGTCCAGGGCTCGAATCCAAAAAGAAGTTATTGGGTTCATGTGTTGAAAAATTTTCAATAGCAACGGAGTTTGGAAGTTGGCAATGTTTCACCACTCGGAAAGCACATAAAACCTGCCACTTGGTCCTGCGCCTGATCTCTCTCTCTCTCTCTCTCTCTCTCTCTCTCTGGTTGTTTCGTATTACCATCCCATCGGACTACGCATATTTTTGTAAATGTTATCATCGAAACTGTCACGGCTTTTCTAACTCAGCAATGTTATTATGTAACTCATCATATTATCATCATTGCAGCCTATGCCCACTACTGAACATAAGTCTCCACGTAGATTGCCTTAAAAGAGGATATTTGGGCGAAAGTGGCGGTGTAAGAATATCCAGCCTCCTGTTGTCCTGTGAGTTATGTAAGAAGCCACAGAGGGCAACAAACCAAGAGACAGGCAAAGCACCTAGAAAAAAAAACTATAAAGATATCAATAGTTACTTTGCAACCATCCGCTAATTAAAATAAAATGATGTGTCTTCCCTAGTTTGAAGAGATTTAAATTAGCGGATATTATTATAATGGATTTCCGCAAAGTAACGCCTGATTCTATCAATTATCAAAAAGAAAACTATGCCAAGCGTAGGAACTATGGCAAATAAATATTCCCTTATTGTGACTATCATCTGATAATTATGAATTCTATATTTGTTACCGCTTACAATTATATAAATACAATTTTTTCGAACTTTTGCCGTTTAAACATACTGGCTGAGAAGAAACTCCATGCTAAAGAAAATTCGTAGAAAAAGAAAAACAAAATCCATAAATTCTTTTTCATTATCGTTTTCAAAACAAATACAATACTAAAACATAAAAATTTGTAGCAACATTGTATTTTTTGAGTATAACATCATCATCCCGTCTAGTTCAATTTTATATTAAAGTCCTCACAATATATAATATATTTTTTTCAGTCGCTGGACCTCAGCCACAATGAGATTGGTCGTGAAGCGTGTATGGATGTTGTTGAAGCGATCACTGCATTACCCGACAGCGCTGATCGTCTGTCCCGCGTCGTGTTAGCAGGTAATTACCCAGCGACAGAAAGAAGGACAGAGGTGGTCACGTCTGGTCATTGACTAACATATTACTAGCATAAGGACCAGGCCGACCGTGCAACTAAATGGCACCAATGCGCCGACTCTAAAATGATAGTTTAGGGCCAACGCGACTAAGTCGACAGTGTTGCGCACACAAGAGCGAGTATTTGCTTGTCATAAATACGTCTAGTTGCGTTGTAAAAGGCTGAAAACATTATACAAGGGTTAAAAAGGAATGTGGGATATCGTATCATGGAGAAGTAACGTTCATTACTTTTGTTGCAATTAAATTATTATTGGAGAGGAGCTCCCATGGCACAAGAAAACGATTCTTTGAAATCTATCTCATCCGTAACCCGTAGGCCCATTTACATAATTTTTTCGAAAATATTTGTAGGTCAACGCAGACAAAGTTTGTAAACAATAAAAATCTGAGTCTAAAAGATATTAAAGAATAAGCAAAAACTAAATTGTCTATGGGAAAATACATGTAAAGCAAAAGCGCGCGATTTAGACTTTTACTCCGCTACGTTTATGATGCTAGCAAAAGATTTTACCTTTGCATCTGTACAGGCCCTAGTATAAACATGTAGAAAGATATTAAGACAGGATGAATAAAACGCGGGTATAAATATATAGATGTTTGTGATATTACCATACTGATGTCCAACATATCAAATATATATAAATATATATATATATATATATATATATATATATATATATATATATATATATATATATATATATATATATATATATATATATATATATATATATTTATATATATATTTATATAAACCAATGTAATCCCGAAAAAAATTAACAAACGAGGTTTTTATATAGAAACCTAAATCTTAAAAAAGGTGCGATGTTGGTTTCGCGGACACCAACAGGACGCACTAATGATTACATATATATATATATATATATATATATATATATATATATATATATATATATATAAATAGAATAGAATAATATAATTTTTTATTCAATATAGTACTACGAGCACTGGTTCGGAGAGAGAAAACATTTGTTCTGGGAAGAACTAGTAAGAAACCCGTTGGGTTGTTTCTTTTCAATAGAATTAATTTACAATTTATTACTTTACACAACTATGAAATCAACTATAAATGTTGCTGAAACTAATTTAGTAGCTGATAATAATCATTAATGTTTCCATGAATTAAGCTAGTAGCCACACGAGCGCCAACGCTAGTGCAACGCGCAGGCGCCGGCAAACACATATTTGAGTCGATAATTATTTTTAATAGGGGCCAGTGTGAGGCTGGCTATGTTACCACGGTTACGTCGTCGACCTATGCAACACGGCACTCATGTAGTTTGTACATCTTATGACAAATAGCGGTACTTTTGCTTGTAAGAAGAAGGTATAAGTAATATGTTTAGATGGCCGTATCCTTCCTTTTGAAATCATTGCATCTGATGCTGCAATCCTCAAGCCTGCCAATTGTGACGATTACTTAACTATGGAGAAAACCATTTCCATCATCGTAACAGTCTATCAAAAGTCGAACATAGGCCTCTCCCTAGATCGCTTCACAGGACGAATATTAGTTATAGTTGCCACGCTCGGCATGCATGGTCAGTAACCGAAGCTTTTAATCTTTAGACAAATCCTCCCCACAAAGGGAGAATTCCATCTTCACTTGTGGATTTTAGTGGGTTGACAAATAGAAGATGATATATATGGTCTGGAGCCGTAGTAGCTCTGATGGTTAACGTTCGCTGTAAATATAACAGAACGCGAGTAACCCGGGTTCGATTCCCGCCGGCACCAATGAAATTGTTTATTGCAATTTTAAGTGCTGATTTACCACGTGCTCGGCGGTGAAAGGAAACATCGTGAGGGAACCTGCATGTCTGAGGAATAAGAAAAAAATATTTCGTAGACATGTGAAGTTCGCCCACACGCATTGGGGCAGTACACGATCAACCCGTTCGTTCCCCGCCGGCACCAACGAAATTTTTAAGTGCTGGTTTACCACGTGCACGGTGGTGAAGGAAAACATCTTGAAACAACCGGCATATCTGGGAAAAAAAATAATTCGAAGACATGTGTAGATTGCCAACACGCATTGGGGCAGCGCGGTGGACACTTCCTTGCCCTAAAACCCTTTTAGAAATGAAAGGAGGCATGTGCCCAGCTGTGGGACGTATATAGACTGTAACTTATGGTTTAGATTCACAATAGGGCCTAGGGATGTTGTTGAGGCTCAGAATTCACCCGTGCGAAGCCGGGCCGGATCGCTAGTGAAATATGAAATAAAATAATTTATTATATAATTTCAGGGCTGTATTCTCAAATTTCCCTGCTAAACTGTGAACTATATAATCTGACTAGAATACTACCCTGTGACCCGGGGAACTGTGCGAATTAACGCACTTTGAATGGCACGAGCAGCTTAAGATTAGCTAAAAGACGCTTAGAAAAATTATTAAAGTAGGTTTGGCACGGGTGATTCTGTCTTTTGATGGAAACTGCATCAAAATCCGTTGCGTAGTTTAAAAGTCCTAAGTGTACAGATGGCGGAAAGTGTTATATCAAGTAGAGATAAACTATAATTTCAATTATGTTTAATAGATTAGATTTTAGCATAGATTGCTTCTTAGGGAGACATTTGACATTGTTACCACGGTAGGCAAGTTGTCAGTTGGCCACAGTTTATTTTTTAGTAGTTATTAGGAATACACTGTTGCCCATCTGCTATTTTGTCACCTCTTAGGACTCCCTTGGGACGATATGGTAGTGAATATTCTTACATCGCCACCGTATTTGGACTATCGAATCTGTACCAACGCCTGAGTGGTATGATTATCATTTTGTAGATGGCCTATATAGCTGTTGACTAATTACCAAGTTAACTTGAGCAATGATCCCTCTTCATCAGCCTATAAAAGTCTACTGCCACGATCCATTGCATTTGGTTTAAAGATTTACTGTTACTCGTATTTATTAGATGTCGTGAGATCCAACAATATGATAAGGGATGATGAATATATATACGCCACCATAACACGGCATAATTTTCTACTTATCAATTAATCGTAATAAACGAACGTACGTAGGTTTGAGCTGCGCAGCACGTACGTAACAAAATGGGTTTATGTTTTGGAACACTTAAAAAGTTTCAGCTTCTAACATTCCTTAGGAAAGAAATTAGGCCGTTATTGTATAATAGTTTGGTATTATCGCATCTAATTTACTGTGACATTGTTTATGCTCTTTGTCTGTTAAAAAAAAACTGCTAAGATTGTGCAGATGGTGCAGAATGCGTGCATGCGGTTCTGTTACAATGTCCCCAGGGGACAACATATTACACCAGTTTTAATTGAGAAAAAATACTGAGTATATCCAAACAATTTAACTTGAAATATGTTTTCTGCACTCGTTGCATCATTTTAAGTCACCTGCCTACATTTATGATTTATGATAAACTTTCTCCAAAAAATAACAAATGTAAATCTCTAAGGAATAGGGGATACAACTAAATGTTCCGAAACTGAGGTTATTTGGTGCCAGAGGCTGTTTTAAGTATACCGCAGCCAAAATATGGAATGATTTACCACCGCCAGTTCGATCGTCGTTAAAGCACTCGCTGCCGACGTTCCCCAAAAAATGTCGCGCCTGGCTGCTCTACAGGCAGTCACTAGCATTAACTGACTACAAGTTTGTTTAATAAAAGGCTCTTTCAAAAATTACATATACATTAAGGTTTTATTCTGCTGTACAAAAGCTTAGATTTCATTATAATTTTAAGATTAAGCGACAGTAGCCTAGTGGCAGGGCGCGGACCGCGAACTCTAAAAGGTCGTGGGTTCGAATCCGCCACTCGACTACTGGCGTGAACCACTCGTAGCACAAGCATTTTAAGCTTACCACGAGTGGTTAAGGGGAATATTAGTAATGTTTATAGCATTGTTAATATACTTAAAAAAAAAAAAATTTAACATAAGATACTACCTATTACTGTATGCAGACTACCATGCATGAATGTTTAGGCTATGGCAGAATACCAGGGTCTGTGGGTCTCCTACATTCACTTAGCCATAGACCATTTTGTCTCCAACTAGCATAATAAGATTTGTTTATGTTGATGAATTTGTAATTTTTGAGACAAATAAAGACTTATTATTATTAATATCAAATTGTACTTTAATCAATACAGGCAATAGTCTTGGTGGTGCGTCCAACAAGAAAACAATGAAGGAGAAGTTAGGTGCCTCCGCGGAGTTGAGTGATGGAGAAGGGAGCGACGAGGAATGTGGGTATATAACCTAATTGCAACCTACTCTTTTTCGTTCTTATTTTTGTGGCATTAACTTTGGCTATGACGCAATGAATGAAAAAATCCAAACTGATGAGTTTAATTAAGTCTGTATCACATTTATATGTGGTAGGGCCGCGCTACAGCCATATTATAGAATAACGAAAGAACGATCACATCTTGCACATCGGAAGAGGATCCTTTTTCTTGTCGTGGTCAAACTAAACTACACAAAATATCATTACAATACTGTAAGAGCCCTGATATTTCAGGGGCTAAATGCTTGCTGTCAATTTCTATAAGTACAGCAACAATCCGAGTTCGAGAAATATTAACTACGGTTTTAAAAACTGTTTTACGTGTTCCATGGTGATGCAAAACATCGAGAGGAAACCTGCCTTTCTGAAATATTAAAAAAATATCTCGAAAACATGCGAAGTACGCCAACTCGCATTGGGGCAGCGCGGCGGACATATCCTTGCCTTAAAACTCTGAAATTAGAGGAGGTCTGTGCCCAGCATTGGGATATATGTAGGCTGTAACTATAAAAAGAAGTCACTGCACGGCTGTGCCATGTTAGACAGTGGTGGAAGGTAATTGATTTCCATCAGCTTATACATACATACAAGAGCCGTGGTAGCTCAGATGGCTGTAAATTTCACAATACGCAAGCAAACCGGGTTCGATCCCCGTCGGCACCAATGAAATTGTTTTGCAATTTTAAGTGCTGATTTACCACGTGCTCGGCGGTGAAGAAAAAAATATGAGGAAACCTGCATGTCTGGGAAATAAGAAAAAAAATATTTCGAAGACATGTGAAGTTCGCCAACACGTATTGGGGCGGCGCGGCGGACACTTCCTTGCCCTAAAACCCTCTCAGAAATGAGAGGAGGCCTGTGCCCAGATTATAATGTGTATGTGAAAAATTTTACACATAAAATGCATGAAAAGTGCTTTGGTGTAAAACACAGATTCGACAACTTAGGAACTGCTTAAAGTTCTTTAAGTTATTTTAAGTCACTGAATAAATATGATTTACATTAAAAACTGTTTTATAATAATACTGATCATTATAGACAACAAAATGATTCTTGAGTATAGGAAATCCACTGTAATTCATATCTATTTGCAAAGACTGCTGGCGACTGTAAAATACACAATGTGAACGTGTGGTTGAGAAACCCTGGTAAAATGTAGACTAGTGAACGGCTAATTACTGAGATTATATGGATGGAATTTGGAGGATATAAATACAGATATTAACTGTTACGGATCGCCGTAACGCCGTTCGAAAAATGAATAAAACGCGTTGTTCACTGTTTATATAGGAGGCAAGCGGCGGTGAGGAGGAACTTGTACTTTTTCTTCTGGTAGTGCCTTTTCGGTGGCTGAAGAGCGACTGCCGACCCTACCGGCCGGCCCGTCTTTTATATGATTTGGCCGCTGCTGGCCAGCGGACCCTTGCCTCACCCCCGCGCCTTTCTTTATTTCCATAAAACTCTTATTTATTTACAAACTTACTTAATTATACAATATTCTTACCTCTATTTCCTATACTATTATATTCACAATAATTTTCTTATATTCTAAACGGTTTTAAACTTAGTAATTCACAATTTTTAAGCTGAGAACCCTGCCCCGCACCTCAGCACTATAAATATAAAACGTCGTGTCGCCCTACGCGTAGCTTTATTTGCTCCGCGGCCGCGTCACGATAACATGCCCTGTTACAATTATTTTTTGCTCGAAAGGTAATTTATCTGAATGTTAATATGTATGAAAAGTAATATATAATAAAAGTGATACGCAACAAAGGTAAATTAACTATAAGAGTACAATTTTAAATACAATTTAACTATAAGAATACAATTTAACTATAAGAGTACAATTTAATTATAAAATCTATGCTAACTCTCGTTATTTATTCGATGCCTTTATTGGGAGAGTTATTGCATAGTTACAACATCATTCTTTTTATTATTGAAGATAAGCTATACATGTTTAACAAATACAACAATCAAGACTACGGCTGTTTTTCTGTGTTGTTGTATGCACCCTCGCTAGTTGTCGAACCTCGCCGGACGCGATCCCCTTAGCTCCGCCCACCGCCCCTGAGTTGCTCAACCCGTGCTGGTTGTACTACGCAGGTATCTCATCGTTTTGCGTCGTGCATATTCTCCCGCCGTCGCCACGCTGCGATCCCTCTGGTAGCACGACGATCTTCTTTGTTAGTCTTCGAAGTACATGTCCACTGCTAGTGGTTACGTCCACTACTCGTACCTCTCCGTCGACGCCAGGATATACGTTGCTTATTTTTCCCCTGGGCCAGATGTTGCGCGGTAGATTGGAGTCACAAATGATGACCAGGTCTCCAATCTTCGGCGATGCGCCTACGCTGCTGGGCTCCCGCCGGTGTTGGAGTAGGGGCAGGTATTCCTTCACCCATCTGCGCCAAAATACGTCGGCTAGGGCTTGAGCTCGTTTCCACTGCTGGCGGGCCGTCACGTCGCTCTCGCTGAAGTGTCCCGGTGCAGGTACGTGTGAGTTGGGACCGATGAGGATGTGATTCGGCGTGATGGCTTCCGGGTCTCCTGGGTCAACTGAGACGTGTGTAAGAGGTCTCGAATTGACTGTGTTTTCGACCTCGGCGAGCAGGGTCACCAGTGTCTCGTCACTGGGATAGCGTTCGTTGAGAGTGACGCGTAGAGCTTCTTTCACGGAGCGAACCATTCGCTCCCAGGCGCCACCCATGAATGGTGCTGATGGTGGTATGTACTTCCACACAATTTGCTGACATGTGGTTTCGTTCTCGAGGGCTGCGAGTGCTGCTTCGGCCAGCTCCTTGTCTGCTGCCTTGAAACACGTAGCGTTGTCACTCCAGATTTCTTTTGGGCATCCTCTTCTGCTCATGAAACGCCTAAGTGCTGACACGGCTGAGTCGGCGCTTAACGAGTAGGCCACCTCTATGTGTATTGCTCGTGACGTCATGCAGGTAAATAACGCGCCATAGCGTTTTTCACGATGTCGTCCCACTGTGACTTCTATTGGCCCGAAGTAGTCCAGTCCGGTGTATGTGAACGGACGTGCGTGATGAGCGAGACGCGCGGACGGCAGGTTTCCTGTAGACGGTGATGCAGGCTTGGCTTTTCTTAGGCGGCACGGTAGGCAGCCTTTGATGACAGTTTTTACTACTGGACGTATTTTTCTTATGTACAATCTCTGTCTTAATTCGTTCACGACTGTTTCCACGCCTCCGTGATGCAACCTCTCGTGTACGTGTGCTATGTACAGACGAGTGTATGCGTGCTTCCCGTCTAGTATGGGAGGATCGTATGTGTCCTCCTCTACTTCTGATGCTGCTTTTATTCGACCTCTGAGGCGTAGGGTCCCCTCTTCGTCGACGTATGTGCTCAGGTGGCTTAGTTTGTCGTCGCCTCCTGGAACACTTCCGTTGGTGATCCTCTTGAGCTCCTTCGTGAAGCTTTCCCGCTGACTGGCTTGCACCCACAGTTGTTCGGCTCTTATATGATAAGCGGCTGGTATTCCTACAAGTGATGAGACAGTAGGTGTTGCCCTTTTCTCCTTGGTGGGGGTGTTGCGTCGATTTGTTCTTTGCCAGCCAGGGTCGCTATCTGGTCTTGCTTTGTTGCGCTTACGCCCAGCCTTCACCACGTGCTTGTTTGGTCTGCACATGTCGATGAATAGGAGGACTCTCGCTGTCGCCCTTATGAGGCGAATCCATTTTGAGAATCTCTCTATTTGTGGCAGATGTGTTGTTGGCGAGTCTTCACTTTTAACTGCGATGTTACATATTTCTCGTTCTTCCCCAGTGTCGTATTGCGTTGTTTTCTCTTCCCGCGGCCATTCAGCCGGTGGACGTTGTAGAAACGGGGGCCCTCGGAACCACCGGTGCGACTCGTCGAACCTTTCTGGCGTGGTTCGGGTCGCGTCGTCTGCCACGTTTTCTTTGGACGGTAGCCAACGCCATTCGTTCTTTTTGGTCGTATCTTCTATTTCCGCCAGGCGATGAGCGACGAAAGCTTTGTACGCTCGGGGCTCCGACCTTATCCACACTAGTGCAGTACGGGAGTCGCACCAGTATGTCTTGCCCGCTATATCGTCATCGTGCTCACTGATCACGGTCTGCGCAAGACGAGCTCCCAGTAGTGCTGCTTGTAACTCGAGCCGTGGTATGGAGACTGGTTTCAGTGGTGTGACGCGGCTCTTGGCGGCGGCCAATGATATGTTAACGCTGCCGTCTGCTCGCTCCGTTCTCCAATACACGGCTGCTGCGTAGGCCTCCTCGCTTGCGTCGACGAATGTGTGTAGTTGCCGCGTCGACACTGGGTTGTAATCGTAGCATCGCGGTATTCTCAGCTGTTCTAGGGCGTGAAGTGAAGTAATCCAGTCTTCCCATTTTTCTTTTAACTCTGTTGGCAGAGGGTCGTCCCATTCCGCCTTGTACCGCCATGTGTCTTGGAATATTCTCTTCGCTGGGGTAGTCACTGGTGATATTAACCCAAGTGGGTCAAATAATGCCATTATTATGCTCAGCGCTTCACGTTTAGTTGGCAAGCGTTGCTTTTCTTTTACGTCGATCGGCATCTTCATATTGTTTGTATTAAATCCAATATGATCGCTTTGTACATGCCAGAGCAGGCCGAGCGTCTTCTCAGTTTCTTTTCCGCCCAGGCGCACGGTCGCGTCGTGTTGTTTATGCTCTGTCGTTATTTCTTCTATTGTTTTTTCTTCGTTTGATGTCCACCCGCTGAGTACGAATCCCGCTTGTTTGTGGACGTGATCGACTGCTTTTACAGTTTGCCGAGCTTCCGTGATAGAGTGGAAGCTCTGCAAGTAGTCGTCCATATAGTGATTTCGTTTTATGGCGACCGCAGCTTCCGGGTATGCCTCTGAATGTTCTTCAGCATTTTTATTTTTGATATATAATGCTGTGCATGGTGATGATGTCGCTCCAAAGATGATCGATGTCATCCTATATTCCTCCGGTTGGCCCTCCCGCCGCTTGCCTCTCCACAAGAAACGTAAAACGTCTCTATCTTCTTTGCGCACTTTGATCTGCATAAACATTTCTTTTATGTCGGCGCTCACTGCATACGGATACTGTCGGAACCTCATGATTACTCCAGGCAATGATTGTAATAAGTCCGGCCCCGAGTGAAGCATATCGTTGAGACATATTCCTGCTGTCTTCGCTGCGGCGTCGTGTACCAATCTCGGCGGCTTGTTAGGTTTCGCAGGGTTGATGACTGGGAAGTGTGGTAGATACCATGTCTTTCCTTGTGGCGGTGGCATGGGCGCGCGCTCTGCGTAACCCGAGTTGAAGAGGTTCTGTATGCGTTCTTCGTACTGTAGCTGAGATTGCTGTCTCGGTCGAGCCTCTTCTCTAAAGTGTGCAGTCGTCTTTCCGCGTCTTTGTAATTATTTGGTATTTGGAAATCCTTTTCTTTCCACAGCAACCCTGTCTCGAATCTGCCGTCCGCCGACCTCCTGCTGATTTCCCTCAATATTTGCATAGCTCGCTGCTCGGGATCTTCTTTAGGTCTCCTTGGCTCGATGCACAGTGATTCTAATTTGAAATAATTCTTTATTTCTTCTTCTATTGGCTGTGCCTCTTCCCTTTGATGTAGTCTGCCGCAGAAGGTGACCGTCGATGTCAATGAGCTATGACAGCCATGTAGAACCCAGCCCAGGTTGGTGTATGAGGCGACTGGTTGATCTCGTCGACCGACGCGCAGTTTTCTAGACACTATGAGGTGCCAGTTATCTTGCCCGATTAGTATTTTCGGTGAGGCGCGTTCGTAGGTGATATCCTCTTTGATATCCAGCAGATGTTGGCAATTTTCCAAGTGATTTTCATTCACGGATTCTGGCGCGAAGTCCAACCGCTCTACCGTACGCGCTGCTTCTATGTTGTGTTCCTCTTGCGCGTGCTTTCCTCTTATTTTAAGGCTGACGATCTTGCTCTTCTCATGCTTCACCTCCGAGCCAACCCCTTGTATCCACATTGCGTGGGCTGGACCGTCGGCGCCGATGACGTCAGCGATCGAGGCATCGACTAAGGTGACTGTGCTTCCTTCATCCAATAATGCGTATGTTTCGACGCAGCTTAGCGGCCCCTTTATTGTTACGGGCGCAATCTTTAGGTAAGCACGGCGGTGTTTGTATGGTCGAGTTGTTGTGATGACCTCCTTTGCCGATGTTGCGGTTTCCATAGCGGGTTCTTTTTCAGTTTCGGCCTTTTTGTCGTGATGCAGCAATTTATGGTGCTTCATCATGCATCCATCTTTTCCGCACGGTGGAGCTTTACACAGCAATCGGCGATGTTTGCCTCGTAGACAGCGGTAGCAGATGTTATACTTCTTTGCTACTTCCCATCTGTCATTTGTGGACAGAGCGGCGTATGGCTTGCAATCGGGCAGTTTGTGTTCTTGTTTGCATTGAGGGCAGCGTTCTTCATATTGTTTCTTGCTTGTGGCGAAGGCACGTTCTATTTTTCTCGGCCTTCGCTCTCTCGGTTCGTTGTCCTCCGTGATAAATTCCGGTAAGGCATACGCGCTGCATTTATCCGCTTCTTCGTTTAAGAAGATTGATATTTTCTTAAGCTCTGGGATGTCCTCTTTCTTTCTGGCTGCATAGTCGTACCATTTGCTTCTCAATATGGGCGTGAGTTTGTCTGTGATAACTCGCGTCATCTCCGGACTATGCAGATAGTGTGATTTCTTGAGTGCTTCCACGGTGCCCACTACGTTTGCTATGCGATTGGCGAATATGCATAGCTCCCTGGGATTGTCCGTGACTTTGTTAAGCAGCTTCAGCTTCTCTATTTCTAAGTGAATTAATGCTTCTGGTCGTCCGAATCTCCTTTCCAAAGCTTCTATTATTATTCTGGGGTCTGATTGGCTTATAAGTAGGCAGCTTGCGGCCTCTTTTGCTATCCCTTTTAAGCTTCGGCGTATTCTCGCTATGTTTTCGTTCATCGTGAAGTACTTTGAAGATTCTTCGTACGTTGTTTTGAAGCTGAGCCATTCTTTGCTGCTGCCATTGAATGTGGGCAGCTCTTGCAAATATTTCGGCGGCTCCCTTGTGCTTCTTACTGCTTGTGATAAAGCAGCGGCTAAGGTAGCGACGTCGATTTGTTGCTGCGCCTGTCCATAGTCTTCTTTCTGCGGCGCGGTATGTTGCGGAGCGTATTGCGGTGCATACTGTTGAATACGGGTGGTGCGATCTGCGGTGCTGGTTGCGACGTGAAGTACGACGTGGGTTGCGGTGCGGGCTGCGGCGCGGGTTGCGGCGCGGGCTGCGGCGCGGGTTGCGGCGCGGGCTGCGGCGCGGGTTGCGGCGCGGGCTGCGGCGCGGGCTGCGGCGCGGGTTGAGATGTAGGTTTTTCTTGCAACCATGTACTAATGCGCACTGATGCTAAGTCGTCTTCTATTTCTTCCTCTTCGTCCTCGGTTGATCCGACTTCTGCTTGTAGTCGCTGCACATGTATCTCCTGCAATTCCATTCTTGCTTGCAATCGGGCCTGCTCGAGCTTGAGTTCGGCCAACCGCTCTTTTGCCTCTAACTCCGCGAGGAGTCTCTTGCGTGAGACTACGGAGCGGCGTGACCTAGTCTCGCCCGGCTTTAGTGTGCGCTGCGACCTTTGATCACTTTCTTGCTGGGTTTCTTCCGTTGCAGTCGTTTCATCGGTCGCAGAGGTAGTGGTCGTACCGCTGACCGTTGTGGTTTCGCTAGTGGTGTTTGATGAGCCACTAGCGGCCGAGTCGCCCCCGGAGGCCTCTTCCGTGGCCCCCTGGGTTATCTGTTCATCCTTGCGACGCTTCGATGATTCTCCACTGTTACTACGCGTATTCACCATTTTTCTTCACAATAATATTTTTTCGTTCTTGCGGTTTGCTTCTTAATTCGGCTCTTCGAAGGACCATTAATGTTACGGATCGCCGTAACGCCGTTCGAAAAATGAATAAAACGCGTTGTTCACTGTTTATATAGGAGGCAAGCGGCGGTGAGGAGGAACTTGTACTTTTTCTTCTGGTAGTGCCTTTTCGGTGGCTGAAGAGCGACTGCCGACCCTACCGGCCGGCCCGTCTTTTATATGATTTGGCCGCTGCTGGCCAGCGGACCCTTGCCTCACCCCCGCGCCTTTCTTTATTTCCATAAAACTCTTATTTATTTACAAACTTACTTAATTATACAATATTCTTACCTCTATTTCCTATACTATTATATTCACAATAATTTTCTTATATTCTAAACGGTTTTAAACTTAGTAATTCACTGGGTATGCCAGAAGAAGCATAAAAGCAAGTTGAATGCAGTGGAGATGCGATCTCTTCGTAAAATGTGTGGCGTTACCATAGCCGACCGAAAGCGAAACGAAGAGATTCGCAATATGGCAGGATTGAAAGATGACCTTATCACAAAAATTGATAGGGGCGTACTCCAATGGTTTGGACACGTTGAACGAATGAGTGAAGACCGAATGGTGAAGAAAATATATAGAGCGAAAGTAAATATTAAAAGGTGTCGAGGTAGACCGAGACTAACTTTCGAAGACCATGTGAGCAAATTGCTCGAAGAGGGGAGGGTCAAGAGTACTCGGATACCTAGACGTGCATGTATGAAGAAGTTAATGAACCTGAAAGAAGCGAAAGAGGTATGTAAGGATCGTGACACTTGGCGATCTGTTCTCTCTGGCTACCCCGTTAGGGATTGTGCGTGACGATAAGTAAGTAAGTAATTCACAATTTTTAAGCTGAGAACCCTGCCCCGCACCTCAGCACTATAAATATAAAACGTCGTGTCGCCCTACGCGTAGCTTTATTTGCTCCGCGGCCGCGTCACGATAACATGCCCTGTTACAATAATTTTTTGCTCGAAAGGTAATTTATCTGAATGTTAATATGTATGAAAAGTAATATATAATAAAAGTGATACGCAACAAAGGTAAATTAACTATAAGAGTACAATTTTAAATACAATTTAACTATAAGAATACAATTTAACTATAAGAGTACAATTTAATTATAAAATCTATGCTAACTCTCGTTATTTATTCGATGCCTTTATTGGGAAAGTTATTGCATAGTTACAACATCATTCTTTTTATTATTGAAGATAAGCTATACATGTTTAACAAATACAACAATCAAGACTACGGCTGTTTTTCTGTGTTGTTGTATGCACCCTCGCTAGTTGTCGAACCTCGCCGGACGCGATCCCCTTAGCTCCGCCCACCGCCCCTGAGTTGCTCAACCCGTGCTGGTTGTACTACGCAGGTATCTCATCGTTTTGCGTCGTGCATATTAACTATCAAATTTCAGATGTATCTGGCTCCGAAGAAGAAGAGACAGATGGGGAGGAAGAATCAGATGAAAATTCAGAAGACAGTGCCACAGAAGATGCACAACACATGGACACAATAGTGAATATGGGCAATGAAATAAACTTGGACGACACAGGTTGGTATTGCCAACACTATGCTTGAAGTTGTAGATGATTAGGCGTACATTACACGCTCATGCAGACTGTCAGTTTTACAACAATCACGGTTGTGATTGACGAATAACCTACCGTGTAATGCAGTGATTGACGCCCGCATGAGCGCGTAATGTACGCCTTATGTTTATCTTATTTCCAATACAATCTGTATCTACCAATGTCACGTTTCTGTACTTTATGAAATATATATTTTCAAAACTAGGAACATTTTAAAATCACTAAAACTGCCCAGTTACACTGCCGTTATTGTACAACAAACATGTAACAAACATACAAATTAAAATTAAACTAACAAGCAGTAAGTAAAGTAACAAGCAGGGAACAAAAGAATACTAAACAGGAAATGATGATTTCGTAAAGCTTTCATAATCAGTCCAAGATGCAGTTGTCTCTTGATTTTCTAATTATGTTGTTCGGGCAGATGGTTCATTGTTACAACAGTAGAATGTTAAAAGCATAGATAGAAGATAGCTTAGCGGTCAGCCGCCGTAGAGTCTACATCACCTGAGGATGCCTCGTGTAGAGGCGAAACACGTGTCGTATTATCGTCGATGGTGTGTCTTTCCTGGAATAGTGGTGTTGGAAGTAGTGGTGCCGAGAGTAGTGGTGCTGGGACTAGTGGTGACGAAGTTATTGCATGCAATTGAGGGAGGGTGGGAGGTGCTCTTCAATCCAGGTAAGACAAATCATTGTATTTAGTTAGCGGAAGGTTGCAAGGTAATATTTTTATTATAATGGATTTCCGCAAAGTAACGCCTGATTCTATCAATTGGCATAGATTTAGGATAAATTGACGTTAGAATAGATTAGCAATGCAAAAGCGAAAGAGCATTGTGTACACTTATGTAAGAGCGAGAAAGATAGGCTTTCAGGTATATGCTATCAGCCTGTATTATAATACAGTAATGTATTATAATACAGGCCTGTAATACATACATATTTAAAATGATTGCAGCTCAGATATCTTCTTAATAATGTTGTAGATTGTATAACTTATAAACACATTCCGAGCAGCAAGTTGCAGACAAATAAATATCCATATTCTAAAAATTTCCAGGTGTACAAGAAGTCAAAACAGATGTTGGAACGTTCCTGGAGAGCCCAACTCTAGAGAATTTAACAAAATTAGGCCCTAAGGCTGCTGACGTAATAGATGCCCATCTACAGGTACAATTATTTTCTTTATATTGTTCGCACGTAACAATATAGGTGAGTAAAAATGCAGATAATTGTGTCGTCCATTATTGCTAAGCTTCTTCGGTGAGGTCCTTAATAATTTCAGATGTCGTAGGTCGAATTCTCGTAGTCGCTTCCCGAAGTGGAGTTCACTTTCTCGTTCCCGAAGTAGTTAATACTCCGACCGCTGGCTCATTGGTCTGTGTGTGTGTGTTTTTTTATAGTATAAGGGTGACAAACGAGCACACAGTCCACCTGATGTTAACCCTTCAGCCCCTAAGCGGTCGAATTCGACCGCGGCGCTATTGAGTCTAAATCCAAACGGTCTAATTCGACCGCGCACACCCACAGCACTTTAACCCATAAATACTTATGTTTAGAGACTACTTTTCTATGAAGAAGTTTGGCATTATAAGAACTAATATGAAATTTTCTATCCTCTAGTGGAATAAAAAGTTAGGTAGTCTATGGATATTTATTTATAATCTACGTTCATTTCGTACGTAATTTTCGTGTGAATGTTATTGTGTTGATTTTTGGATTTTTCTAGTGTTTTATTATGAAATTGTAATGAAAGTTTTTGTGTGAATATAATTTATCTTTTTAAAACAATTGTGATTTTCACAATGATTTCTTATATTTACGCGAACACTACACACTCATGGTCACGGGCGGGACTAGTCCCTAGTACTAGTCCGAAGACCGAAGGACTCGAGACAACTAAAATTATGTCCCGGGACTTCGAGACACGAGACGTCCCGGGACGCAAACGTTTGCGTCCCATTCGTGATCTCGTCGTCGGCTCTAGCCGACCCATTCGTGCTGCAACCACAATATAACTGCAGCGTGGCTCTACCACGTAAAATGTTGTTGACCGTAGTATGTCTTTACTTAGTGTAGTGGTGATAGTTTAGTGGAGGCAAAAATAGTACACGCAATGTGGACATCGCCGACATTTACTGCCACCAGGGTGGCGACTTATGCATGAGGTGAAATATTTGACAGATGTCGTAGCGGGGTAAGTTAATTTGTTAGAAAAGCATAGAGAAACTAAAAGTAGAAGATTTAAAAAAAACTTTTAAAAAGGTGTTAATATACTAAACAACATACATCTGATAGAGATAAAGGAGTTATTTTTAATAATAATAATAATAATAATAATAAATGTTTATTGCTGCATAACAATGAGTTTACATAAAATATATATTAACATACTGTCTAAATATTACATCTTAAATTATATTAGAACCTCTGATTTCTAAACTAGGCAGGGCCTGTATCATAGAAATCAGCGCTCTTCACAAAATCAATGTCGGCAGGACAAGTATGAGTTAACAAAAAGTAAAAAGAAAGTAATAAATGAAAAAATAATAAACTTGTTAACATAAAAACGAAACAATATAAAAGGAGGAAAATAAAATAAAAATTAAAACCAAACGAAATGTGTGTGTTTGTGTGTGTGTGTTTGTGTGTGTGTGTTTGTGTGTGTGTGTTTGTGTGTGTGTGTTTGTGTGTGTGTGTTTGTGTGTGTGTGTTTGTGTGTGTGTGTTTGTGTGTGTGTGTTTGTGTGTGTGTGTGTGTGTGTGTGTGTGTGTGTGTGTGTGTGTGTGTGTGTGTGTGTGTGTGTGTGTGTGTGTGTGTGTGTGTGTGTGTGTGTGTGTGTGTGTGTGTGTGTGTGTGTGTGTGTGTGTGTGTGTGTGTGTGTGTGTGTGTGTGTGTGTGTGTGTGTGTGTGTGTGTGTGTGTGTGTGTGTGTGTGTGTGTGTGTGTGTGTGTGTGTGTGTGTGTGTGTGTGTGTGTGTGTGTGTGTGTGTGTGTGTGTGTGTGTGTGTGTGTGTGTGTGTGTGTGTGTGTGTGTGTGTGTGTGTGTGTGTGTGTGTGTGTGTGTGTGTGTGTGTGTGTGTGTGTGTGTGTGTGTGTGTGTGTGTGTGTGTGTGTGTGTGTGTGTGTGTGTGTGTGTGTGTGTGTGTGTGTGTGTGTGTGTGTGTGTGTGTGTGTGTGTGTGTGTGTGTGTGTGTGTGTGTGTGTGTGTGTGTGTGTGTGTGTGTGTGTGTGTGTGTGTGTGTGTGTGTGTGTGTGTGTGTGTGTGTGTGTGTGTGTGTGTGTGTGTGTGTGTGTGTGTGTGTGTGTGTGTGTGTGTGTGTGTGTGTGTGTGTGTGTGTGTGTGTGTGTGTGTGTGTGTGTGTGTGTGTGTGTGTGTGTGTGTGTGTGTGTGTGTGTGTGTGTGTGTGTGTGTGTGTGTGTGTGTGTGTGTGTGTGTGTGTGTGTGTGTGTGTGTGTGTGTGTGTGTGTGTGTGTGTGTGTGTGTGTGTGTGTGTGTGTGTGTGTGTGTGTGTGTGTGTGTGTGTGTGTGTGTGTGTGTGTGTGTGTGTGTGTGTGTGTGTGTGTGTGTGTGTGTGTGTGTGTGTGTGTGTGTGTGTGTGTGTGTGTGTGTGTGTGTGTGTGTGTGTGTGTGTGTGTGTGTGTGTGTGTGTGTGTGTGTGTGTGTGTGTGTGTGTGTGTGTGTGTGTGTGTGTGTGTGTGTGTGTGTGTGTGTGTGTGTGTGTGTGTGTGTGTGTGTGTGTGTGTGTGTGTGTGTGTGTGTGTGTGTGTGTGTGTGTGTGTGTGTGTATTGATGTGTGTATGTGTGTGAGCGCGTGAGTATGTTAGCAACAGTCAAACTAGGAGGTTTTCAGTTTCTTCATACGTGAGACATTGTAGCCAATTTGTTAGTTTATTTTTGCATTCAAACTTATTAAGCGGATAAATGTTGATTTTCTTATTTACTTTATTATATAATATTGAGCTTATGATAAAATAGTGTTTTTTGGCATGTGATGTTCTATGAATCTTAGTCTTACACACACGGTCAGATCTGCGTTTGTGTAAAACCTTAGGATCAAAGGGCGTTTCCATGTGTTTTCTTAAAATAATTCGTAAGATATAAAGTTGCCTGACAGATAACATTTTACAATCGGCGTATAACTTCGATGTATCGTATAAAATCGGTTTAAAATTTATAATTTTTAAAACTGCTCGCTGAGCTCTTTCCAAAGATATTAGAACTGTTTTATTAGCAGCGCCCCAAACCGGGATACAATAAACAAGAAGCGACTGACAAAGGGCAATGTATACCATATTTATTATGTGTTTATCAGCCACTTGCCTTAAAGTTTTAAAAATGTATATGAGTTTTCTGATACGACTAGTAAGTTGTGCAACATGAGTACTCCAATTTAGGTTACTGTCAATGTGGACACCCAAATATTTAATGTTATCTACTCTCTCTATTGATTTACACGAGCATGCATGTGACCGATTTTTGGAACTGCATGTGTGTATTTTAATTTCATAGGCGTTTAACCCAGGTTGTGTATTTTTTTTTAATGAAAAAGTTATAAATTTAGTTTTATTAATATTTAGTGTGAGGAGATTAGAAGACAGACACATTTTGTGAATATACATACAATAGAAACCGAAAAACTTGATGATGGCACTGTCACATCTGCATAACAAACAAGTTCACTTGAATCCCAACGATTTAAAAGAAGTTTTTTCCTCGCACTTCTTTGTGGAATCGACTGTGATCAGAGATATTTCCGGACCGATACAACTTAGGGGACAATTTTGGTGATTTTATTGTCGAATACAACCTGAAAGATAACTGTGACGCTTATTTTCGTAAAATGCTCGAAAAGGAATTATCTTCGCTCTAAAAACTGTCATTAAAAATCATGGTTTTGCTTTGTAATACACTTAATAAAGACTTCATCGTCTAAAGCGGTGACTTTCTACAAATAATCTGCTCACATCGTTACGATATCGTCTTTGAAAAAACCCTTAAATATGAAGTTTTCGACGCGAATTGCTAATGTCATCTTAAATATTTTTTTATTTTTTATTTAACGTAGTAAATATGTCGTAGACAAAGAATTCTCTGTCTACGAAATATGTATTATTTCGTAGTATATTTTCATGTTATATAATTAAATAAAAATTGTTTAAAGTTTTGATATGCAAAAGTGTCGCGATTTTGCGTAATATATATTAGCGCATCTGAATGTGAAATTACCTAGTGGAAACGATGAAACGTGCTCTGATGGTGATGTAAACTACAAGGTAATATGCCTGATTAGACACCTAATATGTTAACTATCGTCATTGACTGTCTGTCGGCACATGGTGTCGTCAAAATGTCTTAAAAACTCCACAACGTGAAGCATCAAGATGTTTTAAACCTTTAAAGGATAGGTAGCTAGCGACAAAACTCGCGATATCATCTATTCCATCTAGATGACTGGCGGTCCACCACTGTTCGATTTAAAAGAAGTTTTCTTCATCATCATCAACTACCTTCAGAGAATTTTCCGGACAGATACGACTTAGGGACCTTCAAGATAAGAGCCTACTCCTTTTTAAAAGGCTGGGAACGCATCTGCAATCCCCCTAGTGTTGCAGTTGTTGATGGGCGTCGGTATCACTTACCATATCACTCCCCTATAAAAAAATACTAGCGTTATCTAGTGAGCGTAAGACTGCTAGCCCTCATTGTGGTAACGAGAGAGGGAGATGGTTCTTGAAATTAGATTTTTATTTTATATGTGGAACTTACCTAATTAATTTTATCACCTTTAATATAATGGTTTGACAGCATCCACGACTTTCTGCTATCAGGGCGGCTTCATTAAAAAAATGAGGTGTTATATTTGACATATTATTAACTCATACACGCTTACATGCAAACACACACACACGCACGCACACACACACACACACACACGCACACACACACACACACACACACACACACACACACACACACATTGTTTTTAATTGCTTTTGCGCTTATTTAAGTTAGCACTTAAATATTAACTACAATGCTTCTCTTTGACAACGTTTAATCCTAATTGTTATTATCTTGCTATAGGTAATACTATAACACAATGCATCTTTTTGTAATCTTGGGAAGGAGCGGAGTCATCTAACACAAGTATCATACTTAAATGGAGATTCCGGCCATTAGTCGTGTTACTATGTAAAAGATACTGAATAAAGATTTTTCATTTTCATATTTCATATCGGGAAAGTTAATTTAATCTAAAAATGTAAAACCAATAGACAAAACCACAGATATTCATAAAAGTAAATATATAATACTTTTAGAAACTGATTTCAAAAAGTGAACTAACTTTTAATTAAATAATATTAATACTTGATTTTATTACATTGTTTGCAGGCAATAAAAGACCCAACGGACCTAATCACGGCATATGTGGAAGCAACTTTCTGTGTCTCGGGACTGTCAGAAGACAGCAACCTTGCTATGGACATCGCTCAAGAACTATATCCTATAATGCTCAAGAGAGCTGGGCAGCAGCATGCCGCTGCTTGGCTGTTAGCAAACACCATGCTAAGAGGACTTGGTTTAATAAAGGTAACTTACATCATCACTGTGTAATAAAATCTATAATGAGGAATTCTGCAAAAGTACAAGAATAACCAACTTTAGTTTATAAGGGTGACAAACAAGCACAGTCACAGTCCACCTGATGGTACGTGGACACTGTGGCCCAAGTAATGCCACAAAGCACGGTCCTGAGCCACCTGCATCCATCGACTTCCTGCATGTCTTACCAGGTCGTTACACCATCTAGTGGGGGATCGCCCTACACTACGCCTACCGGTACGAGGCTGCCACTCGAGAACCTTTCTTCCCCATCGGTTATCGGTTCTTCGAGCTATATGGCCGGCCCATTGCCACTTCAGCTTACTAATTCGTTGGGCTATGTCGGTCACTCTGGTTTTACTGCAGATATCCTCATTTTTGAGTCTATCACGCAGAGAAACTCCGAGCATAGCCCTCTCCATAGCTCGCTGAGCGACCTTGAGCGTCCTCATACGGCCAGCAGTGAAGGACCACGTCTCAGATCCGTAAGTCATCACTGGCAACACACACTGGTTGTACAATCTAGTTTTCAGAGTTTGAGGTATACCTCAGACTCTGAATGCCTTGTTACCAATGAAAAATCAATGTAATGTCTCAGTTCAAATAAAAAGTGAAAGGGTCTCTGTTTCTTTACACTTACCATTAAGCACAGCAGAATTAAGCTGCTATTTTGTGTTGGTGTTTTCTAAGAATGTGGTCCTTTCTCGGTGGAGCCAACCCATTTGTGCTACAACCATAATGAACTGCAGGGTGGCTCTACCATGTGAAACCAAACATGAATCTCATCATCAATCAATAGAGGAGATCCTATGTTCACCAGTGAATTTTGATAGACTATAATGATGATGCTGAACTGATATAGTCCAGTGAATCAAGGCTGAAGTGGCAATAGGCCGTTTATATTGCTTGAAGAACAGACCACATAGAAGGTGGCTCGGGACTGTGCTTTGTGGCATTGCTTGGACGAAGCCTGCATTCAGCAGTAGACTAGTGAAAGGCTAATGATAATGATGATGATTATGACGTTTTGTCGTGTTTACATTACGTAATATATTACACTAATGTCTAAAGAGACACAATATTTTTAGCAATTAATTATTAAATGGCTGCGTGTTAATTTTTTTTATAGCGTTGGGTGACAAACGAGCACACATTCCACCTGATAGTAAGTGGATGTTGTGGCCCATAGACATCCACATTTATCCTCAATTTAAAATCAAAATGCAAATGCGTTGTCACCCCTGAGGACTAAGATGGAATACCTTGATTCCGGTAAAATGGGTCTCCGGTTCACTACACTCACCATATGAAACACAGCAGCATTAAGCTGCTATTTTACGCTGGTATTCTGTGAGAGCGTGATCCTGCCCTGGTCAAGATGGGACATCTTAAATGTAACATTTATAGAACCTATCCAAACGAAGCAGAGATGGTTAGTTACACTTATATATAAAATCTGATGTGATATTAATCATGTTGCAGTCGGAGAGCAAAGAATACCGCATCCGGTGGAAGACGTCCGGCTGCTACCGAGTGTTGGCAACTGCTGTGAACAGACCTAACTTCCCAACACCGCTACGGGACACGCTACGCTTTTTCATCGCTAGCCGTTTGCCTGCACTCGCTGATCGGCAAATAGTTGAGCAACATCCGCAGTTGTATTGCTCATAACACAGTCTCTAATTGTTGTGATGTGGTCATGATAGCTACAGTAACATTTCTATGAAATGATAATGTGATAATTTTAATTTTTTCTTACATAACTGCAGACCAACTAAGAAAGATAGAAAGAGCGATGCATATATTGCTTGTGATGCCAAATTACCATTTTCAACTTATTGTTAGAACCATGCACTTATGCAGCCAACATAATTATTTATTTGTTAATTTATTTACTCTTTATTGTACACTAAAATACAAAAAATCGAGTACAGTTAAATATATTTTTTTTAATTTATAATTATTGCCTATGAGTCCATATGGGTAGGTATGTGTTCGTGTCACAAGCGAACCACAACGAAGCTTAAATCACGCTATCAAAGTTTCTAAGTACTGCCCTATATATAGACGACTCTGTAATAACACGCGGAATGTTTGGAACAACGACTACACAGCCCGAATAGATGCCACATGCAAGGCGAACACTTTCTGTCAACATGTTAGACAAATACGTCTTACTTAAGAAAACGATCGCACGATATACTTAAGTAGCGACCACTTCCCTGACCCGTGAACATCTTGCATGTGATTCGTGAATTTTCGACACAATAAAGTACAACAGACGCCCAAACATGGTTCCCTGTACAATAAAATAGTGCGGAAATAGTAGCCAAATGTGTTAATTTCAAAAAAATGGCATCACTTTTCATAGATAAGTGAATTTAAATTTCCAAATTCAATAATTAAAATTAAATCAGAGTTCAACCTATATTTGTCACAAGCAACTCGCGTTGATTAATTCGGACATCTTCGGATATTTTCGTACTATGCATCCCTTTGTTTTCAATGCAGTTCATTGTTGCTATACTTTTCTTTAATTACCAGCATGTGTAACTAGTGCTGTACCAGTTAAACTATAATATTGGTACAAGTAACCTTGATTTTAACCAATTAGCGTGCATTTCAACCAGCTTCCCTCGTACCGCTTACCTCAGACTTTTGACAGACAGGTTTGGATGCAGAAGTACATACATTAGGCGTCTATTCGGGCTGTGTAGTCGTTGGTTAGGAAGTGACAGATCTCTTTTTCTTCCACTACCAAAGGACTTTTACTTATTTCCGAATAAAGCTGCCAAATAGCAGTGTTTAATAAATAACAAATACAATTGTTTAAAGTTAACATTGTGGTGTGACACGAACTTTTGAACCCTCAAGGTAAGATTGGTTTTAACTTTGATCTACTCGGAATTCATGATGGAATAATGCAGTCGGGACATAAACAAAGCAGAACGCACCAGCAATTTAGGTCCGTTCAACATGCAATGGCACTGATTACAAGGAAGGGGTTTCTTCTTTTTGAAATATAGATAGTGATCTGTCTTATCTCTCTTAGTGGGTCTAAATACATAGTAAGGTCTTTTAAACTGACTAAATGTAAGCCCATACTGTTTAGAAACAATAATATGAAATGAAATATGTTTCGCTAACATAAGAAATTAAGTTACTTACTGTAGATATCTTTGCATAATTACAGGCACTTCAACAAACAGTCTTAGTGTCACTTCCATTACTGACGTGTCAATGGCAGAATTTTTTGCTATGAGATTATCATCGTTACAACCTTCCACGTGTCCACTGCTGAACATATCCCTCCCCCAAGTAATGCCACAAATGTTGCTCCAGAAACCTATATCCGCAGATTTAATTTGTTTAAACAGATATAACTAGAGGAATAGTTCAAGCTACAAAAAATCCAGGCGTAATGTTACGTAACCACATAACGTACGTTTGTATGTAATGTAAACATTTTTAGTACGACCATGGAGGTTAGAGAACAGGAGAACGATCGCTACATACGCCTGTCCTTGAAAATACTTATCTTCACGCACAATCCCTAACGGGGTAGCCAGAGAGAACAGATCGCCAAGTGTCACGATCCTTACATACCTCTTTCGCTTCTTTCAGGTTCATTAACTTCTTCATACATGCACGTCTAGGTATCCGAGTACTCTTGACCCTCCCCTCTTCGAGCAATTTGCTCACATGGTCTTCGAAAGTTAGTCTCGGTCTACCCCGACACCTTTTAATATTTACTTTCGCTCTATATATTTTCTTCACCATTCGGTCTTCACTCATTCGTTCAACGTGCCCAAACCATTGGAGTACGCCCCTATCAATTTTTGTGATAAGATCATCTTTCAATCCTGCCATATTGCGAATCTCTTCGTTTCGCTTTCGGTCGGCTATGGTAACGCCACACATTTTACGAAGAGATCGCATCTCCACTGCATTCAACTTGCTTTTATGCTTCTTCTGGCATACCCAGGTTTCGCTGCCATATAACAAAGTCGGTACCAACACTGCGTTATGTATTGCAAGGCGTGCACTCTTCACCACGCCTTGCCTTTTTACTAATGCATTCAGGGCACCATTGACTTTGTTTCCGGCAGCGACACACCTATCCACATCCAAATCACATCTTCCATCCCGGCTGAAAGCACTCCCCAAGTATACAATTTCATTTACCTTGAAAGTCTGTAGAATTTATAGCTGCGCTGGCCTTAGCTGTTTCTGAGTACAAGTAGATGAAGTTATTTGAATAATGTACAAATTTTCTTCGCGGCATTAGTGAGAAAATGCATGCTCCGTAATTTTGTAATTTTTGACAAAAAGGAACTTTAAAAAGTGGAGAAATATTTTATTGTGCGTGGATGTGCAAGTGGTTGTCATCTGAGCGGAAAAATAGACTGAAAATGACTTTTAATGACCGAACTTAGCGATCGCAACGCTTCACTTATGGTGTCCATATTTCTGGGACACTATTTTCTACGGCGATCGTTCTCCTGTTTTCTAACCTCCATGAGTACGACTTTCGTTACATTGTCCAAAATAAGGAACACTACAAATAAAATGGAAGTAATTTTACGAATTTTATCGCGTTTAAATTAAGTTTAAAACGTCATCGTTAATTTTAACTGGTTCCCTCTACGCGAAATAGACACAATAGTAAAAAATTGAAATGTTCATAAATTATGATTCATGGAATAAGAAAGGAATTCACTTTGCAATGTCGGGAGTTTAAAATTAAACGTGATTAAAACCGGAAAATTGGTTTATTTAAAGTATATAATTTTGTATGAAGTAAATGTAGTAAGGGCTAGAATTTTTTTTTACAAAATGATCAGTTGTTGAAGTCGATGGATGCAGGTGGCTCGGGACAGTAGTTTGTGCCAATGTGTGGGAGTCGATGTTCAGCAGTAGACTTGTATGGGCTGTAACAATAAGGAAACAAACATTCTCGAAGATAGCTCTATTCCAATTTTACAACACGCTGATATTTTTGAGATGGTAAAAGTTATCGGTGTATAAAAAATTTAAGCATTTACTAAATAAGAACAAAAATTGGTGCTGGTCACACTATTTAAGAGTTCTATTTCTAATTAATAATTTTAAATCAGTTGTTTAGTAATGTTCTAATGCCGGTCATTCACGTATGCACAAATATAGAAAGGTATATAAAATGAAATGAAATTTGTTAACATAAATTACATTATAGTTGCAATTATTTTTGAGCTCTGAAGGCTGCGTTGGTAAAAATACAAATTTTATTAATGTTCTGCTTTATGCAGAATATTAATAAAATTTATACACGTTATTAATATTAAGGTACGTGAAGGTAATATGGTCAGAGCTAAGCTTAAGAGCTTTGCCGCCCTATAAAACCAAAACTAGGAGGACACAAACAAAAACACAGTTGTATACTATGACTAATATACTAAGAAAAATAAAATAAAAACAACCCTTGGCAATAAATAGGAACATTTCGAAAAATTAGCTTAAAAAAACTAACTACACTTACACTATACTATAATCGACTTAAGTACTATAATGTCAATTGTCAAAATGGCGTCGATAAAGCAGCCCCCCCCCCCCCCCCGCTGGCTTTACGTGGATCTACTAACGTGGCGTTGTTTGGATTCAAGGTAATCAATCGCCATATATATTATATCAAATTCTAGTTTTTACAAAAAAAATCTTCAAGGTTTTCGAACAAAATATAGCTTAGATAATTCCTGGTACTGCCCTCTATCTGTTCGTAAATGTTCATCTCAATCGGTTCGTTTATTGCAAGGATTAGCCCTGCAGACAAACAAAATAAAAATAATTTTTTACTTGATATTGGTAAAAGTATTTTTAATTGGTTATTTGTGTCTTCAGCATATAAATTAGAGCTCCCTGAGCTTAGAATAGAAATTAATAGAAACCAGTTATTTTAATATTATATACATACAGACAGATAGACGAGAGCCGTGGTAGCTCAGATGGTAGCGTTCGCTGTAAATTTACAATACGCGTGCAAACCGACTAAATTATAGTCATATTTGTTAGCCAAGGGCCGGGTGACTAATTAGCCACTCTCCGACGCTTTAATGTTTGGCGTGCTTATAACGTATCTACCGTAGACAGAGAAACCTATAGACTTATGATTAGCGTGGCCTAGAGTGAGAGACGATAACGTAGTTTTAGGTTATACAATAATCTTTATGACTTTTAAACATATTTAGATAATTTATTTAATTGTTCTAAGAACTGAACTGCATAAGATTCACCAATCTTAAGCTCACAAAACCCTTTTTTCTCACTTAAACCAACTTGTAAACGCCTTAGATCGCAACGAACTGTCAAAGTTGTTTAGCAAAGTGTAGTTTGCTAAACAAAAAAAACGGCACGGAGAAAGGGACAAACAATCACACCGCTCTGTCTCATTTCTATGCAAGACGTTTGCATAAATCTATCTTTTTCGTGTGCGAATGCGAAAGAAGGCGTCAATTTGTCTGTAGGTTTCTCTGTGTACGGTGTTTACCTTTTTTTAAATATATAAATATCATTGCTGACAACTGCCGACATTTCAAATTGTCACTCTAAGGACAATCTACTGGAAATGTTAGAATTTAAAAAGAACTTGAATTAAACCCGGTAAAATCCGTAAAAGTAGTTTTATTCGTTTCAAATAGTAGTTAAAAAGTGTTATCTTCAGATTAGTATGAAATAGTGAATGATGTAACATTTTTTTTAAATATTAAAATAAAAAAATACAATCTTGTTCACAGCTCATAGAAGTAAGGCTATTTTTTAATGTGTGTGGTTTATTAATTTCAATCCAGTTTATTTTTTAAATTTTGTTGTTTAAATTATACAAGAATTAAGTGGTAAAATTTTACCTAAACATTATTACGACTGCGTAATATAACCGCCTTACGTTTGTGAGCTTTGTTGAATTCAAACTGTACAGTATGTAAGAATAATTTATAAATCATTTCATTTCGATTTGAAAATTAAAATTTCGTTTTGCCTGTAAAACGTGTTTGCTTTAACACAATTTTTAAAACAACAAAACAATGACCTCTGATACCTTTACCTCAAATCAATCTCTACATATTACTTGACTGAGTCGTAGAAATTCGAGTAGAAGCGGCGCTTTGGCAACCTCATTAATGAACTTGTGGTAGGTAGCGCTTGCAGCTTTACAAAGCGCAGGTTCGGCCTCATATGGAATACTGTTCTCATATCTGGGCCGGGACCACCCGTGTCAGTTCCTTTCACATAAACGTATTCAACGAAGAGCGGCACGAATCGACCAATAATTTTTTTCCGACTGGCTTGATCTACTGGCCTTGAGAAGAAACGTATCTCAGTGCATTGACGAGTTAGAGCCATACTGCAGCTATATCAGTAGTATAGTTGTAGCAGGAATGGGTCGGCTCGACTGGGGAAGGACCACGCTCTCACAGAATACCAGCGTTTCGTATGTTGAGTATAGAGAACAGTAGACCTTTTGGAACGAGACATTCCATCTTAGTCTTCTCAACTCCATGCTCATCATCTCGATGGCTGGCGGTCTATAACCGTGCGATTTATTCAGCGGAATTATCTACTTCGCACGACTACACTGGAATTTGCTGTCGCCAGCGGATTTTCAATAAAAAAGTTTACTCTTTTCTAAAATAACGGCAACGCACCTGCAATTCCCCTGGTGTTGCAGATGTACATGGGCAATGGGTGATCACTTACAATCAGGTCAGCAATCAGGCTCTTTTCATCTAAGGAAAGTGCTGATAGTTGGTCAGGGTTCACTGAACGATGTTATCCGAAGGGCTTTTCTCTCAATAAATATTCCCTTGGTTTTAGAGCCCTATGTAAATGTAACATATATATAATAATGTCCTCCAGACCGAATTTCGGCCACAGCGGCCTGCCTCAGCAGAGGCTAGCCATCGGCGCAGGACAGGATTATAGTCCCCTAGTGTATGCGCAAGCACAGGTGCATTATCTATTCCTTAACTCTCATAATCCGATGGGACTAATTACGGTTAATATAGCGCATAGCGCCATATTATAGCGGGCTATCTCTCCATAACACATAGCGCGGGCCATGTAAGTAGTCGCCATGACGCTATTGCGCTATGGCGCTTTGGCGCTATTAAGTATTAATATCTAGCGGCAACTATTTCTAGCAGCAGCGTTGTTGGGAGAGGATGTGTTACGCAAATTTTATCTAGTAACACGCTATTCATCGCGCGCAACCTAATTTAGTGTTAGACGTTGTTTAGTTAGTGTATACTGTATATTTATAAGTGATCGAAGGACACGGTTGTCTGCTATAAAAGAAGCCCAACTAATGTAAATAAAAAATTGATACAAAAGTGTATATAATAGTGTATGTAAATAGTTGATTTTTATAAATACAATCATTAAACTTTTAAATACACCTTTGTTTGACTTACAATTTGTATTACGTCTGGCTACACTGAATGTATGTGGAGGAATGAATGATAAGATGGATGAAGTATGCGAAATGATGAATGACAGAGGAATAGATGTGTTATGTGTGAATGAGACGAAACGAAAGGGAAAAGATGCCACTGCACATGGCACGTATACCGCGTATTGGTCTGGTGTAGACGAGACCGAACGGGCATGCCAGGGAGTCGGTTTCATCCATTCAGAAAGAATGGGTCAATGTGTGAAAGAGTATGAATGTGTAAGCCCGAGACTGCTATGGATACGAATGAAAGTGGGCTTAAAGAAGCTGTTCCTGCTAGGGGTGTACGCCTCAGACATGTCTAAGCCCACTTACATCCGAGAGCAGTTTTGGGACATGGTAAGGATGGTGTTGACAAAATGTAAGGAAAATGAAAATATTATTATATTAGTAGACTTTAATGGAAAGGTTGGGGTGAAGAGGTCTGGTTATGAAAGGATATTGGGAACGTTTGGTGATGAAAGTATAAATGAGAATGGTTAAGACCTCCTCACCGTATGTGTGGAAAAGTATCTTTTTGTGACTAATACTTTTTTTCGTCATAAGAAGATTCACATGTATACATGGGAAAGAGGTGATGATAGAAGCATGATAGATTTCGTAATTGTGGATGAAAGAATGAAGAGCGCAGTCGTGGATACAAGGGTTTACCGGAGGTCCAACGTAGGGACGGATCATTACTTGGTCTTTTGTCGAATTAGTGGTCTTTTCAAGCGTTGGCGGCATCGGACATCTGTGTCTACCACTGCGTTACAGCGTATAAGAATAGAGAAGTTACAAGATGAAGATGTGAAAGAGAAGTATAAATGTAGACTGAGAGAAAATATTAGATGTTTGAATGAGTTGTGTATGAATGGTTTAGACTTGAATACTGTGTGGGATAATATTAAGAAAGGTTTAATGGATGCCGCCACCGTAGTATGTGGTGTAAGTAAGAGAACAAATGAAAGGAAAAGTAATACGTTGTGGTGGGATGATGAGGTACGGGTGGAAGTTGAATCAAAGAAGAAAGCATGATTAGATTTACTAGCAACCAAAGCTGGTAATTCTTCTGGTATGAATGATGAGATTGAAAGAAAAAAGGCAGAATTTAGACGTCTAAATAAGAAAGTAAAAAAAGTTGTTGAAAGGAAAAAGAAAGAAAGAACGGATAAGAATGATAGAAGGATATCTGATAATTTCCAGGCTAACATAAAAATGTTCCGGAAAGAGTCGTCTGAATTAAATGAACTAGAAATTCCGAAAGAAGTGGAAAGGGGTATGGAGATAAGTGTAGATGAAATAATTAAAGCAATGAAAAGCATGAAAGCAGGTAAGGCAGCTGGATATGATAGAGTATCACTCGAGATGCTAAGGGCTGGAGAGGGAGTGGTGGCAGGCCTGCTGTACAACTTGTTTAATTTATGTTGGGAATTAAAACGGGTACCGGAAACGGGGACTGGTGTAAAGCAGTTATAGTACCAATATATAAAGGAAAAGGGTCACAGCAGGACTGCAAAAACTACCGTGTTATCAGCTTGCTTAGTATTGTGGGTAAACTGTATGCTAAGGTGTTAATTGAAAGAGTTATGAAAGAAACTGATGGAATAATTTGGGATGTGCAAGTGGGTTTTAGAAAGAGAATGGGGTGTACAGATCAAGTCTTTTCCATGCGCATGATTGCGGAGAGTTGTTTTTTGTGCGTTCATGGACTTGGAAAAGGCTTATGACAGAGTGGACAGGAATGTGTTATGGCAAACATTGAACTCATATGGGTTGAGAGCTGGTTTGATACAGGCATTAAAGTCTCTTTATAGGGACTCTAGTGCTTGTGTCAGGATCAATGGGGTCTACTCGGACTGGTTTGGCATCCAAAAAGGTGTCAGACAGGGCTGTGTAGCTTCTCCTTGGCTGTTCAACCTATTTATGGACAGGTGTTTGCAAACTTTGAAAGATGACGAATGTGGGTTAAGAATGGGCGAGTTAACCGTCAAATGCCTTTTGTATGCCGATGATCAAGTCATATTCGCGTCATCGGCGGCGGAGTTGCTAATGATGGTTACATTAATGAACTGGGAATTAAAAGAAAGGGGAATGAAAGTGAACGCAAGTAACACGAAAGTGATGGTTTTTGAAAGAAAAGAAAGCAAAACGGTATGTGAAATAAGAATAGAAGGAGAGTTAATTGAGCAAGTGGATGAGTTTGTGTATTTGGGATATGTATTTAGCAGGGATTGTAGATATGATAGGGATATAGAACGACGAGTAAATGCAGGGAATAGAGTGAATGGGGCACTACACTCTATTGTGAAGAACCAGAATGTGTCAAAAAAGGCACGTATGGTAATTCATAATGCTGTGTTAGTCCCTAATTTAATGTATGGTAGTGAAAGCTGGGTGTGGCAGAAGAAGCACGAAAGTAGAATAAATGCTGTAGAAATGCGGTCTTTAAGGAATATGCTAGGGTTGAATCTGAATGACAGGGTGAGAAATTGCGTGATGAGATAAATGTGGTATGCAAGATGATGTTGTGATCAGGATTAAGAAAGGAATGCTTCGGTGGTTTGGTCATGTAGAAAGAATAAATGAGGAAAGAGTGACAAAGCAAATTTATATGGCAGATGTGAACGGCCAAGTCGGGAAGGGACGCCCTAGAAAAAGTTTATCGACCAAATTGGCGATATTTTGAAAATGGGCCACGTTAGAAGTACCCTTAACCGACAAGCATGTATGCGTAGATATATGGATGTAAAGGAGGCGAAAGAGGTAGATATGTCAGGATCGTGCCAAATGGAAGTCCGTAGTCTCTGCCTACCCCTCTGGGTGACAGGCGTGAGTGTTTATGTATGTATGTATGTATGTATAATTTGTATTAAGGTTAAAATAACGTTTACATCAATTATAATAAAAATAATTAGTTTATACAATATTTCGTTTTAAAAAGTACATGTCATAAAAATATTTTTAGGATTATAGAAAGTTGTAAGCCTGAAAAGTATGAAAAAGCATTCATTGGTTTTTCTTTACCGCTTTATTTTATTTTAGTTTAAAATGCGAGTTATTACGAAATAATGTTCTTATATAGCACGCGGTCTATCCAATGAACGACATGTAATATAACGTGCTACAAGATATAGCGTGCTGCAAAACTTAACGCGTTTGCCGGCCTCTTACACGCTTTCTTATAAATAGCGCGCTATAACATAGCGTATTTAAAGTTGCAGTTTAATAGTCTGTAGTGTGCTATTGATTTATAGTCGTTTTGAACAACTTTAGATGGGACGGTAAACCGACACGACCGGAGAGAGATCAGGTGCAGAACCAACGGCTTTATTTGCTTTCCGAGGCACAGGGGTGAGACACCGCCAACTTCCTGACTTCGGGCAGCTACTGAGAATTTCTTGACGGAAAAACTCAATAATTGATTTTGTTGGCCCGACCCGGCATTCGAACCCAGGACCCAGCAGTCGCACTACTAGAACCACTAGACCAACGAGAATAAAAATATGGTCCTAACCATATTTTTTATATGAGAGTGGGTAAACGAGCAAACGGCTCACCTGAAGGTAAGTGATTACCGCCGCCCATGAACAACTTCAACGCCAAGGGAATTGCACATGCGTTGTCGACCTTTTAAAAAGGAGTAGGCTCTTTTCTTGAAGGTCCCTAAGTCGTATCGGTCCGGCAAAATCTCTGGTGGTAGTCGATTGTACAAGGAAGTTATGCGAGGAAGAAAACTTCTTTTAAATCGAACAGTGGTGGACCGTCAGTCATCCAGATGGTATGGATGGTATCACGAGTTTTGTCGCGACGTGGGATGGTGAAATTGTGCTCCTGAAATTAGTACGAACAATTCTTCAGAGTACTACCCGTGGTAGATGAGGTAGATGCAAAGAGATGCAATAACTCTTCGCAGTGCCAGTGAGTCAAGTCGATCGGAAAGTGCTTGGTCGCCGACGATTTGAACATGGCATATTTAGGGCAAAGGTACCTTTCATCCTAGGTTTTTTTATAGGATAAGGGTGACAAACGAGCACGCATAATATGGTAAGTGGATACTGTGGCCCATAGACATCTACAATTATCCTCGATAAGGAATCAATATGCAGATGCGTTATCACCCCTAAGTACTAAGACGGAATGCCTCGTATCCAGTAAAAGGGGTCTTCGGTTCTCGACACTCACCATACGAAACACAACAGCATTAAGCTGCCGTTTTACGATGGTATTCTGTGTGAGCGTGGTCCGTCGCTAACCCATTCGTGCTACCACCATAATATAGACGCAGCATGGCTCTACCACATCGAAAACGTCGGGTCTCACTTCGTTTCCAATTCCTTCTCACCTCAATCTTCTTTCACCTCGTTCAGAGCTAGAGAAGCAGGAGGTGGTTGAACTTAGTGGCCCAAGTATGAGTCCCTGAGAGATGACTATATTTATGCCAGTAGCTATAGATACTATCGGTCCGTAGGGTGAATTTCTAAAGGAACCGTATTCGCGAGTTGTTGTCGGCGCTGGTGAAAAGATGACTGATTATTTTTCGCACAAAGTGTAGCCATTCAAAGAGGAAACGCTACCATCGTTCTTGGTATTAGGCAAAGTGAATGTAACAACTAAAAGGGGTATATCGTGGGAAATAAAACTCATAGAGGCAAGTAATGCTTTGGAAAGTGGTACTGTTTGATGACATAAGAGCGTATATTCGAATATGCGCAAGTCAAAGTAACGCTATCGCTCTAGAACGGCGTATCATTGAAGCACACTGCAATGTTCTTTTTATATGTGAGTGCGAGAAGTGGGGCGAGCAAAATACTAGTTGCCCTTAGTTGCCCGAATCAATTTGATACTATTGGAAATGAAAGAATAAAATAATTTCGACACAATAGTTTATAAGATTGGAGCTAAGACATAGTGTATATAAGAATTAGTATCGGATCTAGCCACTAGCCACGATATTGGAAGTTAATATGTGGATATTATTTTATTCTTTTTGCAAAATGAAGGCAGATTTGGCACTAACTATAGTGGAAGAACTTACCCACAAGACCATTGCATTTTACTAAATGTACTTATCTTAACAGCAGCAACTAAATTGGGTACTATACTGATTACTAGTAAAAGAATGAAATAATAAATTATCTTCGAATTAACGATATCGATGCATAGCGCAACGGGGCGGATGGTATCAGGCAGTAAGAGAAAAAAAAAACGAGTCAACATGATTGATACCTGTATCTCGCGAACACATTACGCGCAAACCTTAAAACTTTGATGTTGACTATTTAGTCCAAAGTTGGTGAGAAAATATGAAATTGTCAAAGCAAACATATTTTATTGTATTAACAGCCACAATAAAAGCTAACAGATATATTCAATTTTGCCGTCAAAATGATCGATTAAAATATAGACTAAGGAGGTTAGTGCTAATTCGGGGCATTTGGCGTCCCGATCGGGACGTCCCGCGCCCATCGGGACACCTGGCAACACTGGTTTAAGCTATCGGTGTGCATGAACGAGAACGCGAGTGGTGGTAATAAAAAGTGATAGGTCCTACCGTTGCGTTGGGAGGACCCGGAATTACCTGCGTTTCCTTATATTTTCTTTTTTTATTTATTTCTTTATTTATAAACAAAATAACCGTCATCGATAGGTCTACGTTAGGTCTGTATAGGTCCACCAAATTTTTGTTAAGTGGCCTATAGTTTTATAATAGATATTGTTTTGAAATTTGTATTAAAATTTTGCATTGTAGCACCTCATTTAAAAAGAAACTGATAAATTTTATCATTTTTGCTTTAATTTTATTTATTTTATTAACAATTATAAATAATTTATCATCCGCGCATGCGCATAACACATCTATACTAAGTATGTCGCGAAATTCAAAGATTTCCCCGTTCCGTTTTTTCTTTTCTTTATTAACTGGCTTTACGGCTCTGGTTTCTAGACCTTCTGAGCCTATGCTTTCTTTTGGAATCTTCATTTTATGTTCTTTTTATTCAGAATATGCTGATGCATCACATTGCGAAGCCCTTGGGAGATTTTGACGACAGCTCAACCTAGCGGACAGTTGATGACGACAGCCACTCAAGTTCATGAGGCGCCCAAGCGATCAAAATAACTTGAGGTTTATATCGACATCAAAGCACTTGTTTCGTCGTTTTCTCTAATAGTTCACACGCGTGGACACTTAATTCATAAAATCGTATCACTTTTACGAAACAATATCCACTTCAAACCATTATTCAAGCGACAAAACAGGAGCGACAACCCGTCTACGGCCAAGTTCCCGCCAAAACTCTTTGACCCCGTTCCGTTTTCCCAACGGTCTACGTTGGAGGTTAGAGAGAAGGAGAACGATCGCTGTAGAAAATAGTGTCCCAGAAATATGGACAAAATAAGTGAAGCGCTGCGATCGCTAAGTTGTCTCAATAAAAGTCATTTTCAGTCCATTTTTCCGATCAGATGCTAAACCACTTGCACATCCACAGACAATACATCATTTCACCAGTTTTTAATGTTTCTTTTTGTCAAAAATTAAAAAATTACAAAAATGAATGCTGCAAAGAAAATTTGTGCATTATTTAACTAACTTCATCTACATGTACTCATAAACAGCTAACTTCGCAGATACTACTTACCGACGGTAGTTCAGAGACAGGCAGGCTATGCTTTAGCACGCTTTATGCTTTGGCGTCTGTGCACGCTGATATATAGTATTACTAAATGAATAAGATAAAGTAATTGACTAAATAAAACGAGCTGAAATTTTTTTGAGTATTTAATATTGCCTGTATTTTGATAAAATAATTAAACTTGTCTAGTTTATATTCAAATACACGAAAAAAAAATTACATTGATGTGGACAGTTTTGGTGATTTTATTGTGTTTGTAATTCGACCTGAAAGATAACTCTGACGCTTATTTTCGTAAAATGCTCGAAAAGGAATTGTCTTCGCTCTAAAAACTGTCATGAAAAATTATGGTTTTGCTTTGTAATAGTACACTTAATTTGTTGTAAAGGACTTCATCATCCAAAGCCGTAACTTTCTACAAACAACTTGCTCACATCTTTACGATATCGTCTTTGAAAAACCCTAAAATATGAATTTTTCGGCGCGAAGCACTAATGTCCTCTTTAATATTTTGTTATTAGTTTTTTTTTATTTAAGATAATTAATATGTCGTAGACAGAGAATTCTCTGTCTACGAAATATGTATTATTTCGCATTATATTTCTATGTTACTTAATTAAATAAAAATTGTTTAAAGTTTTGATACGCAAAAGTGTCGCGATATTGTGTAATATATCAGTTGTCGTTGTTTACACTTAGAGATAGCACGTGTGTCAGTATTAATTGAAACGAGTTCTGAGCATCAGGAGTTACAAACACGTTCTGCTTAGTTCATTTTCTATCAGCTTTTTTTTTACATTACAATATCTTATTCGTTTCCTCGATCCCTATCAATGATGGGGCTGCTTCGATTGATTTGGTTCTGCAGGAAATACGTGACCTAAAACTACAGCTTCACTGTTTACCAGCACTCATTAATGATGTGAAAAGCATTAGGCGTGAAATAGGAGAGCTAAAATCATCCTGTGAATTTAATAGTGAAAAAATAATTAACTGTGAGTCCAGAATAACTGATCTTGAATCCAAGATACCTAATATGGAGCAAATAAAAGTAACATTTGACTCGACCCTCTCTGAAATAGTGGCCCTGAAAAAGGAGTTAGCTACAAAGGAACAATGGTCTCGACTTAACAATGTCGAGATAAAGGGAGTTCCCCTAAAGAGAGATGAAAACCTTTTTTCAATAGTAGATAACATATGCACGCAGGTTGGTTACACGATCCCGAAACATCAAATAAATTACATAGCAAGGGTGCCGACACATTTTGGTAAGGATAAATCTATTATTGTCAACTTCATCAACCGCTACATAAAGGAAGAATTTGTCGCTGCGGTGCGAAGTAAGAAGTTTATGACAGCGAAGGACATTGGGTTTGTGGCTAACGAACAACGGCTGTATGTTAATGATCACTTAACACCGTATTATAAGGCCTTGTTAACTAGAACCAAAGCTATTTGTAAAGATAAGGCTTATCAATACGTTTGGGTAAAGTATTGTAAAATTCATGTTAGAAAAAACGATACTACAAGGGTTATGATTATCACAAGTGATAGTGATTTAAACAAGTGAGCTTAATCTGCCTCCAAACGTATAATTTGCTTAACTTATGTCTCAGCTTAATTACGTATTACTTAATTGCTTCTGCTGTAAATTACATTTTTAATGAAATGTTTACAACCCCTGCTTTGCCGATGTATCGCTGTTGTTATTCTGTATTTTTTTCTAAAACTATTTGTTCGATATTATGCTTGACGCATAATTGTTTCTACCCGCCTTATCGATATATTTTAGGTAACCGTATGCATATTGTGCTCGCTCTTTTCGCTCTTATGTCCTATTTGGTACAGAATGATATTGATTGTATTTATTCCACGCTGCAGAAATGTTTTGATTTATTAATTTTTTTTTGTGTTGGTTTGCTTTCTTATCATGCTATTAACCCTAATACAAATAATATATTTTTAAGTAGTTATTTTAAGACTTTCTGCATTCCGCTTAGTTTAATAACTTTAATTTTTCGTTGCATCAACATTTATGTTCTTAAAAGCCTGCTTTTTCATTACACTTTAATCATTTCTTTTAATACTAGACTTGGCTTTCTCGCTATTCTTTTTTGCATTATGTTATTGAATGAAATTGATACTATTATTTTTTTTATTACATATTTACTATTTTAGCACTGTTTTAACGTGATAATTATTTACCATGTTGATTTACTATTCGAGTTTGTAATTAAAATCAAAATAAGGAATTTTAGTTACTATTTTAAGACTTTCTGCATATTGTCTAGTTTTATAATTTTAATTATACTTTGTTTATATTTTATTTTTAATTTAATGATTCATAATGGCTAACAATTTAATTAATAACACGAATAGTTCTTTATTAAATATTTATTATCAAAATGCACGAGGTCTGCGTACTAAAACATCTGGTTTCTACCGTAAAACCTGCCTGTCTAAATACGATGTCATTGTTATAACTGAAACGTGGCTTCTGGATGGTATTTCGAACTCTGAGTTATTTGATAGTCGTTATGTTGTGTGGCGCCGCGATCGTGATTACGCTGGGACGGGCCAAGTGTACGGGGGCGGTGTGCTCATTGCGACACGCAGAGAGCTGTCTGTTGTACCTCAACCGACCTTTAACTCCAGTGCTGAAGATTTTTGGCTCACGCTGACTGTCAGAAAAAGCGATAGTAAAATGCCTACTTCTCTGCATATTTGTGTTTTATATTTATGTAATTTACATGGAAGCTTTAGTTTTTCGGACCAGTTATTGAATTTTTTTACGAAATTAAATGATACAGTCTTAAAATATCCCACGGACAAGTATCTTATAGTGGGTGACTTTAATTTAAGCAACATAAAATGTATACCCGCTTCCAACTGTTCCAACTGTTGTAATTATTGCTATGAGCCAATTAACTATAGTGCGCACCACGAACGGTTACTAGTTGACGAAATTAATGCGCTTAACTTTTGCCAATATAATGGTATACGCAATAAATATGGTAAGACACTCGACCTTGTATTATCTAACTGTGATGTAGCCGTATCCGATTGTAGTGACGACTCTTTGGTACCAGTAGATCCCTTTCACGGAGCGTTAGTAATGGAAGTACGTTTTTATGAGCTAAGCATACTTAAAACAACTCCGTTTATTAAGTTTCTATTTAATAAAGGTGATTATCAATCAATTAATGAAAAATATGCTGAAATTGATTGGCGAACCGAATTCTCTTCGAAATCTCTTAATGATTCCATTAAATATTTTTATGAAATATTTGAGAAATTAAGAGATAAGCATATACCGTCAAAAAATAATTAAACCGGAGTCCTACCATACATGGTATTCCCCAGCATTAAAGAGAGCAATTAAAGAAAAACATAAGTATCTTCGTAAATTCAGGACCTACGGTAATAGATCCGATGAAGAATCGTATAAAATACTACGCACTCGTGTCAAATATTTGGGAGATATGTGTCATAAAAACTACATATCAACCGTTGAAAGTTCAATAGAAAAAAATGCTAAATATTTCTGGTCATATGTTAAACGTAAATCAAAAACTCACTCTATTCCGAGTAGTCTCAATTTAGGTGGTGTAATCTACAACACAGGTCAGTCTATTAGTGACGCGTTTGCAACTTATTTCATGTCAAATTTTTTTATACCAGGGCGCTCAATCAACTCTTCCAAATAGTTCTAATGTGACATCAACATCAACCGCAAATATATCAAAAATAGAAGTTAACCCTAAATACGTATGTCGGTTGTTGAAAGCTCTTGATCCATCAAAATCTGCTGGACCTGATAACCTACCAGCCATTTTTCTTATTAATTGTGCAGAGACGATAGCACTACCAATAAGTTTGCTATTTCGTAAATCGTTGGATGAATGCTCAGTTCCTAATATTTGGAAACGTGCATATATCACCCCTGTGCACAAGAAGGGTCTTAGGACTGATGTCACTAATTATAGGCCAATTTCTAAGTTGTGCATTATTTCCAAAGTCTTTGAAAAGTTGGTTTATGAGCAGGTGTATCCGTTACTCAAACAAAGCATAAGCCAGTCTCAACACGGTTTCTTCAAGGGTAGATCCACCGTTTCCAACTTGGTGCTTTTTAATTCATTCTTGACTAAAGCTATGGATGATGGTCATCAAGTTGACGTTGTTTATACAGATTATAGTAAGGCTTTCGACCGGATTGAACATAATTTGCTTTTAAAAAAACTTCAGTATGTTGGTATCTGTGGAGACCTACTGCGGTGGTTCTCCTCTTATATCGACAATCGCTCGCAAGCTGTAGTTGTTAACAATTATATATCAGGTTGGGTGTCAATATCAAGTGGCGTACCACAGGGGTCCTTACTGGGACCGTTGCTATTTCTGATATTTGTTAACGATATTGAAACCTGTTTTAAATCATCACACCTACTGTGTTTTGCTGATGATATGAAAATATTTTCCACAATCTCATCGCAGGCTGATGCTGAATTAATGCAGGAAGATCTACTAAGATTGGAGGAATACTGTACTGTTAATAAGCTTGAACTAAATCCATCAAAATGTACCCTCATTACATATTCACGCAAGCGAAACTTAATTCATTTTGGCTATCACCTTAAAGGTCAGAAGCTACAAAAACAATCAGTTGTACGTGATCTAGGGATTTTCTACGACTCTAAGTTATTATTCAACAACCATGTTGACAATATCATAGCTAGGGCATCTAAGGCGTTAGGTTTTGTCATGCGTACTGCTAAGGAGTTTAATAACATTAAAACAATTAAAATATTGTACTGCACTTACGTCCGCAGTACGCTTGAATACGCTTCGCAAGTCTGGAATCCAATGTATGATACATACATTTCACGGATTGAAAGTATTCAACGTAAATTCATACGATATCTTTGCTATCGTACCCATAGAAAATACCGTTCAGAAGACTATATATCCTTATGCAAACAACATCATCTGTTACCTTTGATAAAGCGTCGGGAGATTGCTGACATTGTATTTTTATTGAAAATTTGTTCTGGCAATGTTGACTGCTTAGATCTGCTATCGCAAATATCACTGAGAACACCTACGGTTAACCTTAGAACGAATGCATTACTCTACTTACCAGCTTCATCAACTAATTACGGAAAAAATACTTTCTTATATCGGTCTAGTAATATTTTTAATAATCTGTGCAAAAAGCATGATTTGGATTTGTTTAATACTAGCTATGTATCGGCAAGGCGGGCATTAAGTCGAGATTTTTTTGTGTCGTAATTTTATTTACTTTAAGAACAATTATGTTGTACGTTTAGCCCTGCTTTTATTTTCCTTTATGGCTATTATTGTTAGTTTCGCTTATTATATGTATGATGTTGTGTATTTAAATTAGACTCCATTTTTTGTTGCTCATAATTGTGCTATTACCTTTAAACGACGAAAGATAATGTTAGTGTATTTCTATTAGTGAGAACCTGTTATTGGCTTCTTGTAAATTTAACATGTTGTTTATTTAAGATTTGTAAGCTGTTGGTTTTCCATTACATAAAAATAAAATAAATAAATAAAATATATTTGCGCATGTGAATGTGAAATTACCTAGTGGAAGTGACAAAACGTGCTCCGATGGTGATGTAAACTTCAAGGTAATATATCTGATTAGGTGCCTAAAGATATTAACTATCGTCATTGACTGTCTGTCGGCACATGGCGTCGTCAAAATGTCTTAAAACTCCAAAACATGAAGCATCAAGATGTTTTAAACCTTTAAAGGATAGGTAGCTAGCAACAAAACTCGCGATACCATCTATTCCATCTGCATGACTGGCGGTCTACCACTGATCGATACAAAAGAAGTTTTCTTCCTTGCTCAACTTCCTTTTGGAATCAACTACCACCAGAGATTTTTCCGGACCGATACGACTTAGGGTCCTTCGAGGAAAGAGCCTATCCACCACTCCTATAAAAAAAGCTTTTTATTACTATAGTACGGCCGCTGAGTTATTACCGATTTGACACATGACGAATTGACAATACTAGTGAAGTAACTGAACCAGTAACCCTAATATCATTTGGGAACAGTTTGTTTTTAAATATTCTAGTATAGTGTGTAATTAAATAAAATCAAAACAATAATAGTTAAAGACACAGGTTCTTTATTAGGTGGAGTATCCTTGATGGGCGTAGATAATTGGTCGAGGACATATCAAAATAAAACAAATTTGTAAACACTGTTACACATTTTAATGAATAGAGTAGGTACAAGATGTTTTAATAAATGACTACCTATCATTTATTAAAACAATTATTCAGACTCTGAACCAGATTCGCCAGAGCTGTCTACGCTATCAGTCACTTGTATGACAATTTCATTCTCCATAATGGTGTCCACTCTTATATCGCGTTCATAATCTTCTGTTATTAGTTTTCGAGTCTTTTCGGCGACCTTGACCCAATCTTCTTTCGTTATTTTGCTGCAAGCATCTTTTAATAGACCCATCATTTTATTAGTACTGAATGGCGGAGTCGTATTATTACGAGCTGCGTAACCTGTAATGTAAACATTAAATAACGTTAATTTATTACATTAAATAAAGGAAATGTTACACAATTACCTACATGTAAGGGACATGAGATATTTATTTCTTAGTTATGTATCTTTTTACTTATATGCTGAAAATTGGATGTTATAATAGTACAAATTATTCATATTCATAACTTATGCGATAAAAAACAATACCTTTGATTTGTGCCCATATTAGCTCAATGGCATTGTACTGGCAGTGATAAGGCGGAATTCGAAGTACCCGATGTCCATGTGCTAGAGCTATCTCATCTACTTCATAACGGACTCTTGATGTTTTATTTTCGCGTACCAACTTTACTAAGTCAGACTTTAGCATTTCGGCAGTAGTTTCAATTCCATTTTGGTGTAGCCATGCTACGAGATCAGCTTTCTTGTCGGCCTGAGTAGGCGCTTTATTCACTTGTTTCGAGTGATATGAAGCATTGTCCATTATTATGATAGAAGGCTCTGGCAGGCTGGGTAATAATTGATTTTCGAACCAATTCGTAAAAGTGTCTGTATCCATCTCCTCGTGGTAATCGGAAGTACTCTTTGACGCGAAAGCCAGCAGTCCATTTTCAAAGAAACCACTTCCAGCAGAATCGGCGTGACAAATTATCAGTCGCGATCCTTTTCCAATTGGAACCTTTGAGGTTGATGCTTTTGTTTCGTCAGTCCAAGAGCGTGACACAGTGTGGTTCGCATTTAACCATGTTTCGTCAACAAAAACGACGTTGTCCCAAGACTCGATTTTTCTGGCTTCTCTTAAAAACTCGCTCCTTTTAATTATTAAATCAAATCTTTCCATTAATATTTTCCTTTTATTCGTTTTTTATATTCAAACCCAATTTCGTGCAATAGTTTTGACAACGCTGTTTTACCGCCTTTAAACAAGCCAGCTTCTTTTAAAGAGACCAAAAGCAAACGTCTAGTTAGAAACTCGTTCCTAGTATAATAACCATATATGTGGTTTCTTATTGCATCTCCATCAAAAACATCAACACCTGTCACGGGCTTTTGTCTCCGTTTTTTCTTAGGAGTGCGTAAAACATTATCTTCACTTCCAGAAGCACCAAATTTTTCTTTATTTATATTATATAGTGTTTTTGCACCAATTCCAAGAGCTTGTGAAACCCGATCTTTCACTTGAGTGACAGGAATCAAAGGGCCGCCATTTTGTGACTCACGCTCAAAGTAATCCTGTAGCTTAAGTACAAGCTCATGACATTGACTATTCAATGTTTTTCCTCGTTTCGGCATTTTCAACAAAATTACCAAACACAAACAAAATTAGTCCAATAAAGCGCAACGATAAACAGGAGAAAGCCGAGTCAAAAACAACGGTTACACAAGAGAACGTAGTCTGTGCGCACGAGAGTACGGAAGACGACTAAACAGATTAAAATAGCGGTGGTAAGGGTGTTGCCAGAATAGTATCGCCAATCACTTAAAAAAAATACACCTATAACATTGCTTAATTGAGGGAGAAAATTATATTTATTAAATGTTGTTTTATATATTATGAATGTTAAAAATTATACATAATCATTTTATTTGTATTTATTTTTAAATCATAGAAAACAGTATTTCTGTCTTTGGATCACACATAAATCTTAAAAATCATAGAGATACTGGCAACACAGTGCAATTAGGAGACGCAAAAAAATGGTAGCATTATAGTCTAGTTGCTCGAAGGAATAAGTAAAATAAAAATATCCAAATAAAATAAACATCATATCTATTCCAATGAATTCGGACCGAATACTATCAAGCACATCACTATAAAAACTAGACGCACGATGTAACTTTGTACAAGCGCACCAAAGAACAAAAAATAAATGTTTTCATATTATTTACAAACTATTTTAAGTTTTGAAATAGAGTTTATTGGAAAATTACTTGATTCTGACATTTTGACATAAAATTTTATATTAAAGAGGTATTCTAAATCATTCGGCAAATGTGTCGCTCGTGCAAGGTTATATCGATTAATTTAAGAATAATCTGTCAAATCGGTAATAACTCAGCGGCTGTACTATAGTGATTGGCAAAAGCACAGCTGTGCGAGTTAAAAATCCATTAATAAACAAAAAACCTCTCTGATCTGAAACTGTCAAGTGTTGACTGTCATAAAGCTTTTGGCGGGAACTTGGTTGACAACGGACTATCGCTCCTGTTTTGTCGCTTGAATTTACAAACTCGACAACTATAATTTGAAGAGCAACTAGACACTCGATGACTTAAACTGAGACAATTCACACATGCATTGTTACTCTTTACGCATTTAAATCGTCCCTGCGGCGTCATTTTATTTAAGTGTGCAGACTTTAATAAAATGACGCCGCAGGAACGATTTAAATGCGTAAAGAGTAACAATGCATGTGTGAATTGTCTCAGTTTAAGTCATCGAGTGTCTAGTTGCTCTTCAAATTATAGTTGTCGAGTTTGTAAATTTAAACATCACACATTGTTGCACTTCCACCGCAGAAGCGATAATGCTTCCCCTGCGCTGGCGCGTTCTCCACCGCTTCAGCCAGTTACACTGAAGTCTACAACCCCCGCGCCCGCACACTCGCCACCCCTCACCGCAGGTGCGCGTTCAGACGTCGCGCTGTGTACTTCGTTCAAGAATGTTTCTCAACGTTCACCGCCTCCCGCGCGCGCAAGTCGTTCGCAGAGAACTGTTTTATTATCAACCGCTCAAGTATTTGCTTACGATGCTAAGGGAGAGAAACAAATTATTCGTATATTATTAGACTCCGCGGCTCAAAGCCATTTTATGACTAAAGAGTGCTGTCATCGTTTAGGCGTTCAACAACACGATACCGAATGTACTGTAGTAAAGGGATTCGGTGGAGTTGAAAAAATTGTAAAATCGAAATCGATTGATATTAAAATTTTCTCACGATTCGACTCGAATATTAACTTCAATATTTCAACGCTAGTTGTTGATCAAATCACCGACCTTTTGCCCACCGCTGTGGTAGACACATCTGTCTTATCACACTTCCATGGCATAAGACTCGCTGATGAATGTTATAGCATGCCTAATAAAATTGATGTTTTGATAGGCGCATCCCTTTTCCCGCACTTACTGTGCCCAGACGTAATTTATTCGTCTAACGACTTGTCCGGGCCCTCAGCTTTGAGTACGGTATTTGGTTACGTTATTATGGGCTCAGTGCCGACACTTCAGGTAAATCATTCTTTAACGTGCTGTTCAGTTCTAGAGTCTCCTATCGTTGACAAATTAGTGCAACGATTTTGGGAGCTTGAACAGCCACCCTCCGCACCGCCCATTCAGTGTCCTTCAGACATTGAATGTGAAGAGTTTTATAAATCTACGACATCCCGCGATCCTTTTACTGGTAGATATATTGTTGGCCTGCCATTTAAAGATGACGTTTACTCTCTCGGAGATTCTTATGAAACCTCTCGACGACGATTCATGTGCTTGGAGAGGAAACTTCAAGCCTCGCCTACATTAAGGTTAGCATATGATGACGTCATAAAGGAATACTTAGCTAAAAATTATATATCCCCCGCACCGCCGTATGACTCTCATGAACCCGCTCCAATATATGTCATACCGCATCATGGAGTCTTACGCGAAGATAAGAAGTCAACGCGTCTGCGCATCGTCCTGGATGCTAGCAGTAAGACTAGCACTGGGCGATCATTAAATGATATTCTGCATTCAGGACCAAATTTGCAAGGCGACTTGTTCAATATAATTTTAACTTTCCGCTTACATCCAATCGCTGTGACAGCCGACTGTCGCCAACAATTTCTGCAAATAGTTGTTCGCGATTCTGATCGTCGTTACCAATGCTTCCTATACCGCTTCCGTCCACAAGACCCACTTGTGTTATACCACTTCAATCGCGTGTGCTTCGGTTTAACTTCGAGTCCATACCGTGCATTGCGCACGGTAAGACAGCTCATTGATGACGACGGCGCAAAGTATCCGCTTGCGAGTCGTATCGCATTTACTTCGCTATATATGGACGACATCGCGTTCTCTATGCCCAGTGAATCCGAGGCCAGTGAGACCTCTAGGCAGCTGATAGACTTATTCAAGGGTGCCCAATGGGACCTGATAAAATGGCATAGCAACCGTCGATCTGTTTTAGATGACCTCCCTACTTCCCATAAAATTACAGGAGAAGTAGAGTTAGATAAATCAATGCCACATAAAATACTAGGCTTGCATTGGTCTACCGATAGTGACGCCTTTTATTTTAAGATATCTGTTCCCGCTGATGTGACGTGCACTAAGCGCGCCATCTTATCTACTGTCGCTCGCCTGTGGGACATAATGGGTTTCGTTGCTCCCACAGTCGCGTACGCCAAATTGTTAATAAAGCAGCTTTGGCAACTTAATTTAGATTGGGACGACATACCACCACCGCTAATTATTAAGATGTGGAGGCAATTCTGTGCTGCATTACTAGCTCTTAATGATTTACGTATCCCGCGACATGTTGGTGTATCCAAAAACTGTACTGCGTCACTCCTGGGGTTTTCCGACGCCAGCGAGCACGCATACGGTGCCGTAGTCCACATACATGTAAAGAGCGTCAATGGTAACACCGTCCAGTTGATTTGTGCAAAGACTAAAGTCGCACCGACGAAACCACTATCTATTGCACGCCTTGAGCTTTGTGGAGCGGTTTTACTCTCAAAATTGCTTCGCAGAGTACTCGACAATTATTCTCTTGACCTTGCAATATCAGTCTATGCCTTTGTAGATTCAAAAGTAGCTCTGTACTGGATAAAGAGTTCGCCACACAAGTGGCAGACCTTTGTTGCAAACCGCGTTGTTCAGATTACCGACAATATTCGCGCTGATAATTTTTATCATGTCGCAGGTACTGAGAATCCCGCTGACATACTTTCACGCGGCGTTACGCCAAATAAATTAGTTTCAAACCCCCTGTGGCTCCATGGGCCTCAGTGGACTTCGTTAGATCCATCTCAATGGCCTCTTCGTACTTTGGACAATGAGGTTATTGCAAATATGCCTGAGAAGAAGATTTTGTCGCACACTGTGTGCACATCCGTCTGTAATTCTGCGATTTATGAGCTCGCACTCCGCATCTCTTCTTGGAGTAAACTTCTACGTATAATTGCGTACGTGTGTAAGTTTGCTAAATTATTGCCCCGCCGCAGCACTACTGTAGTGACTGCTGATGATCTCAGTTTCTCTGAGGTTATAATCCTCCGCGCCCCGCAAAAACAGCATTTTGCAGTGGAATATTTAAATATTGAAGGTAACAAACCTTGCTCGCCCGCTTTCAATCGTTTAAGGCCTTTTATTGAGAATGGTTTAATCCGCATTGGTGGTCGTCTTTCGAACTCCGCATTAGATTACACGCAAAAACATCCAATTATACTCCCGCGCAGTGATCATGTAGTGAACATGATCATTGACTATTATCATATTAAAAATTTACACGCTGGGCCTGAATTGTTATTGTCATTGCTCCGTCAAAAATTTTGGATACTTTCCGCACGCCGCACTGTGAGAAGTTTGAAGTGGATTTTAATTCGTAAAAGTGATGTGATTTTGTGAATTAATTGTCGGCGCGTGTGAACTATTAGAGAAAACGACGAAACAGTGCTCTGATGTCGATATAATCCTAAAGTTATTTTGATCGCTTAGGCAACTTATGAACTTGAGTGGCTGTTGCTATCAACTGTACGCTGGGTTGAGCTGTCATCAAAATCTCCCAAGGGCTTCGCAATGTGACGTATCAGCATATTGTGAAGAAAAGAAAAAAAAGCGCGGGAACCTTGAAACTGGACTGATAAATCTATATGGATTGAAACTTATAAATATTATAATATAAAGAAGACTTGGCTTTAGCCTTTGTGGTTTTTGAAAATATGAAGAATTAAAGAAAATAAGACTTGGCTTCGGCCTTTATGGATTTTGAAGAGATGGAAAGAAGAAAAATAAGACTTCGAGGTTCCGGCCTCTACACTCCAAAATTCCATATATTCAAATTAAAAAAAGGCTGTATGGCTTAGTTCCTTTGCCTGCTCTCTCGAGTGAATAATAAAAACAACAACAACAATCGACTGTCATAACATAACCTTCAAATCTTATTAAAAAATTAAAATATCAATTAAAAATCTGTATATAATTCGTGTTATATTGTAATAATAAAGAGAAAAGAAAGAAGTGTTTTTATTTTATTTTATTGAGTGAATCACACGCATTAAATAAACAAAGTAAATTGAAAAAAGACGGTACGAACTAAGTAATACTGATATTTTACCCATGTAGATTGAGTGTATAATAATTTAGTTTTATTAACTTCACTTGGGTTTATTATTTTATAGAAATTTATCTTATTCCTGAGTAGGTGTTGTCTCACACATAACCCTGTTGTAGAAGATTAAGATTGGATAAAATGGTCAAATTTTTTGATTTCCCTCGTAATTTTCGTATTTTCTAAAAATAAATTAGAAGATTATCGGAATCGGATCGGAAGCACTTATAGTTAACCTTATAAGTGCTTCATATATGTATAATAAGTAGTATGAGTATTCTTCTATGATAAATTAGATAGAATTTAGAGTTCTGTTGACTTTAAGATTCAAAATATAATAGAATTAATTTTGTATCTTTTTAGGCTAATGGCAGAGTCACTAAAATTGCACTTACAATTTGGGGGCGGAGCAGAATTGCTATTTGACAAAATAAAGAAGAGAGAAATTGAATTGCCAGCATTGAAAAAGTATTTCCCAGATTGTCAGCATGATAAATGGAATATCAGGGATTTGTTGGTTTGGATAACAGATAACCTTTTGCGAGAGAGACCAGAATTATTTTTACAGGTAGTGTAACTTATCTTAATGATTTAAATTTGAAGGATTCATGCCTACATAGATTTATACCTGGTGAAAATTTTAAGGTGTTGGTAATAGATCTGAAAACACTTTGAGTCCAAGGAAGAAAACAGTAGCCTTTTAAGATATTATGTGTATAGACAAAGGATGATAGCGCTCCTTTCTTTTATAAAGTATGGATGGTAAACAAGCACAGTGCCGCTCATAGTAAGTGGATGTTGTGGCCCAATCAGTGTTGCCATCACTGTATTTGGAAAGAGAGTGTGGCCGTGGAAGGAAAAGGGGAGATCTCCCGCCGGGCAAGGTGTTCTGTCCGGGGAGTGGCTGACACACCGTGGGATAGTTCAGAGAAGTTCTATATATACTGTTTATGATTCGGAATGTTGATAGCGTGATTTGGGCTTCGATGTGTTTCGCTTGCGGCGCGATGGCAGCGCCGCCACAAGAGCTAGAATGATATGAAAAAAGAGCTAAATATTTTAGTAAAAAAGAGCTATATATAAAAGTATATGAAATTAATTTAATCAATAGCTTATATTGACATAGTGAAACATAAATTACTATCTAATAATCTTATAAATTGCAAATAAATATGTCAGTTAAGAATTTTTTTACAGTATAAAAAATTGATAAACTTTAGACTTAAATATTATGATTAATCGTCGTCGTAAGAACAATCATTGATTATCCTCTCAAACCTAGTGTCAAGTGGTCAGATCTGACCAAGGCGATATTCCGTCAAATTCCAAGAATTCGGATTCAACCGCGCACACCCACAGCACTTTAAATCGTTAAAACTTATAATGGTTTAAAATGCTGTGGGTGGGTGCGGTCGCATGCGACTGCTCGGGATTTGACGGACGCATGAGACTGCATGGGATTTTTATGGGGATTGAAGGGTTAAATTAATCAATGCTATTCCACTTGTGCTTGCTTTTTCTCCATTTGCCCTTGAGTTTTCGTAAATTGCCATTGTACCTAGTTTTTCAATATTTTACAGCAATTTGTAGTTGTGACAGCATTTTTTAACTCGCTGTAATCTAGACCTAATAGTCATTAATCACTTTGGTGGTGTCATTAGATTTATTCTTAAATCTATATCTTAATATATATAAATTATGTGTCACATTGTTTGTCCGCGATGGACTCCTAAACTACTCAACCGATTTTAATAAAATTTGCACACCATGTGTGGTTTGGTCCAACTTGAGAGATAGGATAGTTTTTTGCCCATGAGTGAGCCACAATTTTTTTTTGCGAATTTAAGGATGTTATATAGGACATGACAAAGGGTCGTCGAAAAGAGCAGAACAACGTCTCCCTGGCATGCTAGTTTATTTATATTTTTCAGAAGACCTCGAGAGGTTAAAATTTAGTTTTAATTCTGTCCATTGATCCAATACTTTTTTTAACTGCTGGTTCTATTGAAACGCGGTTCATTTATATTGTTCATAATTTATGAATGATATGAATTCTAGTCTATTATTTATGAATCATAAATAATAGACATAGACTAGGCAGTAATGGCTGCATTCAATTATTACAAAAGATTTGGATACACACTTAATCAATACCTGAGAAAATTATAACATTATTTTTTCATGTGAGGTAAAATTCTATAAAAATGCTATGGAACTAATTACGTTTTGTAAATAGAGCTGAATTTAGTTCTAAAAGAGCTAAATTGGAAACAATGTGGTCCATTGACATCTACATCTATCCTCAATTAAGAGTCAAAATGCAGATGTGTCGTCATCCTTGAGGACTAAGGTAGAATGTTATGTTTCCAGTAAAAAGAGTCTTATGTTCTTTCCGCTCATAATAAGAAACACAGTAGCATTAGGCTGCTATTTTACTCTCGAGTTCTGTAAGAATGTGGTCCATTCCAGTTCGAGCCTCCTATTCATGCTAAAACGATAGCTGCATACACCACCTGATAGTAATTGCCTACTAGAGTTTTAGATACCTGTGGCTAGCTCTCTATACTCTTCACACAGGAAGACAGTAGTAGTTTAGTTTAGTTTAGTTTGCGACAGGCTGTTTTCCGCAACTCTACGTCTATGCGCGTATTTTGCGTGTGGGCAGGAATAATGTGATTATTCGAGCCATGAGATCTCCACGAAGAAGCTCAACAGTCCCTTGATGTTGCATGCAACTTCGGGGAGTGATCCCGGCGTGCCGAGATGTTTAGCCCTGTACGTAGCGACCTCCGGACATTTCAGTAGCACGTGGGCCGCCGTTTCTTCCTCCCCCATACATGCCCTGCACAGGGGACTATCTGTAACACCTATATTAAATAAATGTTTGTTAAAGGTGCCGTATCCTGTGATAGCACTTGTTACTATCCTGATCTGCGGCTTGTTCAGTCTCATTAAAACTTTGGTTAAGCGACTGTTTATTTCAGGTAGGGCCTCCCTAGCTTGTCTACAGTCTACTAGATTTTTCCAAAGCTGAGCGTGTTGATTAGTGAAGTGTCTACGTACCAGTGAACGAACGTTACCAAAGGGGATTGGTATGATTGGTTCCGGCCCTATAGTGGCCAAAGCCGATCCTCTTCTGGCCAGTTCGTCCGCTGCATCGTTGCCTCTGGATCCACTGTGTCCCTTTATCCATTGCAGAGTCACATTGTTGTTTTTATATACCTCATTTAATCGTTGATGGCATTCATATATTAGTCCCGAGTTCACCCCATTGCAACTCAGAGCTTGTAGTACCGCCCTACTGTCGGTCAGTATTCTGATGGGGAAGTCATTAACCTTCGTTTACGTTTTATTCGGATTGACGGTTAAGTCGTATTCCCTGCACCATCTCTCCACTATACGGAGAGCCGCTTGGGTCAGGTCGCACACTATGCTTGCTGTCTTTCCCGAGACCAGTATTGTCAGGTCATCAGCATAACCTACTGTATAGAAGTGTTTAGTATTTAATTTGCTGATGAGTTCATTAATGACCATATTCCACAGGAGAGGTGAGAGAACCCCACCCTGCGGGCAGCCTTTCTTAATTTGGATTGGTTGAGATTCACCAGCAATCTTTATTATTCGTGTACTGAGCATGCAAACTATCCAGTCGATCAGTGCCGGTTCAACTTTATGTCTACTGAGTGCACCTTTTATGCTGGAGAAGTTTGTTCTGTCAAAAGCACCATCTATATCTATGAAGGAACCTAGACATATTTCTTTGTTTTGGATGGCCTCTTCAATCTTTGTAATTACCTGATGAAGTGCCGATTCTGTTGATTTGCCTAGACTGTAGGCGTGTTGCTTGTCGTGTAGTGGTAAGTTCATTAGCGCCGACCCCCTTAATTCCCTTTCACACATCCTCTCCATCGTCTTTAGGAGAAAGGATGTGAGGCTAATGGGCCTGTAGGATTTAGGGTCAGTGTAATCGCTCTTACCTGGTTTGGGTATAAATATGACTTTCACTTCCCTCCATCCCCTAGGAACATATTTAAGAGCCAGACAGGCTCTCATTATGGCAACAAGTCTGACTATTAGGGCCTAACCCTCCCCCCCCCCCACTGTAGGAGTGCCGGGAATATGCCGTCAGGTCCTGCCGCCTTATAGGGGAGGAAACTGTGAATGGCCCAATGGATTTTGTCCATCGTTACCACTCTCTGTGCTAAATTCCAGTCTTCTACTGTTGGTGTCAGTATGTCGTCATGCCGGTTTGCCTCCTGGGTTACGCAGCAACCTGGGAAGTGCGTTTTAATTAGGATGCGTTGGGCTTCATCCGGCGATGTTGAGTAGCTACCGTCGGGTTTCTTTAGAGACATGGATCCCGACGTGTTCTGTTTAGCTAGAATAGAGAAGGATAGAAGAAGAAGAAGACAGTAGTATATGCATTTGTAATTCGAGGTCGAAATGTATAAGAAGATGATACCTATTCAGATGGAACCTTAGGCAGAAAAGAAGTTTGTCGTGCAGTAGCTTGCATTAATTTAAAAATAATTAATTTTAAATTGGTGGCAGGTTCGGATCCAGCAAGGAACAAGTCATTGTATTGCCTGCAAGTAAATGTTCTTGGTCTGAATATTTGCCCATGTACAATTTATGTCAGTTAACTGCTGCTAACATTGTAATAAAAAAGTGTGGTAAATAAATAATAAAAAAATTATATTGTTTCAGGGCGATTCAGTGAGGCCAGGAATTTTGGTTTTAATAAATGATGCTGACTGGGAATTGTTTGGAGAGCTTGATTATGAGTTACAGGATAATGATACAATAATGTTTATATCAACTTTACACGGTGGATAAATTATTCCTTTTATGTATATATCTTGTTTTATTTTACAAATTCCATGTAAGCTCAAACCTAAGTAACTGACATAGCACAACGGATCAGTTAATTGATTTGACAAAGGGCTGACAACTGATATAGAAACAGACAACTGTTCGAAAGGTTCTCGAGTGGCAGTCTTGTATCGGTAAGCCAATAAATGATGAGATAAATGTAGAGCAGCCACCCGCTAGATGTAGTGTCAAACTTTAAAACATGCAGGAAGCAGAAGGGCCTAATTTTTATATTGTGAAAACACGTGGCAGCACAGATGCTTCAGCACAACTGTGGAAGGACCATTTTCTTATAATACCAGCATAAAATAGCAGTTTAATGCTGCTGTGTTAATAAAATAATTATAGGCAGCAAGGTGGGGAAGGTTATTTGTTAGAATGATGTAAGGGTCCCCTTAGAAAAAAAAGGATATAAAAGGCAGACTTAAGTAACTAACTGTTTCTTTCTGAAATATTAATTACATTTTATATTAATAAGACAATAAATAAGCAGATTTGTGTAATTACACACTCTGAAACCCATAAACTTTTATTTAAAACGCAACTTGTCAATTATAATGGCATTGTGTGACAAAAAACCCATTTTACTGGAAACGGGGCATTCCATGTTAGTCGGTGACAACGCATCTGCGTTTTGATTCCCAATCGAGGATAAACGTAGATGTCTATGGGCCACAGTATCCACTTAACATCAGGTGGACTATGTGCTCATTTGTCACCCTTATTGTATAAAAAAATTGTGTGACAAATAACTTCCCCTCAGTCGCAACATCTAGGAGCAAAGGATTATTGGCCCTCATTACTGCTATGGACAAAATAATGACAACGATTAGGACTTGTGAAACAAAACAACCAAAGCTAGTAGTAGCCTGGACAGTACTTTATACTGGTATAACGAGTAGGGGAATTTTAATACTTATAAGACTACTTGAGAGCCGTGGTAACTCGGGTACGATCCCCGCCGGCACCAGTGAAATTGTTTTTTGCAATTTTAAGTGCTGATTTACCACTCGGCGGTGAAGGAAAACGTGGGGAAACCTGCATGTCTGACAAATAAGAAAAAAAAAGTATTTCGTAGACACGTGAAGTTCGTCAACACGCATTGGGGCAGCGCGGCGGACATTTCCTTGCACTAAAACGCTCTCAGAAATGAGAGGAGACCTGTGCCCAGCAGTGGGATGTATAGACTGTAACCACGGAAATCGTAATAATAAGACAATAGAAGTGGCATAGACGCGTGACTTTGTCGCCGCTATGATGTGTTGACGACATCATTCATGAAAAAGAATTCGGCTCGCAAGGACCAATTGAAAAGGAAACAGGTTCGGAAGTTAACGTTCGATTAAGAAACAGAAGGGAGGAATCGAGGCTTCTCTCGATCCGGCCTCCTATAACGCCTACGTTGGGTTCGGGAACAACGTATGTGATCTCCGCAACGGAGTAACACACTAGGGCGATAACCTCTTTCTTTTTCAGCAAGTAGGTTCAGACGGGGATTACGGGTCTTCCGAAGTCGTCCCGGTCCCGACGCCTTAATTCTTCGATGTGGACTGTATAACTTTAGGGATGAATTACTTGGGAATAAAACAGCAATTATCTTCAAACCGTTCCGTAAGAGAGTAATCACTTTTCCCTATCACTTCCCTACACTTTTTCTTCTTATTGACTGCTGGTTCTTCACTTTTCCCGAAGGATTTTCTTATTTTTCCGAACTAATTCCCCGAACGAATTGCAATTTTTTTTTTGCGCCCGAAGCAATTAAAGGGCTACCCTATGCGTAGGGAGGCGGAAAATGCATTACGCATACCACGATAGCCGGTCTATCGTGGTTATGAGGGGCTCACTGTCCTACCGGGGACCCTAAGTGATACCCTCTAAAAACCGCCTTTGGGGACAGGCAGCCGGCTGATTAAGCTCTATTGTGCCTTATCATGAGCGACCCTCTTTTGGGAAAAGAGGGCGCAGGCGGCTAAGAGCCGCTGAGGGAGTGCCTACGAAGGCAGAATAATATTAGTTAATATAATAATAATTAATTTAATTAGAACTGGCCTGAGCCGCCAGGAGGCAGTTCAGGTCGTTTGACAGTTTATTAGGCGGGTCCGAGAGAGAGTTTCTCGGCCTGCGGACACGATAGCGAGAGGGGGGTGGGGCTGCATAAGAAGCCGCCTCACGAATTAAATTGTTTGGGTGCGACTCTGAGGCTTTGAAGAAGTTCTCAGAGAGTTTTTTGAGGAATTGTTGAATTGTTGGGAGCTCTAAGTCCCGATGAAGATCGGCATTACGGACGTACCAAGGTGCGTTCGCAGCTCGACGACAGAAGAGGTTCTGAACTATTTGGAGTTCATTTAAAATGTTAGGGTTTGCGTGGGCAAAGACGGGGCCCGCGTAGGACATGACGGGTCGTATACAGACCTTATAAAGGGTTCGCTTGTTTCGAAGGGACATTTTACTGTGTCTGCCCAACATACTGTTGAGCCTACTCAGGTAAAACCGTGCGTGACGGGTGACTCGTTTGACGTGGGGCCTAAAAGTGAGCCCTGTGTCTAGAGTGACACCTAAATATTTGGCGGTCGTATGCCAGGGGACAGGGGTCCCTAACATACGTATTGGAGGGGTGTTTTTAAGACGGCGTCGTTTATAATCGAAGTGAACGGCGGAGCTCTTCTTCGGGTTCACATCGATGCGCCATTTTTTGAACCAAGCTCCTAGGTCATCAACTGACTTTTGGATCTTGTTCCGTATGAAGGGTAGTGAGACACCTTTGCAGTAGATGGCAGTGTCGTCTGCGAAGAGGGAGAGTTGAACACCTTTCGACGGGATGGGAATGTCGTTGGTGAACAGGATGTACAGCAGAGGAGCAAGTACTGAGCCCTGAGGGACACCAGCCTTGATAGTTCGCTGTGAAGATAGCGTGCCTTCGTGTCTAAAACGAAAGGTACGATGTTTCAAATAGGAGGCCACGAGACGAACTAGACGATCGGGGAGACCTATTTTGTAGAGCTTGTAGATGAGGCCTGTGTGCCAGACTCTATCGAAAGCTTTGGCTATATCGAAGAAGACCGCGATGGTTTTATGACGTCGAGGATAGAAACCGCTGAGGATATATTCCACAATGCGGTGAACTTGTTGGGGACATGAGTGTTTGGCTCGGAAGCCGAATTGGTGGGGGATGATGAGAGGGTCACCGTCTGTGGGAAACAGATAGCGCCTCATCCGTGTTTGGATGACTCTTTCGAAGAGCTTGCCCATTGCCTTGAGGAGGCTAATGGGGCGATGGCTGGAGGGGAGGTTGAGAGGCTTGCCTGGCTTGGGAATTCCAATCCCAGTTGCCTCTTTCCACGTAGTGGGAAAATAACTAAGGTTGAAGCAGGCGTTGAAGATAATAGATAAAAAGGTTAACACCTGCTCGGGAAAGTGTTTAAGGGCTTGGTTGGAGATGCCATCCGCGCCCGGAGCCTTTTTAGGCTTAAGTCCTTTGATGAGAGATGAAATCTCATCATTGGACACAGAGATAGGTTCGGAGGCCGTAGGGGGTGAGTTCCGGCGGCGGACCTCATCCTCCACTGCCTGGACGTGTGAGGGGTCGACAGGTTGAGAACTAGGGGAGCATTGAGCGGCAATGCTATCCGCAAAGCACTCAGCCTTTTCCTCGTCCTCGAAGGCAACCGTGCCGTCGGGACGGGAGAGAGGGGGAGTGTGGGTGATAGCGTCTATGCGGAGGGCTCTAGCCATCTGATAGTACGCTGTGTGAGATGGAGAGATATTCTCCATGAGCTTACTCTTTTCGAGATCTTGAAATTCAGAGAGGCGGAAGCGGAGTTTTCGTTGAAGACGATTGGCCGCGCGCCTATATTCGGGGGTGGGATATTTTGCTGCTCTCCGGAAAGCAGCTTTTTTGGCTTTTATTAGGTTGCTAATATGTAGGGGAAGCCCACTATTGTTAGCAACCGGGACGACCCTTTCGTTCTCCTTAAGGGAGGATTTAATAAGGGTGGAGAGTGAATCGACCGCGGTGTCGATTTTTTCGGGACTAAGTCCGTCGGTATGGAGATGGTAGAATCCTGTGAGTCCAGGGCTTTTGCAAGGGACTCCTTGAATCCCTTCCAGTTAGTGAAGGTTTTCGTGTGTGTTGGGGGAGGTGGCTGATGGCCAAGAATGAGGGAGACCGGTCGGTGATCTGATCCTAGATCGTCTAGTGTCTCGATTGCTCTGAGGTTGAGAGAAACTCCTTGGAGTAACGCAAAATCTAACACATCAGGTGAGTGATCGGTGTTATCGGGAAAGTGAGTAACACCGAGAGGACTATGGACGGTGATATCAAGAGGGTGCGTGATATCGAGCAGTATCTTGCCACTAGGGGACGTAGTGCGGCATGTCCATTCAGTATGCTTGGAGTTAAAATCTCCAAACATAATGACTGAATTGCCCAAGGATAAAATGGCCTCAAAATCTTTTTTGAGGGGATAGGTTCCTGAAGGGATGTAACAGGAGGCTATAAGGATGGACTGATGTCCAGTCATAGCTAGCCTGCATACCGTGGCTTCCATGTTGGTAAGCTGCGGAGTAGAAATGGGCGAGCAATGAAGTGTCTTCTTGTAATAGATGGCCGTTCCGCCGCCTCGGCGGTCGGGTCTGTCATTACGAAGAAGAGAGAAGTTTTTAATAGAAAGGCCTCTAGTGTCCTTAACTTTGAGATTAGTTTCCTGTAGGAGGAGGAAATCGACTTCACGATTTCGAAGAAAGAGCTTAACCTCTGGGAGGTTATTTCGCAAGCCGCGAATATTAAATGATACAAGCGATAAACCCTTAGGTTTGATACGACCGTGGGATCTTGGTAGGTTAATTTGCTCAGACATTGGAGTTAAGTTAATTAAGTTAACTTAACTTACAACGCTAGCAGAAGATCGTTATGTTCGGCAAGAGCGAGAAGACGCTCTTGAGGGGACTTCGCCGCACGCAGTTTGCGTGCTATAACTGTAATCTCCCTAACATCTATATTCCTAATCGCGGAATATAGCGTGTTGTAGTCGTCTGTTGTGGGCTCTGCCTCGTGTGCGTACGAGGTTGTCCGCGGAGGGTCTGCCTTTTTGGGCCCCCAGGGAAAGACTGGAGGCTGCATTGGTTTTGAGAAGCCCGGAGGGGGCCGAATTATGCCCTGAGGGGGCCTAGGGGGACCCTAAGGGGCCTAGGGGGACCCTGAGGGGGCCTGGGGGGACCCTGAGAGGGTCGAGGGAAGCCCTGGATAGGCTGAGAAGGGCCCTGACGGGGCCGTTGTTAGAGGGCCGGGAATGAGCGGTCATTCACCGGCGGTGGAGCTTTCCTACTGGGGCGAGGTTGAGGTGCGCGTGGGCAACCCTTGTAGTTCGCCGGGTGTCCTGTCTGGTTGCACAGGACACAGGCGGGCGGGGATTCGGCGTCTTTGGGCCGGGGACACTCTTTAGTATTATGTGGCTCCAGGCACTTCACGCACCTGGGTGGGGCGGACAGTTGGCCGCCGCGTGACCATAAAGTTGGCAGCGGTGGCACTGCGCCGGGAAACCGGGCCTATGTGGGGGCTCTACCTTCACCCTTGACAGGCCGCACACTGTGCGCACCTGCCGGAAGATGGCTTTAGCCTCCGGCACGTTGGACATGATTACTAGGGCAAGGTTGTATCTCTTGCCCGTACGGTTGTGCATTTTGTGCACTGCTTCTACTGGGAAACCTTGGGACTTAAGGTCCTCGAGGATTTCCTCGTTGGAGAACTCAAAGGGGACGCCTCGGATGACGGCCCTGACTTTACGCTCTTCAGGGAGAGCGTAAGTGTGGTATGAGATGCGCTCGGCTGTGAATAGCCGGGTGATTGCGCGGAAGTCCTCGATCTAGCTAGGGATTATTTTGATTGCCTCCCCGAGGTTGACTGCATGATCGTATTTAATACCTGCGTCGTAGCAGGTCTTAGACAGTTGGGTGAACTTTGCCTTGTCTCTTAGGAAGACAGGGGGCGGGACTTGCTTCTTCGCCAGCACTGGAGCACAACGAGAGGCTGGTTTAGATGGAGTGGGGATGTCTAGTGACATCAGTGGGACGGGTGCAGCGTCAGGGGCTGCGGAGGTTGAAGGAGCGGCAGGGGCCACTGAAGTAGGGGGGGTGCGTTTCAACGCGGCGCGCTTTCCGTTGCGCTTGGAGGTGACGGTGGTGAAGTTTGACTCACCGGTTCCGTCGGAGTCAGAGGACTCCGATGAAGCGGAGCCTGAGGTAGTGGCGGGCCTCTTCCGGGAGGTAGACGCCGAGGATTCGGAGCATGCGTACTCCATTTCTGAGGGGGCTGATTGTAGCGGGGCAAAGGAGTTCCTCGTTTCGAGGTATGCCGCTAGTACTGGCGGCGGAAGGTGTGCCTGAGGGGCAGGGAGGGGAGCCTGGGCGGCGATGGCGGCGAGGACCGTTTCATTGCCGTTTAACCCGTATTGGGTAATGAGGGCGGCTAGGGACTCAGTGAAACTGGAGTTGGCCATTTTAGGTTGAGTGAGCTAAAGATAAGAAGCTAAAGATGAGAAAGTAAAGATGAGGACGGGTCCCTGCTCTCGGTAGAACAGGGACTAGAACGCGGGACGTACTACAACACACTATGCACGTAATAGTAAAAGTAAAATGCAAGAAAACACAAGAAAATAAAGGAGACACAGTACAAAAAAAAATTGAAAATGATAAATGAAAATTATAATGAAAATGATAAAATGAAAATGAAAGTGAAAATGAAATGAAAATGAAAGCGGAGGTCAGTCAGACCTCCCTGCCCGAAGACAGGGGGGTAAGAGCTGTAGCGAGAAGTGACTCACCGGCAGCCTCGACGCTGTTCCGCGTGAGCAGGACAGCGGAGGCGCGTGAGAGCGAGACAGCACTACCGTACTGTACGGGAGCGCGGACAACCAGGAGGCGACCGTCCGAGAACGATGCCGCCGGCGGACTGAGCACTGCGTCGGCGCTGTACAGCGCGAGCGGGCCAGCGGAGGCGCGAGAGCGGGAGAGCACTACCGTACAGGAACGAAAGCGCGGACTACCTGGATGCAACCGCTCGGAAGCGACGCCACAGGCGGAATACGAATTGCAATAAAACCCGTTCACTAAGCTACCCCCAGAGCTATACGCGAAAGTGAGCCGCGCCATTCGCGTGCCTGCGCAACTTAATTACATGAATTTGTACTATTACTCTCTCACGTTTCACTAAATTTCTTTATTCACATAAGTCATACATAAATACAAGTTATCTATTTAGATAGCACAAAACAATATCTACACCATGATATACATTATTTTTTCGTATCACAAAAATCCTTTAATTTATAAAACAAAATATGCCTATTTTAATCACAAATTCAAAGTCCAAACTTCTTAAATATTTAACACAGAAAGTTAAAACAATGTTTCCCACTTGAATTTATACATGTGTTAACTAATACAATAGTTTAATTTACATTTTCTCTATTTATTTCACTATTTAAAACACTTTTAAATTTCTTATACAAAACTATCATTATTTCACTTATACACAGGAATTTTCACATAAAAATAACACAGAATTCACCTTTTTAGCACGTACAATCAACCTGAAATGTTTTACAAGTCATTTTTACATAAATTGCTGAAATTACAACATTTTAAATTTTTACATATTCGGCCTCCTAAGGGCGTGGTCAGCGTGCTTCCGTGAACTCACACTATTTGAACAACTAACTTTGCACGGCTCTCGGCTATCAGAAAAAATGAAAGTCTGAAATACACTAATTTTAACAATATTAGGTAAATAAGTGCTTCTACATAATTTTCAAACTGTAGGAAACTATCTCTGATAAGATTCTTATCAGTTATCATGTTTCTTATCAGATAACAATACAAGTGAATGTTTTCATTAATCAATCATAACAAATAGGCATTTGTTTTCGTACAAAACGTATCATACTTATACAAGATACAAGACAATACTTATGCAATTAACTTCCGTTAATTCTGTTTATGCACAGAGTGATCATCTCGACCGGGGAACAAATCCGATCTCTAACTTCACTTTAATATTCCTTTGAATTTACATCGTTGGAAAGACGATTTCAACCGGGGAACAAATCCGGTAACATAATTTATAACATAAAATTCCCTATATGAATTTATTGAAAGATATTACTTAGAAAACAGTAAACTAGTCCGGCCTGGGAGTTGCACCCAAGACCTTCATATCATTAATTCGACATTTCTTTAAGATTTAACTAAGCATTTTCTTATCAGAACATTTCTATTGGACAATGAGTCTTTGAAAAGTTATTCGTCATCGGTTGACTTAATAACTGAAATATTCTTATAGGCGCGTCGCCAACAATCTCCCCCCCGTGCGTTAGCACCATCATTTGGGAGGCGTCGCGGGTACCAGGACTATTATTCTGGTTGTAGGTCTCCTCAAGATACCTGTGCTAGTAATGACGTCAACCACTCTGGTGTGACCGTCTGGTCCCGGTAACGTTCTACTAATTTTGCCTTTCGGCCACGTATTTCGCGGCAACGAATGATCTATTATCAAAACAATATCGCCTTCTTTAGGTTCCATGAACTTTCCGTTATTACCTGTTCGCGGTATTAAGGTAGGCATGTATTCCTTCAGCCACCTTGTCCAAAAATGGTCGGCTAACCTCTGTGCAGCTTTCCAATTGAGTTGACCCGTCAGATGCTGCTCTAGAAATAATCCAGGTGGTCGATCACCACATGAGCGTCCCAGAAGAAAATGATTGGGTGTCAAACCCTCTTCAGGACTATCCATACTGAATGTTACCAGAGGCCTGGAATTTACAGTGTGCTCTGCTTCTAAAAGCAACGTATGTAGAATTTCCTCTCGTGGGCTCCTTTCTCTGAACGTAGCGGTCAACGCAATTTTAATCAATCTTACTAACCTCTCCCAGGCGCCACCCATGTGCGGTGCTCCCGGAGGTATAAATTTCCATTTAATATATTTCTTAAATGACTCATTTTTCATGCCCTCATGGCATTCTTCGCATGCTTTCAATAATTCTTTATTCGCAGCTTTGAAATTTGTCCCGTTATCGCTGTATATAACGGCTGGTTTTCCTCTTCTGGCGATAAATCGCCTCAACGCCATTATCATTGACGCTGGTGTCAACGAGGCTGCTAATTCCAGATGTACTGCTCTGGTAGTCAGACACGTGAATAAAACACCCCAACGTTTTTCGTGTCGCCTTCCTATAGTCACACTCATAGGACCGAAATAATCCACAGCTGAGCATGTAAAAGGTGGTTCATGATGAGCTATTCTCTCCAGAGGAATATTTCCTTGTGGCACGTTCTGCGGTTTTGATCTGTATGTCCTGCACCACTGACAATGATATGACACACTTCGTACTACATTACGTAAGTTCAAGACATAAAATTTCTGGTTCACCTCATTCATCACCGTCTGGTGATTGGCATGTCCAAAATGATGATGAACTTCTCTAATCATCATATTAACGATTTCGTGTTTACCGTCCAATATGACAGGTTTTCTACTTTCCTCGGTCAAATTAGACTTGAAAGGCAAACGTCCATTTAAACGGAGTAAGTTATCTTCTCCTATTTCCATAGATAATTTACTTAAGCGTGAACTTCTTTCAACACTTTTGCCTGCTTTCAAGCATTTTATTTCCGAATAAAAACACTCGTCTTGAACGAACTTCCAAATTAATAATTCCGCTTTTTTCAAGAGCGCTATGTCCAACGCGCCATCGGGTCCTTTAACCGACTTTGCTAAAACTTTTTTGGAACACATAACCGAATTTTCGGTTGCGTCGTCGGGTCCTTTAACCGACTTTCTTAAACTCTTGAATTTTTCTACCGCTTGTAAGGTGCGTGTTGTTGCCCCAAGGAATTTCTTAAAGCTGCTAAATCGTCCGTAGTCGGGTAGACTTAACGGTTCTTGCTTTCTTAACGCATTTACGCCCTTTGGCGATTTTTCTTCACCTGTTTCTAAGCTTTTTATGGTGTCCACTTGTTTGGGCCATAAATCAGGACTTTTCCTGAGGAATTCAGGTCCTTGAAACCAGCGATGACTTACATCGAAGGTGGAAGGAAAATTTCTAGTGGCGTCGTCTACCACATTTTGTGACGTTGGAACCCATCGCCATTCACATGGTTTACTGTGACCTTCGATCTCAGCCAATCGATGAGCAACGAATGGTTTAAAAGCGCGAGGATCTGACTTAATCCACGCTAACACTGTACGTGAGTCTGTCCAAAATACTCTCTCGGACATCTCGTACTTGCTCTCTTCACTAACCGATGCAGCCAGCCTGCTGCCCATAAGAGCTGCTTGCAATTCAAGCCTTGGAATCGAAATTGGTTTCAATGGCGCTACTCTTGCCTTTGCGGCGATCAGCGTAATCCGCCTTATTCCTAGCTCGTCCGTGGTGACGTAATACACCGCGGCAGCGTATGCTTTTTCACTAGCATCCGTGAAAGTGTGTAACTCTCCCTTGCCGACGCCTTCAGCAGCGGGTCTAGGTACCTCTAAATGACCTAATTTCTTCACTTCCGATATCCATTTACAAAATAACACGTGTAATTCGTGTGAAACTTCTTCATCCCAAGAGATGCCTGTCCTCCATACTTGCTGGATCAGCGACTTCCCTTGAATCGTTATGGGTGATGCGAGTCCCAAAGGATCGAAGACTGACATCACAGCGCTAGTTATCTCCCTCTTCGTAGGCGGTCGTAAACCTTCCATCACCTCTTCCGGTGTGTTACGAAGACTTGTGGAGAAACTTATTATATCCCGTTTGATATTCCAAATCAAACCTAATGTGCGCTCTGTGTGCTCTTTATCTCCCAACGAAGCACTGTCGCTCTTATATTTATTTTCCATTTTACTTAAAACTTCGGGTCGGTTGCTAGCCCATCCCCTCAGTTGGAAAGAAGCATGTTTATGTAATTCATACATATCGTTTACTATCCTTTCGGCCGTCGTCACGTCGGGAAATGCCTGTAGATAGTCATCCATATAAAAATTGCTTTCCGTAGCGGAAGCTGCTTCTGGATAGATACGTGCGTTGTCCTGCGCATTCCTATTCTTTACATATATAGCGATGCATGGTGATGATGCCGCTCCAAATATGAGTGACGTCATTCTATACTCTTCCGGTGGCGCGTCACGATTGTGCCGCCATAAGAATCGAAGGCTATCCCTGTCTTCATCCCGGATTTTCACTTGCAGGAACATTTCTTTAATGTCTGCCATTACTGCCACGCTTCCTTCTCTGAATCGTAGCAGAACTCCGAACAACGACTTCAATAAGTCCGGTCCGGTTAACAATGCATCATTGAGACAACGTCCGCCCGTCTTTGCGGCGGCGTCGAAAACTATCCTTATTTTCCTTTTTTGTGGGTGAGTCACTGCGAAGTGAGGAAGGTACCACGTACGTGGGGAAATGGGAATATGGTTCGCTTTCTCTGCGTAACCATTAACGATGAGATTTTCAATTTGCTTCTCATATTCCTTCTTCAACTCGCTATTTTTGTCGAGCTTTTTTTCAATATTCAACAGGCGACTTTCAACCTGCGCTCTATTCGACGGCATGCACTCATTGTCTGTGCGCCATAACAAAGCAGTCTCGTACCTATTATTAGGTATACGACGTACCGTTTTGTTCAAAATATTTAAAGCTCGTTCTTCTGGGTCGTTCGCGGGCTTTCTAGCCGACACTCCCAGAGATTCCAAACTAAAATAATCCTTGATCAATTTATCCATATCTTCCTCCTTCTTGGTGGAAATGTGGTTAACGATCTTAATCGGTTTAATACCACCCGATATGTGACCATGTAAAACCCATCCAAGTTTGGTGAGCGATGCTACAGGTAGGTTCTTACCTCCTGAAATTAATTCACGAGTAACTATGAGATGCCAATTGTCCTGACCAATTAATATGGTAGGTTTGGACCTCTCATACATCAACTCATCCTTAATCGGTGTCAAATGAGAACACCGTTGCAATAATTCTCGGCTTACCGACTGAGGAGAAAGGTTAAGTGACTTAATTGTTTGTACACTTATCTCTTCTAAGTCGCTCGTAGTAAATGCCTTTTATCTTAACGTTTAAGCGATACGAACTGTCGTCGTTAATTCGCTTACCTCCCACGGCTTCGATACGTAATCCCTCTTTACGTCCGCGAGGCGCTAATTTCTGAGCCATACACTCCTCTATGAGTGTCATGGTCGATCCCTCATCCAGAAGAGCTGTTGTCTTGACCTTTCCTCTAGGTCCATACAACTCGACCGGTATAATCTTTAAGTATGCACATGCCAGTGCATTCACTGTACTAACAGTTGTAATCTGAGCATCTTTACCCCCCTCGTCCCCTTGTGGCGAGGTTTTTTCATTGGGGTATCGGTGTAGCATTCGATGATGTGACATTCTACATCCCTCTACACCACATTTTTTCGCTTTGCACTCTAACCTCCTATGGTTAGGTGACAAACATTGGAAACATACTTTCGCTTTTTTGACCGCTTCCCATTTCTCGCGAATATTCATGTCCTTAAACTTGAAACAACTCACTATAGAGTGCTCCTTATTGCATATAACACACTTATGTGTTACCCGACTTACAGGCTTGTCCTGGGTTGTCATAACCACTTGTCGGTTGTGCCCTTTATTATTTCGGCGTTCTAGACGCTCGCTCGAATTACTTCGGCGCATATAGCGCTCGCTCACGGCACAGCTGCGTACACCTCCCTTTGCAGTGTGTACAGTTTGCTTCCTGAATTCAGGACGCTTCCTTTTTTCAGGCGCATTTTCATTGTTTAAGGACGTTCCAAATTGTTCACTCAATAAATTTAAAAACTTGGCCATCTTTTGTAACTCTGGCTCCAAAGGATACTGAGCTCGATATTCAAACCATTTAAATTTAATCATAGTTCCGAGTTTCTCCACTATGCGGCTCACTAACTCCGGTGAGTACAAATACTGTGGTTGATCCAACGCTTGTATCGTGGCAACCACGTTCGTAATACGACTTGCAAAACATCCTATATTCCGGCAATCTTCTGCCAATCTTGGCATACGCTTTACATTCTCGATTTCGGCTAGAATGAGCATCTTAACCCTACCGAATCTTCTTTCGAGAGCGTTCATTATTTCTTCCGGTTCACACAAAGTAAATAACAGCGACTTTACCGCCTCTTTAGCGGTGCCCTTTAATGCCCTCCTAAGGCGTGCAACATTTTGCACCCCTGAAAATTGGCTTCTCGTGTCTTCAAACACCGTTTTGAAAATTATCCATTCACCCGGGTCTCCATCGAACACCGGTAATTCCTGGAGGAAATGAAGCTGGGAAGACTTATCTTTACCCGCTATTTTTATTGCACTCACAATCACACCTCACTCGCGTGTGTTTTCTGTGCATTTCCTTGGTTGCGCTCGATCTCCGCCCCTTTGCGGCGTGATCCTTTACACGCTTCCTTATCAGTAATATTGGGTTGTGCTACACTAACCGGCGCGCTCATTATGGTCTGCTGAACCCAACTCCTTACGAAAGGTTCCACCTGAGTATTCCGCTCTTCATCATCCTCACTCGAGTCGATTTCCTCTTCTCGGTTGAGTCGTGCCAACTCCAATTGAGACTTGGCTAAGGCAGCAGCTGCCTGTGCTCGTTCGAGCTCTGAGCGTTCGAATTTAATCCGCGCCTCTAATTCGGCTTTCAGCCTCGCCGATCGCGATGACCTACTACCTCTCTGTGACCCTTTGTCACTAGTGTGCCCGATTACTGTCCTTGACGATGCCGCTTCTTCGGTCCTTTGACCTACTTTTTCGACCACCGTTTCACTCCTGGATATAACGGATTGTTGTGCGGTGCTGGCCTGCGTACCACTGGTGTCCGTCCTGTTGCTTGTCGTTGCCATGGACGTCCCTGAGTCCCACGTGCATGTGGACGTGTTGGTGGTGGCTCCACTTGAAGGAGTTGCTCCATTTGACGCAGTAGCTGTGGTCGCTCCAGATGGTTCCGCTTCTTTAGCTTTTCTTGAGAGCCCTGTCCTTGTCCTGCTCCCTTCGCTTCTCCCTGTCTGGTCTTGTGCCTTCTTCATCTTGCAGGAAGGTGATTGTTGGCCTACGGTCCCTAACTGTCCCTACGGTCCCTACAACCCCTTACCTACAACCCTTCTACACCCCAACCTAACACCACTACCCCTCCCCCCCCCCCCTTATCTCCCAACCCTACAACCCTACTACCACCCTAACAGCCCTATCAGCCCTATCAATCCTGAACGGGGCCTACAAAGGTGAGCCGTCCAGGGATGGAGTCGTGCAGGAATAGAATGGAGGAAAGGTTTAGGAACTGTCCCGCCAAGGAATATGACGAAACAGTCGAGCGGTAGTGCAAGCGCAGTCTCGCTCGAGAGAACTGCTCCACTCGAAGGTGTTGTGCCAGAGCCCGACCGTTTGGCACCGTTAGGTGGTCGGGATGTATGCTGTGCTCGCCGCCCAGTTGCCGGTGACGCCTGGTCCGAGCGCCTGGTCCGAGCGCCCTCCTCCGGCCGCGATGCAGTCAGGTGCCCACGCGCACCCTCGCCTGGCAGCAGCAGCGGTGGATGCTTCTTCTTGCACCCTGATGACCCGACAGGAAAATGCCGGACACGGTCGTCCGACAGGAAATGTCGAGCACGCTTGCCCGACAGGAAAAATGCCAAGCCCTGCTTGGCCACGATGAGTGCCTTCACAAGACACCTGCGCCCGGCTGCGATACGTGCCCCATGCGAGCACACGCCCCAGGCCGCAATCCCGGTTTTCTTTCTTCCGGTAGTTCCAGGTCCAGTCCTTCAGCGCTGACGTCCTGGTCTTCTGGCCTTTGGTCCTATTGCTTCAGCTCAAACCTCCGGCTTCCTTCGGTTGCTGATCTTCACTCAGCTCCGAAGGTCTTCTTTTCCACAACCAGCAGTCCACAGCTGGTTCCTTGATCCAGCTGGCGGGGTTCGGGTGGTCCTTTTAATCCTGCTCGAAGGACCAATTGAAAAAGAATTCGGCTCGCAAGGACCAATTGAAAAGGAAACAGGTTCGGAAGTTAACGTTCGATTAAGAAACAGAAGGGAGGAATCGAGGCCTCCTATAACGCCTACGTTGGGTTCGGGAACAACGTATGTGATCTCCGCAACGGAGTAACACACTAGGGCGATAACCTCTTTCTTTTTCAGCAAGTAGGTTCAGACGGGGATTACGGGTCTTCCGAAGTCGTCCCGGTCCCGACGCCTTAATTCTTCGATGTGGACTGTATAACTTTAGGGATGAATTACTTGGGAATAAAACAGCAATTATCTTCAAACTGTTCCGTAAGAGAGTAATCACTTTTCCCTATCACTTCCCTACACTTTTTCTTCTTATTGACTGCTGGTTCTTCACTTTTCCCGAAGGATTTTCTTATTTTTCCGAACTAATTCCCCGAACGAATTGCAATACGATGTCGTCTTCACGCACTACTGTACGTGCAGGTATCGGGCCTCGGGGTGTCCCCCATTGCCCGGGTGTCCTCATATCCCATTACTATGGGACAGTCTTTAGGCCTATTTTAGGCTTGATAGCATACACGGGTTTTTCCGTGGCATAATGGTAGTAATTTCCGCAGTTATCCAACTACGGAAAAAGAGGTTATCTGATTGAGTCAAAGTTGGCCTTTCAGCGGCATTGTGGGTTGTTACTCAACTCTCTAATCACATATAGAGAGGAGTTCTCTTGGAAGAGGTCGCCCGTCCGGTGGCCGGGTATGCAACGGCGCAAAGCCGTTGAGGTGTTCGTGTGGCCCGTTATCGGCACGGTCAAACATGCCGCGCGCTAATCGGGCCACAAAGTCGTGGATACTCTCGACCTTCAAGTCGGCCGCTATCACGTCATTCCGGACGTAGCGACCTGCTCCGACGATCGTTCTTAGAGTCAGATTCTGCTGAGCCTGTAGTCGCCGCCTCAGAGGATCGCTGAGGAGTGCGTACCAGGCCGGTGCAGCGTAGGTGATGATGGTCCGGATATACATCTTGTATATCCGGAGCTTGGTTCTTGTTGGCAGCTTGGATGCCAGGACCGGCAATAGCGTCGCCCGCGCACATCGGGCCCGGCGGACGACGAAGTCGACGTGCGCGGTCATGCGCAGCGTCCTGTCGATCCTGCACCCAAGGTATGTTACAGCCTTCTGGTACGCAATCTCCTGGCCGTTGAGGGTCAGCGGAGGTGGAAAATTCCTGAGACGGCGAGTGAGCAGAGCGGTCGTCTTACCAACGTTGACGACCATCCTCCACTCATCCAGCCATGGTGGCAGCAGGTCCAGCAGACGCTGCATCTTGGCAGTGGCTATGTGGGCTCTTCTGGACGAGGTGAAATAGGCGCTATCGTCCGCGAATAGCGCCAGCTCAACGTCGTCCTCCCACTCTTGAAGCCTGCCTGCCAGTGTAGGTATGTCGTTGGTGTAAGCCGCGTACAGGACTGGAGACAAACAGCTGCCCTGTGGGACGCCGGCTTTGATGGATCTTGTTGCGGATTCGGCGTCCTCTACGCAGACGTAGAACTTCCTGTCTTCCAGGAATGACGCTATTAGCCGCAATATAGCAGGAGGGACACTGGTCTGTTGTTCCAGCTTAAATAATAGTCCTACGTGCCACACCCGGTCGAACGCCTTCTCAATATCGAGAAAGACGCCCAACGATATGCGGCCACGATTGTACTCTGCCGCAAGCAGGTGCAGCACTCTTGTCAGTTGTGTAACTGTGGAGTGACCCCTCCTGAATCCGTGCTGCTCCGCCCGAAGTTGGATGCACGGACGGAGACGTCTTAGCAGCAATCTTTCGAACAGTTTAGCTATATGTGGTAATAGCGTGATCGGCCTGTAGTTGGCAGCTCTACGCCTGTCCTTCCCGGGTTTCGGCAAGACGATAATTTTGCCTTTTTTCCAGTCCTCCGGGAAGTGGGATGTCCGCAATATCCCATTGTAGAGTCGACCAAGCTCTACTATGACTCTATTGGGCAACTGTCGGAGTGCAGCGTTGGTAATCCCGTCGTGCCCCGGCGCCTTCCTCGGTTGCAGGCAGGTTACTGTCCTCCGCAATTCTGCGGGGGAGATGAACCAATCTCCTGCAAGAGGTGGCGCGGGCGACGACAGGAACTCCCGTACGCGACTTTCCTTCCGGGCATGAAGCTCCATGAACTCCGCACTTGCTGTGTTCGGCATAAATTGCTCCTCGAAGTGCTCGACTAGGATATCCGCTCTGCCCTTGGCATCGTAGCATCGTTTGCCCGTATTATCAGTTAGCGGGCAAACGGGAGGTTTAGATTTAGTCAGCTGTCGGTTTAGTCTGTAAAGTGACGCATCTTGCTCTTCCGCCTTCTCGATGCGCCGATCCCAGGCTTCGCCTCTGAAGGCCTGGACTGAAACCGACAGTTCCTCCGTTAGGGTGTTTAACTGCGTTTTGATCCTGGGACAGCGAGTACGCGCCCAGAGCTTTGTCAGCGCTCTTTTGCACTTGATCTGCACGCATATCTCACGCGGCATATCGTCTCGCCTTGCTGTAATCGGGACGACCGTAGAAGCCGCGTGGAGGGCTTTCTTGATGTTATTTGTGATTCTAGTCGCAGCGGCCTCTACGTCGTCCGCTGTGCATATAGATTGGTGTGCTGGAGGTCTCTGCTGAAGGTGTTGGCAGTAGAGCCTCCAGTCGACACGGGTTTTGAAAGCTCTGGGTGGCGTAGTCACTGCCTTTAGGCCAAGGGTTATCAGTAACGGGAGGTGCTGTGAAGGGAGGTCGTACAGCACTTCTACCACTATCGGATAGTTGACGTTCCTAGTGAGCACGATGTCCTAGTGATGACGATACATCTGGGTGCCTCCTTGGGTCGGTAGGAACGTGTGTTGGTTCCTCGGGACCTAGAACGTCGTACTGGTTCTTTTCAGCATCTTCGTAAAGCTCACGACCCGGTGGGGTGATCACTCTGGACCCCCACGCCGGGTGTTTGGCGTTCAGGTCCCCGGCGATGATTACTGGTGCATCGCCTTCCATTACCGTCCGGATGTCTGAGGAGCAGAATGGAGTCCCTGGCGGGCGGTAAGCTGCATAGATCCTTAGTTCCTCGCCCGCCGCCTCCATTCATAAGAATGCGCTCAATCGGCATAAGCCGATTGAGCGCATTGTCTGGAAGGGTGGTAGATCCAGCTCTTGGTGGACGATGTCCCTCCTCACTAGAACCGCCGTGCCTCTATAGGCGGCCCCTCGAGAGGTGACCTCGTCCCTTCTATAAATGTGGAAGTTTGGCAGCTTTATGCGCGTTTTGGGATTTAATATTGTTTCGCCCAGCAGTATAATATGTATGTCCTGTTGCTGGGCGACAGTGCGGAGTTCCTGCAGCTTCTGCTGTATTCCGTCCGGGTTCCAGTACATTAGGCGCAGGTTATTATCCTCCATAGTGTCTGGCCAGGAGGTTTGCCAGCGCCTTCATAATCGCTGTTATGGGATCAGTCCCGGCTCTGATGTCGGCCAGGACTTGTGTGCCGACCTCGATGGCAATTCCAACTAGGCGCTGGATTGCATCAGCTGTTTCGAGGCCGGCCGACGGCGTTCTCCTATCTGAAGGCGTTGGTGCTGGTCTCGGGCGTTGGGTTTCTTGATTTTGGGTAGAGCGCGCTCTGTGTGCAGTTCGGGCTCTCTCTTCGGGTGGAGCCCTCTCCTGCACTCTACCCACACCCTTCTTGGTGGTCTCCTTAATAACCTGCGCCTGAGGGGCTATTGGTCCAGGTGTCGGGGTAGAGGTAACAGCCCGAGGAGGCTGCGACTTCTTCCTGCTTCTCTCCCGCCTCCTCTTCTTTGAGGGCTGCCGTTCTGTGGCAGGGTTGGCGGGAGGTTGCAGAGTCGCCCCGGTGGTTGCCCTTTCTTGTACGGGTTCCACCGTTTCCTTGTGTGGTACGGGTGGGGGGGGGGTGGTTGTCTGCCCTTCCCCGTGACAGTAGCCCACCCATCATTCTGGATGGTAATGGCTTTTGGGCGACTCTGGGGGATCCTTTTCGGGTCCTCCGGGAGTAGTCCCGGTAAGGTTATCCCCTGCCTCCTTGCAGTCCTCCTCAGGACTGGGCAGCGGCGGTCGTTAGCTGTATGATTCTTGCCACAGTTGGCACATGTGGGTTCCTCCTCTCTACCCCGAGGGCAAAGGCTCGCTATATGCTCCCCGGCGCAGCGTACGCACTTCACCGGCCTGAAGCAATTGGCTGAGGCGTGTCCAAAGGCCTGGCAGCGGTGGCATTGGGCCGGTCCTGCTTTCCTTTGCCAGGCCTCAATAACTACTCCCCTCATATAGAGTAGTTCGTCTACTTCATACAGTCTCTTAAGTTGCTCCAGGCTAAGGTGGTCGAACTGGGCAAAGTAGACGCATCCTGGTCTGCCCCTTCGCGGTGGAATCGCTTTAACGTATTTCACCGGGAAGCCCTTTGCCTTTATAGCCTCTTCAATGGTACTGGTATCGGTACCCATTGGTAGGCCCCGGATGCCCACTTTGGTGGGCTTGTCCTCATCTGGGGTATAGCAGTACCACGACATGTTGGGTGTTGCCTTGGAAAGTTCAACCATGTAGCGTTGAACAGTCCTAAATTCCGTGGCGCTTTGCGGTGTGAATCGAACCCCCTTCCCGAATGGACGGGCATTCAACGGGTGGCCCAACATTCTGTTGAGCTCCTTGAAATGTCTCGTCCAATCCGGGAGGCATTCGGCCACTATGGGCGGATATCTCGCTTTCAATTCCTGGTCGGCAGGCTTATCAGAAGTCGCTGCCGCCGGTTGGGGTCGTGGTACTGCTGGCGCAGCTACCATATGGGCGTAGCTAGTAGATGGTCGTTGGCCATCATCCAGCGGACGCCCGGACGGGTTTTCGGTAGTCTTCCTCGGTGACGTGGACAGCGAGTGTCCAACCGATGTATTGGGGGCTAAGGTCGCATAGGTCGTAGCGCTCCACCCGTACGACCCTTCTCCTCCCTGCTCTAGATCCACAGCTTCTATGCTGGAGTGGTGTTCCTCTGATCTAGGGGAGGTGGGTTTGTTCGGTGATGGCGATTTTGGTGGCGATCTCCTAATAGGTCTGTGGTCTTGCTCTTCCTCGGAGCTTGAGTAATCCGAGGAGTTTGAGGATCCAAGGCATTGCCTCTTCTCCTGAAGCGATGCTGCAGTCTCGGGTGGAGTATGCCTTCTCCACGACTTCTTAGCCCGCTGTTGTAAGGGTACCGGTTCTAGCCCAGTCGTACCTTCAGGTACGATGGGTGAGAGCGCGGTCCTCGGTGCGGGTCCTTTCCCTGGAGATAGTGGCTTCCTGGTCGGGATCTGCGAGTAGGAAGACACTACTCGAGTCCTTTCCGGATGAAAGATGTCCCGGTATGCTATCGGTCGATCTAGTATGGATGTACGGTCCGGTGGTTTTCTAATCCTAGGCGGCGGCTCCCCCTTGTCGTTATCCTTGTCGGACATGGTGAAACCCTACCTAAGAGTCAGTAGTCTAATTGGCCCTGTCTAAGTTCCAGCCGTTCGGCTAATGCGCGACGCGGATGGATGGGTATAAGCTTCTTTGGTATAATCACATGGGGCACTGCCTACCCCTTTTACAATGAAAAGGGTTAAGGTAAGTGCTAATGTGGCACTTTATAACGCGACTAGGCACTAGATGCACGCAACGCATAAAGTGCCAAGAATCACCTAGGGGCCGGTGACCTCAACGCCTCACGGAATCGCGGGACTCAACGTGGGCGGAGTTTGTCGTACCGGCGGTTATTTGCAGCCACTGTATACTGCAAGCAACACACACCTAGGAGATCCTTACGAATTGCAATAAAACCCGTTCACTAAGCTACCCCCAGAGCTATACGCGAAAGTGAGCCGCGCCATTCGCGTGCCTGCGCAACTTAATTACATGAATTTGTACTATTACTCTCTCACGTTTCACTTAATTTCTTTATTCACATAAGTCATACACAAATACAAGTTATCTATTTAGATAGCACAAAACAATATCTACACCATGATATACATTATTTTTTCGTATCACAAAAATCCTTTAATTTATAAAACAAAATATGCCTATTTTAATCACAAATTCAAAGTCCAAACTTCTTAAATATTTAACACAGAAAGTTAAAACAATGTTTCCCACTTGAATTTATACATGTGTTAACTAATACAATAGTTTAATTTACATTTTCTCTATTTATTTCACTATTTAAAACACTTTTAAATTTCTTATACAAAACTATCATTATTTCACTTATACACAGGAATTTTCACATAAAAATAACACAGAATTCACCTTTTTAGCACGTACAATCAACCTGAAATGTTTTACAAGTCATTTTTACATAAATTGCTGAAATTACAACATTTTAAATTTTTACATATTCGGCCTCCTAAGGGCGTGGTCAGCGTGCTTCCGTGAACTCACACTATTTGAACAACTAACTTTGCACGGCTCTCGGCTATCAGAAAAAATGAAAGTCTGAAATACACTAATTTTAACAATATTAGGTAAATAAGTGCTTCTACATAATTTTCAAACTGTAGGAAACTATCTCTGATAAGATTCTTATCAGTTATCATGTTTCTTATCAGATAACAATACAAGTGAATGTTTTCATTAATCAATCATAACAAATAGGCATTTGTTTTCGTACAAAACGTATCATACTTATACAAGATACAAGACAATACTTATGCAATTAACTTCCGTTAATTCTGTTTATGCACAGAGTGATCATCTCGACCGGGGAACAAATCCGATCTCTAACTTCACTTTAATATTCCTTTGAATTTACATCGTTGGAAAGACGATTTCAACCGGGGAACAAATCCGGTAACATAATTTATAACATAAAATTCCCTATATGAATTTATTGAAAGATATTACTTAGAAAACAGTAAACTAGCCCGGCCTGGGAGTTGCACCCAAGACCTTCATATCATTAATTCGACATTTCTTTAAGATTTAACTAAGCATTTTCTTATCATAACATTTCTATTGGACAATGAGTCTTTGAAAAGTTATTCGTCATCGGTTGACTTAATAAACTGAAATATTCTTATAGGCGCGTCGCCAACAATTCATCATTTTGTGATTTAGTTGCGCGGGGTACATCGTACGTGAATTTATGTTATAATGATGTACTGCAACATAATCACTAGTAAAAACTCAACAAGGACGTGTAATTAAACTAATAAAGGCATAATATTTTATCGGTAAAATGATTATTTACTAATTATCATTATTTTAACTAATTTACATCTAGATAAATACTTTACTAAAATATTTACCTTTGTAAACTTTCATTTATTACTTTTCGTATTGTACAATTACCATTGCTGCTTTTGTTCTACCGTAATACGCGACGCACGCGACGTTGACAAACTCGCCAAGCAATGTAATGTGAAACATTAGACCGTATTATAAACAGTGCGTTGCGTATGTTTATAATACGGCTGCAGGCATCGGGCGCTTAATGCGTATGTGTTAAAATGTGGCGACATCGGTTTTGGAAGTAATCGAGCGCTAATTCATTTCTATTATTACTAATTCTGTGGCTGTAACTAAGACTACAATGCAAAGACCTTTCACTTCAGGGATATTTTGACTGCCTCGTTTGTCTAGTGTTCGTAAACGCGGTTGCTGAAAACGAGGTCCCGGGTCCAGCCAAAATCTGTTACTGGGTTTTCCTGTCGAGAAATTGTCAGTAGCAGCCCGGAGTCGAAAGTTTGGCGGTGCTTCAACCCTGTTCAATCTTCAACCCACTCTCATAGTTTGGATTACCGTCCCATCAAACTATGAGAGTGAGGGAATAGAGAGTGCACCTGTGCTCGCGCATACACCCGTGAACTGTAATCCTATATTATTATTTCGTGGGTATTGTAAGACGGGACAGGAGGTAATGAAACGTGATATTGGCAGTAGCAACTGCCAATATCACGTTTCATTTCGTTAGGTTGTCAACCCGCAACCGTGCCGTGATAGCTCAAATAGTTAGCGCAAGCTGTAAACATAGTAACGCGAGCAACCCGGTTTCGATCCCGGCCGGCACCAACGAAATGGTTAATTGCAATTTGAAGTGCTGATTTACTACGTGCTTGGCGGTGAAGGAAAACATCGTAAGTTGAATGCCTAATAATATAAGAAAAAAAATATTTCGAAGACATGTGAAGTTCGCCAACATGTAGGTATTAAGGCAAAGCGGCAGAAAATTCCTTGCCCTAAAACCCTCTCAGTAACGTACGAGAGGCCTGTGCCCAGGAGTGGGACGTTTATAGGCTGTATTTTTTTAACTTAACCCGCCTAGCAAGCGTGGAGAGTATGGCAAATATCCCACCTATGAGGCAATCAATGGGGGAGGCCTATGTTCAGCAGTGGACTTTTTAAAGGCCTTAATAAATGAAAGAATTTATTGTGTCGTGTATAACGCATCAATACTTTTAAAATATTATGTTCCGGAAAATTTATATTCTTGTTGTTTCATCGACTCTTGAACTAGTGGACTGGATCTGCATCCTACAATACAGAGTTATTTTAAACTTGGCCAAATTTTAAACTTAGGTTCATTTATAAATAACGATATACCGTTATTGCAGTTTTTGAATATACGAGTCAATAAGGCTTTTACTTTTATTTGAAATTATCCCAAATTGAATATGTCAAGAATGTTTTTGTCTACCGATTGACCCTTACGAATGTGTGCGTACGCAGTAAAATAAGTTAATATAATGCATTACCACGTATTTTGAACGTAAAAGATAAAAAGGACAGAACGTAAGAATTTTTTTTATTAATTTTCTTTACCATTCGTCTATATTACTTATTCTGAATCTTCTCTGCAAATTTGGCCGGTTATTGCAAAATAACACTATATGAGCAGACATTTAAGGTATAACAATACAAGGGGTATTTTGTTGTCGCTCACATCAGTCACATCACTAACTTTTTTACGAGGAATTCTTTCGAGTCTCAAATAATTTAAACCAGAGAAGAGTATAGAACCACGCTGTACCTATATTATAGTTGCATCACGAATGGGTCGGCTTGACCGGGTCCACGCTCTAACAGAATACCAGCGTAAAATAGCAGCCCAATGCTGCTGTGTTCCGTATGGTGAGTGTAGAGAAATGGAAATACCTTTTTACCGGAAACGAGGCATCTCAGTTCTCAAGGGGGTTAATGCATCTGCAATTTTTCTTAATCGAGGATAAATATATCTATGGACCACAGCATCCACTAACCATCAGGTGGACTATGTTCATTTTTTACTCTTATTCTATAAAAAATACAAAAATCTTTTGCTTACTGATTTAAAAGTTTCTCCTCCTCAATAGATAAATAGACATTTGTTTATTGCACTCAAGTTATTGGTACAAAAGTGGACCTAATGCTATAAAAAAAAGATTAGAGGCCTGACATGTGCTGTATGTCATATGGAATCTTGTTATAACGCAACTGACAGTGAAAATATCTTTGTTTTCATTTGTTTTATTGCAAAGAGCCATAAGAGCTATTATTTATAACCTATGTCTTCAGACGTAGGTTATAAATTGCATTTTTTCTCTAAGGGTTTCTTTTATACAAAAAGATATTATTAACTTTGGCCTCTCACTATATTTACGTAACCTTAATGTGTTTTTTGATAGGATAAGAGTGACAAACTAGCATCCAGTCTACCTGATGACATTTATCCCCAATTAAGAATCAAAATGCAGATGCGTTGTCACCCGTGAGGACTGACATGGAATGCCCCGTTTCCAGTATAAACGGTCTTCGGTTCTCTAAACTCACCATACGAAACACAGCAGCATTAAACTGCTGTTTTACCTTCGTATTGCGAGAGGCATGGCCCTTCCCGGATCGAGCAGATCCATTAGTGCTTCAACCATTATACAGCTACAGCGTGACTACCACGTACACCTTTGTCATTTGTTTGTCTTTGGCAAACTTGCAGAGTTGCTAATATGCGTGATATCTCAGCTGTCGACGCATAAGAAAGGTGTAGACCAGAGTATAGTAAGCATATACTGGTACAGACTTGGTAAAGAGCTTTTGCACGCGCACACATCCATATACGTATATTTCATCATATATTGGCGGCGTAAGAGATTACCCTTATCATGCCGCGGGTGTCGTAAGAGATGACATAAGAAAATGAAACTTTAGATGAACATATCTTCCTGATGATATCTCGAAATAATTAAACACTGCGGTTGCCAACGTACCTCGCAAAAGACAACTATGGTAAACAACCGTCCCGGGACTTTTGATAAGCTGTGTAATCAATCTCAATATGCTGGGAATTTTATGTTATAGGTTAAATTTAAGAAAACTTTATTGAAAAAAATCTCGTTTATATTTCACCAACAAAACAATTTTAAAATACAAATATTTTTTTATGCTCCACTAACGTTTGCTAAATATTCATAAACAACAATGAACGTGCGAATTTGTTTGGCCTTGATCTTCACTTTCAGTCCGTCATCCATCACTACTTCTGCATCATCTTTGGCCTTAGTAACATTATCAAAGAATCCGTATCCCTTGTTGAAGCTCTCACAAAACTCATCATCAGTCTTCCAACTCCATTTACGGTGATCACTTAAGAATTGATTGGCTGCTAAAGTAGTCTCCTTGAAAGAAACAATTTTTAGACTCTTGAACATCGTGCCTAAATTTATTTCAATTGTAGAATTCGCCGATTTATCTAAGTAATTCTCCAATCGAAGAAGTAGCGTCGATCCGGACCAAGGTTCGAGAGTCAGCAAATGGAGACCGGTCGGTAAAGAATTCTTCACTCCGCTGTACATATTGGTCAGTGTCAACCAGTCTTTGTACTCCAGATTTTCAGCGTCCGATACGAAAATAATCGGTGGATAGTGCAATTCGAGGACCTTTTTCCTTTCAGCGATCAGTTCGTCAGTATTATCTGGATTTGTTTTAAGGAGTCGGTGTCTTCCTCTAACAACTAAGCCTACGCCATTGGCTTCCTCGTTTAGAGCTTCGCCAACACCAAACGCATCATCATGGAGAAGTCTTCGATGAAGCATTAATTCGATATTTCCTTCAACCAAAGACGTGCCACCTTGAGACCTATCAGTCAAAACAGAGAGGCGGCTTTCAGTATCTTCAATGGTAAATTTATTTGTGACCGGGTAATAATTTCCTGGTATCGGTTCTTCCAGTGTAAGGTTCCACTGTGGCCTCTCGGAAAGCTTCCTCTTCAGCATTTGTCTACCGTTAGAATCGGTGTAGAAAATTCCATCATTGAAAATATTGGTTTCGTATCTCACCACGTATTCTTTCCCGATATTATCGTCAACCGATATGGGACCAATGACAAAGTCGTGTTCTAAGAAGTTAAGGCCACTGTACAAACGGAGTACGCTTGATGCGTTTCCTGGAGTGGTGATCCTAATTTCGGATACTATCGGACCTTTTTTCACCTGCGTGTGAAGGATCTTCAGTTCGAAAGGAATAGTTATATTAGGACGGAAGATGTAAGCACCGGAAGAACGCTGAGATGTGTTAGAGTTGTCGCCGTAACATGGTGTCCAATAATACATTCGTACAGCCAAATCCAAGCTGGAGTTCTGTTGAATCATCTGGGTAATTTGACCTGTCGCGTTGTCAACACGAAGTTTTATGTACTGAAATGCAAAACAATACAATATAATTTTTTCAAACCATAGAATAATAATTAGTCACTGTCACCATAGTCTTTCCCTTGGATTTCGTCAGAGACGATAATGGGAAATGCTAGAAATGGTAGAGCCATGCTGCAGTCATATCAATAGTATAGTTGTAGCACGAATCGGCTCGATCAGGGAAGAACCACGCTCTCACATAATACCAGCGTAAAATAGTAGCTTAATGCTGCTGTGTTTCATATGGTGAGTGTAGAGAATTGGAGATCCCTTTTACTGGAAACGAGGCATTCCATCTTGGTGTTCACGGGTGACAACGCATCTGCATTTTGATTCGTAATCGAGGATAGATGTAGATGTCTATGGGCCGCAGCAACCACTTACCATCAGGTGGACTGTGTGCTCGTTTGTCACCCTTAAAAAACTCATGACTGCCGATAGATGGCGGTATAACCATTTGAATTACGTCAGACGTTCAATAAGTATTATTAATAATCTATATAGAGTTAACATTTTTTTTGCCACTGCATCAAGTAAATTTGACTGTGTTAATTAAAATACTTCCGTATTCACAATGCACGGTAGGCGGATTTACTTTTATAATTTGAAGTTACTAACAAACTTACAGTCCACCCGATAGTGAGTGGATACTTTCATCCATGGATATCTGCAGCCAAGATCAAGAAGGCTACAGGTGCCTTGTCATCTCTGAGGACTAAGATGGAACGTCTCATATCCTGTGTCTGAGCTTGGACATACTCATGGTCCCCTGGGATCCGCCCTGGTGGATGGTGATCCCAGCTAGGGAAGGTGCGTATTTACGCAAACAGGTTTTTATACCAGGTATTTTCAGGTAAGCCGAACAAGTGCCGACTCTACCGACCGAAAATGCTCGCAAAGTTTCAAAGTAGTTGAATATGCTCGCTCTGTCGGGACTCGACGCGATTCTGCTCCTTATTTATATATTGTTGCGGATCAATGTCTATCAAGGTATATTTATTTTAAAGGAATGGAAGCATTTTTTTGTAAATGAGATTCTGCTTCTTATTTATATTAAGTAATGGATCAATGTTCTATGCAAGTATTTTTCTTCCAACAAGGCTTGAATGTTGGAACTTTTAAAGGTTTGGAAGTTTTTTTTGTAATTATAACTGTGTAATTATACTGTTTCTCCATACCCTTTAGACCGGGACACAGCATGCACGCATTCCTATTTGGTGGTGGAAATATGTAAGTGGTAGTAGAATACCCACTCCTAAGTGGAATATGCGTCCTAAGACCTTTAGATTTGCAATATATATCTACTTAATAAAATAGTAATCCAATACCTTTAACTGTAATAACTTTGACCTAAAACTTCGCGCTTTTTGGTTCTTCTGCTACGTCTGACGTCACATGTAAGTGATCAGATTGAATACAGTTTCTAATAGGAATAGAATCAGAATATAGGAACTTCCTATATTTCAATTCTATATTAGATAGATCTTGCTATTCTCGAGCTTAGGCACAGACCATTGGTGGTCAACAGGATACATTACGGAGAGTGGAATTGCGTCACATAATCCCACCCTCCCTTCCACCATCAGACAACCAGACCCTCGCCTGACCCCACCCCTTTGTTGTCGACATATCAGACATTCGAACCACCATGCGATTGCAATCTGGGTGTCTTCGAGGCAAAAATCAATACTTTTGAGGCTTTTTTTGGTAAACTGTTACACCATGAGGTGAAAAAGTTCTTTAGCACTGGCTTTTAATAGTTGAAGAAACTATCACCAAAAATTTAATACATAATATAATAATAATAATAATGTCCTCCAGACCGAATTTCAGTCATGGCGGCTTATCTCAAAGGAGTCTACGAGAACTACACCAAAGAAATATTAGATACATATTACATATTAGGAATTAAATGTTACAATTTAATTCTCTATTTAAAACTTACTTCGTGCCGTGGTAGCTCAGGGGCTAAGCGCTTGCTGTGAATTTCACAGTACGCGAACAACCCGTTCGATCCCCGCCGACACCAACGAAATTTTTAATTGTAATTTTAAATGCTGATTTACCACGTGCACGGCGGTGAATGAAAACATCGTAAAACAATCTGCATATCTGAGAAATAAAAAAATAATTTGAAGACATGTGTAGATTGCCAACACGCATTAGGACAGCGCGGTGGATATTTCTCTGCCCTAAAACTCTCTCAGAAATGAGAGGAGGCCTATGTCCAGCAGTGGGACCTATATAGGTTGTAACTTCAACTTTTAACTTTAAAACATACCTCATTTTCAATAAACATATCATCGAAAGTGCTAACAATCATCGGATCATCAGACAGCATCCTCATTTCTTCATCATTCAAGCTCAGATAGTTAAGCTTCTTCGACACATTATCTCTTGGATTCACTCTTTCCACCTTCTCCATATTTCTCTTCGCTTCCCTTATTATCTTCTCCAGTTGCAAAATATCTTCACTAATAACATCATTCTTGTCTTTCAACATTGCTACATCTAATTCTTCGCTAACTTTACCCCGATTCAGATCGTCGTTGTTATTTTTTAAGTTTACTGAATCGGGAATTTTTTCAGTGTCTTTATTTAAATTTACATCTGTATTAAGCTGACCATCTTCTAGGTTTTTTATATCAATATAGGGTTTAGTTTTTATATTTTTCCAATAATCATTCAAATTTATATAATAGTCACCATCTCTTTTGTTTGTATTTTTATAGGTAGTGTCTCTTTTTGTCTTTGCATCTTTATTGCTTATGTAATAAGATTTAAATCCTAATGGCATAAGATACGCGAGGAAAACTACTTCGTGAGTGGCCTTGGACTGTCTTGTAGGAATATTTCTGACGTTCTCCGGTATGTCGATAAGTTGGGAAGTTATTTCTTCGCCTGAAATAGAAATTGTAGTAAATATTATCAATACATCACAGACTATCTATCAACGTAAAACAGAGTGTAGAGAGCTGGAGAATCTTTTCATTTGAAGGGGGTATTCCATCTTAGTCACAGGAATGGCAAGTTGTAAATGTATATGGGTCACAGCATCTATTTCCCATCAGGTAGGTAGGCTTGTTTGTCACCTTTATTCTATAAAAAATATCGCAATATCAGCACACAGAATCTTCGACTACTTCGTGGACGCTATATTGTATATATTGAATGTGGAAAACCGGGGAACCTTTTTACTAGAAACAGGGCATTTCTTAGTCCTCAGGGGTGACAACACATCTGCATTTTGATTCTTAAGCGAGGATAGATGTAGATGTATATGGCTCACAGCATCCACTTACCATCAGGTGAACGTGTATATCAAGGGTAACCTTTGTATCATTTTTATTAGGGTTCCGTAGTCAACTAGGAACCCTTATAGTTTCGCCATGTCTGTCTGTCCGTCTGTCCGTCCTTGCTTAATCTCTGTGATCGTTAGCACTAGAAAGCTGAAATTTGGTACCAATATGTGTATCAATCACGCCGACAAAGTGGTAAAATAAAAATTGGAAAAAAATGTTTTATTAGGGTAGCCCCCCTATATGTAAAGTGGGAAGTGATTTTTTTTTAATTTCAACCCCAACGTGTGATATATTGTTGGAAAGGTATTTAAAAATGAATAAAAGAAGTGTTTACTAAAATCATTTTTTTATAATGTCAATAATTTCGGAAATATTCGCTCCAAAAGTAAAAAACAATGTGTCTCCCCCCTCTAACTTTTGAACCATAAGTTTAGAAAATATGAAAAAAATCTGGGAAGTAGAACTTTATAAGGACTTTCTAGGAAAATTATTTTGAACTTGCATGGAAACAACAGTTTTTGTACAAACTCATAAGTGGGAACACTTACTGTGACGGACGGGAAACTACGGAACCCTACACTGAGCGTGGCCCGTCACGCTCTTGGCCGCTTTTATTTGTTATATAAAAAGGGTGTACAGGTAACCCTTGTATGTACCCTTTTTAATTACTGGCCACATTGCGGCGGCGCGAAAGAATCAGTTATTCTATTTGGTCGAGTGGGTGTCGTGAAGAAATTTAATGGTAGAAAAATCTAATGACATCCAACAGATGGGCATTTCTAGTATTCTCATCTGATTGGGCTGAATAAATATATAAAAGGATATAATAAATAAATATACATAAATATATATTAAATATACAACGCAACGTAAATAATACATAAATAAATAAAAGTCCAGCAAGATGGCAGCCCTCGGCAGGGGAGACCAAACAGCCGAGGGTTAGGCGGAAAGAGAAGGAAAACGTCGAACGACGCAGGCAGTATCGAGGAGCACCATCTTCTGCATTTGAGCCCGGAGCGGTCGATCACGGAGTCCCAGTCGCTTCAGATGACCCGAGAGGCTGACCGGGATTAGCCCGTTCCCAGAGACGACTACAGGAATAATTTCGGCCGGCAGACCACCACACATGTCGGTCACCTCGTGAGCAAGGTCCAGATATTTTGTTTTCTGTTTATCTGTTTCGGCTTTCACGATGTTCTCGTCATACGGAATGGTAATGTCGACCAAAAATATCCTTGACTGTGCCCGGTCCATCAGCACAATATCAGGCTTATTCGCAAGAATAGTCCTGTCTATGATGATGGCCCGATCTCGGTGGAGCCTGGCGCGGTCATTTTCGAGCACGGCTTCCGGCATGTACTTATAATAAGGCAGTTTCTGATCCACGAAACCGTATTTCAGAACGTGCTCCTGGTGTAGAATCCTGGCTCCTAGATTATATCTGTGCGTCATAAGCGATTCACCGGGGTGCCGACAAGCTCGACAGATGTCGACTGAGCCATCCTTTAGGATGTACGAGTATCTCCAATAGTTGTTGGTCTTGATAACCTAATCCTGTATCGCACAGACAAAACCCTCGGTTTCCTCAAAGAGGTCACTGAAGCGTAGGCAGGGGAGGGAGGCAAACAAAAGGCTTATGTAGAGCCTTATAGAACCTCCCATGAAGCTCCTTCTCCTTCAATACGGTCTCACGGTCGGAAATGCTCTGTACTGACCCTTTATTACGAGAAATGACGTTCTTGTAGAATGGATCATGCGATCTCATCAGAAAGTAATTGGGTAAGGCCGTAAATTGTGCCACTTTTTGAAGAAAAAATATATTCATATTTTGATTGCTTATATAAAACAAAATAGTGGGTAAATTAAGATGGAAGAATTAACATAGAAGGTATTTTGATTAGGTTATATATCTTTCAAACTCATACCATATTCTTAAAATTATGTAAGTTGTACATAAAAAAATACAACGAGTTAAATTCGTCCAGACCCTCAAATTTAACGAAAAACATCATGTCTTTTTGGCACTTACACTATAAAACTTATATTTTTATAATGAACATTTAATTTCTTTGTGACAATTTCTGAAATTCATTTCATGTCTTTAAAAACGCATTTTTTATAGATTAGATATACTATATATATAAATATACTAGCTTGCCAGGGAGACGTTGTTCTGCCCTTTTCGACGAACCTTTGTCATGTCCTATTAAAAACCCTTAAATTCGTAAAAAAAATTGTGGTTCACTCATGGGCAAAAAAACTATCCTATCTCTTTAGTTGAGCTAAACTGCACACGGTGTGCAAATTTGAATAAAATCGGTTGAGTAGTTTAGGAGTCCATCGCGGACAAACAACGTGACACGTAATTTAATAATAACTTTTTTTTTATAGAAGAGGGGGCAAACGAGCATGCGGCTCACCTGATGTTAAGTGACTACCGCCGCCCATGATCAACCGCAACACCAGGGGAATTGCGGGTGCGTTGCCGGCCCTTTAGAAAGGAGTAAGCTCTTTTCTTGAAGGTCCCTAGGTCGTATCGGTCCGGAAAAATCGCCGGTGGTAAACTATTCCACAGAGAGGTTGTACATGGAAGAAAACTCCTTGTGAAACGTACAGTGGTGGACCGCCAAGCATCCAGATGGTGTGGATGGTATCGGGACGTTTGCCATGTAGTGCGTTCACTATTTATCGTTTTGCTTCTATGTTACTTCTTTGTATGTTACCAAAACTTTCCCTTAAAAAAGCATAGAAGCACAGTTTGGTAGTGTTTTGTAATTGCACAGGTAATACCAAGTATTCAGGCAGTACAAATAAAAAAAGAAAAGACGCCATTTTGTCGTTTCTGCTGATGCTCTGGAGTCTGTCAAAGGTGCATTCTGTTTTTCGGCAGTGAATTTTAATTGTAAATTTTGACAATTTCTACGGTAAATATCAGTTTTTATTGTACATATCTTATATAGTATTATGCACGAATAAGTAATACTTATGCATGGTTGTAAGTATTACTTACTTATGCATGGTTGGAGCCGTGGTAGCTCAGATGGTTAGCGCTCGCTGTAAATTTCACAATACTCGAGCAAACCGGGTTCGATCCCCGTCGGCACCAATGAAATTGTTAATTGCAATTTTAAGTGCTGATTTACCATATGCTCGGCGGTGAAGGAAAACATCGTGAGGAATACTGCATGTCTGAGAAATAAGAAAAAAAATATTTCGAAGACATGTGAAGTTCGCCAACACGCACTGGGCCAGCGCGGCGGACACTTCCTTGCCCTATAAAACCCTCTTAGAAATGAGAGGAGGCCTGTGATCAGCAGTGGGACGTATATAGGCCGTAACTTTTATGCATGGTTGCGTATCTATGTTTAATATTAAGCTCGATGTCGAGTTCTGTCTATTTATAACCTTGAAAATCTCGCTTTAACGTTACTTCTATGTAGCTTTGATGTTAATAGTAATATTGATTGCATGTAGTTAACGTTTTATTGTTGATACGTGTAAAGGTTTGTGAATATTGTAATTCATTAGGTAAATGTAATTTTTGTTGGCATAGCAACCTTATCAAAAAAATCAACCTTTTTTAAAAAGATTTGATCGTGTAGAGTAACGAAAACTTAATACACTTAGTATTTTTTTTATTTGATGTGCAGAGGTTTACTTCTTTGTTACTGTACTAAGTGGCAAAATCTACGGTCTTACCCAATTATGGAGTCTGCACACTTCGCGATTATGTATGGTGAGCGCGCTTAAAAAGCCACTCCCACCATTCTTCCGGGGCAAGTATAGCCGCATTACCAACGATCTCGTATGGTACATCCTATGAGCCGTCATAAGTGTGCGGACTTTTCTATCTAGAGCGTTCAGTTCGGTTTGAGTCCACCTGAGTACGCCAAAGGTATACATGAAGACAGACATGACCCAACTGTTATATGCTTGTGTCTTATTCACGCCCGACAAAATGCTGTTTAAGCACTTTGGGCGAGCATGCATAAAACGGATCGCAAACTGATTGTTTCATGTCCGCCACCTATATTTTGTGATATACCCAGGTATCGGCATGTTTCAGCCTCGGAAAGGGTCCTTATGTTGATGGGCATAGATAAGTCTATGCCCTCATAGTTAACTACCCCATCCCTCTCAACATTGAGGACCACACATTCATCCGTCACCAGCTCTATTCGCGTAGAATTGCTGAAATCACAAGTGATGATTAGCAATTCTGTAAAATTGGAGCGACTAGAGGCGAATAATTTCAGATCATCCATATAGAAAAGGTGGGTCACTTTTGTACCTCCTTTCCGAAGCTGAAATCCCCTTCCGGAGCTCTCCAGTAAAATACTGAGAGGGTTCAGAGAGAGAGTAAAAACCAAATTAGACTTAAAAAATCGCCCTGGAAGATACCCCTTCTTACCCTTATGTGGTTCTTCGCAGCAGTCATCCGCTCGCCTAGATGACAAAGAATCGTACTCCACTGCCCCATACACTGCCCGAAGAAGTTTTTAACTGTACAGTTAACCTTGTAAAGCTCGAAAACGGTATTCAGTCATGTACGGGATACCGAGTTGAATGCCTTTCTGTAGTCTATCCAGGCGGCGGAGAAGTTCCGACGGTTGCGTTTAACCACCTTGCCAATGACTGCGATGAGGAGTGATTCCTTGGTACCAGGGTCACCGCCCCGACATCCATTTTGCACGCGACATCACCTGATTTGAGTCCAGGTGACGAATGATTCTGGCGGTCAAAATGGATGTTAGTGTCTTGTATATGGTCGGTAGACACGTAATGGGGCGGTATTTGCTCGGGTCTGTGGTATCCTGGTCTTCAAGAACCAAATGAGTGATCCCAGTAGTGAAGAGGCCCTACGGACCGCCTCAGCCACGTCGTCCGGCGTTATGATGACGGGGTCCATGGGCGTAACATTCGCAACACTGGCCCGCCACAACTTCCATCCAAGGGCCCTCGCTGTAGTTTGATGTCGATCTGATTCGGTGCTTAGCCCGTTTCACGTACCATTACTCGCTCTAATGATTTATAGAGCCTCTTATCATCATTCTGGAAGAGACGATTCTGTTTGAACCGTGTCAACCTCTCAGTATTTCGCCGAATCTGCTTAACCCAAGCAGTGATTTTCTGCTTAAGGTCACGCTCATGCATGCTTATGGGCTCCGTCTATTTTTGCGTAATATCCGGCTAAGACAAACTGAAATTTTTCCCAGCAAAGCCATCCTGATTGTGTGCACAATTCTTGGCCTGTTATTGTCTGACCTGAAGCATGTCAGCCCGGGCCCTAGTCTTTACAATATGTTCCTCAATTATAAAATCCAGGCTGAGATGGCGCTACTTTGTACAGTAAGCACGTCCAGCCTTTGGGAGGCCTGACTGTTCCATGTTTAATCAAACACAACTGAGACTGACTTACGACACCCACGGGATGATATGGTGTAGCGGATATCCTTACATCACCACTACATGGTTTGGTTACAGGCGTGGGAGTTTGTATATGTGTGTATGTATTTTACTACTTACCATTAGGGGCGAACACAGCGTAATTTCCTTCAACAACTGGGACCCTTATGGGTTCTGTCACTTTCCACGCTAGGGGGTTGTAGACGGTTACCTATTAATTGAGACATTTCAATATTATTTAACCAATTTCACCGTCTGTAACTTATATATAAAACATTTCGATTGTTTAACTATTGTATATTTTTCGCGGACATAGAAGTTGTCAAAATGTAATTACCAACAATAAGTGTTGCCACCTTGAAAACAAGTCATTATATTTTTTTAAATGTAAATGTATTTTTATATCCTTTTGTCTAAGTTTTAGTATAACGTGTTATATAAAAATTATAGCAAATAAGCAAATGTAAAAAAATCATGCTAAACAAGTGCAGAATATGCTAAATTTAGTATAAAGAATGTTAAATTGGCAACACCGCCAACAATATTGTTAACAAACAACTTCAAAAAAGAAGGAGGTTATCAATTCTATTGTATTTTTTAATGTGTGTTACTTCAGAACTTTTTTCTAGGTGAACAAATTTTGATGATTCTTTCTTTACTTGAAAGCTGGTGCTTCTCATGTGGTCAAATTTAAGTTTGATCAAAATCTGTCCAGTAGTTTCTGAGTTATCCCTAATAATACGTATTTATTGATTTCGACTACATTGATGTTCTCATTTTATTTACCACTTGTAGTAGTAACTTTAAGATAGTAAGACACCTATTCTACCTAGGTGTCTATATGGGCAGGTATCATCCTCATATTTCTATCGCCAAATAGCAGTTCTTTGCACTGCTGTGTTCCCGTCTCAAGGGTATAGAAGGTTCCGGTCTAAAGTCAGAACAATTGTAGGTTGTGAGGCATTACATCTTAGTTGTTAGAGACAACTCATCTGTAAACTCTTCTGTTTGAAGTTGGCTGCAGGTGCCCATGAATTAAAGAAGCCATTTACCATCAGGGGAAGGAACACGATATCACAGAATACCAGCGTAAAATAGGAGCGTAATGCTGCTATGTTTCGTGTGGTGATTGTAGAAAAACGGAATAACGAGGCATTCCATCTTAGTCCTCAGGGGGTGACAACGCATATGCATTTTGATTCGTAATCGAGGACAGATGTAGATGTCTATGGGCCACAGCAACCACTTACCATCAGGTGGACTGTGTGCTCGTTTGTCACGCTTATCCCATAAAAAAAGTGAAGAATACATCTGGATTTTAATTCATAATCAAGAATATATGCCGGTGTTTATAGACTACAGAATCCATTATCAGGTGAACTGCATGCTTTATAATCTCTTCCTCAATAAAAAAAAATACTATGTTTATCAAAATAACAAATAATTTTTGCAACTACAGCGAATATTCCCCTTTATCATCATCATTACAGCCCTTCACAAGTCCACTGCTGAACATAGGCCTCCCGCAAGGAATGCCACAAAGCACGGTCCTGAGCCACCTGCATCCATCGACTTCCTGCATGTCTTACCAGGTCGTCACTCCATCTACCGGTATGAGGCTGCCACTCGACAACCTTTCTTCCCTATAATATTCCCCGTATGAGATAATAAATGGGGGGAAGGCCAACGTTCAGCTGTGAACTTTAATATGTTGTAATGGATGGATGGTGTGTCATTTTATTTGTTCACTGGTTCACCCATTCACCATCAGTACATATGTAGTTGTGTGGACATCAGTTCACCTCAACTCGAATGCCAACTTATAACTATATTTAAACTCCTTTCTTTTGTCAAATGAATGTACTTTCTTTACTGGTTTCTTTCTTACCGTTACAGTCACAGCCTATTAAAGTCCACAGCTGAACATAGGCCACCCCCATAGATCGACTCATATGGGGATATTTGGCATTGTTGCCATGCTTGGCATTTATTTTCAGTCATTATTAGGGCAGCACTACGACACCCACGGGACAATATAGCGTAGTGGATATTCATAAACCGCAACTACACGGTAATTTTCTTATACAATAAATATTATCATGTGAACAGACTCACCACAAAGCTCTTCTTGTTCTCAGAGACGTGGCAGCTGGACTCATTGAAACGACATCGCTCGTAGTTTAGTAGCGGAGGCTTCAGAGCGTCGCCTTGAAACACTTTGCTAGAAGCAACCAAATTCGATTATCATTATAGACAGTCAAAAAGGACCAACATATTTTTTATAGGATAAGCGTGACAAACGAGCGCACAGTCCACCTGATGGTAAGTGGATGCTGCGGCCATAGACATCTACATTTATCCTCGATTAAGAATCAAAACCCAGATGATCATCAGACCCCTGAGGACTAAGATGGAATCCTTCGTATTCCAGTAAAAAAGGGTCTCCGGATCTCTACACTAACCATAGGAAAAAACCGGCCAAGAGCGTGTCGGGCCATGCTCAGTGTAGGGTTCCGTAGTTTCCCGTCCGTCACAATAAGTGTTCCCACTTATGAGTTTAAAGGTGAGTATCCATTATGTTCGCGCTCCAGCAGCGCTCCACGCTCCTGCAACTGCTCCCGGTAGTGGGTACGTGCGCGAACATGGAGCGTGCAATATTGCACGCTCCGCGGCAGGCGCTCCGACTTTCCATCCAAGTTCAAAATGATTTTCCTAGAAAGTCCTTATAAAGTTCTACTTATCAGATTTTTTCATATTCTCTAAACTTATGGTTCAAAAGTTAGAGGGGGGGGGGGCACATTGTTTTTTTACTTTTGGAGCGATTATTTCCGAAATTATTGACATTATCAAAAAATGATCTTAGTAAACCCCTATTCATTTTTAAATACCTTTCGAACAATATATCACACGTTAAGGTTGTAATTAAAAAAATCACTTCCCGCTTTACATACAGGGGGGGCTACCCTAATAAAACATTTTTTTCCAATTTTTATTTTACCACTTTGTCGGCATGATTGATACACATATTGGTACCAAATTTCATCTTTCTGGTGGTAACGGTCACAGAGATTAAGCGAGGACGGACAGACAGACATGGCGAAACTATAAGGGTTCCTAGTTGACTACGGAACCCTAAAAAACAGCAGTATTAAGCCGCCAGTTTACGCTGGTAATCTATGAGAGCGTGGTCCTCGCCACCCATTCATTCAGTGGGACCCATTCGTGCTACAACCATAATATAGCTGCAGCCTGGCTTTACCACGTATAAATATCTTTATATTTAAAACCACGGTGTGCGTATGTTCGTAATTATTCTCCTTTTAATCGGCTTGACCGATTTCGATGAAATTTTTAGTTCTTAGCTATAGTTGGAGCAGGCAGGTGGCGCTCTTGTCGAGATCCAGTCGCGAAACCTGGGCGGATCTCTATAACTAAAAATATTTCTTCTACATCAGCCCGTACCCCACCGCTGAATGCGCGCTTCTCCCGTCCAACAGTGAACATCAGTTCGGGAGGCGTGTGGACAATGGCAGTACTATACGTAAACCTTAATAATGCTTAAATATCACTGGTCTGGATATCAAATATTTGACATAAACGTGATGCTATACGGCCATCTAACGGAAGAAGATTTTTGTGACTATTTCCATAGCCGTAAATATTAGAGCACACGAGTAGCCAATTATTGTATACCAATGTGAAATAGTAGCTTAAGAGGAAATATAATCTCAAATGGCTTAGCAAGACCCTTCGTTATGCTGAAAATATTGCAGCATTAATTTTGAAATAAATATATGGTAAAGTTGAGGATTAATGTTAAGGATTATGTTAGACGAAAACACGATTTCGTAAAATTTTCTCGATAGAAAAAAAATCCAAAGTTACCTCCAAAATAAACAATAAACCGCTGTTATTCATAAAATACTTTAAATAAGATCATGAAACTTAGCATACTAACTGAACTAACTATAAAGCAGTGCTTATGTTATTTACTTTTTTTAAATACCATTATTTTCACTGTAAAAAGAAATTACCTAAACTATCGGCCTCTTGAAGCGTGATTCCTGCCCCCCGGTCACTTCGCTTCGGCCTTTGAAGAAGGAGGTTGTCTCGCTTACGATCAGAATATACATTACGCAACAGGACGACGTAAAATTAAAATGGGAAATAACCGTAATAAAAATAAGAAGCGGCTGGCTTGGCGTTAAGAAACAGGCATAAATATGATAAACCTAATGAAATAAGTGTCTAACGACCTTTCTACTTACAGTATTAGTGATTACAAACATGTCGGTACATAGCATACGACGCGCGGGCAAGTGGGAACGAAATTAGAATTTGAGCCGACTTACTATATCCTCTTAATGCTGTGTTTCGTATGGTGAGTGAAGAGAACCGGAGAACCATTTTTTTACTGGAAATGAGGCATTCTATCTTAGTCCTCAAGAGTGAGTACACTGACCATTAGGTGGACTGTATGCTACTTTAAAAAAATACACTCAACTGAGCTGGGAGTATGCAGTAATAGCCACAATCGGCGAGTTTTGGCGATTTAGTATTAATAATAAGGGATAACAAATGATTAAAACTGTGTGCTAGTTTGTCACTTTATTCTAAGTTAGTAATTCTCTTATAATAAGAGTTTAAAAAACTTAAACAACACGCATTGATCACGAGCTATTATGATCCTGATATTTATTTTATTTTGGTGATCCTGATCAAGTTTTTTTTTTTTTTATTTTATAGAAGAGGGGGCAAACGATTATGCGGCTCACCTGATGTTAAGTGACTACCGCCGCCCATGATCAACCGCAACACCAGGAGAATTGCGGGTGCGTTGCCGGCCCTTTAGAAAGGAGTAAGCTCTTTTCTTGAAGGTCCCCAGGTCGTATCGGTCCGGAAAAATCGCCGGTGGTAAACTATTCCACAGAGAGGTTGTACGTGGAAGAACTCCTTGTGAAACGTACAGTGGTGGACCGCCAAGCATCCAGATGGTGTGGATGGTATCGGGACGTTTGCCGTGTAGTGCGTTCACGAAATTTGGCGGCTGGGATTAATTTGAACAATTCCTCAGAGCACTCACCGTGATAGATGCGATAAAATACGCAAAGAGATGCAACATCTCTTCGCAGCGCCAGTGAATCGAGCCGATCGGAAAGCACTCGGTCGTCGACGATTCGAGCCGCTCTGCGCTGGATGCGGTCAAGTGGAAGGAGCTGGTACTGGGGAGCCCCAGCCCAGAGATGGGAACAGTATTCCATGTGCGGCCGACCCTGCGCCTTGTAAAGTTGCAGGCGGTGTGCCGGTATGAAATACTGTCCCGCTCTGCTGAGCACGCCAAGCTTTTTAGAGGCCAATTTGGCCTTCCCTTCCAAGTGACCACGAAACTGCACGTCACTCGATATGTCGACGCCGAGGATTCCGATACTGGCTGAGGCAACAAGGGGAGTGCCTTGAAACTGAGGGGAGACGACAAAGGGGTTCTTTTTAGCGGTTAACGCGCAAACTTGTGTCTTCTGGGGGTTAAACTGGACTAGATTTAGTCGTCCCCAATCCGAGACTCTGTTCAGCAAAGACTCGACTTCAGACACAAGTTTGTCCCGGCACTCGGAGACATTTTCCCGAGAAATATTGGCTCGGCCGGTGTAAGAAGCATCACCAGTGCTGTCATCTGCATCGCAATGAATGTTACGGGTATGCAACATATCATTGATATGCAGAAGAAACAGCGTTGGTGATAGCACGCAGCCTTGTGGAACACCAGCATTAATAGGCTTGCAATCGGAGCTTGCACCGTCTACAACGACCTTGATGCTCCGATCTGCAAGAAAGCTGGTGATCGAATCGCACAATTTCTCGGGAAGCCCATAGGAAGGGAGCTTCGAAAGAAGCGCTTTGTGCCAAACCCGATCGAAAGCCTTCGCAATGTCCAAACCAACGGCCAATGCCTCCCCCTTGAACTCTACTGCCTCCGCCCATCTGTGAGTGAGGTAGATCAGAAGATCACCAGCTGACCGACCACGACGAATACCGTATTGGCGGTCACTAATCAGCTGGTGATGCTCAAGGTACCTCATGAGCTGGCAGTTTACAATGGACCCCATTGTTTTGGAGAACAAGGAGGTGATGGCGATTGGCCGGTAGTTGGACGGGTCTGAGCGGTCGCCTTTTTTAGGGATCGGGTGGACGAAAGCCGTCTTCCATGATTTTGGGACTACGCCTAGGGAGTAGCAGTACCGGAAAAGACGCGTTAAAACCGGTGCCAACTCTGGAGCACACGTCCTCAGCACAATTGGGGGGATTCCGTCAGGCCCACTCGACTTGTGGATGTCCAGGGAGAGGAGTGCTTTGCGAACCGAGCGCTGTGTGAACTGCACTTCCGGCATGGAGCACTCACACCGCAGGATGGTCGGCGGCATACTCCCCCCGTCATCAAGACAAGACAAGACACAAGAGACAAGTTCTAGTATCAAGGAGAAGAAATAGGAGCGTCAAAATCTTTCTAGAACTAGCGCCATCTAATATCGAATAGAAGAACTAAGCTTTATAAAAAAACTCCATACTCGAATTTTCACCACAAAGAAGCTGGCTTGGAAGTATAATCGCTCAGATAAATGAATAAGTGCACTAAATTGCTCACTAATTGCTCAATTCAAATCCGCATTTGCTCACACTATTAATGAATTATTTTATTAGTTATTAATAATTAAAAATACAAAATATTTTTTCCCTATTATACTTAAAACCAATGAACTTTTCTAAAAACGAATAAATACCATTAATTGCTCAAGAAATGCTTAATGCAAAACCGTATTTGATCACACTATTAATTAATTATTTAATTAGTTATTAATAATTAAAAGTACAATTTTTTTTTCCATAACCGATCAGAATATTAAATAGGTGCACAAAATTGCTCACTAATTGCTCATTTCAAATCTGAAATTGCTCACAATATTTATCAATTATTTTAATAGTTATTAATAATTAAAAATAAAAAATTGTTATTGCCTCAAAACCAAAGAACTTTTTTAAAGATGAATAAGTACTCCTAATTGCTCACAAAATGCCTAACCGTAATACGCAATTGCTCAAACCATTTACTAACTATTTAATTAGTAATTAATAATTAAAAGTACAAAATTTTTAATTCCTTAACCGATCAGAATATTCAATAGGTGCACAAAATTGCTCACTAATTGTTCATTTTAAATCTGCAGTTGCTCACAATATTTATCAATTATTTTAATAGTTATTAATAATTAAAAATACAAAATTGTTATTGCCTTAAAACCAAAGAACTTTTTTAAAAATGAATAAGTACCACTAATTGCTCACAAAATGTCTAACCGTAATACGAAATTGCTCAAACTATTTACTAATTATTTAATTAGTAATTAATAATTAAAAGTACAAATTTTTTTATTCCTTAACCGATCAGAATATTCAATAGGTGCACAAAATTGCTCACTAATTGTTCATTTCGAATCTGCAGTTGCTCACAATATTTATCAATTATTTTAATAGTTATTAATAATTAGAAATACTAAATTGTTATTTCCAAAAAACCAAAGAACTTTTTTAAAAATAAATAAGTACTCCTAATTGCTCACAAAAGGCCTAACCGTAATACTTAATTGCTCAAACCATTTACTAACTATTTAATTAGTAATTAATAATTAAAAGTTCAAAATTTTTTATTCCTTAACCGATCAGAATATTCAATAGGTGCACAAAATTGCTCACTAATTGTTCATTTTAAATCTGCAGTTGCTCACAATATTTATCAATTATTTTAATAGTTATTAATAATTAAAAATACAAAATTGTTATTTCCAAAAATTCAAAGAACTTTTTTAAAAATAAATAAGTACTCCTAATTGCTCACAAAATGCCTAACCGTAATACGCATTTGCTCAAACTATTTACTAATTATTTAATTAGTAATTAATAATTAAAAGTACAAATTTTTTTATTCCTTAACCGATCAGAATATTCAATAGGTGCACAAAATTGCTCACTAATTGTTCATTTCGAATCTGCAGTTGCTCACAATATTTATCAATTATTTTAATAGTTATAAATAATTAAAAATACAAAATTGTTATTTCCAAAAAACCAAAGAACTTTTTTAAAAATAAATAAATACTCCTAATTGCTCACAAAATGCCTAACCGTAATACGCAATTGCTCAAGCCATTTACTAATCATTTAATTAGTAATTAATAATTAAAAGTACAAATTTTTTTATTCCTTAACCGATCAGAATATACAATAGGTGCACAAAATTGCTCACTAATTGCTCATTTCAAATCTGCAGTTGCTCACAATATTTATCAATTATTTTAATAGTTATTAATAATTAAAAATACTAAATTGTTATTTCCAAAAAACCAAAGAACTTTTTTAAAAATAAATAAGTACTCCTAATTGCTCACAAAATGCCTAACCGTAATACGCAATTGCTCAAACCATTTACTAACTATTTAATTAGTAATTAATAATTAAAAGTACAAAATTTTTTTCCTTAGCCAATCAGAATATTGAATAGGTGTATAAAATTGCTCACTAATTGCTCATTTCAAATCTGCAATTGCTCACAATATTTATCGATTATTTTATTAGTTATTAATAATTAAAAATACAAAATTGTTATTTCCAAAAAACCAAAGAACTTTTTTAAAAATAAATAAGTACTCCTAATTGCTCACAAAATGCCTAACCGTAATACGCATTTGCTCAAACTATTTACTAATTATTTAATTAGTAATTATTAATTAAAAGTAAAAAAAAAATTTTCCTTAACCGATCAGAATATTCAATAGGTACACAAAATTGCTCACTAATTGCTCATTTCAAATCTGCAATTGCTCACAATATTTATCGATTATTTTATTAGTTATTAATAATTAAAAATACAAAATTGTTATTTCCAAAAAACCAAAGAACTTTTTTTAAAATAAATAAGTACTCCTAATTGCTCACAAAATGCCTAACCGTAATACGCATTTGCTCAAACTATTTACTAAATATTTAATTAGTAATTAATAATTAAAATTACAAATTTTTTTTCGTTAGCCGATCAGAATATTGAATAGGTGTATAAAATTGCTCACTAATTGCTCATTTCAAATCTGTAATTGCTCACAATATTTATCGATTATTTTATTAGTTATTAATAATTAAAAATACAAAATTGTTATTTCCAAAAAACCAAAGAACTTTTTTAAAAATAAATAAGTACTCCTAATTGCTCACAAAATGCCTAACCGTAATACGCAATTGCTCAAACCATTTACTAACTATTTAATTAGTAATTAATAATTAAAAGTACAAAATTTTTTTCCTTAGCCAATCAGAATATTGAATAGGTGTATAAAATTGCTCACTTATTGCTCATTTCAAATCTGCAATTGCTCACAATATTTATCGATTATTTTATTAGTTATTAATAATTAAAAATACAAAATTGTTATTTCCAAAAAACCAAAGAACTTTTTTAAAAATAAATAAGTACTCCTAATTACTCACAAAATGCCTAACCGTAATACGCAATTGCTCAAACCATTTACTGATTATTTAATTAGTAATTAATAATTAAAAGTACAAATTTTTTTATTCCTTAACCGATCAGAAGATTCAATAGGAGCACAAAATTGCTCACTAATTGATCATTTCAAATCTGCAGTTGCTCACAATATTTAATAATTATTTTATTAGTTATTAATAATTAAAAATACAAAATTGTTATTGCCTCAAAACCAAAGAACTTTTTTAAAGATGAATAAGTACTCCTAATTGCTCACAAAATGCCTAACCGTAATACGCAATTGCTCAAACTATTTACTAAATATTTAATTAGTAATTAATAATTAAAACTACAATTTTTTTTCCTAAACCGATCATAATAATTAATAAGTCCTCAAAATTGCTTACTAATTGCTTATTTCAAATCCGCAATCGCTGGCACTATCAATGAATGATTTAATTAATTATTAATAATTAAAAATACAATTTTTTTCTGCCTGTTATCCTTAGAACCATCTAACTTTTCTTAAAATAAATAATTTTTCTTAATTGCTTATAATTAGTTCAATTCAAATCCGCAATGGCTGGACAAAAATATTAAATTTTGCCAGTTGCACATGAGTAACGGGTTGAATCAATCACATGCGCACAAGTGACATATTTCTTGCCGCCTATGACGTCATAATTTAAAATGTAATAATAATTTTAATAACCGATAAATAACAATATACTATTATAAAGATATACTATTAAAAAAGTTAAAAGAGCGTTCGGTAAGAAGTATATTAGAAAGAAAATTAAAAACAGTGCATTAGCTTACGAACATTAGGCAAAAATAATTTTGTACACTAAATTATTAATAACTAATCCAATAATTAAGTAATAGTGTAAGCCATTGCGGATTTGAATTGAACTAATTATAAGCAATTAAGAAAAATTATTTATTTTAAGAAAAGTTAGATGGTTCTAAGGATAATAGGCAGAAAAAAATTGTATTTTTAATTATTAATAATTAATTAAATCATTCATTGATAGTGCCAGCGATTGCGGATTTGAAATAAGCAATTAGTAAGCAATTTTGAGGACTTATTAATTATTATGATCGGTTTAGGAAAAAAAATTGTAGTTTTAATTATTAATTACTAATTAAATATTTAGTAAATAGTTTGAGCAATTGCGTATTACGGTTAGGCATTTTGTGAGCAATTAGGAGTATTTATTCATCTTTAAAAAAGTTCTTTGGTTTTGAGGCAACAACAATTTTGTATTTTTAATTATTAATAACTAATAAAATAATTGATAAATATTGTAAGCAATTGCAGATTTGAAATGAGCAATAAGTGAGAAATTTTGTGTTCCTATTCAATATTATGATCGGTAAAGGAAAACTTTTTTACTTTTAATTATTAATTACTAAATAAATAATTAGTAAATAGTTTGAGCAATTGCGTATTACGGTTAGGCATTTTGTGAGCAATTAGGAGTACTTATTCATCTTTAAAAAAGTTCTTTGGTTTTGAGGCAATAACAATTTTATATTTTTAATTATTAATAACTATTAAAATAATTGATAAATATTGTGAGCAATTTCAGATTTGAAATGAGCAATTAGTGAGCAATTTTGTGCACCTATTTAATATTCTGATCGGTTATGGAAAAAAAAATTGTACCTTTAATTATTAATTTTTAATTAAATAATTAATTAATAGTGTGATCAAATACGGTTTTGAATTAAGCATTTCTTGAGCAATTAATGGTATTTATTCGTTTTTAGAAAAGTTCATTGGTTTTAAGTATAATAGGGAAAAAATATTTTGTATTTTTAATTATTAATAACTAATAAAATAATTGATAAATATTGTGAGCAATTGCAGATTTGAAATGAGCAATTAGTGAGCAATTTTGTGCACCTATTAATTATTATGATCGGTTTAGGAAAAAAAATTTGTACTTTTAATTATTAATTACTAATTAAATATTTAGTAAATAGTTTGAGCAATTGCGTATTACGGTTAGGCATTTTGTGAGCAGTTAGGTGTACTTATTCATTTTTGAAAAAGTTCTTTGGGTTTTTTGGAAATAACAATTTTGTATTTTTAATTATTAATAACTATTAAAATAATTCATAAATATTGTGAGCATCTGCAGATTTGAAATGAGCAATTAGTGAGCAATTTTGTGCACCTATTGAATATTCTGATCGGTTACGGAAAAATTTTTTTTACATTTAATTATTAATTACTAATTAAATAATTAGTTAATAGTTTGAGCAAATGCGTATTACGGTTAGGCATTTTGTGAGCAATAAGGAGTACTTATTTATTTTTAAAAAAGTTCTTTGGTTTTTTGGAAATAACAATTTTGTATTTTTAATTATTAATAACTAATAAAATAATCGATAAATATTGTGAGCAATTACAGATTTGAAATGAGCAATTAGTGAGCAATTTTATACACCTATTCAATATTCTGATCGGCTAACGAAAAAAAATTTGTAATTTTAATTATTAATTACTAATTAAATATTTAGTAAATAGTTTGAGCAAATGCGTATTACGGTTAGGCATTTTGTGAGCAATTAGGAGTACTTATTTATTTTTAAAAAAGTTCTTTGGTTTTTTGGAAATAACATTTTTGTATTTTTAATTATTAATAACTAATAAAATAATCGATAAATATTGTGAGCAATTGCAGATTTGAAATGAGCAATTAGTGAGCAATTTTGTGCACCTATTGAATATTCTGATCGGTTAAGGAAATTTTTTTTTTTACTTTTAATTAATAATTACTAATTAAATAATTAGTAAATAGTTTGAGCAAATGCGTATTACGGTTAGGCATTTTGTGAGCAATTAGGAGTACTTATTTATTTTTAAAAAAGTTCTTTGGTTTTTTGGAAATAACAATTTTGTATTTTTAATTATTAATAACTAATAAAATAATCGATAAATATTGTGAGCAATTGCAGATTTGAAATGAGCAATTAGTGAGCAATTTTATACACCTATTCAATATTCTGATTGGCTAAGGAAAAAAATTTTGTACTTTTAATTATTAATTACTAATTAAATAGTTAGTAAATGGTTTGAGCAATTGCGTATTACGGTTAGGCATTTTGTGAGCAATTAGGAGTACTTATTTATTTTTAAAAAAGTTCTTTGGTTTTTTGGAAATAACAATTTAGTATTTTTAATTATTAATAACTATTAAAATAATTGATAAATATTGTGAGCAACTGCAGATTTGAAATGAGCAATTAGTGAGCAATTTTGTGCACCTATTGTATATTCTGATCGGTTAAGGAATAAAAAAATTTGTACTTTTAATTATTAATTACTAATTAAATGATTAGTAAATGGCTTGAGCAATTGCGTATTACGGTTAGGCATTTTGTGAGCAATTAGGAGTATTTATTTATTTTTAAAAAAGTTCTTTGGTTTTTTGGAAATAACAATTTTGTATTTTTAATTATTTATAACTATTAAAATAATTGATAAATATTGTGAGCAACTGCAGATTCGAAATGAACAATTAGTGAGCAATTTTGTGCACCTATTGAATATTCTGATCGGTTAAGGAATAAAAAAATTTGTACTTTTAATTATTAATTACTAATTAAATAATTAGTAAATAGTTTGAGCAAATGCGTATTACGCTTAGGCATTTTGTGAGCAATTAGGAGTACTTATTTATTTTTAAAAAAGTTCTTTGGTTTTTTGGAAATAACAATTTTGTATTTTTAATTATTAATAACTACTAAAATAATTGATAAATATTGTGAGCAACTGCAGATTTAAAATGAACAATTAGTGAGCAATTTTGTGCACCTATTGAATATTCTGATCGGTTAAGGAATAAAAAATTTTGTACTTTTAATTATTAATTACTAATTAAATAGTTAGTAAATGGTTTGAGCAATTGCGTATTACGGTTAGGCCTTTTGTGAGCAATTAGGAGTACTTATTTATTTTTAAAAAAGTTCTTTGGTTTTTTGGAAATAACAATTTTGTATTTTTAATTATTTATAACTATTAAAATAATTGATAAATATTGTGAGCAACTGCAGATTTAAAATGAACAATTAGTGAGCAATTTTGTGCACCTATTGAATATTCTGATCGGTTAAGGAATTAAAAATTTTGTACTTTTAATTATTAATTACTAATTAAATAGTTAGTAAATGGTTTGAGCAATTGCGTATTACGGTTAGGCATTTTGTGAGCAATTAGGAGTACTTATTCATCTTTAAAAAAGTTCTTTGGTTTTGAGGCAATAACAATTTTTTATTTTTAATTATTAATAACTATTAAAATAATTGGTAAATATTGTGAGCAATTTCAGATTTGAAATGAGCAATTAGTGAGCAATTTTGTGCACCTATTTAATATTCTGATCGGTTATGGAAAAAAAAATTGTACTTTTAATTATTAATAACTAATTAAATAATTAATTAATAGTGTGATCAAATACGGTTTTGCATTAAGCATTTCTTGAGCAATTAATGGTATTTATTCGTTTTTAGAAAAGTTCATTGGTTTTAAGTATAATAGGGAAAAAATATTTTGTATTTTTAATTATTAATAACTAATAAAATAATTCATTAATAGTGTGAGCAAATGCGGATTTGAATTGAGCAATTAGTGAGCAATTTAGTGCACTTATTCATTTATCTGAGCGATTATACTTCCAAGCCAGCTTCTTTGTGGTCGAATTTTCTACACCTAGTCGGTCGGTATTTGGTGCAACATACTAGATGTTTCGGTGGAAAAGGCCTATAAAAAGCCGTTCGGGCCGCAACCGAGTCAGTATTGAATTGGCGAAACGAACGAAGCTTTCGGAGCGAAATAAAATTAACTAAATTGTTAAGTGTGATTAGTGTGATATAAGTTTTAATTGGTGTTCAGTTATTAGAGTGTCAATTTTGGTAATTTAATCGGCAGTTTTTATTGTCACGATCCCTAAGCTCGTAACTTTATTATATTCATTTTTATATTACTGTATTGTTATCAGTTCTTGATACGAGTGCAAATTTTCAAGTCAGTCGACCTTCTATAGCACGTGAGCGTAATATGGTCTACCAGTTAATATGGTAAACCGGTTAATATGGTAAACCGGTTAATATGGTCAACCGGTTAATATGGTAAACTGGTTAATATGGTCAACCGGTTAATATGGTCACTTTTTTATAACTCAAAAACTACAGTCTTGGTTGCATAGATAAATGGCTTTGAGATACGTTAGCTCTTAATTAGTCAATCAAATATTAAAGGGTCAAAAAGGCTTTATTGACGCCATTTTGACAGTTGACACTATATAATGATTTCTTACATTTACGCGAACACTACACATTGATTAAAACTACTTTTACGGATTTTATCGCGTTTATTTTACTATTATTTTTAATTCCCGACGTTTCGGGCGCTTTCCAGCACCCGTGGTCACGGGGGACATGTGAGTCCCCTTAATTTTGCTATTCTTTGGCGACAAAGCTTAGGGTGACCGATATATTACTCTCACTTACCTTACAAGTTGGTGCAAATTACGTTCAAAGATTCCGTTACATAGATAGATATATGGGTACACGCCAAGCTAATAAGAGTGGAATTTTTTTTACAACATATACGTACTTAAACGCCTGCTTGGCGATGATACTCGCGTCCTCTATAGCTTCGTCAAGCATCCGTTCGTAGTCGTGTGCCACGTGCTGCTTCTCCGTGCCCGTGATCGCGTCGTGATGCTGCATCACACCTGTACAGTACAGACACTTGTTTAAGCCACTTCGTAAAGGAGGATGTACTCAATAAAGGCTAATAACATATTGTTTCACCAGATGTCGTAAGTTGCGACTAAGGTGAAGTTTTTGTTTTACAATATCACATAATTGAGAAGTTGCGTTTAAAATAAAAGTTTACCGGTTTCTAGACTATTATTTGAATTCTAAAAAATAATTGCTCATTGGTACAACTCGCGGCACGTAAGTCTAGCGGTGACCGTTATTGCACATAATTGTTTTTTATTTTAATTGCGCTTTATTGGCTGTGCGTATCGTTCGTACGCGCTGATGGCTCTCCAGTCGCATTCGGTCCCCCGTAATACACAGTAATCTATGCCCGTACCGATACGACATTTGCAGCTATCCTCTTCACGTTTCGTTCAGCGATAAAGTTACGTGCTGCGATTAATATGCTCATTTGTAACTGTTTTTTTAAACTTTTAGGAATATCTGTAGTTGTGGTTTATTCATTTCTAATCTATTTAAAATAATAATAATAATAAATAACGTTTATTAGCAACCAAATATATCTTAATACAAAGAAGCTCTGTCGTCTGAACTAGGTTATCACCTGTATCTCAGGAGATAAAATAAAATGCAACTAACATTACAGAAAGAAACATTTATATTTACATTTTCCTAACAAATAAGCTTTCCCGCCATTCAATCTGTCAAATATTTCACATTATTGCTAAGTGGCATCACCCTAGTGGCAAAAACTGTGGATGCCTCCTCATATTTTGTTTCAAACGTTTATTTCAAAATTTATGTGTTTATATTTGTAAAATATCAGTGCCATAGGTTTCTTTCTACTCCGTTAACATGTTACACCCTATTTTTTTCACAGGGTAAAAAAAACATCCAGTACACATTTTAATCTTTGTTCAGGCATAACTTCTTTGTTTATGAACAGATTATACCTAATTATTATTTTTTCATTGAACAAGCTACTTACGTTTGCGGCAGCTTAGGGAGCTTTGAAGTGGAAGGAGACGAAGACTTTTTCCTATATTACTTTTATTTTCTAATTTACGAGTTTACTTAACTACTGTGACGATGTGAGTACACAGAAATACTAGACTAGTTAACTTACAAACTAACTTAATTACTACTGGGCTGTCTTAACAATTATACCTTGGTTTTTATACTATGCAATATTCTTACGTCATGTAAGTAAATTGAGTCACATTTTTAAAGACTTGCTGGTTTTTTGCTTAGCAGGCGGTAGGCGACTTCCTGATTGTTTGCAAGTTCTCGGTAGGCATATGTAACTAGCTAGACCAACAACTGGCTCGTAGCGGTTGTTATCAACTTTCAGCGATTCGTGAGCAGTTCAAGCAAAACCTTGTTTGTAAAAAAATTAATCATATTTTTAACGTAGAAACACGGTATTACTTTTTTCTGTCGTAATGGACTCATAAGATTACATTTTTATCGAGTAATAAGAAACTACTCTTTATAGTATACTTCTTCACAATATATTGAAGCACCACATTTCGGTAGGTAGCACAAGTTTTCGGGAGATATTGACGGCAACCTGATCCAGCAGGTAGGCGATGGCGATACTGTCATGAGTCGCCCAAGCGGACATTATTTTGAGGTTCACATCACCATCGGAGCACTTGCCTTACCGTTCATTTTGTATTTAATATACAAAAATCGCATCACGTTGACGTATCACAATCAACTTAAAACCATTATCCAAACAATATTACAGGAGAATCAATCTGCCGCCGGATAAGTTCTCATCATAGCTCCGTAATTACATAAGAAAACATTATTAATGAAATAAGTAGCAAAGAGTACCTATATAAACGCTACGTTTGAATAAGTAGTTACAAAACCGAATATCACCGATGAAACGATGTTATTTTGTGACAAACTAAACACTTCACTCACCCATGGCGCTTTTAAGTTCGTCGAGAACGAATTTGTTGTGCTCCTGTAGCTGTGTCAACACTTGAAGCTGTTTCACCATCTGAAATGAAATAAAATAAATTATATTATATGCCACTTAGGGGAAGTCTGGGCAAAGGGAACATCCTGGACAAAGTGAACACCCCGCGTAAAGTGATTCCTTGTCCCCATTATTCCTAAACTATTCGTTTGGCATCAACCACGAAGCCATAGCAACGTTCCGCCACCTTGTCTCAATTAAGGCGAATTGTGTTTACGAAAAATAATTTCCAATATTTCGATGTATTTTGATGATTATTTTCTACATTATTTGTTCATCATTCTTGGCCTTACCGTAGTTCTATTACTTATCAAAGTCCTTTTTTTATAATATGTTGCACAGGAAATAGGAAACAATGGTTTTTGTATTAATTGACTTAACCTTAAAATTGAATAAGGCAAAGCGGATATGTGGTATCCACTTTGCCTGGCATTTGGGATTATTTACTTTCAGTATTATATAGCTCATATTTTGTTGCAGATAGTGCATAAATAAAAAAAAACTAATCAAGTCTCTTGGGATAAAGACGTCATGCAGGCGGCTGTAAATTTATGCAATACCGGAGAATCGGTGAAGGGCACAGCTTAAAAATATTGATTGGCTTATCCAACTTTGTATTGACACGTCAAAAGTGGCAACGTTTCCTACTCTAAAATTCGGCAGATTTCATCCTATTTTCAGTGAAGATGGAGGATACAATAAAACGTTTAAAGTGATTACCAATATCAGAAGTAGGACGTTTATACGAAAATTTTAAATCTTTGATTGAGGAACATGATATTGATGCATCTAGAGTTTATAATATGGACGATATTGATTATATATGTGATAAATGCCAGTTTTAATATTTTTTCCTTTAAACGCGAATTTAAGTTTTTCAGTTGATTGAATTCAATTATTAAGTGCAACTTCGAGTTTTGTGTAATTAGATAGTAGTTATTCACTTTGCCCGAGCACCATTTCCACTTTACCTGGGGGTCTAACCAAATTGAATACTACATTATCTTTTTGAATTTTAGTTTTTGTTATTAGTTTTACTTTAAAAGTTAAATGATTATAGTATAATATGGAAAAGCAAAAGAGATATTTGTTTTATTTCCATCTCTTATACCTTTTCTGATAAAGCTTTTAACATCTTAAGGTTTCACATTGCCAGGACTTCCTATATAGCGTAATCATTGCGAAGGCCTTCGATCGGGTTTGGCACAAAGCGCTTCTTTCGAAGATCCCTTCCTATGGGCTTCCCGAGAAATTGTGCGATTGGATCACCAGCTTTCTTGCAGATCGGAGCATCAAGGACGTTGTAGACGGTGCAAGCTCCGATTGCAAGCCTATTAATGCTGGTGTTCCACAGGGCTGCGTGCTATCGCCAACGCTGTTTCTCCTGCATATCAATGATATGTTGCATACCCGTAACATTCATTGCTATGCAGATGACAGCACTGGTGATGCTCTTTACACCGGCCGAGCCAATATTTCTCGGGAAAACGTCTCCGAGTGCCGGGACAAACTTGTGTCTGAAGTCGAGTCTTTGCTGAACAGAGTCTCGGATTGGGGACGACTAAATCTAGTCCAGTTTAACCCCTAGAAGACGCAAGTTTGCGCGTTAACCGCTAAAAAGAACCCCTTTGTCGTATCCCCTCAGTTTCAAGGCACTCCCCTTGTTGCCTCAGCCAGTATCGGAATCCTCGGCGTCGACATATCGAGTGACGTGCAGTTTCGTGGTCACTTGGAAGGGAAGGCCAAATTGGCCTCTAAAAAGCTTGGCGTGCTCAGCAGAGCGGGACAGTATTTCATGCCGGCACACCGCCTGCAACTTTACAAGGCGCAGGTTCGGCCGCACATGGAATACTGTTCCCATCTCTGGGCTGGGGCTCCCCAGTACCAGCTCCTTCCACTTGACCGCATCCAGCGCAGAGCGGCTCGAATCGTCGACGACCGAGTGCTTTCCGATCGGCTCGATTCACTGGCGCTGCGAAGAGATGTTGCATCTCTTTGCGTATTTTATCGCATCTATCACGGGGAGTGCTCTGAGGAATTGTTCGGATTAATCCCAGCCGCCAAATTTCGTGAACGCACTACACGGCAAACGTCCCGATACCATCCACACCATCTGGATGCTTGGCGGTCCACCACTGTACGTTTTACAAGGAGTTTTCTTCCACGTATAACCTCTCTGTGGAATAGTTTACCACCGGCGATTTTTCCGGACCGATACGACCTGGGGACCTTCAAGAAAAGAGCTTACTCCTTTCTAAAGGGCCGGCAACGCACCCGCAATTCTTCTGGTGTTGCGGTTGATCATGGGCGGCGGTAGTCACTTAACATCAGGTGAGCCGCATGCTCGTTTGGCCCCTCTTCTATAAAAAAAATCATCCTGCATTACGTTTAAAACCACGAATATGATTGTATATGAGTAATCTAGAAAATTAAAATTACTCATTTTCATCCATCCATCTATTACAGTCCAGAAAGTTTTGTCAGCCTAGAAGTTATATACCAGTCGTATACCTACCTACCTACCTATGTACTATATAAATGTCTTTTCGTTGTTTTGTTTTCGCAAAAAGAGTACGTGATGGATAACCCCTGTGAATAAAGTGATTGCTACAAATTTTCTAAATTTTTTCATACTTTTTTTATAGAATAAAGGTGACAAACGAGTACACAGTCCACCAGAAGTTGATGCTGTGCACCGCAGACATCTATATTTATCCTCTGTTAAGAATAAAGATGCATAATATGCAATGTCACCCTAAGGACTACGAGTACTCGTAAGATGGAATGCCTCGTTCGTTAATAGTACAACATGTTATAAATGATTGTTTAAAAATAATCCCGCTGGATTTCTTGCTGGTTTTACCAGGACAGAGGTTTCTTTCCGAACTAGAGCCAAAAACATAATAGACTTTAAATAAGCATTCTTGTAATCTGTATTTAATACAAAATTGTTCCATTCAGTCTTTATGTGAATGGAACAATTTTGTATTAATCAGTAAAAATCCATACTAAAAAAATGTTATATATACCTGTAGGAAATTGTTGCCCTCCCTCTCGAAGTATTTGGTGGTGGGGCGGGACGTGAAGTAGCCGGTCCAGTAAGCGGTGGGGTCGCTCGCGTACGGGAAGAAGTCGTCCTGCTTCGTCGGAAGGGAGGGGCTGGAGGGAGAAGATATTTTTTAATGTTTTTCTTACACGTGCTAGGGCCACGCTGTAGATATATTATGAACCAGGGAAGGACTACGATCTTACTGAATACCGGTGTTTTTTTTTTATAGTATAAAGGTGGCAAACGAGCACACAGTTAACTTGATGGTAAGTGATTGCTGTGGCCCATAGACATCTACATGTATCCTCGATTACGAATCAAAATGCAGATTCGTTGTCACCCGTGAGGACTAAGAAGGAATGCCTCGCTTCCAGTAAAAGGGGTCTCCGGTTCTCTACACTCACCATACGAAACACAGCAGCATTGGGCTGCTATTTGACGCTGGTATTTTGTGGGAGTATGGTTCTTCCCCGGTCGAGCCGACTCATTCGTGATACAACTATACCAGTAATATAGCTGCAGCATGACTATCACATAAGAACAACTTAATATTCCTTTTTTTATTTACAGACATGCAGTTTTCTTTGCGATATTTTCCTTCACCGCGAGCACGTAGTAAATCAGCACTCAAAAATGCGATTAACAGTTTCATTAGTACAGGCAGAAATCGAACCCGGGTTGGTAACATATTATTATCAAGATATTTTACATTATAATCACTATCGATTACTTGCTTTTCCTTAGTTGACTTAGGAGAAGATCTTATTATAATTGGCAGTGTATTAACTAAGTTGCAACTTACTTAGCATCCCTGACTGCCTTCAAATAACAGTCCGGCGTCGAGTAGAACACTTTGACGTCCAATCCATCTTTCGCCGCTTTCAAGTTTGTGTATCTGAATGAAAAAAAGAAAGATTTGTAGTATTCGATATTGAAAAAAATTTAAGTTGTTGTAGCTATTGAAAGAAAACTTTGTGGTACTTGTAATAAATCTCAAAATTAAGAAACTGCTGTTGCCATCCCGCATGGCAAACGTAAAACTATGGCAAATATCACATCTATGCGGGAAACCTATGTTCAACTGTCGATTTTTATAGGCTGTAATGGATGGGTGTATAGAAAATAATCTACCAGGGGCACATGACACACTGAAGTTGAAATTTTTAAATCAACAGTAACATTACAATAAAAAAAAAGATACTGCGATTGTATTTACGATTAGTTTTCACACTATTTGCAAATAAATATGTATTAAAATTTAAACGGTTTTTTTAAATGATGATCTTGAACGTTAATCAAAAGTCTAAAATATGTAAATTCGCTGTCTGTCAACACAGCAAATCGGGTTTGTAGTAGTGCTAATACGACGTAATTGCTTGTATGTGTGCTCCAGACGACGCCGATCCGCATACAAAATAAGGTTGACAGCCACTCTATTGTGTAATAAAGTATTCTATGGGGGAGGCCTATGTTCAGCAGTGGACATTAATAGGTTGTAATTGATGGATGTATAGAATATAATCTACCAGGAGCACATGACCCACTGAGAGGTGAAAATATTAAATCAACAGCAACATTACAACTATGGCAAATATCTCCCCTATGAGGCAATCTATGGGCCTATATTTTGCTGTGGACTAAAATAGGCTGTAACGGTAACTATGGCTTTTATAAGTTTGTGATTTCGCTCGATATTGATGCTAATTTTAAACACCCACGGGATGATATGGGGTAGTGAATATTCTTACACAATACAGTATCAAAGCAAGGCTTTACGATATACTTGTCTTACTTTCAAACGTCAATATCTAAATAATTGCCTTTTGTGGATCGGATCCGTTTTGTGAAACGATGTCCAATTATAGCCTTTCACAAGACCACTGCTATACATAGTCTTACCGCACGGAATGCCACAAAGCACGGTCCTGAGCTAACCGCATCTGTCTATTACCAGCATGTTTCATCAGGTCATCACTCTATCCAGTGGGTCGCGTACACCGCGCTTGTCGGTCACCCCATTCTTACATGGTCCTTGACTACTTGTATTAAAAACGTATAGAAATAACTTCAGTTCGGATAACTCGACCATAAAAAAATTTATATTTATTAAACTTTTATTTGCAAATTGTATGTGATTTTATTACCTCTGCATTGGCGGAGAGTAAGATTTGTCAAAGACCCCGCTTTACCGATGTGTGTGTCTGTTAGTCCTGGTCAGTCCAGATGTGCATAACATTTTTAACAAGATCATTTTTGGTGATTATTATTCATTTAATGCCTATATTTTTTAAGCTTTTTACATACTATACAAGCCTTTTCACCCTTGCCTTAGACTTCAATATAAAACTTAATACTTTGATGCAGGTTTGCCGCAGATCACTATAGTGGACGAGAAAGACGAAGCTATAGACTTACTGTATCAGTTTATCCAAGTTCTTATACCACATGGCGGCGTCCTGGTAGGTGAAATCACCGCCCATGGTCACCAGCACGTTGTTCGTGCGGTAGCGTTTACCCTGCTCGGTCACGTAGTCCAGAAACTTGTCGATCTGCACGATTTTCGGGGCTTGTGGTTTGGGATAACGGACTTTGGGCTCGAATTTCAAAGACTTTTGTGTAACAAACTAACAATCACCGCAATGCAATTAATGAAACAGTTAAAATTTATAATGAGGAATGTTTTTTTTTCAGACAGGCTGGTATTCTTTTTTTTAATATTGAATTAGCAAAGGAAGTTAGAGTCTATCAATGATAAATAATAAGCTATTCCATCATATGGATTCATGCAATTGACTTTAAATAAAGAAACATGCAGATGCGTCGTCGCATCCGAAGACTAAGATATATTGCATCACACCCTGTAAGTATACTGGCTCTCTAAACCCTTCAGGGCTGAACGCAGGCACTGATGCTTGGCAGCAGAAATAGATAAGGACATGGCATCTACTCAGATAGTTTACTAGGCAGGAAATTATTCTTAACACCTAGTGAATTCCTTAAGTTTTAAGTTTCCTCAATTTTCACTTCATCACTAAACACCTAGTAGATTGTTTACCGTTTACCCAAAACATGCAGTGTTTTCTATCGTATTAGGTATATTCTTATTGTATTTTTTTAAACTAATCGAATAATAATTGTTCTAAGCATGCCCATGCTAAATAAAAATAATCTGTTGACCCTGCAGGCTATCACTGAAGCTCCCCGCTATGTTCGATCTCAAGACGTTCGACATCAAAAACGATCCGAGCAGAAATTTTGAAGGTATTAAAAGAGCACACTTTTTGAGTTTTTTTGACAACGAACGATGGAACGGATCAACAGATTTTGATGTAATTAAAATTAAAGTATTACTAGACGACAGTCTACGATTCTATTTAGTTCTAGTTTTAGTAACCCTTCCGTAGCTACGGAAGTAGCAGTTCTTTATAGAAATAGAGGTTACAAACATGCACACGGTTCACCTGATAGTAAATGGATATTTGGGCCCATAGACATATCTATCCCTGTGTATTCTTGGTACCGCTGTGGATTATGATTCGATTTCTCATTATCAGTAAAAAGTACTATCCTAAATACAGCATAATCAAGCTGTTTTTATGCTCGCATGGTTGAATGCATGAAATTCAAATGTCTAATTTAAATTAAGGGCTATTAAAATAAAAGCTATTTAAATTTAAAAAAACATCCTAATATCAATAGAGAACATGGATGAGTGCTGAAATCTGCTTGGGATCCTATAATTAAAAAAATTAAACCAAACCCAAGCATTCCACTGTAAGACTTGCAAGATACTGTAAGCTCGTTCTGCGTAGATCGGAACAAAAATCATTGTTCAAAAACTGAAGGTAGCTGGGCTATACTCGTATATCTTAATGTACATAAATTACGTGTCACTTTGTTTGTCCTCGATGTACTCCTAAACTACTTAACCGATTTTAATCAAATTTGCACACCATGTGCACTTTGGTCCAACTTGAGAGATAGGATAGTTTTTTGCCCATGAGTGACCCACAATTTATTTTTGCGAATTTAAGGATTTTTAATAGGACATTAACTGATCGAAGGAGGTAGACATGACAAAGGGTTGTTGAAAAGGGCAGAACAGCGTCTGCCTGGCAAGCTAGTAGCTATATAAAATACGTATAAATAGTTTCATTCAATGTGTAGTGTTCGCGTCAATTTAGGAAATCATTTTATTGTGAAGTAGTTTACTATTTACCAGTATGATTATTTTTTTGTTACCTGATACTGGCAAAAGTACAATCATACATATCCATTACTAAAGAAAGAATAAGGACAACTACTGTAAAGAAAAATAAAGGACAAATTGAGACGAAGGTTCACGAGCGGACTTACTGTATCAATTTATCCAAGTTTTTGAACCACATTCCAGCGTCTTGGTACTGGAAGTCGTCGCCCATCGTCACCAGAACATTATTCGTCCTGTAAGCTTCTGACATCAGCCGAACTCTGTCCAAGAAACTGCTGACCTAGCAGAGCAAAACGTTCGGATTGGAATTGGGAATTTAGTTAAAATTTGATTTAAAAAGTTTCATTGGGAACGATGAAAAATAACTTCTCACACAAAATAAATAAAAAATATGCGAGTTTATTTTAAGAGAAATTTTATTATTTATTTGAGAACTTTTTACGTATACTATTAACTATAAGTTTTGTTAAAAACCGTTATATATGTACTACGTAAATTTTTCGTTTTTAAAGAGTTCCACAGGGTTCGCAACTTGGGGCAAAATCATATTTAGAACTTATAAACGGCAATGGCTTATTTTTCATAAGACCAAAATAATATCTATGTCAGTCAGGTATAATCATATTTATTTTTATTACACTTTACGACTTTATTTTTGCTGATAAATTGTGGTAGCCACACCGTATTATGGTTGCAGCACGAAAGGGGAAGGACAACGCTCTTACAGAAAACCAGCGTAAAATATCAGCTTATCGTTGCTGTGTTTCGTATGGTGAGTGTAGAAAACTGTGAATGCTTTTTAGTGGTTACGAGGTGTTCCATCTCAGTCCTCAGGGGTGACAACGCATTTCATGACATTTCATTATTTTTGTAAAAGTAGACTAAGAATTAAATTGAAAATAATATTTAAAAAAAATATAATTAACTTAATACCATTTTTAAGACGACCTTAAGGATATGCAAGGGATGGTCGTGTAGTCAACATTTGCTCACGATCAGGCTGAGTGAAGAAAACAATGCAAAAACCGAATTCTAATACAAATTATGATATACACAGGTTTGAAGACATAAGCATAACCCAAAATAATGAATAGATCAGACCATAGAAAAAAGGAATTAACGCGACCTGTAGTTGGTACCCTTTCTGCAGCTGGATCGAGCATGTGACGACAGAATAAATAATAGTACTACGTACAGAAGTTGCACTCCTTTGATGTTGACTACTTTTTTTATAGAAGAGGAAAAATCGCCGGTGGTAAAATATTCCACAGAGAAGTCGTATGCGGAAGAAAAACTCCTCCTGAAACGTACAGTGGTGGACCGCCAAGTATCCAGATGGTATTGATGGTATCGGTAAGTTTGCCGCTTAGTGCGTTCACGAAATTTGGCGGCTGGGATTAATCCGAACAATTCCTGAGAGCATTCCCCGTGATAGATGCAATAAAATACGCAAAGAGATCTCTTCGCAACACCAGTAAATCGAGCTAATCGGAAAGCACTCGGTCGTCGACGATTCGAGCCACTCTGCACTGGATGTGGTCAAGTGAAAGTAGCTGATACTGGGGAGCTTCAGCCCAGAGATGGGAACAGTATTCCATGTGCGGCCGAACGTTCACCTTGTTAAGTTGCAGGCGGTGTGCCGGCATGAAATACTGTCCCGCTCTGCTGAGCACGCCAAGTTTTTTAGAAGCCAATTTGGCCTTCTCTTCCAAATGACCACGAAACTGCACGTCACTCGATAGGTCGTACGCCGAGGATTTCAATACTGGCTGAGGCAACAATGGTAGTGCCTTGAAACTGAGGAGATACGACAAAGGGGTTCTTTTTAGCGTTTAACGCGCAAACTAGTGTCTTCTGAGGGTTAAACTGGACTAGATTTAGTGGCCTCCAATCCGAGACTCTGTTCAGCAAAGACTCGACTTCAGACACAAGTTTGTCCCGGTACTCGGAGACGTTTTCCCGAGAAATATTGGTACGGCTGGTGTACAGAGCATCACCAGTGCTGTCATCTGCGTAACAATGAATGTTACGGGTTTGCAACATATCATTGATATACAGAAGAAACATCGTTGGCGATAGCACGCAGTCTTGTGGAACACCAGCATTAATAGACTTGTAATTGGAGCTTGCACCGTCTACAACGACCTTGATGCTCCGATCTGCAAGAAAGCGGGTGATCCAATTGCATAATTTCTCGGGTAGCCCATAGGAAGGGTGTTTTGAAAAAAGAGCTTTGTGCCAAACCCAATCAAAGCCCTTCGCAATGTTCGAACTAACGGCCAATGCCTCCCCCTTGCACTCTACTGCCTGCGCCCATCTATAAGTTAGACCAGAATATCACCAGCTGATCGACCACGGCGAAAACCGTATTGGCGATCACTAATCAGCTGGTGATCCTCAAGGTACCTCATGAGCTGGCAGTTTAAAATGGACTCCATTGTTTTGGAGAACAAGGAGGTGATGGCGATAGGCCGGTAGTTGGACGGGTCTGAGTGGTCGCCTTTTTTAGGGATCGGGTGGACGAAATCCGTCTTCCATGATTTTGGAACTACGCCTAGGGAGTAGGAGTACCGGAAAAGAAGCGTTAAAACCGGTGCTAACTCTGGAGCACACGTCCTCAGCACAATTGGGGGATTCCGTCAGGCCCACTCGACTTGTGGATATCCAGGGAGAGGAGTGCTTTGCGAACTTAGCGCTGTGTGAACTGCACTTCCGGCATGGAACACTCACACCGCGGGATGGTCGTAGGCGTTCTCCCCCCGTCATCGAGAGTCGAGTTGGACGCAAAGGAAGAGCCTAGCAGATCGGCTTTCTCCCTTGCGGTATAGGCCAGTGAGTCGTCCTTCCTGTGCAGAGATGGAAGAGATGACTGACAGAAATTCCCCTGGACAGCCTTGGCGAGAGACCAGAATGCACGAGTTCCAGAAGGAAGGCGAACTAGTTTCTCGCCAATTCTGCCTATGTGCTCTGACTTTGCCTTGGCAATGACTGTTTTGAAGGACCTGGAGGCGGAATTACACATCTTTTTTAGAGTGCTGGTATTTACAGCCCAGGAGGTTGATGCGTCAGCTCAGGCTCGGTAGCACTCCTGCTTATAGCATGAAGCTATTTTACAGGAGCGACCAAACCATGGCTGAGATTTGCCTCCGATGGGCACCATAGAGGAAGGAATAAAAAGTTCCATACCCTGAAGTACCACATTAGCGACAGAATCCGCAACAACGTTGGGATCATCCGACGAAAAGCAAACCCGCCCCCAAGAGTAGGATACAAAGAAAGACCGCATGATATCCCAATCGGCTGACCTATAGTGCCAAACACGGCGGCAGCCTGCAGAATGAAACTGCGATTTCAGCGTGAGTGGCACCACAATCCGGACAAGACAGTGGTCCGAGGAGCCTAAAGGGGCGTCGACGGAAATCTGATATCCGTCCGGGTGAGAGGTCAGCAGAAGGTCCAACAGGGAAGGTGCATGATCCTCCACATCTGGAATCCGCGTAGGCGAAGCAACCAGTTGTGTCAGACCATATGCGAAGGCAAAATCATGATCAGATCTCCCCGCATGATCGGTTGTACGTGAACCAAACTATTCGCCGTGATGGGCGTTAAAGTCGCCGAGTATCACGATCTCTGCGGAGGGGATCTGCTGTAGCAACGAATCTGTAGCCATTTGGACGTGGTCGAAGAGTCGGTCTGTTTCCGTATTACCGCTATGGGACTTATAGAGGCACCCGTAGACGCGCGGATGGTCGTCGCTGTCTACGCGTAGCCAAAAGATGGACAGGTCCGAACCTTCAAGACTGCCGAGGCGTCGAGAACAGATGTCCTCTCTGACGTAAACGCAAACTCCAGTTAGGTTAGAGTGAAGTCCCCTGATACAGCAGAAATTCACGGATAGCGTGGCAGGGGTTGCCTTGGTCTTGTTGCTCCGTTTGCCCCGAGCAGTTGTAGTCCTGAGCGGAATTTTGACCCCCCCCCCCTCCCCAGAATACACGGACAGCCTGAACAGTGAGCACCCACGTTCAGGAGTGGAGTAACTTGGTCGTGAATGCTCAGCGAGGGATTCTCCAGGGTTGCTGGTACCCTCCTGGGGTAGTTTAACATTTAATTTCGCTACCATGTTGATGGGGGGGGGGGGGGAATTTGGGCCTTCGGCCACCTGCACTTACCAGACGAAATGCGGAAGCAGAGCTTCCACTTCACGCCGGTATTTTGTGAGGTCGTGGTACCATCCCGGTTTGAGCCGGCCCTACCACTGTTAAAACTACTTGCCGAAGTTTTAATTATGTAATTGTTATTAATTAAATAAATCACACATGCAAGCTAAATTTAACCTTAACACGGCGCGGGAGTGTTCGTATTGCTTTGCATTTTTTCTCCTTCCTACGTCACAGGCCATATTTCGTGATTACCATGGGCTTTCAACAAAAAGTATAAAATACAGTACTAAACCTTTTGTATTTTTGTACCTTTTGACTATTTACTTAATTTACAACTGTTTTACTATAATATAATGTTTTATATTTTTTACCGTCTCTAAACAAACGGTTATTTAATTTAAGAATGTAAAAACCTCTATATCTAACGAGTAATTTTAAGTAAATATTGGAAAGAAAATCATTGACTCGTAGAGATAAAATAAATATTCGTCAATAATTTTAGTAAATTATTGGCTGGTAAATCCAATCATTATTATGTTTTCGAAATGGTTAATGAATGGTTATTTTTTATAATATTCATATAAATTTCAATTAAACATAAACAACTATTTTAATTTCTTACTAAAAATACTAAACAGTTAATAATAATATTTATAGAAGTATATACAAAAAATCTATTTACATAGTGTTAAAAACCTTTGAAATTCAACAGTACGTACGTCACTCGCCTAAACCGCACTACGTATGTACCCTTACTTCGTACGCAACCTGAGGTTCCGCGCGATTGTAGGCATTTATTTCACGCAGGTAGCAAAAGTGACAGAGGCCTGGTGTGACCAGCTAACACCGAACTGTATATTCGCATATTTAAGATTGCAATTTAAGGGTCCTCTAGCCCATTTTCTATGATGTTGGTGCTGTTAGCCTATACGGATCTTACAGCTTCATCTGACTTTAAGGGTTCTCAAAAAGGTATCGAGTATTTAAGAAAAAAATATTCATCTTAATATAAGATCTTTGCTGTTGCAATCAATGTAAAATCTACCACCAAGAATAACAAGATCATATCACAGCAAAAGAAGATCTACTTGTATTATTATTCATTATGTTAATATTAACTTAGACATAATAAATAATAACATTGATAAAATGATCGTCTTTTGCTGTGATATGATATGATTATGGGTGCAGAAGGGATTGGTCGGCACGGGCAATGAGAAATGACTAGCGCACGTAATACCATATTTTAATTCATAATCGAGGGTAGATATCTACTATCTGAGGTCGGGAACAAATGGCCATAGTGACTGTGTGCATATTTATCAATCTTTCTTATATAAAAACAAAACAGAATAAGAAAATATAGTGCAATGCATAAAGTTAAATATAATATTCAAGATTATCTCCACTACTCCAAAAAAAAAAAAACGTTACTCAACTCAATAGAATCAGAATAGCCATGCCAGTATTACCAGTGCATACAGCTGAAATTGAGTTCCCATGCTAAGTAATTGATAAATCACATCCAGACTCACTGTATCAATTTATCCAAGTTCTTAAACCACATCACCGCGTCCTGGTATTGGAAATCCTCCCCCATCGTCACCAGGATATTTTTCGTTCGATAACCCTTTGACATATTCTGGCATATTTAGAGAAATTGGTTTACCTTTTAACATAAGTAAATTATGATCATCATCATCATGAGCTCGTAACATTTCATTTCTAGGTATAGGAGGCGACGTGTGAAATATTTTACCATTAACTAAATTCTGCATTTATTTGTAAATGGTTAAGGTTTTTCAGAATTTGATTTTATAAAACAAATCCTAAGAATATCTGATCTATTCAATAATTTAAAAAACATCTGATGCTGAGAAGGGGGAAGGAGGGGTAGCCTAAACCTCACGACGTATCACCAGGGGAGGGAGTGGTAAAAAACCTCATGTGATTAAAGCGTAAAGCCCTTATGCGTTTTTCAAATATCAAGAACGTGAGAGGTTCTGTTTCGTTAAGACGCCGACTAAGCATGAAGAGTACTATGACCCTTCCTCTTAAAAGGGAGAAGCTTTCGTCAGTGCCTGTTTAGAGTTAAGTTACAGTTTGTACGTGCCACAGCTGGGTAGAGACGTAATGAAAATGTCTACATATTTAAACTCCCTAATTGTCATCGTCTGTGTTAGATTTACTGTCAACATTTTTATGTGTTAGAGCCACGCTGCAGCCATATTGTGGTTGCAGCACGAATGGGTCGGCTGGACCACGCTCTCACAGAATACTGTTAGAGTAGCTCTAAAGTAGCTCTGCTGTGTTTCGTATAGTGAGTATAGAGAACCGAAGACCAATTCTACTGGAAACGGAGCATTCTATCTTAGTCCTCAAGGGTGATAACGCGTCTGCATTTTAATTCTTAATCGAAGATAAATGTAGATGTCTATGAACCCACAGTATCCACTTACCATCAGATGGACTGTGTGCTCGTTTGTCACCCATACTATATAAAATAATTGCAACAAATTACACGACTTTTTTGGTGTCATTTTATTACAGAACTTGCCTTCAGTTTTATATGGTCTATTCCGTCATACGTCATCGCAGTCATACGTCATCTGCTGTTTGTAATAAAATCATACGAACCTTATTTTCGCCATAAAATTTAAATTTTTATTTGTTCTCAACTTCATGGTAAACGTATCTCAAGTTATAATAAAAGATCCATTACAAGTTATCAACCAGCCTGACATTAGTACTAGAAAAATTAAATTTGACACTACCTCCATGAGAGGTATACGACAATTTTAGTTCGAATGACCTAGAATTATTATTACCTCAAAAAAGGTATAAAAGAACGTTTGTTACACCAAGAGTCTGATTCGAACCCATAGTCAAATGAGACAGTAAAGTAAAAAAATTTGGATTTCCACAAGGGTACATAACAGGGCCTCGTATATATTAACAGGTGTTTTCGTGAATAAAAATATAAAATCACCACGATTTTTTGTAAATACACAACACATAACCCAATACGGAGTAAAATGACAGCTTTGAACATGTCCAAAATTATAATACATTAAGTGCTGCCGATGTGATAGATACACTATCAGCGTTAGTTTAAACACATTAATCCGCAAAATTTTCAAATGGCAATAGGATATTTTACATGAATTGATTTTTTGTAAAAAGCATTTGTTGCTATTTATTATAACCACTGTGATTCAATATAACGCTTTGTAAGATAATTACCACTCACTTAAGCTAAGGTCCAAGACCTGAATACTAAATGTTCGTTTAAGCTGAGACATAAAACAGATACAATAACATAAATAACATTGGCGGGGTTAGCCAAGTTGACTTCCTTTAATCGTTAACGTTAATTATAACAAAACTGTGCCACAGCTGTCAGGGCGCGAGCGGGTAGCAGCCGCGGTAACTATGCCACGCAATTGTGTTTTCATTTACGACAGTTACTGTTAGGCAAATACGAAATAAATTCACATACTTTATCTAAAATAAACTTCAAATCATGATGATAAAGTGCGCACATAAATGATAACAGCGTTTTTAGGCGCATTTAACAAAGCCACGTACACGGCTTAAAAACAAAGAACTACTTCTTGCCCGAACGTAGTCAACTAAAAGTTTGGAAAATCCAAAAGTGCACGCCTCATAATCTCATTTGATTATATAAAAAGAAAAATATCTCTTTTTCCGTATTTGAGACGAAAGAAGAGATCCATTCCATTTTTTGTAGAAAAGTACCATTTGTTTTTTACATTTCCATTAATTACAATTAAACGAGACCTTATTACTTACTGATTTTTAAAAGGAACCTGTGCGTTGAGATTCTAAACCTAATAAAAAAATAATTATTTTGAAACATTAATTCTAACGACAACGAAAACGACATCCGGACACAGCTTCGAATTTTTTTTTCAATCAGTTTGTTTTTACACTAAATACATAAAATTACTTTTAAAGATAAAAACATGAAAACGAGTGATTTTTCTCGATATGTGTGTATTTTTATTATTCTAAAAGAGCAATAGTAAAAAAATAAAGACATTTTTAGCTCAGAAAATTACTAGATTTCCATTAGGTGTGAGTAGAGCACAACCGCAACGCTACGCTTATGAGGCGTGCAAAAGAGACACGGAGAATTGACCGTAACTTAATGCGCAATGTATTAAGGCGGTAGAGCCCGTCTAGTAGCTTACATAGAAGTCTTGAATAATATACTCACGAGGCAGCTACGCGACACAACTTTGACATACAGTAACATTCATTTTATAGTTTTCTACTAGCGTCAAAAGTTTGTAGAAAGTCAACTTGGCAAAAAAGGTCCTGGAAACGGTCAATTACGATTGTCAATGTTTATGTGATTAGAGGTATCAAATAACGGGTGATTAAATCTCCAATTCTAAATGTGTTACAATTTTATAGTAGTGCAGATATAGTGTTACTAGCGCACGTCTTAGTCGATTGCTGAACTGTGTTGAAAAGTCGCGTGCGTTAGTTATAAATACTATAATTTGAATCGATGATACGGCATTTCATGCATAAACTAATTGTCATTTTCTATAATTGAAATTCAATGGACAGTGCGTCAAATGGCCTCAATTCAATTTTATTACTTGCTGTCAATGACAATAAATATTGGCACAAAAATCTACGACTTTTTATGTTACCATGGTGGGGGAATGAAGTGAAACATTTGACAGATTTCAAAGGGGATAGGTGGAAGTAAATTTGTCAGAAAAGTGTGCAGATTAATGTTTCTATCTGAAATTAGCTATATTATTTTATATTAATTTGATTAGAAACAGATAAATTTATTCTAATATATTTAAAAATAGAGCTTAAAATATATAAAAAATGTAAAGAATACAACACTGAGGTATGGTTTGTGTATATTTATATAATAAAAAGTCTCTACTCTTTTTTTTAGTTTATTTAAGGACCAGTAAACAACTTCAACAGAGGTTTAATAACTAATCTTAATTTGGATTTAGTGCAGCCAACACCACCAGCCTCAGATAATAATTTAGTGAAGCCAACACCACCAGCCTCAGATAATAATTTAGTGAAGCCAACACCACCAGCCTCAGATAATAATTTAGTGAAGCCAACACCACCAGCCTCAGATAATAATTTAGTGAAGCCAACACCACCAGCCTCAGATAATAATTTAGTGAAGCCAACACCACCAGCCTCAGATAATAATTTAGTGAAGCCAACACCACCAGCCTCAGATAATAATTTAGTGAAGCCAACACCACCAGCCTCAGATAATAATTTAGTGAAGCCAACACCACCAGCCTCAGATAATAATTTAGTGAAGCCAACACCACCAGCCTCAGATAATAATTTAGTGAAGCCAACACCACCAGCCTCAGATAATAATTTAGTGAAGCCAACACCACCAGCCTCAGATAATAATTTAGTGAAGCCAACACCACCAGCCTCAGATAATAATTTAGTGAAGCCAACATCACCACTTTTTACTTTTTAATGATTATGAGATTGAGTTATAATGTGCTACGTACTACATTATAAGTCAATGGATTATGATTATGACATTGTTAACAATCTGCGTTACAAATGAGTTCAACAAACAATCTGGTTCAAAAAACGCGAGTAACCCGGGTTCGATACCCGCCGGCACCGATGAAATTGTTAATTGCGATTTTAAGTGCCGATTTACCACGTGCTCGACGGTGAAGGAAAACATCATGAGGAAACCTGCATGTCTGAGGAATAAGAAAAAAAATATTTCGAAGACATGTGAAGTCCGCCAACACGCATTGGGGCAGCGCAGCGGACACTATTTTGCCCTAAAACCCTCTCAGAAATGAGGCACGGCCTGTGCCCAGCAGTGGGACGTATATAGGCTGTAACTTTACTTTAAACAATCTGGTCAGCACGATATTTGTTTGAACTAATGAGTGTCATTCACTTTTATTTGTTACAAGCGATCCGCCCCGGCTTCACACGGTTGACTTCTGTATCTTGACAAAAGCGCTACCGATACCAAATGTCAATATAAACCATCTAGTGATTAGACATTCAAACACACACAAAAAATTTCATCAAAATCAATCGAGCCGTTTTTGAATTTAAACGAAACTAACGCACAGAAATTGATTTTTATGTACAGAAATTGACAATCGCTATTGACCGTTTTGTGGATCCTTAAGCTAACTGACACAACAATGTTGAGTCTGTAACTTACCCTCTGATCCACGTTAAAGATAGGAGAATCTGGATCATCTATGATCGGTTCATCGTCACAGAGTACGTCAAAGCAGAAACCTAGAGGCGGTGAATACGTGTTGTAAAGTACTCCGGTGAATATATCCGATGGTTTTCCTGCAAAGGAGTAAAGATTTCGATTTCTATATCTGATTGGTTTCATTCACGGCCACATCTTACGAATATCGTTCGTGTGCACAGGCAATTATCCATCCTTATCCATGCTCGATATAACGAGCACCCTCACGCTCCACCCCGAAACATAAACCAACAAAGAAAGACAGAACGTTACGGTGGCTCTTCACGTTGACCAACATAGTAGCGAATGTTGTGGCCAATATCAATGGTCATCATGTAGAGCGGGTGTTTGTGCTTACCTTGGTATGTATTGGAATGATGGCCCACAAGTTGGCTCGAGATCCGTGTGATGTCAGTTTTTTACAAAAGATCAAATGTTACGTACACTTCAAATGATGGTAACCATTATGAACCAACAACATGACACTGGATAGAGTAACGACCTGGTATTATGACATGCAGGAAGTCGATGGATGCATGTGAATCAGGACCTTGCGTGGAGTCCTTTTTTATAGAACAAGGGTCACAAATCTGTATACAGTACACCAGATGGAAAGTGGATGCCGTGGTCTATAGAAATCGACATCTACATCTATCTTCAATTATGAGTCAAAATACAGATGTGTCGTCACCTTTGAGAACCAATAGAATGCCTCATTTCCAGTAAAAATCTTCTCCGGTTTTCTACGAATACCTTCACCATACGAAACAAGCAGCATTGTGCTGCTATTTCACGCTGGTATATTGTGAGAACGTGTCCCTTCCCCATTCAGGTCGACCCATTGGTATCATATTATAGCTGCAGCTAATAATGATGATGGTGAATATGATGAGATGCATATGCATACGTAAGTGCGTGTTCTTATAACAATTATACCTTCTGCGTCTTTTGGAGATAATGTACGTAATGTTTTGTCTATCTTTGTTTGTTGATCTGAGACTCGAATATAAGCAGCTTATGTTATTGTGCAACTATTAGCTTTTTTTAAAGAAGATGGGGCAAACGAGCTAAGGCTCACCTGATGTTAAGTGACTACCGCCGACCGTGATCAACCGCAACACCAGGGGAATTGAAAGTGCGTTGCCGGCCCTTTAGAAAGAAGTAAGCTCTTTTCTTGAAGGTCCCCAGGTCGTATCGGTCCGGAAAAATCGCCGGTGGTAAACTATTCCAGAGAGGTCGTACGCGGAAGAAAACTCCTTGTGAAACGTACAGTGGTGGACCGCCAAGCATCCAGATTGTATGGATGGTATCTGGACGTTTACGTTTGTCGCGTAGTGCGTTCACGAAATTTGGCGGCTGGGATTAATCCGAACAATTCCTCAGAGCACTCCCCATGGTATATGCGAAAGAAAATGCAAAGAGATGCAACATCTCCTCGCAGCGCCAGTGAATTGAGCCAATCGGAAAGCACTTGGTCGTCGACGATTCAAACCGCTCTGAGCTGGATGCGGTCAAGTGGAAGGAGCTGGTACTGGGGAGCTCCAGCCCAGAGATGGGAACAGTATTCCATGTGCGGCCGAACCTGCGCCTTGTAAAGTTGCAGGTGGTGTGACGGCATGAAATACTGTGCTGCTCTTCTGAGCCCGCCAAGCTTTTTAGAGGCCAGTTTGGTCTTCTCTTCCAAGTGACCACGAAACTGCACGTCACTTGATATGTCGATGCCGAGGATTCCGATACTGGCTGAGGCAACAAGGGGAGGGAACCTTTAAACTGAGGAGATACGATAAAGGGGTTCTTTTTAGCGGTTAACGCGCAAACTTGTGTCTTCTGAGGGTTAAACTGGACAAGATTTAGTCGCCCCCAATCCGAGACTATGTTCGGCAAAGACTCGACTTCAGACACAAGTTTTTCCCAGTACTCGGAGATGTTTTCCCGAGGAATATTGGCACGGCCGGTGTACAGAGCATCACCAGTGCTGTCATCTGCATAGCAATGAACGTTACGGGTTTGCAACATATCATTGATATGCAGAAGAAACAGCGTTGGCGATAGCACGCAGCCTTGTGGAACACCAGCATTAATAGGCTTGTAATCGGAGCTTGCACCGTCTACAACGACCTTGGTGCTCCGATCTGCAAGAAAGCTCTTATCGAGGTTCGAAACCAGGACATGTGACTGGCTCATTGTCAAATAATAAACATTATCATCGTTACTGCCTAACAAAGAACACCGTCGTTAGTGCGGTGGGTTTTTTTCCTATTTATTGAAATAAATAATGTCATCATTATATAGTCTATTAAAATCCACCTTAAAGAGGATGGAATGGAATGACGGATTCCTTATGCCGGAACGACGTGACAGTTTTCATGTAACTCACCCAGATCGTCGTCGCCCCTCCACACCATCTCCATATTCTTTGCCTTTAGCCTGGCTCTCTTGTCTTGGTAGTCGATCCTACCCAAGAACAGCCCGTCGTAGCCCATGGCAGCGAGAAGGGACGCGAACTCCCTCGAGTGGCCGAACGGGTCGATCTGCCAGCCCACACATGGTCGACCACATTCACCGAAGGTTTCATTAAGCTTGCTGAAATTTACAAAACGGCATTAAAATAAGATTCATAAGCAGTATCAGTATATATTTCATACTGATGGGCACTGGTATTCTCTCCTCAGGTTTTTGAGCAAGGAAGGGCCCGTTGGCTGCCACATGCCTAATACCTGTAAATAAGTGGCGCTTGTTAAAGATTGGCCTGCTCAGGCTTTCAACACATTAAATCGCTTTAATTTTGCGTATTTTTTGTGTTCTTGTATAATTTTATTATTTTAGCACATGCTTTGGTGGGTATGGATCTATTCCTTTTTATTTTTAGGTAAGTAGGCTTTAAAAATGACTGACAAGTCGATAATTACGAGTTTCTTTTGCCGTTTCTTTTACGGACAACGAATACTAAACATAATTTGACGTTTAAAAAATTAAATTTTAGTTTCTTCCATCGAAAAAAAAATTTAATTTTCATTTAATTTCACTTGCTTGCAATGCTTGTTGATACACTTCGCACTTTCTCAATTTTTTACAATATGTCTAGACTGCAACTTCAAATCCTCATCCGATAGTGACATCGGGTGTACCACCAGGATCCCATTTGGGCCTCTTATTTCATCTTAAGTTTTTTAGCTTAACATGCACATGCTTGTTGCAAACAGATAAGACTCTTTGCTATCATCCATATTTAGTGATTTATTAGATATCTAGCCTTATTTACTCGGACCCCATTTATGCATTTTCTAAATTTGCAACACACGAGTTTCATAAATTATTTGTACAAAGCTTAGTTAGTTTTCTTAGGTACACACAACATAGCCTTACAACAACGCCAACGATTCTTCCATGATTTCTGCTGCGGTTGTTCTAAGTATTTCATCCGATGGAATTAATTTGCTATTAAACTGGCTAAAGTTGTTAATATCGTGTCAATAATTTATTATTGATTCAATTTGAATTGATTAAAATTCCAAATGCATACAGCACATACATGCAACTATCGATGGCCATTTCTGAGAATAATAATCGAATTCATTCATTAACGATTATACACCACCCCATCCCTGCAATGAGCTGTGAAAATTATCAAGAAAGGAGACGGGTGAATTTGGGCCTAACCGTTACACACAAGTGAAATATTTATCAATATTTTTTTACATTTTTTTGTAGTTAATAATGAAATATTAAACAGTTTTATCATGGGAAAAGAAATTAAGTATTAAATAAAAATAATACTGACTTCTGTTGTTTTTATTTTTAAACAATGCTGCCGGATGAAATAGGTTAGTTAATCCATTTTAATACAAAAATAGAAAAAAAGAATAAAAAGTAATTCAGTGTTTTCTTCTTTAGGTAATTAAGAAACTTATTATTTAAATAATGGTTTCCTCGTGACACTTCAAGGTTTCCAATAAGTCGTAAAATAAATTGACTGAACCGATTAATAAATCGATTATCAATGTTTTATACAGGCCACAAAGCGGAAATGTCAACGTTAGTTCAAAAACTCAAGCGTCAATCAAATAATTTGTTACGTTTGTTTGGCTCTGATCTTACGGTGGTAGTGAATATTTTCTGTTGTTTTAGTGTGCTGCAATAATATTCCGATCTCTAACGACTCTGGCTACATTTAAAGGATTCTGACGGTTTCTTTTATGATTTTACAAGAATACATGTACAAAATGATAACAGCTCACACAAATGATTTAATAAAAATATCTTTAGGTATTTATCTAATTAAGTAGGCTAGGTCCCTACAGTACTCCCTCAGCTTTTTTATAATTATTTCAAACCTCTAGAATTTAGTTGGACGGCGACGTCTGAATCCTCTATGTGTGAATGTCCTACAGTACATAAAATTATGTTAGTCTAGTTTACAATAAAGTGTAATAAATATTTTCTTAAAGTGTAATGGAGAGCTTGGTGTAAGAATTACATTGTAAGCATAACGTAAGCAATAACATTGTTTTCATACAAATCAATAACATCCTATATTTTTTTTCTACCATGAAGCAGTTGTAAATATTTTAGTTTTTTTAAAATGGTATTGGTATATAAATAATATAATGCAGTAATCGTTACTGTAACATCAGGCCCAGCTTTCTATGAACTTTCGCCCGTCTCCTTTGACAGAGCATAAATGTGTATACGGTTGTATCTCGTACCTGTTAAGACTATTATCATACTATGTGTGATTTATATTTTATACTACGACTGCTCGTAATATTGTCCTTATATTATCTATGTTTATAAATGTACTCCTTTAAAAAAATAGTAGCTTAATCCTGCTGTGTTTCGTATGGTGAGTGTAGAGAACCGGAGAACATTTTTACTGGAATCGAGGCATTATGATTCGTAATCGAGGATAGATGTAGATGTCTATGGGCCACAGCAACCACTTACCATCAGGTGGACTGTGTGCTCGTTTGTCACCCTATCCTATAAAAAAATAGTTTATCACTTTGAAAAATACATTAATAACTTTATGTTTGTCTTCACCTTATAATTTCATATTTATGCGGGATTTATAACAAAAAGAATGTACCAGCTGCGATACTTGCTAGCAAGTTGTAAAAAGCGTCTAATAGAAATAACGGTTTTGTGTACCTGTAGGCATTGTGTTTTACTTTTTCACAATTTCCCATCTATACTCATACTTTATCTTTGAACTTCGCCTACTCTCTCAGGGGTTACATGCATTACGTTATATCATAACATTATTGCAGTTTTTTTACCTACCATAAGCCAGTGCTAGATCACTACCACAACTGGTAGTAAGTGGCGGTGAAGCCCTAGATGGTAAGAAGCCTATTCACTCTCGCCTTGAAGGCTTCCAGATTGTTTGTCTAATTATTACGCTCCTTTGCTGTATTAATTACGAAAGACGACTCAAACCGTGTTGTTCCAATACTAGAAATATCGAGAACCAGAGACCCTTTTTACTGGAAACGACGCATTCCATTTTAGTCCTCACGGGTGACAACGCATCTGCATTTTGATTCGTAATCGAGGACAGATGCAGATGTCTATGGGTCACGACAACCACTTAAAATCAGGTGGACTGTGTGCTCGTTTGTTACCCTATCCTATAAAAAAAAAACAAAGATATGAAGATCCGCTGAACATCTTTTTGTCAATTGGTGGAAATGCGTTCAATAGAATATTGTACATGGTTCAGTTTTAAGTTTTTCTTAACTCACCTGAGTCCCCAAGTGAACTGATCAATTGTGCTGTGGTAGTGGGAAGCAGCCTCATCATTCATGCTCCAAGCACCGCCGACCATCTGAAGGCGACCCTGGCGCACAAGTACGTGGACTTTGTGACGTACGTCGTCGGACTGACGCGTCCACCACTTCCAGAAGAAGGCTGTCTCCACGTAGATAAATCTGAAAGTTGGTAACGTGGATAGAGACTGATGTGGATGAATTGGATTTAAAAAAAATAATTAATGAAAAAGCAAAGACCAACAACGTTATGCAGCTTGGAGCAAAACCTAAGTAGGTATCTCCTTTAGCAGCCCGTCAAAGTACACAGCTGGATATAGATTTTGCATCAGCGATTGGTGTTGCTCCCTTTCACCTATCTAGCCTAATTCCAGTAGGTAATAGGTTTACTTCTGTCGCCAAATAGCAGTATATTGTCGCAGCCAACTAGATTAATTAGCCGTTCACAAGTTTTGTTTACTTTTGACATGACATTATTATACCGCTTTTAAGACTTTGGTTAATTCCAAACGTTAACTAGTATACAATGCTTATAACTATTGACCCGTGTATGTATGCACTTTTATATATGTTTATTAGCATTAGCATTAGCATATAAATGTATTTATATTATGAATCTGTATTAATGTACGAATATGTATATGTAGGAAGGTAGTTAAATAGAATTAATTTACAATCACGAAATACACGGATTACAGGTAATCGACTATAAATTGTACTGAGACTAATTTAATAGCTGATAATAATTAATTCGTTTACACGAATTAATTATCCGAATAGTCTTGGATGAACTAGTAGCGGGATACAACAAGTAAACCGTGCCACGCCAACGCCAACGCCAAGACTGCCTTAACGAGGGCCGCTCCGTCCGTTTTATACAATCAAGACAAGTAGCTTAGACCCGAGCGCCACTGCAGGTGCAATGGTGAAGGTAACGACATATTTAATATATATATATATATATATATATATATATATATATATATATATATATATATATATATAGTTATATATTGTTAACACAAAGAAAGAATTTCAACGTGAATAATATGTACTGACGACACAATCTATTTATTCAATTAGTATTTGTACAGATCACCTAATATTACAGTTTTTTGTATTCACAACACTTAATTACACTGATACTAACTCGACGCCTGTTATCAGAAAAGCACCTCTTATAATCGCGATGCACCCTATTTTATAACATTTCCCTTCCCACTTCTCTTAGGTTGCGCACGAAGAGGGGCGGACCGGTGTTGCCAGTAATAAAGTTGCCAACACTGCCATCCTGCATGGTTCCTGTACCAGGAACCTCACAAGTCTATTTAAAATACTGAAATGATGACACAAATTGATTAGAAAATGTTTCTGATAAATAAATATTATAAAGCGGTGCATATCAATGGCCATTTTCATTTTGTCTGTCTGTCCGTCTGTCCGTCCTCGCTTAATCTCTGTGACCGTTAGCACTAGAAAGCTGAAATGTGGTACCAATATGTGTATCAATCACGCCGACAAAGTGGTAAAATAAAAATTGGAAATAAATGTTTTATTTGGGTAGCCCCCCTATATGTAAAGTGGGAAGTGATTTTTTTTTAATTTCAACCCTAACGTGTGATATATTGTTGGAAAGGTATTTAAAAATGAATAAGGGTTTACTAAAATCATTTTTTATAATGTCAATAATTTCGGAAATAATCGACCCCCCCCCCTAACTTTTGAACCATAAGTTTAGAAAATATGAAAAAATCTGAAAAGTAGAACTTTATAAGGACTTTCTAGGAAAATCATTTTGAACTTGGATGGAAACAACAGTACCCACTACCGGGAGCAGTTGCAGGAGCGCGGAGCGCTGCTGGAGCGCGAACATAATGGATACCGATCTTTAAACTCATAAGTGGGAACACTTATTGTGACGGACGGGAAACTACGGAACCCTACACTGAGCGCGGCCCGACACGCTCTTGGCCGCTTTTTATTTTGTTATAAAATGATCACGACGTAAGGTAATAGTTTACAATTAAGTTACCCTTTTTTTACATAAATTCGAGAACAACTTTAAAACCACCTGCACTTAAAGGAGCTTGTCACACTTAAGAGACTAGGTTCGTCGGCTGTAGGAATCACTTGCACTTAAAGGACATTTAGTCTCACTTAAATGCACCAAGTTCATTCCAGTTGCGTCTGCTGGAATCACTTGCATTTAAAGGACTTTTAGTCTCACTTAAACGTACCAAGTTCATTCCACTAGCGTTTAACAAGGCATTTCATCTTGCTTAAACGTACTAAGAAAATTTAAATTATAGTTATCTCTGTTATGTTTAACACTCATTTGTAACCCATATTGTATTGATTCGTGCACTCAAAAGGATTGTGTGCCCATATATAAAATATTATATATATGTGCACAAAAATCTCGTTACCTGAACTGCCTAAATATCTTGCCAACACGATATCTTTAAGGTATGATTCGGTATAAGGTAAATCACAGTTCAGTTCTGCAATGTTTATCCAAGGCTTTATATTTTCGGCGGCTGCGACGCCAGTATAGGGTTTAGAAGACCTTTCACTTCCTTTTACCTCAGTCACCTCATATCTATCGTGACCCAGAACTTTTTTCACTTTAAATGGACCCTTACATATGGGTAAAAGTTTTCTACTTTGCCCTTGGTTACTCTGACTTTGTATCTTCACTTTTTGCCTTTTTCCTAAACTTATCGAACCTTTCCTTTTGAGACTCAGCATTATTTCCTATATTCTTATTTGCTTTGGCCTGTCCTGTCTAAAATTTCTTTAATATGCTGTATTTTTAAATCCTGCAACTGTACTGTGTGTAAGTAACCAGTCCGCTTCCGTTATAGACAATATAATTTTACTTTCGGATTTTTCACCCGACGCGACAGGATTACGGCTTAATGCATCCACATGTTGCATACGTGGGCCCTCCTAATGAAATACCTCAAATACAAATTCTTGTGTAGACAGAACCCATCGTGCAATACGAGGAACATTTATCATATCATATCTTTCTTGTCACGGATTGTGAACATTGCTGCGTAAACCCCTCTAACAAAATAGGTGGGTCTAGTAATATAGTGTCTAAAGAATTTTGTTTGATTAATTCCTTTGATATTAATGAACAACTACATCCGGTATCAATAAACGCATTGTGATAAAAATTATGTATATACACCCTCTTTATAATTTATAATTTTTTTTGGTGTATCTATAGTCTAAATTAATTTCAGTGCTTGTCTTTCAGGTTTAAGCAAATTCTTCTTATGGTAGCATACAGATTCTAAATGACCCTGTCTGCCGCAATAATCGCATTTGTTAACGTTACATTGACTTCTTTTGTGGTTGCCACCACACAAAAAACATTGTATAGGCCTACGAATGTGCAATTGTCCCGAATCTTGAATTTGGTTGTCAGGCCGGTCTAATGCTTATGCCACCGGTGCTGTCGACATAGTTGGCATATCTCCTTAAGAAGGAGAAACATATTCCTACGTATTTTAAAACTAGCGGACAATTTTCGTTCCCAGTCAATCCACTTCCAGGTAGGCCAATCACTATCGGTGCTCATTAAAGAGTCATACCAGACTTCAGCCGATCCCTTAAGTTTATTCAGAGCTTGATAACGTATCATTTCGTCGGACGATTGAATAACGCTGAGCCAAGAGGTTATGTTATCAACCAATGGATCGAATTCAGGAATAATGTTGTTCAATATAAAAGCATTGTTCGTACTTACAGTTGCAACTGCATTTCTATAGGATACCTTTCTCTTTGGTAGAGGTGATGGAGTCCGCGCACTGCTTGTGCTACTTGATGTAGAAGTACCCGCGCTGGTCGATCTTGAGGCACGTGTTCGCTTACGCTTTGAATTTTTAATACTTTTTCTGCGTTTACCCATTGTGAACTATAGTTATGATCCCACTTCTGATGTTAACACAAAGAAATAATTTCAACGTAAATAATATGTACTAACGACACAACCTATTTATTCAATTAATATTTGTACAGATCACTTCATATTACAGTTTTTTGTATTCACAACACTTAATTACACTGATACTAACTCGACGCGTGTTATCAGAACAGAACCTCTTATAATCGCGATGCACGCTATTTTCACAGAATACATTTACCCTGACGGGGCTATTTTATAACATTTGCTTTCCCACTTGTCTTAGGTTGCGCACGAAGAGGGGCGGACCGGTGTTGCCAGTAATAAAGTTGCCAACAATATGCATTTACTTACAATATTATATCATAACCGGCTTTGTTACATATAATGTTTATTAATTTTAGTTTATCTTTTTTTTCTTTTCTTTTAATATAATAATAAGTTCTCTACACACAACATGTAAAACACAGCAGCATTAATCTACTTGTGAGAGCGTGGTCCTTCCTCCGGTCGCTGCGCTGCAGCCATAATGCAGGTACGATGTGGTTCTATTATGTAGAAAATATAATGAACTAAATTCTAAAATTCAGTTCACAGTGGAGTTAGAGGCAAACAATTCCTTAGCTTTTCTAGATGTGTTAGTAATTCGGAATCCTGATAACACCTTGAGCCATACTGTGTATGGAAAAAAGACCCATACAGATAGATATTTAAACGGTGATTCTCACCACCGTCCTTCACAGTTAGCTACCGTGGGTAAATCTTTGTTTCAGAGAGCACGAGGGATCTGTGACAGTAAACACCTGGCTGCCGAGCTCCAACATGTCAAGCAAGTTTTGCATGACAACAAGCTTCGAGTCCCGCGCCTACGTCACAGTGAACGAGTGAAGCCGGCCACAGTCGAGCGTGTACCTGCTGTACTGCCATATGTTAGAGGAGTCACTGACAAGATTGGCTACATCTTGAAGCGCGCTTCCATCAAAACATACTTCAAGCCGCTGAAGAAGATTAGTCAGTTTTTACCAACAGTCAAGTGTAATGTCCCTCTGCAAGATGCAGGAGTGTACAAGCTTGATTGTGAATGTGGTCTCTCCTACATAGGACAAACTAAAAGATCAATAAAAACCCGCGTTAAAGAACATATAGCTGATGTGAAGAATCGACGCTCCGTGAAGTCTGCAGTCTGTGAACACGTACAGGATCGCCCTCGTCACTACATCAGATTTGATAGACCACAAATCCTCGCAAAAGAACACCGATTCCTTCCAAGGATGATTCGCGAGGCTATTGAAATCAAAAAACATCCCAATTTCAATAGAGAAGATGGCTAGGTGCTACCATCTGCTTGGGATCCTATAATAAATAAAATTAAATCCCAACCCAAGCATACAACTGCAAGACTTCAAGATACCATAAGTTCATACTGTATAGATCGGAACAAAAGTTAAATTTTAATCTTCTATGGTAACCGCGGTTAACTATGACATATGGACGTTGAACATCTCAGTCCCGCCCGTGACCATGAGTGCTGTAAAGCGTCCGAAACTTCGGGTATTTAAAAAGTTAAATATACGCGATAAATTCCGTAAAAACTAGTATTATTTCAATATAATGAACTATGTGGTAAAGCCATGCTGCAGCTATATTATGATTGTAGCACGAATGGGTCGGCTCGACCGGGGAAGGACCACGCTCTCACAGAATACCAGCGTAAAATAGCACCTTAAAGCTGCTGTGTTTCGTACGATAAGTGTAGAGAACCGGAGACCCTTTTTACTGGAAACGAAACATTCCATCTTAGTCCTCAGGGATGGCAACGCATCTGCATTTTGATCCTTAATCGAGGATAAATATAGATGTCTATGGGCCACAGCATCCAATTACCATCAGGTGGACTGTGTCTTCGTTTGCCACCCTTATTCTATAAAAAAAAAATATAAATAACAATTTTATGGTTGTAGGTAGCAAGAATGGGTCGGCTCGACCGGTGGAGGGCCGCGCTCTCACAGAACATCAACGTAAAATAGCAGCTTAATGCTGCTGTGTTTTGTATGGTGATCCTTTTAAAGTAAAGTTAGTCCTCAGGGGTTACAACGCATCTGCAATTTGATTCGTAATCGAGTATAGATGTAGATGTCTATGGGCCACAGCATCCACTTACCATCAGGCTCATCCGTCACCCTTATTCTATAAAAAAGAGTTAGTGCTAGAACCATAATACAAGGTGCTACCATGCAGAAAATGCCACGAAGTTTTACGCTTTCTACATTAAAATGAAATCCTGTGTGACTTACCTCCGTTTAGGGTCCTGCCACAGCTCCTTGACGACAGAGTCCAATATATACTGGACACCGGCCTTTTGTATATTGTTACGACCTGGAATTTTCAGAAATAGTAAAATTCACTCAAGTAAAAACAACAGGAACTTTAAGCTTTTTAATTACTGGTAACGCCAGTTAACAATCTACTTTATCAACATTACATTACATATCGCATTGAGTTCGTCCTAAGTTATATCTACTTTATCAACATGACTAGTGCATATTTTTTGTTTCCTTCCTTCCTTCCCTTTCCTACCGCACGCGCTGCCGCCGAGGTGAAAAAGAGGATCTCGGCGCGCGTCATTATACTAAGTGATATTACGCCATCCGCAACGCACGGCCACCCGTCGCGTCTTATGTACATTAACCGCAAACCGCGCAGGACGAACATTGAGTTCTCCTGTTTATGTTTAATATTCACCGCATCAGACATTGTGTCTTTGTAACTCATAAAAGTGTGAGACGCCCCCGTAAGGGCAAAGGTGGAGAGTGTGGGACTTCACGAGACTGTTCCGAGAGTGCGTGTGCGCCGAACCACGTGGCGAGCTCGCTGTATAGCAGACACTCCAGGAGGAAGGCGCGGCAGCCCTCATCAGGTCAGTGCGTGCTATCCCACCTATTTATTTTCCCCTTTGCCGTATGCACCAAAATTACAGTCCACTAAATCTTTATCGAAGATACCTTAAGTTACTGACGTCTCCATTTTTAATGGTCCTTCGAGCCGGATTGACCTTGACTTTCCGCCCTTATTAGATCGTTATCGTAATAAGCGTTTATATAATTAATTATTTATATTTTAATCCGACTTCGGATTAACCCCGCCCTTATTAGAACACTAGAATAGGTCCTAATAGGTGACATTCATAGTAATTTCAAAACTATATTCATAGAATGAATAAGCATATAATTATCTATATAAATTATTTGTTGTATGTTCACATCACGTCATCAACTTTTAACTACATCTATAGATTATACTGTTAAATTACATTTATTATTTGCACATATATTTAAGCATTATATTCGTTATAAATAACTTCATAATTATTATAAAAGTTAACAATTAAAGTTCATCGTTAACAAAACTAATATTTAATAATTCAACCGCGTAGCGAGGTCGCTTACAGACTACCCGCTTATAATTATATTAATTTTGCCGCATAACTTAAGTTGTAATGCCGTCTAAAAAACAAATAGCATCGAATAATAGCGATTCCTCGGATAATGAGGGCACACCCGATGCTGAGTTGGTTTTATTGTTAGCTAAACGAGATGCTTTATTTGAAATAGTGCAAAAAATATATGATATGTCCTCGGACATCCTCACAAACACTTCCACGATGGAGCGTTTTCTTGATGGAAGTTCTAATATTAATGCTTTACGTATTGAGTTTAAACAGGTCTTAGATAATTATAATTCACATTTATTAAAAATAAACCCTATTGCTAAACCTGATTATAACAGCCTCATTGCGTTTGAGTCTCTTTGCGGTAGAATAAATAGGCTTTATTTACAATATTCGCAATCTAACCCAGTACCAGCTCCTTCCACTTGACCGCATCCAGCGCAGAGCGGCTCGAATCGTCGACGACCGAGTGCTTTCCGATCGGCTCGATTCACTGGCGTTGCGAAGAGATGTTGCATCTCTTTGCGTATTTTATCGCATCTATCACGGGGAGTGCTCTGAGGAATTGTTCGGATTAATCCCAGCCGCCAAATTTCGTGAACGCACGACACGGCAAACGTCCCAATACCATCCACACCATCTGGATGCTTGGCGGTCCACCACTGTACGTTTCACAAGGAGTTTTCTTCCACGTACAACCTCTCTGTGGAATAGTTTATCATCGGCGATTTTTCCGGACCGATACGACCTGGGGACCTTCAAGAAAAGAGCTTACTCCTTTCTAAAGGGCCGGCAACGCACCCGCAATTCTCCTGGTGTTGCGGTTGATCATGGGCGGCGGTAGTCACTTAACATCAGGTGAGCCGCATGCTCGTTTGCCCCCTCTTCTATTTAAAAAAAAAAAATCTAATTCACAAAGTACTAGTACACCGTCTAAAGCCAGATTCACACTTCCGCCTATCGAACTTATGCCATTTTCGGGTGACATTCGCTCATGGCCTTTATTTTATGCTAGCTTTAAATCAACCGTCCATGACAACACATCGCTTACCGACGCTGAAAAGTTATACTATTTGCTAGGTAAACTAACGGGCAAAGCCCTATCTGTATGCTCAGGTATAACTCCTTGCGCTGAAAATTATAAAATTTTATTGCAAGCACTCGTTGACAAATATGAAGACCGGCGTATGCTAGCATCTACATATATTAATCAGATGTTCGAATTTAAGCCATTGCAATCGGCCACCGCAAATAATTTTGATTTATTTACTGATAACTTTATAAGTGCAGTGCGCGCTTTACAAAACTTAAAGTTAGATAATCTCGCGGACTTAATTGTTCTTCATATCGCGCTTAAGAAGCTGGACCCGGATACCATTCGCTCTTTCGAATATAGTCATAACTCGATGGTACCTACCTTTGATGATTTAGTAAATTTAATTAAGACCCGCTCCAAAGTTTTGCAACGCACCGATTCTAGTACAAATTCTAATAGTGGTAGAGCCATGCGGCAGCTTTGCTGTTGCACGTATGGGCCGGCTCAAACCGGGGTGGTACCCCCCCGCTTTGAGCCGGCCCATACGTGCCACCACTGTACGTTTCACAAGGAGTTTTCTTCCACGTACAACCTCTCTGTGGAATAGTTTATCATCGGCGATTTTTCCGGACCGATACGACCTGGGGACCTTCAAGAAAAGAGCTTACTCCTTTCTAAAGGGCCGGCAACGCACCCGCAATTCTCCTGGTGTTGCGGTTGATCATGGGCGGCGGTAGTCACTTAACATCAGGTGAGCCGCATGCTCGTTTGCCCCCTCTTCTATAAAAAAAAAAAAAAAAAAAAAATAATAGCGCACCAAACAATCAACGAGGTAACGGTAATAATCGTCGCTGTAATAATACTTCGTCGCCGAAGTATCAGGCGTACGTAAGCACGACGACTAGTTGCTCAAAGTGTCTGTGCGATAATATTGTGCATCAACACCTATTTAAGTGTGCAGACTTTAATAAAATGACGCCGCAGGAACGATTTAAATGCGTAAAGAGTAACAATGCATGTGTGAATTGTCTCAGTTTAAGTCATCGAGTGTCTAGTTGCTCTTCAAATTATAGTTGTCGAGTTTGTAAATTTAAACATCACACATTGTTGCACTTCCACCGCAGAAGCGATAATACTTCCCCTGCGCTGGCGCGTTCTCCACCGCTTCAGCCAGTTACACTGAAGTCTACAACCCCCGCGCCCGCACACTTGCCACCCCTCACCGCAGGTGCGCGTTCAGACGTCGCGCTGTGTACTTCGTTCAAGAATGTTTCTCAACGTTCACCGCCTCCCGCGCGCGCAAGTCGTTCGCAGAGAACTGTTTTATTATCAACCGCTCAAGTATTTGCTTACGATGCTAAGGGAGAGAAACAAATTATTCGTATATTATTAGACTCCATTTTATGACTAAAGAGTGCTGTCATCGTTTAGGCGTTCAACAACACGATACCGAATGTACTGTAGTAAAGGGATTCGGTGGAGTTGAAAAAATTGTAAAATCGAAATCGATTGATATTAAAATTTTCTCACGATTCGACTCGAATATTAACTTCAATATTTCAACGCTAGTTGTTGATCAAATCACCGACCTTTCGCCCACTGCTGTGGTAGACACATCTGTCTTATCACACTTCCATGGCATAAGACTCGCTGATGAATGTTATAGCATGCCTAATAAAATTGATGTTTTGATAGGCGCATCCCTTTTCCCGCACTTACTATGTCCAGACGTAATTTATTCGTCTAACGACTTGTCCGGGCCCTCGGCTTTGAATACGGTATTTGGTTACGTTATTATGGGCTCAGTGCCGACACTTCAGGTAAATCATTCTTTAACGTGCTGCTCAGTTCTAGAGTCTCCTATCGTTGACAAATTAGTGCAACGATTTTGGGTGCTTGAACAGCCACCCTCCGCACCGCCCATTCAGTGTCCTTCAGACATTGAATGTGAAGAGTTTTATAAATCTACGACATCCCGCGATCCTTTTACTGGTAGATATATTGTTGGCCTGCCATTTAAAGATGACGTTTACTCTCTCGGAGATTCTTATGAAACCTCTCGACGACGATTCATGTGCTTGGAGAGGAAACTTCAAGCCTCGCCTACATTAAGGTTAGCATATGATGACGTCATAAAGGAATACTTAGCTAAAAATTATATATCCCCCGCACCGCCGTATGACTCTCATGAACCCGCTCCAATATATGTCATACCGCATCATGGAGTCTTACGCGAAGATAAGAAGTCAACGCGTCTGCGCATCGTCCTGGATGCTAGCAGTAAGACTAGCACTGGGCGATCATTAAATGATATTCTGCATTCAGGACCAAATTTGCAAGGCGACTTGTTCAATATAATTTTAACTTTCCGCTTACATCCAATCGCTATGACAGCCGACTGTCGCCAACAATTTCTGCCAATAGTTGTTCGCGATTCTGATCGTCGTTACCAATGCTTCCTATACCGCTTCCGTCCACAAGACCCACTTGTGTTATACCACTTCAATCGCGTGTGCTTCGGTTTAACTTCGAGTCCATACCGTGCATTGCGCACGGTAAGACAGCTCATTGATGACGACGGCGCAAAGTATCCGCTTGCGAGTCGTATCGCATTTACTTCGCTATATATGGACGACATCGCGTTCTCTATGCCCAGTGAATCCGAGGCCAGTGAGACCTCTCGGCAGCTGATAGACTTATTCAAGGGTGCCCAATGGGACCTGATAAAATGGCATAGCAACCGTCGATCTGTTTTAGATGACCTCCCTACTTCCCATAAAATTACAGGAGAAGTAGAGTTCGATAAATCAATGCCACATAAAATACTAGGCCTGCATTGGTCTACCGATAGTGACGCCTTTTATTTTAAGATATCTGTTCCCGCTGATGTGACGTGCACTAAGCGCGCTATCTTATCTACTGTCGCTCGCCTGTGGGACATAATGGGTTTCGTTGCTCCCACAGTCGCGTACGCCAAATTGTTAATAAAGCAGCTTTGGCAACTTAATTTAGATTGGGACGACATACCACCACCGCCAATTATTAAGATGTGGAGGCAATTCTGTGCTGAATTACCAGCTCTTAATGATTTACGTATCCCGCGACATGTTGGTGTATCCAAAAACTGTACTGCGTCACTCCTGGGGTTTTCCGACGCCAGCGAGCACGCATACGGTGCCGTAGTCTACATACATGTAAAAAGCGTCAATGGTAACACCGTCCAGTTGATTTGTGCAAAGACTAAAGTCGCACCGACGAAACCACTATCTATTGCACGCCTTGAGCTTTGTGGAGCGGTTTTACTCTCAAAATTGCTTCGCAGAGTACTCGACAATTATTCTCTTGACCTTGCAATATCAGTCTATGCCTTTGTAGATTCAAAAGTAGCTCTGTACTGGATAAAGAGTTCGCCACACAAGTGGCAGACCTTTGTTGCAAACCGCGTTGTTCAGATTACCGACAATATTCGCGCTGATAATTTTTATCATGTCGCAGGTACTGAGAATCCCGCTGACATACTTTCACGTGGCGTTACGCCAAATAAATTAGTTTCAAACCCCCTGTGGCTCCATGGGCCTCACTGGACTTCGTTAGATCCATCTCAATGGCCTCTTCGTACTTTAGACAATGAGGTTATTGCAAATATGCCTGAGAAGAAGATTTTGTCGCACACTGTGTGCACATCCGTCTGTAATTCTGCGATTTATGAGCTCGCACTCCGCATCTCTTCTTGGAGTAAACTTCTACGTATAATTGCGTACGTGTGTAAGTTTGCTAAATTATTGCCCCGCCACAGCACTACTGTAGTGACTGCTGATGATCTCAGTTTCTCTGAGGTTATAATCCTCCGCGCCCTGCAAAAACAGCATTTTGCAGTGGAATATTTAAATATTGAAGGTAACAAACCTTGCTCGCCCGCTTTCAATCGTTTAAGGCCTTTTATTGAGAATGGTTTAATCCGCATTGGTGGTCGTCTTTCGAACTCCGCATTAGATTACACGCAAAAACATCCAATTATACTCCCGCGCAGTGGTCATGTAGTGAACATGATCATTGACTATTATCATATTAAAAATTTACACGCTGGGCCTGAATTGTTATTGTCATTGCTCCGTCAAAAATTTTGGATACTTTCCGCACGCCGCACTGTGAGAAGCAGAGTCTACAAGTGTAATATATGTTTCCGGCTTAGACCCCGTCCAACTTACCCTTTGATGGCTGATCTTCCCCATAGTCGTGTAAGACAAGCTATTAAGGCATTTACACACACGGGCTGCGATTATGCCGGTCCTATCGCATACACTCCTGTACGTCGTCGTGGTGTACGCAGCGAGAAGGCGTACTTATGTGTTTTCACATGCCTCACGACTCGAGCTGTACATATAGAAATCGCTACAGATCTTAGTAGTTCTAGTTTCCTCGCTGCGCTTAAACGTTTCCTCTCTAGACGAGGGCCGATTCAGTTTTTATATTCGGATAATGGAACGAATTTTAAAGGTGCCGCTTCGTATCTTCGCGATCTCTATAAATTTCTAAACGTTGAATACCGCCCAAAGCTTGAGCAAGAGTGTGCTGAGAATCGTGTAACATGGAAGTTCATCTGTCCCAACTCTCCTCATTTTGGAGGCGCCTGGGAGAGTATGATCAAAGTCGTAAAAACGCATCTGTTCCGAGTTATCGCACATCAGTTACTTTCATACGAAGAGCTTAATACTGTTCTTGCGCAAATTGAGTGCTTGCTAAACTCGCGGCCCTTGACAGTATTGAGTTCTGATCCTGCAGAGCCTTCAGCTCTTACTCCGAGTCATTTTTTGAATACCGCACCTTTATTGTCATTACCCGCACCCAAAGTCAAATCTGACTCTACCAGTCTGTTACACAGGCATTCTTTACCGGATAAATTAGTTCAGTCGTTTTGGGACCGGTGGAGGACGGAATACCTTCACGGATTACAAGTTCGTCAGAAGTGGAACACCCCGTCTACGGCTATCGTACCAGGCATGGTTGTAATTGTGATAAATGATAATGAACCGCCCCTTGCTTGGCCATTAGCGATTGTCGAGTCTGTTCATCCTTCGAAGGATGGCGTAGTTCGAGTAGTGACCGTGAGAACTACTAAGGGAACATATCTTCGTCCTGTCGCTCGTATTTGCCCTCTCCCAAGACAATAAATCACGATTATTTTGATTATAATTATTTATCTAAATTAGGAATTAAGTTTATATTTATATATATTAAAAAAGTATTAAACCGCAATATTATATTTATGTATACATTTTCTCGCTTACCAAGTAAGGTTAGTAGATGAGACATGCGCATTGAGCGCATCCTCTCACTTTATATACCGCTTATTTATTTGTTTTCCTTTTACTTTTTATATTACGGTTGTCTTTTAAAGGTGACCCTTTAAGGGCGGGAGGAAATGGTAACGCCAGTTAACAATCTACTTTATCAACATTACATTACATATCGCATTGAGTTCGTCCTAAGTTATATCTACTTTATCAACATGACTAGTGCATATTTTTTGTTTCCTTCCTTCCTTCCCTTTCCTACCGCACGCGCTGCCGCCGAGGTGAAAAAGAGGATCTCGGCGCGCGTCATTATACTAAGTGATATGATAAGGTGTAGAATAGAAGCGGACGAGAGGTTGTCGCACAACTTTAGGGAAAACTCCAAACTCTTCTGGAAAGAGGTTGGAAGGTCCCGGAGTGGTGCGACAGCTTTAAGAATGAACAAAGTGCTTTCGAGAACCAATGACGTCCTCTCAGAAAAATCGGACGTCATGCAGCGATGGAGTGAATTTTATAGAGAATTGTATGCGTGTCATGATCTTAGTGAAGGATCCGGGGGTGACGCCGTGACTGGCACGCCAGACACGGACCTCGATGACACTGAGGTCATCAGCATGAAAGAGATTGAACGTGCGATTCGAAGTTTGAAATGTGGTAAGGCTGCGGGACTAGACAGAGTTACTGCTGAAATGGTCAAGTACGGTGGGCCTCGCGTCTGGGACAGCTTTCATCTGCTGTGCAATTTGTGCTGGCGGACGGGAGATGTCCCGGATGATTGGCGATCCGCGGTCATTGTGCCTTTATATAAAGGTAAAGGTTCACATTTTGACTGCGGGAGCTATCGGGCGATCAGCTTGACCAGTTTAGCAAGTAAAGTTTATTCGAAGGTTTTGACACGCAGGATGCAAGAGAAATCGGAAAGATTCTTATGGGAGGCACAATGCGGATTTAGACCTGGAAGAGGATGCACGGATCAAATGTTTTCTCTCCGCATGATCACGGAGAAGCTTCTGAGTGTTAACCAGAGGATTTTCTGTGCTTTTGTGGATCTGGAGAAAGCATTTGATAAGGTTATAAGGAAGAAAATGTGGGAACTGTTGCCGGGATATGGTGTGGATGGTCGATTGTTAAGGGCTGTGCAGTCACTCTACTATGACTGTAAAGCCTGTGTGCGGGTAGGGCATGACCTGTCACCCATGTTTAGCGTCCAAGCGGGCGTAAAACAGGGTTGTGTCATGTCTTCCTGGCTGTTCATACTGTATCTCGACAGCTGTTTACAGAAGCTGAAAGATAGCTGTTTGGGTGTGAAATTGGGTGACATAAAAGTTAATTGTCTGCTGTATGCTGATGATGCAGTGCTTATTGCACCATCAGAAGCAGAACTGCAGGCATTAGTCACGTGTATGAAAGAGGAATGTGAAATTAAAGGTCTCCGTTTGAATGCTAATAAAACTAAGGTTCTGGTATTTGAAAAGGACGAAGAGAGAACGAAATGTGAAATATGGGTAAATCAGGAATGTCTAGAACAGGTAAATGAAATTGTATACTTGGGGATTGCTTTCAGCCGGGATGGAAGATGTGATTTAGATGTGGATAGGCGTGTCGCTGCCGGAAACAAAGTCAATGGTGCCCTGAATGCATTAATAAAAAGGCAAGGCGTGGTGAAGAGTGCACGCCTTGCAATACATAACGCAGTGTTGGTACCGACTTTGTTATATGGCAGCGAAACCTGGGTATGCCAGAAGAAGCATAAAAGCAAGTTGAATGCAGTGGAGATGCGATCTCTTCGTAAAATGTGTGGCGTTACCATAGCCGACCCAAAGCGAAACGAAGAGATTCGCAATATGGCAGGATTGAAAGTTGACCTTATCACAAAAATTGATAGGGGCGTACTCCAATGGTTTGGACACGTTGAACGAATGAGTGAAGACCGAATGGTGAAGAAAATATATAGAGCGAAAGTAAATATTAAAAGGTGTCGAGGTAGACCGAGACTAACTTTCGAAGACCATGTGAGCAAATTGCTCGAAGAGGGGAGGGTCAAGAGTACTCGGATACCTAGACGTGCATGTTTGAAGAAGTTAATGAACCTGAAAGAAGCGAAAGAGGTATGTAAGGATCGTGACACTTGGCGATCTGTTCTCTCTGGCTACCCCGTTAGGGATTGTGCGTGACGATAAGTAAGTAAGTAAGTAAGATATTACGCCATCCGCAACGCACGGCCACCCGTCGCGTCTTATGTACATTAACCGCAAACCGCGCAGGACGAACATTGAGTTCTCCTGTTTATGTTTAATATTCACCGCATCAGACATTGTGTCTTTGTAACTCATAAAAGTGTGAGACGCCCCCGTTAGGGCAAAGGTGGAGAGTGTGGGACTTCACGAGACTGTTCCGAGAGTGCGTGTGCGCCGAACCACGTGGCGAGCTCGCTGTATAGCAGACACTCCAGGAGGAAGGCGCGGCAGCCCTCATCAGGTCAGTGCGTGCTATCCCACCTATTTATTTTCCCCTTTGCCGTATGCACCAAAATTACAGTCCACTAAATCTTTATCGAAGATACCTTAAGTTACTGGCGTCTCCAATTACTGTAAAGATCTGTATGGACTAGAGACAAGACCAACTTTTGTTTATTATATCTCACTGATATTTGTCAGGCTTCTGTTTTTTTTTTAATATAGGAAAAGGGTGACAAGCCAGCACACAGTCCACCTGATGCTAAGTGGTTACTGTGGCCCATAGACATCTACGTCTATCCTCGTTTGCGAATCAAACTGCAGATGCGTTGTCAGCTTTGAGGACTAAGATGGAATGCCTCTTTTCCAGTAAAAAGGGTCTCCGGTTCTCTACACTCACCATATGAAACACGGCAGCATTAATCTGCTATTTCACGCTGGTATTCTGTGAGAGGGTGGTCCTTCCCCGGTCGAGCCGACCCATCCGTGCCACAACTATACAATTAATATAGATTCAGCATGGCTCTACCTGTTCTGTTACCGTACATTTATCAACTGCTAGACTTAAGCCCTCCCCTTATAAGGAAATGTATGCTGCTTGGCAAGTGGGTTGGCAACCACAATTTTTTTATTATTTTGCCATTCAGGAATATGCAGGATCTCCTCTTTTAGTTTCCGTTTGTCGCCTCGTGCGATACAGGGTCGCCCACGAGGCGATATGGGATAGTGGATATCGTGACGCAGTGGCGTTACATCGCATCTGCGTTTTGATTCTTAATCAAGGATAAATGTAGATGTCTATGGGTCACAGCATCCACTTACCATCAGGTGGACTGTGTGCTCGTTTGTCACCCTTATTCTATAACTAGTGCCAATGCAGATGCAAAGGTAAAACCTTTTGCTAGCATCATAAACGGAGCGGAGTAAAAGTCTAAAGTCATAACTATATTTATTTCAACGAAAGATTCAATCACATTAAAATTGCTTTAAATATAAATAGTTGTAGTAAATTACAATAGCGCGCGCTTTTGCTTTACATGTATTTTCCCACAGACAATTTAGTTTTTAGTTATTATTTTTAATATCTTTTAGACAAATTCAGATTTTTATTATTTACAAACCTTGTCTGCGTTGAGCTACAAATATTGCCGAAAAAATTATGTAAATTGGCCTACGGGTTACGGAGGAGATAGATTTCAAAGAATCGTTTTCTTGCGCCATGGGAGGTCCGCTCCAAAAAAAAAAACATCGCGTAGGTGTTGTAAGAGGCGACGGAAGTTATCTGAACCAGGGGATAAGTATCTTTCTGAACACAGCTGAATAAAACTGTGTTAAATTTCCCCGCTTTGAGACAATCTACAGGGGAGGCCTATATTTAGCTGTGAACTGTTGATAGGCTGATATGGTAATGGTACATCACAAATACTCACTTCCATAGTAATACTGGTCGACAGTCTTCAGCCAACCGACGTCGTCATGGGTGTGGGGGACGATGTGAACGTTCAGCAGACCAGCCTCCGCTTGAGTGCAGCTCTAGAAAGAGAACGAACGTTGTAATATTTATTTTTAAAGAATAAGGGTGACAAATGGGCACACAGTCTGGTAAGTGGATGCTGTGAACCATAGACATCCACATTTATCTTCAATTAAGAATAAAAATGCAGATGCGTTGTCAACCCTGAGGACTAAGATGGAATGCCTAGATCTAAAGTTTCTGTTCGAAAGTGATTCCATAAAACTCGCAGATCATTTTTAGGTAGACATATAATACTGATTTACATTTGCATAAACTCAAAGCGCATGTCAAAAACACTTTTCAACTAATTTCAGAAAAAGCAGGAGACTCTTAATTCGACCGTATTTTTTTAATGTTTGTTACCTTAGAACTTTTTTCTAGGTGAACCGATTTTGATGACTCTTTATTTCTTGAAAGCTGGTTTCTCGTGTGGTAGTATAAATTTAGTATAAATTTTATCAAGATCTGACCAGTAGTTTTTGATTTATCCTTAACAATGCGTATTTAATTGACTTCGACTACATTGATGATGTTCTCATTTTATTTATATTGAAGTCGGTTGTACAAAATTTTTAATTCTACCACTTGTTCTATTTGCTTTTTTGTTAATAAGTATTTTCGTTTTCTTTAATTGTAACATGTCATGTGTGCAGGTGTAAGTGTTGGATTAAATGTCTATCATTGATATATAAAAAAAAGTTCGTTTGTTCGTATTATTTGCGCTACTATATCGTTCAACAGATTGCAGTAAAAGGGTATGTATACCTCTTGTATATTGAATAAAAGTCTATATTTCTGTAATCGGACGGAAAGACATAATGTAAATACTTATGTCAAAGTAAATAGTTTTAAGTTTTGCTTTTAAAGCAAGTGAAGCAGGAACCTTGCCAACGGTGCCAAGCTGCGGTGATAACATTTGAACTGGTGTTTACGTTCATTAGACTATTATGATAACGTATCAATTAAGTCGGCAAACAATGCACATAAATAAAGATATCTACAGCTCTTTAATGGAATTCTTTCACCAAAATCAATTCCGTAATTTTAGTGTTAAAGCCCTGGTAGCTCAGGGGCTAAGCGCTCGCTGTAAATTTCACAGTACGTGAGCATTCCAAGTTCGATCCCCGCCGGCACCAATGAAATTGTTAATTGCAATTTTAAGTACTGGTTTACCACGTGCTCACCTGTAAGAAAAACATTGGGAGAAAACCTGCAGGTCTGAGAAATAAGAAATAAAAAATATTTCGAAGACATGTGAAGTTCGACAACACGCAATGGGGCGGCGCACATTTACTTTCCCTAAAACCCTCGCAAAAATAAGAGGAGGCCTGTGCTCAGCAGTGATCATATATAGGCTCTAACTTTAAATATCATTTTATTTTTGGACTTTTATTCGAACTTACAATGGGGGTAGTTAAGAAAAAAAATCTAACTCAAAATCTGATCAAAAACGGATTATGTATGTGTTATTGACCAAGTAATTAATAGGTTATTATTTATAATGTGTAATGAAACACAATTTGAAAAATGCTCAACATGAGCAGGCAATACGATAAAACTATTGCTATTGAAGCAATGAGTCAATGATGGCGTCCATGACTTTTTGTGCCACGAGATGGCGCCACTTAAAATGAGGTGTAATGGGAAGTTAATTTTTTCGAAAAATAGTTAATGTTTCATTCTGTACCATTAGAAATTTTTGTATTAATTAGATTATTAATAAATAAACGAAACCACAGATATTAATAAAAACAAAAAAATTAAAAAAAAAGTTTTAAATGTGCAAAAAGTTAAGAAACAAACCACTGGTGCATTGTTTTGTGTATTAATAAAATACCCCAGAAACCGATAAACTTATATTTAAAACTAAATTATCAATAAAATGACATTGTGTAACAATAAACTTAATCTCAGCACAGATTAGTAAATAGTTTACCAAATCTCAGTGTCAACTAGCGACATCTAGTGATGGAGATTATTAGCCCTCATTAAATTGACCGAGCTTTACGAATAACGTGCTTTACATATCGGGCAGAAAAATAAAAAGGTAGTTTATGTTAGGTTATGATCAGACAAAGACAATGTAATAAATAATGAAATATAAATCAATATTAATTACGTTGACCGATTTGACTTGTCATTATTCATATTGCCTTGGTATTATAAGTAGTGTCCCGATTAATCAGAAACAGAAACTTTTTTATTCAATATAAATTATTAATAACACTTATGAAAGTCACTTTTTTAATTTATCACCGGTTCGGAAGAAAAAACCTCTGTCCTGGGAAGAACCAGCAAGAAACCCAGCGGGAGGGACTATTTTTTAAACAAATAACAGCTTATAGTCATGTATGTTACAATTAACAACACAAAACAAATTAGAAATAGCTTGGTAGCGATCACCCTCCCCAAGGGGTATTATTATCCACAAATTCCTTAATATTATAATAACCCTTTTTATACAAACTTAATTTAATTACGTTTTTGAACTTTGTGCAGATAAATGTTGTATATTTTCTAGGATTTTCTTGTAATTAAGCGTATACATCGCCCCAAGAACGAATTACTGACTCGGTGGAGTCGAGTAACTGGGAACTTGATTCATAACACGCATATATCCTTATCATCTCATCTTTTTACAGAATATAAAAACAAATCAATTAAAATGTAGTCAGTTATTTACTTAATATACATATCTTTAAGTTTAGTATTTGAACAGTTATGTTCAACCCTAGTTAGGTAAAATCACTGAATCGATTATTATTATTTTTTTAGTATAAAAGCGTAGTTTAAGATGTAATCAAGGCAGTTCAGCTCCAATTCGGGTTTTTTTTTATAGAAGAGGGGGCAAACGAGCATGCGGCTCACCTGATGTCAAGTGACTACCGTCGCCCATGATCAACCGCAACACCAGGAGAATTGCAGGTGCGTTGCCGGCCCTTTAGAAAGGAGTAAGCTCTTTTCTTGAAGGTCCCCAGGTCGTATCGGTCCGGAAAAATCGCCGGTGGTAAACTATTCCACAGAGAGGTTGTACGTGGAAGAAAACTCCTTGTGAAACGTACAGTGGTGGACCGCCATGCATCCAGATGGTGTGGATGGTATCGAGACGTTTGCCGTGTAGTGCGTTCACGAAATTTGGCGGCTGGGATTAATCCGAACAATTCCTCAGAGCACTCCCCGTGATAGATGCGATAAAATACGCAAAGAGATGCAACATCGATTCGAGCCGCTCTGCGCTGGATGCGGTCAAGTGGAAGGAGCTGGTACTGGGGAGCTCCAGCCCAGAGATGGGAACAGTATTCCATGTGCGGCCGAACCTGCGCCTTATAAAGTTGCAGGCGGTGTGCCGGCATGAAATACTGTCCCGCTCTGCTGAGCACGCCAAGCTTTTTAGAGGCCAATTTGGCCTTCCCTTCCAAATGACCACGAAACTGCACGTCACTCGATATGTCGACGCCGAGGATTCCGATACTGGCTGAGGCAACAAGGGGAGTGCCTTGAAACTGAGGGGATACGACAAAGGGGTTCTTTTTAGCGGTTAACGCGCAAACTTGTGTCTTCTGGGGGTTAAACTGGACTAGATTTAGTCGTCCCCAATCCGAGACTCTGTTCAGCAAAGACTCGACTTCAGACACAAGTTTGTCCCGGCACTCGGACACGTTTTCCCGAGAAATATTGGCTCGGCCGGTGTAAAGAGCATCACCAGTGCTGTCATCTGCATAGCAATGAATGTTACGGGTATGCAACATATCATTGATATGCAGAAGAAACAGCGTTGGCGATAGCACGCAGCCCTGTGGAACACCAGCATTAATAGGCTTGCAATCGGAGCTTGCACCGTCTACAACGACCTTGATGCTCCGATCTGCAAGAAAGCTGGTGATCCAATCGCACAATTTCTCGGGAAGCCCATAGGAAGGGAGCTTCGAAAGAAGCGATTTGTGCCAAACCCGATCGAAGGCCTTCGCAATGTCCAAACTAACGGCCAATGCCTCCCCCTTGAACTCTACTGCCTCCGCCCATCTGTGAGTGAGGTAAACCGGAAGATCACCAGCTGACCGACCACGGCGAAAACCGTATTGGCGGTCACTAATCAGCTGGTGATCCTCAAGGTACCTCATGAGCTGGCAGTTTACAATTGGGGTAAACTGCCAGCTTACCATGCCAGGTTGCCACACGTATTATAAATATATAGTATATATAATAAATCGTACTATATTTCTGTCAATTGTACTATATATTATAGAAAAATAATATAGTACGGAGAGTACTATATTTTTATCTCTAATTCAACTGTCGCGCTTTTTTAAATTAACTGTGGTAGGAAGTCTGGAATAAATAAGTTTTATGGAAAGATTTTTTACCATCATGAATGTAAAATTAAAAGAAGAATAAAAATAGCATGTACCTATTTAATTAAAAGTTAATTTTAATATGAATCGAAGTTGCTCAGACTCCTATACTCGTAATTATTTTAAAGGTAAGGTGGTTAAATCATTGATTGCTAAAGCAAAGAGCAGTAACAAATATTTATGGAAAAATACACAAAGATTAAAAATAAATGTTTAAGTACTTTTTTCCGAATTTCTCAAAAGTACCATATTTTTGCATTTTATTTTAGGAAAAAATAATATAATTATTTAAAAAAAGGTGGAAACCCTAAAGCATATTAAGTTACTTAGTGCATATCGCACTTGACGTTCGTGGTTTTTGTACATTTTTGTATTTATATATTTTTAATGTTAGGGAATTGTCTACAAAAATTAAAACAACCAGCAAATCAAAGAAAGTCACTATCATTGTTTTTTACAAATTTCTTACCTCAATATATCAACATTAGCTATTTAGTTGGTTGGATCCTTTTCGCATGCTAGTTATTTTTTATAGCAAAATGTTGACAAACGAGCACACAGTTCACCTGTTGGTAAGTGATTGCTGTGGCCCATAGACATCGACAATCTACATCTATGCTGGAATTAAATGATTCCTTTTTTCTTATGTAGGTTATACTTTAAGGTCCCATATAAATTTAAAGAAAAAATTCCATCCCTAAGGATTGCAAATAAATAACTTCTTTTTTAGTTATTTGAAGTCAGTTATTACTTCTCGTTGAAAGTCAAAAGAATTAAAATTGTAATTGATATAAAGATGTGTTATTGGTGGTGGGATGTTATTCCAACATTTCGATATCATACATCGAACATCGAACTGTATAACTACGTAAAATTAAGTAATAATTTATACGTGGTAGAGCCACGCTGCTGCTATATTATGGTTGTAGCACGAATGGGTCGGCTCGACCGGGGAAGGAGCACGCTCTCACAGATTACCAGCGTCAAATAGCAGATTAACGCTGCTGTGCTGTGTTTCGTATGGTGAGTGTAGAGATCCGGAGACCTTTTTTTACTGGAAACGAGGCATTCTATGTTAGTCCTCAGGGGTGACAACGCATCTGCATTTTGATTCTTAATTGAAGATAAGTGTAGATGTCTATGGGCCACAGCATCCACTTACCAACAGGTGGACCGTATTTGTAGCAAGAATGGTTCGACTCGACCGGGGAAGGAACACACTCTCCAAAAATACCAGTGTAACATTGCAGCTTAACGCTGCTGTTTTATACGGTTTTTCTTAGACTGGATTATTGTTAATATTAGACAAGAAAATACTATCAGAAAACACTCACATCATATCCGCACGTCTCGCCCACCCTTGGCTCTATGTCGTCGAGCAGAGGCACCGTCATGGACAGCGCCGTGCCCACACTGAGTACCAGCACAAGATACATCATCACCTGCAAATAAAAGAGGTTAACATTAACATTATGTTATATGAAAAACAGTACGAGAGTAACCAGAGTAGGGATGGGCAAGTGAAAAATATATATCGATATATATTGTATCGCTATTTGTAATCAGTATCGATATATATATATATATATATATATATATATATATATATATATATATATATATATATCGCGTGATAAATGTCGATATATCGTCATGTTTTGTAGAATTTTTGAGTTGATTTAGTAGAATAAGGCCCAAAATGTTATTACAGGACGGTTGGATAACGAAAAATACGATAAGAGCACGTGAAAGCTTTTGTTGCTCGATTAATACAACATTTTAAAAAATATTAAACTTAATACGAATTCGATACTATAAAATAAATATCTAATATTGATATACCACGATTTAAAAATATCGACAATCCTATATATTCATATTTAGAAATATCGATATTTTTACCCAAGCCTAAACTAGATTTCGATCCACGGCGGTATCAATAAATATTTATTGCTATTTTAAGTGCTAATTTTGCCACGTGATCGGCGGCGAATGTAAACTTCGTAGGGACCACGTCCGAGGACTAGAAAATTTTCAAACAAAGACATGTAAATCCGTTAGCACAAAAGAGAGGAGGAGGCTGTGTATAGGTTGAGGTTTTTCATACTTATTAAGCCGTGACAAAGTAGCGTAATATACTGATGGTTCAAATATTTACTTGTATTATTTAAAAAGTTAATTAAAGATTGTGAACTGACTTTTCTTTTCCAAAATGGACCCCTTTTAATCTGTCGTCCGGAGATCATACCTCGCTTCTTTGCTACACTACTACAGAGATAGAAATCGTAGTATAGAATCGTAAGTAATTCGTTACAAGATGAAATAAATAGAGAATTTATTCACATAAATGCCAAACCTATTTCACCTCCTCATTGAACTTTACATAATCCTTTCTTAGTAGGAAATTCAAATCATATACAGCCAAACCTGGGTAAGTGAGAACTGGATAAGCACGAAAACTCTATAAGTGAAAGTAATAGCTAGGACTAGGACCCGTCATTTTAAGCTCCCAAAACCTCTATTAGCGAGAAACAGAAACCTCTGTAAGAGAGAGTCGTTTTTCCCTCATGAACCTCCGTAAGTGAGACTGCTACTTATTTATACCTCTATAAGCGACAGTCGAGCTTTATTTATTTATATTATTTAGGAAGAACTATAGCTACAATAAAAATACATACATACATAAAAGATACACACATAATAACAATAATAATAAAAAACATACCGATACCTGGGTATGTCACAGAACATCGGTATCGATAAGGTCGGTATCGATAAGGCTGGTATGAAACAGTCAGTTTGCGACGTGTTTTATGCACGCTTGACCAAAGTGCTTAACAGCCTTTTGTCCGGTGTGAATAAGACACACGCATATAACGGTTGGGTCATGCCTGTCCTCATATAGACCTTTGGCATACTCAGGTGGACTCAGACCGAACTTAACGCCCTGGATAGAAAAGTCCGCACTACCATGACGTCCCATAGGATGCATCAACCGAGATCGTCGGTAATGAGGCTGTACTTGCCGCGAAAGCATGGTGGGCGTGGTTTTCTGAGCGCGCTCACCATGCATAATCGCGAAGTGTGCAGCCTCCGTGATTACTTCCTGGCGAGATCGGATAATCCATTCTATAATGACGTCATTTCTAGTGATAAAGGGTTTGTACCTCTATCCTTAGCCCACGAGCAATGGCAGGACCCAGCAGTGCTTAGCATTTCCGATCGGGAGACCGTATGGAAGGAGAAAGAGCTCCACGGGAGGTACTACAGGGCTCTTCATGAGCCCTTCGTAGATACAGTCGCCTCCCTCAACTGGCTACGTTTCGGTGACCTCTTCGGGGAAACCGAGGGTTTTGTCTGTGCAATACAGGATCAGGTTATTAAGACCAACAACTATCGGAGATACATCCTAAAGGATGGCACCATCGACGTCTGTCGAGCTTGTCGCCATCCCGGTGAGTCACTTAGGCATGTCATCTCCGGTTGTTCGGCGCTTTCTAACTCTGAGTACTTGCACAGGCACAACCTAGTAGCCAGAATTCTACACCAGGAGCTCGCTCTGAAATACGGTCTAGTGGACCGGAAATTGCCGTATTACAAGTACTTGCCGGAAGCCGTGCTCGAAAATGACCGGCTCTACTGGGACCGGGCCATCATCACAGACAGGACTATTCTTGCGAATAAGCCTGATATTGTGCTGATGGACCGGGCACAGTCAAGGATATTTTTGGTCGATATTACCATCCCGTATGACGAGAACCTCGTGAAAGCCGAAACAGATAAGCAATCAAAATATCTGGACCTGGCTCACGAGGTGATCGACATGTGGGGTGGTCTGCCGACCAAAATTATTCCTGTAGTCGTCTCTGCGAACAGGCTAATCCCAGTTAGCCTCTCTGGTCATCTGAGGCGACTGGGACTCCGTGACGGACCGCTCGGGGCTCAAATGCAGAAGGCGGTGCTCCTTGATACTGCCCGCATCGTCCGCCGGTTTCTTTCCTTTCCCCCTAACCCTTGGCCGTTTGGTCTCCCCTGCCGAGGGCTTCCATCTGGTTGGGCTTTTATTTATTTATGTATTTTTGTATTTATTTTATTTTATTGATATTTATGTATGTTTATTTTTTCATTTTCATTTATAATTATATATTTATAGAACCCAACCAGATGAGAAAACTATATAGATACCCCACACAATAATAATAATATTCCACAACTATCACACAACGCCATCTAATCCAAGCTAAGCAGAGCTTCTGTTATGGGTACTAGACAACTGATAAACATACTTATATATTTCTAAATACATAAATATTATAGATAAATTACACCCAGACACAGAACAAATGATCGCGCTCATCACACAAACATTTGTCCTGGGTGGGAATCGAACCCACGACCTCCGGCATAGCAGTCAGGGTCACTAACCACTAGACCAACAGGCCTGTCAATACACATACACATACAGTAACAAATGGCAAAACAAATTACAAATTTAGCATATGCTATTTTATGACTCATTCTTAACTTTCGTGAAACTTCCTACCATTGTTATGGTATTGTTTTCTCGTCAATATAGCACGTATTCTATTTCGTGGAACTAATTAACGTTGTTATTGCTGCGTACCTCTATAGGAGAGAAACGCTACCCATGTACCTGCATTAGCGAGAAACTCAGGTTAGTGAGAAACCTCTATAAGCGAGAATGAGATTGTGCTCCCTTGAACTCTCGCTTATCCAGGTTTGACTGTACACCCTATTGTACGAACGGCAATAAAACAATACATTTAGTAGGCATCTTTGACCTTGTCACTTAGCAGGGTCACAGGCTCAGGGTCAAAGGGCAAAGTAATTGTAAAAGTTTTTTTTCAAACGTCTATTTTTCAAGACGGTAAAAAAGGTCCTCCAGTATATACCTAATTTCAAATCAATCGAGCGTATAGTTTTGGAGATCTCGTGATGAGTGAGCAAGTTAATACCTATATATAGGTTACCTTTTGCAATGTATTATCACTTTAAATTGTTCTAAAGTTTTTACAACACATATTTTACTGAGATCCAAACCTACACTCTACTGTCCAGTACATTCGTCCAAGTGTGTCGAATAAATAAAATATACTTATAAACCCCCTGTAGCAAATGAACTGGCTGTTTACATACAATGAAAAGCTCTGTTACTGCCAGGGTCAGATTTATATAAAATTTCCCTCTATATAATACAGTATTCTGCTATATTAAGGGGAGGGGGGGGGGGGGTAAAATATATGTAGAGCAACCTGACGACTGCTATAAGATATTATATTGATTTTTAAAAGACAGCAACCCTGGATTTAGGAGAGGATAATGGAGGTTCGAGGCCTCGGGCTCAACAATGTAAGTTTTCTTGTAATATTTATTGACAAATATTTATTTCTTCATTTATTAACAAAGTTATACTTTGATCATCATGATGATGTGGCTTACCAACTTATAGTTCATCTGATAGTAGGTGGCTACTGCAGCTATGGACACCTGAAGATGGAATACCTCACAGCCCGTAGTTACACAGGCTCTCTACACACTTAACAGTGGAACTCAGCAGTGCAAGTATTGCTATGTCGCAGCCAACTAGCTTAATCAGCCTTTCAGTTAACAGCCTAGCCTTGTAACTCATCGGCGCCGTTCAACTAGCCGCCTAAATAATATTCAGCCCATGCGTTTCAACCGATGCGTCTAATACAACATTTCATGCCTAATCATCCACTATGTGCTATGTTATATAAATATATGTTATAAATATATCTTAACGAAATAAAGACTATGCAGATAAGATTCTTATAGATATTAGTTGATCCTACAACGAAAAATGCTCTAGATAAAAATTATAAAATGTTATTTAAAATTTGCAAAATTATTCCCATAGACAAGAAAGTAAAATCCATCATCATATTAGAACAGCATTGTATAGTAACATTTAAGAAACCTAGGACATATATAATGCCGAAGCGCCAAATTAGTCAAAGGAGGAAATATCTCATACCTAGGGGTGAAAATTACTTTGGACGGCGTACAAGGTAATGGATAACTCCAACTTTGTGTAATGAGGTAGCGGATATATATGACGAAAGCATAACAAAGGCGCAGCTCAAATCCATCTTGAGGAAACATTATCTGTCGTTGTGTCCATAGTGGTGAATTTTTCTTTCTTGCGTTGCCGAGAAACTGGCTTACAGTCTGGCAAAATTTAAAATGTAAATAATGTACATTCTTTATAAGAACAAATTAAAAAAAAATAACGCGGATTTGGGGTGGCCCAAGGGCCACACCAGCCGCACCCTTACCTACTGTCGGTGATATTACAGAATAGTTTTTAATTGAACGGCTAATTAAGCTACTTGGCTGCGACAGCTTGTACTATTTTTCAATAAACTTTGGAAAACACCATCAAATTTATTGTTTGCCGGCGCCATATTGACAGTTTGGAGAGTTTCACTGCCAGGTTTTTTTATAGAAGAGCGGGCAAACGAGCATGCGGCTTATCTGATGGTAAGTGACTACCGATGCCCATGAACAACTGCAACACCAGGGTAATTGCAGGTGCGTTGCCGGCCCTTTAAAAAGGAGTAGGCTCTTTTCTTAAAGGTCCCTAAGTCGTATCGGTCCGGAAAAATCGCCGGTGGTATACAGTGGCAGAAAGTGGAACTAAATTGAAATGAACAGACAAAGCAAGTAATGAAACGTTATCGATCCAAGTAATTTGCGTAGCTGTTTCATCAAATGGTTGAGTGTCATTCAGGCCACTAGTTAAACGGCGCTGTTTAGTAGTAGTAGTAGTACGTAGTAATAATACTAAGTGAAAATACCATAATTTTACCTAAAGGTTGACTTGTATTATTATTGGGTCCTTTTACATTTTAATATTAACCTTACGATATCGAGAATTTCTGTATTATACATTAGTACCGCGATTTTTTAATAAAATTAGAATTAGCTCCCTTTCTGGTCAATAGATGCTCGATCGGTGCATTTATGTTGCAACCTTGATACAACTATAATGAGAGTCTACCACGATAAAAACTGTATGCTCCAGAAGCAATCAGTTTGAAAACAGAATTTCAAAATATTTTATGAATCAGATTTTCAGATTCAATTAAGCAGATATGGTCTCTTTTGTACTATTTTTGTTATTTTGTACTATTTTTATTTATTAGGTACCAATATTCAAAATTTAACTTACACTAAGTTCCTTAGACAAAAATTAAACAGAAAAAAATAAAAATAAACCCGTCAAAAAACGAAACGTATAGATAAACTAGACGCATGACGCCAAATTCCCGGCACATGGAAAAAAAGAAACATGAAACGTCAAACGTGATATAATTTTTTTTAAATAGTATAATTTTGTTTTCAATGTACAATATTTTTGAGGGTCTGAATCCAGCCCTGGCCTAATCTTGGTAACGTAACTAAAGTAACTGTTAAATAAAACTTGCGTTTATATAATAATTTTATTGTAACAAAATTAATATTATGTTATTTAACGATCGTATCATCGCATCATATTCTATTTTTTAAATCTTTGTATCGCAATTTTTGCATTCTTTTACCACTCAACTAGACATATTTATGACAAGCAAATCTGTCCTGCGCGTGCACCATGTCGACCGATTCGCGTTGGCCCTAAACTGTAATTTTAGGGCCAGCGCAATGGTCCGTTTTAGTTGTTCGGTTGGCCCGGTCCTTACGCTAGTAATATATAAGTCAATGATTGGCTTAAATAAACACCGCTCTTTTTTTAAAGAATGGGAGTGACAAAGGAAAACAGTCCACCGGATGGTAAGTAGATGCTGTGGCCCATGGACACCTACATTTATCCTCTATAAATAATCAAATTACAGATATCCGTTGTCTCCAATGAATGCCTCGTTTCAAGTAAAACGGGTCTCCGGTTCTTTACATTCACCATAAGAAACAAAAAAAAAAAACAAAAAAAAGCAGTATACGGTGGTGTTTTACGCTGGTATTCTGTTATAGGGCAGCATATGTTAGCCCAATTTTGTTAAGTAGGTGTAGTTGAGAGCCAAGTCAGAGATATATTACGTTACAGCACGAACGGGTTAACTCAATCGGAGGAGGACCACGCCCTCACAGAACACCAGAGTAAAATAGCAGACTTATGCTGCTGGATCTTCCGTGTTCCGTCATCACTTCCGCGGTATTATCATATATATATATATATATATATATATATATATATATATATATATATATATATATATATATATATATATATATATATATATATGATGAGGTGGCGGTGGTTAATATAGCCACCTCAGCTTAACTGATTATTTATGCCATGTATACCATGGACCGCATCATTTTTACTATGTGGTGGTGACGTATTGACAACCATCACATCACCCTAATTCATCCTGTATACCAAGGTAGGATTATGGAAAAACCCTAGAGTATTACTCTTAAAGAAAAAAGAAAAAACTGATAAGACTTCATAGCCTCCAACGTGCCTACAGACCACGGCATCCACTTACCATCTCATGATGACATGGACTGTGTACTTTTTACTTGGACAAACTAACTTGGCTGCTGCAGCTTATCATTCACACGAGGAGGCTACAGTAAGTTATCTTTGAGGACTATGATGTAATGCCTCATTCTACAATTATACCAATTATCTATACTCTCACGGCTAATCTGTAGTGGTGGCAGGAAGGAAAGGAAGGAAACCACTATCCCATATCATCGTATCAACCCGTGGGTGTTGTATTAAGTGACAGCAGGGTTATACGTGCTGCAGCTATATTTGTATGGCTGGAGCACGAACGGGTCGGCTCGACGGGGGAACCAAAATGAACACGCTCTCACAGAATAGCAGCGTAAAACAGCAGTTCAATGCTGCTGTGTTTCGCATGGAGAGTGAAGAGAACCGGAGATCCTTTTTATTGAAAACGAGGCATTTCATTTTAGTCTAACAACGCATTCGCATTTTGATTCTTAATCGAGGATAAATGTAGATGTCTATGGGCCACAGAATCCACCTACCATCACGTGGACTGTGTACTCATTTGTCACTCACGTTCTATAAAAGAAACTAACCTGCTTGCCACGAGTTGCAACTATGGCAAAATCCCCATTACGCGGCTATCTATGAATGAAGCCGATGTTCAGCACAATGAGTATATAATCACTACGGTTGACGACTTCGGATGTACTGTAATGTGAATGAATAAATAAACTTTCCTTCAGACCAGAATACACCATAATACTAACAAGTAGCATTTTTCACCTTTAACTTGTTAACAATGGTTAGGATTTAACCTACTTAAAATAAATACAAAGCACACTTAAAGTTAGTGCATAACGTAAAGCGAAATGTCACTTTGACTGCCGTATTGTGATTATATTCTCTTTGGTCCTATTCTTAGCAAAGAGTGTATAATCACTAAATTGTAGTAAATAGTTCAAATATACAGTGAATATAGCCAAATGGCGGTTATTCGCATTATATAGTTAGCAGAATATCCGGACGGCTTTTAGTCCACACAGACGTATTCCTCTGTTTTGAACAGGATCATGACATTAGAGCAATTTTTTCACTTTCGTTTTTTTTTTAAATTTTCTTGTAAATTACTTATTTATTCGATATATAAAGAACTGCCTAAAATGACTACAACTTACCAGCTTAACGCAGTATACGGACATCCAGAAAACAAATTTAACGAACGTACAATAAGTGGTAGAGTCACGTTGCAGCTATATTATAGTTGTAGCACGAATGGGTCGACTCGACCGGGGAAGGACCACGCTCTCACAGAATACCAGCGTAGAATAGTAGCGTGATGCTGCTGTGTTTCGTACGGTGAGTGTAGAGAACCGGAGACCCTTTTTACTGGAAAAGAGGCATTCCATCTTAGTCCTCACAGGTGACAACGCATCTGCATTTTTGGATAGATGTAGATGTCTATGGGCCATAGCAACCACTTACCATCAGGTGGACTTTGTGCCTGTTTGTTACCCCGTTCTATAAAAAAAAAATAAAAGAAAGACAAAAATGTCTTATACTTAATCAATTTGTTTCAATTATTATCAACTCAGTACATTCCTGTAGTCATATTTATTATTAATTATTGACGGCCTTTGAGTATTCAACCAATTGGTTTAACTTTAATACTCAAAGCAAGCAAGCTAAAAGCATTGAGTTGCAACGCTGAGGGCCACAGCGGGTTCAAATGCCGCACGGAACAAGTATTTCTATGACCTACAAATAATTGTTCCGGGTCTGGATGTTTTATCCTTGTGCAATTTATGTATATAAACTGCACCCACGATTCAGGAGAAATTCATTTTGTGACGGTAAAGTTTAAAAAAAAAATAGAATGTACATCTACTACTAGAATGTACGCAATTTTTTGTTAAGGTTTGTAATGTCATCTACAAACCTTAACAAAAAATTGCGTAAATCCATCAACAAGACGCATCTAACCCGACAGACCTATTCAGGATCTAGAAATATGGAATAGGTTAGTTAGCGGCCGCTCGACCGACATTTTTTGTTTCACTCTCGGCCCGCGCAGTTAGAAATTAAAAAGTTAAATCAATTAGTTTTCTAAGTGGTTAAGACAAGGAGTCTTTTTGCCTACACTATTGTATTCCGGTATTTCATTCATTATTTGATAACAGCCTATAAAAAGTTCATTGTTTAACATAGAACTCCGTCATCACCTTAATTTTTAATTCTGGATTCCATAAGTAGAATTAGTATGTGACACAGTAGCCTAAAACACAAGTTCTCGATTGACAGCCTCGTACCGGTAGGCGTAGTGTTGGGTGACCCCTCCTGGATAGAGTGACGACCTGATAAGACATGCTGGAAGTCATTGGATACAGGTGGCTCAGGACCGTGCTTTGGACATTCCTTGAGGGAGTCCTATATTCAGCAATGGACCTGTGAAGGGCTGTAATGCTGATGATGATGATAAAAGCAACTTAACAGCAGTGTGCGGACCGCAAACTCAAAATGTCGTGTGTTCGAATCTGCCATAGCCGTTATTAGACTACTGTCGTGAACCACTCCTAATACAAGCATTTTAATCTTTAACTCCTGTTAAAAAATAAAATGGTTGAAGAAAATATTCGAGCTGTTGCAATAATTAGGAATACTTCGAAAAATAAATTTAAAAAAAAACTAACTACATTACACAATACTAAGATCGACTAAAATATTTACTATGATATCAACTGTTAATATGGCGCCGATAAAGCAGCGCCCTTCTGATCTTTTATTATTTGATTGACTGATGAAGAACATATAGCCTTCTATGTAAACAAGGCTGTAGTTTTTGAGTTACAACTTATAAGAAAGTGACCATATTACCGGATTATTCGATTTATAAAAATGTATCGCGATGATTTTCAGATAAAATACAGCCCAGATCACTCCTGGCATTGCGTTCTATCTGTTCGTGAAGTTTCATCACAAACAGTTCAGCCATACTGAATATTAGCTCGGAAAGACAGGCAATTACAGATGGCTGTTCATGATTTCGTGGCATATAAATAGCCCCCTTGAGCCAAATTTATATATTTGAGCATTCAGCTCGATAAAAAGCATTTATTTCGATAATACAGGTGGGCACTTCAATTTAATTTATACAATATGTACATGTATATATTTATGTATAGACATTTACATGTATAGTAATAGAAACGTTTTTATACTGGATGATTTTTATACCGTCTGGAAAAAAAAGTGCGTACCAGGTGAACGGAATAGAAGCCTATGGCACTGATATTTCACAATTTGCTTGCTTTTACATTAAATATAAAATAAATTGTAAAATATCAATGCCATAGGCTTCTATTCCGTTCACCCGATACACACTATTTTTTCCAGGTGGTAAAACAAAATACCCAGTATATATATAATAATACTTCTTGAAAGTCACTCTTATGTTTAATCAACCACTGGTTCAGATAATACCTCTGCACTGGGTAGAACCAACAAGAAAGTTATCGAGACTTTTTTTTAAAGAATGAAGAGCTTACAATCATTAAAAACAGACACTTCAACTTTTTTTTAAATATTTTTTATAGAATAGGTTGACAAACGAGCACACAGTTCACCTGATGGTAAGTGGTTGTCGCGGCCCATAGACACCTACATCTATCATCCATTAAAATGCAGCAAAAATGCAGATGCGTTGTCACCCGTGAGGTCTGAGATGGAATGCCTCGTTTCCAGTAAAAAAGGGTCTCCGGTTCTCTACACTCACGAAATACAACAGCATTAAGCTACTATTTCACGCTGGTATTCTATTAGAGCGTGATCCTTCCCCGGTCGAGCCAACCCATTCGTGCTACAACTATACTACTAATATAACTGCAGCATGGCTCTACCACGTATAAAATAAATATATCTATATAAAATAAATAAATATAGATTAGGCATTCCATCTTAGTCCTCACGGGTGACAACGCACCTGCATTTTGATTCGTAATCGAAGATAGATGAAGACGCCTATGGGCCACAGCAAGCACTTACCATCAGGTGGACTGTGTGCTCGTTTGTCACCCTTATCCTATAAAAAAACATATTCTCCTAGGATCCAGATATTTCACTATTATATCCATACTGTTTTTATCACATTACAAACAATGATTACAAAAGGAAGGATAGGCCCATCTTAATATTTTACTCATAACTATTTCATACAAGAAAAACTAGCGCATATGTCATAATACAAACGTCATATCAAAACACAACGTAACCAGGGTCGGATTTCTTAGTATAATTATCCCAATTGTACCATTATTTCATAGTTTGTATTACATAGTATCGTTATAATACTAGTTTTACCTAAAGGTCGACTTGTAGTGTTATTGGGTCCTTTTACATTTTAATGTTAATCCTACGATATCTAGAATTTCAGAATTGTACACGAGTACCGCATTTTTATAATAAAATTAGAATTAGCTCCCTTTCTGGTCAATCGATGCTAGTTTCCTTTGTACTCTTTTCGTTTTACCCTTATTGAATATAAAATATATTAGGTACCAATATTCAAAATTTAACTTACACTAAGTTTTTAGACGAAATTTAAAGAGAAATAAAAATAAAACCGTCAAAAAACGAAACGTATAGATAAACTAGACGCGTGACGCCAAAATCCCGGCACACGGGAAAAAAGAAACATGAAACGTCAAACGTGATATATTTTTTATAAATAGTATAACTTTATTTTCCATTCAATTTTTAAGGGTCTGAATCCAATCCTGGCCTAATCTTGGTAACGTAACTAAACTAATTGTAAAATAAAACTTTAAAAACGCATTTATATAATACTTTAATTGTAACAAAATTAATATAAGGTGATTTACCGATAATACGATATCCCATGTTTTTTTTTACTTTTGTATCGTAATTTTTGCATTCTTTTACCACGCAACTAGACATATTTTTGACAGGCAAATCTGTCCTGCGCGCGCACCACTGTCGACCGATTTGCGTTGGCCCTAAACTGTAACTTTAGTGCTAGCGCACTGGTCCGTTTTAGTTGTTCGGTCGGCCCGGTCCTTACGCTAGTAATATATAAGTCAATGATTACAAAACATTAAATAACGCGCGTAAATATTCTAAAGTGGCCACCTACCGGGTCCAATTGAGTGTTTAAACCATCTAGGAACCCACCCAAATACATACAAAATAAACGACGGTTACAATATTTATTTATTGCGCTATCGTACACAAACATGACAATTTATATTACATTAAAAAGTTTATCTCTCAGAAAAATCAACTTCCATCTATAATTTCGACGACGTCTTACGAATTTTCGATCAGGTGACGTGTCCTGACCCATTTTTCACTATATCTATATATATATATATATATATATATATATATATATATATATATATATATATATATATATATACATATATATAATATAAACACTTTGGTACAGATAGGCTCAGATCTAATATGTATATAGGTGAAAGTAGTCATAAATATTATATCTTCGTATTTATCGCTACAGGTGACAGTCATAAGGTGAGGTAAACCTTTATCTTTGTTCTGATTATTTTGTCCACTTAAAATTTACCAATATCTTTGACACTCACTGTATTCCTATACTTTTACGAAATCGTATATTTTTACGCAACCCCGAATTTAAAGACTTTATTAAACTAATTATGTACATGACTTAAATTGAAAAATTAAAAAAAAAACCGAAACAAAAGGAGCTGATGAGCTTCAAACGGCTGACAATATTTTCTTAAATCATGGCCAACAATACTCTCGTAACCGTGAGTTTGCACTGACGCGATTTTCACAAAAAAAAACGTGTTTTAAACACTGTTTTCTGTCAATGTATCAAAAAGCGTGTGCATAGTCAAAGAACATGTTATTGTGAAATATTATGTTTGACAGTTTATTTTACATTACATATTTTAAATATATTATATCTTTATAACTACAGAAACAAAATGTTTGAAAACAAATTTGTAGAAATATTGTCATGTTGTAAGATAAGTTTGAATATCCGTTGAAAATTTTACAGTCTTTGTGAGTGGGAACGCCACCATCAACAAAACATGTTGTGTGATTTGTTTTATGCGATTTGGTTCAAAACATTACCATAAATTTCTTAAACCGCGTTAACCGCGGTTACCATAGATTAAAATATAAAATTTAAAATTTTAATCTATGGTAACCGCGGTTAACTATGACATCTGGACGTTAAACATCTCAGTCCTTCCCGTGACCATGGGTGCTGTAAAGCTCTCGAAACGTCGGGTATTAAAAAGTTAAATATACGCGACAAATTCCGTAAAAACTAGTATTATTTCAATGTGTAGTGTTCGCGTAAATATAAGAAATCATTACTATTTCTATTTTTATAAAGGTAAACAACACACCACAACAACACCAAGTAAACAATTCTTGTATGAATATATTATACGTTTATGTTGTATTATAAGCAATTAAGCTGCTATTTTACGCCGGTATTCTGTGAGAGCGTGGTCCTTCCCCGGTCGAGCCGATCCAATACGAGGGCGGCACTGAAAATTTCGGGAATCTAGGAAGTGACACAACATCACTATTTAAAAATGTATTTATTGCTTTTCGAAGTATTCTCCGCGAATTTTGACACATTTTTCCATACGATGGAACCAATCATTGAAGCAACCATTCCATTCGGAAGTTGGGGTCTCCAAAATGGCCATTTTGTAGGCATCCACAGCTTCTTCAGGTGGTGAAAATCTCTGTCCACGCAATTTATTCTTTATTTTAGGGAAAGTATAGGAATCATTTAGGGCTTAGGTCGGGGCTGTACGGCGGATGGTCTAATAATTCTATGTTTTCTTGTTCTAAAAACTCTTTTGTTATGTGTGCGGTGTGAGAACTCGCGATGTCGTGATGGAGGATGATGCAGCGGTTGCAGTTATCTTTACGGAGTTCAGAAACGACCTGAGGCAAACAAATGCAAGCATACCATTCTGCATTAACCGTTCTTTGTCCCTCAAGAGGAATAGTCGTAACATGGCCGGTTTTGGAGACGAACGTGGCCACCATTTTTTTTTTGCAACACTCCGTGAACGAACAATTTTTGTTGGCTTTAACTCATTTTCGAACAACCAAACTCGTGACTGGTTTTTTGTTTCGGGTTCGTACGCATATATCCAGGATTCGTCACCTGATACGATGTTGTATACAGCATTTGAGGATCCTGCGTGGAATCTTTCGAGAGTTCTGACGCACCAAGTAACGCGAGCCGCTTTTTGCTCTTCACAGAGCGAATGCGGTATCCATCGGGAAAACAACTTTTTTACACCTAATTGTTCATGCAAGGTTATTTGTATTAGACTCATGCCAATGTCTAAAGTTGCCTGAATTTCGCGGTATGTCACATGTCAATCTTCCTCAATCAGCTTAGCTTAGCGCACAGCATCAACGTTTTCTTGGGTGACTGCAGTTTTTGGACGAACTTGACGGGGATCATCACTGAGCTTGACACGTCCACGTTGAAATTCAGCAAACCAGCGGTAAATTGTGGTTTTGGATGGGGCTTCATCACCAAATGCAGAAATCATCCAGTCAACACACTGTTTTTGTGTTAAACCACTTCGAAAGTTCGAATAAATCATCGCTCTTTATTTTCTCGAGTCAATTCCATTTTCTCAACGACTAAACAAGTTTGACAAAACCTTGTGACAAGACCGAGAATCTTTTTTTGAATAAATAAATGGTATTCGATTTTTAAAACCAAGGAGTTTTCAATTAAAAAGATTTTAATATGACAGGAACAGTGGAAATATTCCATTCCCGATACTTTTAGTGCAGCCTGCTACAACTATACTATTAATATAGCTACAGCATGGTTCTACAACGTATTTAAATAATGGTGTTGCCCATCTTCCGTATCTGATATGGGATAGTTGATATCTTTACACCGCTCTCACACTGTTGTATTTTTCAATGGTAAATTAAACATAAAAATTACTTTCGATAAGTATTATTTTTAATCTATACCTACTGTATAAAAAAGCTATTACTATTATTATTTAAAGTAAACAGTTCTTGTATATAAGTATGTAAAGGTCGCTCCAAACCACTTTAACGAATTAGATGATACTATGTATTTCGTAATTTTTTTACTTTTCAAGATTGTCTAGATAGGTTTTATCCTTGACATATTTTTTTTAATGCCGAGTAAATTTCAATCAGCCAGGTACTTTACTATACGATTAAATGTGTTTCTAAGTTGTGAAACATTAGATAATCGGACACTGATTACCTACTTATATTTACGCCGATACCACACATGGAATAAAAACAATATTACGGATTTTATCGCGTTTAATTTTAACTATTTTAATTCCTGACATTTCAGTCAATGTATAGTTTCTATAATCACGTGGGCGACTGAGGTGTTTGACGTCCTGATACCATAGTTAACGTCTGCTGTACTACTATATGTCAGAGGAGTCGCAGACAAAATTGGCTACATCTTGAAGCGGGATTCCATAAGAACGTACTTTAAAAATCTTTAATACTTTATTAGAACTCAAATAAATGATACACAGGTTCTGATCGAGCTCTAGCTCATGAAATAGGAATCCTGTAAGTCAGGAGCTAATTCCTTCCATACCTTATGCACAAACAATATTTAAATTCATCGTAACCCTTAAATTCAATATAAGTACATTTTACTTTATTTTATTAAAATTAACATACAGTAGTTTAAATAAATTATTAAATTAAAAATTAAAGTTTTACATTAAATATTTAAAAAAAATGTATAATAATAGTATCTATATTATAATAATAACTAATTAATATGACAAATGTGTGGGTTTATATTGTTTATATTATTATAATGTCGGGGTATGTATGTGTTTTTGTATATGTAAGTGCTTTGTGTATATTATAATAATATGTGATATAGTGTGAAGTTTTGATTGATTTTTAGATGTCGAGATGGTGAGATTGTAAGAGCTAAAAATATATAAGTACTTATTTATATTTAATAGATTTTCGCAGCTATCATAAACGTTTATTCAGTCACGATAAACGTGCAACATTTATTTGTTTTAGATTATGTTTCCAAGTTTCTTAAATAGTAAAAGCCACCGAAGAAGATTAGTCAGTTCTTGCCATCCGTCAAGTGTAATAGCTTTGCAGGATGCAGGAGTGTACAACCTTGATTGGGAATGTAGACATACAAAAAGATCAATTAAAGCCCGAATAAAAGAACATATCGCTGATGTGAAGCACCGATGCTCCGGGAAGTCTGCAGTATGTCAACATGTTCAGGATCGTCCCAACCATTATATTATATTTAATAAAGCACAACACCTCGCAAAAAATACACCGATTCCCACAAAGGTGATTCGGGAGGCTATTGACATTAAAAAAATATCCTTATTTGGATAGAGAAGATGGCTGGGTGATACCATCTGCCTGTGATCTTATAATTAATAATATTAAATCCAAACACAAGCATACCACTGCAAGACTTCAAGGTACTGTAAACTCGTTCTGCGTAGATCGGTCCAAAAATTAATAACTAAAAGTTGAAGGTAGCTTTCGTTAACTATGACATCGGGACGTCAAACCCCTGTCTCTCGCCGTGACTTGTAAAGTGCCCGAAACATCGGGAAATAAAAAAGTTATAATTAATTGCGATAAAATCCATAAAATTAGTTTTATTCCATTAGAATTAGATATTCAAGTTTAAAAACGTGTAAATGACACTGTTCCGGGTGTTTATTATCCAAAAAGGTCCCGCAGTCTCACGCTTTGTTATCCAAAAAACATAAGAATTGTAGTAGTAAAATGTTTAAAATGTACCAATGTACGAGTAGTACAAAATTACTATAATTTGGTACCAACAAAATATTGCGTCGACAAATTATAGCGACGGGCGAGCTATTCTCAAATTCGTTGACATTCGTTAGTGGGTTCGAATCCCGGATCGGGCCGAAATCAATTATTGAGTTTTCTGTCAAGGAATTCTTAGTGGCAGTCAGGAAGTCGGCGGTGTTACATCTTCATGTCTCAGAAAGTACGTAAATCTGTTGGTCCCGTGCTTGATCTCTTTTCGGTCTTGTCTGCTCTCGTTCTGCGTAGATCGGTCCAAAAATTAATAACTAAAAGTTGAAGGTAGCTTTCGTTAACTATGACATCGGGACGTCAAACCCCTGTCTCTCGCCGTGACTTGTAAAGTGCCCGAAACATCGGGAAATAAAAAAGTTATAATTAATTGCGATAAAATCCATAAAATTAGTTTTATTCCATTAGAATTAGATATTCAAGTTTAAAAACGTGTAAATGACACTGTTCCGGGTGTTTATTATCCAAAAAGGTCCCGCAGTCTCACGCTTTGTTATCCAAAAAACATAAGAATTGTAGTAGTAAAATGTTTAAAATGTACCAATGTACGAGTAGTACAAAATTACTATAATTTGGTACCAACAAAATATTGCGTCGACAAATTATAGCGACGGGCGAGCTATTCTCAAATTCGTTGACATTCGTTAGTGGGTTCGAATCCCGGATCGGGCCGAAATCAATTATTGAGTTTTCTGTCAAGGAATTCTTAGTGGCAGTCAGGAAGTCGGCGGTGTTACATCTTCATGTCTCAGAAAGTACGTAAATCTGTTGGTCCCGTGCTTGATCTCTTTTCGGTCTTGTCGGATTACCATACCATCGGATTAAGGTAGTGATGGAATAGAAAGTGCACACGTGCTTGTTTGCATACACTCGGGCACTATAATCCTGTCCTGCGCCGATGGCTAGTCTCCGTTGAGGCAGGCCGCCGTGACCGAAATTCGGTCTGGAAACCATTATTTCCCTTCATATATCCCGTCCACCCTTGTATCTATCATACTTATCCTCAACCGTCATCATCTTTTTTTTTACTTAATTGCTTATTTATTTGAGCCGTGGTAGCTCAGATGGTTAACGTTCGCTGTAAATATAACAGAACGCGAGTAACCCCGATTCGATCCCCGCCGGCACCAATAAAATTTTTAATTGCAATTTTAAGTGCTGATTAACCACGTACTCAGCGGAGACGAAAAACATCGTGAGGAAACTTGCATGTCTGAGGAATTAGAAAAAAATATTTCGAAGTCATTTGAAGATCTCCAACGCTGCGTGACGGACACTTCCTTGCCCTAAAACCCTCTCAGATGAGGGGAGGCCTGTGCCCAGCAGTGGCACGTATATAGGCTGTAACTTTTATTTAAGTCAAGTAAATAAGTATATCATCCGCCCAGTCACATAATTTTGCTTTACTTACCATAAAAACCAATTATGAACCAACATAACATATGGGGATTACATATATACAATAAACTTTCAAAACATATGAAAGAAACTTAGACCAATGGTCTAAGAAAAGAAGCGACTTCGATCAATATTTTTAAAAGAAAATTGAATACAGCCAATCACTAGTCCACTGCTGAACATAGGCCTCCCCCAAGGAACGCCACAAAGCACGGTCCTGAGTCACCTGAATCCGGGGACTGAGAGCCGTTTCTTTGCGTGGGATGTTCGCAACCAATTTGGTTGGCAACCGCAGTTTTTATTGCAATTTTATTGTTATCAGAAAGACGCTACTGCCCCTCCCCTGCCCCAGTTTCCCTCCGTCGCCTCTTACGACACCCACGGGATGATATTATGAAGTACCTAGTGGATACTCTCACATTGCCACTACACGGCAAGAAGATTATTTGATACATTAGAGTTAAAATTGCTAAGAATTATTACGCCCACATCCGCTTAATGAAATCAAATGATGTGTCTTACCTTGTTTGAAATGCACCTCTTGGCCTACCTCAATCGCAATAGTATTCTCAGATGTAGAGGCGAAACACATCACGTATAATCGACGTTGGTGTGTTCCCTAGGGTAGTGGTGACGGGATTAGTGCACGCAATTGAGGGAGGGCGGAAGGTGCTCTTTAAACTAGGTGTGTCACATCATTTTATTTTTTTAAGCGGATATGGGCGAAGTAATTCTTACCAATTTTAATATAATGAATTTGTGTAAAGTAACGCCTGATTCTATTAACATACAGTATTTATAAAGATGAATCTTTGCATTAAAGTTAACTTGGATCACCGCCCTACTGTTAGATAAGACCTTTGATTATATACAGGTATATAATCAAAGGATAAGACAGATTTTGAATATCTATTAAGTATTATAATCTTTATACATATTCAAAAACTTCCACGTTAGGCATAGAATAAATATTAGTAGGTACTAGACGGGCTCTGTTGCCTTAGTACATTGCGCACTAAGAAGTTACGTTTTACGTTTTTTAGGGTTCCGTAGTCAAATAGGAACCCTTAAAGTTTCGCCATGTCTGTCTATCCGTCTGTCCGTCCTCGCTTAATCTCTGTGACCGTTAGCACTAGAAAGCTGAAATTTGGTACTAATATGTGTATTAATCACGCCGACAAACTGGTAAAATAAAAATTGGAAAAAAATGTTTTATTAGGGTAGCCCCCCTATATGTAAATTGGGAAGTGATTTTTTTTTAATTTCAATCCTAACGTGTGATATATTGTTGGAAAGGTATTTAAAAATAAATAGGGGTTTACTAAAATCATTTTTGATAATGTTAATAATTTCGGAAATAATCGCTCCAAAAGTAAAAAACAATGTGTCCCCCCCCCTCTAACTTTTGAACCACAGGTTTAGAAAATATGAAAAAAATCTGAAAAGTAGAACTTTATAAGGACTTTCTAGGAAAATTATTTTGAACTTGGATGGAAACACCCACCCACTACCGAGAGCAGTTGCAGGAGCGCGGAACGCTGCTGGAGCGCGAACATAATGGATACCCACTTTTAAACTCATAAGTGGGAACACTTATTGTGACGGGCGGAAAACTACGAAATCCTACACTGAGCGTGGCCCGACACGCTCTTGGCCGGTTTTTTACATAGTTACGTTTTACGTTTAAGGCCGAATACGAAGAGAACTGGCGAAAATTAATGTATTTCTCTTGACTAGAACTTTGACCTGAAGTAATTCTAAGCTTTAAAACATTTTTGTAGGTTTTTTCGGGTCCTTCACAATGTCACCGTCATTTTAAAATTTTAAAATAAATGAATATACCAACAAATAAAATATTGTTAAGAAATGATATATAAAATTATTGTTCTTCCAAAACTCTGTGAATTTTAATTTAGGAAAAATTCTTTTACGTAAAAATGTTTGTATTGTGATTCCGAAGGTACCTGCTATCTTTATTTTCGATACAAAGTATTATTTATTAACATAATTCGTTTTAATTAAAAACACCTAATAATAATATCGTATATTGCCATATAAAAGTTTGCCGTACTAAATTACCAGGCGCTTCGACGTGTGACGTAAGGTAACAACAGTCGATGTGTCTGTAGCGAAAATCGTTAATTTATTGTTTTATACGCGTTTAAGTGTCTATAAATGTAAATATGGGTAGGAAAAGAAATAAATGTTACCTAAGTGGTAAAACAAAGAGAGTTTATCACATGAACGCTGCTCGAATGATGTATTTTGAGGTTAGTACTTATATTTTTGTAAGGTAATTTTTTGTTTGAGGCTGCCTAATAGGTTGCATTTTTACTCATTTACATTAGCCAAACTGATCATTTATACTTTTCTAGTTTCAAGTGAGAAACACTAAAAATGTAAAATATCAAGACCCAGTCGGAAAAGAATGTACAGAGTAGTGCAAGCACAGAGACCGCAAATAATGTCAGTCAATGTATTGTCCGAAAGCATGTGGTAAAAGTACATAATTAAGAAAAACCGAAATACTTCGGATGTGAAGTGATTGACCAGTCGGAGTAGTCTTTTGAGAATTTACATACACAGTACCTATCCCCACTATGGGGCAATCAACGACTTTTTAGTTTTTTTTTTCTTTATTATTTATGCAATTTGGATTACGGCATCTAGTAAGACTCACAAGAACAAACATTTTCAGTTATATGAGATTCTTTACGTACGATGCACCAATTAAGAAAAAAAATCGTTATCAATTCAATAACTTTTTGAACAATATTTTATAACGAATAAAGTACAGAATGTATAATCTATAGGAACTAATATTATAAATAAGAAAAATTTATTTAAGAAGTAAGCTATGCTCTCTGTGTTGTTCATTACTCTGCATCTGAGCTAGTTCAGTCAAATGTAATCAAAGCCCGTACGGCTTTGATTATAGGTATTATACATGTCTATATAAACAAAGCGTAGGTACTGGCGGCGCTTGGTTTGCTGCGAAACTAGCAAGGTCATTCGCGTCGTATTCGGCCTTAAGTTTTTTGTAGATAGTTGTAGCACGAATGGGTCGGCTCGACCGGAGAAGGACCACTTTCGCACAGAATACCAGTGTAAAATAGCAGGTCAACGCTGCATTAACGCGTATAGTGAGTGTAGAGAACCGGAGACCGTTTTTACTGGAAACGAGGCATTCTATCTAAGTCCTCACAGGTAACAACGCATCTGCATTTCGATTCGTAATCTAGGACAAATTTAGATGTCTGCTTACGACTCCTCTTGGTGAAATTTAAATAAGAGGGCTCCTATGATTGTTTTTAAATTCCGAAATACATACTTTCAGTTTTTAAGGTTGAAATTAATTATTTCACCAAGAATAGCCGGGTTTCATGCTGGTTCTTCCCGGGACCGAGGTAATTTTGAACCAATATTCCGAACCAATGTAATTTATAATCTGTATTGAATAACAAACAAGCAAGAATTAAAAAAAACCCGACTACGTAAAAAATACCTTACCCTGTCTTTATATCCGATGTCACACCCACAAGGAAGGTGAATCTAACGACACCTCGTATATTGAAATCCATCTAGTCCGTTTAGGAAATAGACATACATGTATACATATAGGCATTCTCGAAATACATTAGCCTCTAAGAACATTCTCGAAAAACATTACCTTTTACGTGGTAGTAGAGCCACACTGTAGCTATTATGGTTGTAGCATGAATGGATCGGCTCGACCGGGGAATACCACCTCTCATAGAATACCACCGTAAAATAGCAGCTTAATACTGCTGTGTTTCGTATGGTGAGTGTAAAGAACCGGAGACCTGTTTTACTGAAATCGAGGCATTCCATCTTAGTCCTCAAGGGTGACAACGCATCTGCATTTTGATTCTTAAGCGAGGTTAAATGTAGATGTCTATGAGCCACAGCATCCACTTACCAACAGGTGGACTGTGTGCTCGTTTTGTCACCCTTATACTATAAAAAGACCCTCCTTGGGCAGTCGGGTAAAAATGTTTCTATTTATTTTAAAAATCAGAAGATCCAAACAAATTTTTTGTATCGTGAATTCGTGAAGGTATTTTACAAACAAAAAATGCACATGAGAAAACATTCAAACATGGAACAATAATTATTTGTACATACACAAACGCCACGTTCCGTGTGGGATTCGAACCCGCATTGTATAATAACACGTTACATACCTACCTACTTACAAACGCCATCATGTTATGGTTGTATGAAATAAAAAAATCTGATTTTAAACTTTGAATTTCTCGACCAAAGTAATTTTATTACGTTGATACATTTATTATTACATTCTCGCGTCTTCTGTCTACCTGTTTGACGACAGTAAATAAGTTTGTCACTCGAACGAAAACCAGATTGTGTTGTTTTTTATATTATGTGTAAAATTTTTATAATATGTACTTATCATAGGTAGTAAAGTGACAGCGGTGGGATTTCCTTATAAATGTAATTATTTTTTTTAAACAAACTAGGGTTATGTACTACTACTATTATTTATTCTGTGCAAAGGCAGTGTTGTCTTGAATATTAAAAAAACAATTTGTGAAATAAATGATTACAATTGAACATTACATACTCTATGTAAAGAGAAAATTAAAAAGAAAAATACGTAAAGCAATATTAAAAAAATATTAAACAAATTACTATTTATTCAGATAAATCGAAAATATTAGCTTTAATGCACACCGTAATAGAAGTCAGTTTTCCTCTCAACACAGTACTTAAAGTGATTAACAATTATCAATAATAAAAAATACACTTACCAATTGAGACTATCAGCTTATATTTCACTATAATAGTTCATCAATTTTATTATTCATTTACTTAACTTCAACTCTAACTAAATCAACGTTAAATTAACTTTAAAAACAAGTGACCAACTGAGCAACTTAGAAACTGTCTGTCAATGTTGAATGTCCCATCTTCACTGGTCTGGTTCACTGCTTCCAGTTAAATCTAAGGTTATTTATATACCGCAGTGTATTATCTGTGCACACTGTTAATCAAGATAACTGGACAATGAACTCGGTTAAAGTTTATGTGTGATAGTTACATTATTATTACGATAATAAATAAATTGTAACTTAATACGACCAAAGAATATAATTAGAGTCAGAGAGCAATTCAACTAAAACGGGAAGATTTTTTACAATGTTAAAAACGAAATAAATCTGACCTATGAGAACAAAAAGATAAATGAGTTTTATAAATTAAAACAATTCCAAGCAGAGGAAAGATCATTTGGTAACATTTAGTTTATTTATACCTGTATTTATTTATATAGAATTATTACTAGCCTATGTAATGTAATCCTATGTAATCCTGTGTTAAACATTTGTTTATTTATTTATTTATATATTTATTTATTCAGCCAAACATAACATTATGTTCTTATACCTATGACCTAATGCACTAGTGTAAACATTTTACTACTTATACAACATATAACAAAACAAACAAATTCTGTGGTTCCCGTTAACTGCGTTATCAGAATCAGTATCGAAGCGTATAGAAATATTTTTATTTAGAAAACTCTACCACAATTTTTTTTTTCATTTAATTATAAAAAAATAATTTGCTAATTGGATGTGGTTTTATTTCCTCTAACTCTACAAGTGTATCGGTAATGCGAGGTCTTTGACAATCTTCTTACTCTTCGGTCAATGCAATATAACCACACATAATCTGCACATAACTTTTTTAATTAAAATAATTTTTTTTAAATGTTTAAATTATTTTTGTGCGTTTGAATACTGATTCTGATAACGCATTTAACAGGAACCACAGGGTTTTTATTACATGTTGTACCTATAATTTAATTTAACCAGAGTGACCGACATAGCCTAACGGATTGGTAAGCTAAAGTGGCAATGGGCCGGCCATATAGTTTGAAGAATCGACAAACGATGGGGATAATAGGTTCTCGAGTATCTCGAATGGCAGCCTCATATCGGTAGTTGTAGTGTAGGGTGACCCCCACTAGATGGAGTGACGACCTGCTAAGACATGCAGGAAGTCGATGAATGCAGGTGGCTGACGACCGTGCTTTGTGGCATTACTTGGAGGAGGCCACTCGAGAACCTTTCTTCCCCATCGGTTATCGGTTCTTCTAGCTATATAGCCGACCCATTGCTAATTCGGCTTACTAATCCGTTGGGTTATGTCGGTCACTCTGGTTTTACTGCGGATATCCTCATTTCTGAGTCTATCACGCAGAGAAACTCCGAACATAGCCCTCTCCATAGCTCGCTGAGCGACCTTGAGCGTCCTCATGCGGCCAGCAGTGAAGGACCACGTTTCAGATACGTAAGTCATCACTGGCGACATGCACTGGTTGTAAAATCTAGTTTTTAGAGATTAAGGTATACCTGACGAGAAGATGTGTCGTAATTTCTCGAACGCTGCCCAGCCGAGTTGAATCTATCGTTCGAAGTTGGACTTACCTAGTCGGACTATTTGTTCCAGGTAAACGTATTCGTCAACAACTTCGAGCATAGTGCTCCCAACAACTACCGGCATAGGTGTGACATAGACATTAAACATGATTCTTTGTTTTGTCCATGTTCATCTTAAGACCTATCCGTTGGGAGACATCATTGAGGTCATTGAGCATAGTGCTCTGGTCTTCCAGCGATTCTGCCACAAGGACTATATCGTCGGCAAATCGAAGGTGAGTGATGTACTCGCCGTTGATGTTAATACCGTATCCTTTCCAGTCCAGTAGCTTGAAAACGTCTTCCAATGCAGCGGTAAAGAGTTTCGGGGATATAACGTTACCCTGTCTTACACCTCTCTGCAGATGGATAGGTTTCGAACTCTGGTTCTGTACTCGGATAGCCATCGTAGGCCTACTGTACAAACACTTCAGCACTTCGATATACCGACAGTCAACTTGGCACCGCTCAAGGTACTGTAGCAACGCCCAAATTTCTACGAAATCAAAGGCTTTCTCATAGTCCACATACGCCAGGCAAGGTGGCAGATTTTACTCTTCGGTCTTATATATATGTGGTCTATGGTACTGAAGCCTTTTCGGAAACCGGCTTGTTCGGGAGGCTGGAAGTCATCGATTCTGCGTGCGAAACGGTTCGTAATGGACTCTCGAAAACAGCACGTAGACGCGGCTCAGAAGGGAAATCGGTCTGTAGTTAAGAGAGCAATTCCGCTCCACGCCTCCAGAGTAGTGCCACCATGGAGGACAGAATCGAAGAGCTTCTGAAGGACTTCAAGCACCGGTGTTCCACCCGCTTTCAGAAGCTCCGCTGTAATTCCATCCTCGCCTGGGGCCATGCCGTTTTTAAGGTGCTGGAGAGCCATTCTAATCTCGCTCCGACTAACGTCCGGGATATCATCGGAATAGTGTCGGATAAGACTTTCTCTTGGATCGTTACTCACACTTGCGTGTGGCTCCAACGATGATGTGTACAGCTGCCCATAGAACCTCTCAATCCCACTCAAAATCTCAGGTGTCCCGGAAACGATGCTGCCACACTCAGTCCTCAGCTTTGACAGTTGGCTCTTTCTGGCAGACAGATCTCTGGCAAAGACTTTGTAGCCCTGGTTCCGATCGATCGCTTCTTTAATACGAGCAGTATTATATATATAAAGTTGCGCCGCATGCATTTGGAGATCTGTCTGTTCAGTTACCTATATGCTGTCAAATCTGTCGACAGTTGCAGCCTCATCTCCCGTCTAACAGCCATGAGATTACGAGTGTGATTGGAGAGTTTTTGTGTTCTTCCGCGGTGGGTCTTGCAGAACATAGCTCCGAACGCATGGACAGTTTCCACGAGCTTGTCATTCATATCGTCCACTGCATTGCAATCTTCCGTACGTTACGTAACTCGAGCTGAAAGGTTTCGGGATTCTGGATTAGAGCACGAGGGGGACGGAGCGTTGACTTCATTAGATGAGACCTCTCCAATTTAACGTTTAGGTTCAGTGTGACTCTAACCATTCGGTGATCACTGCCAGTTTTTACCCTTGCGATCAATGAGACATCACTGATCAGTTGGCGTCTGGTTGTCATAATGAAGTCAATCTCATTTTTTGTCAAACCGTCGGGGCTCGACCAGGTCCACTTTCTGTGGGGCCGCCTCTGGAAGAAGGAGTTCATCATAAGAAGTCCCTCTTTCTCCATGAAGTCAGCGCTGGCTGACCAGCTGGCTGGCTGACTGCTGGCAAGGGGCCAGCAGCTGTGCTGGCCCCTTGGGTTTCGTTGCCCTATCCCAAATTTCCCTACCTTCAGCTCACCGTTCTTTCTTGTGCTCAGTTTTGTGTTGAAGTCTCCCATTAACACCGTATAGTGAGTTTTGGAGGAATGCATGGCTATAGAAATATCCTCATACATTTCCTCCACCTCTTCATCGGGATGTTCTGACATTGGCGCGTAAACCTGTATGACCTTCAGCGAATACCGTTTGACGATTCTGAGTATAAGGTACGCAACCCTCGTCGACACATTCCCAATCTTTAAAATGTTGTTAACGAGAGACTTGTGGACGATAAATCCAACACCTCCTTGGGACAGATGGTCGTCCTCTCGATAATAGAACAAGTTGCCGGATTCGAGAATCACCGTGTCCTCCCCCTCTCTTCAGACATCGGATAATCCTATAATAATCCAGCGCAACTTCCAACTTCTCTTCTTCCAGCTCCAGGATCTTCTCGTCAGTCCTCAGGGTGCGTGCGTTAAATGTTGCCAGGTCGAGTCATCGTAGGTGGCAACCGAAACTCCACCGAAGATTCTTATCACCTCCTGCCCCACCGTTACCATGGTCGCCCCCGTAGCCAGGAATAGCGGGGCCGTCGGGGACTGGGGGTCGTCTATTTGTGTAATTCTTCATGAGGGGGTATATTGCCATAGTTTCCACGCTTGGCGAGCGGGTTGGCAACCGCAGTTTTTTTGTTGTACAGTTGCTGCTATCAGGAAGATGCTGCTGCCCATCTCCTGCCTGTTTCCCTCTGTCGCCTTTTACGACACCCACGGGAAGATATGGGGGAGTGGATATTCTCAACCGCCACTACACTTCGGGAACTCATAATCACGTAATCTATAATCTTATATACTGAATGACCTTGTTTACCAAAATAAAAAATAAAAACAAAAATTTTACACCCTACTTTACGAACGGCAATAAAACAATAAATTTAGTAAGCATCTTTGAAACAGAAACAGAAACTTTTTTATTCAATATAGATATTAAACAATACTTATTGAAAGTCAATTATATCATTTACCACTGGTTCACAAAAAAACCTCTGTCCTGGGAAGAACCAGCAAGAAACCCAGCGGGACTATTTTTTTTTTTCAAATAATAGCTTACAATCATGTTTACAATTAACAACACAAGAGAAATTAGAAATAGCTTGGTAGCGATCACCCTAACCCAGGGGTTATTATCATCCATAAATTCCTTAATATTATAATAACCCTTTTTATACAAACTTAGTTTAATAACATTTTTGAACTTTGCGTATGACAAATTTTGTATATTTTCTGGGATTTTGTTGTAAAAGCGTATACATCGCCCCAAGAATAACTAATAAGAAAGTATACTTGGTGGAGCCACGTGTTTAAGGCTGCCGAAGTCTAGTTCCCCGGTCGAACCTTAAACCTATTACGCGAGATATTAACTAAAGTGGACTGTATATGCAGATGCTTCTACGCTTACGTAAAAGCGACTACTATAGCATGCGGTATAATGCACTCGCTCTTCCCTAAAACTAAACTATTATTGTGCCAAATCGCTGAAAAGGAATCCTGCCTTATTAGGAGAACAACAAAATTGGAGCGGGTTAAACTATGTAAGGCAGGAGCTAATTAAAGGAATTGACTCACCGGGGTTTCTTCCATCCTGTTGAGCACTATAGCTGCAACTTCTGGAACTTCTTCTGGAACACTCCGGAGAGAGGCGGTGCGCGACTATATCTCACACGATGTGAGGCGGGTCTCCTGGAGCTCGACTGCTTCCAGGCTAAAGCAGTTTCTACTAGCGGTGTGGTTTCAACGACGACTGTGACGGAAAGAGGACGCGCAACGGTCGCGCGTGCCTTATATGTCCTCGGCTCCGATGATTACGTGACATTCTAGAATCATCTTCTTGCCCCTCCCACCCCACCACCCCGATGTGTCGATAGGAGGGTACGAATGATATCGTTTTTCGGAAAGGAACAAGCGACTTGACACTCCTACCGTCAAATATAATAATCCAATGGTTTTTTCCGCGCAACCAATACTCGATGAATTTACCGCAAAGACTAATGAAGTTCTGGCTTCAATCAATTTCCTTGTAGACCAATACGAAAGTATTAAAAATGACCTGTCGGCCAAAAACGAAGTGATTAAGTCGCTACAATCTGATAATAAAATTTTACGGGCCACAGTAGGCGATCTGTAAGCGAGACTTACATTACTTGAAAATCAATCCAGAGCCAATAACCTAGAAATTCAATGCATTCCCGAACATCGATCCGAAAATATTGTCTCGACAGTAAAACAAATGGCCGCAACCGTTAAATGTAACATAAATGACACTGACATACAGAGTTGCAGCCGAATAATGAAGTTCAACAAGGAGAGCCCTCGACCACGCTCTGTAATAGTCAAATTCAGTAGCCAAAGGATCCGAGATACTTTTCTTGCAGCTACAATAGCTTTTAACAAGCAAGCAAAATGCAACGAGGACAAACTTAATACCAGCCACTTGGGAATTGGAGGAAAAAAATGTCCTATATACGTTGCCGAACACTTGCCACCGGCCACAAAGGCATTGCATGCAGAAGCACGAATCAAAGCCAAGGAACTTAAATACGAATTCGTCTGGATTAAGAACGGTCGAGTTTTTATGCGAAAAAGCAAATCATCGGACTATAAACTTATTAAAAATTCGGAATCTCTTTTAAATTTATCCTAGCTTACTGATAATAATCTTTGACATGTGTTGGTAAACTAATTTTATCATTAAATTCGATTCATTAAAATGTTATTAAAAAAAATTAATTTCAAAATTTCCATATTCAACAAGATCAGGCTCGCCTTCTAGCTGTTTCGACTAAGGAATCTAGCCACTGGTTACATGCTCTACCATCAAGTAATCTCGGCACATTGCTTGATGGGGAAAGCTTGCGCATCGCCGTAGGTATCCGGCTAGGAGTGGCTATTTGTCAACCTCACCAATGTCCCTGTGGTAGCAGCGTCGATGAGTTTGGGCTCCACGGACTTTCATGCAAAAAAGTGCAGGTAGGTTTTCCCGTCACGGTTCTTTGAACGAAATCATCCGAAGGGCTCTTGTCTCTATAAATATCCCCTCGGTTTTAGAGCCTTGCGGGATATTTAGAGACGATGGCAGGAGACCCGACGGTATGACTTTGGTCCCTTGGGAGAGAGGTAAAGCCCTAGTGTGGGATGCTACTTGCGTTGACACTTTGGCGGCCTCTCATCTCAAGGGTACCTGTTTTAGAGCCGGAGCGGCATCAGAGGCAGCCGAATCTAGTAAATGGCGCAAATATGAGTCTTTGAGAAATGACTACATATTTGTGCCATTTGCTGTAGAGACTATCGGTCCGTGGGGTCCACGTGCAATTAAGTTTCTAAAGGAACTGTATCCACGACTGGTCGTCGCTGCTGGTGATAAGAGGGCTGGTTCTTTCCTCGCTCAAAGACTAAGTATAGCTATTCAGCGAGGAAACGCAGCCAGCGTTCTTGGCACTATACCACGGGGAGCAGGTCTTTTTGACGATTTAAATTTTTAGTTTTAGGTTTTCTATATCATAGTTTCTTCTTTTATATTGTATATATAATTAGTTTTAATCGTAAATATTATAATTTTAATTATTATTTTAGTTAAGTTCTTTATTATAATGTTAAATTTAGGACAACAAATATTTAATTGAAAAATTAAACTGTCTGTTAATTTTTAATTGTGTGTACGCTGAATGAAACAATAAATAGAATATTAAAATGTTATTATCAAAATGTCCGAGGACTTCGCTCTAACTTAACGGATGTAAATAACCAAGTTCTTAACTCAAACTATGATATAATTATTTTAACTGACACTTGGCTTAATAATAGTGTGTACGATGCTGAGATCTTTGACGATAGATACCACATATATAGACGCGATTGCGAAACATCTCTCCTTTCTAGTCATAAGAAAATTGGTGGCGGAGTTTTGATAGCAGTAAAAAAGAACGGGTTAAACTCGCGCAGACAAATTAGTTGGGAAAGTCTTTGTGAAGACTTATAGGTCACAATTGAACTTAACACTAGTAATTTAACGGAATACTTACATGTATGCGCAGTATATATCCCACCACCGGTTGATCGTAACACACTGGAAACATATATTAATAACACTACGGAAACCATAAATAACAATAATCTAAGCTCGGCTAAAAACTCAATTTTGCTGCTTGGTGACTTCAATATGAGTTCTATCACGTGGACACCAACCCGATATTAACGGTCAGCACGCATCCCCAAGTAACTACTCCAACAATACAATACAATACAATACTCTTTATTGTACACCAACAAAACATTAATAAATAATGAAAAAAAAATAATGAGGGATAAACAAAAGGCGGTCTTATTGCTACATAGCAATCTCTTCCAGACAACCCAGAAGAGGAAATTAATAAAAATAATAATAAGAATAATTGGTAGGGCGCACTAAATTAGACAAAAAAATATAACTTATATACTATATAATGACAACATACTTAAGGTATATTAGTGACCATAACTAAGAGGAGAAAGAGAGAGGAGTTAAAGAGAGAAATAGTGTTCCTTAATTTGTTTCTTGAACACATTTAAAGATTGATCACTTTTAATGGACTGGGGTAAGGAGTTCCAGAGTCTTACTCCAAGAACAGCAAAAGATTTATCATAAAATGTTGAGGAGTGTATAGGACATTGGAGCGAAATGTTTTCTTTGGACCGTAAGGAAAAATCGTGACAAGAGCTAAGAAATTTAAAACGTTCTTTCAGATAGGGAGGACTTGATACATTAAATAAGACGCAGTAGAGCGCAGAAAGTATATGAGAACTGCACCACTTTTAAAAAGTCCAGTATTCCGACACAATATTTTCTGGTAGTACCAGTACCAGTAACTATAAAAGTATTAGATTATTATTTCGAATGTTTCTTTTATTTCTTCTTTCCTCATTTTCCCACAAACACAAGGGCCATAGCCAAGTGTCGAAAGGTCGCCTGATGATGTCGAGCCACGTTGGATGTGCGTTATTGGGCTGCGGCTAGAGGAGATTCCTCTGCCTGTACCGCTGTAGTCAAGGTGGAGTCGTCAGGGAAGAGGAGTTTTGGTATGGCGATTGGCGATGCGATGGCACTGGACTATCGGCTGCAGGCCCGTCAGTAGCTCCTACATCTGCCGCACCTGACTTAGGTGCTCTGATGGTGATGCTGCACGAGCAGGCTCGCCGACAGGAGGTACAGGCTCGCCGACAGGAGGAACAGGCCCGCCGACAGGAGGAACAGGTCCGTCGTTTGGAAGAGCAGCTGCGGGGCAGACAGGAGGAACAGGCCCGCCGATTGGAAGAGCAGTTGCGGGGCGGACAGGAGGAACAGGCCCGCCGGCAGGAGGAACAGGCCCGTCGTTTAGAAGAGCAACTCCAACGCGATAAGTAAGAGCAGATGCTCCTCATGAAGGACCTTCACGCTACCTTTTATTTTCAAATCTATATTTGTAAAACTTTTAGAACGTTCGTACGTGGTAGAGCCATGCTGCAGTTATATTAGTAGTATAGTTGTTGCACGAATGGGTCGACTCGACCGGGGAAGGACCACGATCTCACAGAATACCAGCGTGACATAGTAGCTTAATGCTGCTGTATTTCGTATGGTGAGTGTAGAGAACCGGAGACCCCTTTTACTGGAAACGAGGCATTCCATCTCAGTCCTCACGGGTGATAACGCATCTGCATTTTGATCTTTAATGGAGGATAGATGTAGATGTCTATGGGCCGCAGCAACCACTTACCATCAGGTGGACTGTGTGCTCGTTTGTCACCCTATTCTATAAAAAAAAACCTTCGGAAAAGAGATACGGGAGGTGAAGGATAAGGTTGCTCAACATGACAACCGCCTGTCGGAAGCTGAAACCCGAATCGACCAAGTAAACAATCGGGTTGACAACGTAATGGCTGACGTGAAGAAAACGCTGGACGACCTCAAACTTGGGGATGGAACAACAGCTCCCGTAGTAGCTACAACACCTTCGCTACGTGGATTCAAAGTGCCGCCGTTCGACGGGACCTCTTCCTGGTCGGCCTACAAAATCCAGTTCGAGGCCGTCATGGAGGCGAACGGCTGGAATAAAAGCCAAGCCATGACTGCACTCACCCTAGGCCTGCGCGACCAAGCCTTAACTGTGTTGGAAGCTCTCGGTAAGAAAGTGACCTACGAACAGCTCCTTGAGGCCTTGGAGGCGAGATATGGCGACGCTCACCTGGAACACGTCTTTCGTGCTGTTAGGAGGGCCGCTCTGAAGGTGTTTTAAAAAAAAAACTTTTACACCCAATCCCAGAAGTTCTTTTGGTTTATTTCCCCAATATTAAATTAATACAAAAAATGTACAAAACACCGCGAACGGCGTGTGCGATATGCACTTAATATGGGTTGGAACTGCACTGCCTCGATTACCTCAAACTCTAGGCTTTTATAGTAAATATAATAATCGAGTCAGCGCTTTTATCTAACTAGGGTTGGACATAACATCTCCCCCCTTTTGACGGAGCTTATCCTTCTTTTTAATAAGGGATGAGCAGAGTCTTTCAAACGACACAGTGAGAGAAAAAAAAATGATTTGAATACAAAAATAATTAAAAAAATAGTAAAATAGAATTGTTTCAATTATTTGTTATTATTATAAAATCAAATTGAATTGATACAAAAGCATAGTAAAATTAAACTATTCTTAAACAATATCTTCACAAAATTATAAGAAATTATTTATTAACATTATGAACTAGTAATATAGTATTTTTTATAAGATTCAGTGAATAATGAAATAGTAGAAGATTCAGTGTATTAATGCTAAGATTTAATTTTTATTTCAAATACAAACATTTAGTAATATTAATATTTAAGACACCGTGTATAAAACAAAATATAAACTTATATTCTAATGTAACATGAAGCCTTATGAAATAAGTATAGTAAAGTAATATAGTTTTTAGTTATTACATAAGTTTCGATTTGATAAGTGAAATTTACCAAATGTTCTTTTCATTTGGTTTTTCACTGGCATATTGGGTAAGGATATAGAATCTTTTCTATCATCGTCTGATGATGAAACTTCAGTTAACTCAATAGAATTACTAACCTTTGATTCGTGTTTAACAATCCGTCGTGTATTGCACTGATTAAATATTTGTATGCAACGGCAAGAATCATTATTTCTCTTAATAGAGCAACAAAATATTTTATAGGAAATATATAAAATTATGCAAATAATCAAAAAGTATGTAAATGATGAATAGTATTTACCATATTTTATTATGTGAGATTGTTCTTGAACTCTATTGATCTCATTTTCTAAGTTATTTAAGGAATGGTAAGAATATTTCAGAGTTTCCATATCTAGGCTAGTTAAAGATACAGTATATAAGTATGGAATTGATTTATTTAAAATTTCTTTATTACAACAATCGTCTTCTGTAATATTAAAGTTTAAATTCATTTTATTTTCGATTTTAATAGATTTAGTTGTAGATGGCATTAATTGAATTGTCTTAGAGAAACCAATACAGCTTTCGTTTAAACTTAGGATACCTGTTCCTAAAATAGTGAAATCTTGTATTATATTATTACATTTTATAGTTAATTTACATTTCTCAGACTGTACATAGATAAACTTATTATTATTTATTTTATACCATACATCAATTTGTCCATATAAAAGTTTGGAGTTACATTGAGGTGGTAAAGATAACGTTACTTCGGTTAACAATTTTGTTTCACAACATGGATTCTTTATTGTAGAAAATATAGAAATTAAAGGACATATAGAATAATCATTATTAATAATATTACAATCGTTTAAATTATCTAGCAAACTATAACTAAGTCTATCTTCTGTTATTCCAAGATAAGGCTTGGTAGGTTGGATTAGAGCAAAAGAGTTAGGATTATTAGGATTATGAGGGGTTGGTAAAGGTATGCATTTGTATAAGGTGAACTTTAAAGAAGAAATCAGTGGTATGCGTAATATGAAAATTATTCTTCTATTATAATAAAAAGATGTGAGTTTTGAAATATCTATCAAAGTGTGTATGTTTTCAATCGTTAATGGTACTGGAAACTCTAATCGCTTATTTATATAATTACTCTGTTTTAAAAGCTGGCGAAATAAGTTCGTAGGAGCTATTACACTAGGATGTAGAATGTTTGCTTTAGAAAATAAGATAGAGTTTAGTACATTATCCAAGAAATTAGAAATAGTGGCTAAAGAGCTTTCTATTATATTAAGTAAAGCATATATTTTAGAAATATGTGATAATTGATTATTATTTCTGACAATTTGGGATAATACAATATTTAAAGAATTTATTTGAGAATTTAATTTATTTTCATTCATATTTAATTTATATATCGTTGAGTTAAATACATTAATAGAAGATTTAATTATGTGAATATTATCCTTCATTAATTTTAAAAGTTCGGATTCGCTATTTTGACGCGCTAATGGCTGCATCGTATTTTCGTGCATCATCAGCATCTAAAGTTCCAAAAAAGAATTTCAAAATTTCTCCACCGAATTCTAAAGCTCGTTTATGCCTTGTTTGCTCCTCGGTAGGGACTATATGCGAAAGAGATTCGAATTTAGCAAAATTAGAATTTAATAATACTTCAATAGGACTTATGATATCATTACATTCAACGAAACCATGGAGTTGGAAGTTTTCGCAGAGCGTTGCAGTTTTAATTATAAGCGAATGTATATTCTCTAGATGTGGCTTAACTGATACTACGTCTATATGAGTTACAACATTCCAAAAATCATTATAAAAATTAATTGTAGTTATTTGATCGAAATAAATACCTGGACTATTATGAATAGGTAGAATTTGAGTTTCAGCGTTGAATTGGTGGCTTATGGCCCTGAAATAGAGTGAAATTAAGGATGAGCTGGTTTAATTTCATTAACATGGTATTTCATGTGCTTACGACCTATGAGAAGGGTTACGTTATGTTTGCCATTTAATTTAATAATTTTATAAGGACCTTTCCAGATAGGAGATAAGGCTTTGCGAAGTCTGTGGTGGCATTTTAAGTAAACCATATCGCCTGTTTTGTAGGATATGTCTGTACTATTTTTGTCATAATAATTTTTCGATGTTTCTTTATTTTAATTATGTGTTCTAATGCTTTTTGTCGACTAAAGTTCATGCGGTATTGTAATTCATGATAAGTAGTGTCATTGCTCGTATTATATAAAGAATTTGGTATTGTGGGTTTATGCCCATATAGCAATTCATAGGGTGTATATGTAGTAGTGGTATGAGGGGTAGTGTTGTAAGAGAATACTGCGGTTGCTAAGTAACAATGCCAATCATTCTGATTTTCGTTAACGAAAGATTTCAGGTATTCCTTGAGTGTAGCATGACTACGTTCTAAGGCACCATTTGTTTGGGGATGATAGGGGGTAGCATATAAGGGTTTTATTCTAAATATTTGAGTTACCTGTTTAAATAATTCCGATGTGAAACATGTGCCGAGATCCGTTAATATTGTTTTAGGAATTCCAAATAATGAGATAAAATGAACTAGTGTACGAGCTACTTCATCACTGCTGGAAGTTATCATTGGGTATACACATAAAAACTTGGTTAGGTCATCTTGTAGAGTTAATATAAATTTAAAGTTTTGCAAGCCGGCTTCGGGTAGCGGACCGACTATATCTAAAGCTAATCTTTCGAATGGTTTTGTACTTGTGGAGGTTATCACCATTGGAGCCTTATTACATGATCTCAGTGGTTTATTTATTTGACACAATTTACAATTTTTTACGTAATTTTCTATATCAGAACGCATGTTTTTCCAAAAATATAGATCCTTTAAACGATTTAACATTTAATTCCGGGGTGACCAGCAATTGTTGAGTCGTGATTTTCTTTGAGAATTTGTGGAACTTCGGCAGGAGTAGGGTAAATAATTTGATTTCGGTATATATGAATTTTAATGTTAGTATTATGAAATATGTAAGCAATTATGTTGTATATTTTCATATAGGATAGTTTAGAGAACGGGTCAGCAAAATCGGAAATGGCTAAGTCAGTGATTTGACTATTTTCTGTTAATATATTATCGCGTAGTTGCATTAGTAAATTGTATATATTTCGGTATGTTAACTCTTCGAAATGGTGAATTTTCGTATATAAGAAATAGTATATTTTATCATTTTGCTTAACGCAAGAGATGGTGTACGGTTCTCGTTCTGAGTTTATTATACCTTCAGGATTTTGTAGCTGAGATAGAATATTTTTACAATATGGAATAGATTCATCAAAGTCGAGAGATACGGGGCAAACGATATTATTTAATTTAGAGAGGTGTAACGCTTCTTGATGTTCTTCGATTACAGTATTTGTAGAAATGGATCTAGTAAATTGTTCTTTAAAATAAGATTCGTATTTGAGTTTGTTAAGGACTACATTTGAATTTAAGGCGTGAATGGGTATGCGTGAAAGAGCATCGGCGTTTGAATTTTGTTTTCCTTGCTTATAAAAAATTTCATAGTCATATTCCTCTAACTTGAGGCGCCAACGAATTAATCTACTTCCTGGATCCTTGACATTAAAAAGCCAGACTAAAGGACTGTGATCAGTGACTATTTTAAACTTATTACCATAAATATAGGGTCGGAATATTTTTATGGCGAAGAGTATAGCTAAACATTCTTTTTCTGTTGTTGAGTAATTGCCTTCCTGTTTATTTAATGTTCTTGAGGCATATGCGATCGGTTTGTCTTTTCCGATAGGGCCTTGCGATAATACTGCGCCGACAGCATAATTACTGGCGTCTGTGGTGACAATGAATGGTTGAGAAAAATCGGGGTATTGAAGTAACGGGGCGGCTGAAGTTAGTTTTTCCTTTAACAAATTAAAAGCTTGGGTTTGTTCTTGTGTCCAATTAAAATTAACATTTTTTTTAACAATGACGTAAGGGGTTTTGTAATTTTTGAGAAGTTATCTATGAATCGGCGGTAGTAACCTACTAGACCTAGAAATGATTTAATTTCCTTGGGATTTTTGGGAATAGGGTAGTCGGATACTGCCTTCACCTTGTCAGGGTTAGGTGTGACACCTTTGTCGGTTATTACATGACCTAAATAAGTGACTTCGTGTCGAAGGAATTCGCATTTGTCTGGTTGTAGCTTTAAATTGAAGTCTCGAAACCTATCAAAAATAAGATGTAATTTTTCCATATGACTTTGAAGATCGTGGCTGTAAATGATGCAGTCATCTAGGTAGACGAAACAGTGGAGACCTTGGAGACCAGAAAGGACGGTATTCATGAGACGTTGGAACGAATTTGCAGCACTTTTTAATCCAAAAGGCATGCGAGTGAATTCAATGGAAGTGAATTCAGAGGAATTTGATGGAAGCCGGAAACTAAATCGAGTGTCGAAAAATATTTGGAATGCCCTAATTGATCTAATATATCGCTAATTAAAGGAATGGGGTAAACTTCGTTTATGGTCGCATCATTAAGTCGCCTGTAATCTATAACAATGCGCCATTTCTTTTTGCCCGATGCGTCCATTTTCTTAGGCACGACCCATACTGGGGCGCTCCACGGAGATATTGACGGCTTAATTATATTTTGTTTTAACATCTTTTTTAATTGTGCGTCTACTTCGTCTTTATGACATTCGGGAAAACGATATGACTTAACATGAATAGGAGGGGTGTTTCCTGTGTTGATTGAGTGTTGGATCGCGTTTGTACATGTGAGGTCATCTCCTTCAAGATAAAATATGTCTGAGTATTGTGAGCAACAATCTAATAAGAGTTTTTTCTCCTCTGAGTTTAAATGAGAATGACGAATTTGTTCGCAGACGCATTGGACACGATTAGAATAAGTTGTAGAAATAGTATTTATATTATTACAAGATTTAAAAGATTTGGAATACTCTTTAAAGTCAATTGGTATTAAGTTAACTTTGAAATTTTTTATTTTAATTTGCGATGCAGTTGTGTTTAAAACCGAAACATTAACTCTTTTATTCGCTTTTAAAGTTACTAGGCAGTTCGCTAAATAAACACCATTACAAACGGTTTGATCTAGTATGAGTGCATCCTTAAGGTGACGCAACTCGGACGGGTCATTTGACACGGAGCATTCGATAACAGTTTCGCTACGCGCTGGTATAATGTATGTAGGTTCCGAAAAGTGGATAGGCACAGATATAGAATTTTTGAAACAAAGTGAATAAGTATGATAATCAATGTTTACTTTAAAATAACTGAGAAAGTCACTTCCTAATATTCCGTCATAATCAATATTAATATCGTCGGATGTGACATGAAATTTATATTTTATGGAAAAATTATCTAAAATAAAATCTAACAGTAATGTTCCTAATGTTTCATTGCAAGATTGAGTGCTGTTTATACCCTTGAGTTTTACGATTTCATCAGAAAGCTTAAAGTTTCCATTTAAACTCGATTTTTTTATAATAGAGACACTTGCGCCTGTGTCGAGTAACAATCGTAGGGGTTGAACCGAAAAATTCGACCTAAAATAAACATGAGGTAGTGATGTTTTCTTGTTCGATGTGTTCATGCTGTATGTTGGTATTTCACCTTTATTATTAATTGAATTATCAGTGGGATTAGCATGACTCGAAATTCCTTTTTGAGATGTATATTTTGGATAAGAGATAGTATCATTATGAGAGACAGAATTAGTATAAGAATTAGTGCAAGAATTAGCATTAAAATTATTTCTAAGACTCTGATGTTGATTCAGAGGTGTCCTGGGATAATTTTCCCGAGGTAATAAATAATTGGTACTATGACTTTGACTTTGTGTCAAAGATGGACTCGGATGTTGTACCCGAGGTGTAGAATTAGAATAAGAAATAGTATTTTTTAAATTACATGATTTAGTAGGACTCGGCGGCATTTGACGTCGCTGAGATGTATTGTAAGAATATTTTGTACGATAATTATAACTAAATTCGTTATCATTATATATAGGCTTAGTATAAGATTTAGTATAAGAATTAGTAGAATAGTAATAATTATTTGTGCCTTTAAATGCTTTCGATTTCGGTAGGCACTTTTCCGAAATCAGATTTAGTTTAAATTTTCGTTACTAATATCGGCATTAGAGGTAGAAGGTTGTGCGTCACATAAATGCATATTATTTCTATTAGGTGCATGCGCACTGGGACTTGGTAACGTATTCGTCGTGCGAGTGTCTGGTTGCATATTATGACGAAGGCTATTGTTATATTGTCGCTTTCGACATTCGTTTATCATATGTCCCGGACTTTTACAATAACTGCATATTTTAATAGGATTTTTGCTTGAAATATTATGAAAATTAGAATGAGGGTTATTATTTTGTGGATTAACGTAATAAGCTCGATGAGATTGTTTTTTCTTATGATTATAGCAGTTAGAAGAATCATGACCAAATTTTTGACATATAGGACACTGTTTATAAGATTTGGAAGATATTTTGCTCAGAATAAATAGTTTTTCTTCTTCTATGGCATGCGTAATTGCCTCGCTTAAATTTTTCGGGTTTCGACATCTAACAATATATCCGTAATTAGAATTTAGACCTAATATAAATGTGTTGAGGGCTAAATCCTCCATAGCGGCAATTCTTCTTATTAGCTCGGACTTATTCTCGCAACTGTAATGTATGTCGGATTGTAATCGCGTTAAACAAGATTCGATTCTAAGTGAATATTGCATTACTGTTTCCGAATTTCCTTGCCTACAATTTTGGAGTTCAATTAAAAGGTGTGTGGAGTGCTTCTTCTCGCCAAAGGTAGTTTTTAGAAATAGTTTTAATTCATCCCAATTATTAAACGTTTTTAGGGAGCACGCGATTTGAGCTTTTCCTTCTAACTGGGATATGATATAACGATATAAAACTACTTGCTGTTCCGAGTTCGCGAGTGCTATGGCGTTATCACAATTTGTGAGAAAAGCCGGAAGTGATTCTCTATCACCATTGTAAGGTTTGATGAATTTTACAAGGACGGATAAGGGAATTTTGTCGGACATTTCTATTTCTTCTGGTTTGTCCTTTAAAGTTTTAACCTTATGCATATGGAATTAGAAAGATTTAGTAGTTAGTAAATACAAAATTGGTAAAATGAGAATATTATTGTACACGATAAATGACAAAAGAATGTAAGGAAATAGAAGAGAAATAGTATAAATTTATAGCTGAATTAAAGTTACCTAACTTACAATATCACGATCACTACGGTGTACATTGGTTGCTATGCCGGTGTCGTGTTGCGATGACGTGCAGCGGAGTCGCGTTGCCGTGAGACCCAGGGAGTCGTTTGACGGCGGCGTCCACGTGGTTGTGCGATGGGAGTGCAGCAGCTCAGGGCAGGCTTACACGCTGGTGGTGTAGACTAACAGCCTTGATGAACTTCGGGTTGACGATGGTGTCCCAAGCTCGTGGGGTTGAGACCTCGTTGGTGCTTTGATGATGCAGGCTCACACTCGTGGGGTGGAGACTTACTGTCGATCTTTCACTTCAGAGTTTCCCAGGATTCGGATGCCACGCTACTGATGTACCGGTAGACCTTGCGACATCCCACTTCTGACACCAAATTTGTTAGGAGGGCCGCTCTGAAGGTGTTTTTAAAAAAAAACTTTTACACCCAATCCCAGAAGTTCTTTTGGTTTATTTCCCCAATATTAAATTAATACAAAAAATGTACAAAAAACCGCGAACGGCGTGTGCGATATGCACTTAATATGGGTTGGAACTGCACTGCCTCGATTACCTCAAACTCTAGGCTTTTATAGTAAATATAATAATCGAGTCAGCGCTTTTATCTAACTAGGGTTGGACATAACAGTGCGCAGCTTAAAGATGGCGTGCAGCGCATCAACGAAAACCTGCAGCAGTGGGCTCTAGAGGTGGAGAAGCTGGTGCGAAAAGCATACCGGTCTGTACCTGCGCTCATTGAAGGGAACCTGGTGCAGACATTCATCGACGGCATCCGCGACCTGGAAGTCAGAGCTGCTGTGAGGCTCGGGCACCACGAGACGCTTAAGGACGCCTTGGCCCATGCACTGGAGGTAGAAGCCGTGCGGCAGGATCATCGTTCCCATCGCGTCAGGGAGATCGCAGCAGCTACAGTTCACGACCGCAACAAAGGATTCAGCCCTAGGTGCTATGGCTGTGGGGAAAAGGCCCATCTACGATCCAGCTGCCCTAAGCGAACTGTGGAAAGGGAAGTTGATCGATCTCGAGAGGGTAGTGCAGCTAACGGCACCGCCTGGCGGTGGCAGCAACATCATTCCCCTCACGCTAGGGAGGTTGCAGCAGTTCGCGACCACAATAAAGGATACAGCCCTAGGTGCTATGGCTGTGGGGAAAGAGGCCAACTTCGATCCAGCTGCCCTAAGCGAACCCTAGAAAGGGAAGGTGAACGATCTCAGAAGGGAAGTGCGGCTAACATCACCGCCCAGCAGCAGCCAGGATACGACTTTACTATCAGACTTCGCAGCAGGAAATCTCATGGCAACGCAGATGCATTGTCAGGAAGACCTTGTCCTGAAGATTGCAAACATTGTACTAGGTAAGAGAGTAAGGAAGTGGTATCCAAGAGGATGCTCAGGTACAGACCACCTCACCAACGAGTGGAAGGACAGCTTACAACGTGCACAGCAGGAAGATCCGGACATCAAGCCGATTCTGAAATGGATGAAGGCCAGTGCTCCCAAGCCCAAGTGGAGCGACGTCTCAGCGATGAGTTCGACCACTAAAAGCTATTGGGCCCAGTGGGACAGCTTGCTGCTTCAGGATGGAGTTCTGTGCCGTAAATGGGAAAATGTTCGGGGAGACAGCTGTCATTTGCAAATGGTTGTCCCTAAAGCTAAGGTACCGGATGTTCTACAGCTGTACCATAATGACTATTCAGGAGGCCATCAGGGAATTTATTCTAAAAACTTTATTGTATTTTCATTATTCCACTCGAAAGTCGAAAGGCATTTTGGTAGATCGTACTTATTTAATAACAAGACGGCACGCACGTCCGTTCATCCAGGCGCTTGGCGCGAAGTGAGCGATGGAGCTGAATGTGAACATTCACTGCCGCTCGCGCTGCCCGTCCTTTGACTTCCGTACGAAAAACCGACATTTGAGAGATCGTCGGGCAGTGGCAGCGGCAGCGGCAGTGTCAGCGCGAGTAGCCTGTTTACATACTGCCCTGCTCACTTCCCTGCCCAACAGGGCTGAATGTAAATGGGGAAATAAAGTACTTTATTCATTTAACAACAAAATGCATTAATTTATAACACATAAAGATTCGAGTGATAACGACACCGAATAAGTACGTACTTATTCAAAAGATAAAACTTTATTTTCAATATTATATAAGAACTTTATTTTTATTCGGTGCAAGCTTCACTCGGATCTTCACTTGATGTGTACTCAGATGAACTGTCTCTAACATTAATTATAAAGAGATCTGCAGTTTGGTCAATTCTATCATCCACGCCACGCATTTTTTGTTCAACCTTAAGGACATGCTGACCACAGTTTTTCCATTTATCTGGCGTGATTTGAGTTCAACCATCTTTAAGTAAATTTTTACCATCTGTTAACTTGAAAGTTGTATGTTTTCGTGCAATGTACCTTGCCCAAAAAAGGTGACGCATCTCTGGCTGCCATTGTCACGTTTATTTTAGAACGAACTGACATAACCATAGAATACTATAATACACAATAGAATGGCTATCAACCTTATTTTGTACGAGAGTCGTCGTCGCCGGGAGCACACATATAAGCAGTTACCTAGTATTAACACTACTACAAACCCGATTCGCTGTGTTGATAGACTGAGTAAATTTATACATTTTAGACTTTTGATTAATGTTCAAGATCATCACTAAAATCGTTTAAATTTCAATACATATTTATTTGTAAATAGTGTGCAATTTGCCGTTTTCTAAATAATTTGCAAGGATATTTGGAAACGATTGTAACGTCAAAACATATCTCGTGTTGACATTGACAGTGACAGTTATACGTGTGAATTGACTTGTTAGTGACTTTGCTCTTTTCTTGAAGGTCCCCAGGTCGTATCGGTCCGGAAAAATCGCCGGTGGTAAACTATTCCACAGAGAGGTTGTACGTGGAAGAAAACTCCTTGTAAAACGTACAGTGGTGGACCGCCAAGCATCCAGATGGTGTGGATGGTATCGGGACGTTTGCCGTGTAGTGCGTTCACGAAATTTGGCGGCTGGGATTAATCCGAACAATTCCTCAGAGCACTCCCCGTGATAGATGCGATAAAATACGCAAAGAGATGCAACATCTCTTCGCAGCGCCAGTGAATCGAGCCGATCGGAAAGCACTCGGTCGTCGACGATTCGAGCCGCTCTGCGCTGGATGCGGTCAAGTGGAAGGAGCTGGTACTGGGGAGCCCCAGCCCAGAGATGGGAACAGTATTCCATGTGCGGCCGAACCTGCGCCTTGTAAAGTTGCAGGCGGTGTGCCGGCATGAAATACTGTCCCGCTCTGTTGAGCACACCAAGCTTTTTAGAGGCCAATTTGGCCTTCCCTTTCAAGTGACCACGAAACTGCACGTCACTCGATATGTCGACGCCGAGGATTCCGATACTGGCTGAGGCAACAAGGGGAGTGCCTTGAAACTGAGGGGATACGACAAAGGGGTTCTTTTTAGCGGTTAACGCGCAAACTTGTGTCTTCTGGGGGTTAAACTGGACTAGATTTAGTCGTCCCCAATCCGAGGCTAACATAATTTTATCTTATTTATAGAATAAGGGTGACAAACGAGCGCACAGTCCACCTGATGGTAAGTGGATGCTGTGGCCCATAGACATGTACATATATTCTCGATTAAAAATCAAAACGCAGATACGTTGTCACCCCTGAAGACTAAGATGAAATGCCTCAGTTCCAGTAAAAAAGGGTCTCCGGTTCTCTACACTTACCATACGAAATACGTCAGAATTAAGCTGCTATTTTAAGCTGGTACTCTGTGAGAGCGTGGACCTGCCCCGGTCGAGCCGACCCATTCGTGCTACAACCATAATATATGTAGCCGCAGCGTGGCTGGCGTGGCTGGTGGCTTTATTCCGCCCCTCAAGTATCGGGAGTCTGGCATCGCTAAGACAAGTCGTTCGGGAGAAGAAGCATATTATCGAAAAATAAATCGTGTAGGTAATTATTTTTCTCATAATATTTTTGTAGTAACACCTAAATACACGTTCCTATTTACTTTCAAGCCATTTAAAGTAATAGTTTTATTTTTAACTAGGCATGAGTCGGATATATCCAAAACGAATCTAAAATTCGATTTCAAACACAAATCGATTCGTATAGATTGCTCAAACTAGAAAATCCGATTTCAAAAATCGACCTAACTAGCTAAACTCTAACGATCTTTACAATCAAACCAATCCAAATCGAAAGCAAAATCGACAATATCCAAACTTAAACGCAAACTGTTGCGTAGAAATCCAAATCAATTATTTCAGTGTCTCTCTCGATGACGTGAAGTTTGCGATTCAGACTTCGGTTTGTCGGCTTTGGATATCGAAATCTATTACAAATTGAGATAAGGGATCAACTTACTGCTTAGTACGTAAAGTCTATATTGGCTTTGCGAGATTATGCGTTGATGAATTTTTGGTTCAGTGTGCGATCAATATCTGTCTTATTGTTAAGTCGTTTAAGGCTATATTTGCGAGATTGTGTGATGATATATTTTTGTTTTTAGTTAAGTGTTTGCTTATTTAAAATAATTTTTTGTTTTCATGTTGTTAGGTTTCAGACTTTAGATGTAAATTTAATCCTGGTGACAACTGACAACTGCTCCCATGCCGGTCAGTCGTAACAGTGTATTGTATTATATTATTTACTGATATTTATTGCCTTAATACCTTTTTGTTTAGTAAATATATGAAAAAAGTTTATAAAAATATTTAAAAATTAGGAGTGAATTGTGTGTATGTATGTGAGTGTATGTTTTAAGTGAGTAAGTTATATAAAATTTAAATATTTTTAATTTTGACTATTAAGTTTTTTTTTGTTTAGACTTTTTAATTGATTAGACGAGAACTGTATTGATTTTCAAGATTTCGCGTAAACCCAGTGAGGTATAGACTCATTTTGACAAAAAGAAAACGCTCTTGGAGTTGCAGTGTGTAAATATTGCAGTCAAAACATATCGTATATATCAACAACGGGTAAATTAGGAGCTAATTTAAAACGATCTCACGCTTCAATTTATTTAGCGTAGTTAGATTTGCGTTTGTCGTTTTGTTAACTTATAAAACGAAATGTACAACACGTACGAATTAACTTGAGACTCCGCTGGAATGCGACCCCCTTCCCGACTCCCCGCACCGCGTCCCGCGCTGGCCGTGCGCGCTCAGTACCGATAGCATTTTTGTTACGGATACGCGTCTCGACTCTAGTTCGATATTTTTGATAATTGTTTGTTGTTTGGTTTGGACTTTTGTTTGTTTTTGTTATACTTGAACGTTATTTTATCTGTTTGTTGTTAATTACCATATCGAAAGATTAGAAAATGAATACTGGGAGAGTGATGACTTGGAGAAATCCAACAGAGAGAATTAATTATATCCCTCGGAGGGGAAGAATCCAGCACAGATAGTGAAAGTGAGGACGATCTAATGGACGGAATAGAACCGATCTTATACAGTGACAATGAATAATAAATATTATAATAAATCCTTATTAATATTCCTTACTTCTATTCCTTGATTTTACATAGTTTGTGCTGTTCCGCTTATCCAAGATTGATTCACTTTCACCCTAAGGTTGCCTGGGAGAGATTGCTTTTTAGCAATAAGGTCGCCTGTTGCTTTGTATTTTTATTGTGTACGAATCTGTAACACTTTTTATAGTGCAATAATGTGTATAATAAATAACGACGACATACAATAAACGACGCATTATTTTGCACACCGCACATTGACAATTACGTCATCGGCCCAGGTCTCAAGTTAATTCGTACGAGTTATAAGTACGCAAACGAATTGGCGTGGCTAAGCGATACTGAAATCGAATTTTTAAAAACGGATTTTGAAATCGATTTTGAAATCTGAAATCGGATAAATATCGGTTTGCGTTCAAATCCAAAAACGCCCATGCCTATTTTTAATCTTTTGCTTAGGTATAATTCCTTTTTTTAATTAGCCCCAGTTTTGAAGCCATTCCATGTGGTTAAAAATTAAAAAGCGACCCTGGGCTGGTAGACTAACTTATTTCGGGGCTGATTGATCACCTAGTCAACCTACCCCATAGTAATATGGATATACTTAACATGCAATAAAGTCGGTGTTAGAAAGTAATCTGGAAATGACGATATAAATTTGAGTTTAAATGAAATCAATGATAATAAAAGGAAAATTTTGAGAGGTAATGGAAAAAGAAAAGGAAAAATCGCGGTTCATAAGAGAATTATTAGAAACAACGACGAAGAAGATAAAGGTGATGAAGATGATATATTTTGTTTGGAGTGTACTAAATTTTATAAGTGGAGTATTCCTGGACAAATGGATTCAGTGCACTACGTGAAAGTTATGTTTTAACTATTTAGTTGACAAATGTTAAAATGTATGATTGTTTATTCTATTTTAAAGTTTATTATGTATATATAATATATTGTTATGTTTATTTAAATTGTACTTTTTATATTTTTATCCTATTTATTCCTATAATGTGTACTAATTATCTCATAGGTCTACTTACCTCCAGTTAAAAGTCAACCAACCCCGGGTATGGGGTAGGTTGACTAGTAGTATCTCGTGTTTTACAAAATGAATCTTGTGCACTATATCATAATTGATGGCAAGCTTTTTTTTAGAAACTTAATAGTTAACCTATCGTATGTAATAGTTTTACGATATTATACACTAAAACGATGAAAATACAAGCGCCTTCGCTGAAATTTGGGCAACCATCCCCGGTTTCCCCTACGAATAGCAAAAGAAAAACAAAAACATGTTAGATTAGTTGTGAGCGAGAATATTAAAATGCTAACATTCCTAGTATTGTTTTTATTAAAAATCGGTCAAGTGCGAGGTTTCATACCATCGTAAAACACGTTTCTAGTAGGGGAGTCTGAAGATATAGTAATGATACAGTAACGAGTAACGCCGCAACGTATGAGACTGAGACAGTAACGAGACCAGCTGTAGATTGATTCGGTGTTCGTCGGAAGATCGGTTATATAGAATTTATATTGCTGACACATCAGCAAGAAAGAGATGCATTAACCGATCGCCTAACATCGATGTACCCCAACAGCCCCTAGCGGAAAACTAACGATCGGGAAAATAGCCGACCTTTAGAGTATTGTTTTGTTATATTTTATGTGACTTCTCTCAGCTGAGGTGCTTGTATTGGTAAATATAGAAGTGTATGTCACACACACATGCGTAAAATTGCACCATTTTTACCCGACTGCCCCAGAATGCTGTTAATGTTATTTTAGTATATATATCTTAATATATATAAATTACGTGTCACGTTGTTTGTCCGCGATGGACTCTTAAACTACTTAACCGATTTTAATCAAATTTACACACCGTGTGCAGTTTTGTTCAACTTGAGAAATATAATTACAGTTAACTCATTTTAATATCGATGCTTAATCCTAAACATAAAATTTAAATATTCTTCGACAGAAGTATTGTTCCTCAAACCCTTGTTTAATAAGCTGTAGGGAGTGATAATGAGACTAAGCAAGGCATTGAAAATTTTGATACACAGTCGAGAAATTTCCCCTATAGAGACTAGTGCTTGGCATAACAATATAAGTATTTCAGTGTGCCTCAAGATCCTATATGCAGTATCTCTTAACTTTGTAAACAAAAGAATATATACGTGGTAGAGCCATGCTACAGCTGTAGCTGTAGTTGTAGCACGAATGAGTCGGTTCGAACGGGGAGGAACCACGCTCTCTCAGAATACCAGCGTAAAATAGCAACGTAATGCTGCTCTGTGTTTTGTATGGTGAGTGTAAATAACCGGAGACCCTTTGTGCTGGTATCAGTTAAGCTGCAACTTCACACTGTAAGTTTGTGAGAGCGTGGTCTTCCTCGTGAGCTGCTCGACCACATATAATCATTCAAATATATACAAACATTCTCATCTATACACATAAATAAAATTGGAGTGTTTGTTTGTAATGACAAACTAACAGATGTTTAACAGAAATTCATATAAAAGTATACACTGTACTCATAACAAAAAAAAAAACAATTTTAATTTTTTTAGGACATAGTTGATGTCATATGGAGTAATTTAGAACTCTTTTATTTTATAAAAAGAATCAGGGTTTCGCGCAGAAAAAAATACCCGTAAATATAAAGCGTGTAAAAAAACATGCTGTCGCAATTATAACATATTCCATTTTAAATTCTGATAACAGTTTATTAAACGAATTAAAAATAGCATTGATATCTGACGAAACGTCGTAACCAATCGCATCGCGAATACCGCAATCCGCAACCCAAAGGGCTGAGACCGTCGTCACACAGTCTGCGTTCACCGTCACGAGGTCGCGTCTTGCCTCGCACACTTCCACCCACACTAAACCCCCCCCCCCCTTCCCTCCCTACAACCCCTCCGGCGTCAGTCATACGAAGTTATTTATAATGCTGACGAGCTTACGGACTAATTGCATGTCATTACGTTCATATTTTTATGCAAATACCAATTGATCTCCATTGAGCATAGTTGGACGGATTATGATGAATACAAGTCGTTCGACTATATTATATAATATATAGTTCTAAAAGTTTTACAAATATAGATTTGAAAATAAAACTAAAACAAACGAGCGTGCCTTACAGTAGTCGCATATAATATGACGTATAAGATTTGACAACTCACCTTGGTAATAAGTTACATTATTGTCATGAACCTCAAGCTCGTAACAATTGGTGTCAGAAGTGGCATAAAATCATGCCGATTTTATCTAAGGAGGAAACGGAGTGTCCGTACCCGAAGTCAACGCCAGCAGGAGACGGACCAAAGAAGATTTGGTGGTGCAACGCCGCAGACGTCGGAGTGAAAACTGTGTCGAAAACTGGTCGGATGCTTCCAAGTGCTCGTTTTTTCCTGGATCCATTCACATATCAGGCTCGGGGAGTCCGTAGTGCAGTAGGAGTCAGAGGCCGTGAAGGGCAGTGTGCCTTGTGTTTCTGGTGCGCCTTATCTAAGAAGAAGCGTTTCCGTGGCCCTGTCAATTTGTAGAACACCATGGGGTTTTAGTAAGTGCGAGTCTAAAGATTTAATTCTCTCTCGAGTCTCAAGATTTAATTTGTGCTTTAACTACGTAGCAATTAAGTGTCGATATGTCAAGCCCCCTAGAATACGTGTTACTGCCGAAGCTGGAAAGCTTAGGAGGGTAAACTTAGGAATGACGATATCGGCAGTAGAACCGGAGTGACCGACATGACCCAACGGATTAGTAAGCTGAGGTGGCAATTGACCGGCCATATATATAGCTTGAAGAACCGATTACCGATGGGGAAAAAAGGTTCTCGAGTGGCAGCCTCGTACTGGCTAGTGAAGCGTCGGAAATTCCCCCACTATATGTCTTACCAGGTTTTTACCTGGTAAGACATATAGTGGGGTATATGCTAGCAGCTGAATATGGCTATAAATGGCTATGTTAACTACGTGGTCGATATTATATCCCATAATTTTGATGAAGGTACAGACGTATTAATGTTTTTATTTATTTCCATAGCATTATGTCGTATGGTATTTTGCTATGGGGACACGCGACTGACACTGAAATTATATTTGTTTTACAGAAGGGGGCCATTAGAGCAATATATGATTTAAGAGCAAAAGAGTCACTGAGACAAAAATTTAAGGAAATTAATATATTAACTCTGGCCTCTCAATACATTTATGAAAATGTAATGTAAGTGATATTTATTATGTAAATACAATGAACAGACACAAGCTAGTAGTACCAGTTACTCGACTTCACTGAGTCAGTACCTAATTCATTCTTGGGGCGATGTATACACTTTTACAACAAAATCCCAGAAAATATACAAAATTTGTCATACAAAAAGTTCAAAAATGTTGTCAAACTAAGTTTGTATAAAAAGTGTTATTATAATATTAAGGAATTTATGGATGATAATAACCCCTGGGAAGGGTGATCGCTACCAAGCTATTTCTAATTTGTCTTGTGTTGTTAATTGTAAACATGATTGTAAGCTATTATTGGAAAAAAAATCTCGCTGGGTTTCTTGCTGGTTCTTCCCAGGACAGAGGTTTTTTTTGCGAACCAGTGGTAAATGAAAAAAGTGACTTTCAATTAGTATTGTTATAATCTACATTTAATATAAAAGTGTCGGTAAAAACACAACGTGGAAAGTACAATTTTAATTAAATTTGAATTAAAATCTGAGTTTGCTCAGGCTTTCAAAAACTGGCCATAATTATATTTAGTAACAAAATCATAATTTTATATAATACAAAGAAAACTTCACGCTGATCGTATGAGAAAGCTCAAAATCACTCAGCGAGCTACTAAGACGGATATGCTCAGAGTTTTCTGCATGGTAAACATAGAAATAAGAATATTCACAGTAGAACCAGAGAGCCCAACATAGCCCAGCGGATTAGTAAGCTGAAATGTTAATGGGCCGGCCATATAGTTCGAAGAAACAGGAACCGATGTGGGGGAAAAGATTCTCGAGTAGCAGCCTCGCACCGTTGGGTGAAGTGTAGGGCTACCCTCCAATAGATGGAGTGACGACGATCAGAACCGTGCTTTGTGGCACCTCTTGGGGGAGGCCTATGTTCAGCAGTGGACTTGTGAAGAGCTGTAGGTAATGAATGAAAAAATACTAAAAATCACCTTTACCAACGCTGAGCTTATGCGGACTATGATGATTTCCTTATCAATAAATAATATCGACATAGTCCTCGCCTTCGTTGCTTACGCATGTAGACAGCAGCACCAGTGTAATGAATGAAAAAATACCAAAAATCACCTTTACCAACGCTGAGCTTATGCGGACTATGATGATTTGTTTATCGATAAATAATATCGACATAGTCCTCGCCTTCGTTGCTTACGTATGTATACAGCGGCATCAGTGTATCGATACGTGTACAATTTGATGGTATGCACAAATGCAATGAACACAAACATAAGTGCTGTAGTGTGCGTGTATAGTGACGCGATTCAATTTTGCATTTGTACTGAAGTATACAGTAGTGTGTTTTTCTTGCGCCCCCCTGACATTGACAGACTTTTTTATTTAGGATTTAACGCACATGGCCTCTCCACTTGGTTTAATACTCAAAGATATATAAATAATAAATAAGTAGCAAGCTAGCTTGCTACATATTTATTATTAAAATCGATCCCCAATTTAAATCGAACATACTAGAATCGATTCTTGATTAAATTGATCATTAAAAGATCGATTTTCAATTAATCTCGACATTTTCAAACATGCCTAATAATACATAACATGCCTAATAATACATATGAAATTAGCGTTTTGTACGAGAGGAATATAAAGGCAATTATTTTTTGTAAAATATATTTAACATATTATATAACAGAACGCGAGTAACCCGGGTTCGATCCCCGCCGGTACCAATGAAATTGTTAAATGCAATTTTAAGTGCTGATTTACCACGTGCTCGGCGGTGAAGGAAAACATCGTGAGGAAACCTGCATGTCTGAGGAATGATAAAAAAAATATTTCGAAGACATGTGAAGTTCGCCAACACGCATTGGGGCAGCGTGGCGGACACTTCCTTGCCCTAAAACCCTCTCAGAAATGAGGGGAGGCCTGTGCCCAGCAGTGGGACGTATATATGCTGTAACTTTACTTTTTTACTTTTATATTTAATTAATCAAAGTATGCACCGTTATAATCTATGCACTTTTGGCATTTCATAGGTAGTTCAATTATCCCTTTAATTAAAAAGAAACCATGGGAGTGAGAATCAATAAACTCTTTGAAGGTGGTTTGGACTGCCGCATCGGAGTTGAATTTGTTTCCTTGTAAGAAGTTGTCAAAATTTCGAAAAAAAAAATGGTAATCTATTAGAGCAAGGTCCGGGGAGTACGGTGGATGTCCCAGACATTCCAATTGTAGCTCATTTAACTTAGTGGTTATGAAGTGTGCAGTGTGTGGTCTTGCGTTGTCGTAAAGCAGCAGTGGCCTAGAGCAATTTACCAATCTCGGTTGATTAGCAGCCAGTTCTTCCTTCATGGTTTGCAGTTGCTGACAATAGATATCTGCCGTAATAGTTTGGCCAGATTTTAGAAAGCCGTAGTGAACGACACTGGCGCTAGTCCACAAAACACTCCCAAGTAACTTTTTCTGAGTCAATTTTTGTTTAGGCCAGGATTTGGCTCGGACTCCAGGGTTCAGCCATTGCGACGAGCGCTTCCGATTATCGTACAGTATCCACTTTTCAACACAAGTAATGATTCGTTTTAAAATTTTGTGTCGGTTGAGCAAAGTAACACAGCAGTCGACGCTTGTTTGTAAGTACGATTCACTCAATTCATGAGGTACCCATCGTTCAAGTTTTTTTTACTTTCTCGATTTGCTTCAAGTGGATTAATATAGTTTTATCACTAACCCCGAAACCTGCAGCTATCTCTGAAGTGCTTTGTGATGAAGCCGCTTCCACAATAGCCTTTAATTCTTCATTTTCCATTTCGGTCGCCGGCCATCCATGGGGTTGAAAGGTCGAAATTTTCGGAACGAAAACGTTGAAAACAAAAACGTACTGTATTTTTTTTGCGACACCAGCGCCGTACATGCCATTAATCCTTTGATCTATTTCTGCAGCACTGCACTGCCACGGCAGAACTCATACTCGTAAATATACCGATATTTCATGTTTTCCATTGTGCTGTATATAAGCGACGCCAATGAAAAAAATAATAAGGAAAAAAACAAATGAATGACTGTTTTCAAAACTCCAATGTACCAGCTAAATAAATTTATAAATTTGAATTTTCTTAACTAAATAGGAGATATTTCAGATCAAAGTGGTCAGTATTTCATATGTAAGGACCCAATATAAGGACAACAATACTTTAACAAATGTGCAAACTGCAACGTACATTCCTCTATAAATCAAATTTAAATGAATGATACACGAATATTATAACTGTTTATTTCGTTACTATAAACTTCAACAAATAATATTTACTCACAATAATATTCTCATTTATTTTATTCTTTACTCAAGTAATATTTATCTATGATAAATTAGGTTAGACACCACGATTCACGGGGTGGAATAAAAATGGCAATGACAAGTGACAATTTTTTTATTAGTAACTAACATTTACGAGTATTATATGTGGTAGAGCAACGCTACAGCTATATTAGGTGTAGCGTGAATGGGTCGGCTCACCCAAGGCAAGCTGCTGTGTTTCGTATGGTGAGTGTTGTGAACCGGAGACCTTTTTACTGGGAACGAGGCATTTGATCTTAGTCCTCAAGTATGACAACGCACCTGCATGTTGATTATTAATCGAGGATAAATGAAGATGTCTATGAGCCACAACATTCACTTACCTTGACTGTGTGCTCGTTTGTCACCCTTATTCTATAAAAAAAGTAACGACATTTTTGAATACGTTCATAAATATTTATTTGTTGCGTTCAAATTATTAAACAAGTACGACCGGTTGTTTTTGCGTCCGACAACAGTAAAAAAAAATTATAAAGTTAAAATACCGCAGCCAGCTTAGGAACTAGTAAGTTCAGAATCAGTCCGATTCTAAAGATTTTTGGATCGATTCGTAAGATTGATATAGTGTTCCACGTCAATCTGAAAAAGCGACTATTTTACTCTAAATAATCGATTAATCAATTTCAAATCGACATGCCTATTAACAATGCGACATGCTTATAGTCACAGACTACTAAGATACTACGTCGTAGACTGGTACATAGTGATCTGTGATACTATATCGTGAAAGTTATGGCGGGAACTTGGCCGTAGACGGATTGTCGCTCCTGTTTTGTCACTTGAATAATGGTTTAAAGTGGATTTTGATTCGTAAAAGTTATGCGATTTTGTGAATTAAGTGTCCGCGCGTGTGAACTATTAAAGAAAACGACGAAACAAGTGCTTTGATGTCGATATAAACCTCAAGTTATTTTGATCGCTTGGGCGCCTTATGAGCTTGAATGACTGTCGTCATCAACTCTCCGCTGAGTTGAGCCGTCATCAAATTCTACCAAGAGCTTCGCAATGTAACGCATCAGTGAAGTGATTCCGAAAGAAATGATAGGCTTAGAAGGGCTAGAGCCCAGAGCCGTGAAGCCAGTTAATAAAAAAATATAGTAATCGTGCTCTCGTTAGAGAGTAGTATGTTCCTTGATCGTGAGTCGTGACAAGTAACAACAGAGTTTTTGAACAAACAAAACTTTTTCTCTATTTACATCTCATGTACTATTTTTCCTGATATTATTTTTAATTTGCACAGAAAATAGTGTTTCTAATAATGTCTGGTATTTGGAAGTTTTCCTCTTCCTCAGAACCGCTTGTTCAAAAACTGCTTCAAACTGCAAATGAGCTAGAAAACAACAATAAATGGAGCCAAAAATTCAAACATGTAAACAAAAGTTACTTGGACTATTACAGTGAACAAAATACAAATGAAGACAGTCTAAATGTAAACGAATACAAAACAAAACGTTTAGAATGTAATCTATCACCTAAAGTATTAACTGAATGTGATATTGGAGAAGACAATCCAGATTTAACAAATATAAAAATAAAACCAAATGTATGCGATGCTATTGAAGCGGAACCCTTAGTTCAATTCGATTATATGGTGGAAGAATGTACAAAAAATCCAACTATAGTTGAAAACCTTGCAGAACATTTAACAATTAGTGCTACAGAGAAAATATTTCATACAATTTTAACAAGAGACAATGTTAACATAAAATTTATTTCAGTGTTCTTCAACAATTTTTTCCCTATATTCTTAAAACGTGAACAATCTTGGTTTGCTTTAGATTTGCTTCACAAATCTAATAAAATATATCCGGAAGTTTTCAGACCAGTATTAGTTGAAATTATCAAAGATACTAACATACCCAGCAAAATAGTCCAGGAATTTGTACAAAGTTCCAGTTTAGAATTTCAAAAAGATTTTATATCCCTGATAATGCACATAGAATTTACTCCAGAAATGTTTCTACATCATTTATATACATTATATTTAGTTTACAAGGATTGTACAAAAACAGAAATTATTCAGAACTATTTTCAATCTAAACTTATAGAGAATGCTCCTTCGTGCACTAATGAAAAAAATTATGGACGTTTGTTATTATTGTTTCTTCAATCACAGAAGGTTATGGGACTTTCTTTAAACCATGTGATGTTGGAAAGAGTTATAGAACTACACAAATCCCCATTCAAGAGGCCCTGTCTGACAGTTTTAAATGACATTAAGGAAAATGCTTTATGATGTATAGAAGTAACATATATTACATACTAAGCTCTACAGACTTGCAGAAGGGAGCTGAGTACTTTTTATACATATTAAATAAGTTTATGCTCACGGGCGGTAGCATGAGTTGCATTGCAAACAACCAGGTCTTAATGTTTCCTTTATTACATAATATATATTACTTTAATGATATATGATGGTACTTATTAAAACAACTAAAAAATAAGTCTAATTTAAGTACCTGGGTGACTGAGTTTTTCTAGGCGTCTAACTTTCATAGGGATGACACCTTTCTGGATAAAGTAGAAAGTAAAATATTATCTTAGTTTGTAATTTGATCCAAATTATTGGAACTGTTTCTAAGAAACCAATTATATAAGAACATCTTCCATTTTGTTCCTCAGACTTGAATATGAAATGTCATCCCAATGGTTAAAGCTGTTTTTCCATTTTGTTCCTTAGTGGTGACAACACATCTATAGAATTCTTAATTTATAGTTGTCTGCAGTTGTCCGTGGCATGGCATGCACTAGCCACTTACCAGCAGGTAGGCTGTGGGTCCGATTGTCATTTTATAGTTTTATATACAAGCCCAATGGTGTAAACATAATTAAAATCCTGACTGCATGAAAAGTTTACTAAAAACAGAAAAATTCAAATATTAAACCCTATGTCACTTCCACAATTAAGACTACTCAACACCCTATATTCATCAAGTTGTTAAGACTACATACCATGCCAAAGAAATATACATACATATTGTTCTCGAAAACATTACCCTCCTTTTAGGGCAGTCGGTTAAAAGACAATCACTCACAAGTGGTAAAATTACAAATTTTGTACACCCGACTTCAATATAAATAAAATAAAAACATCATCAATGTAGTCTAAGTCAATTAAATATGTATTATTATGAATAATTCAAAAACACAACACCAAATAACTACTGGTCAGATCTTGATCCAAATTTTATGGAAACATACGAGAAGCACCAGTTTTAAAATAAAAAAGAATCATCTAAATTGGTTCACCCAGAAAAAGTTCTGAGCTAAACACACATTAAAAAAACATATAGTTGAATTGAGTACCTCTTCCTTTTGGAAGTCGGTTGAAAATATAAGATAAAAATGCAAGTAAAAAAATTGTTTCTCCCCTTTTAGTGATATGTAGTTGACCTACAATACAAATCAACTTATATCAAAATGTTGCAGATTTAGCATGGAAATGAGCCAAAGGGCTAAGCACCATAGCATACTCTAATACATACACAATATAGTTTTTATGCTAAGCACTCATTGTAAATTTCTCAACCCAGTTTCAAACCCCATCTGTACCAAGTAAATTGTTATATATAGGTCTCGTTTAAGCTTGCTCTTCTATACATCGATCCATTACAACCTATAGAAGTCAACTGCTGAACATAGGCCTCCCCCATATATTGCCACATAGAGAGAATTCTGCCATAGGCAAAATTCTCCCTATGGCAGCTGGGTTGACAACTGCATTGTTTTTATTATTTTAAATTGTTATTAGGAAGATGCTGCTACCCATTGCATGTTTTAGTTTCCGGTGGCGCCTCTTACGGCATCTACTGAATGATATGGGGTAGTGAATATTCTTACACTGCCGTTACATAGTTACAGACGTTTAAATAGTATTGTGCTAAATACACATGTGTCAATCATTAATGATTCGTTCGTTGGAGCTGGTACACTTAAAGTATTGATGGTTCATTCATCTGTTTTTGATGTTCCGGTACAACCAATCACAAACAATTGACGGAACCTTTTTAACTCTTGATTGGTGTGAATTGTAAATGAGTCGAAAACCAAACGAATCCCGAATGATCTAAATGAATTGTTTTTAGTGTAGGGTACTGGAGTCCTAAATTATCCATTTGAATAATCGTTCCGAATGTACCGGTACGCGTGACGAAACGTATGAGGCTACGGTCTCCTATTAAATGCTATACGCGACATCCGACTTCAGCGTAAACGTTCCGATCGGCGTCTGAACGCCAGGCACAGCGTCAGCGGTCAATACATATTATTAGCAACGGACGACGTCTAGACTTTCGACCAAACAACAGTAAGTAGCCTACAGTGCTCACGTGTGTTATTTGTTCATAAAATGGATATAAATTCAACAGCTTTTGGCGGCGCTTGTGTTACTTGAAGAAGAGGCACAAGACGACCGTATACGAAGAAAAATAAAGGCAACAAGGCACTGATTATTTATGAAGAGAAATGAGGAAGGATGTTTCCAGCTATTGATAATGAAACACTTAAAAGACAGCGATTCTAAATTTACTGAATATTTTCGTATTAATCAAGAACAATTTAAACATATTGTAGAGCTTGTGCAGGAGTATGTAACAAAAGTGCCATCAAAAAGGCATCCTAAGCCCATATCGGTTGAAGAAAAAGTTTTCCTTTATTAAATTTGGCCATTTTGTACTGACGCTAGACACGACGTTCACGCTGCAATGGTTCAAAATAACTAGAGACGCAGCGCAAAGCGTCTTAACGCCGCCTACGACGTCCATACGCCGACGTCAGCGTGTAAAAGAGACCACAACAGTACATTTCTATAGTAAGCATCGTAACGCGGCGTACGCCGTGACGCTGTAAGCGGCCGACGGCGTTTATAGGAGACCACCGCCTAATAGACTGGTTCGGTCACGAGAAATGAATGATTGACACATGTCTAGTGCTAAATTAGCCTCTACGGACTTGATTGATGAAGCTGCATCCCTTGAAACCAGGAGGGACTTCGACGACTGGCTTCTCAATATCTCATCATGGCTATTACCCGTTACCTATGCAACTTCTCACAATGTAACACGCTTGAGCTTCGTCTCAAAAACGCTGCGAACCGTAATCTTTGACATGTCAGAGGGATTTCGATTTAAAGCGTCGCAACATCGATACAGGTTCTTTCCATGTCTTTCCATGTCCTTTTCTTCTGCTTTTTTTTTCAGTTTCCTTGAAATTTACCTATCTCCCAAGCGCTTACGACTGAGTTATTTTTGAAGAAATTTTCTTTCTTACGGCCCAACGGAGCCCCCGTCCTCTGCTGGGATTAGGGATGTCCGGCGTCTATGAAACCCAATGCAAAGCACCACATTAGCATTACACCACACATGACGTATCCGTTATTCCTGTACAACCTTGTCCATAAAGGCTGGTCTCGCAGGGCTAAAAGTCCTACGCCGTTTTTCGGAATCGTCAAAATGTGGAAAATGGTCATAATATACTAAACTCAGGACCTGTTTGGTTCGTTTTGGCCGTGGCGGTTTCAGGTGATGTCCCAATATCCATCGGGTATTACCTTTTAGAGACTGGTAAATTTACGCGAAAAATTGAACTTACCTAGATGGACCATTTTTTCTATTTGTTAACTTCCGTGTGTAGTTAGCCATGAAGTTCGCGCATATACTTAGCTACTTCTGAGTGGTTTATAAAAAAATAACCACGTAGGGGATGGTGGAGTCTATTCCTATATATTCTACATTAGTCATCCCCTTCTAACCTAACCTCTCCAAGTCAGGGTGCCCCACGTCTCAGGCTCGCTTCGCTCGCTATTGCACTCAATATAACACCAAAATATTAACTTTTAAACACAAAAATGCCTTCGAACAAATACGGATTTGTGGCGCTTGATCAAGACGCATACTCCTTGTAAATCCGTGCGCTATTGGAGGACACGTGCCTTGAATTGAACACGAGTTTGTCAAGGCAGTTAGCGGGCCAAACTCGTGCATGTTTCAAGGCAGTACTGCCTCCTAGTGAACACGGAAATGAAAATACGCTTTCGGTATGGGGTTGGTGTGCTCGGACGTTGCACTATTGCTACCGAGACGAAAGCGACCGACTGTTAAAGCATTAGCATATTTTATATTGAAAATGTAACAATTAAAATTACACTTATTTGGCAAGAAATATTTTCTCATGTAAATATATCCTTCTTTGGTTGTTCTTAAATAACCTCCTATACTAGACAGTACTCCCAACAATAACTGGCACTGGTGTGACGTTGACGTTACTCATGCTCATGAGTCAAGAAAATAGAAGCATAGAATAGAAGTCGCATAGACGCGTGAACGTGACCTTGTCGCCGCTTATAAGGGTTGACGAACATGATTCACCATTTTGTGATTTAGTAGTGCGGGGAACGTCGTACGTGAATTTTTGCTATTATACATTTATAATGGTGCACTGCAGCATAAGCTGTTTTTTTTTATAGAAGAGGGGGCAAACGAGCATACGGTTCACGTGATGTTAAGTGTCCACCGCCGCCCATGATCAACCGCAACACCAGGGGAATTGCAGGTCCGTTGCCGGCTCTTTAGAAAGGAGTAAGCTCTTTTCTTGAAGGTCCGTGGTCCGAAGGTGGTGGTGGACCGCTAAGCATCCCGATGGTGTTGATGGTATCGGGAGGTTTGGCGCGTAGTACGTTCATTAAATATGGCGGCTGGGATTAATACGAACAATTCATCAGAGCACTCCCCATGATAGATGCGATAAAATACGCAAAGAGATGCTTATCCATTTATACGTGGTAGAGCCATGCTGCAGTTATATTAGAAGTATAGTTGTAGCACGAATGGGTCGGCTCGACCGGGGAAGGACCACGCTCTCACAGAATACCAGCGTAAAATAGTAGCTTAATGCTGCTGTATTTCGTATGGTGAGTGTAGAGAACCGGAGACCCTTTTTACTGGAAATGAGGCATTCCATCTTAGTCCTCACGGATGACAATGCATCTGCATTTTGATTCGCAATCGAGGATAGATGTGGATGTCTATGGGCCACAGCTTCCACTTACCATCAGGTGGACTGTGTGCTCGTTTGTCACCCTATCCTATAAAAAAAAACATCTCTTCGCAGCGCCAGTGAATCGAGCCGATCGGAAAGCACTCGATCGTCGACGATTCGAGCCGCTCTTCGCTGGATGCGTTCAAGGGGAAGATGTTTGCACTAGAGCCCCAGCCCAGAGATGGGAACAGTATTCCTTGTGCGGCCGAACCTGCGCCTTGTAAAGTTGCAGGCGGTGTGCCGGCATGAAATAATGTCCCGCTCTACTGAGCACGCCAAGCTTTTTTGAGGCCAATTTGGCCTTCTCTTCCAAGTGACCACGAAACTGCACGTCACTCGATATGTTGACGCCGAGGATTCCGATACTGGCTCTTGCAACAAGGGGAGTGCCTTGAAACAACAAGGGACAAAGGGGTTCTTTTTGGCGGTTAACGCGCAAACTTGTGTCTTCTGAGGGTTAAACTGGACTAGATTTATTCGCCCCCAATCCGAGACTTTGTTCAGCATAGACTCGACTACAGACACAAGTTTGTCCCGGTACTCGGAGCCATTTTCCCGAGAAATATTGGCACGGCCGGTGTACAGCATCACCAGTGCTGTCATCTACATAGCAATGAACGTTGGTGATAGCACGCAGCCTTGTGGAGCACCAGCATTAACAGGCTTGTAATCGGAGCTTGCACCATCTACAGCGACCTTGATGTTCCGATCTGAAAGAAAGCTGGTGATCCAATTCCACAATTTCTCGGGAAGCCCATAGGAAGGGAGTTTCGCAAGAAGCGCTTTGTGCCAAACCCGATCGAAGGCCTTCGCAATGTCCAAACTAACGGCCAATGCCTCCGCCCATCTTTGAGTCAGGTAGAACAGAAAGATCATCAGCTGATCGACCACGACTAAAACCGTATTGGCGATCACTAATCAGCTGGTGATCTTCAAGGTACATCATGAGCTGGCAGTTAACAATAGACTCCATTGTTTTGGAGAACAAGGAGGTGATGGCGATGGGCCTGTAGTTGTTGGACGGATCTGAGCGGTCGCCTTTTTAGGGTTCCGTAGTCAACTAGGAACCCCTATAGTTTCGCCATGTCCGTCTGTCCGTCCTCGCTTAATCTCTGTGACCGTTAGCACTAGAAAGCTGAAATTTGGTACCAATATGTGTATCAATCACGCCGACAAAGTGGTAAAATAAAAATTGGAAAAAAAAATGTTTTATTAGTGTAGCCCCCTATATGTAAAGTGGGAAGTGATTGTTTATTTAATTTCAACCCTAACGTGTGATATATTGTTGGAAAGGTATTTAAAATTGAATAGGGGTTTACTAAAATCATTTTTTGATAATGTCAATAATTTCGGAAATAATCGCTCCAAAAGTAAAAAACAATGTGTGTCCCCCCTCTAACTCTTGAACCGTAAGTTTAGAAAATATGAAAAAAATCTGAAAACTAGAACTTACTTACTATAAGGACTTTCTAGGAAAATTATTTTGAACTTGGATGGAAACAACAGTACCCACTACCGGAAGCAGTTGCAGGAGCGCGAACATAATTGATGTGACGGACGGGAAACTACGGAACCCTACACTGAGCGTGGCCCGACACGCTCTTGGCCGGTTTTTTAGGGATCGGGTGAACGGAAGCCGTCTTTCATGATTTTGGGACTACGCCTAGAGAGTAGGAGTACCGGAAAAGACGCGTTAAGACCGGTGCCAACTCTTGAGCACATGTCCTCAGCGGGGGATACCGTCAGGCCCACTCGACTTTTAGATGTCCAAGGAGAGGAGTGTTTTGCGAACCGAGCGCTGTGTGAATCGCACCTCCGGCATGGAGCACTCACACCGCGGGATGGTCGGCGGCGTACTCCCACCGTCATCAAGAGTCGAGTTGGACGCAAAGAAAGAGCTGAGCAGATCGACTTTCTCATTTACGGTATGGGCCAGTGAGCCGTCCGCCCTGTGCAGAGATGAAAGAGATGGCTGACAGAAATTCCCCGGGACAGCCTTGGTGAGAGACCAGAATGCACTGGTTCCAGAATTAAGGCGAACTAGTTTCTCGCCAATTCTGCCTATGTGCTCTGACTTTGCCTTGGAAATGACTGTTTTGAAGGACCTGGAAGCGGAATTATACTTCTTTTTTAGAGCACTGGTGTTTATATCCCGGGACGTTGATGCGTCAGCCCAGGCTTGGAGATATTTTACAAGAGCAACGACCATCCGCGCGTCTACGGGTGTCTCAGGAGCAATTTTTTTATACGTGGTAGAGCCATGCTGCAGTTATATTAGTAGTATAGTTGTAGCACGAATGGGTCGGCTCGGCCGGGGAAGGACCACGCTCTCACAGAATACCAGCGTGAAATAGTAGCTTAATGCTGCTGTGGTTCGTATGGTGAGTGTAGAGACCGGAGACCCTTTTTACTGGAAACGAGGCATTCCATCTTAGTCCTCACGGGTGACAACGCATCTGCATTTTCATTCTTAATCGAGGATAGATGTAGATGTCTATGGACCGCAGTAACTACTTACCATCAGGTGGACTGTGTGCTTGTTTGTCACCCTATCCCATAAAAAAGTGACCAAACCATGGCTAAGATTTGCTTCCGACGGGCACCACAGAGGAAGGAATAAAAAGTTCTATACCCTGAAGTACATCAGCAACCACGTTGGGATCGTCCGGCGAGAAGGAGACGTGCCCCCAAGGGTAGGATGCAAATAAAGACCGCATCCTATCCCAGTCAGCTGACCTATAGTGCCAAACTCGGCGGCAGCTTGCAGAATGCAACTGCGATTTAAGCGTGAGTGGCACCACACTCCGAACAAGACAATGGTCCGAAGAGCCTAAAGGGACGTCGACGGCAATCTGATATCCGTCCGGATAAAAGGTCAGCAGATGGTCCATCAGGAAAGGTGTATGATCCTCCACATCTGGAATCCACATAGGCGAAGTAACCAGTTGTGTCAGACCATATGCCAAGGCAAAATCATGAACAGATCTCCCCGCCTGATCGGTTGAACGTGAACCAAGCCATTCGGCGTGGTGGGCGTTAAAGTCGCCGAGGATCACGATCTCTGCGGAGGGGATCTGCTGTAGCAACGAATCTGTAGCCATTTGAACGTAATCAAAGAGTCGGTCTGATTCGGCATTACCGCTATGGGACCTATAGAGGCACCCGTAGACGCGCGGATGGTCGTCGCTGTCTACGCGTAGCCAAAGGATGGACGGGTTCGAACCTTCAAGACTGCCGAGGCGTCGAGAACAGATGTCCTCTCTGACGTACACGCCAACTCCAGCCCGAGACATAAAGGAGTGTTCCAGTTTGAACCCAGGGTAGGAGAGAAACGAAGCATCAGCCAGGGAGGACACCTGCGTCTCGGTCAGAAAGAGCAGAGCCGGAGTCCCCTGATATCACGGATAGCGTGGAACAACAAGACCATATTGCTCAGTTCGCCCCGAGCGGATATTGTCTTGAGCGGAATTTTGCACTCCCTCCTCCCAGAATACGCGGGGCAGCCTGAGCACCCACGCTCAGTAGTGGAGTAACTTGGTCGTGGATGCTCAGCGAGGGATTCTCCAGGGGTGCTGGTACCCTCACGCGCGGTACCTACACGCCGGTACTCTGTGAGGTCGTGGTACCACCCTGGTTTGAGTCGGCCGGCCGATACGGGCAACAGCAAAGCTAAATATACATACTTAATTTTATGAAAATCGGAGCCGTGTCCGAGATTCCGATTATATATATATATATATATATATATATATATATATATATATATATATATATATATATATACAAGAATTGCTAGTATAATGGTATTGTTTTAATTAATTTACATCTAGATAAATACTTTACTATGTACTATGACATTTACCTTTACAAACTCATTTATTATTTTTCGTATTGTACAATTACCATTGCTGCTTTTGTTCTACCGTAATACGCGACACGTGACGTTGACAAACTCACCAAGCAATGTAATGTGAAACATTAGATATCGCGCATTGCGTATGTTTATAATACGGTAAGATGTGGCGACATCGGTTTTGGAAGTAATCGAGCGCTAATTCATTTCTATTGTCTTATTACGATTTCTGTGGTCATGACCTTTGTCTTGCGAGACTTGAAATCACCGACATATCTCAACAGATCAGTAACCTAAAGTAGAGCCTTTTGATTGGCTGTAATATCAAAATGGTAAATTGTTGGCATTCTTGAACACACATTATCTAGAAGATATTGGGCACGAGTGAATAAAAACATCATATCCAAACTGTACTCATTTAATCAGTCGAAACCATATGTATTCCAAAAGACAACAGTCAACAGTATAACATTTTTGTAGGTACCGATTGCTAACAAAAAATTAATAATTGTTTCCTTCAAATTAAAAAAAGTTTAAGACTCATACAATCAATAGATTTGCCATTATTGGTAATTTGAATAATTTGAAGTTTGATACAATTCATTTTTCATTTCATTTAATACAATCGTTTGTTTACAAGATATTAATAAGGTTACTTTACGTTTACATGTTACATATTTCTGGGATATTTAGATGACTGCTTAACCCAGTTCATAGATAAATAATACACGAGGCAGTCAATAATGAATCTCATACCGCCATAATGGATATTAAATCAACGTTTTTATCACTATGAGAGCACTAGTTTCAACGTTACCCGAATTCTTTAAATGCGTATATTACACTATTAATTCATAAACTCGCATCTTCTACTTTTAAAGATCTAGTTCAAACCGTTATTTAAACGATAATAATCTATGCACAGAAACCTAATTGCGGTCAAAAAATGATACTTTAATAACATTATGTATTTTGTTAGTAGTTAAAAATTTGATTATTGTAAAAGTAAATTACTAACACCAAATTTTTTTTAAACATTACCCAATCGACAAGTTTTAGCGAAAAGTTTTTACAATTTTATTACTTTGTTTGCAAACGGTACAAACATTTAAAACAATAACATGATTTTGTGGATCACAGACTGCAAGTAATTGGCTGTAGATGCGACAATCTATGTTGACAATACAATTAAAATAGAGATTTTGAGAAAAAGAAGATAAAACAGAAGATAATCAGACAATTATTAGTAACAAGTTGCCATTCAAAATAATGAAAAAAATTAAGAAGGAATGTCAGAATCATCACATCGTATTATTTTTTTAGAATTATTTCAATCACAATTTTAGTTTTCAGAAATCACAGATATATTTCAAGTCAGCCAGTTGTAAGTACAATAAGGCAAAGAATGGATCAAACTCCTTCTAGCTACTCCTAGTTTATTATACAGCAATTTTAAGAATTTTGTTCTAGTCTACTTTTACTTTATTAAACTTTGGATGAAATAATACCGTCCATAACGAAATAAGATTTTTTTTCATAGAATAAAAATGAAAAACGAGCACAGTCTAAGTGCTGTGACCCATAGACATACATTTGTCTTTGACGAAGAATCAAATGCAGATGCGTTGTCACCCTGAAGACTAAAATGGAATACCTCGGTCCCAGCAAAATAGTAAAAAGGGATAAAACTCGGCATGTCATGGATATAAACATACTAGCTTAATAATTATTTAACAAATTAAAGAAGTTTGCAAATTTTGGACAGCAATATTAATATTGGAGTTATCTAAAATGAGGATTTTTTCTAAATTTCATCTATCTAGCAAAAATTATACATAAATCGGTTGTCCATATAACTGTTTTACTAAGTACAATAAACGGATTGTGCGTATTTTACATTAAGTATTAGATTTAACAAAAAAATTATTTCGTGACAATAACAAGGACTATTTTTAAATAAATGTGCTATTTTATGTGAAATTAGGCAGCTATTAAAAAAGAATAGGTAACATGTTGTCCTTAAATGTAATTATTTTAAATACACAAACGAATAAATTGTATACAAAGGTTTTTAAAAGTTCTATACATAGGTATACAATGCGCGCAAACTAAAAGTAGATATTAAATTCACTAGTCACGAAAAAAAAGATTTTATTTCCTTGCAAACACTAAACGACGCACTTGAAATGAGCACACGCAATGCGAAGTTGAACAGCAATTATAGTTTTATTCTTTTGTTTAGCTTAGACTTAAAATAATATAGATTTTATCCGAGGTTAGTAATATATGAAATGAGCACAAACACTGATAATATTACAGGTTTTTTAGAAAAATATATCTGTATAATCAATTAGCCTCATGTAATTTAAACAAAAAGGTTCCCATCTTATTCGCACGTAACTTTTTTTTTAATTTTATATATTTTATGCTTATTTATAAAGAGTAAAATATTGTTTACAAAAAGTTATACTAAAATCTACATCCAAGATTACAAATTCTATGTGATATTTAAAACTAATTACATAATAATATAGCTAATACAAAAGGCAGTTATTATACCGATATGAATACATCGTTATAAGGCCTTGTGGTTTGCGGTTTATTATACTTTAACAGTAATCATGGCTTTTTCAACATATTTTACCTTTAGACTAGTTACCTTTTGACTTATATCAAGATTACTAATCTTACGTATTTCTGAACACGAGAAAATTTATTGCGAAACTTGCATCTAAAAATCAGTCTTTATTTAGTTAGGTGATTTTATCAAAAGGCATTTGAGATCATAGTTCTTTTTTTCCAATATTCCTATATTATACTTAAATATATGAGTACACAAGGAAGAATTAAAAAATGTTGAGTAAATACAAAACGTATACCTAGTTAATTATAATATTAAAGCTAGATTACATATAAGAATAGAAATGCATTCCTAGTTATAAATGTCTGCAAATTGGTTTATTAACAATTCCTATTTCTTCACATCTTCTGTCCAGAAAATTTTACAAAAATATTTTCTACATCTGAGATTTCCATTACTGACGGATTGATAAATTTAGCGAATAATGTTTTTCGTAATAAAATTTCAACGAAATAAATATTTAATACTAGCCATTTATATATTAGGCAGTTTTATTTTTATTTTTGATTGTATAAATCAAATTTTTGAGCGCAAGCTTCGTAAACTCCAGTTAACGACAGACTTAATTTAAAAAAAAACTAATATAAAAGAAAAATCGAGAGTAATTCGAGTATGTAATGTCACAGATTATGCTTATACTACTTAAGCTCACCAATAATGCGATTAAATATGTTGTAACTAACTTTAATATACAATACACATACTTAAGCTAGTCAGGTCTGGATGAAAATGCTAAAATTCTTAGGTTTGTGTAGGCAATAAACGCATACACGTTTCTGTGTTAACGCACTGAACGCAATAAGCCCTATCGCAATTTGTTTGATCACATTTCTCTGGTTTTTTTAACGTGAACTTCTTTATCGACGAAGTGAAAAAATTTAGTATGGTATTAAAAAAATCAAAAACGTCACGTTTTCTTGTAGCGTTCCACCACCGGGGCTACATGAGTAGGTATAAATAATATATAATTACCTTACTTACGTAAAATATAAAAGAAAAGAAGAATGATATATCATAAAGAAGTTTCACTCCGTATGTATGTACACAACTTTATGCACAATTTGTTTTAATAAGCAATTAATTTAATTTACAACTCAAGTCGTATTTCTTGATGAATCACTGATGATTTTGGCACGCGATACTTATGTTGATACTAAAGAGGAATTTTATACCTAATGTTAATTTTCAGAAACGTTAGTAATGAGGGCTTATAATTTTCCGCTCACTAGATGTCGCCAGTTGACACTGAGGGGAAGTTTTTTGTTACACAATGTCATTTGAGAAGTTAGTTTTAAATAAAACTTAATCAGTTTCTAGTTAGTTTTTATATTAATACACAAAACAATGCCTAAATGATTTGTTTCACATTTTAACTCTTTTTTTTAATTTTTCTACTTGTATGAATACCTGTGGTTGGTTTATTTATTTTTGATCAAATTAATTTAAAAAATAATTGTAAATTAACTTTCTGCTATGAAATCTGCTAAATATTACCTACACCTCATTTTTAAGTGGAGCCGCCCTGATGAAAAAAAAGTCACAAACGCAGCATTTTAGGGTTCTGAGTTATGCATTGTGCGTTTCCACAGAAGTGAGTTGACACACTCGACAAAATAATGCAGTAATGTGTGACATAACGCTGTATTACCCAAGCCTTAGATTAAAAAGTAAACAATCTATGTAGAAACTGTTTGTAGAAAATGGTAAAATGTTTTGTAAACGACCCTGTTTATATAAATTGTGCACACATTCTTTTTTAACAATTAAAGCTCTTTAATTTTTTTAAATAATTATAATTCACATTAAAAGCCAACATTTTCGTAATATGCAACAATTCCTTGCAAATGTAAATAAATAAATGAAGTGGAAGTTGGTCTTGAGTTGATAGAAGATGTATTTGTAGAAAAAAAAATGTTTAAAAAATAATAAATGTTTAATTAGAAAATTATTAGCACAGACAATAAATTATGGTCCGTAGTAATAATTTAATTAAAAAATTAATGAATAATACACATTTGCAAGTAATTAGGATTTCTAGTGTTATTAAAAAAAAGGTGAAGTGTTAAAGTAAAAGAAAATGTTTGATCCACAGATGAAATAAACTTAAGCAAGCTTTTTAAACACACAACTAAAAACCAATTTCAATATATTTAAAGGAACCTTTGTATATTTCATTATGGCTATAATTTAATGTAATTTCATAAGAGGAAAATGCACTAAAATGTAAATTAATTTTACTAAACTAGATATTAAAATTGGAAAATGGACAAGTTTGAACACAGATTCTTCATCAAATGACACTACAAAATGGCAGTGATTGATATTTTTGGTATTAGATTAACAAACTAGCACCTGAATACAATGTATATTTAAAATGATCACAATATTGAATTTGGTTGCTTTTTTGAAACACAAAAAGTGACCGAAATATAAATATTTCTTTTGCATAATGAGTAAAAATGTATATACAAAAAACAGCTTTACAAATAAATACAATTAGCCAGTGTTTCCAAACTCGATTTCTTTTTTTATTTATTTATTATATGGTTACTTGTTAAAACATGTGTTTTAAACAATAAATATTACAGACAAAGAAGTTGTTGCTTAAGACTCGGATTATAGATTTAGTACTGAATGCATTGATTACTGTATACATTGATATACAAAAAATAGTATATCAATATCTGAATGTGAATCTTGGTCTCATATGTTTGAAACAGTCAAAAATAATGATAAAGTCCAATATATAGAGAATTTTAATTTGCAATTGGCATTATAGGAATTAGGAATATCTTATGAAGATCTTCAATAAGGATTACATGAATGATCCACATATAATATTTTGAACAAAACTCTCTGATATTTCATATTTATTCTATTTCATTGAAAAGGCATTGAACACAGTAAAATGGGACTGAGAATAGGTAACAAATTACTTTCCTTTTCCACTGTATGGGCTAATTTTACACCCGTCCATGTATCAATAAAGCAATATACAACTAAAAAAGGGTTGAGAAACACTAGCATAACTAAAGACAATTACTGTGAGATCAATTTAGAAATCTGTGAATGTTTGCTAATTTTCTACAATCTTTTTGCTTAATAAAAGATATCACCAAACAGTCAAGATACATAGTTAATGGCAAGGATACATTTTATTTATAAAAATATAACTTTTCTTACAGAGTAATTTTGTTTATGAGAATTTCTATTTCATCTACCACAACTAACATGCTATTAAGGCTAATATGTATGCAATTTAATTAATAATGAATTTTGACCCCTATCAGTGACTTATTTTTTTGTTTCCTACTATTATCCTAAAATTACCTAAATATGTAAACATCACAGATTATATTGCATTTTATGTCTTTCAGTATTTGAAATATTTTTTGTAATATCACTACACATAGATACATACAAACATAAGATAGAAATGGAGAAAATGTAGATCAAATAGAAAGATGAAATAGAAAAATGATATAGGTCAGAAATTTTTATATTAAGTATAAAAGTTCTTCTAAATCAGTCAAAATTATCTTAAAAATACTAAAACAAAAATAAAGTTACAGCAAAGTAATAGCGTAAAACTAATAAGAAAATTAGTTTTTTATTGAATTATATGTAATATGAATAATACTATAGCCTTTGCAAAATATTTTTGATATGTTGTAAAGTTTGGGAGGGAAGCCATATAATAGGGGGCAACACTCTAAAACATGCCAGCATGCACTTACTCTAATAATTCACTAAGTTTTTCACGCCTCTCTACATGTTCTTTTTCCACACAGTGCGCCATCAGCACTGATTCTCCAATTATCAAATTTTCAAAGCACAATGAGCAAGCATACATTGCATCTCCAAAACAGACAATTTTATTGTCATCCCTGTACATCTTCATTGGGTTTAAAACTGTGCTTGGTTGAATCTCCTTTCCAGCTGACACACACTTCTTAATATATGCAGTCTTGTATTGAAAATGGATCTTTTCGCAGTGAGTTTGGCTTAAAATGTGCTTTAGAAGACTGTTTTCATCACTTTCAGTTGTCTTGCAGGATGGACAGTGGAACGTAATAACATTTTTGGACTCAAAATCTTGTTCGGACGAATCACATTTCAATTGTATGCTGTGGACTTGCACATAGAATGTTATCCTTTCTATTGCAGCTTTTTGAAGCATCACATTATACAGGCTTGTATCTTGGAAACTGTTGTAGCTAACAATTTGGTCTAGGGACTCCGAGAAAGCTGTTAAAGTTGTAGAGTCTAAGCTAAAGTTCCCAATAGAAGATGTTATGGATTGGTTTGATATAGATCCATCACTAGTTTTGTTCGTAAGCTCAGAATCTGTATGTGATAATGATGTATGACGATGACACTGACATGTGCATTTAGATGACATGGAGTCATCGGAATCGCTTGTGGATATATTTATAGATGTATTGTTGGAATCTGGATAGAATAAATTAATCATGGCTTCTCTTAAATCTGGGAAATCGTAATGTTTAATTTTCTTTTTATTACTCATGTTTACACGTTTCGGAACATAACGCTGGCCTTTGTGGATATCAAAAGTGGATAAATATTTTCTGCATTTTCTTCTGCCTAAATCATAATTTTCCAAATAAATCTTAATAAATTCCTCAATTGAATGTTTTATGGATTCGAGTTGCTCTTTCACTTTGATTTTTAATTTTCCATCTTCTTTTTCCATTATAAAACTCCAAGACTCCGTTGGACTTATTCCTTGAACTTGTGAAATGTGTACACTACAATCTTTGGCTATATTTGCAGTATCCTTTTTCTGTAGATTAGATTCAATCCGACTGTTGAAGATTTTAGATACTTCAATATGGAATTGGAATTCATTGAGCATGTTTTTGAGGAAACCTTCAATCTTTTCAAGTTTCATTTGATAATTATGTAGTAATTTAATTTCCTCTTTTTCACTTTTCTCAATTTCAATATCACCGAAGGATTCTGGTGTTGCTGAAGCTACTAAATTATCTTCACTGCTGGAACCACTCCCCATTGCTTCTACTTTACGACACATCTTTATTGACTTCTTTTTGTTGGAAGCAACAGAAGCATCACTATCCGAATGATCTGATAGAGATTCTATATCAAAGTTTTCTTCTTCAAATGGTGATGATTGATCGTCAGATGCACCATCATAGAAATCAAATGATTTACTGAAATCAAATCCCTTTAACTTCTCACTGAATATGTCAGAGGTTACACACTCTAACAGGATATGTTTAGGAGTATTCTCAATGTTTGGACTATCATCATCTCGGGAGTGATTTAATCGTTCACTCATAGATTGACTGGCTTTTTTTATATCCAATTTCAATTTTTTACATCTTTTGCGTCTCTGCCTAACAGGGCTATCAACATTTAAAGTAAGGAGATCTGTGTCAGAAAAGGATGCTTTCTTAGCTGCAAATTTTTTCACAGATTCTGGTATGTTTAGACTGGTGCACTGACGAGATGTCGAATCTGGCTCTGCACACTCAAAATTAATGATAACAGGTTCGTCGGATACATGAGTGTGCCTGCGTTTCTTGGATCCTTGATTTTCTGAGTTATCTGTACTACCATCGGGCTTTTTAAAATAAGTTATATTTGAAAGCATTTTACGAAGCGAAAACGCCATTTTTTGTTTGATACTCTATTTCTTTGCATATATTAATAAGATTTGTACACTTCCAACTAGAGCACAGGATCTGGAGACAATTTACAATACAAAATCTTAACTATTATTGCAGTTGTTAATGACAAAGGAAAACGGAAAAAACATTTTATTCTTACCTGCAATCCTGCAATGATGTTTTCATTAGAAATGCGGGTACATCTTCTAACTATCAATGAAGATCTTTATCGCTCAACTTAACACAATTACCTAAGAAAAAAAATTAAAAATAATAATATCGCAATAAAGTACCACATACAACCAAAACTTCCAAGTATATATAATGTACTCCTCTCGGCTGGAGAGTACTATATTCTTTGATGTACTCTGTGACCAAAACGTTAGTTTCTCTCTATTTAGTCTCTAGTCCATAGATTACTGTATATATAGGGTATGTTCCGAAATACAACGCCCCCCGTCCCACTGATGTCTCTAGACATCCCCACACCATCCAAACCAGCCTCTCGCTGTGCCCCAGTGCTGGCGAAGAAACAAGTCCCGCCCCCTGTCTTCCTAAGAGACAAGGCTAAATTCACCCATCTGTCCAAGACCTGCTACGACGCAGGCATCAAGTATGACCATGCAGTCAACCTCGGGGAGGCGATTAAAATCATCCCTAGCTCCATCGAGGACTTCCGCTCAATTACCCGGCTATTCACAGCCGAAAGGGTATCTTACCACACGTACGCTCTCCCCGAAGAGCGTAAAGTCAGGGCCGTCATCCGAGGCGTCCCATTTGAGTTCTCCAACGAGGAGATACTTGAGGACCTTAAGTCCCAAGGTTTCCCAGTCGAAGGAGTGCACAAAATGCACAACCGTACGGGCAAAAGGTACAACCTTGCCCTAGTAATCTTGTCCAACGTGCCGGAGGCGAAAGCCATCTTCCGGCAGGTGCGCACAGTGTGCGGCCTGTCAAGGGTGAAGGTAGAGCCCCCACACAGGCCCGGTTTCCCGGCGCAGTGCCACCGCTGCCAACTTTATGGTCACGCGGCGGCCAACTGCTCCGCCCCACCCAGGTGCGTGAAGTGCCTGGAGCCACATAACACCAAAGAGTGTCCCCGGCCCAAAGACGCCGAATCCCCGCCCGCCTGTGTCCTGTGCAACCAGACAGGTCACCCGGCGAACTACAAGGGTTGCCCACGCGCACCTCAACCTCGCCCCAGTAGGAAAGCTCCACCGCCGGTGAATGACCGCTCATTCCCGGCCCTCCAACAACGGCCCCGCCAGGGCCCTCCTCAGCCTATCCAGGGCTTCCCTCGACCCTCTCAGGGTCCTCCCAGGCCCCCTCAGGGTCCCCCTAGGCCCCCTCAGGGTCCCCCTAGGCCCCCTCAGGCCATAATTCGGCCCCCTCCGGGCTTCTCAAAGCCAATGCAGCCTCCAGTCTTTCCCTGGGGGCCCAAAAAGGCAGACCCTCCGCGGACAACCTCGTACGCACACGAGGCAGAGCCCACAATAGATGACTACAACACGCTATATTCCGCGATTAGGAATATAGATGTTAGGGAGATTACAGTAATCTCACGCAAACTGCGCGCGGCGAAGTCCCCTCAAGAGCGTCTCATCGCTCTTGCCGAACATAATGATCTTTTACTAGCTCTGTTGTAAGTTAAGTTAACTTAATTAACTTAACTTCAATGTCTGAGAATAATATTAACCTACCAAGATCCCACGGTCGTATCAAACCTAAGGGTTTATCGCTTGTATCATTCAATATTCGCGGCTTGCGAAATAACCTCCCAGACCTTAAGCTCTTTCTTCGAAATCGTGAAGTCGATTTCCTCCTACTACAGGAAACTAATCTTAAAGCTAAGGACACTAGAGGCCTTTCTATTAGAAACTTCTCTCTTCTTCGTAATGACAGACCCGACCGCCGAGGCGGCGGAACGGCCATCTATTACAAGAAGACACTTCATTGCTCGCCCATTTCTACTCCGCAGCTTACCAATATGGAAGCCACGGTATGCAGGCTAGCTATGACTGGACATCAGTCCATCCTCATAGCCTCCTGTTACATCCCTTCAGGAACCTATCCCCTCAAAAAAGATTTTGAAGCCATTTTATCCTTGGGCAATTCAGTCATTATGTTTGGAGATTTTAACTCCAAGCATACTGAATGGACATGCCGCACTACGTCCACTAGTGGCAAGATACTGCTCGATATCACGCAGTCTCTTGATATCACTGTCCATAGTCCTCTCGGTGCTACTCACTTTCCCGATAACACCGATCACTCTCCCGATGTGTTAGATTTTGCGTTACTCCAAGGAGTTTCTCTCAACCTCGGAGCAATCGAGACACTAGACGATCTAGGATCAGATCACCGACCGGTCTCCCTCATTCTTGGCCATCAGCCACCTCCCCCAATACACACAAAAACCTTCACTAATTGGAAGGGATTCAAGGAGTCCCTAGCTAAAGCTCTGGACTCACAGGATTCTACCATCTCCATACCGTCGGACTTAGACAGTCCCGAAAAAATCGACACCGCGGTCGACTCACTCTCCACCCTTATTAAATCCTCCCTTAAGGAGAACGAAAGGGTCGTCCCGGTTGCTAACAATAGTGGGCTTCCCCTACATATTAGCAACCTATTAAAAGCCAAAAAAGCTGCTTTCCGGAGAGCAGCAAAATATCCCACCCCCGAATATAGGCGCGCGGCCAATCGTCTTCAACGAAAACTCCGCTTCCGCCTCTCTGAATTTCAAGATCTCGAAAAGAGTAAGCTCATGGAGAATATCTCTCCATCTCACACAGCGTACTATCAGATGGCTAGAGCCCTCCGCATAGACGCTATCACCCACACTCCCCCTCTCTCCCGTCCCGACGGCACGGTTGCCTTCGAGGACGAGGAGAAGACTGAGTGCTTTGCGGATAGCATTGCCGATCAATGCTCCCCTAGTTCTCAACCTGTCGACCCCTCACACGTCCAGGCAGTAGAGGATGAGGTCCGCCGCCGGAACTCACCCCCTACCGCCTCCGAACCTATCTCTGTGTCCAATGATGAGATTTCATCTCGCATCAAAGGACTTAAGCCTAAAAAGGCTCCGGGCGCGGATGGCATCTCCAACCAAGCCCTTAAACACTTTCCCGAGCAGGTGTTAACCTTTTTATCTATTATCTTCAACGCCTGCTTCAACCTTAGTTATTTTCCCACTACGTGGAAAGAGGCAACTGTGATTGGAATTCCCAAGCCAGGCAAGCCTCTCAACCTCCCCTCCAGCCATCGCCCCATTAGCCTCCTCAAGGCAATGGGCAAGCTCTTCGAAAGAGTCATCCAAACACGGATGAGGCGCTATCTGTTTCCCACAGACGGTGACCCTCTCATCATTCCCCACCAATTCGGCTTCCGAGCCAAACACTCATGTCCCCAACAAGTTCACCGCATTGTGGAATATATCCTCAGCGGTTTCTATCCTCGACGTCATAAAACCATCGCGGTCTTCTTCGATATAGCCAAAGCTTTTGATAGAGTCTGGCACACAGGCCTCATCTACAAGCTCTACAAAATAGGTCTCCCCGATCGTCTAGTTCGTCTCGTGGCCTCCTATTTGAAGCATCGTACCTTTCGTTTTAGACACGAAGGCACGCTATCTTCACAGCGAACTATCAAGGCTGGTGTCCCTCAGGGCTCAGTACTTGCTCCTTTGCTGTACATCCTGTTCACCAACGACATTCCCATCCCGTCGAAAGGTGTTCTTCTCTCCCTCTTCGCAGACGACACTGCCATCTACTGCAAAGGTGTCTCACTACCCTTCATACGGAACAAGATCCAAAAGTCAGTTGATGACCTAGGAGATTGGTTCAAAAAATGGCGCATCGATGTGAACCCGGAGAAGAGCTCCGCCGTTCACTTCGATTATAAATGACGCCGTATTAAAAACACTCCACCAATACGTATGCTAGGGACCCCTGTCCCCTGGCATACGTCCGCCAAATATTTAGGTGTCACTCTAGACACAGGGCTCACCTTCAGGCCCCACGTCAAAAGAGTAACCCGTCACGCACGATTTTATCTGAGTAGGCTCAACAGTATGTTGGGCAGACACAGTAAAATGTCCCTTCGGAACAAGCGAACCCTTTATAAGGTCTGTATACGACCCGTCATGTCCTACGCGGGCCCCGTCTTTGCCCACGCAAACCCTAACATTTTAAATGAACTCCAAATAGTTCAGAACCTCTTCTGTCGTCGAGCTGCGAACGCACCTTGGTACGTCCGTAATGCCGACCTTCATCGGGACTTAGAGCTCCCAACAATTCAACAGTTCCTTAAAAAACTCTCTGAGAACTTCTTCAAAGCCTCAGAGTCGCACCCAAACAATTTAATTCGTGAGGCGGCTTCTTATGCAGCCCCACCCCCCTCTCGCTATCGTGTCCGCAGGCCGAGAAACTCTCTCTCGGACCCGCCAAATAAACTGTCAAACGACCTGAACTGCCTCCTGGCGGCTCAGGCCAGTTCTAATTAAATTAATTATTATTATATCAACTAATATTATTTTGCCTTCGTAGGCACTCCCTCAGCGGCTCTTAGCCGCCTGCGCCCTCTTTTCCCAAAAGAGGGTCGCTCATGATAAGGCACAATAGAGCTTAATCAGCCAGCTGCCTGTCCCCAAAGGCGGTTTTTAGGGGGTATCACTTAGGGTCCCCGGTAGGACAGTGAGTCCCCCATAACCACGATAGACCGGCTATCGTGGTATGCGTAATGCATTTTCCGCCTCCCTACGTACAGGGTAGCCCTTTAATTGCTTCGGGCGCAAAAAAAAAAAAAAAAATACAACGCAGTGTAGTGTTAAATGCAAATGACGTCATGAATCGACGCTATACTGGTGATTCGTTCCAAAACATTGGACAGTATATGACGTCATACTTTTGCGCCATTTGGAAAAGTGTTGGCGATTATTTTGTCATTTTGTGCTCTAAAAATCATTGTATCCTCCTAACGGATATACCATCAATTATTCTATAATTTTTTGTATTTGAATAAATAGAAACAAATGCTGGCATGCTTCATTCGGCAAACACACAATTAAAAATTGTTTTATTATGGCCGGATATCCGACACAATATGGCGGCGGCACGCTAGTACAATAAAGTGTCAAATGATACGTCATTTGCATTGAACAGTACACTGCGTTGTATTTCGGAACATGCTCATAGTTTGTGCCAGTTTGTGCATACTGCATACAAGAATACACCTTCAAGCACGTAAAGATATTTTACTATTTTTTTTATAGACAGAGAATCGTACTCTGTCTACGTTCAAGCTCAAGCATATGAATTTGCGATTGCGATCATAGAATAGTTTTTTTATTAAATGGCTTTACGGCTATGGGTTCTAGCCCTTCTAAGCCTATCATTTCTTTCGGAATCTTAATTTTTATACGTTTTTTTTTCACAATATGCTGATGCGTCACATTGCAAAGCCCTTGGGAGATTTTGACGACAACTCAAGTAAACCCAGCGGACAGTTGATGTTGATGATGACAGCCACTCAAGTTCATAAGGCGCCCAAGCGATCAAAATAACTTGAGGTTTATATTGACATCAAAGCACTTGTTTCATCGTTTTCTCTAATATTTCACACGCGCGAACATTTAATTCACAAAATCGCATCACTTTTACGAATCAAAATCCACTTCAAACCATTATTCAAGCGACAAAACAGGAGCGACAATCCGTCTACGGCCAAGTTCCCGCCAAAACTCGATCATAGATAAATAAAGTAGCAAGCATAGATTATATACTAGACAATTGCAAGCTATTTTTGATTCCGATTCAAATAATAACAAAAAGTTTACACTACCCGTAGACAGAGAAACCTATAGACTAATGATCGGCGTGGCCTCGAGTGAGAAAGGACGATAACGAATTTTTAGGTTATACAATAATCTTTATGACTCTTAAACACATTTAGATAAAAAATTTAATTGTTCTAAGAACTGAACTGAACAAGATTCACCAATCTTAAGCTCACAAAACACTTTTTTCTCACTTAAACTAACTTGTAATCCTTAAATCGCTACGCTTTCAAAGTTGTTTAGCAAACTGTAGAGTTTGCTAAACAAAAAAACCGACACGGTGAAAGGGACAAACAATCACACCGCTCTATCTCATTTCTATGCAAGACGTATGCATAAATCTATCTTTTTCGTGTGCGAATGCGAAAGAAGGCGTCAATTTGTCTATAGGTTTCTCTGTCTACGATACTATATATATATATATATATATATATATATATATATATATATATATATATATATATATATATATATATATATATATATATATATATATATAGTAGATAGAGAGTAAGGCGAATAAATCAAATCGGATGCAACGAGTTATACGTTTCTACAGAATGTTATATTCATAGAGTGACAATTATAAAAAGGCGTATAATAATTTTTACGGAATAATAATTACCAGATTTTTATTTTCTTTGAATTTGATAGAAAATGTGTGTTATTTAAAGAAAAGAAATAACCAAAAAACACTCATTGTTATTTCTCTGGTTAGTACCGATTGGGTTGCGCCGATTACATTGTACACTTAGTTTACTCACGAGTAAACTCTAGTTAGTTGTATCATGGGTTTTGTTTGTATAATATAAAATACAAACACTCACGCCTGTCACCCTGAGGGGTAGGCAGAGACTACTGACTTCCATTTGGCACGATCCTGACGTACCTCTCTCTTATCCTTTACATCCATATACCTACGCATATACGCTCGTCGGTTAAGGGTACTTCTAATGTAGCCCATTTTCAAAATATATCCAATTTGGTCGATGAACCATCTTCTAGGGCGTCCATTCCCAAATGTCCAAAAACAAACTATAGTTAGATTGGTTTGTTTTTATGTTGTAAGCACAATCACGTTTAAAAATAATATCTAAATAGCAACGATTTTTTATAATAATGTCAACAATATTTTTAAGGCTGAATCACCAAATACCTTTTACATTTATTTTATTTATTGACCATTTCGTTGAAATATAACGTAGGTTGTTCTTCCCTCGTTCATTCTTTCTACATGACCGAACTACCGAAGCATTCCTTTCTCTTCGTTACTTTTCTTAGTATTTCCCATTTCCACAAACAAATTATTTAAGTACCTACTTATACTAATTATAATTTCCTATTATAATAATAAACCTATTCTACAACTATAGCTATTTATAATAATAAAGATATATCTATAAGAATAGAGAGTACAGGCGAACGACTTGCGTAGGTCCTCCGTTGTAGCGGCCTCTCGCCGGACTGACCCGCGTGAGTATATAATTTTCATAAAACTTTAAAACGCCGTCATAAGGTCTAAAATTGCGTAGCGTCCGCGACGATTAACGTGCTTAGAAATTGTCAGAATCTTAAAATATTTTAAAAAAATAAATGAATTAAGTAATCATAATAATGCCCAACTAAATTATAAATATTGACGTTACGAATACATTTGAGTGATTCCCAAGCATATAGATTAAGTAATTGTGTTGTAATTTCAATTATAGTGATTTTTTAGAGGTGTTCCCGCAAATAATTATGATCGAGTCAAAATTATACAATCGTGTTTTTGAGCAAGCAAATTCAAGATAAAGACATGAATTTACTTATATCAAAATTTCAGTTTCGTTAGTCGTGTCATAGACCCACACTATTCGATGAAAGGAAGTGCATTTTATCAAGGTGTTGCCTTAATTCTTGTCACAACGTTATCTTGCACACCACATTTTTCTCATATCACGTAATTTCTCACCCTGTCATTCAGATTCAGCCCTAGCATACTCCAAAGACCGCATTCCTACAGCTGCTAGCAACAGGTTTTACCTTTGCATCTGGATCGGTCCTAGTTATGTTAAAATGTTTGAATACTTACAAAATATAGTAATCTTTATTATAGTGTAGGGATATAAAGGTTAAATAAACATGAAAATAAAATAAAATTTAGTTATATTTTATGAACACGAAGCTCAGCCTACGATCTGGTGAAAGTGACACGGGGGTATTATATTTTTACAACGAAATCGAAATACTACACCTGTCGCAGTATTTCTTTGTAAACAATAATTTTTGTTTTTCCTGCGCTAGATCAGGTGCCAGAATCACAAGGCTACTCTGTACCCTTAATCTGGAGCATGCCACATACAACTGACCGTGGAAGAAGTTTCTCTTAAGTCTACTTCCGCTACCTTAAGAGTTTGACCTTGAACTTTGTTTATGGTTATGGCGAAGCAAACTTTGTTAGGAAACTGCACTTTCTCGAATTCAAAGGGATAATTTTATGGTGAAGAACGACCTGTCAGTATAGCTGCCTCGATTACATTGCGATGCAATGTTTTTACTTGGAACCTAGTGCCATTGCAATTTTTGGTGGGTTTATATTGCGCAGTAACATAATTGTCGCACCAACTCTCAATTTTAATCTGTGAGTTGGGAGACCCGGAGGCTTCAGTGTGTTCAGGAACTCGACTGGATAATGAATGGCATCATCAGTGTTTATCACCGAGCCGATGGTTTTTTTTTTATTCTGGTTTTATTTAGGGATTTTTGTTCGTTAACATGTCAATCCCATTAAAGCTAACTTAAAATCTATACATATGTTATTAACCTGCACATACTTAATGCAATATCTGAGGTGGGGGCATGTGGGATGTCCTGAGCAACACCTATATTGTACACATTTATATTATACGTTCTTACAAATAATTCCCTTGCCCCTCGGTTGCGCTCACATTCCATTAAAAATGATGTATGTCTTCAATTACTCCACAAATTTCACAGTTAGGTGAATCAGCTCTTTTCATCAAGTAAGAAATTTTTTTTGATGTAATGTGACCTGCTCTTAATCTAAATATTAATTTAATAGTATTTCTGTTTAATTTTGTATCTATAAACCAAGGTATTCGAGGCGGTTCATTCTGTATCGTTTTATACCAAATACCTTTCGTTTTAGAACGTTCATTGAAAAATTCTTTCCATTTATTGTAACACGAATTTTTTAATTTTGGTAATATTTCTGAGTAGCAAGGATCAATATAATACTCTACACCATTTATGCATGCTGAATTCGCTAACCTATCCACCTCCTCGTCACCCAATAAACCAATGTGTGCTGGAATCCATTGCACCCTTACACCGATGCCGCATAGACTGATCTGATTTATTTGCGAAAGTATGTCATAGGCTATCGCAATATATATATTTATAAATATATTTATATTGATATTCGACCCCTTTGAATGATCACAAAAGTATTTCATTTATGATTGAGGCTTGTTCGTTTTTTAGTGTTAGGATGGGACGTTGACATTACCATTCTGAAGGTTTATCGTGAATATTATTAATGGTTGGGTAAATTTTAGCAATAAGCTCTTCTACAATGGAAACAAATGTACCTAACTCTGTAGGGAGAATTATATTATTATCCAGTTAAGGGAAATCACCATTTCCTATTTCAAGCAACAGGTCTGAAAACTGACTGGTAGTAACACCTCCTCTAAGATAGACTCCCATAGCTTTGGTAAGGCTCAGTTTTGCCACAGAAGGCCACAAATGCGACCGCTTCACTTACGCTTTAACTTCGTCCGCTTACGTTCGTCTGGGCACTACTGGTAAAGTGTGCCGGAAATCACTTTCTAACAATACAGTAACTCCTCCCATTTGTCAATTATTATTCCTAATATCTTGTAAAGATCCATTTAGGGCTTTGAAACCTTCTTTATGAACCATAGTACTCTCATCCCAAACAATTAATTTCGTTTTGCGGAGTACTTCTGCTATATTACATTGTTTGGGTATATTGCAAGGTGGGGTTTCGGTTTGCATCAAATCGAGAGGAAGTTTAAACGTAGAGTGTGCAGTTTTACCTCCATCCAGCAGAATGGCAGCAATTACGGACGATGAGACTGCTAAGGCTATATCACAATTGCTTCTTACTTTGGCAGACAGAAAAATTTAATGGAGAAGTCTTGCCTGTTCCACCAGGAGCATCCAAAAAAGATATTACCTACAACTTCGTCGATACTGTAAAATATTTTATATTAGATATGTCTTTAATCATTGTTTTTTATTTATAGAAGAGGGGGCAAACGAGCATGCGGCTCACCTGATGTTAAGTGACTACCACCGCCCATGATCAACCGCAACACCATGGGAATTGCAGGTGCGTTGCCGGCCCTTTAGAAAGGAGTAAGCTCTTTTCTTGAAGGTCCCCGGGTCGTATCGGTCCGGAAAAATCGCCGGTGGTAAACTATTCCACAGAGAGGTTGTACGCGGAAGAAAACTCCTTTTGAAACGTACAGTGGTGGACCGCCAAGCATCCAGATGGTGTGGATGGTATTGGGACGTTTGCCGCGTAGCGCGTTCACGAAATTTGGCGGCTGGGATTAAACCAAACAATTCCTCAGAGCACTCCCCATGGTATATGCGAAAGAAAATGCAAAGAGATGCAACATCTCTTCGCAGCGCCAGTGAATCTTAGAGAGCCTTTTCTACCTGACACCAGTTCTGCTAAGAAATTGACATCGTAACTCGTATCTCGTAGGCTATCCCTGTATTTTACCCAAAGACTCTGTAATCTGACAGAACTTAAGTGTTATAGAAAAAAATTATAGCATTTTAAATGGCGACTCGCATAAGGCTGCTTCCTCTAGGGTAGAACACCAATGCTTGTCGTCCTCTATCAAGCCTCATACAAGTTTCATACAAGTTAATTGAAAAGTTGGTTGGAGGACACCTTTGACAGTATTCAAGTCATCGAAGGATGATGGACCCCTAACCTCGTGCAGAAGTAAGCGAAGATAGTAATACTTTGTGTTATTCGGGTGAACCGTGTACACTCTACCTAGAGCGTGTTATTTCATTATTTCTGGACAGCCATCAACAGGTTTTCCTCTTTTCCTTCATAAATTTTTTTTTGTCGTACATAGTATGAAGGCACTTCCGCACATACAAAGGTTTTAGCAAAATCATCTGTTTAACATAAATAAAAAAATGCTAACAGTGTTGTTTTTGGTGGGCTATTAAGTTTGTCGACGAGGTTGTCGGAATTAAAATAGACTCGTTGGCCATTTTCAAGGTAAACATCTAAATGTACGACTGCGGGGAACCTTTTACGTATGGGAATCCCTTAAATCCTCCAAACTACTAAAATGACGCCCACTCTCATATAATTTGACTTCGTCCCTTTTGTTTTCTAGCACAAAAGCCGCTTGATCACTACCCTTATTAATGTACATACAAATTTACTCTACCGAATTAACAGAATCGCAAAATTCTACATTAATATGTGCCTTAAATGTTGGTGACAGAATCTACTTCAATATCTTTTATTTTAAGTATAACGCCACCGTCAGCCGGAGATCGTCATTTGTACCGTGAATTACCATCGTCACCTATCTGTGTATCTCTCAAAAATTATCTGGGATATTTTTGCTACATTTATTATCTTTCATGCAGCGAGAATTATTATTAAGGTTCCCACATAGACCGTGTATCATATTGTTTTTAATTATGTCGTATAAAATAGGATATTCATTTTGATTTGGTATCTCAGCACATAATGTAAGTTCATCCACCATGTCAAGCGAAATGCGGTTAACCATCCACAACAATATATGTATGTGAGGCAGACTCCGTTTCTGCCATTTGGTGAGAACATGAAATAACGTACCTCTACAAATATTTTTCCTTTGTTTGGAAGTGCCATTATTTTTTAACTTTGAGGTGAAAAACCTTGGCTATTATATCGTGTCTATCTTAAAATTTTTACCGAGGCGTCCTGGCTTCCTATCACAACTTGCAAGTGTATATAACTGTTTGTTCTAAGCTGCACCTGATTATTCCCGATATCTCTAACTCAACTTTTCCGTACCGATTTCCGCAAACATGTCAACTAAAAACTGGCAAAACTGCGAACAAAAATACAGCAGATGATTATCTTTTCCTTTCTTAATCATTATACGGTAAGAATAAAAAAATTGCAGCAGATACCGTTTTTAAGCGGTTGTTTAGTCTTAGGATCGCACTGGAATATAGAAATAGAGTATCCATCCTCGCTGTAGCAAAACAAAAGTGGGTAATGTAATGAATCGTATGAGCGATGGATTTCACTTATTCGATGCAATGTGTTATCATGGCTCTCAATTACAACATCCCACTTAGAAAATTGCTGTCCAACAATAACTAAAGCAACTTCATTTGACGTAGGTTGATTATACCGTCCACTGTGGCCATTTGTAGGCTTTCTTTCAGCAATTGTAACATTTTTAAATGTTTTTTGTGTAACAGATACTTTGTCCAGGGCTAGCTTTAACTCTCTTACGTATACATTATGAGTTTGTAATATTTCTTGTAATTGTCTTACCAAGTTAGGTTTTATATAAAGAAAGTTATTGCATCTTAATTTAACTTCTCTATCGTCCACACCAACAAAATATATCTGTAAGAACTGTGGTTCATTCTGGGGTGGCGGATACAAGCTTCCACCCAGATGATACAACTGGCCCTGCACTTTGAATGTAGGCATAAAACCATCCTATATTATATTTTTAGCTCCAAATGAGGTCATTTTAAAACAACTACTATAATGACTGACAATAACATAACAAAAAACGGCGGTTGCTGACCCGCTCGCCAAGCGTGGCAACTATGACAAATATCCCCCCATGAGCAACGACGCAAACAAACGGCCTCCAGTCCCCGGCAGCCCCGCTATTCCTGGCTACGGTGGCGACCATGGTAACGGCGGGGCGGGGGGTGCTAAGAAGCTACGGTGGAGGTTCGGTTGCCACCTACGACGACTCGACCTGGCAACGTATAACGCACGCACCCTGAGGACTGGCGAGAAGATACTGAAGCTGGAAGAAGAGGTAGACAAGTTGCGCTGGCATATTATTGGATTATCTGAGGTCTGAAGAGAGGGGGAGGACATGGTAATCCTAGAGGCTGGCAACTTGTTCTATCACCGGGAGGGCGACCATCTGTCCCAAGGAGGTGTCGGATATATCGTCCACAAGTCTCTCGTCAACAACGTTGTAAAGATTGGGAGTGTGTCGACGAGGGTCGCGTACCTGATACTCAGAATCACCAAACGGTATTCGCTGAAGGTCATACAGGTCTACGCACCAACCTCAGCACATCCCGATGAGGAAGTGGAGGAAATGTATGAGGGTATTTCTAGAGCCATGCAATCCTCCAAAACCCACTACACGGTGTTGATGGGAGACTTCAACGCAAAACTAGGCATAAGAAAGGCGGTGAGCTGAAGTTAGGGAAATTTGGAGTAGGGCAACGGAACCGTAGGGGCCAGCAGCTGGCTGACTTCATGGAGAAAGAGGGACTCTTTATGGCGAACCTTTTCTTCCAAAAGCGGCCCCACAGGAAGTGGACCTGGTCGAGCCCCGACGGTTCGACAAAAAATGAGATTGACTTCATTATGACGACCAGACGCCAACTGTTCAGTGATGTCTCCATGATCGCAAGGGTGAAAACTGGCAGCGATCACCGAATGGTTAGAGGCACACTAAACCTAAACGTTAAGTTGGATAGGTCTCGTCTAATGAAGTCAACGCTCCGTCCCCTCGTGCTCTAATCCAGAATCCCGAAACCTTTCAGCTCGAGTTACGTAACAGCTTTCAGTGCCTAGAAGATTGCAATGCAGTGGACGATATGATATGAATGACAAGCTCGTGGAAACTGTCTATGCGGTCGGAGCTAAGTTCTGCAAGACCGGCTGCAGAAGAACACAAAAACTCTCCGATCACACTCTTAATCTCATGGCTGTTAGACGGGAGATGAGGCTGCAATCGTCGACAGATTTGACAGCATACAGGCCACTGAACAGACAGATCTCCAAATGCATGCGGCGAGACTTACGCAACTTTAATACTGCACGTATTAAAGAAGCGATCGAGCGGAACCAGGGCTCCAAAGTCTTTGCCAGAGATCTGTCTGCCAGAAAGAGCCAACTGTCAAAGCTGAGACTGAAGACTGAGTGTGGCAGCATCGTTTCCGGGACACCTGAGATTTTGAGTGAGATTGAGAGGTTCTATGGGCAGCTGTACACATCATCGTTGGAGCCACACGCAAGTGTGAGTAACGATCCAAGAGCAAGTCTTAACCGACACTATTCCGATGATATCCTGGACGTCAGTCTGAGCGGGATTAGAATGGCTCTCCAGCATCTTAAAACGGCAGGGCCCCAGGCGAGGATGGAATTACAGCGGAGCTTCTGAAAGCGGGTGGAACACTGGTACTTGAAGTCCTTCAGAAGCTCTTCAATTCCGTCCTCCATGGTGGCACTACTCTGGAGGCGTGGAGCAGAAGTGCTGAAGAGCCGCGTCTACGTGCTGTTTTCGAGAGTCATTACGAATTGTCTCGCACGTAGACTCGACGACTTCCAGCCTCCCGAACAAGTCGGTTTCCGAAAAGGCTTCAGTACCATAGACCACATACATACCCTGCGGCAGATTGTACAGAAGACCGAAGAGTACAATCTGCCACTTTGCCTGGCGTATGTGGACTATGACAAAGCCTTTGATTCCGCCGAAATTTGGGCGGTGCTACAGTCCCTTCAGCGGTGCCAAGTTGACTGTCGGTATATCGAAGTGCTGAAATGTTTGCACAGTAGGGCTACGATGGCTATCCGAGTACAGAACCAGAGTTCGAAACCTATCCAACTGCAGAGAGGTGTAAGACAGGGTGACGTTATATCCCCGAAACTCTTCACCGCTGCGTTGGAAGGCGTTTTCAAGCTACTGGACTGGATCGGATACGGTAATAACATCAATGGCGAGTAAATCACTCACCTTCGATTTGCCGACGATATAGTCCTTATGGCAGAATCGCTGGAGGACTTTAGCACTATGCTCAATGACCTCAATAGTGTCTTCCAACGGATAGGTCTTAAAATGAACATAGACAAAACAAAGATCATGTTTAATGTCCATGTCACACCTATGCCGGTAGTTGTTGGGAGCACTATGCTCGAAGTTGTTGACGAGTACGTTTACCTGGGACAAATAGTCCGACTAGGTAAGCCCAACTTCGACCGAGAGGTCAATCGACGGATTCAACTCGGCTGGGCAGCGTTCGGGAAATTACGACACATCTTCTCATCAGGTATACCTCAATCTCTGAAAACTAAAGTATACAACCAGTACGTGTTGCCAGTGATGACTTACGGATCTGAGACGTGGTCCTTCACTGCTGGCCGTATGAGGACGCTCAAGGTCGCTCAGCGAGCTATGGAGAGGGCTATGCTCGGAGTTTCTCTGCGTGATAGACTCAGAAATGAGGATATCCGCAGTAAAACCAGAGTGACCGATATAGCCCAACGGATTAGTAAGCTGAAGTGGCAATGGACCGGCCATATAGCTCGAAGAACCGATAACCGATGGGGAAGAAAGGTTCTCGAGTGGCAGTTTCGTACAGGTAGGTGTAGTGTAGGTCGACCCCCCACTAGATGGAGTGACGACCTGGTAAGACATGCAGGAAGTCGATGGATGCAGGTGGCTTAGGACCGTGCTATGTGGCATTGCTTGGGGGAGGCCTACGTTCAGCTGTGGACTTGTGAAGGGCTGTAATGATGATGACTATAATGCCTTATGCCAGCCACAAAGTGATCATGCTCAGGGTGGAGGTCTTTTATCAAACAGTAAAGAAAATCTGGAAGCTTTTACAAAGGTTCGAGCTGGACTTTTCCAAAATCGCAGCACATTCCCACAGATTCATCCCTCTACTTGAGAGTTTTACAACACTTGCATTCGATGTTCATCGGTCCCAAAACAACGGTATTATCACTATCATACTCTATTTTACTACTAGCTGCTGCCCGCGACTTTGTACGTGGATGATGTTGCTTACGCCAGCGACAACGGGGTCGTCAAAATCGAAGATCTAAAACGTCTGTTTTCGAATTCTAAGAGCCCGGGGACGGGAAAACAACGTGATGTGCGAGACGATTCGAGACGTTCCAGATCTTTCATTTTTGTAAGTCAACACGAAATGCCCATCAGATTAAACAACTTTTGCTAAGGCGTCATTCCTATATATGTTATAATGTCGCTGGGCTTTGGAGTTCCACAACAGGTGTTCCAGATCTTCAAATAACTATAGCTGTACCCTTGGCTTTGCCCACGTTCTCGGTCACGTGCAAGTCGTATCTCACGCTCCTGACTGCTCTCAAGTGATCGAGCAGTCTCAGAGCGGATATTCTGAAAACTCAACCTCTGATCCCTCTGTGTAACCGTTTCGGATGCGCGAGATAAAGAATGATGATCCCGATTGATAGCTAAAAGCATTTCTCGTTGTTCCACACTTTCCTGAGATCGAGAAGCAGTAGTGCGGACTCGTTTAAATTCTAGTCGTAATCGGCGCTGCGTGGAAGTTTCTGCGGACAAACTTAGTGCATTACGCTCACGGTTAGCACCTAGCCGTTGTTCACGCTCTGCGTGGGTTCGAGAGAAACTACTGCTACCACTAACTAACCTGCGCATCTTAAAAATCCTTGAGTTTCGAGACAGATTTGATCTTTTTATAAAAAGCACAGCTAGATTCCTTCTTAATCCGATACTAACGATATTCAAAATAATGAAAAGTTATCGAATAAGTACGTAATAGTAGAAAAATAATAATTATTCGTAAGAAAATTAAACACATCAACCAACACAGACAACAAAGGTAACCCCCGTTTCTATAGGATGATAACTTAGAACCAAAAGTTTGACTTGACTTCATGATAATGTAACTTGTTGTACCACCAATCAATCTGTTTAGTAATATTGGTGTGAAACTCTCCATACACTCAGATAGGACATGTAAAGTTCCCGGATTTCCTAATGCACATAAAAAGTGCAAAAATTAAACAAAAATTACGATTTTTCAAAACAATATTATGGGATTTAAACTTGCACCATTTAATGCGGTAAACATTTTTGACGGTCGACATATTGTTAAACAGTTGTTCCCTTGCAATTTATAATATTACTGCCCCGTTTCTTTATAAAAATAGCGTGATTATTATGTTCCCAGAGTTAAATTTTTATTTTTATTTTAACTAATAACATATCTTTTAGTGCATTCAATTACAGAGAAAAACCTTTTCAAATCAATACTGCTTACCCCCTATAACATACGGCGTGATAATATGTAGCCTAAAGCCTCCCTTGGTTTACAAAGAACATTTTTGCTGAATTTCAAATCAATCTATTCAGTAGTTTTGGCGTGAAGCCGTACCATACACACAGACAAACAGACAAAAATTTTAAAAAGTCACTTTTTGTTATCAGTTACGTTTTTCTAACAAAAGCCACTTATTTTTTCTCGAAAATACTCAATGTACAGTTTTTTTTTTGTTACTGTTTTATTATATGTGTAGATCATAACTCAGTCCAGAATAGGCTTTAGAATTCATGTTTTCGTTCATATCGTAATTGTGATACTCTGTACACTTCAAAGTGTTTGCAGCAATATTTACTTGCAACCTGTGAATGTACTTCAGAGTGTTCGCGCTGACATCAACGACAGCCTGCCTGTGAACTTTAGGGTGTTTTCCTGATAATTAGCTGCATATTTACGACGATTAGAAGGTTCATTTTTTCTTGCTTCCGTAAGTTGCAATTTTCTGACCACATTGGTACCCCTAACGTTTTGTCCGCCTTATTTTTTTGTGACTTATTTGTCAAACTAATTTCATTTTGGACTGACTCGTGGGTAGTGAATGTTGGAGATTCTATGCAATTATTCATGGACAAAGAAGAAATTAAAACAAATTCACATTCAGATTTAATAATTGTATAAATAGGCGGATGAAAGTCTTGCACAACATTAGAAATTGATGGCGGTTGAGTAAAGGTCGGAGATACAGCCATTTCAATGCGTCATTTTTTGATATTGGACGCTCATCAGTGTTATTGTCACCATCAGCATCAGTGTGGGCATCATAGTGACATGCAACAGTGATGTAACAGTGACGTACAGCAGTAAGGTTAAGGGTTAAGAAAATTGCGAAAAAAATACACATTAAATTAAACTTCTAAGACAAACTACTATATACCTACTTAAATATCTATATTAAAACAAAAAGAAAATTATATTATTATACACAACAAATCAAACACATATATTTTTACTATTAAAACTAAAAACATATAATTATATAAGTACTAACAAATCATACGCAAAGAATCTTATTTAATTATTATAACAACAAATGAAAAGGAAATTAAATTAAGTACACTTAACATATTCTAATGAAATAGTAAAAATGATCTTCCAAACAAAGTACACAGCTATCGCAAATATTCGCTAAGTAGGTAATCTAAGAGATTTCCGAGAAATTTTCGAAGGTAAATCAAGGTATAAGGTAAGTTTTTCATTGAACTAATCCTAGAACAAATAAAATTGAAATTTCGAATTCTAATCCGATATAAATATTCTTTTATATTTGACATTCCAATTTAAAAGAGTATTGCATTGCAGCAAGCTTTTATGTGAGTTCACCGTTTTGAGTTTTCAAACATGTGTCAAAATAAAATCCTATACCTTTAAATTACCTTTAAACGAGCAATTCTTGTATATATACAATCGGGATCTCGGAAACGGCTCCAACGATTTTCATAAAATTTAGTGTCCAGGGAGTTTCGGGGATAATAAATCGATCTAGCTAGGATTTATTTTTAGAAAATGTCTTTTTGTCCGTGTTTTTAGGCAATGAACAACTGCTACAATATCGTTAGAATAAGAAGGTAAATTTTGACGGATTATTAGTGATTATAAATAGCTTAATTGGTATAATGATCGGTCACAGATTCTTAAAACCCCGGTTCGAGCCCGGACCGACCGACCGACTTTTTTTAATATTTTTTTCATGTTCCTTTCTTTTTTGAGAAAATCTATTTTTTCGAGCCCTTTTTTTAGTATTTTTTAAAAACACGAAAATTTAAATTAAAATAATTGCACTCATGATTTTTTATTCAAATAACCAGTTCCGTTTTTTCTGTTATGTCGCTAAGATCAAAAAATATTATTTATATTTCATCAGTATGTAATTTGTATCTAAATATAATTTCCAAAACACACGAATTAAAAAAAATCGAGCAAAAATACCGAGCAAAGCTTGGTGAACCAGGTACTGTAATTTAAATCAAACGCACTAAAAAGTATTGATATCAACTTCGATGCAAATCACCCCCAAAATAATTTTTTACCCCTTTTAACCCATTAGGCGATGAGTTTAAATAAAATACGAAACACGTCTTCCATCAATTCTGTTAAAGAATGTTAATAGAAATAGATTGGACCAAAGAATCATGTTGTCCGATACAAACTTTGCACTCGGTTTTTACCCACTTATGGGTTATAGGTAGAATTTCGGAAAATCATTTTTATCCGATGCCTACGTCATACAAAGAACAGGCCCTCCAAGTTTCAGGTTTCCACGATCGGCGGTGAAGACTATGCGTTGATCGCGTACGAAATATAATATAGGATTTTAAGCAATTAAGGTATAGGTAAGTGGGATTGAGGGACAAACTTAACTTTGCAGCGGAAACAATGCTTTCCATACGGCTACATCACGGTCGATGCTTCAATTACAAATGTAGTTTCATAGATAATAGGCATGTGTCCGAAATATCAAAACGCATAGAGATATAATACCTATGGAGGCCTCGTATTCTACTATAGAAATAATAGGTATACAAATATCTATAATATCGACACACACTTGTCAAAAATACTTTTGTTTCTTTTTAACAAAGCAGTAGCTTCATTAGAAAAGAGAGACAACAACAGTTTGTCAATTGCTTATTTTGACAACACTTTCGTGTGACGTCATTAGCTCATCCATGCGTGACTGCGTCGCCATGTTAAGCGCTGAATTTTGTGGTAGATCTGCTGTCAAACTCTTGAATGCTAAAAGTTTTTTTGTTGTGTAGTGCAGTGCCTTCATCTTATCTTATAGTAGATGTTTTTCTTCTATTTACATTTTATTATGTGAAATAAGTGTCTTACAGTTTATTTCAAGTGTCATGGTAGGGATGTATTTTTTAATTATTACTTTATGTAAGATGCATAATTTTGTAATTTATTTAGCTAATAAAAAACTGCTAAGAAGTTTTGTAATTATTAAAAATCACAGTATATGTATGTTTGTCGCTACTAGTTGAGGGAGAAAAAAACAAAAACTTTCAGGAGTGGTCTTCAGTATGCCTCTAATAGAGTCGTTATTTAAATTATTAAAAAACCTTATCAATTGCTGTATTAGAATATATTGCGGAATTTGTGGCAGAAAAAGGTTCAGATACCATGCAAGAAGAAGCAGTGACAAACTGTCTTATAGAAATTATATTAATAAATAATTTTGTTCAGAAATGAAAAAATAATAATAATAATAGTTTATATAAAAATCTATCATGATCATGAAACAGTGGATGAAATATGATATCCAGGATGTTATCCTGCATATCATATTTCGTGATCATGCCAGATTTTCGAATTTTTCGAAATTTGATAATATTTTTCATTTAAAATCCGAATGAATAAACAAAATACGATATACAACTTGCTTGTATAACTTACTATTTGTGATGAATTATGTCCAGAAAAATTAATAATAAATAAGTATTGATTTTTAAAACAGTTTATTTCATTTTTACTCAACTAATCATTATTATTTTACATTAATAATATGTGATCTGGGATCACCATCCCAGTAGCTTTCAACACAAAAGAAGGATTTAATTTCTATCTACACAAAAGCCATAAATCAGTCAGTCACATTTAATCGCCAGCCCTGTATCTATGTAAATGCCTACGGAATAAAGTAAATTAAGCAACAAATCCAATTATATAAAATGAGAAAAATTCATATTAGTTAAAATATCGATATCAGCTGCGCATATTGCAGAGTTACAACCCTATAAAAGTCGGCCATTTTATGCGCCAGATTTTTGTAGGTAGTCACGCTGATTTTGCAGGCATGCCCAGTCCATATACTTCTAAGTCAGTGTCAAAACGTAACTATAGTTCATAAAAGGTAGCTTGATCTCTGCGACAGCTGTCAGTAAAATGAACGCCTATGAAGTCCTGAATTTCTTAGTAGTACAGACAGTACCTGTCAATGTCATACTTTATGGGCATGCCGACCTAATTAGTGCATAACGTAATAATGTAATAACGTAAGTTACGTACACCATAAAGTAAAACCATATCTATTGCGTTTCGCGGCGTAGCAAGATACTACTGGTAACTATCAACCTATTGGATATTCGCCGCCTTTCTGTCTCACTGATGAGTGAAAACGAAACAAACCGCATATCGAGTGCGTTTATGTGTGTTGTTGAGAGTTTAGTATGAGGGCGTTACCTATTTGGTTGCAAAACTTTAAGCTATTATTATTAATAAAACTTTATTGTAACATGGTAGAGTCTATTTTAATTGAAATCGATACGAAAACTTTATATCGGTTATATAACGGTATCTAATAGATAATTTACTATGGGCATGAGCATGTATGTAATCGCATAATTTCTACAGATTTTAGGATTTTACCATTCCAGCTTGCTTCTTACCAAATATCAAGTTTCTAGGTTAACGAGAAGTACCTATAGTTTTTGATGAGTGAGTTTGCTACACTTTAAATTGTTGCCTCGGAAAACATGAAAAACTGTCATGTTGAATGGTCGTCCCATTGATCTTTCCTTTATACTTCCAGGCCTTTGAGTATTAAACCAAAGGAGACGGCATCGCAAGGCATACCCCTCTGTAATAGGTACGAGAGTCCGACTCATACTCGTTATATAAAACTAGTTGCTCCAAGTCGTGCGTCATTTCGAAGTGATCGTACCAGTAAATCGAGCTCCGACAAAATGCCGAATTGCAGTGTATTTACATGAAAAAAACAATCAAAAACGTCAAGTATACAAAAGGGCAATGTGACTTTTCATCTGTGAGTATTTTTAACATAATATTAAAGTAATTTTATCATTAAAACTCATACTTTGTAAATATTATCGTCCAATACCGAGTGTGGCCATCATAGTTCATAAGGTGAAAAATAATATATTATTTTTATCTATTATATAAATATAAGTTATATGTATTAACGAAAATATATTTCCTAATAACTAAATAAGTTTGTGATGAATAATAATCATTACATATAGATGTGTACTGGATTTTGTCAAATGATTTATATATTCAGATCAATTTTAACACGATACTGAATATTATATAATTAAATATAATCGATAACTAGTATTTATTAAAATATTATACAAAATACAGACCAAATAAGTCAAATCGAAACTTGCTACCTCGCAGCAAAAGTGTGCAATTTTTATAAACATAAACTGGTATCACTGCGACCGAAAGTATTGCACTATAGTGATGTACGCCGCAACTTTAGCTATCGATAAGTTAATTAACCATGTGGGTTTGTCTGCCGAACCGGTTTGTAGTTTTTATTTAGATTTTATAATAAAGTATTACAAAAAGTAGTAAATTTTTCTATTATTGGTTTGTTATTACAGATTTCCAAAAGATCCTCTTAGGCGGCACACTTGGATTGTTGCTTGCAGAAACCATGAACCTGACACTGCAGTACCAACCTTGAACTTGTGGGAGGTAATGTTGGGCTGTAATTATATTTAGATTAAATATTTTTATTATTACCTTTAACACCAATATTATTCTACTTGAAAATATTTTATTGAGTAAACTTAATGTAGTATAATTTTTTACGCCATAAATGGCAAAACATGTAGGTCGTTTTAGGTTTTTTAACATTTGTATTTTATTTACTCATGTTTTACAAAATAAATATCTTTATCATATATATACAACATGTAACAAAAACCCTGTGGTTCCCGTTAACTGCGTTATCAGAATCAGTATATTCAATCGTATAGAAATATTTTTTTCCAAAAAAAAAAAACACATTTCAAAACAATTATTTTAATGGAAAAATATTAATTTGCAAATTGTATGTGGTTTTATTTCCTCTAAATCGTACGAGTATTGGTAATACGGGGTCTTTGACAATCCTCTAACTCCTCGGCCAATGCAGAGACAATAAAACCGCATACAATTTGCAAATTATTTTTTTTCATTAAAAATTTTTTTAGATGTATTTTTTTTAAATAAAATTCTATACGCTTGGATACAGATTCTGACAATATATATATATATATATATATATATATATATATATATATATATATATATATATGTGTCGGAAAGTATAACACGATAAGCCAATTGTGTGGGAAATAACAGGATAGCGTTAATTATTAAAAATGGTAAAAATGTGAGAGCTGATGTTCAACTTGCTCTCTTGCTTGCGCAATTTATCGTTATCAATAATAGGACATCGTAACGCTCTATACATTCAGCAAAGAGTAATTACAGTTCAACCATACCGCAGTATGTCCCCATCACAATTACACACCGGTGCAATGTGAAGGACACAACTACATGATTGTCGGAGCGGAACCTCGTGGTTGTTTTTATGGTGAGGTAGCACCACTGTCCCCATTTGACAAGGGGTCCGTCGAGCTACCGCATATTGTTTCCATTGTAATGAAAGAGATCTAAGACCACACACTTTTAATTTTGCACTACAACAACTTTATTCTGCACTTCTTATTATGAAGACTCACAAATAATACTCACAAAGTTTTACCAGGAAAATAGAACTACACCGCCGAGCGTAGGAACTGAAGTGATTTTGTTCCCGCGTTCATTCAATAAGGAAAACGTAATAACGACTTAGGTGTGCTCTGATTGGTCGACGATTTGATTGGTCAATACTTGACTAAACAATAACTTTTTATTGAATTCATTAGGTTACTTAAGCGATTTCAATTACCAGGATTAATAATCAAATCGACAATTATTTATTCTACGATTTAAAACAATATTTGAGTTAACAGTTGATAATGGAATATAAAGTTGTTTTACCAGGAATTAGTTGTCAATAAAGAGATTTGTAAACCAAAAGAGTTTTTAAAGAACTAGCTAGTTACATGTTATGTTTCTGATAAATTGCTGTTAATAAATTGTAATATTAACAATTATATTTTTAAAAAATTAAAAGACAATGCAAAGTTTAGGCTTAGAAGATATCCTTGCGGCGACACGCCATTCTGATCGGCGGTGCGCGCTCTGCACCTGCCGTGAATAATCTTCTATCTCTATTGACCTGTTAACACAGTATTCATTTTGTAAATAATGGCTTTGATTGGGAGCCATACCCAATAATGACGAGATGATCATATAGCAAGTGAAGCTTTTAAAAGCACACTTAATTTTAATTTTAGTAATTAAAACCATAAATTATTCTCATCGCATTTATAAATATGTAAAGTTACAGATTGTAGTTGTAGTCTCAATTAGTATTGTTTCATTCTCACGTGACGGTAATGCTCTGTGATAGACACAAAGTCTTTGATCTGAAGGAATAGAGGAAGTAGGACCAGGAACACCGCTCTGTGATAGACACAAAGTCTTTGATCTGGTAGAGAGTAAGGTAAGGAGCTTAGGACCATTGCTCCGTGACAGGCACGAAGTCTCTTTATTTGACGGGAAAATAGGGAACTGGGTTCTGAGCGATCATGGACGCCGTGTCCCAGCAGGATAACATGAGTGTAAATTGTCGCCTCCACGGCTATAATTTATTTTAAAGGATTACTTATGTTTATATATTTCTCACGTGACGGTAATGCTCTGTGATAGACACAAAGTCTTTGATTTGAAGGAATAGAGGAAGTAGGATCAGGAACACCGCTCTGTGATAGACACAAAGTCTTTGATCTGATGGAGAGTAAGGTAAGGAGCTTAGGACCATTGCTCCGTGACAGGCACGAAGTCTCTTTATTTGACGGGAAAATAGGGAACTGGGTTCTGAACGGTCATGAACGCCGTGTCCCAGCAGGATAACATGAGAGTATAAATTGTCGCCTCCACGGCTATAACTTATTTTTATTTTTAAAGGATTACTTCATGTTTATATTTACCTCCATGGCTTTTGAATGTGAATGAAGTAAAATTGTTTAGTTAGGTTAATAGTGTTACAGTTCATTCCATATGACAACAGCTATAAAATGAATTTGGTCATTGGTCGGCTCCACACGCCAATAACATCTTTTTTTGTAATGTGTTACGTAGTAATTTATGTGTGATTGTTAAGTAAGAATATAACATGAAAAGTTCTCACCGGGATGGAATCCATATTTTCTTATGTCTAATCGACGACTACTGATGAAACCCTGAACTAGCACTAGCTAGTTTTGACGCAGGTTAGGTTGGTGCTGGTGCTGTCACCAGTGTAACAATGCCGGATGTTCCTTGATGCTCGTCTGTGTCCGGAGGCGACACGGCCGCCTGTTGGTTTAAGACTGCACCTGGTTGTGGGGCACGTCGTAACTGATCATGCAGGACTTTACGGGGCCGACCATGGTGAGTGGTGACTGACAACTTTCTTCAGGAGGTATCGGTCGTTATAGAGTACTCTATGAATATTGTAGGGCACACTAAACTTGTGGTTCAACAAAGTCTGGTTTCTGGGGTCATTTTTTATATAAAATTATTTATTTTAGGGTGAGCGTGGTGATTGCACAATATCGTCTACATCGAAAAAAGAAAGCTGGATGTTCCGGCAAAACTCCATAACTTATCGCGAGTCACAATTCGAAAAAAAATCCTTATATAGCCCGAACTGGTCCGACTCCCACTGCGAGTACGAGCCAACACTTAGGTCAAGGAAAATTAGAATGAAAAAATGCCTTGTCATAAAAAACAATAGCATAAACAGGCTTCACAATTTGCAAGAAATACTATGCCCTAACACTTTACTATTACCCACGAAAAGCCTATCGCTATGTACGTAAAACTTTTGGAACATGTTTGCCTGCACCCGTACATTGACTAAGTGGTACACTACCATCGATCGCCGACTAGGGTTTACTCAAGAAGCGCTGACGGCATTAAAATTGAGAGCGGAGAGTAACCCTGATAATTTTTTTATTGTACCTTGGTAATGGATGAAATGAAAATTAAGCAATTGACAGAATACCATGCTAGTAGCCAAAGGCATTATGTATATAACCAAAATGTCTTTTAGAACTCGCATGTTACTCCGTCAATTGTTTTATTTTCATTTCATCTATCACTAATATACAATATAATTTCTTGTCAGGGTTACTCTCTAGTCTAAGTTTTAAAACAGTTAACGCTTTTTTTATGTAGCCAAGTCGGCTATAAATTGTACTGTACCACTTTGTTATCGTATGTGATGAAGGCAGACCAATTTCAAAACTTTTGATATTTCGCACATATTGTTAAGCTTTAGGTGAATAGTAATGTAAAGTTAAAGCAAAACATCTTTTTGGGGATTACTTAGCCCTAGGTAAATAGATGTCACGTTTTATTTTTAAGCAGCTGTCTGCTTAAAGTTCACTTTGTTAAACTATTATATAACTTGGTTAACACCATCTAAGGCGATAAATAACAGATAGGACTTTTCTTTTTAAAAATTCCTGATTTTTAAAATAAGTTAACTAAACCTATTTCGATTTGTTAAATGTTTAAAATTTTATCCTGCATAATGTAAAATAAACCTGTAGCAAAATAATAAACTTATTTTCAATAATTTCTAAGTTTTTTTTTCCGAAGAACATTTCTAAATAGTTTAAAAAAAGAATTTCAAATAACACCTTGGTATTATTTATCTATGTATTACTTATAATCAAATAAAAACTTATGCGGACTATAGTGATTTGTTTATCAATAAAAAACATCAACATAGTCCACGCCTTACGTTGCTTACGAATTTAGACAGCTCCATCATTGTATCGATACGTGTACAATTTGATGGTATGCGAAAACGCGATGAACACAAACACATATGTTGTAGTGTGCGTTTAAAGTGACACTATTTAATTTTGCATTTGTTGTTAAGTTTACAGTTGTGTGTTTTCTTGCGCCCCCCTGATGTTGACAGAATTTTTGTTTAGGAATTAACGCGCATGGCCTCTCCAGTTGGTTGAATACTCAAAGTTCCAGGCTTGGTACTGGTTGCAAAAATGGATTTTATTAAAATTACTGTTATATAACTTCTCACACATAGCACATAGACATTGTGGAGTTAAACGGGATGTGCCACGTGTAATATACTAATAATCGTTATAAAACACATACGCGCCGCACACGCTGCGCCTGTCGTCGCGTAAGATCAAAAACTGCGAACGTAAAATAATCATTACCGAAACTGATTATACAATAAATATGGCCCGGCCCTAGTAACTCTAGTCGATGTAATATGTCACTGTCAGTGTCATCGACAATTGTCATTCAACATTCATGAATTCATGTGTTATTTCTAAATTTCTAAACAAACTATTTTGTTTCTCATAAATTACTAAAAAGTTTAATCTCAATATTACGCAATTCATTTGAGCCAATAATTGTCATATAATTTAAAAGTAATTTGCAATCATGAAACCGTCGATAGACGTGGAATCGTTACGCACAGAACACGAATCTGACGAGCAATGGGAAGTTCGTCGTAATTTCATGCTGGAACATAAAGATAGCTTTGAAGAAGCTGAGCTGGTTACTTTAGCACAATTATTCACCAACATTGAGTTTTTGGGATGCAGGTGTGTTTTCTCTCAATGAAAAATATCTCTACAATCTAAATATTAAAGGATGGTTATCACCTAAACATATTGTGTAGGAGTCTATTTTTTAAGACTACAAATCCAAAGTAAAGTAGTTTTAAACCATTCTCATCCATACATAAATTTATTTTAATTATATAAAATTATTTATATAACACTATAAATTTATGTTATTGTGGAGAAACTGTGACTGCCCATTCCTGCAGCACTGGACACATTCAGGGTATGTTCCAAAATACAACCCAGTGTACTGTCCTGATTGTCACGCCTCGCCTCCGCAGCTTCGGCTTGTTGGTCGCCTTCGGCGACCAGCCTCAGCCGCTCCGGCTCGTTCGATGCCTACGATTTGTTACAGCAGGTGGAGGCTGCTCTCCCTACGCGCCTCCAGCTCTATAAAACCACTCTAGGGGTAGGACAGACTCGTACCACGTGGAGTCGGGGTCTATTAATTCGGTTCCTTGACATAAGTTGAACCTAACCTATTTTATTTGTTATCTGCCCTAATAGGTGGGCACTGTTTTATACACATGTTTTATACAATTTTATACACATATTGCTTTAATTAATTCTTAGAAATCGTCAGTTTTACGTTACGTTCCACAAGCCGGTAAAAAACGGTAAACACTACACATTTTAATTTTAATAGCTCATAATGATAATAATTTTGTAATTTAAATATAAACTGTTAAATATATGTCGTCTGAATTGCAAATGATGGTTACATTAATGAACTGGGAATTAAAAGAAAGGGGAATGAAAGTGAACACATGTAAGACGAAAGTGATGGTTTTTGAAAGAGAAGAAAGCAAAACGGTATGTGAAATAAGAATAGAATCAGAGTTAATTGAGCAAGTGGATGAGTTTGTGTATTTGGGATGTGTATTTAGCAGGGATGGTAGATATGATAGGGATATAGAACGACGAGTAAATGCAGGGAATAGAGTGAATGGGGCACTACACTCTATTATGGAGAACCAGAATGTGTCAAAACAGGCACGTATGGTGATTCATAATTCTGTGTTAGTCCCTACTTTAATGTATGGTAGTGAAAGCTGGGTGTGGCAGAAGAAGCACGAAAGTAGAATAAATGCTGTAGAAATGCGGTCTTTAAGGAATATGCTAGGTTTGAATCTGAATGACAGGGTGAGAAATTGTGTGATAAGGGATAAATGTGGTATGCAAGATGATGTTGTGACCAGGATTAAGAAAGGAATGCTTCGGTGGTTTGGTCATGTGGAAAGAATGAATGAGGAAAGAGTGACAAAGCAAATTTATATGGCAGATGTGAACGGCAGAGTCGGGAAGGGACGCCCTAGGAAAAAGTTTATCGACCAAATTGGCGATATTTTGAAAATGGGCCACGTTAGAAGTACCCTTAACCGACGAGCATGTATGTGTAGATATATGGATGTGAAGGAGGCGAAAGAGGTGTGTCAGGATCGTGCCAAATGGAAGTCCGTAGTCTCTGCCTACCCCTCTGGGTGACAGGCGTGAGTGTTTATGTATGTATGTATGTATGTTAAATATATGTGTATGCATGAAAACTATTTAAATGAGTACAAAATATAATTATTTACGTAAAATGTACAATAAAATGCTACCGAACGTATGACAACTTAACTGTACGGAAAACGAACGTTCAACGGCGAGAATTCGATATAATCTGTGGTAAGGATTGACGTAAATATTATAAAAATAATTGATTTTCAATAATTTTTTTCTCAAAAAGTACGCGTTTCTGCATGTTGAAATTTTGCGTGTGTGTTTACAATAGTGTAACCTTTCTGTAAAAAAAATATCATATAATCTGAGATAGGGATTGACATAAATATTGCAAAAATAATTGATTTTCAATAATTTTTTTCTCGTAAAGTACGCTTTTCCGCATGTTGAAACTTTACAAGTGTGCTTATATTAATGTAACCTTTCTGTAAAAAAAATATCAACCCCCAACTCGACGGACGTCAATGGAAAGCTTAGCCTTATATCCTCCTAATGAAGATACCAGCAATTATTCTATAGTTTTTTGTATTTGAATATATAAAAACGAATTCTGGCATTCTTCATTGAGCGCACACACACTTGAAAGTTGTTTTATTATGGCCGGATATCTGACACAATGTAGTGGCGGCACACCAGTACAATATAGTGTCAATTGATGATATCATTTGTATTTGGCAGTATACTGAAAATGTTTTGGAACATACCCATACACTGCTGCAGGTCTGATGCAGTAGGAAGTGGGCAGAGGTATATGAATTAATTTAGTTATAATTAGTTAATATTGTTACTAGAATATTTTAGTTTATAAATTACTTACTACTTATTAATATATGGATCATGGTCCGAAATAAATAATAATTATTATAAATACACATAACATGTAATATTCAACCTATAAACCCTGAAAGTATAGTATGGAAGTTTTATCCAATGACAAACTATCATACAGAATGGGAATTAATAAATAAATACAACATGTCAATCATACATGGATCTAAATTGGTTTAGGAAGATCTTTATCTGTTCTTGGAGTCAAGCTTTGAAACTCCTTACCATTGTTATATAAATGTGCTGGGACAATAGAGTTCTTTTAAAAAACAGGTTGAAATGGGACATTATATATCTTTAAATTCTACCTTTTATGATCATTGTTGTTTCCTCAAATTTGACTATAAAGTGCATATTTGAGATCATAGTATTATAGTCAGCGCTAGATTAAACTTATTAGTGCCCTAGGATTTTATTTTATGTTGGTTTTTAATTGAAGTAAAATTGTTACAATTTTCCATTAAATTAAACCTGATTTAAGAATTTTATGTCATACCATAAATAATTTGATGGAAATAATTATAAAAAAAAGTTGTGGCATGTAATTGTGTACTACTACTGTATATAATATGTATATAGTTATCCTTAATAATGCATAATAATTGACTCGTAAGACATTGATGACATTTTAATTTTATTTATATTGAAGTTGGTTGTAAAATTTTTTTAATTTTGACCACTTGTTTTCATAATTAAACACAATTTTTTTATCAGAAGTTTAATAACAGAAGCCCTCTGCGGTGATACCCTAGGGCAGTGCCTAGTATGATTTATTTCAAATCCATCATTCTTTGCATAATAATACTGAATCCTGCCTATAAATTTATGATATCCTCCACATAGCACTCTATCAACCACTTAGTGTTAATACCCTTTTGACTATCCCTCATTCCCTATATGTCAATATGATCTCAAAATATAATCCATTCATCCAATACACCCTCTAAAAGTCTTGTTGAACATATGTCACATTGTGTAAAGTGAAAATTATTATTTTTTATAGAATAAGCGTGACAAACAAGCACACAGTCCACATGATCATCACCATCTCTTCACAATTAAGAATCAAAACGCAAATGCAAAAAAAGTTTACAGTTCTCTACACTTATCATAAGAAACTCAACAGTAGTAAGCTGCTATTTTATGTTTCTGTGAGAGTATGGTCCTTTATGCGTAGATAACATACAACAACCATACTATAGCGGGCTATACCACATATACATAGTGTTTTGTTCGGACACTAAGGTGGACAGTAAGTTATTTAGTTACTTTAATGCACAAAAAATAATAACCAATAACTTTTCAGATACCCACCACAAACAATGAAAAGGATAGCGAAACTAGCTGAGAAGGTTTCTAAAACTTACAAAGACAGTAGAAAGAATAAGCTAAAGAGAACATTTGTACAAGCGAGTGATGCTGCGGAACAAAAGGCTAAAAGAAGTTTTAAGTAATTTTATTTTAATACCATAAATAATGTGATGGAAATAATTATTAAAAAAAAGTTGTGGCATGTGATTGTGTACTACTACTGTATGTATGCATACTCATGCAGCCCTGGCGGTGAAACATTACAAGAAAACATGACTTTTTGATTTTTAATACTGTACTAAATTTCTCCACAGCGTCGATAAAGAAGTTTTACTTTCAAAATTTGTAATATCAATACACTATATGTAAATTGAAATATGAAGCATTAAATAATGTTAGAAAATACTTTCAAAACTACTGTAATATATATGAACATTTCTTGGTAAAAACTTTACATTCTAAAATATTCAGGGACACATTCAAAGTAAATAAAATACATTATCAAAATAAATGAAGTATACCAACCTACAACAGCACTGCCCATTAAGATGCAACACGGGGCAGCCTCTTTGCAACATTACCTTTGCTCACTTGTAGCTATTTTTGATTTTTAGTAAATATAACATTAATTTATAGGACATATATATTTTTTGTCTATGCTGACAATTTGCATTACAAAAGTAATACCATAAGCACGCATAACATGCCTGTCACCCAGAGGGGTAGGCAGAGACTACGGACTTCCATTTGACATGATCCTCTCTTATCATATCACACATCTCTTCTCTTATCACACGATTTCTCACCTTGTCATTCAGATTCAGCCCTGACAAACTTCTTAATGACCGCATTTCTACATCATTTGTTTTACTCTCGTGCTTCTTCTGCCACACCCAACTTTCACTACCGTATGTTAAATTAGGGACTAACACAGCATTGTGAATTGCCACGCATGCCTTTTTTGACACATTCTGACTTTCCACAATAGTGTAGAGTCCCATCTACTCTATTATTAGTGTTCACGCGTCATTCTATATCCTTATATCATGGTAGATAATCTACTAAAATTTTTAGTGGGATTTAAATATGGTAATTTATGTTCACATGAGTTATGTCATTGGGGAAGATAGGTAAGTGCATTGGATGAAATAATGACCTAGTGAGAGATGCAGGAAGTTGATGGATGCTGGTGCCTTAGGAACATGCTTTATGACATTACTTGGGGGAGGCCTATGTTCAGCAGTGGACTTGTGATGGGCTGTGGTGATGATGATGATAGTAAAAACTTTATCTTATAAAAAATTCATGAAACGCATTATTATTAGATATGTCTCCAAAATAAATGAAGTATACAACATGAACAGCCTCACTACAACATCACCTGTTTTGCTTGTAACAAAGAATTACCACAACGAACAAAATAACAACATGATAAAGACTCTTGGAATGACTTAAGCTATTGCCTTTCTAAAGGTTTCATTTTGCAATTATAAGGGTGACAAATGAGCACCAGTTATGTCATGTAGTATGAGTTCTATTTTTATGCACAAAAAATCACACCACATCCTGTTCACTGTCTGTGCAGGTCAATAAAAACAAAGTCTTATAGCCTACTAGCTAAGTATAACTTAAATTAAAAATTTTTAATATCCTCGAAACAAAAAAGCTCATGATCTCTGAACCTGAAGCTGATGATCAAACAGCTGAACAAATTTCCTGGAAACATAGCTAAGAACACTCTCGATTGGCCGTTTAACTGCCGTCGGTCACATTTTAAATGTAATACTCGGTACAAAGTGACTGACATAGCAGCTGAATACTTAGACACCTTTCAAACGAAAAAAACTTAATCAAAATCGGTTCATCTGTTTAGTAGCTATGATGCCACAGACAGGCACACACCACAAACATATAACAGCCCTGTTTTCGTTAGGGTTTAAGGTGATACCTCGAAAATTTGGTGGTTTTTCTATTTAACATATTTTTTTAATTTTTATAGATTACAAACTAAAATTTTGGTATATTATTTTTGACTTTGAAATTTTCTCGATAGAAAAAAATTGCAAAGTAGGCTCTAATTATATAGATTTCTCGATGACACCACAATATTCTTACGAATAAGTTCGTGGAATTATTTTTAAGGCATAGTAAATAATCATATCTAAGTTCTCATAAACCAGTTTTTTAATCCATAACGTAGTTTTGTTAAAATAAATAAAAATGTTGTTTGGCGCTTACTTAGTTTTTTCCGAGCACTTGCTCGGTATGGCTATCTCATAATTTGCGTACTATGAAGTCATTGCATCACTTTCATTTTGACACGCCCGCAGTCGTCCGATAGCTTCACCGACATAGGAATAAGCCACGCCCCCAAAACTTCAATTCATTTTCAAGGTATCCCGTATCCCCTTAAAAACTAAAAGTGTTTTTCTCTTACTCATGGTATGCTTGACAGACATGGAAATGAGGTTGCGAGTGCAACAGGCTGGCTTAATAGTACTCACTGATATCTTTCAGATAGAAGTTCAAATTCAGTATTAAACTTTTGCATGTGCCAAGTTTCCAATGAACATTAGTATTTAGCTCTTTTTATAACTCTAGCTCCTTCTGTGATTCCTTAATGAATAATTGTGATTGTAACACTTAAATTAGCAAAAAAAGAGAGTAAAAAATAATTTTTTTTTAAAGAATACGCTACCTTTCATTTCATTTTTACCCAAGCCTAATATATTTGTTTAATTAAGCTGTTGAATTACGTGGTGTCGGTGTAAGAATATCCACTACCCTATATCGTCCCGTGAGTGTCGTAAGAGACGACAGAGGGAAACTCAAACAGTTGATGGGCAGCACTATCTTTTTCTTCTTCTTAACTTTATGGCTTCTCTTATAAGAATTCTGCCAATGTCAAGTCAGTCATGGGAGTTACAACAAAAAAAAAATGTTTTTTTTGTGATTGTCAGAGGCATCTGTCTAAAAACAACTCAAAATAATAAAATATAGTTATCAACCTACTTATTATACAGGATGTTAGTGTAAACACCGTTATCCTTGAAACCAGTGGTTTGGTTTCAATTATAGAACGTAAATTCAATGAAAAATAACATTTTTTTTAAATAAAATCTCAATTTTTCAAAAAACCCAAAGGGTGGGAATTTTTGCCTGTCCTAAGCCAGGATGAAAGTATGAAGGAAAAGTTACATCACAAGTTCTGTGTACCTATTGTGTTTTTATTGGAATGTTGTGTAGGTTTCTAGTGCGGGCGGTGATCTTTACAGTGATTACGTCACTCGGGCGCATAGGGTATCCATGAATTTACGAACGGTGTCAGACAGAAACTTTTTAAATTTTGTGAATGAAAATAGCGTTTTTTTAAATTCATTGAATTTACGTTCTATAAGTGAAACCAAACCACTGGTTTCAATGATAACGGTGTTAAGTCAAGTGTGGCAGCTATTGCGAAATAAATAGGGGGCTTTAAGGGAATCTATGAGGGAGGCCTGGGTTCAGTTAAACTTTCGATAGGTGTAAATGTAATGTTTTACAGTGTTGTGGCTGCGTTGGAATATCCACACCATATTGTCCCGCGTCTTCCTAATAATGACTACTAATAAAAACATGGCGTTGTCAAAAGTGGTAGCTATGGTAACTATCCTCGCCGTAGACAGAGAAACCTATAGACTAATGATCGACGTGGCCTCGAGTGAGAAAGGACGATTACGAATTTTTAGGTTATACAATAATCTTTTATGTCTTTTAAACACACTTAAATAAAAATTTTAACTGTTCTAAGAACTGAACTGAACAAGATTCACCAATCTTAAGCTCACAAAATACTTTTTTCTCACTTAAACCAACTTGTAAACTCCTTAAATCGCTACGCTATCAAAGTTGTTTAGCAAACTGAGACACGGAGAAAGAGACAAACAATCACACCGCTCTATCTCATTTCTATGCAAGACGTATGCATAAATCTATCTTTTTCGTGTGCGAATGCGAAAGAAGGCGTCAATTTGTCTATAGGTTTCTCTGTCTACGATCCTCGCTATGAGTCAATCTATGAGAAAGACCAGGCCTATGTTCAGCAGTGGACTTTAATAGGATGTAACGGTAACGGTAAGTGTAAAGCTTGAATTAAATGGTTTTTTTTAAACTTATTATAAGCGAGTGCTTGACCACAACCCCACCTGGTGGTAAGTGGTGATGCAGTCTTAGATTGTAAATCGCACTGTGTTAGCGTAACGAAAGCCTAATCACGTGTTGCCTTGAAGACGCCCAGATTGTATTCGGACGAAAATATAGCCGCTGGCAAATAAGTCAACTTCTTTGCTGTACCCATTAAAAGGCCGAAGCAAACTGTTTGGTTCTAATGCGTGGAATAGCGACAACAAAGGGGTGAAGACCCGCCGACCGCTTGGAAGTACGATGGTGGAAATGAGAGGGATGATTTAAGCGTGCAATTCCTGCACACACTCGCCGAAATGAATCCTACAGAATATCGAGGGATCGGTTTCTCTGCGCCTGGGCTCGAGGCTAACAAGATTGGTTTCGACCAAATCAAGGTCACCATTGAGCCTCCTAGCACGTCGCTCCACTAAGTCCAACGCTGCCAGGTAGCATTTTGCAGCATCAACCCATATGTGACAGCAGTACTCCATGCACGACCGGACTTGCACTTTATATTTAAGGTAAGAAGCTGCCCCGGCGTGAAGTACCGCCGCACCCTTGCCAGGACACCATGTTTCCTAGCATTGGCTCTGAACTCAATGAACCGCCCATAGTTGAGGTCTGGAAAAAATTTAACCCCTAACAACTGAAGATGGCCAGTGTACTCCCAAGGATAAATTACGGAAAGTAGGAGCCAGGGTGAGCCGGCTCGTTTTAGCGGTGAAGAGACACTCCTGTGTTTTGGAGGCGTTGAAACTCACGAGATTAGCATCGCTCCATTCGGAGACTGCCTGTAGTGTGAGAATCACATGCTCAACCATAGTTTCCCTTTCGAAGTGTATTCGATCCTGACTGGCCAGGGCACTTGGTTGGTATCTCTCCACAACTGTGCTATCATCTGCATACCCATTAATACCGGGCGTAGGCAGATCACTAATATGCAGCAGGAAGAGAGTTGCGGTGAGAACGGACCCCCGAGGAACATCGGCGTCAGTCGTAACAGGATCGGATGAGCAACCATCAACGACAACCTGAAGAGACCGTTCACTCAGAAAGTCCTTTACTTATTCAATCAGACCAGGTAATAAGCCGTACGCCTGAAGCTTATCCAAAAGTCTAGCGTGCCAAACTCTGTCAAAGGCCTTCGAGACATCATAGGAAACAGTAAGTGCTTCCCTAGTATTCTCGAATGTCTCGCCCCATATGTGTGTGGCACACACGCTATAGGGTCCCCAACTGACCGATTTCGACGAAACCCGTATTACCGGTCACTAAGGAGGTCATTTTGTTCTAGGTTTGTCATTAAGCGGGCGTTCAATATACGCTTCAAAATCTTCCAGAGTATGGAGTTAATTGAAACTGGCCTATAGTTGGCAGGGTCGGCACGGTTACTTTTTTTAGGCACAGGCTGCAAATTGGCCAGCTTCCAAGATTTGGGCACTATTCCAGTCCTGAAAGAGAGGCGGAACAAGCGCGTAAACACGAGACTTAACTCAGGTGTAGATATTTAGAACTATTGCTGGTATACCATCGGGTCCACTAGCTTTGTTCACGTCTAGAATTCGCAAGGTTTTAAGAACCTCTTTGTTAGTGATACGGACCTCTAACATAGAGGTTCCGCAGATAATTGAGGTGCCCAGGCGCAAATTGCAAGCAAAAAGAGAAGCAAATAAGTCTGATTTCTTCTTAGGCGCATGCGCCAGTGAGCCATCTGGTTTTACCAGCGGAGGCAGTGTAGAGCTACAGAAGTTTTTCGGGAGACCAAAAATTTCTACTGCCAGATGGTTTGACAGAAAGCTATGTTATGTACAGACGCGTTTAATGCCGTCGAAACTGGCTTGCCGTAATGCCTTTTTGCAAGACTTGGCGGCTTGGTTAGATTCATTTCGGTGTGTTCGCAGGAAATGCACGCTTAAACCCTCCCTCTCCTATCCACTATCAGACAACCAGGCGGTCGGCGGGTCATCACCCTTAGTTGTCCATATTCCACGCATTAGAACCAAACGGTTTGCTTCGACTTTTTTAATGCGTACAGCAAAGGAGTGGAATAATTTGCCAGTGTCTGTCTTTCCGTCCGAATACAATATGGGCGTCTTCAAGGCAAGAGTGAACAGGCTTTTATTACGCTAAGACAGTACGATTTACCACCTAAGGCTGCATCACCACTTACCACGAGGTGGGATTGTGGTCAAGCACTGGCTTATAATAAGTTTAAAAAAAACCATTTAATTTAAGCTTTACACTTACCGTTACCGTAAGTATAAGTACCGTTAATGCATGTACCATCCTATTAAAGTCCACTGCTGAACATGGGCCTGGTCTCGCTCATAGATGGACTCATAGAAGGGATAGATGCTATGGTTGCCACGTATGACAACCGACCCAATAACAGCAATTATACGGCTGTTATACAGGCTCTTATAAGCTTCTACAGCTACTGTACTACTAACGCATAAAGTTTTATAATATGTGCCAATTTTTTGCTTAAGAACTTTTTAAGCACTTACACAGCCTTTAGGCAGCCAAAAAATACAGCCTCTAGTATAAAAAACTTCAATACAGCTCGTATACAGCTTGCGTACTGCTTGGGTGGGAATTACTTGAATCCTGACTCCCTACACGTATCCCCTGGGTAGTGCTAAACGATCAGCGTGGTGGTGGTAGGTTGGTCCTCTACTAGTGAGAAGCCCGGCCGAGGGTTAGTTACCACCCACCTGGCAAAGACATTCCGCCAAATGATGATTCCAGAAAAATTGCTCTAAATCGGTACCCTAATGCACAGTTGTTTTTTATGGGGGACTTTAATGCCTGTCATCAGGACTGACTGTTCCCATACCGGAAGTCCGACTACGCTGAGAGAGATGCATGGAATTTAGTTTTGTCGCTGGGGCTCTCCCAGCTGGTACAACAAGCAACTAGGGTACATGATGTGAATGTGCGGACAACCATCTGTCTCGTCCTTCTGCTGAAGACCCATCCAGACATGTACAATGTTCAGGTTACCTCACCCATGGGAACTTCTGATCACTGTCTAGTGAAATCTGTGTTGTTATATTCCTCACCCAACTACGATTTCCACGCTGTGCGGCGAGTGTGACGATACACGTCAGAGGATTAGGATGAGATGCGGCATATCTTTGCATCTTATCCTTGGCGACAGGCCTGAAGATCCGTCGAGCAGCGCGAATACCAAAATCGATGTGATACGTCAAGTGATGGAGTATTTCCTCCCCTTTGCTGACATGCCCATAGGCTGTATAAGCGGTTATACAGTTCTTAAGCAAATAATTGGCACAAAGTATAAAGCTTTATGCGTTAGTAGCACTGTACAGTAGCTGTAGAAGCTTAAAAGAGTCTGTATAACAGTTGTATTATTGCTGTTATTTGGTGTGCAAAGAAACCATTGCACTACAGATATTATCTTATAAGTAACTTTTAAAGATAAGTGTTCTAAGTTACTTATATACTTTACTGAATGATAGCGACATTTAACTCCAGAGTAAAATATATTAATATCATCTGGAATTGGAGTTGAGTATTGACGTTGAAAGTTGATGAATTGAAAGTGCATATTTAGATTTACGGTCAACTTGTAGGTTTTCTATCACAAAATTTCACAATGTATGTAATGTATATAGTCTACAAATTATCGTTCCGGGTCTGGATGTTCCATGTTGCTTGTGAAATTTATCTATATAAAATGACTCCAGGGTACAGGACAAAATCCTAGTGCGGGTGCGGGATTACAACCCGCGGCCCTTAGCGCTGCAACTCTTTGTTTAGTCACTGCTCTATAGAACCGTCAAATTTAATTAACATTACCTATCTGCATATCTTTATAGAATAGGGGTGACAAACGAGCACACAATCCACCTGATGGTAAGTGGATGCTGTGGCCCATAGACATCTACATCTATCCTCGATTACGAATCATAATGTTTTAAATTAAAAAAAAATTAAATTTATATATATTTTTATTTGTTGCATATCCGAAATGGGTAAACTGTCGAGCCTAAAACTATATATTTTTGTACTAAGATCATATTGTACACAGTTATGCAATAAATGTATCTTTATCTTTAATGCAGATGCGTTGTCACCTGTGAGGACTGTAATGCCTCGTTTCCAGCAAAAAGGGTCTCTGGTTCTCTATACTCACCATACAAAACAGTATTTCACGCTGATGTTTTGTGAGAGCGTGGTCCTGCCCCGGTTGAGTCGACCCATCCGTGCTACAACTATACTACTAATATAACTGCAGCATGGCTCTAGTAGATGTGATTAGGAAGACCCGTCCACCCATCTAGCCCATCCCATCTACTGATTTGTTTCCCACTGTCGTCTCTTACGACACCCCCAGGATAAAATGAGGTATTAGATATTCTTATATCGCTTTTACAAGGTATACCAAGGTAATAAAATAAAAATAATAATATGACTAAATATATTTCTCGCTTTCCAAACTATTGATTTACATATCTGTTAAATGATTTGCTTACTTAACTAAACATTTTCTGGTTAGATATAATATTTACAGATTTAAAAATAAATATATTATAGTCAGATGTATGCGCAGCCATTTTAATTTTGTAGTATTTTTATACATACACTATTTAGATTATCACAAATATTAGTTGATAATAAATGAATATGTGTCTCAGATTTAGTCTGTATCAATAAAGAAGTCCAGTAAAAAATATCCAAACTATAGTTTAAATTAAAATAACTTAAATTGAAAATTTAATAAAAACCTCTGAAACAAAAAAAGTGATAATCTTCAAACGGCTGAACCAATTTCGATTAAACATGTCGAAGACTCACCGCTGGAAAACATGCTTTTAAATTAAAAAAAAAACCGCACTCAAATTGATTCACATGTTCAAAAGCTACAGTGCTATAGACACACACACACACACACACACACACACACACACACACACACACACACACACACACACACACACACACACTCACTCACATAGCGGTCAAACTTATAACACTCTTCTTTTTGGTCTTCCGTCGTATATATATATATATATATATATATATATATATATATATATATATATATATATATATATATATATATATATATAGGGTGTTAGTGTAAACATCGTTTTCCTTGAAACCAGTGGTTTGGTTTCACTTATAGAACGTAAATTCGCCCGCGCTAGCTACCTACACAACATTCAACATAAAAACACAATAGGTACACATAAGCTGCGATGTAACTTTTCCTTCACACTTTCACCCTGGCTTAGGACAAGCAAAATTGAGATTTTATTTTAAAAAAATGTTGTTATTTTTCATTGAATTTACGTTCTATAAGTGAAACCAAGCCACTGGTTTCAAGGACAACGGTGTTTACACTAACACCCTCTCTATATATATATATATATATATATATATATATATATATATATATATATATATATATATATAAATCAATTGCTGTCCGATAGTCTCGCTAAAACTCGAAAACAGCTCGAACGATTTTGATAAATTTTTAATGTGTATTTGAATCTCTAATGGTTCCTGGCTGATTTAAAAACTCAACAGCAGCGCCACCTACCAGTTGTAGGTAGCGCTGTTGATAAGATCCAGAATCACCCGCACGAAGCCAGGGTGGACCGCTAGACATATACAAGTAATACCCCGTTTTACGCGACCTCGTTATGCGCGGTTTCGAATTTCAAATTTCGGGTTAAAATGTGCCTCTCATTACGTGAATTGCTTACTTAAGAATATGTATGTACATAATGTAGTCGTTGACTTCTCTTTGATCGCGGAAATCTCCGCATTCTGATTGAAGAATGGGGGATTCTCCGTCCTACGACTTTTCTACGAGAATTCCCTCGTTTGTTTCGTTCGTTCCATACTTTTATCTTGACTGGCATTCATGTTTTAACGTTTGGTATAGATACATAATTTAACGTTACGTTAAAAATGCCACCTATGAAGAAAAAAGAGCGTAAATGGGTTGCATTTTTTCCATACAAATGTATTCCCCTATTCTCTTTCTGGATAATGCCTCTAGAGTAATCGTTTTTATCGTAAAAATCCAGGTCTATTAAAGGCATGGCCCTGTCACTTATTTTTTTTTTCCAAAAAATTTAAAAATAAATAAATATTACTTTCTAAAAACCTAAAAAGTGCACAGTTTTTACCTCCATAATGAGACGACTATCAAAGAAATTTGATAAGTTTTTAAGATAAAAACAAATAATAGGGGCATAGATCTATTCTTCCTTTAAATGTTGATACCAAAAATAATTTAATCGGCTTAGTTTTCGAGGAGAAAACAGGGGAACACGAAACGTCGATCGGTTACGGTTTTTGTAGGTAAAATCGTTCTGAGCAGCAGCTATCCCTATCGCACTCTACGGGGGGAGACCAGAGGTGAGGGAGGGTTACACTAATATGTACACAATGAGAGAAGTGGCAACTGCCGCAGTTAGTACTGAGCTACGCACACAAATACATATTGATACCTAGGTTGCTCGGGCGCAGCGCGACGCCAATAGTTTCTTCAAATACCTATTTCTCAATTTCCGCGCAGATCGACTACGCTGTTAAGAAGAATGGAAAATGGAGGCAAGGCAACAAGTGTTGGTAGAGATTTTGGCCTCTCAGAATCGACTGTGAGAACGATTTTTAAAAATCGGGAAAAACTTTCCAGCGAAAATTCGACACCTATAAGTGCAAAAAAACTTTCCCGTTCGAGATCCTCTATCCTAGAAATAAATAAGAAGAACACACCACTGAGTCAAGATCTTATTTTATTAAGCAAAATCTTTGTATGAGATGCTAAAGACAGAAGAAGGTGAAGGGAGTTCCACTCCGATTTTTGCTGCCAGCAGAGGCTGCTTTCAGCGGTTCATGCAGCGTTACAATCTTCATGATATCCAGATAACAGGTGAGGCCGCTAGCACAGACACTCCAGCTGCAGCTGAGTTTCCAGACAAGTTTCAAGAGTTCGTAAGAAGAGAAAAAATTCCTGCTTGTTTCATCTTCAATGTTGATGAGGCCGGGCTTTACTGAAAAAAATGCCATATCTAATATTCATTTCTAAAGAAGTCAAGCCTGCAGTTTCCACTAAATGCTATTGGTGATTTCAAATTGAAGCCTTTGCTAGTGTACCATTCAGAAACACCCCATGCAACGCGAGGTACACACAAGACAAACTTATCAGTTGTGTAGCGGTCCAATAGAATGGCGTGAGTTACACGGGAAGTTTTTCAAGATCGGTATTCTAATTCTTTTTGCCCGTCAGTCAAATCGTACTATGACAGAAAAGGACTTGAATGTAATGTTATATTACTATTAGACAATGCCCCAGGACGTCCAACCTCACTCGATATGCTGAGACTTAAGTGTATGTTGAAATTCACTCCATGATTACATATTACAACCTAAGGACCAGGAAGCAATAGCAAACTTCAAAGCTTATTACCATCGCTGTACTTTTGGCCAACTAATTCATGAAACTGACAGAAAAGTAAGACAGTCTATGCGAGAGTGGTGGAAGTCATACATCATGAAAGCTATTCAAAACATAGTTTAGGCTTGGAATGAAGTTAAAAATAGTTGTATGAACATATTTGGCGTAATTTTTGGCCAGATATAGTGGAAGCAGCTAGAAGAACTGTTTAGATGCAGATACAAGTGCTTGAAGACATTGCTGCAATGATTGCGGTGTCTGAACTTGAACATGTTGTGGTAAAAGATGTAGAACTAATAGCAACATACGATGAACCTCTCAGCAATGAAGATCTGACCCGAGTTACAGAATAATCCTATCAACGATGAGGAAGAACAAGTAAAAAAGAGTTTTATTCAGGTTTGGACATACTGCAGAGTATAGACAGTGACGATTACCGTGTGTTAAACAATTAAAAACAACTTTGGGTGTTATGAACGTATTTTACAAGCATATAAAAGAAACAATACCCAAAAGAAAATAGATGAATTTATCCGTAAAAAAATCATGTAGTATTACATAAAGTGTTCCTACAATTAAAGTGATTAATTCAAATTATTTGTATTTTTTTATTAACCTTTGACTATGTTTAATAGTTAACCCCGATATACGCGATTTTTTGCGGAACGTATCCCTCGCGTAAAGCGGGGTATTACTGTATAGATATTTATGTCAAATGAATCACTATAAAAAATAATATAAAAAGAACTTGCGAACTCAATATGCTTTTGATGTGTGCACTGTTAAATCTTTTATTTACATTTATAGTAACAGTACTTTAATAAGCGAAATCAGAATCTTTAACCATTTACTTTTATTCATTAAGTCATTAGAGAGCCCACGATTAAAAAAAAGCTGAAAGAAGGATTATTATCAAAATGTTTTTATAATGAAGATGAATATTGTTGAAGTAATTATAAAAACAAAAATAAACATTTACTATTGTGCTTAATCTCTGTTTTATATTGTATGTCCGAAATGGACAAACTGTTGTCACTTATATTTTGTATTTGTAAGACCTTGTGTCCGTCCTCATGTACACAGTTGTGTCAATAAATTATTATCTTATCGTATTTCGATTTTCAATGAATTCTTTTAGGTGATATATTTTTTAACCTATATCTTTTCACCTTTATTGAAATAGTTTGTTATATAATCTTACAAACAGCTGCGCACAGATACGACTATGTCATCTTTTTTCTCATCTTAAAGGTCAGTCTCTAGTACGAAGGCCCCATATGGAAGTTCTTCTGGCACCAACGGTGGGTCTCGCTATCGCGCTGCAAAATAAAAAAACATCCATATTACAATAGAGAAGATGAAGAGAACCACTACAAGACTTCAAGATACAGTAAACTATTTCTGCGTAGATCGGACCAATAAAAATATAATTGTGACAACACAAGCGAAAAGATCTTCCCTTTTTTTTTCACGACCACATAATCAAATACTAAAGATAGCCAGGCTAACTATGACATCAGAACGTTAAGTACCTCAGTCCCCCCCCCCTCCCGCGCGCGTGCCAATGGGTGTTGTAAAGCACTCTGAAGTACACTGTAAAGCATTTTGTTTTCGGGTTTGAGAACCATCACCATTTAAAGGCTATCAAAAGTCCACTGCTGTACATAGACCTCTCCCATCGATTGTCTGAAAGAGGGGGAATATTTGCCATAGTTGCCATGCTTGGCAGCGGGGTTGGCAAAGGCAGTTTTTAATTTTTAGTTGTGATTGGGATGCTGCTGCCCAACTCCTGGTTTGTTCCCCTTCGCCGACTCTTACAACACCCACGGGATCTTTTTCTATAGGATAAGTTTTACAAAATAGCACACAGGCCACCTGATGGTAAGTTGCTATACTGATTACGAATCAAAATGTAGATGAGTTGTCACCCGTGAGGACCAAGATGAAATGCCTCGATGCCAGTAAAACAAGTCTCCGTTTCTCTACACTCACCTTACTAAACACAGCAGTTTTACGCTACTATTTTACGCTGGTATTCTGTGACAGCGTGGTCCTGCCCCGGTCGAGCCGACCCATTCGTGCTACAACCATAATATAGCAGCAGCGTGGCTCTACCACGTATGATATATCGCCTCTTTCGACAGCCACGGAACGTAGTTCAGTGATGAGTTATCTCCTACCACCAAACGGCAATGATAACACTCACCTAAACATAAACTGGTTGATCTGTATGGCGGGCAGCGCGGCTCGCAGCGCGTTGAGAGAGCCCGACTGCAGCATCCCCCACACATCAACGTATTGGAGGGACGGCATACTGCTCAGTTTCCTGTAAGGTGATCTTACCAAATTACCGGTTAAATTAAATAAACGGTTACCCTAAACCTTTTAAAAAAATTACTTTTAATTAAAGTAAAAGGCAAAGAACTATAAGTGACAAAAGTTTTGTTTATCCGACTTCTATATAAATAAAATGAGAACATCATCAAGTTAATTAATTAAATACACTGATTCAGCGGTGAGATGTGCGACTCGAAGTAACCATAAAATAAAGTGGTGGTTCGCCATGGTACAAAGGAACCAAAACAAAAATGGCAGATAAGACAATAGACTGCGTAAAATTGATTCAATTCGTTAGCTGACACAAAAGGGAGATGAGCTGCTGAGGAATAAGGAACAACAAATAAAACAGCTTATAAGAGAAGGAATGGATAGCACAATACCTTGACAACGGACGGCATATCTCGTATCTTCGACTGCTGCTGGGCGCGCGATGAAGTATGATGATACTTGATCTCTTTTCGATAAAGTTATTTGCACCAAAACAAACTTCCAACCATTAACCCCTCAACCCTCAAGCGGTCTCATGAGACCGCAGCCATATTCTGTCAAATCCCTAGCGGTCTCATGAGGTCGCACCCATCCACAGCACTTTAACCCATAAAAACTAATATATATAGACTACTTTTCTAGAAAGAAGTTTAGCATTATATAATCAAAATGAAATATTCTATCCTCTAGTACAATAAAAAAAACTATTATCCTATGAATATTTATTTATAATCTACTTTTATTTCGTACGCCATTTTCGAGTGAATGTTATTGTGTTGATTTTGGATTTTTCTAGTATTTTATTATAAAATTGTAATAAAAGTTTTTGTGTGAATATAATTTATAATTTTACGTAAATAATTTCGAGTAATATATATTGGAATAATTGTGATTTACACGCCACCGACATTCGCTTGGTATATTTTTTTTATCAAAATACAATAAAATCTCTTTGTAATGAAGTAAAACCTGACTTTTGTTTAGACCACAAGATAGAGAATTTTGTATAGATTTTATAATGCTAAACTTCTTAACAGAAAAGCAGTCTCTAAATATAATTTTTAATGGTTTTAAGTGCTGGGGGGTGGGCGCGGTCGCTTGCGAGCGCTTGGGATTTGCCGGGCGCACGCGACCGCACGGGATTTTTATGGCACTTGATGGGTTAAATGAACTTTTAAGATAACAATTTTCTCTTACGCTTTGCGTCGACAACTATACTGTCCGACGTCCGACGCGGCGATCTAATTCACTCTTGGTATGTGCGAGGAAAAGGAGGTGGGAGAAGGAATTTTTGCCAGCCAAACCTACGATAAACTAACGAAATACAAAACGTAAACGCAACCATACGTATTATTATTAAGGATAACTCAAAAACTACTTATCAGATCTTGATCAAATTTATGTGAGACCACATGAAAGGCATTAGCTTTCATATAAAAGAGACAACATACATAAAAAAAAAGAAATTCTTGTCTCTCTTATCTCCAATTTTGTGACTTTTAGGGGTGATATTTTTACCCAAACTTTATATGGAAAGTCCTTAAATATTCGTTTTTTTAAATAAAGTAAAGTTGACAAGTGACTCACCCTTTCTCTACACTCTACGAAACATGGCAACATTAAGCTGCTATTTTACGCTGGTAGGCATTCTGTGAGAGCGCGGTCCTTGCTAGGTCGGCCCGACCCATTCATGCTACAACCGTAATATAGCTGCAGTATGGCTCTACTAAGTAATATTATCATCTTTAGCCTACTTTGTTGGCTGCAGGCGTCCCGTAAGTTCGTTTAATTTTTTAAATATATCCAAATAGAACACTAAAACGAAGCGTGAAATGGTAGCTTAATGCTGTTGTGTTTCATATGGTGAGTGTAGAGAACCGGAGATCCTTTTTACTGGAAACGAGGCATTCCATCTTAGTCCCCACGGGTGACAACGCATCTGCATTTTGATTCGTAATCAAGGATAGATGTAGATGTCCATGGGCTGCAGCAACCACTTACCACCAGGTGGACTGTGCGCTTGTTTGTCACCCTATCTTATAAAAAAAAAACAAAAAAAACTTACGTGAGCACGTGTGGCGGCAGCAAGTAGCAGCGGCTCAGCGCGAGGTGCTCCAGGCGCGCCAGCTTCAGTATGGACAGCACCGAGGGGGCACCGAGGCGCGAGCAGTCCGACACGTCCAGTTCCAACAGACGGGGACAGCGCTCCACCAGCTTCTGTACCACTGTTGACGATTTTATTTTAGAAGTAAAAACTTCTTTAGCGTTATGATTTGAACACTCAATGAAACGAAGAAACGACGCTGTCTCTTTACAATCATATACATCTACAGAGTGTTAGTGTAAACACCGTTATCATTGAAACCAGTGGTTTGGTATCACTTATAGAACATAAATTTAATGAAAAATAACAACATTTTTTAGTAAAATCTCAATTTTTCCTTAATACCTCAATTTTTGCCTGTCCAAAGCCGGGATGAAAGTGTGAAGGAAAAGTTACATCACAGGTTATGTTGTACCTATTGTGTTTTTATTGGAATGTAGTGTAGGTAGCTAGCGCGGGCGGTGATCTTTACAGTGATTACGTCACTCGGGCGTATAGGGTATCCATGAATTAACGGACGGTGTCAGACAGAAACTTCTTAAATTTTATGAAAGAAAGTAGCGTTTTTTTTAAATTCGGATAAATATCTTTATATTAAAGCCAACTACCTATGGTTTTTGTGACAACGGTATTTAAACTTACACCTTGTATAGGGCTTAGCCTGCAAGAGAATAAAATAGAATACATTATTTCCTTTTATCTCGGTTTACTTTTCTGAAGGTTACCACGTGTGAACTGAATATTTTTTTTTATTTGAGCAAGCTGCTTTACAGGTCTAGAAAGACCAACATCACAGCTAACTGTAGGATCTATTACATAGTGATCTGCCCCCGGTGATTTCAAATTATTTCTGTTGATCTGTTGTCAGATTGTTTCTGTATTCTATTCAAGTACACTCTCTGTTCCCTAATAGTCTACTCTATATATAGATATATATAGTATAGTGAACTCTAATAGTCTAACGGTACAGCAATCCCACACGATCGGGGAGAGATCAGGCTCCTGAGAATTTATTGACCGAAAAACCCATTCACTGGATTTTGGTCATCCCGGGATTTGACCAAAGAGGTTGTCAGTAATATAAGGACATGGTATATACGTACTTTCATCAGTCATTATCCTCGCCCCGCTAACATTGAGCCGCTGCAACTTCTGCGGCAGTGTGGCCACCATCAGCTGTAATGCTGCCTCGTTCAGGTTGCACCACGATATGTTGAGAGACTGCAAGCTGAAACAAAGTTAAATTATTGCCGTTTCGACGGCTGAAATTTGAACCCGGTTACTGCGTTTGACGGCTCCGTGGCGCAGTGGCTTAGCAATAAGCGGATGCGCTGGGGGCCGCGGGTTCGAATCCCGCACGGAACAAGTATTTGTATGGGCTACAAGTAATTGTTCCGGGTCTAGATGTTTGCTCTTGTAAAATTTGTGTTTGTAAACTGGTTCCACAATACAGGAGAAAATTCTAGTGTGGAGGTAACGTCTTTTTTAAAGTGTGGTGAGATTTGGTGATGTAGTAAGGGACCTCATCACCCATTGCATTCTCTGGTTATCGTAAGAGGCGACTATAGAAAATGCCAGAAGTCTTATTTTCCGACAGATCCGATTTATTTAGTGAACTGAAAAGCTACCTTTGTCAAGCACAAGTAAAAAAAAAAAAAGTATTAATAAAGTCATAAATTGTAAATGTCATCCCTTATTCCTAAACTCTACATAGCTAAAAAGGACTTGTGAATGATCATTTTTTAATAGAATAAGGGTGATAAGATTAAAAATGGTCTCCGGTACTCTACACTCATCATATGAAACATAGTAGCATTGTTTTGCTGTTTTTCACTGGTACTCTGTGAGCATGGTCCTTATAGCTGCAGCATTGCTCTATCGTGCATATCTTGCAACGGTTTCAAAATCAGCATGGCTTATAATTTTGTTTACATACCAAATTTATTAACTCACCAGACGCATCCTTTCAATATATCCTCCAATCCTTCAGCAGTGACACCTCGCGCCATTGTTAAGTTCAAAGTTTCCAGGCTAGTACATTTACCTGAAAATTAAGCAAATGGAAATTGTAACATATAATAATAATGATGATGTCCTCCAGACCGAATTTCGGCCACGGCGGCCTGCCTCAACGGAGGCTAGCCATCGGCGCAGGACAGGATTATAGTGCCCAAGTGTATGTGCAAGCACAGGTGCACTCTCTATTCCCTCACTCTCGTAATCCGATGGACCGGAGAGAGATCAGGCGCAGGACCAACGGCTTTACGTGCTTTCCGAGGCACGGGGGTGAGACACCGCCAACTTCTTAACTCCGGGCAGCTACTGAGAATTTCTTGACGGAAAAACTAAATAATTGATTTTGTTGGTCCGACCCGGGATTCGAACCCAGGACCATATGATCAGCAGTTGCACTACTATAACCACTAGACCAACGAGGCAGTCAATAACAAACATATAGAAATATATACACATATAGAAATACTTTCAAAACTATTTAAACAAATATACACTGGACTGAAGTGGCAATAGGCTGGTCATATAGCCCAAAAAGCTGATAACTGATGGAGAAAAAGGGTTTTAGAGTGCCAGATTCGTACCAGCTGGCGTAGTGTAGTGTGTCCCCCCACTAGATGGAGTGATGACCTAGTCAGACGTGCAGGAAGTCGATGTATGCAGGTGGCTTAGGACCATGGGTGGCATTCCTTGGCGGAGGCTTATGTTCGGCAGTGGACTTGTGACGGGCTGTAATGATGATGATAGTAACACCTTTATCTTATAAGAAATTCATGAAACGCATTATCATTAAATATATCTCCAAAATAAATTTCTTGGTATCACTATTGACAATAATTGTAATTGGAAAAGGCATGTTTAATCGATATGTGACAAATTAAACAGATTTGTATTTGCACTTCGCCGACTTCGAGAAATAGCATCTGCCAAAGCAGCGTTAAACGCCTATCATGGCTATGTTTCATCGATATTGCAGTATGGACTTCTAATATGGGGCAACTGTTCTGAAATAGAACGCGTATTTAAAATCCAAAAAAATGCATTCGAGCAATCTGTGGAGCACATTCCATGACATCGTGCAAACCATTATTTAAAGAAATAAAAGTGCTGCCACTCGCATGTATGTATATAAAACAAGCGGCGATTTTTGTCAAACAATTCCCTGAATACTTCCCATGTAATAACTTTTTAAGAGATAGAAATTTAAGAGAAAAATCTAATAACAGAATATACTTTCCAAAATGTAAATTGATGCTCTTCCAAAAAAATTCATATATAATGGCGATTAAAATCTTTAACGCTTTATCCGACGAGTTTAAAAATTTCCCAGTGACAAAGTTAAAAAACCAATTTTACTGTTTTTACATATGAACATTTTGATATTTGTAAATAAGTTAAATTCATCGAAAAAAATTGTTATATATAATTAGTTAAAATTTGCACGCCTCGACAAGGCAGAATGTATAGGAACTTTCATGATTTAATAATACTATTGTAATATCTACCTACATTCTATGCAAATAAATAATTATGAATTATGAAAAATAAATGAAGTATATAACATGGACAGCCTCGCTACATTGTCACCTGTTTTGCTTGTATCGCAGAATTACCACAACAAACAAAATAATGACATGATAAAGACTCTTGGAATGATTTAAGCTATTGCCTTTCTAAAGGTTTCATTTTACAATTATAAGGGTGACAAACGAGCACCAAAGACATTTAAATTTATTCTCATTAAGAATCATAATGCAAAAAAAATCACTTATCAGTTATCACCCTTGAGGACCAAGATGAATTCCCTCGTTTCCAGTAATCCATTCAGTTCGGTTATTCGTAAATACGACGGATTTTGTCCATGTAGGTTAGGTTTAGCAGAAACTGCGGCTAACCAATGCTATTGTCTAAGTCAACTCACCAACCAACTTGCATATGCTGTCTTCCAGCTGTATACTCTCCAGGCTCAATTTTTTCAGTCCAGTGCACCTCTCCAGTAAACAGCCGAGAGTTTCTTGGTCAATGGTGCACATGCTGAGGTCCAGATACTGAATCCTGGATTGTGTTGGTGGTGTTGTTGGATGCCATTCCCCTATCTGTGTATATATTGTTTCGATAGTTAGTGATTTTTTTACAGTTAGTGATTGTGATAGGCTGCAAATGTCACTGGGTTCTTAGTTTGTACCATGAAGGTTAGAGAACAGGAGAATGATCACTGCGTACTAAAGCATAGCCCGCCTGTCCTTGAAAATTGTAGAATGTATAGCGGCTCTGACGTCGCTGAGTAGTGACTGCGAAGTTAGCTGTTTATGAGTACAAGTAGGTGAAGTTTGTTGAATAATGTACAAATTTTCATTTCATTTTTAATGAGAAATTTTTATGCTCCGTAATTTTGTAATTTTTGACAAAAAGAAACATTAAAAAATGGAGAAATATTTTATTGTGCGTGGTTGTGCAAGTGGTTTAGCATCTGATCGGAAAAATAGACTGAAAATGACTTTTATTGACTGCACTTAGTGATCGCAGCGCCTCACTGATGGTGTCCATATTTCTGGGACACTATTTTATTTATTTATTTAAGCTTTATTTGCACACATAAAAGAAATGTACAAAACGGCGGACTTAATGCCTAAAGGCATTCTCTACCAGTCTACCTTTGGTTTGTGCAGAGAATCTAGTGATGGGTGCAAAACTCATAATTAAAAAAAATTAAAGGTTTAAGGAAAAAATACACATACATATACATTTACATTACTATTTACATGCATACAATATTATTTTATATATATACACAAATACCCACAATAAATACATACACAATAAATAAATATATTTTTATATTATACATACTTGCAAATATAACAGTTTCCGAAGTTTTTTAAATTTTTTATTATTATCCGAAACTACTACTGCTTCGTTAAGTAATATTCCCAGAGTAAACGTTTAAAGATAGGTTTAGTTTTTGCTTCTTTTATATTTCTGGGTAACATGTTCCAAAGTCTTACTGCGTTTGAAGTGAAAGAATTGTAAGAGAAGCCCGTGCGACAGAAAGGAACATGAAGAGTTAGATTTTCCGCAGAACGGAGACATCGGTTATGAAAATCGCCCTGATACTGAAATTTGCATTTCAGATATGCAGGGACAAACGGATCGTGTAAAATAGAGAATAGCATAGAAAGGATTCTAAAAAATCTACGAAGTGGAAGAGGCAGCCATTTGAGCTGAGAACGGAATGAAGAGACGTGATCGAATTTACGTAAGCCAAAGATAAAGCGAATACAATTATTGAGAAGACGATCCAGTTTGTTAAGAAGTTCTTGAGAGGCATCAGCGTAGCATACATCTGCATAATCTAGTATTTTCTACGGCGATCGTTCTCCTGTTCTCTAACCTTCATGGTTTTAACAGTCCAAATTCGTCAATGTCTAAACAATAGTACCTCACTGCTACTACATTACCACTTAGGGACTTTCAAACAAATAGCCTATCTTTTAAAAAGGACAGCAGTAAATTTAGAAATATTTTTGTACAATATAGATAATATATATAATACTCATTGAAAGTCACTCTATGTTTAATTTATCACTGATTCTTCCCAGGACAGAGGTTTGGAAATTACCTCTGTCCTGGGAAAAACCAGCAATAAACCCATCAGGACATTTATTTTCATTCAAAACAATTGTTTACAATTATTTCAATATGTTACACAATAATTAACAACACTAAACAGATAAGAGCTTGGTAGCTATCACCTCAAACCCAGGGGTTATTATCTTCCATAAACTATAAAATACACCTGCAATTCTGCAATATCACTAGTGCCACAGTAGTTCATTAGCAAAGATGGTAATTTCAAGCACAGGTGCACTCTCTATTGCCTCACTCTGATAATTCGATGGGACAGCATTCTGATGGCCAACTTTTGACTGACAATTACTTTACAGAAAAACCAAATAATGGATTTTTCGGCCCAAACCCAGATTCGAACCTGGGGTCTCATTATCAGCACTGGTATTTACCAGTGAACCAAAAAGGCAGTAATCTGCCATAACAATTACCTCTGTACTTGCTAGTCTAACAATGACTGGCTTCTTAGTCAGGATCCTCCCTAGTGCATCCCTAGACAACAACTTGTTGCCTAAATCCAGCCGCTGCCACAGTGTCTCATCGCAGGCCACCCTATACCATCTGAAAAGTTAAAACTTGAAGTTAAGTTACACTTTTACACGAGATTAAATGGAGATTTATTTGCTTTGAAAAGGGGTACATTTAGGTGGTTATTGGTGTAGTTCAGCTTTTTCAGCATTTCATAAATAGCATGCAAATACATTTTTTAAAATTAAGTTATTATATATATATATATATATATATATATATATATATATATATATATATATATATATATATATATATATATATATATATATATATATATATATATATATATATATATATATATATATTTAAATTAAGTATTACAATATGAAATTCAATTAAAATATTTATCGACATGTCAGTTAGTTAGTTACAGTTTACAAATTAGCAATACCACTACTAATATATACAATTTTAAAATAATAATTGAAAATGCAATTAAAAATATAGAACTACTGTTGTGTCACATCATGTCAAATTTAGAAAGTCATTCACATTATACAAACAATGTTCATTTAGCCACCTGTAAAGGGCACCTTTAAATATATTAAGGGGTAAATCTTTTATATTTTGGGGTATTTTATTAAATATGAGGATACACATCCAGTAGCAGTTTTTTTTTTAAATTGAGTACTCTTGGGTATAATTTCAGCAGCAAGTCTATTGCCATTTCTGGGTGTAAATCTCTTTCGCTTGTCTGAAATAATACATGTTTTGTTTTGCAAACTTTGCAATTTCAAAAATGTACAGGCATGGCAGGAGTAGTATTTTCAAAGATACAAATAAGGGCCAGCAAGGCTCAGTGCAATGCCACATATTGCTCTAATACATTTTTTTGGGTAACGAATGCCTTATTTGCATCTTTGCTATTACCCCATATAATGATCCGTATCGCAGAACGGATTTCACATAGGTAAAGTACGCAGTACGTGCTGTATTTTTTGTGGTTACTTCGCTTAGTTTGCAAAGTGCGTACGAAAATCTATTATTTTTTTTACAAACATTTGCAACTTGACTTTTCCAATTTAGTTTTTGATCTAATGCATATACAAATACCTAGGATTGTATTATTTTTGAGAAATAAATGTCTAAAACCGTAATATTTATGTACCTATATTTTTTTCTGAATGGCCGTGAGTTCTGCCGCAACAAATTTCAAGGTTATGTATCTATAAATTACTGTAGTAGGTGCCAAATCGAATGAGAAAAACAGACAATGACCTTTCAGTCGTTTAACCGGGGGTTACAAACCTTCAATATATAGGCACATTTTATATGTAGTACTTTCTTTATTTATAATGATTTTTTTTATAATGATTGATATAATATATATTTATTATTAAAAAATTATGTAAAAGATCGCTGTAAAAGAAAAATCATCTATTGTTATAAAGTACTTTATTCATTTAACAACAAAAAGTATTAATTTATAATACTTATAAAGATTCTAGTGATGACGACACCGAATAAGTACGTACTTATGCAAAAGATAAAACTTTATTTTTAAGAACTTTATTCGGTGCATGCGGGCCGGCCCAAAAAAGGTGACGCATTTCTGGCTGCCATTGTCACGTTTCTTTTAGAACGAACTGACATAACGCGCGTTTTGTATATTTTAAAGGGATGAATTTGCAAAAGCTCAATATGGTGATTATATTGCTTCAAATATTTTTTTTAATATGAAACTGTTATTAATTGAATTGCTGCGTTACTTACCTTAAATTGAAATATAAAATATAACACATTTTTCGCGATGTACCGTAAGATTTTACGATTTTTATAGGAACCACAGACAATATTATTTAAGAAACAAAAAACAAAACATATGTGCCGGCCTAGAAGTGTGAATAATATCAATATTTAAATATTGTTATCACATCTAAATTGAGATTTTGTAATAATAATAGTTTTTACGGAATTTATCGCGTATCGCGTATGGCGTACGCGATAAATTCCGTAAAAACTAGTATTATTTCAATGTGTAGTGTTCGCGTAAATATAAGAAATCATTATGAGATTTTGTAAGTTATGCCTTTTGACACTCGGCTCACATCTGAGGTCATTGTCCGTTTTATTCTTTTCTCAATCGATTTGGCACATACTATAGACCATAGGATGATTACATAAAAAAAGTTTATAACACTAACCTTTTACAAACAAGCATGCAGTGAGCGAGGGTACGTTTCGGGAGCCATCTGAACACGCTGAGAATCATTTCGTCTGAGAGCACCGAGAATGTGTCGTTGCCAACTGGGTCAGATTTCGATCTCCGGCTGATTATTAGTTCTTCTTCCAGGCCTAACGCTGAAAATGAGACATTATACATATTATAACAAGCAACTTCAATTTAAAGAACTTAATTTCGCATTAACATAATTATCACTTACATGAGAACAATAATGCTATATTATAATTCTAGAGTGTGTGTGAGTGTGTGTTGATTAAGAAGCGAGTTTACTGTTACTGTTTCAGCCTATTAAAGTCCACTGCTGAACTTAGGCCTCCCCCATAGAATGCCTTGTAGGGGTGATATTTGCCATAGCTGATAGGCCTGGTAGGGTTTGCAAAGAAGATTGACAAACGAGCACACAGTACACCTGAGGGTAAGTGAATCCTGCAGTCCATAATATACATCTATGTTTAACCTCAATTAAGAATCAAAATGCAGATGCGTTGCCACCCCTGAAGACTAAGATGGAATGCCTCAATTCCAGTAAAACAGGTCTCCAGTTCTCTACACTAAACGCTATCTAGTTGGTTGCCACCCCACACTACACCTACCGGTACGAGGTTGCCACTCAGACCTTTTTCCCCATAGGTAGTAGGTTCTTCAAACTATATGGCCAGAACATAGCCACTCAAGCTTACTAATTTATGTAATAATAGCATACAAATACCCCCTCAGCTTAATATTGCTAAATTCTTAATATTGCTCTTACTCTTTTCATTAAATGACAATAGAAAGAGACAGGTATAGAGACTATACTTAATTTAAGTATTAGTCAAGTTATATGTAGGTATAGTAACATAGACCTCCCCCATAGATTGCCTCATTGGGGGGATATTTGCCACAGTTGCCCTACTTGGCAAGTGGTTTGGCAGCCCCAGTTTTCTTTATTATTATTATTAGGAAGACTCTGCTGCCCATCTCTTGATTTGTTTCCCTCTGTCGCCTCTTAGGACACCCACGGGATAATATGAGGTAGTGGATATTCTGACACCGCCACTATGTGGTAAATATAAATGTTATATAGAATGTGTTACATATTGATAATGTTAACAGTAAAATTGTAATATTTGTGGAGGGTAGATTTGATTAAATGAGTTTGTTTTGCAACTTGATCTGGCGAGTATCTTTGAGAATGTAATAACGTAATATGTAACTTACGTGTGAGACTGTGTTTCTTCCCACCGCTACAACTGCTGGTACTGCCCGATGTGAAGCTGGAACCGTGAGATGGTAGATATTGGGCGCAGACTTGAGCTGATGGAGTCTCTTCTTCTATCAGATAGTGGGAAAGTAGTGTCGTTTCTAAAGAGTCGACACATTGCAGAGGTTTTGCTAAAAGATAATTTTAAAGTTATGACGGAGTGAGAGAAACTACCAAAGAAAAACTGGATAAATATGAAAGTTAAATTCGAAACTTTTTATTTAATTTAGGCTCGTTAAAACTCTAATATACGTCAAAATTTTATTTGATTTACTTCTCTCAAAGAGCAGAACTGGCAAGTCACAGGGTTTTTTTTTAAATACTATGTTTAAATTACAATTACATTTACACATTGTTGTCCTCAATATATTGATTTATTTTATCATCATCATTCCTGCCAGCCCTTCACAAGTCCACTGCTGAACATAGGCCTCCCGCAAGGAATGCCACAAAGCACGGTCCTGAGCCACCTTCATCCATCGACTACCTGCATGTCTTACCAGGTCGTCACTCCATCTAGTGGGGGGTCGCCCACACTTCGTCCACCAAGTACGAGGCTGCCACTGCAGAACTTTACTTTCCCATCGGTTGTCGGTTTTTCCAGCTATATGACCTATAGTAGGTTTTTTAACAGAATTTCTTCATCAAGTTTTTAAATTTTATGTGAAGTTGATGCACTATATTTTCATATTTTATTTAGAATATGGTTGACAAACAAACGCACCCCATATCAATCTATCTGATGGTAAGTGGATGTTTTTGTTATCACACTTGAGGACTATGATGGAAAGTCTCTGCTCGAATAAAAAGTATCCAGTTCTCTCACAGCAGCCTTAAGCTCTTACTTCACGCATTGTGATTTTACCATATCTTTATATTATAATAATCCTTTAGACCAAGTTTTGGCCACGGCAGCCAGTCTCAAAAGAGACTAGTCATCTGCGCACGACAGTAAGCACAGCTGCACTCTGTATTGCCTCACTCTCATAGTCGGATGGGATGGTTATCTAACGCGACCGGAGAGAGATCAGGCAGGTAGGTTCTCTAGTATATCTCAGTTTTTCAGTATTTTATGGTTTTATAACATTTAGGTGAAGGAGAATTTATGGTCATAGGTAGTATGTAGTGGCACTTACCTTTCTCAGAACTCCTTGGGCTCTTTGCCTTCGAAGGTCCGGGACTGGAGCTGTATATTTTGACCTTGGGACTCTTCGGGCTGTATCTACTCCCGGGCGAAGTTATGGAACTGTTGATGTTTGGATTGACGTTCTCTATGTCGTGCTTCCGTTTCAGGTTTGGTTTGTGCTGTGGAGAGTCGTAAATATGAGTAGTTTCTTAGATTTGACACAGTAAACCAGCATTCTACAACTAAGCTTGGCTCTTGGGTTTAATTTTTTTTTGTGCTAAGGCAAACTTCACTGCTTCATTGCAATTAGCAAATTAAAATGTCGTTACAACCACTTTAGCTCAGATAGCGCTCGCTGTAAATTTCACAGTACGCGAGCACCCCGGGTTCGATCCCCGCCGGCACCAATGAATTTGTTAATTGCAATTTTAAGTGCTGATTTATCACGTGCTCGGCGGTGAAGGAAAACATCGTGAGGAAACCTGTGTCTGAGAAATAAAAATAAAATATTTCGAAGACATGTGAAGTTCGCCAACACGCAATAGGGCAGCGCGACGGACACTTTCTTGCCCTAAAACCCTCTCAGAAATGAGAGGAGGCCTGTGCCCAGCAGTGGGACGTATGTAGGCTGTAACTTTTACTTTACAACCACTTAATAATATTTATTCAGAAATGTTTACTAGTATTAGATACTAAAAACTATTTAAATATGTTTTATTAAAACTTTATCTCATAACAACTCAAAATTAAAATACTACGGTTGCTAATCCGCCTGGCAAACACGGACTATATGATTTCTTATACTTACGCGAATACTACACCTCTAAGGCTGAGATCTACAGACCGTACTTTGATTTTGTTCAGACTTTACGCTCGAGGTAAGACAATGTCTGTATTTATAGATCTAACTTCGAACTCGAGCTGAGTGCGCGCTTAGCAAAGCCAAGTCAACGAAATCGACGACTTACAAAAAACTTAGGATATTAACCAAAACCACCGTATCCATTAAAATTGTTGCTTTTATGTCACTCTAATTATTTAAAACAATAAATAGGTAGTTTTAGGCCGTCTTCTAGTTTTAAATAGCATTAATCCATTTTTTTTTTTTTTTTTTTTTTTTTTTATAGAAGAGGGGGCAAACGAGCATGCGGCTCACCTGATGTTAAGTGACTACCGCCGCCCATGATCAACCGCAACACCAGGAGAATTGCGGGTGCGTTGCCGGCCCTTTAGAAAGGAGTAAGCTCTTTTCTTGAAGGTCCCCAGGTCGTATCGGTCCGGAAAAATCGCCGATGATAAACTATTCCACAGAGAGGTTGTACGTGGAAGAAAACTCCTTGTGAAACGTACAGTGGTGGACCGCCAAGCATCCAGATGGTGTGGATGGTATCGGGACGTTTGCCGTGTCGTGCGTTCACGAAATTTGGCGGCTGGGATTAATCCGAACAATTCCTCAGAGCACTCCCCGTGATAGATGCGATAAAATACGCAAAGAGATGCAACATCTCTTCGCAACGCCAGTGAATCGAGCCGATCGGAAAGCACTCCGTCGTCGACGATTCGAGCCGCTCTGCGCTGGATGCGGTCAAGTGGAAGGAGCTGGTACTGGGGAGCCCCAGCCCAGAGATGGGAACAGTATTCCATGTGCGGCCGAACCTGCGCCTTGTAAAGTTGCAGGCGGTGTGCCGGCATGAAATACTGTCCCGCTCTGCTGAGCACGCCAAGCTTTTTAGAGGCCAATTTGGCCTTCCCTTCCAAGTGACCACGAAACTGCACGTCACTCGATATGTCGACGCCGAGGATTCCGATACTGGCTGAGGCAACAAGGGGAGTGCCTTGAAACTGAGGGGATACGACAAAGGGGTTCTTTTTAGCGGTTAACGCGCAAACTTGTGTCTTCTGGGGGTTAAACTGGACTAGATTTAGTCGTTTTTTCTATTTGCGTAATTTTAAAGTTATTTCGAATTTCTTAAAATCTTCTTTTTTCTTTGTGATTTTTGCACTCTTCTCATCCGTTCCCGTCCACGGTTTTAAATGTTTTTGCGCGGTACCGTAATTGTTTTTCCAAAATATAAGTAGCCTAAACTACTCCTTACAATATCAGCTATCTGCCAGTGAGTCCCGTCAAAATCGAACCAGCTATTTGGGAGATTAGCCGGCACAAACTGACAAATTTTTAAATATGTATTGTTTTCTTGTGATAAGTACCATTTATATTTTCGAATGTATTTAGTTAAAAGCTGTTATTTTGATATTACAGACACTTTAATTTTATTTATATGTATAGATTATAAGCAAACTAGAACATCACAAGCCGTGGTAGCTTAGCTAAGAGTTCCCTACAAATATCGTAATATAAGTGCAGATGTAATGTGATTTTTGATCACACTTAAATGGTGATTTACCACATGCACGGCGATGAAGGAAAACATCATGAAGCAACCTGTCATGTCTAAGAAATAAATTATTTTCAGGGCATGTGGATTTCCTGCAACTCGCATTGCAGTTACGCGGCGGACCTAATACTCCATAACCGTCTCAAGAGGTCTATGCCCAGCAGTGAGGCGTATAAAGACAATAGCTTAGCTTTTTTTTAATTTTATTACTAAATCTTAATGCAAAATATAATTCTATATCATTCTCAAGTCTAGAGATAGAGACTAGAGACTTCGAAATAAAGACATCTGTAGTAGACGTGGTAGAGCCATGCCGTAGTTATAATATGGTTGTAGCATGAAGGGGATTTGTCGACCGGGGAAGGACCACTCTCACAGAATACCAGCGTGAAACCAAGCAGCTTAGTGCTGTTGTGTTTCATGTGGTGATTGTAGATAACCAGAGGCCTTTTTACTGGAAACTAGGCATTCCATCGTAGTCCTCGGAGGTGACAATGCATCTGCATTTTGATTTTTAATTGAGGATAAATGTAGATGTCTGTGAGCCACAGCATCCAATTATCATCAGATGGACTGTGTGCCCGTTTCTCACCCCTATTCTATGAATAAAAAATCATGAGTGCAATTATTTTAATTTAAATTTTTGTGTTTTTAAAAAATACTAAAAAAAGGGCTCGAAAAAATAGATTTTCTCAAAAAAGAAAGGAACTTGAAAAAAAATTAAAAAAAGTCGGTTGGTCGGTCTGGGCTCGAAACGGGGTTTTACGATTCTGTGACCGCCCATTATACCAATTAAGCTATTTATACCCATTAACAATCTGTCAAAATTTACCTTCTTATTCTAACGATATTGTAGCAGTTTTTCATTGCCTAAAAACACGGACAAAAAGACATTTTCTAAAAATAAATCCTAGCTAGATCGATTTATTATCCCCGAAACTCCCTGGACACTAAATTTTATGAAAATCGTTGGAGCCGTTTCCGAGATCCCGATTATATATATATATATATATATATATATATATATATATATATATATATATATATATATATATATATATATATATATCCTTCTTATTAAACCATATACAGAGCTGTGGTAGCTCAGATGGTTAGCTCTTGCTGTAAATTTCACAGTACGAGAGCAACCCGGATTCGCAGCCGGCACCAATGAAATTGTTAAATGCGATTTTAAGTGCTGATTTACCACGTGCTCGGCGGTGAAGGAAAACATCGTGAGATATAAGAAAAAAAAATTAATTTCAAAGACATGTGAAGGCCGCCAACACGCATCGGCGCAGCACGGCAGTCACTTGCATGCCCTAAAACCCTGTCAGAAATGTGAGACCTACTTTACTAGAGCTAACAGGATTTACTCACCGAAGTGATAGATGCTGGCATGTCACAGTGCCCTTCGCTTTCATCTTGCTCTAGGATACTGACCCCCATTTCCTGCAATACCTGAAAATAAAGAAAATTAACTGTTGTCTCAAGGGGTTGGATTTAGAATCGTTTGGCAGGAATATGGGGGATAAGTCGCTCGCGTCCGTAGGGTTTGACCACCTATTCCTAGGCCCACCCTACACGTGTCCCCCGGGAGTAGTTACGATGTACCAGTTCTGGCGCACTTGTAGAGAGGTTGTACCAGTTCTGGCGCACTGAGTCAGAAGTTGTACAAGTACGACGTTCGTCGATTCACGATCCTAAAAAAAAAAAAAAAAAAAAAAAAGGTTTTGGCATGCTCTGATCACGAATCTGCGGTCCATTTTTGCGTAGGATGCACGGTTCCGGAGATGTGAAGATCAATTAACTCTTATCTAATTGATATCCGCTTCGAGCCTCAACCGTCATTAGCGCTCCATTGTCCTTATCTACTTATCTATTGTTGATTGACTACCGTCATTATCTATTATTCGTCGGCGTGTGGGTCGGCTTATGCTATTGTATTATACTCCTTTGTTCCTATCTACACTAATCTGACTCATTAATAAAACACATTACCCAATTTTGTTAAAAGTTTTATTTATAAAATACAAAATCTTATTACTTATTATCTATAAAATAGGAGCGAAACATCTCCTCCACTAAAATATCGTTGTACAATGTGTTCCCTGTAAATATACTCGTAAAACTATGCATTGAACATCCCTGAAACTTATATAGCAAATACATTAAGCAATATTCGCCACAAACTGAAGTCCACTCATTCTGAATCCTATCAACATTCCAGTTCCATCTTTTACAATTTCTTTTAAAAAACTCTAGATGATATCGTACAGGTGCCCGTCCGAATGAATCAAAATATTGACCGACGTCATTCGTATCGATATATAAAGCTACCCAATGTGACCCTGGTTTATCATCTGTATCCAAATTGCATATTATATACGTTGGTTCGTGGGTGTACATGGGTAGTTTATTGGCAGCATAAACATTATTTTCTAGAGTGGGGTGAATCTTTTTCAGATGTTGTTGTACATCTAGTGTATCCATAATATTACTGCTATTAGTAGATTATTACAGTACCAATCTACTCAATGACTAATATAGGAGTGATCAATTATAGTGATTTCTAAATATTAAATTGCATTCTTTGTGTTATACAAATCGTATTTGAGTCACCAATACACTGAACAAGACACGACAGGAAGGACGTAGGAATGTAGAGATAAGCAACAGAATGTAAGGTAAGCTTGTTGACGCATAAAGATACTATCAATTCTACTGCAGAAATTCTTTAGATTAGAATTATTACTCACTGGTACTATATAAGACCAAGCAACTGCAGTCATGGAGTTAGTGTATGGTCGTTTGACCGCAGTGGATCTATCAATACTACGTTTGTGTTACTTCAACGCATCAAAGGCCATGGATGTAAGTGTTTATTCTATTGACAAACTTACTTTTCTTTCTGTTATTTTCTTACGTGTGTATGATTTAGTGTTAACAAATTATATTTAAATATTATGTGTGTGTATATGGTTAAGCCGTGGTAGCTCAGATGGTTAGCGCAAAATGTAAAATTCACAGTACGCGACCCGGGTTCGATCCCCGCCGGCACCAATTAAATTGTTAATTACAATTTTAAGTGCTGATTTACCACGTGCTCAGCGTAGCCCTAAAACCCTCTCAGAAATGAGAGGAGGCCTATGTTCAGCAGTGGACTTTAATAGGTTGTAACTTTAGCTTTTTTAACTTTTATGATTAAGTGTTAACAAATTGATATTAACATGATAACTGTGTTGTTGCAGAAATCATTGAGCTTCGATGAAAATACCTATAAACAGTATTACTACTCGCCACTCTCCCCTCAAGAAGAGAGTGATGACATCGTCATTAATAATAACACATGCGATGGTGGAAAAAGAAAATCGCAATCGATTGATCATTTTTTTGAAGCTGAATCAAAAATAAAAAAGAGGAAGCTGTTATCATCAACCGTAGCACGAGCCGCTAGAGATGGTGTATCATACATTTCTACTAATTCTGACGACGGAGACCAAGCGACGCATCTCATCAAAATTGAAATGTACGATATGAAGAAGCTATCCAAGATTCCAACTACTGATCATTGGAAACATGCTTCCACGAGGATTAAATATTACGTAAAGACTAATAAGGATAGCATCTACGACAACACAAACGCCCTCGTATACAATATTACAAAGACAATAGCAGAAAGTGAAAAAGTTAAAAAATACTTTTTTAACAATGACAGTCATTAGCTGATCATTAGTGAATGTGATTCTGTTTACTTAAATTACAGGAAGACAAGAGCAGAAGAAAGAGATGAGTGTGGCATACGTGTACAGAACACATCATTGAAGAACAAAACTACAACACTGAGTGGAGATGAAAACGAGAAGAATATGCAGTACTCAAGAGCTGAATATCCATTCTTCAGTTCAAAATCTAGCCGGTTGCTCAGTTTCGAAAACTGGCCTCTCGTTATGCGACAGAAACCTGAAGATCTTGCAGAAGCCGGTTTCTTTTATACTGGCCATGCAGACAGGACCAAGTGTTTCTATTGTGGTGGTGGCTTAAAAGATTGGGAAGATGATGATGATCCTTGGCAGCAGCATGTTCAGTGGTTTAGTCAGTGTGCTTATGTAAAATTTAAACTCGAACAGAGTTTTGTATTACATTAAATAGAATATTTATAAAGAAATAAAAAAATAATATATTGCATACAATTTGTTTTATTTAATTTTATAATGTTTCACATAGTTACATACACACAAAATGCATTACACATAACTCATAAAATCTATCACACAACACATATTATAACCTTAACTACTATAGTCTACAGTAACATTTCTGTTTTTATCTATCTCAATAATATTATCAAACTCAGCATAAACTATACAGTTAATTGTTTGTATTAGTGAGGATTCAAATCGTACTTCTAATCTTACACTACCATGCTTTATGAGATTCCAATGAGCTGATGAGTTGGCTGATAAATCAGGAGTTAAGTCAAATGCTAATAGACAGTAACCTTTGGCATACTGTTCACAAGAGATTCCATTTCCTTCATTAAGAAAGTGAATACCAGTTCCCGAGAATAGAGTATGATATGCTGATGTGAATATGCTATTATTAAAAGATGGTTGCAAAGCTTTTGAAGGTATTTGTTGACCATCAATATATAAGCTGAAAGAATTAATACCATAGTTTTCAAAGTTAAATGGATTTTTAGTAAGGGAACCATTAAATGCAGAATTGTTCACAAATCCAATTATACATCTTTTGGGTACCTGCCCTAAAAATATATTATCAAGAGTTTTTCCTTGAACACCCGATGGAATTGTTAAAACTTTTACTTCAGCTCGAGTAATAGGATATTTAGCAGTGGTAGAAGCTAAAACTTTTTGATGTGCGAGTAATACACTTGGATTAATTCGTGCTCGTCGAACAATAAGAGTTGCATCCGTAATGCAAACTTTAAACTTTACATCGTTTGACCCAGCAATTAAATTAAAGCTCTCTCTAGATCGAACCAATTTAACACTCATTTCAACACCATTAATTAAAAATTTATCTTGGTTGAAAATGTCACCGTGAAGATGACCAATCATTTCTATTTCCTTACTTTCACTAATCAATTCCTGTCTTTTAACAAATCCTATGTTTTTACCATCCGTAGAATCCATTTTTCCTGCTGTATCATCATACCAAAGACTACAAGTAAGATGAGATTGTTTAGCAGCAGGAGCATAGTTTAAAAGGGTTTCCATGTATGCTCGATATGCATAGGTATTATTAGGTGGTGATACAAGTTTTTGGTTTAAATAAACATCAAGTTGACTAAAAAGTGAATGCAGCCACAAACGTCGTATCAAACGTTAGTGTTATTGAATCTGCTTTTGGAAATAGGATTTTAACTTATAAAATCAAGAGTAGAGTAGATAGTTCGACATTGGTAAATTTTGAAACTCCTGAACTATTTTTAAATTCTATTAAAGATGATATTTTATTTTTAATACAAGAGTGTATTCATCAACACATAATTTTTAAAGTAAACTTCATATTGCATGCTGATTTTGTTCAACAAACTAAAGATATTCATGATACGTTCAATTTTCAAACGCTTAACTATATTATTTGTCAAGGAGATGACTTAAATATTTTTTTTTTCATCTTTAAATGATACAATTACTACTAAAATTAGTGCATTTGAAAAAAAAGATAGTGGATGGAGTCTAAAAAACATAAAATCTATAGACATGAATGTTAATAAATTTAACCCCCTACGCGGTACTTCATACATAGATCTTCCTCGTGACATAAAATTAAAAAAGGCTGTTATAAATGTAAAAAGCAAGGATTATTTTTGTTTTAAATGGGCGTTACTCTCGGCGTTATATCCCGTAAACAAAGACGCGGATCGTGTATCATCGTACGTTAAACATGCAAATAAACTTAAATTTGATGGTATTTCCTTTCCAGTTAAAATTTCTGACATAGCAAAAGTAGAGAAATTAAATGATATTAGTATTAATGTTTTTGGGTTAGAATATAATAAAGAAAAACGATGTAATTCTATAGTAGGTCCATTATTTTTAACAAAGTGTCGTAAAGATAGACATATCAATTTATTATTTTTTTCCAAGGATACAAAAAATCATTATTGTTACATAAAAAATTTATCGCGGTTAGTTAGTAAACAAATTTCAAAAGACGGTCACATCATGTACATTTGCGAAGCATGTCTACTTCACTTTCCATCTAAGGAAAGTTTAAATAACCATGAACAATACGATTGTGCCCACATTTGTACAGAATTACCAAACAGTGAAACTTTTAAAAAAAAGAATTGGTTTGGTCAACCTATTTCAAATGATAAAATTAAATTTGATAGTTATGAAAAAAAGTTGAAGATACCATTCGTAGTTTATGCTGATTTTGAAGCATTTTTAAAACCAATAGAATCATGTTCTAACGATCCTTCCAAACCTTTCACACACAATATTCAGAAACATGAAGTACATAGTTTTGGTTATTATATTAAATGTTCATATGATGATAAATTATCAAAATATGTAACGTATTGCGGACCCAACTGTGCACAAGTGTTTATGGAAAGTTTATCTAACAATCTCAAAGAAATAAATAGACTTCAAAAATATCCTCCACTTCCGCTAACAAATGAAGACAAAAACCAAATTTCAAATGCAACCATTTGTCATATTTGTGAAACAGAGTTAGCAGAACATTTTTATGATTTTGATTGGTACACCGGTAGTTTTATAGGTGTTGCTCACGAATCATGTAGCTCGAAGTTCAGAAAACCTCGTTATATACCAATATTTTTACACAACCTTAGTCACTATGATGCTCATTTTATTGTTCACGCGTTAAACTTTTGTGATGGTGAAGTCGAAGTTATCCCTCAAAATAAAGAAAAATATATATCCTTTTCCAAAAAATTAAAAATGAATAACCACGAAATTATATTAAGATTCATAGATTCATTTAAGTTTTTATCATGTAAATTAGAAGAATTGGCCAAAAATCTCAGTAATGATCAATTTCAAGAATTACGTAGAAATTATCCTAATGATGAAGATTTCTTTCGTTTAAAACGGAAAGGCGTTTATCCATATGAACTTATGACTAATTATGATAGTTTAAGCCTAACATCGCTCCCCGAACAAAAATTTTTTTATAGCTCGCTCACAGATTCCCATATATCAAATGATGATTACAATCATGCTAAAGATGTTTGGAAACACTTTGGGTGTTGTAATATGCTAGATTATTCAAACCTGTATTTAAAAACAGACGTTTTACTTTTAACCGATGTATTTGAAAACTTTAGAAAGTTATGTATTAATACTTATGATTTAGACCCTGCCCATTATTACACAGCACCCGGTTTAAGTTGGGAAGCAATGTTAAAATATACAAAAATAGAATTAGAACTTTTAACAGATTATGAGAAAATTGCATTTATTAGATCAGGTATCAGGGGTGGTGTATCTCAATGTAGTAATCGTTATGCTAGAGCTAATAACAAATATATGGGGGATTATGATGCAGGGAAACCAAATTCATATATCACATATTTTGATGCCAACAATTTATATGGTTGGGCTATGTCTCAATGTCTTCCTACTGGTGGATTCGAATGGGTAAATCCGAATACAGAATTTAATGTGTCTGAGACATCGAACTTCGGTTTTATTTTAGAAGTTGATTTGGAATATCCAGATGAACTTCATGATTTACATTCGGACTTTCCTTTATGCCCCGAAAACATTTGTGCAGACAATATTAATGAAAATAAACTAGTCCCAAATTTAAATAATAAAGATAAATATGTAATTCATTACAGAAATTTAAAGCAGTGCATAGAAATGGGGGTTAAATTAACTAAAATTCATAGAGTTTTAAAATTTAAACAGTCTCGCTGGTTGAAGATGTACATAGATCTAAACACAAAATTAAGAACGTTAGCAAAATCAGATTTCGAAAAAGATTTTTATAAATTAATGAATAATTCAGTCTTCGGAAAGACTATGGAGAATATTGAAAAAAGGGTTAACATAAAATTAGTTACACACTGGGAGAACCAGGGCAAAGCTTTAGGTGCTCAAGATCTAATCGCTAAACCACAATTTCATAGTCTTTCAGTATTTTCGGAAAACCTAGTTGCGGTTCAGTTGCGAAAAACAAAGTTAATATATAACAAACCAATTTATTTAGGGTTTTGCATTTTAGATATTTCAAAAACATTAATGTATGATTTTCATTATAACTATATGGTTAAAAAGTTTAGTAAAATCAAATTATTGTATACAGATACGGATAGTTTAATATATCATATATTTACAGATGATTTTTACTCTGATATAAAACCTGACCTTTCATCATACTTTGATACCTCAGCTTATGATGCAAATAATATTTTTGAATATCCAAAATTAAATAAAAAGAAATTAGGTTTTTTTAAAGATGAAAATAATGGTAAAATCATGAAAGAATTTGTGGGTTTACGATCCAAAATGTACGCTTTTAACTTAGAGAATAAGACTAAAGCCAAGGCAAAAGGCGTAAATAAATGTATCACTAAAAAGATGACCATGGATAATTATAAGTCTTCTCTATTTAATAAAAAAGTGCAATATTATAGTATGCTTAGATTTAAATCAATTAAACACAAAATTTTTACACAAAAATTAAATAAGATTGGTTTATCATATAATGACACAAAGAGGCATATTTTAGATAATAATATTGAAACATTAGCTTGGGGTCATTATAAACTGCGTTATGTAAGTGTTGATAGTTTTTAATTTTATGTCTGCATGTAAATAAAATTTGTATTGATTGTAAAATAATGATAATAGTATAATATGACGTAGAGTTTATTACGTATTTAATCGTTGTTTTATTATAAATAATTTAAGTTAATTGTTGTTTATATTTGCGTGTGTGTGTGTGTGTGTGTGTGTGTGTGCATTTATTTGAGATTGAGTTGATTGTAAAATTATGATGTACTAATTGTGCTAGAAATAGTATACAGATCATTCTGTTTTATATAATGTTTGCAATATATATTAATTGTTAACACCAACACTTTCATTTTTTATTTCACCCCTTAGAACTTTAGACGTGTATAATGTTTCACTTTATCCATCCGTTTACTGCTATTGTGGCGGGGCCAAGTGGATGTGGGAAGTCAAATTTTGTAACAAATTTCATAAAATCAGTTACAGAAATATGTAATTGTGATTTTAATCAGATCACATGGTGCTTTGATGAAATGCAACCTTTATATAATTTACCAAATGTTAACTACCATCAAGGAATTCCAAATGTTAATATGTTTGACGGTGAAAACCCACATCTTGTTATTATTGATGATCTAATGAGAGAGTCCGATGGAAGAATTGTGGATATATTTACAAAAGGTAGTCATCACAGGAATCTTAGTGTATTTTATTTAACACAAAATTTATTTCATCAGGGTAAAGGGCAAAGAGACATATCCTTAAACTCAAGTTATATAATATATTTTAAAAACCCTCGAGATAAAACTCAAATAAGATATTTAGCACGACAAGTGTCACCAGATAACCCAAAATTTATTGAAGATGCCTACAGGGATGCAACTCTAGAGGCGCATGGATATTTAATGGTAGATTTAAAACAGAATACCAATGATTTTTGTCGTATCAAGACAAATGTCTTCCCATTTAATGGTTTCTGCACAGTCTACGTCCCCACAAAAGAGTTTAAATACACCAAGAATCAAACATTTCAAATCATTGCTAAATGATGCATCGTCGACTCACAACGCATAAACATTTGCTAAACGCTTTGCATACGCTTAAACCAAAATATCAAAGAGCATTACTTAAAACGTGTGATGAAGAAGAAATTAACTGTATTTGTGAGTGTATTCATAACGTTTTACAAGGAAAAGTACCTCTTAAAGATCAAGATAAACAAAAATTGAATAAACACAAAAATATACTCCGTCAACTAGTGCGTAAGTGTAAACATAAACTAAGAAAAAATATAATTATACAAAAAGGAGGGGCTTTCTTACCAATAATATTAGGTGCAATATTGAGTGGATTAGTGAGTGGACTAGCCAGTTAACATGGAAAATGCAAAGAAAATGATACTTATCGAACCTGGATTGATTGAAAAATTAAAACAAGAAAATAAGGTTAATACGAGTAGTAGTTTATCTCGATTAGATATTGAAATGCAAAATATTATGAATAGTAAGACGGAAGACCGAAAGAAATGGATGTTATATTTACAAACACTGCAAAGATACCTTCATTTTACCGAAGAGGATCGTCAACCACTCAGATTACCAATTTATTCTGATACATCTAATGAAGATTCAAACGAGTCTAAAATTGGTTTTAAAAATAAAGATAGAGATCTAAAAACTTCAGTTGATGCTGAATCTTTGTTGGAGGAGAATCGATCCATCAAAAGTAAAGAAAATGTTGAAAATCCACTTTACACACCAGCTCAAATACTCAGTTTAATACCAAAAACTTATAATAAAAAAGGACAGTTATTATTAAACTTAGTTGAAACAAGTAAAGGTAAAATACATTGGGATAATGAAGGTACAGTCATAATTGATAATGAAAAAATTCCTGGAAGTAATATTGTTGATTTAATAAATGATTCACTAAGACCCTTAAAAAGAAGTGATCCAGTAGGTTGGGATAGATTTGCTGAAGCATTAAAAGATATTAAAGTACCACTTACTTATATTGGAAATCCAAAGAGATGTGAGTTTATTAACCAACTTCAAGCAAAAGATCTGAACAAACCCTCTGAGATTGAATTTCAAGAGTTTTCTACACCGAGCAGTAGAGATAAAAAGTCTACAACTAAAATACGTAAAAGGCTTGAGTGGGAAAAATGGACCCCGTACTAGAAGAAATTAACAGGATTTATTATGATCCATCTAATCCCGCTGGTTTTGGTAGTATTGATAAATTATCAAAAAGCCATGAAGGGTAAAATGAATAAAAAGCAAGTAAAGGAATGGTTAAAATCACAAGAAACATACACATTACATAAACCCATTCGAAAAAAATTCCCGCGTAATAGGTACATTCTATCAAATATTAATGAACTGTGGCAAGCTGATTTAAGTGATATGCGAACTTATTCTCAATATAATGATGGTTTCAAGTATATACTTTGTGTTATTGATGTATTTAGTAAATATGCTTTTGCAAGACCAATGAAAAGGAAAAACTCAGAAACAACTAAAGAATGTTTTGAAAGTATATTTACTGAAAGTAATTTAACACCTACTCACATACAATCTGATAAAGGTACAGAATTTGTTTCAAAAGATGTACAAAAATACTTTAAATCCAAAAAGATTAATTACTATACCACTAACAATCCTGACATTAAGGCCAGTATTGTTGAACGATTTCAAAGAACACTAAAAATGAAAATGTGGCGTTATTTCACTCATAATAATACTTATAGATATATAGATGTTTTACAAGATTTAATATACTCTTACAATCACAGCTTTCACTCTAGTATTAAGATGTGCCCATGTGATGTAAATTCCAACAATATTATGACAGTTTGGACTAATCTTTATGATAGACGGTCAAACAAACTTTCTTTAGAAAATCCTAAACCAAATTTCAATGTGGGTGATGCAGGTGACGTGCATGTATGAAGAAGTTAATGAACCTGAAAGAAGCGAAAGAGGTATGTAAGGATCGTGACACTTGGCGATCTGTTCTCTCTGGCTACCCCGTTAGGGATTGTGCGTGACGATAAGTAAGTAAGTAAGTAAGTAATGTGGGTGATTATGTTCGAATAACTAAATATAAACATGCTTTCCAAAAAGGATATGAATCAAATTGGAGTGATGAAATATTTATTATATCTTCAATAATTGATAGATCTCCATGGGTTGTTTATACAATAACAGATTTACAAAATGAACCAATAGTTGGTACTTTTTATGAAAGAGAATTACAGAAAATCACTTACAACCCCACCTCACAATATAAAATAGATAAAATAATTGACACTCGTTACTCAGGTAACAGAAAAGAAGTATTAGTGAAGTGGAAAGGTTATCCAGATAAATTTAACAGTTGGATTTTAGCTTCTAGTTTAAAAGAAATATGAATAAAGAAAGTTTTTATTTAACTTTGCTCAGCAATAGTTCAATGGAATATTTTCCTGATAACAAGACCACAAATTTTTCAACGAAATTACCGAAAGCTATTAAATTAGAAGGTGAATGGTCGGTTGGAGTTGTCGAGTTTCAATATCCATGTACCATGTTTACTGTTCAAGATCATGAAAATGTTATATACATTACAAAATCTATGTTAATGCCTAATGAAGATAAACCATCCACAGTGTACTACAAAAAACATATTCCAGCTACCAACTATGATAACGTTGAGCATATTTTAAGAGTGTTAAATGGTATCGGAGAGAACTTGAAATTTCGCTATGATGAAATAACAAAATTTGTGTCTATTTCTGTTTTGGATAAAAATATAACATCCGTAACATTATCACCCAAATTAAGTTTACAACTAGGTTATGAACCAAATAAAAATCTCCTAGAGAGAAATTTTGGAAAGTGTCCTGCTAATTTACACTTAGGGTTACCATCTCAACTCTTTCTATATTGTGACATTATCGATCCTCAGATTGTGGGTGATGTTATGACTCCTTTACTAAGAGTCATTTCATTAGATCCTACAAAATACATTTATGGTGCAAATAAAATGCACGTTTTCTCTCAACCTCACTACTTACCTGTTATGCGAAGAGAGTTCGATACGCTGGAAATAGTTATAAGATCGAGCACAGGACAAAAAATACCATTCCAGTTTGGAACCGTGTGTATTAAACTACATTTCCGAAAATTATAATAATGAATTCCCTTCGTGATCATCATAAATGTCCATATGAAAATTATTATACACATCAAGCTGGGTCAGGAGTTGGAGTAATTTATAAGGGTGCACCATACCAACGCGGTCATGGTATTGGGAGCTTCTTAGGGGGGTTATTTAGATCAGTTTTACCTTTACTTTCAAGTGGTGCTCGAGTGATTGGTAAGGAGGCATTAAGCGCTGGAGTAGGACTTTTATCGGATATGGTTCAAGCGCGTCCTATGGAAGCCTCAATAAAAGATCGTCTAAAGCAAGTTAGTACGAATTTAAAACGAAAGGCTGATGAGAAAATTGATCAATTTAACATGACAGGATCTGGGTATAAAACTAAAAGAAAACGATTGACCTCGTTCATTCCACCATTAACTGCTAAAGTGAAAGCTGCGATAAAACTTGGTCTAAAACCAAAAAATAACAAAGATATATTTTCAAATTAAATATGTCTTTCCTTCATAATCATTCTTGCGAGTGCGTTAAGTCAGAATTGGATTTGTTTGCACTACCGTCTACACAAACTAGCATTGAAAATGGATTGTGGATTCATTATAAACCAATTTCATCTCTTGGTGATGATGGACCTATCGAGTTTCAAGTTCCTGGGACAGGCGATGACTACATAGATTTGTCTCATACATTACTCCACATAAAGGCAAAAGTATTAAATCAAGATTCAACTAACTTGATATCTACTACAATAGTAGCACCTGTAAATAATTGGCTGCATTCACTTTTTAGTCAACTTGATGTTTATTTAAACCAAAAACTTGTATCACCACCTAATAATACCTATGCATATCGAGCATACATGGAAACCCTTTTAAACTATGCTCCTGCTGCTAAACAATCTCATCTTACTTGTAGTCTTTGGTATGATGATACAGCAGGAAAAATGGATTCTACGGATGGTAAAAACATAGGATTTGTTAAAAGACAGGAATTGATTAGTGAAAGTAAGGAAATAGAAATGATTGGTCATCTTCACGGTGACATTTTCAACCAAGATAAATTTTTAATTAATGGTGTTGAAATGAGTGTTAAATTGGTTCGATCTAGAGAGAGCTTTAATTTAATTGCTGGGTCAAACGATGTAAAGTTTAAAGTTTGCATTACGGATGCAACTCTTATTATTCGACGAGCACGAATTAATCCAAGTGTATTACTCGCACATCAAAAAGTTTTAGCTTCTACCACTGCTAAATATCCTATTACTCGAGCTGAAGTAAAAGTTTTAACAATTCCATCGGGTGTTCAAGGAAAAACTCTTGATAATATATTTTTAGGGCAGGTACCCAAAAGATGTATAATTGGATTTGTGAACAATTCTGCATTTAATGGTTCCCTTACTAAAAATCCATTTAACTTTGAAAACTATGGTATTAATTCTTTCAGCTTATATATTGATGGTCAACAAATACCTTCAAAAGCTTTGCAACCATCCTTTAATAATAGCATATTTACATCAGCATATCATACTCTATTCTCGGGAACTGGTATTCACTTTCTTAATGAAGGAAATGGAATCTCTTGTGAACAGTATGCCAAAGGTTACTGTCTATTAGCATTTGACTTAACTCCTGATTTATCAGCCAACTCATCAGCTCATTGGAATCTCATAAAGCATGGTAGTGTAAGATTAGAAGTACGATTTGAATCCTCACTAATACAAACAATTAACTGTATAGTTTATGCTGAGTTTGATAATATTATTGAGATAGATAAAAACAGAAATGTTACTGTAGACTATAGTAGTTAAGGTTATAATATGTGTTGTGTGATAGATTTTATGAGTTATGTGTAATGCATTTTGTGTGTATGTAACTATGTGAAACATTATAAAATTAAATAAAACAAATTGTATGCAATATATTATTTTTTTATTTCTTTATAAATATTCTATTTAATGTAATACAAAACTCTGTTCGAGTTTAAATTTTACATAAGCACACTGACTAAACCACTGAACATGCTGCTGCCAAGGATCATCATCATCTTCCCAATCTTTTAAGCCACCACCACAATAGAAACACTTGGTCCTGTCTGCATGGCCAGTATAAAAGAAACCGGCTTCTGCAAGATCTTCAGGTTTCTGTCGCATAACGAGAGGCCAGTTTTCGAAACTGAGCAACCGGCTAGATTTTGAACTGAAGAATGGATATTCAGCTCTTGAGTACTGCATATTCTTCTCGTTTTCATCTCCACTCAGTGTTGTAGTTTTGTTCTTCAATGATGTGTTCTGTACACGTATGCCACACTCATCTCTTTCTTCTGCTCTTGTCTGCCTGTAATTTAAGTAAACAGAATCACATTCACTAATGATCAGCTAATGACTGTCATTGTTAAAAAAGTATTTTTTAACTTTTTCACTTTCTGCTATTGTCTTTGTAATATTGTATACGAGGGCGTTTGTGTTGTCGTAGATGCTATCCTTATTAGTCTTTACGTAATATTTAATCCTCGTGGAAGCATGTTTCCAATGATCAGTAGTTGGAATCTTGGATAGCTTCTTCATATCGTACATTTCAATTTTGATGAGATGCGTCGCTTGGTCTCCGTCGTCAGAATTAGTAGAAATGTATGATACACCATCTCTAGCGGCTCGTGCTACGGTTGATGATAACAGCTTCCTCTTTTTTATTTTTGATTCAGCTTCAAAAAAATGATCAATCGATTGCGATTTTCTTTTTCCACCATCGCATGTGTTATTATTAATGACGATGTCATCACTCTCTTCTTGAGGGGAGAGTGGCGAGTAGTAATACTGTTTATAGGTATTTTCATCGAAGCTCAATGATTTCTGCAACAACACAGTTATCATGTTAATATCAATTTGTTAACACTTAATCATAAAAGTTAAAAAAGCTAAAGTTACAACCTATTAAAGTCCACTGCTGAACATAGGCCTCCTCTCATTTCTGAGAGGGTTTTAGGGCTACGCTGAGCACGTGGTAAATCAGCACTTAAAATTGTAATTAACAATTTAATTGGTGCCGGCGGGGATCGAACCCGGGTCGCGTACTGTGAATTTTACATTTTGCGCTAACCATCTGAGCTACCACGGCTTAACCATATACACACACATAATATTTAAATATAATTTGTTAACACTAAATCATACACACGTAAGAAAATAACAGAAAGAAAAGTAAGTTTGTCAATAGAATAAACACTTACATCCATGGCCTTTGATGCGTTGAAGTAACACAAACGTAGTATTGATAGATCCACTGCGGTCAAACGACCGTACACTAACTCCATGACTGCAGTTGCTTGGTCTTATATAGTACCAGTGAGTAATAATTCTAATCTAAAGAATTTCTGCAGTAGAATTGATAGTATCTTTATGCGTCAACAAGCTTACCTTACATTCTGTTGCTTATCTCTACATTCCTACGTCCTTCCTGTCGTGTCTTGTTCAGTGTATTGGTGACTCAAATACGATTTGTATAACACAAAGAATGCAATTTAATATTTAGAAATCACTATAATTGATCACTCCTATATTAGTCATTGAGTAGATTGGTACTGTAATAATCTACTAATAGCAGTAATATTATGGATACACTAGATGTACAACAACATCTGAAAAAGATTCACCCCACTCTAGAAAATAATGTTTATGCTGCCAATAAACTACCCATGTACACCCACGTACCAACGTATATAATATGCAATTTGGATACAGATGATAAACCAGGGTCACATTGGGTAGCTTTATATATCGATACGAATGACGTCGGTCAATATTTTGATTCATTCGGACGGGCACCTGTACGATATCATCTAGAGTTTTTTAAAAGAAATTGTAAAAGATGGAACTGGAATGTTGATAGGATTCAGAATGAGTGGACTTCAGTTTGTGGCGAATATTGCTTAATGTATTTGCTATATAAGTTTCAGGGATGTTCAATGCATAGTTTTACGAGTATATTTACAGGGAACACATTGTACAACGATATTTTAGTGGAGGAGATGTTTCGCTCCTATTTTATAGATAATAAGTAATAAGATTTTGTATTTTATAAATAAAACTTTTAACAAAATTGGGTAATGTGTTTTATTAATGAGTCAGATTAGTGTAGATAGGAACAAAGGAGTATAATACAATAGCATAAGCCGACCCACACGCCGACGAATAATAGATAATGACGGTAGTCAATCAACAATAGATAAGTAGATAAGGACAATGGAGCGCTAATGACGGTTGAGGCTCGAAGCGGATATCAATTAGATAAGAGTTAATTGATCTGCACATCTCCGGAACCGTGCATCCTACGCAAAAATGGACCGCAGATTCGTGATCAGAGCATGCCAAAACCTTTTTTTTTTTTTTTTTTTTTTAGGATCGTGAATCGACGAACGTCGTACTTGTACAACTTCTGACTCAGTGCGCCAGAACTGGTACAACCTCTCTACAAGTGCGCCAGAACTGGTACATCGTAACTACTCCCGGGTGGTGCTAAATGAGCGACAAGCCGATAGCACAGACTCGGCTCCACGCCGTGGTAGTGGCGTAAAATATACTACCCCATATTCGCACCATGAGGAACCATATAAAAGAAATGGCCCCGAGTTCCCGGCGCCCCTTTATTGGGGCAGGGGTGCAAAGAATCACCAGGAGGAAAACCGGCGACGAGGTTCGCCACCCGTCACGTTCTGTCTCCCGGAGAGGCGAAAAGTGGATTGCAGAGGCCCGTCTGGCTATGTTGAATGTATGTGGGGCAATGAATGATAAAATGGATGAAGTATGCGATATGATGTATGATAGAGGAATAGATGTGTTATGCGTAAATGAGACGAAAAGGAAGGGGAAGGATGTCACTACACACGGCATGTATACCGCATACTGGTCTGGTGTAGACGAGATCGAACGGGCATGCCAGGGAGTAGGTATCATCCTTTCAGAAAGAATGGGCCAATGTGTGAAAGAGTATGAATGTGTAAGCCCAAGACTGCTAAGGATACGAATGAAAGTGGGCTTAAAAAAGCTGTTTCTGTTAGGGGTCTACGCCCCAGACATGTCTAAGCCCACTTATATCCGAGAGCAGTTTTGGGAAATGGTAAGGATGGTGTTAATGAAGTTTAAGGGAAATGAAAATATTATTATGCTAGGAGATTGTTTGGGATGTTGGGGAGGATTGTGTGGAATGGAAGGTTTGGGGTGAGGAGGCTTGGTTATGAAAGGATATTGGGAACGTTTGGTGATGAAAGTATAAATGAGAATGGTGAAAGTCTCCTCACTGTATGTATGGAAAAGAATCTTTTTGTGACGAACACTTGCTTTCGCCACAAGAGGATTCACATGTATACTTGGGAAAGAGGTGACGATAGAAGCATGATAGATTTCATAATTGTGGATGAAAGCTTGAGGGGCGCAGTGGTAGATACAAGGGTTTACCGGGGTTCTAACGTAGGAACGGATCATTATTTGGTTTTATGCCGAATTAATGGTCTATTCGGGCGTTGGCGCCATCGATCATCTGTGTCTACCACTGCGTTACAGCGTATTAGAACAGAAAGGTTACAAGATGAAGGTGAGAAAAACAAGTTCAAATGTAGACTGAAAGAAAATATAAGTGGTTTGGATGAATTATGTATGAAGGAGTTAGACTTGGAGAATGTATGGCAAAATGTAAAGAAAGGTTTAGTGGATGCAGCTACCGAAGTATGTGGTGTTAGTAAGAGTAAAAATGAAAGGAAAAATAAAATGTTATGGTGGGATGATGAGATAAATATGGAAGTTGAAGCAAAGAAGAGAGCATGGCTAGATTTACTAGCAACAAAGGCTGGTAATTCTAGCGGTACGAATGATGATATTGAAAGAAAAAAGGCAGTCTTTAGATATCTTAATAAAAGAGTAAAAGAAGTAGTTGAAAGAAAAAAGCAAAAGGCTGCCGGATATGATAGAGTTTCACTCGAAATGCTAAGGGCTTGAGAGGCAGTGGTGGCAGGCCTGCTGCACACCTTGTTTAATTTATGCTGGGAACTGAAGCGGGTACCGGTAGACTGGTGGCATAGCTGTGATAGTCCCAGTATATAAAGGAAAAGGGTCGCAGCAGGACTGTAAAAACTACCGTGGCATCAGCCTTCTTAGCATTGTGGGAAAACTGTATGCTAAGGTACTGATTGAAAGAGTCATGAAAGAAACTGATGGAAAAATTTGGGATGTGCAAGCGGGATTTAGAAAGGTCTAGGTCTTTTCCATGCGCATGATCGCGAAGAAGTTTTCGGCCAAAAACCTAGTTTTTTTGTGCGTTCATGGACTTGGAAAAGGCCTATGACAGAGTGGATAGGGAACTCATTTGGGTTGAGCGCTGGCTTGATACAGGCATTGGAGTCCCTTTATAGGGACTCTAGTGCTTGTGTTAGGATCAACGGGGTCTACTGGGACTGGTTTGACATCCATAAAGGTGTCAGACAGGGCTGTGTGGCTTCCCCGTGGCTGTTCAACCCATTTATGGACAGTTGTTTGCAAAATTTAAAAGTTGAAGAATGCGGATTAAGAATGGGTGAGCTAACCGTCAAATGCCTTTTGTACGCCGATGATCAAGTTATCCTTGCGTCTTCGGCGGCCGAGTTGTAAATGATGGTTACATTAATGAACAGATCATTAATTAAAAATTAAAAATTAAAAATTGTTTATTGCGTTTCAAAAGGTAGTAACAAACAAGTGGCAAGGGCCCCTGTACTGGGTTGTTAAACCTGTGTTACGGGGTACCCCGCTCTTCCAACAGATACATTTTAACAATTTGAAACATAGGATATTACATGGACATGAATTGATGAGATTTTTGATACTTAAGAAAGAGTGAAAGTGTGCGAAAAAGAGAAAGTGAATCATTAAAAGAAAGGGGTATGAAAGAGAACGCAAGTAAGACGAAGGTTATGGTTTTTGAAAGAGAAGAAAGTAAAACGATTTGTGAAATAAGAATAGAAGGGGAGTTGATCGAGCAAGTAGATGAGTTTGTATATTTGGGCTGCGTATTTAGCAGGGATGGGAGATATGATAAGGATATAGAACGACGAGTGAATGCGGGAAATAGAGTAAATGGGGCCCTGCACTCTATTGTGAAGAGTCAAAATGGGTCCAAAAAGGCACGTATGGCAATTCACAATGTTGTGTCGGTCCCTACTTTAACGTATGGTAGTGAAAGTTGGGTGTAGCAGAAGAAGCACAAGAGTAGAATGAACGCAGTAGAAATGCGGTCGTTAAGGAGTATATTAGGGCTGAATCTGAATGACAGGGTAAGTAATTGTGTAATAAGAGAAGAGTGTGGTTTGCAAGATGATGTTGTGACCAGGATTAAGAAAGGAATGCTTCGGTGGTTTGGTCATGTGGAAAGAATGGATGAGGAAAGAGTGACAAAGAAAATTTATGTTGCAGAAGTGAATGGCAGAGTCAGAAAGGGGCGTCCTAGGCGAAAATTTATCGACCAAATTGGCGATTTATTGAAAACGGGCCAAATTAGGAGTACCCTTAACCGACGAGCATGTATGCGAAGGTGTATGGATGTGAAGGAGGCGAGAGAGGTGTGTCAGGATCGTGCCAAATGGAAGTCCGTCGTCTCTGCCTACCCCTCTGGGTGACAGGCGTGAGTGTTTATGTTTTATGTTTGTGTAAGGTGTTTTATTTGGTAGAGGTTTGGTTCCCGATTATAATAATACCACTCACAATAAAATTTACTATCTTAAAATCAGCTTGTGGCCAGCTCTGTTGACTTACCCATCAATGTTAGCAAGATCAATTTGAAACATTGACTTCTCAGTGGACTAAGATAGAATCCTTCACAGACTGTAATTATACTGGCTCCTCTATATATTTCACACTGACTGGCACACCTGATGGTAAGTTTATATGTGGTAGAGCCACACTGCAGCTATATTATGGTAGAGTGTGGAGATCCAGAGATCCTTTTTAACTGCAAATGAGGAATTCCATCTTAGTCCTCAAGGGTGACAACACATTTGCGTTTTGATTCTTAATCGAGGATTAAAGTGATGTATATGGGCCACAGCATTAACTTTTTTTTATAGAATAAGGGTAACAAACCGAACACAGTCCACCTGATGGTAAATGGATGCTGCGGCCCACAGACATCTTCATTTTTTTCCGATTACGAATCAAAACGCAGATATGTCGTCACCCATGAGGATTAAGGTGGAATGCCTCGTTTCCAGTAAAATGGCTCTTCGACTCTTTACATTCACTATACTAAATAAAGCAGTGTTGAACTGTTTTACGCTGATATTCTGTAAGAGTGCGGTCATTCCCCGGTAGAGCTAACCCATTCATGTTACAACTATACTACTAATATAGCAGCAGCATGACTACCATCTGATAAATTTTAAAAGATTAAATAAACAATCGGTCAAATATTGAAATAAGTGAAAGTTGGGTGTGGCAGAAGAAGCATGAGAATAGAATTGATACTGTAGAAATGCAGTCATCAAGAAGTATGTTAGAGGTTACTGAATGACAGGGTGAGAACTTGTGTAATAAGAGTAAAGTGTGGTATGTAACATGTGATCATGATTAAGAAAGGAATGATATCAATTCTCACAATAATTCTTTTCTTTACAGTATGACGGTGTCAAATGACCATAGTAAGTGAACCTTCAAAAGTAGTACCAGTTACTTGACCCCACCGAGTCAGTAATTCATTCTTGGGCCAATGTATATGCTTTTACAACAAACTCCCAGAAAATATACAAAATACACCTGCTCAAAGTTTGTACAATAAGGATTAATATAATAATGACAATAACCCTTGTGAATGACAGGATCGCTACCAAGCTATTTCTAATTTGTTTTGTAGAATAGAATAATTTTTTATTCAATATAGATTACAAGTAATTCTTGAAAGACAATTTTCTAATTCACCACTGGTTTGTCAAAAAACCTCTGTCCTGGGAAGAACCAACAAGAAAACCAGTGGGATTTTAAAAAAATATATAAATTTTACAATGTCAATTGTCAAAAAACGTGTTGGTTAATTGTGTAACAAACATGATTGTAAGCTGCTTAAAAAAGTCCCACTGGGTTTCTTGCTGTTTCTTACCAGGGACAGAGGTTTTTTTTCCAAACCACTTGTAATAAAGCAAAAGAGTGACTTCCAATAAGTATTACTTATAATCTATATTTAATTAAAAAAAATCAGTTACTGTGTCTGCGGTCCACAGACACCTACATCTATCCCCAAAAAATAATTTAAAATTTTATGATTTTATAAAAAGTACCCCACACTAGGTTTTCCTTTTATATTGTGAAGGCAGTGTACATAAATATATCACAAAAGGACAATCATCCAAATGTGGAATAATTATTTCTAGGCCATACAAACACTTGTTCCACATTGGATTCAAACATATGGTGCTGCAACTCAATGTCAAGCCCACTCCAGGGAGTCATCTAAATCAGAATGTGTGATATAACCACTGAGCACATCTATGTGCCTTGTTACCAGTAAAAAGGGTAATTAATAGAATTATGTGTTACTTTGAAGAAATCCATTTTTTTAGATGTTAAAAATTAAGTATGTGTAAATAATAAAAGTGATGTGTCTCAACTAGTTTGGAAGACAATTCAGGGAGGGTGCAAGGTGCTGTTAGCTAAGTAATTATATTAAATGGCCAGTAAATATTCTATTATTCTATCATACACTCAACATACGAAACTTAGCAGCATTATGCACCTATTTTACACTGGTATTTCTCCCGCATTGCATGGTAAGAATATTGAGGCAAATGTCTCAATTCATACATGCTAGTTTGCAAATTATTGGAAAGTCCACCTACCCAGCACAGACAGAATTAAGAATGGCTACTATAGAAAATGCTTGCCTTATAACTGGCAGGCATAGTGTTGCTACATCAGCACTTAACAATTTCATTAACGCCGGCAGGGATTGAAGCCCAGTTGCTTGCGTACTGTGAAATTTGCAGTGAGCACTAGCCATCTGAGCTACCACAGCTCTGTATATGATGTAGTAAGGTTATATTTTGAACTTAATATTCATCATTACATCCAGTCCGCTACTGAACTTAGGACATGGAATGCTACAAGGCATGGTCTTGAGCCATCCGCATGTATCAAATTCTGTCATCTCTTACCAAGCTGTCACTCCATATATTTACCGTGTAGTGGCGGTGTAAGAATATCAACTACCCCGTATCATCCCATGAGTGTCATAAAAGGCAACATAAGTAAACAAATCAGGAGATGGGCAGCAGCATCTTTCTAATACACTTAACCTATTTACCTATTGTATACCTATTGTCAAACTGACACATGAACGCGGAGAACGGAGGTAGAAGTTAGAACAGTCAAACAATGGGTGCGTTTGGCAGAAAAAAGCGCTAGCAAGCGCTTATAAGCGCTAAAATAATTTTCGGCCAGGACACGATTGCTACTTCAGTAGCGCTGACACAATCCGCCATTTTGCTTATTTAATTTGTTTGTTTTGAAGTAGAGTTTTGTGCAATATTAGTTTTAAGTAATATAATGACATGAATAAACATATACATGCTATTAAAAAATCATGATTGGTAAGTTTTTAATATGAATACTTTACAAACATATGTTTAAATTAGGTTAGATTCCCCGGTTTAAACTAACATCGTGTCCTGGAGGAAAATAGCTACTTACGATTTGACAGCGCTTACCGCTTACGATCGCCATTTTGCTTGCAAGCGCTTGCTAGCGCTTTTTTCTGCCAAACGCACCCAATAAAAAAAGTATATTCAATATCCAGTGATTGATTAAAAGCTATAAACTGTAAAAATTTAAGAAGTGACATTAATATTTCGTTATCTAATAATTATTTAGATTCACTCCATTCTTAACAAAATGTCACAGTCTTTGCCTAATCCAAATACCTTGTTGCCGCTTGAGCTAGTGGATAAATGCATAGGATCTAGAATACATATTATTATGAAGAACTACAAAGAAATGGTGGGAACATTGCAAGGTTTCGATGATTTCGTGAATATGTTGCTAGATGATGTCACGGAATATGAATCTACACCAGAGGGAAGGAAAATAACAAAACTGGATCAAATCTTGTTAAATGGAAATCATATTGCTATGTTAGTGCCTGGAGGCGAAATACCAGGAGAATCTTATGTAGGGCATTGATAATAAAATTTTGTAATAAAGTATTAAAAATAAAATTAAAAAAACCTTTCTTCCCCATTGGTCGTTACTTCTTTAAGCTATATGGCTGATCTAGCTACCCCACTAAATGGAGTAATAAAAAACCCAGGCAGTCGAAGGATGCTAGTGGCTCAGGGCTGCTTTTTATGTGAATCTACAGGGAAGGCCTATGTTCAGCAGCAGATCTTATAGCTCGGATGTAGTGAGTGATAAGTAGAAACAACAAAATAATCTCATTTTTTTTAAATATAATATGTAAAAAGAATTGTACTCGATGAAGAAAGAAATAATGAAATACGAGAAGCTTGTCTACAGTTGAGCTTTCAAGTTTATTCCATAGAAAGCTTTGAAGTTAACGATTATTAAAGGAGTTGCAGACCGATATTTCAAGTAACATTACACTATTTGAGAGAATAAAAATGAGATAATATGAGTCTAAAAAGTAGACGATAAATACAAGCGGGAATAAAAAGAATAACTCACCTCTTGATCTGTTCTTCTATCCATTAAACTCCAGCTTTTACGTGTAGAGCTCTCCGTACACAACTTTTTCCTGGAAAGTGAGAATAAATAACCGTTATGTGCAATAAAAATTAAGATACCAACAAATTTACACGAGAAATGACACGTTCTGTTCATTTGGCGCCTTTTGACTTTGGCGCTCAAAATCAGCTGTCAGAACAGGTGAGAAAATCACAAAATAAAGAAGTGATTTAAACCTTCTCACCTAGGGCTGATTATTTCATCAACGAGTGAAGGTGATGGATATTCATCATCTAAGCAATCTTTATTCATCACGAATTAATAACAATATTATTTTAATTATTGCAGCGGTCAATGAACGAACGTCATCACTAATTTCGCAAAAAAAAATAGCACAAAAGTATAGACTATAGACTTGTTAGTCTATATGTCTATTGTATAGACAATGTGTCAAAACCACGGACACAACTTAGATCCTGTACAGGTGAGGCATTTTACGCGCGAGCCGACTCGCGCGTAGACACTCAGGCGTTCCCGAGATACTAGAGCTACCTATATTCCGTCCAGATGACGCCGCGCGTTTCCTCACTCGTGCGTAAAACGCTGGTAATGAGTTGAATAGCGCCATGGCGACTACTTACATAACACGCGCTATGCGCTATGAAGAGATAGCGCACTATAATATGGCGCAATGCGCTATATTAACCACCACTAGTAAGGAGCGAGACTCTCGACTCGCCGCGCAAGTCGAGATACTCAAACGCCATTACTGCGTCCAGTACTACGCGTGAATCCGTAGCCAGTGCGCGTATTAGAAAATAGAGCGTGATAACTTCGATATCGAACTTTTTATTGATGAAATTGAAAATAGAGTAGCCATATAGGATATGGAATCAAACTATTCCAATAGAATAATAAAACGTAGGAACTGGGAAGAAATAGTCGAAATTTTTTGTGAACCTGGCGATTCTGAAAAAAAGAAAAAGCTCTAGTTAAATAAACAATAGTAATAATATTATTAAATAAATATTATTTCTTAGACAACATTAGTTTTACTATATAATTTCATCTTGCCAAGGGAGTTTGCCTTCGTTAACAAAATAATTTTATAACTGAATCCCTCCCAGCGTAGAAACGCGCGTAAAACGTGTTAATATCTGGACACAATAAAAAAGTTCAGTCGCGCGTAAATCGCCTCATCTGGACAGGCTCTTAGCATCCATGAGTCAACCACAGGCAGTTTGCTGTCGGTGCTGCCAGCTACATTTAGTAGATTATACTTTAATAATATCTACACCCCTATAAATATATTGAAGTGTCTGTATGTAATAAATATCGAAACGACTGCCTTTTATTAAGCTGAGGAGGTTATTTGAATACCATTGAGACATGGATAACTGTTTTTAAAATTTTTGTTTGTCTAGGACGACTTCGGAATGATTAGAGACCGATAAAGAGAGCAAAGCCTATAGCCGACAGAGAAAATTAAATCCTACCCATGCGAAATAGGAACGGCACCGCTTGTAATAAGAAAAGTTCAAACGCAAATGTTCATCATCATCATTAAAGCCTTTCCAAACCAACTGCTGAAGTAAGGCGAATGCCGCAAAACAAGGAACTGAGCCATCTGCTTCCATCAACACACACCATCTAATGAGGTGCTGTCCTACAAGTATTTGTTTAAGCTAAAGATCCGAATAAAAGTACAAAGGGGTAAGTAACTCCGGGAACTAAAAAAACTCAGGGCTTGGCTGTTTGACTTTGAGCAATTTATATACGTAAAACACATCCACGAAACAACAGAAATTCATATCAAAATGTAGATGCGCTATCACTCCCAAAGGCTACCATAGAAAGCCTAATTTCCAGTTAAAAGGGCTTCCGGTTCTCCGCCGGAGTACCATCCGGTCCCGGTTGAGACGACCCATTCGTTCTACAACCATAATATAGCTGCCGCGTGGCTCTAACACGTATAAAAAGCTGTTTGCATTAATGGTATGCAAGTATAAAGTTGAAGCTTTATACGTTGTAGAGCTGAGCGCAGGCCTTCTATTTCTGAGAATGTTTTGAAGAAGTTAAAGCCTTTAAACTTTATTGTGTATTGACAGACTTCACATGTTATCAGAATATTTTATACCTCAAACTTGCGGGTCTTCTCACAATGTTTTTCTTCTCCCCCGAGCACATAGTAAATCAAAACTTAAAATTACAATAAACGATTTCATCGGGGATTGAATCCAGGCTATTCGCGTACTACGTCTTATTATCTTCATAAGATTGTGAGAGCAAAACATTCATATGTCTGAAAATTGGCAATTGGCAATCTAGGTCTTTTGTTTCCGGCGTACTTATAGGCTCCTTTATTGAACGCGCCCACCATACACCAGTGAAAATTCATTGCACCCAAGTGTTAATGTTAAATTTTTTTAAATAAAATCATATTCATCTTAGTAAAAACTGCAAGGATGAATTAATTTGTTAGTTAATTGTATAAAGATGAAAATAACAGCCACCAAAAATAAAAAGTGTATATGCATACATAATTAACTGAAAAAATTTTCAATATTTAATATTCTACCAGTGATCGACCCCGGCTTCGTACGGTTGACTTCTGGATCTTGACAGTAGCGTCCTACCGGGTCCAACTTTAGTTAACTATTTAGAGACCCACTTAAACCACACAAAAAATTTTATGAAAATCGTTCCAGCCATTTTCGAGTTTTGTGATACTCCGTTAGTCTATCGCACCGCAATTGATTTTAATATATAGATATTACGTAATTATCCTCATTACTACTCCCTTTTGCTTGGAAAGAACGGCACTCCGACTCCCTCCACCCAACATAGTGATTTAAACTTTTGGCTCCGTCACTTCAGCCAAAGAGAATAGTTATTTTTTTATAGGATAGGGTGACTGACTAATGAGCACACAGTCCACCTGATGGTAAGTGGTTACTGCGGTCCATAGACATCCACATCTATCCTCAATTACAAATGAAAAGCAGATGCGTTGTCACCCGTGAGGACTAAGATCGAATAATTATACATCAGCTCTCTAATCGACTCTGGTTATACCTATGTAGTGTTTAAAAGTGCCTAGGGCAGTAAAATATAATACCTAACTAGTTTATTCACATTTTATACGCACCTTTTAATTTAAGTAACAAAAATTATATTGTTAAGACCTTTAATAAGCATTTTTTATAAAAATTAATAATAGTTAATAACAAAGAATCCAAGCGTGTTGTTCATATAAGGTTTATATATAAAGAAGTAGTTAAACGAGTAATATATTACCCCCTAATATTTTAAAACGCAAATGTATCCTAAATTTGCTTATCAATATTTTTCGATCAAAAACACAAACTATGAAGTCCTAACGTACAAGTTTTGAACAGTCTCTGTCCACAAAAACCATATACATTTTATTTTGGTGTTATTATTTTGTCTATGTTTTGTTAAAATGTGATAAAAATCTAAATAAATCAATTGAGATATATTATTACTTGTTAATATTCAACGGATAGTTGATAATTAATGTGTGAACCCCAAAACATACTCAAACGTATCGCCTAAAGTATCACTAACGGAATTTTTTGTACTGTATGAAAATAATATAATAATGAACTAATGTGGCTACTTAAATTGATAGCATATAATATAGCTTTGCACGTTTCCGTTACGTTTTACTTGAATTTTTTATAGTAAAACTCTATAAAATATTCAAGTAAAACTGAAGAGGTTTATATTACAAGTATTAATACTGTTTCAGTAGATTTATCTTTGACAGCCTATAAAAGTCCAATGCTAAACATAGACCTCCTAATTACTAATTACCCCAATGGGGGGGATTTTACCTAGTTGCCACGCTTAGCCGGCGAGCTGGCAGCCGCAGTTTTTTATTGTCTCGAGTTGTAGTCAGGAACAAGCTGTCACAGTTTATCTCTGTCACCTCTTACGACACCCACAAGACGATATGGGCTAATGGGTATTCTTACACCGCCACTACTACACGACACTATTAATCCTACCGGAGGCCACTACACGGTAATTCAAAAAATATTCACCGTTTCAGTAGGTACAAATAGCTAAATTATATTATATTTTAGAATATTTTTATATAGCAACATTATTTTATGTTTACAAAGTTTATTGTCCAATGAAACGATTGCAAACTCAGCTGCTATTGGTCAAAAGTAATCGAGCAGTATCAAAAAAAAAAAAATGCGCCTCAGTCAAGCGCAAATCAAAAATCTAAACAGAAAACAAAGGTGGTTGTGGTGGGTGTAAGTCGTTTGTTGTATTTCAATACAAACGTGGTTTTCAATCCAACAAAATTATCTTCTATTGAACGAATATAATCTAAAACTGTATATTTTCTAGTGTTGTGCTAGTTTTTGCGAAAATGGCTGCTAGGAAGCTAAACACCATTGAAGACCTAAGCGGTAAGTTTAATCGTAAATAAACAATTAGGTAACGAACTTATAGAAACTAGATTTACAAGTTTTAAATGAAGGATATTGTTGATGTGATTTAGTTTCGCAATCAACAACCACTCACTGTAATTTTGTTTGTGTATACTTTTACGCTTAATTCACATTCAACAGCTGTCTTTGTTTACGTCCTTGAGTTGTACTATCTAGCCATCTTATTACGTCGCGAAAATGTAAAATGCAATTGCTAACTACAAAATATTTTGATTTTGATGATTCTTTGATATTCGGATATTGATCATCACGAATATTTATCGAATAAGTTACATTAAACTGGTCAAAAGTGGGCTATTTAAATATTATTATGTTTGAGTCTAATTTCCCTGCGTTTTTGTCATGTTTTTGTTTGAATTTCTTATAGATTATATTAAATAAAACTTGATTTCTATGAATGACGCAGCGTAATTAAGCAGTTTCTAATGAGTGAACGTTGTTAGAAAGTAGTCGTTTGATACGCAGGCACTTTATAACTTGGTCGGTTTAATGCAATGTAAATAAGCGACACTCGCGTACGTTCTGCGCTCCTAGTACTTTTACATATCGATCGGCGAAGGTTGTGTTTTGTAAACAAAGCTTTTGCGTTGTTTGCTGTTGAGTTAAGTTTATTTTTTCATTTTCAGATTCGATAAGAGGATCGTATTGGAAAACTTGTCTTAAATAATAAATTGAAAAACAAGTTATCAGTTTTTTATAGAACAAGGGTGATGATAACAAGCACATTCCACCCCTTTTAATAGACATCTCTTCGACTAAAAGAATCAAAATTTACATGCGTTGTCACTCTCGAGGACTAAGATGGAATGCTTCGTTTGCAGTAAAAAGTGTCTCCGGTTCTCTACATTCACTATACGTTAAGCTACTATTTTACGCTGGTATTCTGTGAGTGCGTGGTCTTACCCCGTTGAGGCGTCGCGAAACAATTTCCTTCAAAGTTTAGTCAAATTACTAACTTAGTTCATTAACTTTCCCAGGAGTTGTTTGTCTGGAGATTTTGAGTTTTGTCGTGAGTCTGGAGATCATGCTCATCTTGCAACCCTAGTCTTAAGTTCGGGTCGTCTGATATATAAACGAAATGATTATAACGCCTTATGTCGATAGCCATTAGATTTTTCTGGTATTTACCGTAATCGCCACTTACGAATACGAGAGCGTGAAATACGAAACACAGCAGCATTAAGTTTACGCTGGTATTCTGTGAGAGCATGGTCCGACCCCGGTCGAGCCGACTTATTCGTGCTGCTACTATACTACTGATATAACTGCAGCATGGCACGTAATAATGTTATCATTAGAGTAGTCATAGGTATTAGGTACATAATCAACTTCCATATATTAAAAATAAAAAAGGAACTATCAGATAAATGTCTATGCATTCAAATTATCGTAATTAAAGTGGAAGATAATGGTGCAGAAAGACTGATTTTTCTTTATTTCAGTAGTAGTTTACTCGTTTTCTTCTCGTAGGCAAGCAAACCCAGCTCGAAAAACCTCACCAAACTGTCGATGGATTTTTTAAATAATAAACATTAGAATGGCCCAGAACATTTTGTTGTATGTACCAGGGCGTCATAATCGCTTCAGCGACAAAGCCCTTCTTCTAAGAATAAAAAAAAACGGCTTCAGAGAATAGCCGAATACTTTTACTTAATATTTAGCAAGTCTAGCTTTACTGTTCTGTTTTATTTATCAAGGAAGTGACACAACATTACTATTTAAAAATGTATTTATTGCTTTTCGAAGTATTCTCCGCGAAATTTGACACATTTTTCCATACGATGAAACCAATCATTGAAGCAACCATTCCATTCGGAAGTTGGGGTCTCCAAAATGGCCGTTTTGTAGGCGTCCACAGCTTCTTCAGGTGATGAAAATCTCTGTCCACGCAATTTATTCTTTATTTTAGGGAAAGTATAGAAATCATTAGGGCTTAGGTCGGGGCTGTACGGCGGATGGTCTAATAATTCTATGTTTTCTTGCTCTAAAAACTCTTTTGTTCTGTGTGCGGTGTGAGAACTCGCATTGTCGTGATGGAGGATGATGCGGCGGTTGCAGTTCTCTTTACGGAGTTCAGAAACGACCTGTGGCAAACAAATGCTAGCATACCATTCTGCATTAACCGTTCTTTGTCCCTCAAGAGGAATAGTCGTAACATGGCCGGTTTTGGAGACAAACGTGGCCACTATTTTTTTTGCAACACTCCGTGAACGAACAATTTTTGTTGCCTTTAACTCATTTTAGAACACCCAAACTCGTGACTGGTCTTTTGTTTTGGGTTCGTCGTTCGTATCCAGGATTCGTCACCTGATATGATGTTGTATACAGCATTTGAGGATCCTGCGTGGAATCTTTCGAGAGTTCTGACGCACCAAGTAACGCGAGCCGCTTTTTGCTCTTCACAGAGCGAATTCGGTATCCATCGGGAAAACAACTTTTTTACACCTAATTGTTCATGCAAGATTATTTGTATTTGACTCATGCCAATGTAAAGTTGCCTGAATTTCGCGGTATGTCACATGTCGATCTTGCTCAATCAGCTTACGCACAGCATCAACGTTTTCTTGGGTGACTGCAGTTTTTGGACGACCTTGACGGGGATCATCACTGAGCTTGACACGTCCGCGTTGAAATTCAGCAAACCAGCGATAAATTGTGGTTTTGGATGGGGCTTCATCACAAATGCAGAAATCAAATCAAAATCCTATAAAAAATGTGTAAAACTAGTTTTATTCAATGGTTAGTATTCCCGTAGATATAAGAAATAATTTCTGTAGTATTTGAAAACGGCAGGATTATATCCAAGTTGACCTTGTATAATCGATAAAGTTAACAGAACAATTTTAAAATAACGTGTGTAATCATAATGTTATAATTTTTACGTTGAGATATATAATTTCCATTTTTTATAAAACATAACATGACATGAGACAATGAGAGCCGTGGTAGCTCAGATGGTAAAAGCTCGCTGTAAATATAACAGAACGCAAGTAACCCGGGTTCGATCCCGCCGGCACCGATGAAATTGTTAATTGCAATTTTAAGTGCTGATTTACCACGTGCTCGGCGGTGAAGGAAAACATTGTGAGGAAACCTGCATGTCTGAGGAATAAGAAAAAAAATATTACGAAGACATGTAAAGTTCGCCAACACGCATTGGGGCAGCGCGGCGGACACTTCCTTGCCCTAAAACTCTCTTAGAAATGGGGGCAGGCCTGTGCCCAGCAGTGGGACGTATGTAGGCTGTAACTTTACTTTTTAGATTGACACGAACTTATAGTCTATCTGATGGTAAGTGGCTTCTGTGTTCCATTGTCACCTGTAGCCAATTTTAAAGAAAGAAAGCTATATATGCGTTCTCACCTCGGAGTACTAAGATGAATTGTAATTATACTGGCTCTGTATACCCTTTAGACTGAAACACAGCAGTACGCTGCTATGCCCATTAGGGCAGAACACAGCAGTACGCAGCTATACCCATTAGAGCGGAACACAGCAGTACGCTGCTATACCCATTAGAGTGGAATACAGAAGTACGCTGCGAAACCCTTTAGAGCGGACACAGCAGCTCGCTTCTATATCCTATAGATCGAAACACAGCAGTGCGCTGCTATATCCTTTCGAGCGGAACTCAGCAGTACGCTGCTATACGCTTTGGAGCGGTACACAGCAGTACGCTGCGATACCCTTTAGAGCGTATAACAGCAGTACGCTGATATATCCTTAGAGCGGAACACAGCAGCACGCTGCTATACCCATTAAAGCGCAACCGAGCAGTAAGCTGCTACAAGTATTAGAGCGGAACACAGCAGTACGCTTCTATACCCTTTAGAGCGGAACACAACAGTACGCTGATATACCCCTTAAATCGGAACATAGCTGTACGCTGCTATATGCATTACAGCAGAACACAGCAGTACGCTGCTATAATCTTTTTAGCGGTACACATAAGTACGCTTCTTTAACCATTAGAGTGGAACACAACAGTACGCTGCTATAAACATTGGAGCATAACGCAGCTGTACGCTGCTATATCTAGTAGAGAAACGCAGCAGTACGCTGCTATACCTTTTAGAGCGAAACACAGCAGTACGCAGCTATACAATATAAGTGGAACACAGCAGTACGCTGCTATAATCTTTTTAGCGGAACACATAAGTACGCTTCTTTAACCATTAGAGTGGAACACAACAGTACGCTGCTATAAACATTGGAGCATAACGCAGCTGTACGCTGCTATATCTAGTAGAGAAACGCAGCAGTACGCTGCTATACCTTTTAGAGCGAAACACAGCAGTACGCAGCTATACAATATAAGTGGAACACAACAGTACGCTGACATACCCATTAAAGTGGAACACAGCAGTACGCTGTTATGCCCATTAAAGCGGAACACGGCAGTACGGTGCTATACCCCTTAGGATGGAACACAGCAGTACGCTGCTATAACCTTTTGAGAGGAACACAGTAGTACGCTGCTGTACACATTTTAGCGGGACACAACCGTACGCTGCTATAAACATTGGAGCAAAACACAGTAGTACCCTGCTATACCCAGTAGAGCGGAACACAACAGTACGCTGCTATAACCTTTTTGAGAGGAACACAGTAGTACGCTGCTGTACACGTTTAAGCAGGACACAACAGTTCGCTGCTATAAATATTGGAGCAAAACACAGCAGTACGCTGCTATACCCAGTATAGCGGTCACAACAGTACGCTGCTAAACCCATTAAAGCGGAAAACAGGAGTACGCTGCTATACCCTTTAGACCGGAACACAGCAGTACGCTGCTATACCATTTGGAGCGGAACACTGCGGTACGCTGCTATACCCTTTAGAGCCAAACTCAGCAGTACGCTTCTATATCGCATCTTAAATAGTTAAAAGAGTTGGTATCTACCGAGATGGGTATTTTTTACGGAATTATGCTAAAATACTAAAATGTTACTCATTTTTAAAATGATGTTAAAACTCTTGCTGTCTCTATCACTTTAATTCAAATTGACTGTGAATTGACTGTGACACCACGAGATTTAACGACATCTTAAAATTGAGTAGCGTTTGAGTGATTGAACATCATCATTACAGCCCTTCACAAGTCCACTGCTGAACATAGGCCTCCCCCATGTAATGCCACAAAGCACGGTCCTGAGACACCTGCACCCATCGACCTCCTGCATGTCTTACCAGGTCGTCACTCCATTTAGTGGAGGGTCGCCCTACACTTCTCCTACCGGTATGAGGCTGCCACTCGAGAAACTTTTTCCCCATCGGTTGTCGGTTCTTCGAGCTACATATGTGGCCAGACCGGCCATATATGTATTACTCTGGTTCAACTGTGGATATCCCTATTTCTAAGTTTATCACGCAGAAAAACACCGAGCACAGCCCTCTTCATAGCTCGCTGAGCAACTTTGAACGACTTCATTTGGCCATAAGGGTGACAGTCGAGCACACAGTCCACGTGATGGTACGTGGATGCTGAGACCTATAGATCTCTACATTTATCTTCGATAAAAATTCAAAATGCAGATGCGTTGTCACCCCAAAAATGGAATGCCTTTTTTCCCGTAAAAAGGGTCTCCGGTTCTCTACACTCACCATACGAAATACAGCGTTAAGCTGCTATTTCACTCTGGTATTATGTGAGAGCGTGGTACTTCCCCGGACTAGTCAACCAATTCGTGCTATTTACCATAATATAGCTGTAGCGTGGCTCAACCACGTCCTACGCAAAAGAGGCGAAGTAACGCCGAGGAAACTTTTTAGCTAGGTGGTAAAACCTAGCGAAAAGTAAACTCTGCTAAGTGTGGTGCAAGCATTCGCTAAGAAGAAGTCGTCAGACTGAGAATAGGTCTCTCGATTCAGACTTAAATTGAATGATAAGTTCTAAATATAACTCGGGTCTTCGCACTACAATTTATCAATTGAGTCAAATTGAAATTGTCAGTTTGGGACCGTGTAGGGTCTTTTAGTTTGCCGCGTTAGTAAGGTTTGGACTTAAACAGTTGAATATTTTAAAACACCCGTTAAAAGTAAATTCTTACCACGTTTTTATCAAGTCGCTTTCTTGTTTGTCTGTGTGTCTATCGTCCCGCGTGGAGGAGTCTTGCGACTCAAATTTCGAGCAAGTTCCCGATGAGATAGACTTGAAATTCTCAGAATTTAATGACAGTATAGAATTTTTTTTGTATAAAGTAAAATAAAAAATCTCTTGTTCACCGATTCCTTTCAATACAATGTCCGCTGCGCTGTCCCAATGTTGGCGAACTTCACATGTCTTCGAAATATTTTTTTCTTATTCCTGAGACAATCATATTTCCTCACGATGTTTTTCTTTACCACCCAGCACATGGTAAATCAGCACTTAAAATTGCAATTAAAAATTTCGTTGGTGCCGGCGGGGATCGAATTCGCTTCGAGTTACTCGCGTTCTGTTATAAGATAAATGTACTATGCCTATAATCTTTGCGCAAATGTAAGCAATAAGTTGACAAAGTTTTAGCGTAATCTGATGCAGCGTATAAATACGAACAAACAAATTTAACCTTTCCTTAAACCGTATAGAATGAACTCCGGTGACTCTGTGATCTGTGATTCTGTGATTCTCTCAATCATTAAAATTCTTGTGTTGTTTCTGAAAAAATCGCGCACATACAAACAAACACACAAGGAAAAGAGAGGCATGGGCCCTTTTTATTAAAGCCTGTTAAAAATTAACCGTTTTTTGTTTTTGCTGGCAACCCTGTTAAGTAATTTTTTCGTTTTGTCTTGACATTACACAGTAATGCTTTATTAATTTACGACTTGTTGCTTTTAAAACGTTTATATAATATATATGAACAGTTTTTTTTAGACTTGTAACCCACCCCGGTTTATTATTGCGGCGTTATTTGGATTTAAAGTAATCAAAATTAATAATATCTTTAATATAAAAGATTTCCGCAAGGTGACGCCTGATTCTATTAATTATTTTAAGATTATCATCAAAGAAGTCGATGGATGCAGGTGGCTCAGGACCGTGCTTTGTGGCATTACTTGTGGGAGGCCTATGTTCAGCAGTGGACTTGTGAAGGGCTGTAATGATGAATGATTAAAAACACTTATTTTGTAAATTTTTCGATTTATCAAAAAGCATTCAAGTGTTTCCGTATACAAGTGGTGAAATTCAAAATTTTGTACAACCGACTTCTATATAAATAATAAACCCTTGAGATTGAGCGGATCGCTACCAAGCTGTTCTGAATATGGCCATATTTAAATACACTGGATTGGTACCACACAAACATACATACGAGTAGCATCTCGCTTTTTTATACTAATCCAAGCAAACGTTTAACTAAAAACACATAAAAGGTCTTTCAATAGGGACGCTCGAAATATGAAAAGTTATAGGGGCCATTATGTTAATGCAACATATTCTGTTCATAATCAATTTGTTTATACATGGTAGTAATGCTGCAGTTTTATTAATAATATATTTTAGCACGAGTGAGTAGGTTCCACTCCACCAGAGAATGACCACGCTCTCACAGAATACCAGCATAAAGTAGCAGCTTAATGCTGCTGTGTTTCGTATGGTGAGTGTAGAGAACCGGAGACCCTTTTTACTGGAAACGAGGCATTCCATCTTAGTCCTCACTGGTGACAACGCGTGTGCATTTTGATTCGTAATCAAGGATAGATGTGGATGTCTATGGACCATTGCGTCCACTTACCATCTGGTGAACTTGATGATTTGTCACCCTATCCTATAAATAAAAAAGAATTTTCGATTCAATTTTTGCGTTTAACGGTCTATGGCAAATCACAATTGAAGGTAGTAGCGTTGAATAACGTGTGCGAATTATCAAATTTTATTATCAAAATCAGACTCCGTTTGAGAAAAGTTCCGCTCATTATGTAACTTTTATTATACTAGATCTCGACGATAATGCCATCTATTGGATCAAATTGTACGTCTAAACCATCCAGGTAGCCTCAATCACACAAAAAATTTCATCAAAATCTGTCCACCCGTTTAGGAGTTCAGTGAAAAAACACGTACAGAAGAAATATATGTATGTAATTATACTATTATCTTAATTTATATAAATTACGTGTCACGTTGTTTGTCCGCGATGGACTCCTAAACTACTTAACCGATTTTAATCAAATTTGTACACCGTGTGCAGTTTGGTCCAACTTGAGAGATAGGATAGTTTTTTTTTTTTTGCTAATTTAAGGATTTTTAATAGGATATGACAAAGTGTCGTCGAAAAGGGCAGAACAACGTCTACCTGTCAAGCTAGTATTTATGTGTGTATATATATATATATATATTATCCCACCTGATAGGTAAGTGGTGATGTAGCCTAAGATGGTGAAGCGCACGGACATAACAAACACCTATTTACTCTTGCCTTGGAGGCACCTACATTGTAATCGTAGGCAAACACAGATGCTGACAACAATATTCAAGTGGAATAAGTTGCTAGCAACTTTGTTGTCAGCAACTCTGTTGCTTGCTCTGTTGCTGTAGTTTGATTTGATTTATGGTGGGCTATTTACCGCAACTCCACGTCCAAACGCGTATTTTGCGTGTGAGCAGGAATATTTCGATTATTCGTGCCTTGAAATCTCCTCGAAGAAGTTCAGCCGAACATTGATGTTGCGAGCAACTTCGTGGTGTGATCTCGGCGTGCCGAGATGTTTAGCCCTGTATGCAGCGACGTCCTGACGTACCAACAACATGTGGCTTGCACAGGGGACTATCTGTAACATAACATAATTATAACATAAACACTCACGCCTGTCACCCAGAGGGATAGCCAGAGACTACAGACTTCTATTTAGCACGATCCTGACATACCTTTCTCGCCTCTTCCACATCCATATACGCATACATGCTCGTCGGTTAAGGGTAATTTGGCCCATTTTTAGTATATCGCCAATTTGGTCGACAAACTTCCGCCTAGGACGTCCCTTTCCGACTCTTCCATTCACTTCTGCAACATATATTTGCTTTGTCAGTCTATAGTAACTAATACTACTACTACTACTACTAGTCTGTAACATCTATAGTAAATAATTGTTAAAAGAGCCGTGTCCTGTAATATCACTTAAAGCTTTCTTTATCTGTGGATTCCGGAGGAGGTGGGGGGGTAGGCAGTCAAAACAGCAGCCAGTTACTCACACCACGTGTAGTCTAGAACAATATTGGACAAATATTTCACTTGCGATTTCTATTATTATTTCGCTCGTGTTACTTTATGCGCCGATAAAAACCGAAGGTCGTCCAATCCAATGTTATCAGTCACACGCGATACGAACCACCGTTGTGTACCCACACAGTTAAACAAAGCTACAAACAAACTGATATCGCAGTAGTAAAATTAGACGTTTTAATTTAATAATAAGTAAAAGTAACTTCTTTGTTGTTTGTAAAAGCGACAATTAAAGATTTAGATAGATAGATATATTAAATTAAAGATATATTAAATTAGTGTTTGGGCCATCTAGCGTCTATTTTACGTACCACCTTGAGAGTCAATCAATGTTTGTTCAATAAAATGACTTTACCTATAGAATGAAGTAGATGGCGCTATTACAAAGCAATTTTACTCGAAAGAAAATATCTTTTTGAATACACTAAACTTTAGGCTCTACATGTTACACACACACACCCACACAAAAAAAAAACACACACACACACACACACACACACGTGGATACTGTACGATAATTGGAAGCGCTCATCGCAATGGCTGAACCCTGTAGACCCAGCCAAATCCTGCCCTAAACACGAAAATTGACTCAGAAAAAGTTACTTGTGAGTGTTTGGTGGACTAGCGCCGGTGTCGTTCACTACAGCTACGGCACACGCGCACACACGCATGCACGCACGCACGCACGCACACACGCACGCACGCTACACTTCTCATTCTTAGATTTACGTTTACTGCATGTTAGTTAATTCTTAACCGAATCCTAATGAGAATCTATTGTAATTGTACCACCACTAATAGGTGAAGACACTGGTTTCTAAGATACAGTTATTGCAACTAGTTTGGAATGTTAAAATATTTGTGGCATATAAATAATTTACTATTATTGGGTATTTATAAAATATACATACATCTGGTTGGGCTGAATAAATATATTAGGAAGTGATAAATATACATATATAAAGTATTATTGATGTATATTTATCTTATCTTATTTAAAGATTTCACTTCTACCGTGTGTGAATTGCACCACATGTTTTTTTTTTAATATAATAAGGATCAACGAGTATACAGTCTACCTGATGGTAAGAGGTTGCTGTGGTCCATAGAAATCTACATTTATCCTCGATTAAGAATCAACATGTAGATGCGTTGTCATCACTGAGAACTAAAATAGAATGCCTTTTTTACTTTTTTACGTGGTAGAGCCATGCTGCAATTATATTAGTAGTATAGTTGCAGCACGAATGGGTCGGCTCGACCGGGGAAGGACCACGCTCTCACAGAATACCAGCGTGAAATAGTAGCTTAATGCTGCTGTATTTCGTATGGTGAGTGTGGAGAACCGGAGACCCTTTTTACTGGAAATGAGGCATTCCATCTCAGTCCTCACGGGTGACAACGCATCTGCATTTTGATTTGTAATGGAAGATAGATGTAGATGTCTATGGGCCGCAGCAACCACTTACCATCAGGTGGACTGTGTGCTCGTTTGTCACCCTATTCTATAAATAAATAAATAAATAAATTTTACTAGTAAAAAGAGTCCGGTTCCTTGCATTCACCATATGAAAAACAGCAACCCTAGGATGCAATTTCACGCTGGTATTCTGGTGGAAGCTGTTATTATATATTTGCAGCGTGGCTCTACCGTGTTAAATTATCTATAATTATAATTTGTCGCAAAATAGTTTATTTATAGATTTCCTTAAAACTACTTTTACGGATTTTATGGCGTTTATTTATGTTACAGTGTGGTTTTATCAACTTGAAACATAAACGTCGAAGTCTTGTCTATCGTCTAGTCTTTTTATGTTATTTTTAATACCCGTGACCATGGGTGCTTCCCAGCACCCATGGTCACGGAGAACTCCCCCCCCCCCCCAGTACGGAAACGTCGAGTATTAAAAATAACATAAATAAACGCGATAAAATCCGTAAAAGTAGTTTTAATCAATGGGTGCGTTTGGCAGAAAAAAAGCGCTAGTAAGCGCTTCTTGCTAGGACACGAAGTTAGTTTTAACCGGGGAATCTTACTTAATTTAAATATATGTTTGTAAAGTATTCATATTTAAAACCTACCAATCATGAATTTTAATAACATGTCTATTCATGTCATTATATTACTTAAAACTAATATTGCACAAAACAACTTATGAACTCTACTTCAAAACAAACAAATTAAATAAGCAAAATGGCGGATTGTGCCAGCGCTACTGAAGTAGCAATCGTGTCCTGGCCGAAAACTATTTCAGCGTTGTAAGCGCTTGCTAGCGCTTTTTTCTGCCAAACGCACCCAATGTGTAGTGTTTGCGTAAATATAAGAAATCATTGTATAGATTTCCTTCTTCACTCGTTTTTCATACGTGGTAGAGTCACGCTGCAGCTATATTATGGTTTTAGTACGAACGGGTCAGCTCGATCGGGGAAGGACCACACTATCACAGCGTAAAATAGCAGTTCAATATCGCTGTTTCGTATGGTGAGTGTAGAGATCCGGAGACCCTTTTTTACTGCAAACGAGGCATTCAATCTTGTCGTCAGGGGTGGACTGTGTGCTCGTTTGTAACCCTAATTCTATTAAATAAAACTTCCACATGGAAGACTTCGACGTTTATGTAACAAGTTGATAAAACCACACTGTAACCTCAAAGGTCGCCCATATTCATTGTAATGTATATCCAATGTATGTTATTATTGCTAAATGAAGCGTGATGATTCGTCACAGATCAGAGACGAGACTAACCTTCAGTTTCATACTCCGCTTACCACACGAGTTCAATACTCTTCAAATATGCTGAAAACGTGTGAGGCCACATGGTTAATATATTTCTACGACATGTAAAATTTCTCCAATTTTAAGTCTGTGTCGAGCAGACTTAAGGGGGAATATAACCTCAAATGGCTTAGCAAGATCCTACCCTTAGAAGAAATTACATAAACTATCGGCGTCCTGAAGCTTGTTTCCTGCCGCCCGGTTCCAAGCTTCAGGACGCCGATAGTTCAGGTAATTCCTTTTTACAGTGAAAATAATGGTACTTAAAAAAAAAACATAAGCCCTGCCTTATAGTTAGTTCAGTTAGTATGCAAAGTTTCATGATCTTATTTAAAATATTTTATGAATAACAGCGGTTTATTGTTCAGTTTGGAGATAACGTTGGTTTTTTTTCTATCGAGATAATTTTACGGAATCGTGTTTTCGTCTAACATAGTACTTAACACTAATCCTCTACTTTACCATATATTTATTTCAAAATTAATGCTGCAATATTTTCCGTATAACGGAGGATCTTGCTAAGCCATTTGAGGTTATATTTCCCCTTATAGCGTACGACCTTGAGCGTTCGGTCCTATACATTCCACGCGCTCTCGTTACAATATATCACGTAAGAAATACGCCCAAATTTTAAATATATATAATATAGTATATATAAAATAATTATGGAATTTTAGTCCTTTGCAAAAATTAAAAAGATCTAAATGTTCATTAATGAATTGCCAATCCATTACTGTCAATCGTAAAATAAAATAATATTTACTTTATGAGGATATGCATGTTATCAATTATTATTTCGCATTTCTGTGGTTTCGTTGTAGGAAAATTCATCACGTATTAACTACTTTATAAAAAAATTGAAATTGGCTATTACGGAATCAAGATTATGCAGACATTTAATAGATTTTTTATTACTTGATATATCTTATCAATAACAAGTAGATAGTTCCTAAAAACCTCACAAATAACAACTAGCACGGCTTTTTGCTCAAACACGCACCTTAAGTGGATGTGGAGGATACTAAAGCTCATACAGACACTTATCCTAGACTTTGAATCGAAACGTACGAGATCGTAGCGTGATTTAGGATTCAGTGGGGGTATGTTCCAAAATGTTTCCAGGATACTGGCGAATACAAATGACGTCATTTTACTATCATCCACGTAAACAACTATAACAATTTGTATCTAATTTCACTCTTACATGCACTGAAGTTCATTGTTATGTTCAAAATATCCTCGTGTCCAAGATTGTGGATTTACAGAATTCTGAACTCGTTGTCAAAAATAACCTGAAAAGAAGTGAACACACAAAGAAACAACGCAACGCGAATTATGTGATAAATTAAATGAAGCCGGGATAAACATACGTTGATTAAAGTTACTTGAAATTGTTTTAAAAACGTTGACTCCCGTATAAATAAAATAACTTATATATATAAACGAGTTTCAGTGCCAAGGTATTGAGATCAGGTTGGGCAAAATACACGAATTTGTCAGGCGGGAATTAATACTTCTTGAAATGTTATAATATGCTTGAAAACAATATGCGCATACATTAAAATACCCAATTAAATTTTTAATCGAATGGATTTTTAAAATACTTACTTTTTTATTAATCTAAATAAAAAAATATAATTTAAAAATGCCTATGAAAACTTTGACCTTTGTTTTTTTTTATAGAATAAGGTGATAAACGAGCACTCAGTCCACCTGATGGTAAGTGGATGCTCAATTAAGAATCAAAATGCAGATGCGTTGTCTTCTATGAGGGATTAGATGGAATGCTTCGTTCCCAGTCTCCGGTTCTCTACATTCACCGTAAGAAACACAGCAGCATTAAGCTGCTATTTTACGGTGGTATTCTGCAGTAGCGTGATCCTACTCCCGTCGACCCGTTTGTGCTGCAACCATAATATAGGTGCAGCGTGGCTCTACCACATGGAGAGCTCTCGTTTTTTTTTGAAGCGATCACCATATAATATTTTTTGATAATATAAAAGGCATGTTATGGAATTCTTGTTAAAGATTCTCCATTAGCTATATTTATTTGGATCCTATTATTTTCTTGATAATAAGTAAAAAAGTTTCAAATAAATTAAATTTTTGTCCACCGTATGTTGCACGCTTCGTGCTGGACAAATATATGCATGCAACTGAGAGAGGAGATCCTCACCTTAAGGACGTTTATTAAATAAACACACGTATGCTTTTTTATTTAATCTTCGGAATTAAATTCTTTTTAATTTACATTTACAAGGAATTTCATTTGTGTGTGTTATCAGTCTTATAATTTCATTACCTAAATTAGATACATTACAAAGAAAATTGCTAAAATTTAACATACATATCTACTTTCTTTCGTTATCAACACGAAAGTACTAGATGAACATAAAATGTTGGGTGCTTTCGTATAGCGCTTAAGTTCATTGACCCTCCGTCTCCGGCGAGACGTCTAGGATTTTGTGAGGATTTTGAACTTGGACTGTTAAAAGTTAACTCCCTCGTCCCGTGTTACAATTTATAACACTTAATCGTTTCTGAACATTGCTTTCGATTTATACGTACCTGGTACATTTACTTGATACACATTGCAGTATAGTTTGCCCCCCCCCCCTCCTCCCTCGTGTTAAAAAAAGAACCCCTTATTCGTGGTAGAGCCATGCTGCAGCTATATTATGGTTGTAGCACGAATGGGTCGGCTCGACCGGGGAAGGACCACGCTCTTACAGAATACCAGCGTAAAATAGATGTTTCGTATGGTGAGTGTAGAGATCCGGAGAACTTTTTTTACTGGAGACGAGGCATTCCATATCCATATTAGTCCTTAGGGGCGACATCGCCGCATCTGCGTTTTGATTCTTAATCGAGGATAAATGTAGATGTCTATAGGCTACAGCATCCACTTACCATCAGGTGGACTGTGTGCTCGTTTGTCAGCCTTATTATTATTATTAAAAAAATTTCCTTTTATATTTTTATAAATTATAGTGCTATATCGATACAAGCAGTATGAGTTGCTAATGAAGGCATCCACGACCATAATATTATACTATATACGGCATCCACGACCTTTTCTGCCACCAAGGCGGCACCTCCAACTTCATAGCGGGGGAAGTTAATTAAATTTTTTATAATTTAAGATTATTTAAGGGTTGATCTCTTTTTAAAATATTAGTTATATTTTATATTGATTATATTAGAAATGGATCAAGCAAACTACGGATGTTACTAAAACTGGAAATTATTAAAAAATTAAAGAACAAACTACTAAGGAATTGTTTTGTATATTTACGTACTCTAAGAGCGAGTTTTTCCATTAACGCTCGAAATTTTGTAGACTCAAAAAAAGCGTTACCAACTTCCGAAAAATTAAAACTATACCTAGTTTATTAAAACTATAACTATAACAGCGCTGTCTATTGTCCAATTTGATATTTTGAAGATTTTTATTTATGTGTAATTACGTAGTTGCTAGTTCACTCGTGTTCATAAAATAATTAAGTAGCTCAAAACTGTGTATTTGTGGCTGTTAAAATTTTGTAAAGAATTATAATTTAATTATGGCACTTTGCAATAAAAAGACAAGAGGTCCGTATTTCACTACAGATGAGAAACTGGCCATAATTGATGAATTTAAATAAATAGTGGAAAATAAAAGGATAAGTATAGTTTTAATTTTTTGGAAGTTGGTAACTCTTTTTTCTAGCCTACAAAATTTCGAGCTTGATGGAGGAAATACTCGCTCTAGAAATCGGTAAAGGTTTATTTCGAACGCAATTTCTGAATTATAATGACATTGTATAACAAATAAATTCACCTCAATGACAACAAGAGACACCTGCGGCTGCAGTCTCGACATAGATAACGATAACTTTACAACCAATATTTGTTGTTAAGTCATAACAATCCGAATATAACGATTTTTGGTAGTCTGTACTGTCAAAGCGATCGGTACCGATCGTAAACTTTACAATTATTTGTTATGTTTGCTATTATTTTTGACAGCCCGCTAAGTGTTCGTTACGATCATAAGTTGTTTTACAGTTTTATAAATAATCTTTATCTATTATAATATAAGGTTATAATAAAAGTATTAAGTAATTATGGCGGAATCGTATTTAGCATGGGATTTGTCAGAACTAGAACACAGGCGTGTTATGGTTATGCGGCGGCAAATCGCACGAAACCGGCGCGAAAGTGAAAATCCCTTAGATTTAGATGATAGTGAATTCTTGTACCTTTACAGAATTACAAAAAATATGTTTATTATGTAAAAATTATGTAAAAATTACAGTCTCTAAACAAACCATTCAATAAACAACGATAAATTCGAAATAGGTGTACACATATAATTATTTGGACAAGTTGTACCAGCGGGCCTGCGCCTGCGTCACTGTCCCCCACCATTGAAAATATTATATAAACTATATTTTATATATTAAAATATATGATATGTTTTATAAAATGTGTAGCATGAAATAAATGATATGTAGGTAATGTCAACGTTGTCAAATCGAGACAGACATGTAATAGTGTTGCAAGGGGGCAAACTTTTATGTCCTTTGATATTTAACAAGTTAGTTCAATTCTTAGAAACGGTAAAAGCTACTTGTAAGTTACATACAAAATATTTTTATAAGAAAAGGTTTCTTCTATTTCTGTACAATTTTCAAAGAAAAGCAATTATTTTTATAAAATAATGTCTGCAAATTTTCCCTATTATTTTTAAACAGCCAACATTTTTTTAAGAAAACCCGCACTATGAATAAGTTTTTCGTTAGCGTAACAACAACATAAAGTAAAAATAATTGACGATCTTGCACGGAATTTCGGCTGTAGAAACTTGCATTTATTGTAAGCATCGTTACGGCAAGCAATTATTGTTGTTATTATTTAGCGATCGGTAGTTTGCGATGGAGTGCTATCTATGTCGAGACTGCAGCCGCTGGTAAGAGTAATATTATAAGTTGGGGAGACTGGGGCTGGTCGTGACATTTTTTTTATAAAGTGTCGTAATTTTTTGTTTGTTTGATTGTTTTACCGGAATGTAGGTTTGTTTGATTAAGTAACTATTCGGGTTATTAATTTAAAAACAATTTTAGGTATCAGACTATTAGAAGTGACATAAATGAATGAATTCTAGGAAAAGAGGCGTGTAACTTTCAGCCCCGCGCCAGGGGCTGGTTGTTACACTATAAGGGGCAAAATGTTACAACAAAAACCAAACGTAATATAACACTTTTTATTAAGAACAATGACAGTTTACTACAATTATTATGTCTACAATGTCAAAATACAATATCTATATAGCAGTCTTTTGCCTCATTATAACAAAAACAGTAACTTCGTTGAACAAAATTATAATCTTATCTTTTAGTCTTACGACTCATAAAAATAAAATTTAGGTAACTTCCAACCCGGTAGAAAATTATAAATTTCTTTATCAAACAAAAACTTAGTATGAATTAACAAAACATTTATTATGCCTCATCACATGAACAAAAAATAAATAAAGTCTCTCTTTAAAAAAACAATCAGATCCTAAAAGCTAAAAAACAGTTCAGTCACTTTAGTCTGAACAATCACTTTCACAATTCAAACATATGTAGGATATAACATTACCCTTAGCACATCTTACGTGTGACCATTTTTTACAAACAACACACTGTACCCATTCCTCACCAGCTCGACTTTGATCAAACGGTTCACAACATATCAGGCAAAAATAATCATCTACACTTCCTTCGTCAGACTCAGAGTCATGTAAGACCTTCCTTTTCACAGCAATCTTCCTTGTTTCCTTAGGCGTTTTTTCTCTCTTCATCTTTCCTGGCTCAGTTGACTTCCCTTTCTTAGTTACCTTTCTATTTTTTGATGTAATTTCCTTTTTCTTGCTCTGTTCTTGTGCCAATACATTTTTTTCCGGCGTATCCGTTAAAATAGCTGATTTGCGAGTTTTTCGTGTTACTTTATTTGTTCTTGCAGCAGCTTTTGGATAAGGCCGAATGGTATCGGGAGAAAAAGTCGTACATTCATTGTGAAACAGATCTCTGCTACAACCAGCAACTGAACCATAAAGGGAGCTTTCGCATTCTTCTGCAGCATCTACTACTTCAGTGGCCTCTTCAATAAATCCAGGTATAGGAGGTATAGTATTATCTTTGGAGGAATGTGGAGGAGTTGGAGATAGAGTCCCAGGGAAATTAATTGGAGTAATCTCTGTTATAACAGGCGTGTTTTCAAGATTTGAGTTAGCAGTTTCGTCTATTGGTCTGTCAATAACAAAAGCAGACAAGAAATCATCTTCCTGAAAAATATCTTTATTAAATGGTGCAATACCAGTCTTTTGAAATCCGTTGATGATGTTAGCCGGATTTAGCGCTAAGGGCAAAGCTTTACTATAGATGGAATATTGTGAATAGTCATTGTCTTACCCGGATTGTTTCTAAGCCAAGCATCTTGCTGGCTGGCACAGTAATTTTTAAATGGTCCATAGACTCCCACATTCATGGGCTGGAGTTTATGAGAGCAATGTGGTGGGAAGGACAGCAATACCACATTGTTTTCTTTAGCTGTTTCGACGACTTCAATATCCAAGTGCGAAGAATGATTATCCAATAATAAGAGCACAGGATTGGATGGAGATGGTTTTACATTGTCTATGAAATGTTTCATGAATGTTTTAAATTCACCCCCAGTCATCCAACCACTCGAGTTGCCAGCGCCAATGCAGCCTGGAGGTCCATCGCGAACAAAGTAGTCCCTATATTTCATTCGTGGGAAAATAAACATACATGGTATCGAGTTTCCCACTGCATTTACTGCTACGCAAAGAGTGACAAGAGTCCCTCTCTCCGCTGACGTAATGGAACCAACTTGCTTGGACCCTTTTGGAGCCAAAACTTTTCTAGGTTTCTGCACCGTTGTCACGCCAGTCTCATCTACATTCCATATGCGTGACAAAGAAAATTTATATCTATCCAACACGTCTGCCAGCTTAGAAAAAAAATTATCGACGTTAGTTTTATTAAATGACGTAGCGCTACTTAGGCTAGTAGCCTCTGGCGATCTTATAGACAAAGACTGGTTCCGTTTTAAAAACGCTGTCAGCCAATCAACTCCTGCTTCTTTATTGTCAAGCCATGATTGCGGCATTACAATATTGTACTTAAGTGCACAGGAAAATGCTAGTTGCCTGACATCTTTTGGCGTCAATCCGTAATAAATTTGGCTGCTTTTAATCAAGTAACTCACCAAAATTCGCTCTTGTTCATCGTTGAAAACTTGTCTATTCTTCTGGTAGCCAACTGTGAGAGATTCTATAGGTGTGCCCTTCTCTTTTGCTTCTTTTCGTTTCTTCAAATATCTTGTTAGCGACATATGACATAAACCAAGATCTTTTGCGATACCACGAATTTTTTTAATTTTGTCCTCTTCCAAAATAGCTGCTGCTTTTTCGTAAACCTCTTTAGATATTTTTCCACGCTCAGTTTTTCTTTTATACGTCCTCATCCTACAAAAAAACAACAAATTATGTAGTTCCAGTTATATCAGTCGGCAAGCAGCACTACGGGGCAGGTAGTAACAAATAACAACCTGCCCCGAGCAAATGTAACTTTTAGCCCCAACGCCAAAACTGACATTTCAAGGTTAAGTAGTGAAAACGCAACTAAATATAACTGTATAAACGTAGATTCGTTGCAAAAAGAAAGCATTAAGGCACACATATCACAACACACACATATCTGCTTTAAAGGAAAACAGGTTGTAGACCAATATTACGAAAAAACGAAAATGTTACTAACCTGCGGTTTTTACGGCAACATGTACGGACTCCTCTCACAAAAGCGCTGGCGCCACTGGCTCACGAGGCGTACCAGCCGGTGGTGGCGTGATCATTTGTCTCTTTCTCACGTCAATATAGCGTTCTCTGTTTAGCCACCGTTGCCGCTGTAACTACCTACCCCTGTCACGACCAGCCCCAGTCTCCCCTTCTCATGAAATGACTCGCTAGGTCTATAAACAGATAATCGTAATGTAAACCATTACGATTATGAAAAAAAGTATAAACTAAAAGTATTTTTCAGAAACTTATTTTACTTGTGAAATTATCTTTGAATATACATACATACATAGGCCTCCCCAAGGTACTCGTATGCCACAAAGCACGGTTCTCAGCCACCTGTATCCATCAACTTCCTGCTTGTCTTACCAGGTGGTCATCTAGTGGGGGGATGCCTTACACTTCGCCTACCGGTGCGAGGCTGCCACTCGAGAACCTTTTTTCTCCAACAGTTGTCGGTTCTTCGAGCTATGGCCGGCCCTTTGCCACTTCAGCTTACTAATTCGAGGCCTATGTTCAGCAGTGGACTTGTGCTGTAATGATGATGACGATGAGACATACATACATTACAGATGGAGCTAAAGAAGTTTTACTTCAGTCATGTGGTCGTAAGCACACTCGTTTTTTCTGCGAACTAGTGGTAAATGAATAAAAAGTGACTTTCAATAAGTATTATTTGCAATCCATATTGAATAAAATAGTTTCTGTTTCTGTTTGTAAATTTGATATCTGATAGATTAGATTCAGAATTTACCACACCATTAAATGAAACAATAAATTATCACAAAAAAAAATATTAGAGTAAGTAATTGGTAAAGTATTCTATCATATCATACTGAATAGTAAAACTAATTAACAAATGTTGTTTTGTTTAATTTGTCTTCATCTATTGTGACAACCTTACAGAAATATGTAACAATTTTGCACGTTTTTAAGGGGATAGAGTAAATTTGTTACTTTTTGTTTATTACAATGAACGAGTACTAACAAAAACGTAACAAAGTCTAACAACAAACAATAATTATGTACAGTAAGTAAATTTACTTAAAACCAGGAATGTTATCACAACGCAGAGCGAGGAACGACTGCTCGACGGCACAAGCGCACACTGCACCCTTTTTACCTGGAGACAGCCGTTATTCTGTCTCGCTCGCACTGTTGTGCACAGCGTTTTTTACCTGCTCACACAAAGGATGCTATTGTGCTTACTTACGATTCCTTGAATTATTGAAGAATTTTATCTTACTCACTGGAATGGGTGTTTAGTTATCTAATATCGGAGTAGAGGCACTTTGAACAGTTACATTCAAATTATCATAGCTCCTAAACTATCTAACTCAGAGTTAAGATTTAAATGTGCATTTATAGCAAATATCCTGTATTATAATAAAAAAAAGTAAAAAACATTGGTTAACACGATGGTTTTTTTTTAAAGCTAAGAATCTGAAAAACAACATCAATTTGTTGTCTAATTTATTTTTTCAAAAATGTTTTTTACTAATACTGAAAAATTAAAAATAATATTTTGAATCTAGATTTATTGTCTACACTATTAACTAACATTTGAGACCAATTTTGTTTTTGAAAGTCTTCTACTTGGGTAGATATTGTTAAATTAATACAAGCATCTATGCTTCGCCAACAATTTTTTTTAAAGTGCTGCCATTTTTTTATTGATGGCGAAAAAAAATCATTGATCCCTGATTTGTCGATAAAATTAATTGTATTTTAACCCCTTAAAGTATCGGACATCGGAAACCGGACACCCTGTATATATATATATGTATATATATATATATATATATATATATATATATATATATATATATATATATATATATATTATATATATATATATATATATATATATATATATATATATATATATATATATATATATATATATATGTATATATATATATAGACCTTAGAGTCAGTTGTACTAGAACATCATAAGAAATGATACCTATATCTCCCTCCCCGCGGATATACACGCGCTTACCATTTTTTTTAGTATATTTTCTCTCCCAGACGACACCAGTAGCCTACATCATCAACAGCTGTGATAAACACATAAACGATTTTATAATGTGTCTTATTACCGTTAAAAATAATTATTCACTTTCCAGTACTTAAACTGTTTTACGCAATCGGGTTTTTAATTACATCAGCTTGTTTAGGTCGTACATTTTACGTTTGCCAATGTCAATTAATAAGAAATTTACTCAAATTAATATTATTATACTAACATTTTCGCAAAATGCTGATGTGTCACATTGCGATGTTTTTGGGAAGATTTCGATGAGAGCTCAACCCAGCGGACAGTCGATTACGACGGTAACTCAAGTTCAAGCGAACAAAATAACTTGAGGTTTATATCAACATTGGAGCGTTTGTTTTGCCGCTTCCACTTGTCATTCACATGCGCGGACACTTAATTAGCGACTTTGAAATGATGCGACTTTGTTTGTGTACAACACACAGTCACATTACTTTTACTTACCAACATCCACTTCAAACTAATAATTAAACGGCGGAATAGGAGCAACAATGCGTTGACAGTCAAGTTCCCGCCAAAACTCCCTTCATTACTATTGTATAGTGATGGGTCAACTCCATTTACTAATTATAGGTAACTCCAGTTGCGTTTGTCGAACAATCACTAACTCGAGTTTGGGCTGGTGGTAATTGCACGAAATATGCGAGCGATCGAAAGCACAATTCGTTCTTCGTATGTACAAATGTGTATGTTGTATGTTCACGCTCATTAAGAACGGATTTTACGATAGTACCGTCAAAAACTAGGTATTTTAAATCGAGATTCAAATATCGTTGCCCAGCTACGAGAGCGGGTTACCGCTAATCTTAATATATATAAATTACGTGTCACATTGTTTGTCCGCGATGGACTCCTAAACTACTTAACCGATATTAATCAAATTTGCACACCGTGTGCAGTTTGATCCAACTTGAGAGTTAGGATAGTTTTTTTTTAACCATGAGTGACCCACAATTTTTTTTGCGAATTTAAGGATTTTTAATAGGACATAACAAAGGGTCGTCGAAAAAGGCAGAACAACGTCTGCCTGGCAAGCTAGTATATTATAATATAATACCAATAAAATGTTTAAGGATAATTTGAGATAGTTAAATTATTAATAAAAAATACCTACGTCGCGTCGTATAGTGGTATATTATTTTGTGAAGATTAGCTGCACAACTGGTTGTGTTATTAAATAGTACCCGGTTGACCGAGCTTTGCTCGGTATTTTTCGCTCGGTTTTTTTAATTCGTGTGTTTGGAAATTATATTTAGATACAAATTACATACTGATGAAATATGAATAATATTTTTTGATCTTAGCGACATAACAACAAAAACGGAACTGGTTATTTGAATAAAAAATCATGAATGCAATTAGTTAAAATTTTCGTGTTTTTAAAAAATACTAAAAAAGGGCTCGAAAAAATAGATTTTCTCAAAAAAGAAAGGAACTTGAAAAAAAATTAAAAAAAGTTGGTCGGTCGGTCTGGGCTCGAACCGGGGTTCTACGATTCTGTGACCGCCCATTATACCAATTAAGCTATTTATAATCATTGACAATCTGTCAAAATTTACCTTCTTATTCTAACGATATTGTAGCAGTTTTTCATTGCCTAAAAACACGGACAAAAAGACATTTTATAAAAATAAATCCTAGCTAGATCGATTTGTTATCCCCGAAACTCCCTGGACACTAAATTTTATGAAAATCGTTGGAGCCGTTTCCGAGATCCCGATTATATATTTATATATATATATATACAAGAATTGCTCGTTTAATAGTATAGGATATTATACTAACTATATTTACTATACTTAATGCTAATACTAACTACTAATAAATACGTTTTTATTTAAATACTACGTACTAATTTTTGCTAATAATAATTGTTCCAACACATGCGATCACATCGTATTAGTCTGTCACCAAAACGGAGTTAATTGTAAAAATAAATTGTCTGAGCCTCGTTCTGCCAATTCGAGTCTCTTAACCCGATTCGAGTTCCTTCCGAGTTAGCACATCTCTATTAATAAAGAAGTTTCTTGGACTCCTTGTTATAAACATTCTTTGTCACCATTGTATTTTACGACGACGCTGCGCATTCATATTCTCCTGGTATACATGAATCACGGTCATGAAGCCGGAAGGGCGTATATGCCAGCCACGCTTTGTGGCATTTTTACACGAGGTCGACATGGAGGAAACTCGGCCGATAACCCCTAATATTAATTATCATGCCAAAATTTCTGTAATGTGCTTAAAAATAATCTTATATTTACTTTCGCTTTCTTCCCCGTAAAATGTTTTATGAAGACATTTATTATCTGTGTGCGATTAATGAAAACCTTTCAATGCCTAAGTCCCAAATTTAAAGAAGTTTCGATGACTATATAGGTATTTTATATCACCCTAGGTGTAACGACTTTATAATAACCAGACAGCGGACGGTGAACGTCATCAAGGATAGGGCAATGTACTTCCAGAACAGTTATGGACTGTTATTACAGCATATGAGTGGGGTTTCATTCCATTGAAGACGGGCCTCTTTGTTTGAAGAAAGAAAACTCTTCAGTAGACAGAATAACAAAGTTGCCAACGCCTTTTATCACTGTTTAAAAATAAATCAAGTGTCAAGTGCGAAACGGATTCATTGATAAGCGTTCTGCTCTGGTCATTGCACTTTGAGATGATAGAAAAAAGTAACTATGTATGACCTAATATATTACTTACTGTCTTTTTATAAAATTGAAGTCGCAAGAAGTTAATTACTTTTTTAACAAAACGCCAGGACTTTTCTATGGAAATCAGGTTATTTGTCAGGGCTTTTAAAATTTCCTTCCGGTAACCCTAGACAGGAAACGCTTGACAAACTGCCGCCTTGAGTGCATTTGCTACTACGTAGTCATTATGGAGTGTAGAAGTAAAGAGTACAGATTGTGTATTAAAAAGTGTCCATAGAAAACGTTAAATAAAGGTGGCGCCACTATAGCAACGGGGTAAATTTTAAAGAACACGCCGGAAAGTATTAATGGGATAGACGATTTTTTCGAGATTATATCTACTAAATAAAATTATTTTATATTTTAGAGCTACTGAGCAGTTTAGCAGCGCACTTCAAACCGTCGACAACTGTTATTTACTGCTTACGGATGGACACTTTTTCAACTATTCTCCTATGGTAGTTGGTACTCCTTACTTCTACACTTCATAGTTTACATTTGCAAGTTACTGTTTGGCATACTGTCGGAAACTTTTTACAGAAGTTTTCTTGCAGGTGGAAACGCGGCCTTAGATTGTCGCTTCAGTTATTAAAAAAAAACATCATATTAGTGAATTTATCGTAACTACCATAACGGAAGAATTTAACAAAAATGAATGAACGTACCATGCAACCATGCTCAAAATGCACGATAACAAATAGGGTTGCCAGATGGTCGGGATTCGTCTGGATTCTCCCTAAATTTTAAATGATCTCCAGACTCACGACAAAACTCAAAATCTCCAGGCAAACAGCTCCTCGGAAAATTAATGTATGCTAAGTTAGTAATTTGACTAAACTTTGAAGTAAATTGTTACAATTTTAAATATTTTCTGAAATGTACTACTAAAGGATCCTAATTGGTGTACTCAGTTAAGCCCAATGCCAAATACATATTATGGCAACCTAAAACTCTGTGTATTTAAATTATTTTGTAGCTTATTTATTTAAAAATTTAGCATTTTTAAAGAAAAAGAAAAAAAAAACAAAAATCTCTTTCGCTTTATCATATTATCTTCTTATATATAAAAATAATTGACGTCCGTTAGTCTCATTTGAGGGATTATTACTACTACTAACTATTCAGAGCCCATAGGATCCAGTAAGTGACACTTGTCGAAATCCAGAAATCACTCGTATTTTCTTTTCTTGTATTTCTTTCTATGAAATACCTATCGGCCGTATTGTAATTTTAAATCGAATTCATATTGTTTTTACTTTCGATTATTGAGTTTTATTAAATGGTGTTTACTATTTGTTGAGATTGTTTATTAAAAATGCCAAAATAAACTAAAAACATTGTTTAGTAAGCTACTTAAAATTATACATCAATATTAATATGACGGTATCGCACCACATGAGACACATCTCTAGTAATTAAAAAGAAATTACCGCTAGTAAGCATAATACGTTACTGCGCGCGCAAGTGAAATAATTTCGAACTGTTATAATTTTATTAGTAAAAAAACCACATTAAGATTTTTGAAGTTAATATAATAGAATAGAGAAAATTAATACAAAATAAATTCAAAATTATTTTATAGTAGTTAAAAATTTTGTCGTATCTAGCAAACGCACGGAAGTTACGTTCTAGTTACCTGTCAACCTGTCATCCGCATTCCGCACCATATTACAATGCAATGAATGGTAAGTGGTTGCTGTGGCCCATAGACATCTACACTTTTCCTCCACCCCTGAGGACTAAGATGGAATGCCTCATTTCCTGTAAAAAAGATCTCTGGTTCTCTATACTCACCAAATGAAACATATCGGCATCAAGCTGCTATTTATATTATATTTTACGCTGATATTCTGTGAGAGCGTAGCCCTTCCCCGGTCGAGCCGACCCATTCGTGCTACAACCATAATATAGTTACAGCGTGGCATAAAAACACTGTGGTTTTCGGTAAGTACGTTATCAAAATCAGTATTCAAACGTATGGAAGTGTAATTTGCAAAACGTATACAATATGCAAATAAAAATTTATTTAAATTTAATCAAATAAATAAATACATGTAGTAAAATCCCTACTACAATAACTGTCTGCTGTCCCTTCAATTGTTGGTGTGATAGTAGACGTGTAAACATCGCAATCAACACGTAGGAGGCTTGTAAACATTAGGGTATATACGACACACGCACCGAGTTGTATGTTTTAAATTGTAAATAAACAATTGATTTCGTATAGTAGTATTTTATAGTACGCGGGATTTCGTGACACCTCTGTTTGTTGTTGTCGTCCTAGTATCCTGTTATCGAATGCGTAGATGGTGCTCTACGTCAGTACCTACAGTACAGCTCGTAGTTAGTCTATTTATATATTATGTATGTCGTAGGATAATTAGATAAACCGAATTTTCCGCAAAAATCTAGGTATATTGCGCAAACACGGATAATTAGACGATTGGTCGAATCTGTTCTAAAACCATATCAGCACCCCCCGACTTCACGTAGTCTTGTCCGCCCTACCCCCTAGAGTGTTTTTGTAAAGCCGTAGGCGCGAAGGGAGAGCAGAGCAAACCTCCGCAGCTTTGGCTTATTAGTCGCCTTTAGCGACCAGCCTCAGCCGCCACGGCTTGCACCAGAAATTTGCTACGCAAGGGCGAAGGCTGCACTTACTGCAGCGCCGAAGCTGTTACAGAAGTAACTTTGGGTATGATTTTACAAAAAAAAATTACTCAAACTATACGCCTATAAATCAAAATCAAGTCAATCAGAGTTAAGTATACCTATTTCATAGTTTCAAAACCCCTAATCTTTTTTTCAGTAAGATGCCTTTATAAGCTGAATATATTAGCATATTATACTTATATTGTGTTGCCGAGAAAGAAAATTAAGATGGACTTATAGTTCAAATACACACTGACAGAATAATTATATATATATATATACACACTGACAGAATAATTATATATATATATATATATATATATATATATATATATATATATATATATATATATATATATATATATATATATATATATAATTATTCTGTCAGTGTGTATTTGAACTATAAGTCCATCTTAATTTTCTTTCTCGGCAACACAATATAAGTATAATAAGTATATATATATATATATTTATATATATATATATATATATATATATATATATATATATAAAAGGGTGAATAACGAGTCTACACAGCCCACCTGATGGTAAATGTTGTGACTTGCTACTACTAGCGCATAGATATTTACATCTATTCTCAATTAAGAATCAAAATGCAGCGGTATGGAAAGGTGATAGATACCTCCGGGGACTAAGATGGAATGTCTCATTTCCAGTAAAAAGGGTCTCCGGTTCTCTCAACTCACCACACGAAACACAGCAGCATTAAACTGCTATTACACGCTGGTATTCCGTGAAAGCGAGGACCTTCTCTGGTCGAGTCGACATATTCGTGATAGAACCCTGATCACCCTGCAGCGTGGCTTTACCACGTATAAAAGATGTCTTTGGTTCTGACACACCACTGCCGTACGATTTTGTATCCCTGGATTGTTGGTTGGCGTTAGTTTTATCATTGTTTGGATTCATTGTATTGTAAACGTATCATTATTGATTATAAAACTGTCTTCTTTATTTCATTATCTTATTTTAAATTAAAATTAAAAAGAAAAAACATTCTCACATTCTCACCGGCAAACTTTCCCACCAGAGCTACATAAACGCACGGTTGGAATTGTCATACACTGATATCTGTTTGGATTTAAACCCTGAACATGGCATACAGAACTTAATCGGGCGAATGTACGTAATTACTGGATCACATGACCGTGAGGAATAAATATTAGTCCAAAATGGCGTCAAATTTATCATACACTTGATTAAGTACACAATACTTTTGTTAACTTAGATAATATAGTGTACAATGTACATGTAACAAGTACACTAAAACGACAAAAGTTGCAATTTTGACTTTCCAAATGGTTTTTATATGGCATTACTCCGTGTGGTCATGCTCTCCTGGTACTTTATGTATTTGTTGAGGATCGCAGAGTTTAATAAAAAAAATATTTATGATTCGAATATATGGGTTCGTTCCAGTTCGTTCTAAGATAATGAGGGCTAATCTTCTACTCACCAGATGTCGTTAGTTGACAATGAGGTAAAGTTTTTTGTTATGGTGGCCACACACGGTCAGTTCATCTGATCATTTCAACTGATCAGTTCAAACTAAAACTGTTGAAATTTTTTAAAATATCGGATTTTCGATATTAATAAACTTATATGTAAAACTCCGAAATTAATATATTTATAATGTCCGATTTATCGAAAATCCACTCTTTAAAAAAAATATCAACAGTCCTAGTTTGAACAAGTTTATTTATTTTATTTATTTATTTTTACAAAATATAGTTATTAAATAACATCCGACAGTACAAATAAACTTACAAAAGTTTTTCCATGTACCGCCGATTCGTAACTTCGACCATGTTCAATCGGTTCGCGTAGCGACAACTTACATAATACATGGTGTGACGATATTTTGACAATATTTTTTTTAACTATATGTGTATCACAGGAAAGGACAGTTAGTGAGTTTGATAAATAATATTAGTAATCGAGATATTAATGTTACGATTGTGTGTATCTATGTATATATTTATTAGTAAATTTGTATTTATGTATATTATGTGTGTTAGTCATTGAGCTATTATGTACTACGTACTAGAGGAGACACCACATTCAGCTACTCTGTTCCACTCAACTGCGGTTCATGCACTGCACTTTAATCAGTCACTCGCTAGGCGCTTGTAGAGTTGTCACGTGTTGTGTTGATTTAAAAAAAAATCTCTTGATAAAAATATGCCGTCTTGTGTACTTAGATATTGCACAAATAATTCAAGAAATGTCAGTAAAACCAAGGAATTACTTTTCATCGGTTAATAAGATACTTATTCAATAAAAAAGTATTATAAATTAATAATAAAACAAATTATTCCTAAGACGCCATCTCGTGTCACTGAATATAGATTATGAAATTAATATGTTCAGATGCGACATTTCCGTGGGTACTTAAGTATAGGACGAATATATTATTATACACATTTTTTTTATAGAAACATATATAAGTTATTATGATTTGGCAAAAATTTCCATGTTTAAATCCGCTTATTATTCTTTTATTTTATTTTTAAGTTTCCACATCAAAGTCAAAGTGGAATAAATTCGTCCATTTTTAACTCTCGCGTGCCCAGCATTTATGAACGATTATTTACAACATTTATGATTCTAATTTAAATAAATATATTTGTAATTTAAATTTTATGTTAATAAGTTTTGTTAAACATACATTTAGTACGTTTTTTTATATTTGACATAGATACCTTTTAAAATATTCAGATAAAAATATCATTAAAATGTAATTCTGACATAATATTATGTAATATTATATTAAATTAGCACATATACAAAATAAAAAACAATTTAAAAAATTGTACTCGATATAATTAACAATACAATATAAATAAACAATTAGTACATACTGACCATTCTACTTACGTATAATCTATAATAACAAAAACTGACCGCGCAAGCGCAATGCGCGTTTATACCAACTGCGCATGCGCGACTCTACTATTACCGCGCATGCGCGAAGACATACGAGTAGTGCACAATTTTTGTTTGGAATAGCTTCTCTAGTACGTAGTACATTATAACTCAATGGTGTTAGTATAGTTTTTTTTAGTATAAATTATTAGTAGGTGTCGTTATCAATTTGTCTATAAAATACTGTTTAAGCTTATATTTAATATTTTTCTTCGTTAGTTTATTTTTTATTGCTCTTGGAATTTGGTTCAGAAGAGCAGGAACTTGATATTGTAACCATTGAGTTATAATGTACTACGTACTAGAGAAGCTATTCCAAACAAAAATTGTGCACTACTCGTATGTTTTCGCGCATGCGCGGTAATAGTAGAGTCGCGCATGCGCAGTTGGTATAAACGCGCATTGCGCTTGCGCGGTCAGTTTTTGTTATTATAGATTATACGTAAGTAGAATGGTCAGTATGTAATAATTGTTTATTTATATTGTATTGTTAATTATATCGAGTACAATTTTTTAAATTGTTTTTTATTTTGTATATGTGCTAATTTAATATAATATTACATAATATTATGTCAGAATTACATTTTAATGATATTTTTATCTGAATATTTTAAAAGGTATCTATGTCAAATATAAAAAAACGTACTAAATGTATGTTTAACAAAACTTATTAACATAAAATTTAAATTACAAATATATTTATTTAAATTAGAATCATAAATGTTGTAAATAATCGTTCATAAATGCTGGGCACGCGAGAGTTAAAAATGGACGAATTTATTCCACTTTGACTTTGATGTGGAAACTTAAAAATAAAATAAAAGAATAATAAGCGGATTTAAACATGGAAATTTTTGCCAAATCATAATAACTTATATATGTTTCTATAAAAAAAATGTGTATAATAATATATTCGTCCTATACTTAAGTACCCACGGAAATGTCGCATCTGAACATATTAATTTCATAATCTATATTCAGTGACACGAGATGGCGTCTTAGGAATAATTTGTTTTATTATTAATTTATAATACTTTTTTATTGAATAAGTATCTTATTAACCGATGAAAAGTAATTCCTTGGTTTTACTGACATTTCTTGAATTATTTGTGCAATATCTAAGTACACAAGACGGCATATTTTTATCAAGAGATTTTTTTTTAAATCAACACAACACGTGACAACTCTACAAGCGCCTAGCGAGTGACTGATTAAAGTGCAGTGCATGAACCGCAGTTGAGTGGAACAGAGTAGCTGAATGTGGTGTCTCCTCTAGTACGTAGTACATAATAGCTCAATGATTGTAACCTAAATTTTCCATACATATTTTTATATTTTGGTATCGTCATATATGGATTAAGGGCTTGTCGTGTAAGCTTTGTATAGATAATGCTAATTTTTAGTTCTTCCTTGCTATAATTTTCAAGCAGTAGTTGGTATTTCACCCTGTCGTTATTAGTTTATAGAGTACAAAACAATGCCTCAGTTGTATATTGCTCTTTAACTTTTTTGCACATTTTAAACTTTTTTTCAGTTTTTATACTTTTATGAATATTTGTGGTTTTGTTTATTTATTTTTAATCTACTTAATGTAAAATATTTTACATTTTTCGCACAAATTAACTTCTCCGCTATTAAATCTGTCAAACATTCCTACACCTCATTTTTAAGTGGCGCGAAAAAGTCTTGGGTGTTCTCACTGTTCTCTATTAACAGCAAGAACCAACAACAACAAACAACAACAAGTACAGGCGAGTTACTCTATGATCCCTACAGATTTACCTTAACATCCCACGATCAATCAGCAAATCCCAATTCCAAACATACAAATACTGGACTTAATTTACGTGAAGGTTGTTTTAGTCTTCCTAAGAAAAAACGAAAAAAAATGTGGTAAACCATGAAATTATAAAATAAATTATGCTTGCCTAATATTTAAGATAGATAATTCAATCCAGGCAAAGCCAAAGCCAAAGCCGGGGCGAGCTGCTAAGTTAATGCACGCACTTCTTTAATTGGTAAAGCCATGCTGCAGCTATATTAATGGTAGTATAGTTGTAGCACGGGGCAGGCTCTACCGGGGAAGGACCACGCTCTCACAGAATACCAACGTGAAATAGCAGCTTTACGCTGTTGTGTTTCATATGGTGAATGTAGAAAACTGGAGACCCTAGTATTCCTTCTTATGGCCCGGCTACACGCTCCGTCTTACCTGTGAACATGCCTGCACAAACCAGTTTGCACTGGTAAGCGCATGCGTGTGGACGGTAAGACGGTAGCTCGCGCAGGTGACTTGCGTAATCGTTGACGTGCTGAAGATTGGACTGCGCGGGCTTGGTTTGCACGGTATTGCCTGCGAGCTTACTTGAGCATGTGGCCGGTTATTCAAGCCGCGCTTCAGTCCGTCTAAATTGTTTTCACGACACATGTCATGTTATAAAATCTTAAATTAAAAAAAATCTGTACGCAATTATTCTAGGGATTTTTAACCGACTTCATAAGATTGTACAAATCGTTGTCGGCGTTGTGGAAATTAAGAGTAAAAAATATTCCGACAGAAACAATAAAAATGAAGCTTATCATTTATCTATTATAGTATATAAATAAAAAACTAAGTACCTACCTTTTTAATGATGTGTAATAAATATGTTGGATAAACAACTTGTGACCCTTGTAATATTGTTGGAATTGCACAACATTCGCAACATACATGCAATAAAATATTAAAGTTCCGTTTAAATAAACCTCTTCTGGCCACATCATGACGTGACGAGCTCTGAAAACACTTGAGGTTTGCACAGTCCAGTATGCGCGAGCTCACCTGCACGAGTCGTTGTACAGTCATGACTGCGCAGACAAGACGGAGCGTGTAGCCGGGCCGTTAGTCCTCACGGGTGACAGCGCCAAATTTTGATTCGTAGTCGAGGATACATGTAGAAGCAACAACTTACCATCAGTTGGACTGTGTGCTCGTTTGTCAACCATATCGTTTAAAAAAAATCTTGTAAAGCTCGGACTTACCATGTTATCAGTATTAAAAACTTCTCGGCAGGTTCATGATCTGTGCAGAAATATATTATCTCGTTATAATTTAAGTGCACCATATATCAAATCATTCTCAGCAACATTCTTTCCTGGTCAAGATGACTACCTTCTACAAAAGTTTCTCTATAGAAATTTCACTTGACTGAGATCCCAAGCACATTCATTATACGTTTGTTTTTCGGACACCTAATAGGTATCTAATCGATATTACAATAATTAATTTACATAATATCATCAGACTGACGCCTCGTTGTGTATATTTGTATAGTTATTTAATTAAACCAGTTCGGATTTAGGACGTCAGCTACAAGCGCTAAGTCACGTATGCACGTCCCCTGAGGCGGCGTTGAACGACTGACTTCCGCCAAATAACGCCTGATTTTTACTTAAAAATTTTCAATGCAACTGTGTATTTCTAATAAATACTTTTTTATTTTCTCTTTTTTAAAAGGTTGTTACACAATAGGTACGCTAGACACCTACCTAAGCTGTTTTTAATATTTCTATGGTATGCGCAAAGCAAGCAGATAATTCACCTCCAAACAAAAACTTTTCCGTGAGGTCTCCCGTTCGCAACACTACTAGGTATTATAGTAATAATATTTTGAGTACCTACTCACTAATATCAAAACTGTTTACGAGGTCTGGAGTCTGGACATCACACTATATTTTAATTATCAATATATGAGCAGGTACTTAGTCAACTATTTACATATACATTTAAAACGCCAAGTCACAAATTCTAAAAAAACCTAAGTTTCGTTGGCAAAATAGCTAAAATAACAGAAAAAGAATAGTTTCAAATAAAAACCACTTGAAAATTCGAATTTATTTTACTGTTTTGTATTACCTTACCTCCGGAATTGATGGAGTGACCTTAAAGTGTACTTTTGTAATCGCTATTGGAACTGGTCACCTAGTACTACTAGGTGTTCCGAGTTTGGGCTCGTTTTGTTAGGTATGATGAGTCCTTACCTCCGGACTTGACGGAGTGACCTGAAGGTGTACTTTAGGAATGACTATTGCAACTGGTCGCCGAGTACTACTAGATGTGCCGAGTTTGGGCTCGTTTTGTTAGGTATCATGAGTCCTTACCTCCGGACATGACGGAGTGACCTGAAGGTGTACTTTGGAAATCGGTATTGGAACTGGTCCCCGAGTACTACCAGGTGTGCCGAGTTTGGGCTCGTTTTGTTAGGTATGATGAGTTCTTACCTCCGGACTTGACGGAGTGACCTGAAGATGTACTTTGGTAATCGCTATTGAAACTAGTCGCCGAATACTACTAGATGTGCCGTGTTTGGGCTCGTTTTGTTAGGTATGATGAGTCCTTACCTCCGGACTTGACGGAGTGACCTGAAGGTGTACTTTAGGAATGGCTATTGCAACTGGTCGCCGAGTACTACTAGATGTGCCGAGTTTGGGCTCGTTTTATTAGGTATCATGAGTCCTTACCTCCGGACTTGACGGAGTGACCTGAAGGTGTACTTTAGGAATGGCTATTGCAACTGGTCGCCGAGTACTACTAGATGTGCCGTGTTTGGGCTCGTTTTGTTAGGTATAATGAGTCTTTAGCTCCGGACTTGACGGAGTGACCTGAAGGTGTACTTTGGTAATCGCTATTGGAACTGGTCGCTGAGTACTACTAGGTGTGCCGAGTTTAGGCTCGTTTTGTTAGGTATGATGAGTCCTTACCTTCGGACTTGACGGAGTGACCTGAAGGTGTACTTTGGTAATAAGGTTCACCGCGTACGCGGCACCAGGTACGCGATCAGGTCCAATACCGATTACCTTAGCACTATGCTCAATGACCTCAATGGTGTCTCCCAACGGATAGGTCTTAAGATGAACATGGATAAAACAAAGATCATGTTTAATGTCCATGTCACACCTATGCCGGTAGTTGTTGGGAGCACTATGCTCGAAGTTGTTGACGAGTACGTTTACCTGGGACAAATAGTCCGACTAGGTAAGTCCAACTTCGACCGAGAGGTCAATCGACGGATTGAACTTGGCTGGGCAGCGTTCGGGAAATTACGACACGTCTTCTCGTCAGGTATATCTCAATCTCTGAAAACTAAAGTGTACAAGCAGTGCGTGTTGCCAGTGATGACTTACGGATCTGAGACGTGGTTTGGTTGGCCGTATGAGGACGCTCAAGGTCTCTCAGCGAGCTATGGAGAGGGCTATGCTCGGAGTTTCCCTGCGTGATAGACTCAGAAATTAGGATATCCGCAGTAAAACCAGAGTGACCGACATAGCCCAACGGATTAGTAAGCTGAAGTGGCAATGGGCCGGCCATATAGCTCGAAGAACCGATAACCGATGGGGAAGAAAGGTTCTCGAGTGGCAGCCTCGTACCGGTAGGCGCAGTGTAGGGCGACCCTCCACTAGATGGAGTGACGACCTGGTAAGACATGCAGGAAGTCGATGGATGCAGGTGGCGTCAGGACCGTGTTTTGTGGCATTACTTGGGGGAGGCCTATGTTCATCAGTGGACTTGTGAAGGGCTGTAATGATGATGATGATGATGAAAACTATGGTTTTCCGTTTTACTGCACGAAATAAATGCTTCATTTTTCTAAAGCCGTAATTTTCAGCAAATAATCTGCTCACATCGTTACGATATTTGTCTTGAAAAAAACCTAAAACATGAAGTTTTCGCGCAAATCGCTCAATATTACGCAAAATGCGTGGTCCCTGAGGATTAAGGCCATGTATTCCTGCAAAAGTAGGCATTTAGCGCTGTCCCAGCCGCGCACGAATTATTTCGCGCGGACTCCAAGGCAGTGAACTTGCAAGACCCAACCAGCAACACAGTATAGAAATAAGCAGTAGGATGACTTTTTTATTTGACTTTACAAATGCATTTTTTATGATCAAACTTTTTTTATTATAGCGATAAATTAGAGTTACATAATAAAAAGAAAATTAACAACCAGTTCGCTTTTGATAGGTATGGAAACTGCATGAGTAGAGAACTGTTTTTAAGTTTCGTGTGAACACACACAACGCTGGGGGAGAAAGTCAAACTTAGAGTGAAATTCATTATAACTATTAAAACCACAGGATTTATATTTATAGCACGCAATATTTAGTCTGTGACAACAATTATATGAACTCGTCAAGAACTGATTTATTGGTGCACGGAGAAAATTGACACGGGTCCATCGTCCATAAGCGCCAGCGCGCGACTGGTTAGGCTTGCCGAGCCGCCGCGCTCGCGCTTTTAGGAGGTATCAAAATGCGAATTTGTCTGTAAAAATTAAGTGGCTTTATTTGAGTACAAAATTTAAGTGTAAAATGTTAGTAGTTTAGCCATAATATTGAAAAAACAATACAAAAAGGGGTCACTTCGGGATTTTTTTCTATCGAGTGAAGTTCTTTAGATTTTGTAACTGAATGCGATTTTAACTAGACTAGATCCTTAACTAATAGTATATATTTTTATCAGAATTTAAAATACTAATTTCTATGCCTCAGATGGTTTAAGAGAACTCAAAAGCGCGGTCTCTGCGAAATACCTTGCCTTAAGATGGAATTTAGTGTGGTATGTGAAGGGTGGAATGTAGTTAAAAGGGTCTTTGATTATCTTTACTCACTACAAACGAAACACAGAGAGTATAAACTATTTTGTGCTGGTATTCTGTGAGATCGTTTTCTTTTCACGATCGAGCGGACCCATACTTGATGCAGATATAATTCAGCTGCAACTGTAACCAAGCTCTTCCGCTATTAAACTAGCGAACATTTTGGTTTTATTGACTGTAGTATATCTAACTGTCCTTGCCCGTCCTTATCTTTACGTGGTAGAGCCACGCCCACGCTACAGTTGTATTGATGATGATGATTGATGATTAATTGTAGCCGCAGCACGAATGTGTCGGTCGACCGGGGTAGGACCACGCTATCACAGCAGAAAAATAGCAACTTAAGGGGAAATATAATCTCAAATAGCTTAGCAAGATCCTTCGTTATGCCGAAAATATTGCAGCATTAATTTTGAAATAAATATATGGTAAAGTTGAGGATTAATGTTAAGGATTATGTTAGACGAAAACACGATTTCGTAAAATTTTCTCGATAGAAAAAAAGTCCAAAGTTACCTCCATAATAAACAATAAACCGCTGTTATTCATAAAATACTTTAAATAAGATCATGAAACTTTGCATACTAACTGAACTAACTAGCAGTGCTTATGTTATTTACTTTTTTTAAAATACCATTACTTTAACTGTAAAAAGAAATTACCTAAACTATCGGCCTCTTGAAGCGTGATTTCTGCGCTCCCGGTCGGTTGTGTCGCTTAACGATCAGAATACACATTATGCAACAGAACGACGTAAAATTAAAATGGGAAATAACCGTACTCGTAATAAAAATAAGAAGTGACTTAAGAAACAGGCATAAATATGATAAACCCAATGAAGTAAGTGTCTAACGACCTTTCTACTTACAGTAGTAGTGATTACAAACATGTCGGTACATAGCATACGACGCGCGGGCAAGTGGGGACGAAATTAGAATTTGAGCTGACTTACTATATCCCCTTAATGCTGCTGAAACGAGCCATACTACTTAAGCCTCAAGGGTAGGGTATGCAATACCGGGATACCTGGATCCCGAAATACCTGGATCCCGCATGCATTTTGCGGGACTAATCTCGTACGAAAATATTACGGAATCCCGCTGGATTGGCGGGATTACAGAGAAGCATGGTCCATACGTGTTGATGTTCGCGCGGCGGCGCGTAAATCGTAAACTGAGCTAAGCGATGCGTGGTGCAGAGCAACAGTGTGAGGGCGCGGGGATTCCCCCGCCCTTGTTTGTGTACTTAATATTTTGCCGGCTACAACTGGTGATTACGACGTTATGCAGTGATTTTTTCATAGAATATTGATTTCTTTAGATAAATCTGAATAAACTGAGAAATTTCCAGGTTTTGTATTATTTAAGGAGTGACAATAATGTCGGAAAAAGTGTATAAAGACTTTTGTGGTATATTATTCCTGTATGGAAGTACTTTTTGAAGGCCGAAGATTCACAAACCGCAAAATGTAAGTTGTGTAAATCAATAATTAAAACGACCGGACGTTCGACAAAAGGTTTACATCTAAAGTCAAAACACAAAATTGACAAGGAAAGCGCATCAGACGGGAGCGGAAGTGCTGCAGCTTCTGCAACTGCGTCAACGTCCATTTCCTCGACATCGACTCATTGTGAAGCTCAACCATCAACCTCGGCAAAGAAGCACAAAATCACTGACCATTTTCCAAGTGCAAACAGTGCTGTAGAAACTAGGGTATCACGCATGGTGTCAAAAGATGGTTTTCCATTCCGGGTTTTCTGCACCTCGTCGGATTTACGAGACCTTTTTAAAGCCGGGGGCTATAAGTTACCAAAATCGCCTAATTCTATAAAATTAATGGTTATGCATTTCGGCACGACTGTAAAAATTACCATTATTCGAGATCTTCTAAAGCTGAAAGAGAGCAACCACAGATTCACCCTCACATTCGACGAATGGACTTCAACGAGAAATAGGCGCTATTTAAACGTTAATGTTTACGCCTTGGCTAATGAAAAATCTATTTTATGGAACTTAGGGCTGGTGCGGATTTACGGAAGTCTACCTGCAGAAACAAGTATCACTGTTTTAAAAGAAAAATTATCAGAATACGAGCTATCTTTGGATAAGGATGTAATCTGTATTACCACAGATGGTGCCAAAGTCATGGTAAAAGTTGGGAAACTCATCAAACCCCATCAACAACTCTGTTATGCACATGGCATCCAATTGGCTGTTTTGGATTTATTTATAAACAAAATACTTCTTCACGTAGTGGCTACGAAGCATCAAATGAAGAAACGTCAGTGCGAAATGAGATAGTGAAAGAGCTGATGAGAATTGTGACAATGACTTGGAAAATGACGAAAATGACATTTTTGATTTGTCTTTTCCTACACCTACAAGTGAAATAAACCCGACTGTGGAATATGAAGAAGTTGTTAAGAAGCTACTTCCAAAATAATGTTAATATTATCACTGTAATTTATGTCATCATCTGTATGTCTAAAGTAATAAATAAACCATTTAAAATATACCAAAAGGCTTGTTTTATTTGGCTTCAAATTAAAACCATGGAAACGAAGTCTTTAATTTAGATTTCAGAGGTCTAGTTCCACCCTGCTGGATCCATCAAATACCTGGATCCAGCGGGACTAAGATGGTTCAATCCAGCAAATACCTGGATTGAAATTATCTTGCGGAATTGCATTCCCTACTCAAGGGTGATAACGGATCTGCATTTTATTTCTTAATTGAGGATAAATATAGATGTCTATGGGCCACAGCATCCACCTACCATCAGGTGAACTGTGTGCTCGCATGTCAGAATTATTCTATAAAAATATCACGCCACTTTATATGTATGGATCGTCTTGTACATAATATTTTTTGGGTAATATAGGTTTTATACCGATAAAAGTCGCACACATTGCACCAGTGTAGATAAGAACAACGTCCGTCCGACCAACACTAAGACAAGGTGCTTTGTCCGCTCTGCATCTCCTTAATAAGCACTACAATGCTTTGTTTACATCGGTTAATATTATGATGTAATGACTGAAATATACCAGTAGCACATAACACTCAAGAGATAATTTTGATTGACACACGTTTATTATTTATTATTATTGATTTCTGAAACTTCGGGATAATAAAAATAAATTAAAGTTGAATTAAACGCGATGAAATCCGTAAATAATAGTTTTATTCAATTTCTTTTTATTATTATTATTTCTAACAAAATTTGGTATATTACTTACTAATGAAATTATCTTCAAACTGTAATCAGAATGCGCCATTATCTACACCAATAGGTATAAAAATTAAAAATAAAATGAATGTCAAAACTTTAATGAGGCGACGACTTTTCTACCACCAGGGCGGCGCCACTTTCGGCAACTGGGTCTCGAGGTGGCTCTGCACAAGTCCGAGGCCATGCACTTCCATGGTCCTCGGAACAGGCCACCACCGGGATCCTCAGTGATGATAGGAGGGGTATCCATCGGCGTCGAGTCGACGCTGAAGTACCTAGGACTCGTCCTCGACGGCCGATGGAACTTCGTTGAGCACTTCCGACGTTTGGCTCCCAAAATGGAACGGACCGGGGCTGCCTTCAGGCGGCTCCTGCCGAACCTGGGGGGGCCAAACGCCTGCTGCCGGAGGCTCTACGCGGGGATCGTGCGGTCCATGGCCCTTTACGGGGCCCCGGTGTGGGCGCGTGGTTTGGCGCGGCTTGCCGTCCACCACCTGAACGCGCCCCAAAGGGTGGTTGCCGTGAAAATGGTTTGCGGCTACCGCACGGTCTCCCGCGAGGCGGCGAGCCTCCTTGCCGGATTGCCGCCATGGGATCTGGAGGCGATAGTCCTCGCGCACCTGCAGGAATGGCGCGCGGAGGCACTATGCCGGGGGGAAACTCCGCTGCCGCGGCAAGTTGTCGCGCAGCGGACAGACTTCCGGCACGATCTCATGGCGACATGGAGAGAGCGACTGTCGCAACCCCGTGCTGGGCACGCCACTATAGCGGCGATAAGACCCCTGTTTGAGGAGTGGCTTGAGAGACGCCACGGCATCCTCACCTTCCGCCTGACGCAGGTCCTCACCGGACACGGTGTGTTCGGGAGGTTCCTGCACCGAATCGGGCGGGAGGTAACGCCCGGGTGCTCCCACTGCGAGGATGGACCGAAGGACACGGTGGAACACACCGTGGAGGTGTGCCCTGCTTGGACGGAGCACCGCCGTGTCCTCGTAGCGGCGATAGGCGGCGGCGACCTCTCGCGTCCGGCCCTGGTCGAAGCCATGGTCCGGAGCGAGACGGAATGGGATGCCGTCACCACCTTCTGCGAAGCAGTGATACTAGCGAAGGAGGTGGCGGAGCGGGAGAAGGAGAGAGCAGCAGCTTTCCTCCCCGGCCGCCGCGGGAGACGCCCCGGGCGTCGGGGGCTACGTCGTGACACCCGGCCACCGTAGGCGCGGGCCTCTGGACGGCGAGCAATGGGTAGCTCGCCGTCCGTCCGTCTAACGACGACAGGCCGTGTCGACGGCTCGTTTTGTTCCACGCGCGCCTCAAAGAGCTGTCAGCAGCGTGAAGGGGCCCGCAAGGGCCGACGCCTGCCGGGGCTGCGGGCTGTTCGAAAGAGATACCGCGGCTCCGGAACGTAAGGGCAATGAAGGAACACGGATGATTTTTAGTCAGTAAAAGTCTGACACTCCCTTACGCTCCACCCAGAGCGAAAGGCGTCATTAGATGATTTTCCATCCGCAAAAAAAAAAAAAAGGGCGGCGCCACTTACAAATGAGGTGTAATGTTTGACAGATTTCAAACCTAATCACAGATATTCATAAAAGAAGAAAATTAAAAAAAGAGTTAAAATAGTGCAATAAATTTAAGAGAAAACCGCTGGAGCTTTGGTTTGTATATTAGTAATTATTATAATACTATAAAAACTGGTTTTTTTTTTTAAATAGAATAAGGGTGACAAATGAGCACACAGTCCACCTGATGGTAAGTGGTTGCTGCGGTCCATAGACACCTACATTTATCCTCGATTAAGAATCAAAACACAGATGCTTTGTCACCTGTGACCAAGATAGAATGCCTCGTTTCCATTAAAAAGAGTCTCCGGATCTCTACACTCACGCAGTATTAAGCTGCTATTTTACGCTGGTATTCTGTGAGAGCGTGGTCCTTAGCCGGTCGAGTCGACCCATTCGTGCTACAACCATAACATAAATACAACCAGCGCCTTCCACTTGACCGCATCCAGCGCAGAGCGGCTCGAATCGTCGACGGTCCGAGTGCTTTCCGATCGGCTCGATTCACTGGCGCTGCGAAGAGATGTTGTATTTTCTTTCGCATATACCACGGGGAGTGCTCTGAGGAATTGTTTGGATTAATCCCAGCCGCCAAATTTCGTGAAGTCGTGAACGCACTACGCGACTAACCTCCCGATACCATCCACAACATCTGGATGTTTAGCGGTCCACCGCTGTACGTTTCACAAGGAGTTTTCTTCCGCGTACAACCTCTCTGTGGAATAGTTTACCACCGGCGATTTTTCCGGACCGATACAACCCGGGGGGACCTTCAAGAAAAGAGCTTACTCCTTTCTAGAGGGCTGGCAACGCACCTGCAATTCCCCTGGTGTTGTGGTTGATCATGGGCAGCGGTAGTCACTTAACATCAGGTGAGCCGCATGCTCGTTGCCCCCTCTTCTATATAAAAAAAAATATAGCTGCAGAGCTGCAGAGTTGCTCTACCGCCTATGAAACTGATATTTTTTTATTTTAAACTTACATCCACTAACGTCTCTATTAAATAAATGACATTGTGTAACAAAAAACTTCACCTCAGTGTCAGTCAGCGACACCTGGTAATTAGAAGTTTATTAGGGCATTGCGAAAAACTAAAAAAAGCCGATCCGCGGACGGAAGTGAAAACTCAAAACTATAAAAAAATAAATAGTAATCCAAAAGTGTTATTTTTTGGATTACCAAAATTGTTGTATCGAAAATTAAAATATTATTATATAATAAATTGAAATCACTAAAATTAGCCTGGTTTTCACATCTTTGACTGATGCAGCTTTTTCCTTGTTAATAATTTTAATCAATATTCAAGACAATTACTGAATAATATTTTATTCTTCATGTCTTATTTAAAATATCGTAGAACAAGTCAGAATAAAAAAGGCAATAGTTGCCGGTATTTTTCTCAAGATCGTTGATGTTGAATTGAATTGTTGTTCAAATAGACGTCTAAATCTATCCTCGATTACGAATCAAAATACATATGTTTTGTCATCCCCGGAGAATTAAGATGGAATGACTTGTTTTCAGTAAAAAGGGTGTCTGGTTCTCTACACTCACCAAACGTAACACCACAGCGTTAAGCTGCTTTTTTACGCTGGTTATTATTTTAGAACGGGGTTCTTACCCGGTCGAGCCGACCCATTCGTGCTACAACTATGCTACTAATATAACTGCAGCATGGCTCTACCGCGTAAAATAAGACCACCACGGTATAATAATGTACCAATGGCTATTTAATATTTAACACGTGTTTCAAGTGAGTGTATTTTACACATGGGAAATCATTTTTCTTTCCCATTTTATAATCTTGATAATGTTAGTACCAGTAAGTACCAATACCACAGATTCCAGTACTCACATATTTTCTGGAGCACTCAGACTTTATGACATAAATTCAATATGGAGGACAAAGGCTTGGATGCAGTTTCAAAGATTTTATCACGGACATTGTCACAAAACAATGTATCATGTACAATGTCAACTTATTCTCACTTGAAAACGTTTCTGTACTTTTGTACAAAAAAAAAATATTGGCGCTAAGTATTGCTATTTCGCGACAGAAATAGGTACGAGACGGAAAAGAAGTCCTACCTATTACTCGTACTACCTCCGTTTTTGATTCGAACCCTGGACCTCGCCAAATGTGTTTTTGTACTTATTTATCCAGTCACTAGTGATTGATGAGTCACAATCACTATCATCGTTTCTAAGCAGCGTGTTATTAAAAAGTACGAAGACGCAGTTATTGACCAGAGAAACATAACACGATTGTAAGATAAAATACGTATTTTAAGGGGTTTCTATATCATCACGTTAAAGGCGATTTTCCAATAACAGTTATTTATTACGTCTTAGTGGTGATACGGCTTACAAAGTTAAATGTGCATTGACAACAGACCGTAGCTGTTTACAAATAAAGTTCTTTTTATTATAACAATGTGAATAATATATAGTGTAGCCTTTGGGAACTTTGCCAGAGATGTATTTGTACACGTGTCGCGGTGAAAAGAAAATGCGCTCTTGACGTCATTTTCGGAAATAGGTAGTGATTTGCATTTATATTAATATTAATACCCTAATGCTGTTTATATTAAGCTGGAATAAGGTATGTGACGAAAATAGTGAAAGCGAAATTGGCTGTTAAGTGTTTCGTTCAAAGAGTATATACTCCACTGAAAATATTCTTTCGTTTAAAATTCACTTAACATGTTTGTATAATTGGCGATATTGCAAACGTTATATAGATAATATTACCGTGGCCATGCTGGCATGCTGCAGTTATATTAGTAGTATAGTTGTAGCACGAATGGGTCTGCGCGACCGGGGAAGGAGCACGCTCTCACAGAATACCAGCTTAATGCTGTTGTGTTTCGTATGGTGAGTGTAGAGAACCGGAGACCGTTTTTACTGGAAACGAGGCATTCCACCTAAGTCCTCACGGGTGACAACGCATCTGCATATTGATTCGTAATCGAGGATAGATGTAGATGTCTATGGGCCACAGCAACCACTTACCATCAGATGGGCTGTGTCCTCGTTTGTCATCCTACTCTATAAAAAAAGTTTTTTAAAGTTTATCCGCTATTTTACCATCCCTAGTGGTGGATTTTTTTTGTCGTTCTAAAATGGGATCACTCTTGAAGTATTTCTACTGATACTTAATTTATTAAAATCGGTTCACAAATGACAAAGGTATTATAATGACAAAGGTGTACGTGGTAGAGACACGCTGCAGCTATATTATGGTTGTAGCACGAATTGGTCGGCTGGACCGGGTAAGGAACACGCTCTCACAGAATACGCACCACCGTAAAATGTGTTTCGTATGGCGAGTGTAGAGAACCGTAGACCCATTTTACTGAAAACGAGGCGATCTATCTCAGTTCTTAGGGGTGACAATTAAAATTAAAATTAAAAATTAAAATTAGGGGTGACGAGTAAAAGACCATTTACTCGGACTGCATAACTACGCGGTCGTGACATCTTATCACAATTGAGTGTATTTCATTAATTAAAAACTTCGTGATTTTCTTTCCTTTGTTATAAATATAGCATAATATTCAATATACTTACACGTAGCATTTGTCTCGCTCTCAATATCGCCTTCCGCGTTTCTTGGACAGACAATCGTGCGCACGCCATTTGAGTCACGTATGTGTCCTTCACCTGCATTATTTGGGTTTCCGAGATAATTTTGTTTTGTAAATGTGGCTGCTATTTGCTTCGATTAGCGCGAATTTATGAACTTGATTGCGTACGAACTGTTCATGTTTTCCTGGTACTTTAGCTTTTTGTTTACCCGTACAAAATTTTCTAAAACTTGTTTTAAGATGGATGTGGTATATTATATATATTCTACAGTTACAAACGGTATTTATTTTGTTATATTCCAAACAGTATGGTAGGTACATAAAAAAATATTAGCCGAATTTACCGCAACTGCGTAGCTCTACGCTCGACCGCGAAAAATACCTACACCCAAGATCATATACGCGATTAAAGCTATGTAAAAACAATGACGCGGTAATCCATCCGTTGTCAGAGTTGTGAGAGTCGTCACGTATGTTTTTATAGCAAAATGGTGACAAACGAGCACACAGTCCACTAGATACCAAGTGAACTGGTGGCTCAGACACCTACATTTGTACGTAAAAAAATATTAACTAATTTTTTTTTAAACGAAACCGCAAAAGCTGTCTACAGAAGAGCCTACTCCTTTTTAAAAGGCTGGGAACGCATCTGTAACTCATCTGGTGTTGCAGTTGTTCATGGTTATATATCACTTACCATCAGGTGAGCCGTATGCTCGTTTTCCCCCTCTCCTATAAAAAAAAACTACGCGGCTACCTTCGATCAACAATATTGTTGATCGAAGGTAGCCACGTAGTTTTTTTGTATTGTTGATCGAAAGGCTTTACCGCGTAAAATACACGCAAGTTCATGAACGCTATCAAGGCAGTATAAACGAAATGACGCGTTGTGATATAAACAATTAGTTGTAAGTGGTGTGCGAGACGTCACGTATACTTGTATAAAATGACGGTGAGGGTGATAAACGAGCATACAGCTAAGTGTTCACTGTGACTCAGGCAACATATATTTATTTTATCCTCGACGAAAAACCAAAATGCAGACGCATGCTGCATAGTCACCCCTGTGAGACCTGAGCAACTACGTACCTCGTACTACTTACGTACTAACTACGTACGCTCTGTAAAATACCTACACGCAAGATCATACTGTACGCGATTAAAGCTGTGCAAAAAAACGCGTTAATACAAAACAATCCCTTGTCATAGGTGTGAGTCTTGACGTATGCTTTTATAAAATAATGGTGACAAACAATGTATATTATGGTTGTAGCATGAATGGGTCGACTCGGCCGGCAATGGATCACGCTCTCACAGAATAACAGCGTAAAATAACAGCATAATACTGCTGTGTTTCGTATGGTTAGTTTAGAGATCCGGAGACCCTTTTATACTTTTATACTAGAAACGAGACGTTCCATCTTAGTCCTCAGGGGTGACAACGCGTCTGCGTTTTGATTATTAATCGAGGATAAATGTACCTAGATGTCTATGAGACACAGCATCCACTTACCATCAGGTGGACTGTGTGCTCATTTGTCACCCCTTATTCTATAAAAAAACGAGCGCTTAGTCCACCGGATGCTAAGTGGATATTGTGGCTCAGACATCTACATTTATCGTCGACTAAACTAAATACTACTAAATCAAATCTGTAACTCGCTTGTCACCCATTTTCTATAAAAAACGAACACTACATTTGCTAGTACGAGTTTTGTACTATTATTGTAAAATATGTAAAGGGTCATCATAACAAACCTACAATGCAACGTCTAGAATTTATGCGGGTCCAATTACCTATTATCTTTTAAAAATACATTGCCTACGCCGAGATGGCTTGGAATGTAAGTTTAAAAAAAAAACGTAGTTACGCGCTCTACCTGAGTGTCCAGGGTCACAAAAACTAGTCCAGTGGGCAGAGTAAACAAACTAGCAAACGTAAGCTTTCGATCTTGTAAAGAAATTATTTGGATATCGTTTAGTCTCGCTCTCGTGCTGTCACAGTCACGTTGACTTAAAGTGATAGAGACAGCACGAAACTTAACGACATTTTAAAATTGAGCAGTGTTGTAGTATTAGGGCATAATAAATTAATAAGTCTTCTACAATATTAAATTTTGTAGAGTACTCAAATTTTTATATACTACAAATTATACCAACTGGTCCTAACTGTTTCCGGTATATAAATCCCACGGAAGAAGATAACCCAATGTTTATATTATGTTTGTTTGTAAGTACGTATCTTTGAGACTTCCTGTAACCAAAATGCCTCGGATGTTTGAAGAGTGAGGTGTCTTTAGATTAGTTCTTATCTTCGGTATGTCATAGCTAATATTTTATGGTAATTATATCAATAGGTACTATGTTTGCAATAAATAGCATAAAGCGTATTCTCAAAACATGTTAAATAACAAGTGTTTAATAAGCAGTATTGTAATTTATGAGGGCAGACTATAGCGAAGGCCTTTTTTATATCATTTGGTGACAAACGAGCACACAGTCCACGTGATGGTAAGTGGATGCTGTGCTGTGTGTGGATGTGAGTGATGGTAAGTGGATGCTGTGCTGTGTGTGGATGTGAGTGATGGTAAGTGGCCCATAGACATCCACATTTATCCTCAACTAAGGATCTAAATGCAAATGCGTTGTCACCCCTAAGGACTAAAATGGAATGTCTCGATTCCAGTAAAAAGGGTCTCCGGTTCTCTGCACTCACCACACAAAACACAGCAGCATTACTCTGCTATTTTACGCTGGTATTCTGTGAGAGCGTGGGCCTGCCCTGGTCGAGCCGACCCATTCGCGCTATAACTATACTAAGTTACGATATGGCTGCAGCGTGGCTTTACCACGTAAAAAATTGTTTAGCAGAGGGAAAGACAGTAAACTGTAAACAATGATAGACTGAAATATATTTTGTTATTTCAAAATCGATATTCTGCCGATGACTTCATCGTATGTAAATAACAACTAAATTTATCTACTTATAAAGAAAAATAAACAAACTATTATCTTTGTTTGTAATCAATTATTTCAGCTGTTAATGTTTTGGTTACTCAGACGATTTGAAAATAATAGGGAAGTCCTAAAGATCGACTGTGTAAGGCCATTCCACAAATAATTTTTCCTTCTCTATTTACTTACAATAACTTATCATATTCATCAATACTGTGATATCATGATCTTGTTCTGTTGGTTGGTTTTACGTCAATAAAAATGTATTCGTAGGTGTTCCTCAAGGTACACTTTCGGGCCCTATTGTACTACTGTTTAACCAGCTTAAAGAATTGCTTGAAAAACGTTAATAAAAAAATCCATCAAAAGATTTGTCTGTTCTTTTGTATTTTAAAGTGTTTATAAAAAATAATTGACCGCAATATTTCTTACAATTTCACTCGTGGAATAAAACTTGTCATATTTAATTTGCATACAATGAAAGGGTAATTACGTTTACACAATGACAGGTAATATGTGAAATGCTTGTATATTTAAAGGACATAAAAATTTAGTCAACTCATTACCTACAGGTAAATATAAAACGATAAAAACAACTTTTGGTGGTGTTCATTTGCTACTGTAAGAGTGCGTCTTGTACAACGCCTTTATTAAATCTACTTCTGTGATCTGGACTGGAGAGTAGGGACAGCCAGTACGGCTGCAGGCTGTGAGGCATTCCATTTTGTTCCTTGGTGGAGACAACGCATCTGTAACCTTCTATGAATGTATGAAGTTACCAGCAGGTTTCGATGGACTGCATAGATATAATAAAGAACATGCTTCTATGATGTACTGCCAATGACAACTAAGATGAAATATCTCCTTTACAATAAAACGGGTACGGTTCTTTACACTCACCATATAAACACAGCAGTATAAAAGCTACTGTTTCACGCTCGTATTCAGTGAGATCGTGGTCTTGCTTGAGCAGTTACTGAGCTACTACTGAGAAATTTTTGGCAGATAAACCCTATTACTTACGGATTAACTGTTGCGATTACGACCACAAGACCAATGAGGCAGTCAATCAAGGTGAGTAAGGTCACGGTAATTTTTATAGATAATATTACCGTGGTAAGGTAATGTATACTACATTGATAGAATCTTGTTTACATTATATGATGAAGAGCTTTCGACATTGAAGGACACAGTATAAACATTTTACGAATCGAAAACACGACTGACGACAAAAACAACTACGTTTGTTTATCTTTGCTTAGCGTGACGCATCACTAGAGTACGTTTTATCAGTATTTGACAGGTGTTAAAAACGCAGTTCTTGAACTCTGGAGAGACAACAAACAAGGTGACGAATGTCAATGTCGTGCACACTGTGCTTACAGGTGGTCGTATTTTTTATAGCATAGCGTGACGAACGAGCACGCAGTCACCTGTCCACCTGATGGTAAGTGGATGCTGTGGCTCATAGACATCCAAATTTATACTCAATTAAGAATCAAAATACAAATGCGTTATCGCCCCTGAGGACTAAGATGGAATGCCTCGATTCCAGTAAAGAGGCTCTCCGGTTCTCTACACTCACCATACGAAACAGCAGCATGAAGCTGGTATTCTGTGAGAACGTGATCCGTCCCTGTTCGAGTCAACCCATTCGTGCTACAACTATACAATTAATATATCTGCAGCATGACTCCAAACCGTTTCGAAATGGAGAGACAGTGAGAGTCTTTGGATTAACCATAACACAAACTAGGCACGTACTTATAAAGCTTTTAAACAAAAAAAAATAATTTCATAGAATAAAAAATTATACTTTTTACAGAGATGTAGAGCTTCCAAAGCGCGCCCCGTCTACTTGATTACTCCTTCATCGTCCTCAATCTCTCATCACATTTTCCATTCACGCCCGCATGTTACATGTTCTGATTATATTTAACTACATAAGTAGTTATATTTAATATAGGAATGCCAGATCGGAAGATCAAAGTATCTGGATAAAATTTGAAAATGTCGGGAGTTTGCGGTTGTTGTCGGAAGAAATAATTATTAATAAAATGTTAAATAAAAAGTTTGTCTTAAATGAATAGGCTACAAAGACAACATTGTTGAAACAAGAAATTAAAAGTACCCTTCATTTTCAGGCTGCCACATGTATTTGGTATTGGAGTATACTAGAGTCCACCAATTTAGATTTTAATTCTATCACAGCTTTTATTAAAGCAAAGGCAGCTGTGATTTGAAGAGAAGCTGTTTGTCTAGAGATCTGAGTTTTGTCAGGAGTTTGGAGATCATTTGAAATGTAGGGAGAATTCAGACGAATTCCGACCATCTGGCTACCCTAATTTTCTAATATATGACAACCAGAGCGGTGCCAATAAAGTGCTAGCCTAGGCCTCTTTCAACATTTAATCCGCCTCTGTATTTAATGTACTTGGTGTGTTTGTTATAACTAATAATAGAAAATAAATAAACAAAATGGTACAATGACCTAAATTATATGAGTTAACTGAAAGTGTAAGTATTACACTTGCAATGCTACATATCCTGGGCAGTTGACAGGCCTGATGTTAGTTAAGAAGTTGCCGACATAGTTGAATTGCACAACCTGCAACTGACATTTGTGGAAGAGGTCAAGGTGGAAGTAATTTATCGAGTAAATTCGACCAGACTAGGCGAATTTAATGTTATTTGTCAGAACTGGAGATATTTGCACGAAATGTACGCAGTATATAATAGTTTTTAAAACAATAGGTTAAATGAAACTGACGAATAAAGGATTCGTGAGAAAATTATCGAAATCATTCGTTTCAATTATCGAGCAGAAACCGTGCGCGTCCAATCAAGATACCACGTCATTGTGTACATTATTAAATACAACGGATACACTGTGCTACTATGATGAACAGTATCTTAATAAAACAAGTTAACAAGGTTGGTATTCACTTGCATGTATGAATCGACGTAGGCCGGTATCCGGTAATCTGCGCCCGCGCATCGCGCAATCCCTGCCACGCTTTGTTTACGCGCGCATCGCGTTCTAATTTTATATTTTAAAAAATCCAGTCAGTCTTGTTTTGACGCTCGGCGCGTGCGGTACTTACGCGCGAGCGGCCGTCGAGTTCATCGTTATTAAATTCGCTATCAAAGAAATTTCTGCGCAGTTGTTTATTGTTTGTTGACTTTTTTTGTAAGTGCTCAAAAGTGATGGAGCCGACAAGTTTGGTAGAAGGCAGTGTTGTCGACGGTAATTTTTTAGTTTTTACTTCCGTTTTGTTTTCAGCGTTGGAAGATGAAATGTGCGGTTTATTAATTAGGTATTCATCCGGTGATCTGCCGTGACCCGTGACCACTTGTCAGTGCGCTAGTAAAGAAAAAATGTTAATTATTATTATCGTTTGATTTTTCGTTTACTTGTTGGCGCCAGTGATGGTTGTCCTTCGACTTCTAGCGAAACGTAATGATTCAATATTGGTAATATTACATATTATTATTATTATACTAATTATGTATTTCTTAATAACTTATTAGTAAATTTTTGCCCTACAATTAGGGTTGTCAGTCATTTTGGTTGTATTATTGCGGGTTGCGGGTTCAATTCTCTCACGAAGCGAGTCATTTTGGACACTGTATTAGTTTGTTTGATACACAAATAGTTGTTTCAGGTCTGGATCAAAGCCATTCAAATTATTTTTATTAAAAATTGGCATAAAAATATTCTAAAGTTAGAAAGCTACGCTATCGCTTTAACAAGTCTTTGGGTAATTTTAATGTTTGTCTCGGCGCAAGAGAACTTCCTTGGTTGAGAGTAATAACTTCTTTTTTTTCATAATGATTTTTATATTAACACGAATACCGTGAATATCGCTTTCATTTTTTTAAATTTATCTTTTATTCGATTAAAAAGTATTTTCTCACAAGTCCTTATCTAAAGAACTCTAACTCCATCACGTAAACGTTTTTATTTGCATTAACTCGCTTTGTAATGTTCTTTCATGTTATGTTTTTTTATATTAAATAAATTCCTACGCTTTTTAACAGTACTTATGCGTAACCATCGCTTACGTTTCAGAAGCACTGAACTCTTTCTTTGTCTCCATGTGACAATGACCGAGTCTAAATGTACCATACATTTTAACAATTTCTTGTTGATTTTTGTTGTCATATTTTATAGAGTAAGGGTGACAAACGAGCACACAGTCCACCTGATGGTAAGTGGTTGCTGTTGCCCGTAGACATCTACATTTATCCTCGTTTAAGTATCTAATGTCTCCGGTTCTCTACACTCGCCATACGAAACACAGCAACATTAAGCTGCTATTGTACGCCAGTATCCTGTGGTCCTGGCCCGGTCGAGCCGACCCATTGGTGCCACAACCATAATATAACTACATTGTGGCTCTACCACGTATAAACATCGCAATGACATATTGGCATTCCGTCTTAGTCATCAATATGATTCGTAAGCAAGGCTAGATGTAGGTTGGTGTCTAAATTGCCATATTTTTACGTGTTGGAACTACGTTACAGCTTTATTATGGTTGTGTCACAAATGGTTCGGCTCGACCGGGGAAGGACAGCGTAATCACAGAATACCAACGTTAAATATCAGCTTAATGCTGCTGTGTTTCGTATAGTGAGTGTAGTGAACCGAATACCCCTTTCAGTGGAAACGCGGCGTTCTTTCTTAATCCACAAGGGTGACAACATATCTGCTTTTTGATGCTTAATCGAGGATAGGTATCTATGGGTCACATCATCCACTTACCATCAGGTGGACTGTATGTTTGTCACCACGTTCTATAAAAAAGTTTGAATAGTTGTTGTAAAAAAAACTTAAAGCGGTGATTACCTACTATTTGCCGATAACTAATGAGATCCTAAAACTCGACAATCGGGTTTCATAATTATTTGCCTTGCAAGACCATATTCTATTTATGGCGTGCCGTGTTTATTTAGAAGTCGATTTTTTCTAAAACTACTCCTGGCGTTGAAGCAGTTGACAGGATATTAGTAGTGTTGATAAAATTGCTGCATTACTGATATAATTTTTGAAAATTTACGTAGTTCATACACATCTACATCTATCCTCGATTACAAATAAAAACGCACATGCGTTTACACCTCTGAGGACTAACATGGAACGCCTCGTTTCCAGTAAAAGGCTCTCCGAATCTCTACATGTACCATAAGAAACACAGTAGCGTTAAGCTGCTATATTACGATGGTATTCTGTGACAGCGTGGTCCTTCCCCGGTCGAGCCGACCCATTCGTGTTACAATCATAATATAGTTGCAGCATGACTTTAACACTTACACCAGCTCGTATTACTGATATTATCTTTGAAAGTTTTAACAAAAAGTTAAATCAAAAATCTTAAATAACAGTGTCTAACATTTCTACGATAATCGCTAAGCCCCGACAACTATTGACTATTGCAGGATGTTAGATAAGCGGCGTACGGAATAGAAATTAGTAAACTAAATGTAGGTAGGGAACTATGTAACCAAGAAGTAAATAACTTTTTACGTGATGGAGCCATTCTGCAGTTATATTAGTAAATAGTTGTAGTACGAATTGGTCGGCTCGACCGGGGAAGGACCACGCTCTCACAGAATACCAGCGTAAAATAGTAACCTAATGCTGCTGTGTTCCGTATGGCGAGTGTGGAGAACCGGACACCCTTTTTACTAGAAACGAGGCATTCCATCTTAGTCCTCACAGGTGACAACGCATCTGCATTTTGATTCGTAATCGAGGATAGATGTAGATCTCTATGGGCCACAGCAACCAGTTACCATCAGATGGACTGTGTGCTCCTTTGTCACACTATCCGATATAAAAAAATACCCTAATATTTTGTATTTTGATAACAAATAAAGGTACATACCAAGAGCAGATCGGCAGCGTGAAAATCTCAATTATTTCTATATATTACTCGAAATCATTTACGTAAAAAGATAAATTATATTCACACAAAAAACTTTCGTTACAATTTTATAATAAAAAACTATACTAAAACATTAATAAAACACTAGAAAAATCTAAAAATCAACATAATAATCTCCACACTAAAACCGGCGTACGAAATAAACGTAGATTATAAATAAATATCCACGGACTAACTGACTTTTTATTCCACTGGAGCTAGAGGATATAAAATTTCATATTGATTCTATAATGCCAAACTTCTTCATAGAATAGTAATCTCTAAATATAAGTTTTATGCTGTGGGTGTGCGCGGTCGAATCCGACCGCTTGGCGTTTTTCGGAATAGCGCCGTAGTCGAATTCTCGACCGTTTGGGAGTTGTAAAGTTAATAAAAAAAGAATTATTAAAATCGATTCAGAATCTGCGAAGATATCGCGTAACATACATAAAGAAAAAAAACTCACTCGAATAGAAAACCTCCTTTTTGAAGTCGGTTAAAATGGTTTAATTCAACGTGTAATAATTTTTAGGTTTAAACCATTGAAGTAATATGTACTTACGTACCAGAACAGCTATTTCAAACAAAAAATGTGTGCTACTCTGTGTTCGCGCGGTTGGTTTTGTTATCATAGAATAAACATAGGTAGAACGATCAGTAGGTAATAATGTATTGTATTGTTGAATAGGTAAATTATATCAAGAACAATTTTCAAATTTTGTCATTTATTTTGTATATAATATTTGTTTATTTAACATTATATTACTTAATATTATATCACAATTACATTTTAATATTTTTATCTGAATATTTTAAAAGGTATCTATGTCAAATATAAAAAACATACTAAATGTATATTTGACAAAACTCATTAATATAAAATTTAAATTACAAATATATTTGTTTAAATTAGAATAAGCGTCGTTCATAAATGCTGGGCACGCGACAGTTAAAAATGGACGAATTTATTCCACTTTGACTTTGATGTGGAAACCTAAAAATAATATAAAAGAATAATGAGCAGATTTAAATATAAAAAATTGGCCTAATTATGATAACTCATATATGTTTCTACAAAAAAATGTGTATAATAATAATATATTCATCCTATACTTAAGTACCCACAGAAATGTCGCATCTGAACAAATTAATTTCATAATCTATATTACATGACACAAGATGGCATCTTAGGAATAATTTGTTTTATTATTAATTTATAATACTTTTTTATTGATTAAGTATCTTATTGACCGATGAAAAGTAATACCTTGGTTTTTACTGACATTTCTTGAATTATTTGTGCAATATCTAAGTACACACGACGGCATATTTTTATCAAGAGATTTTTTTTAAATTAATACCACACGTGACAACTCTACAGGCGCCTAGCTATTGACTGATTAAAGTGCGGTGTATGCACCGCAGTTGAGTGGAACAGAGTAGCTGAATGCAATGTAAACATACGTAGGTTTAATTCGCATTCTTCTGTCAATTTTTAGTAGTTTTTGTCTCTACTGTATCTATTATAGTTAAGACGACACATCGAAAACGCTATCGCCGTACTGATCCGAGTGAATACATAATTTCTATAAAAACTTGAAGAAACGCCGTCATAAGGTCTAAAATTGCGTAGCGACCGCGACGAATAAAAGTGCTTAGAAATTGTCAGAATCTTAAAATATTTTTTAAAAAATTATTGATGTAAGTTATCAAAATAATGAGCAAGCAAATTATGAATATTGATGTTATGAATATATTTGAGTGATTCCCAAGCATATAGATCAAATGATTACGTTGTAATTTCAACTATAGTTGATTATTTAGAGGTGTTTTCGCAAATAATTATGATCGAGTCAAAATTATACAATCGTGTTTTTGAACAATCAAATTCAAGATAAAGACATGAATTTACCCATATCAAAATCCCACTTTCGTTAGTGGTGTCATAGTCCTATACTATTCGATGAAAGGAGGTGCATTTTTTCACAGTGTCGCCTTAGTAGCTATGTGGGTTTTATTATACAACATGCAAGCGCGGTAGCAGCCGAATTAGGGCCGCGCGTATCCGGACGTACAAGAGTACAACAGTCGCGAGGGCTGGCTGCGCCCTCCTTTCTGCCAAGGAGGGTCGCGTTCGTATACGGCTTAGAGATCTCTAGTCAGATCGTTAAGCCAGTTCCTAAAAGGCGGTGTTTAGTGGGTAAAAGTCTCCACATAACCACGCAGCCGGCTGCGTGGTATGCTATGAGCATTCACCGCCTCCCTCCCCCGCTTTCCGGAGGGTTGCCCATATTTGCTTCGGGCGCAAAAAAAAGGGCTGGCTATGAGACCAAAGAGAAGAATGCTTGAATTTCTGATAAATTCAGTGACTTCGTTCTACCCTACTCAGTGAGCTATTTCTTTGCCATGATCCAAAGCCCTCTACACGGACTACTCTTACTCTATACTTATTACAACTGTCAAACAACTTTCTAAAGCTATAAATTATAAAATTACCGCCCATTATAATAACAATGCTTTTAGATACCGGTCCCTATAAAACCGGTTGAATAAGGTCTATGGAGTTCAAGGGCCCTCATTTGGGTTGTCAACTCTACGGGTGTTCTGGAACTACATGAAAAAAAAAAAGGATTATTTTTATGCCCGCTCGACACTTAGTTAACGAATTATTCGCGAAGGCCCGAACATTGCGCAAATGTTTATTATGGAACCGATTTGCAATTTTGCGCTTCCTTCGCGCATTGTTTCCGATTATTGTCGGTCTTTTGACGTAACTTAGGCGCGGGAATGTAAAGTCGCAATACATGACTACACACCTTTCAATTTAGTATCTGCGACGTTTGATTATAGTAGTTAAAACCGGCCAAGAGCGTGTCGGGCCACGCTCAGTGTAGGGTTCCGTAGTTTCCCGTCCGTCACAATAAGTGTTCCCACTTATGAGTTTAAAGGTGGGTATCCATTATGTTCGCAACTGCTCCCAGTAGTGCGTACTGTTGTTTCCATCCAAGTTCAAAATGATTTTCCTAGAAAGTCCTTATAAAGTTCCACTTTTCAGATTTTTTTTCATATTTTATAAACTTATGGTTCAAAAGTTAGAGGGGGGGGGGGGACACATTGTTTTTTACTTTTGGAGGGATTATTTCCGAAATTATTGGCATTATCAAAAAATGATTTTAGTAAACCCCTATTCATTTTTAAATACCTTTTTAACAATATATCACACGTTAGGTTTGAAATTAAAAAAAATCACTTCCCACTTTACATATAGGGGGACTACCCTAATAAAACATTTTTTTCCAATTTTTATTTTACCACTTTGTCGGCGTGATTGATACACGTATTGGTACCAAATTTCAGCTTTTTAGTGCTAACTGTCACAGAGATTAAGCGAGGACGGACAGACAGACAGACAGACAGACATGGTGAAACTATAAGGGTTCCTAGTTGACTACGGAACTCTAAAAAGTAAAGTAAAGTTACAGCTTATATACGTCCCACTGCTGGGCACAGGCATCCGCTCATGTCTGAGAGGGTTTTAGGGCAAGGAATTGTGCGGCGCGCTGCCCCAGTGCGTGTTGGCGAACTTCACATGTCTTCGAAATATTTTTTTTATATATTTATTATATAAATAATAATATATTTATTATAGTAGTTTATGGATTTAAAAAAAAACAAGAATAATCAACTTAATAATACAATACTAAGATAGTATATATATATATATATATATATATATATATATATATATATATATATATATATTTTTTTTTATAAACACTCACGCCTGTCACCCAGAGGGGTAGGCAGAGACTACGGACTTCCATTTGGCACGATCCTGACATACCTCTTTCGCCTCTTTTACATCCATATATCTACGCATACATGCTCGTCGGTTAAGGGTACTTCTAACGTGGCCCATTTTCAAAATATCGCCAATTTGGTCGATAAACTTTTTCCTAGGGCGTCCCTTCCCGACTCGGCCGTTCACATCCGCCATATAAATTTGCTTTGTCACTCTTTCCTCATTCATTCTTTCCACATGACCAAACCACCGAAGCATTCCTTTCTTAATCCTGGTCACAACATCATCTTGCATACCACATTTATCTCTTATCACGCAATTTCTCACCCTGTCATTCAGATTCAACCCTAGCATATTCCTTAAAGACCGCATTTCTACAGCATTTATTCTACTTTCGTGCTTCTTCTGCCACACCCAGCTTTCACTACCATACATTAAAGTAGGGACTAACACAGCATTATGAATTACCATACGTGCCTGTTTTGACACATTCTGGTTCTTCATAATAGAGTGTAGTGCCCCATTCACTCTATTCCCTGCATTTACTCGTCGTTCTATATCCCTATCATATCTACCATCCCTGCTAAATACACATCCCAAATACACAAACTCATCCACTTGCTCAATTAACTCACATAACTATATATATATATATATATATATATATATATATATATATATATATATGTATATATATATATATATATATATATATATATATATATATATATATATATATATATATAGTTATGTGTGTATAAATAGTTACGTGTACGTGGTGGAGCCATGGTGCAGCTATATTATGGTTGTAGCACGAATGGGTCGGCTCGACCGGGGAAGGACCACGCTCTCACAGAATACCAGCGTGAAATAGCAGCTTAATACTGTTGTGTTTCGTATGGTGAGTGTACAGATCCGGCGACACTTTTTTACTGGAAACGAGGCATTCTATCTTAGTCCTCAGGGATGACAACGCATCTGCACTGTAGATGTCTATGGGTCACAGCATCCACTTACCATCAGTTGGACTGTGTGCTCGTTTGTCAGCCTTATTCTATATATAAAAAAAATTATATCTACTTTACACTCGGAATGGATACGACATTATAATTATTAATTTAGATACTTATAACAATGTGTTCTAACTATTTTTTTTTTAGTTTATAAATATAGTGCATTGGGGTAAGATCGGTGATGGGGTAAGACCGTAAAATTCAAATTTCCAGTGAATTATGCTATATTTTTTAAAGCTAGCAATATGGTACAAGACTCCATTTTATTCTGCCCCGACGCCAAGTTTCAGCCAGTCGCTCCGAAAAGTAGGGCGTGTGCTGCGCAGTATTTTACAAAACAAGGCAATTTTTGAATTTTTTCGTATGTCCGGTCTTTCCCTATCACTTTTATTTGCGGTCTTCCCCTTGATGGCCAATTCTTCATCATGCATATAAAAAATTATGCCTTGTCTTCGCACACGTTTTAAGCAGAAACTGCTGAGTTTTGAAAAGTAAAAGCTTCTTATAACTAAATTACGTGTAAACCATTAACGATTTGCGCCATGTTTCAGAAATCTGACGTATTATATGGATGTCGAGAAAATAAAGTTTTTGCCAGACTCTTTAAACTAGTCGAAAATCCTTCCGGTATTGCCCCAACGCACCTTACCTACTTAGATAAACCTTCTATCAAATAGATTTTGAGTTAAACGGTTTCATATATATATATATATATATATATAAACATAACTTGAAATAATTAATAACCTAATTAAAAGATATTTTTATGCATAATCTTTTAAAAGCAATATATCGCAAACGGAAGGTTCTTTATCCTATTACGCTGCATACTCTTGCTCCATTTTTGTTTCCTTCAAACATTCATGATGATGCATAAACAGCAAGTGGCAGCAAAATGAGAACTCTTACCAAAGCAAAAAGGCAAATCAAGAAATATTTCGACGGATTTTCACTAACAGCATTAAGAAATATCATTCATTTAATGTATACGGTGAGAAAAGAAATTCCTACAATGCGCAAAATCTTGGCGGCTGCAAAGGTAGACCTTTTATACTGGTAGTGAAACTACATTGAGAAAAATAATTAAAAGTAATTTAGGCTACCAATTTAAACGATGTTACTAAAAAAAGACCAACTGATACAGAAAGTAGTTCTGTTTCGGAAGAAAATATGAGTGGGATTGAAGAAATAGGCTAAGATTTTAAATAAACATAAATTTTTACATACCAACCTGGTTTTATTTATAATTTATAATTATTTACCACATAACCAGGACATTAATTAAGAAATATTTGGGTTGGGTTTACAATTCGGTCGCCTGAATTTGAAGATTCTGTCAATTTGGGGGAGTCAAAGGGGTTTATCTGAAGCACCCCCACTCAATTTTTTCTGCCGGAGCAGCGTCGAAGTATTTTTAATTATTTTTTAAAAATATTGGTAAATGACTAATTTAATTACGTTTTTGACATTTCATCTGTCAATGTCATATCGATATATAGTACTGAATCGATCTAGTGAATCGATATTTCACCCTAGAGAATCGAGATCGAATCTTTTTCTGTTTTATTAAGATTTGCAAAATTATTTACAATTGGTTGAATGTACCCCAACTCGTAAAGAATGACAGTTTTTAATTTAATTATTCAATGTTATCTGTACTTTATTGTATCTTTTGATATCGTAAATATAAACTTTTAACGCAAATAAAAAAAACGATTTTTGCGAAATCGATCTTTAAGATTTCGATTTTTTGTGAATCGATTCATCTAATTTCGATTTGAATCGATTTAAAAATATGTAAAATTAAATCGCTATGCCGGCCATTTTGTTGACAGCTTTTCGTCATGGTGTTGCTTCCGAGTTTCAGAATTTTGGTGAATAGTGAAATATTTGTGGCGGCGGAATACTGCTAAATATCGCAAAGATCTTTTCTTGCAAATGGTGGCAGCCATAAATTATGTTTATAAATTAAAGTAGTTACGAAAGTTAATAATTTGGTGTTATATCGAGTGCAATAGCGAGCGAAGCGAGCCTGGGACGTGGAGCACCCCGACTCGGACAGGTTAGGTTAGAAGAGGATGACGGGGTCGTATGAGCGAGCGAAGCGAGCGAATAGACCCCGTCATCCTCTTCGTGGTTATTTTTTTGTAAACCACTCAGAAGTAGGAGCCCCGCGAAGCGGGGCTCCGTTGACCGGACTTCCCTCGACTGCACCACGTTAAGTGGCGTGGGGCTTCCATCCTCCAACTCTCTCTACCCAAAAATCAGGTTAAAATTGTCATAAAAATTACGAAACATAACCTCAAAATGAGATTTTTAAAAATAAATAAAAAAAAAACTAAGCACGTCCGGCAGAAAGTGGAAGTAGGGGGTGACTCTACAACTCCTCCCCCTCCCCCCACGCCACCCCTCACCCCCAAATTCAGGCGACCGAATTGTAAACCTTACCCAAATATTTACACATCAACGATATAATTATTATGTACTTATGGCTGCAATCATTGTTTTTTTATAAGCAGCATACAAAACTAATATTTTATGGTCCCGAAATTTCTTAGAAATATACCTATGGTCATAAAACAGCCGTCTCTTTACTATAAATAAACTAATAACCCTAGCTTATTTATTTTATTTTTTTGCTATCTGTACTTTTGTGTGACGGATGACGTCACGCAGCTGTTATTGTGACAAGGTTCCATCGCAACATCAACGCGCGGGGGTTATAGATGTTTATGTTTATGGGCCACAACAACTACTTACCATCTGGTAGACTGTGCTCGTTTTCGTTTGTAACCCTTATCCTATTAAAAAAGAAAAAAAAAGTGGTTAAAGGGTGGCATATCGCCAATTCGATGGATAAACTTCCGTCTAATTTACTTAATATAAATATATGTGACATAATTATCTATATAATATGGAAATGTAAAAATTACGGGGCCGTATTGGCCGTACGTACGTTATAAATAACTTGTTGATTAAAATCGAGCCTAACAATGATAACGACCGACACCAATATGGCTGACTTCCGGTCGGTACTTTATTTTACCAAGTATTTTAACACGCACCTCGAGTTTAAACAATGTGCGAGGGCAAGCGATCAATTTGTTATAACTTATAATGCATTTTTGATACTTGTAAAATAGCAGTCACCTCAGATGTTATCAAACAACTAGCAGTTAACGGCTTAATTCCTACTTAATGTATCATGGACATGAAAGAAGTATAGTTTTCTTTTAGCGTCATTGATTGTAGAATTTGATTGACGGCTCCGTTGCGCAGTGGCTCAGCAATGAATTGTAGCGCTAAGGGTACCCACTAAACTCCAGCTTTAGGGATTGGCTTACTGATCTGACGAGAGATCTTTAACTTTAAGCCGTAAACGGACGCGACCCTCCTTGGCAGAAAGGAGGGCGCAAGGGTGAAACACTGCCAACTTTCTGACTCTGGGCTTTTACTTGAGAATTTCTTTACGGAAAAATTCAATTATTGATTTTTGGATCAACCCGGGATTCGAACTCGAGTCCCCATCATCAACAGTCGCGTTTATGACCACTTGACCAAAGAAAGTCTTACTGCAGTCATCATTTTAGATATAAATAGTGAGTGGGGGCGGGTTTGATGGGAGTTGTAGTAAAAAAAAACCTAGGAAAACATAAAGTGCTGATAAAAGTTATTAATTCTTCTTTTAAAGAATCGTGGGTGGAGTTGAACTCCGGCAATGGCCTGGCCGCAGTGGAAAATGAGTACATCCGTCTACTGAGAGAAGCGCAAAGGGAGAGCCGGGACTCCTCGGTTCGGCACTCCAGGGCCTCCAGCGTTAAGGGCAGGTAAGCACTCCCCGATGTTTATGCGGCCTTGGTAATTTTTGTGTTAATATTTTTTTTTATAAATATCGTCGTCCATGTGTGAGTAAGAAAACCCATCATGGCCTATCCCTCGTAGCTGGCAATAAGAGGCTGCTGCAAAAATTTCTTCTCATATCCAGCGAGGGTATGGAGCGTTAAAGGTGCTTTCGGTACTGCAATTATACCAAGCGTGGTAATTGGAACAAATTCTTCCTACCGTGTGAGAAGCATGTCCAGTTATGTGGACTAATAGATGAAATAAAAAGAAATTCTCGATGATGATTCTTGGTCCTGGATTGATGATCTTGAAATGACCAATATAAACATAATAAATTATAAAAATCTTACACCTGTCACCTAGAGGGGTAGGCAGAGACTACGGTCTTCCATTTGGCACGATCCTGACAAACCTCTCTCGCTTCTTTCACTTCCATATATCTACGCATACAAACTCGGCGGTTAAGGTTACTCTTAACTTGGCTCTCTATATATCGCCAATTTGATCGATAAACTTCCGCCTTCGTTTTTGTTACTCTTTGTACTCTTGTTTCTTCGTGTTTCATACCACCTGATTTATGTTATCCTGGTCACAACATCTTACAAACCACATTAAACAAACACACAATTTGTCAACCCATTTTATTTATATATTTATAACAACCTTACTAACTAATGTAAATGGGCGACATGGGTGGCAGGTGTAAACTTGATTTATGATCTTTAACAAAAGTAAATTATAATATTAATAATAATTTTTATTTCAGATATCCAAATAATCCATATATTTAGTAAATATGAAACTTATCATTTATGTTAGTACCTAAATTTAATTCTTAAATACAAGTGCCTTATCAACTAAACGGAGGCGGTGATATTGCTTAAAAATAAACGAGTCATATCTATCAGCAATTATTTTCATGATAGAGTTAGAGCCAGCCCCCACCCTACCGAGCATCCGGGCTATTTTCTTTCTTATAATGGCATAGTAGTCATCCTTATGCGCCTTGGCAAACATGCCTGATACACTGCAAAATCGGTGTAGCCACAAGACCCTGAAGCCGTTATTGTACTGGACACGTAAGGCGTCGACAGCCCGCTGTGAATAATTCGACCACAGACTGCACAGTAGGCTTTAAATAAAGTTATATTTATTCTAGGCTTTAAATAAAGGTATAAAGTTAGTTCTGCGATCCCCAGTATGGCGTGCCTCGCCATACTGGGGATCACTCGCCGCGACTCTCAGGTTTCACTTCAGGGTTTTCTGCACAAATCAAAGGCGCTCGCCTGCACTCGGCAATTAGTGTACACATATAAGTCGTCCATGTCAGTATGTTCACTCGTTCAAACTTGGCCAATATGTAGACTTTAGCACTCGCCTTGTATCAATTTCAATTTCTACGCTCGCGTTAGCTGAAGCTTGGCCAACATGTATTGCCGACTTTACGGGTGATTCTATGTTATAGTCACCCTTATTCTATATTAAAAAAAAAAACTTTTTATGACCGCTTTTCTAGAGCATTAGTTTATCTCATGCTTGTTTACCAAAACACTGTTGTCATTACCGTAATCACACCTACGATGTAAAGCCAAAATTAAAAATGTCATATAAAATCAAGATGAAGCGACTCATGTCTTTGATTTATTTTGTTCATTCACTTTGCGTCTCCTTGTCCATATAAGACGCGACAACCTTCTGTGGCTATATTATCCACTCGAGGATGTCTGAGGCATTTAAGTTCTCAATAGGTCAAGTCCTACACAATTCAAAAGCTTTGGAATGAGGTAAAATATTTGACAGATTATATAGACGGGAATTTTTTATCTTATTATGGTTGTAGCACGAATGGGTCGGCTCGACTGGAGAAAGACCACACACGGAATACCAGCGTAAAAAAGCGGCTCAATGCTGCTGTGTTTCGTATGTTGAGTGTAGAGAATCGGTGACGTACAGTAGGGCTTCGTTAATCCGGATAGGCAAAAACAAGACCCTTTCCGGATTATCGAGGCATCCGGATTACAGTATGCCGTATTTAGTAGTAATAAAACACATGTTTAACCTCAGTTTCTTTAATCAATTTTCTAATTAAAGCGTAAATATAAAAATGTACACGTTCAAAATTACAACCGTGTAAGAAAAACAGTAAGTTAAAATAGAACGTTAATTCAATTTTCTTGAATTCACTGGGCCCACGTTCTGTTAGGCTAACAAACTTCAAGATTTTGTCTTTGTTTTTCTTTATGTCATCTACATTTGACCTGCCAAACCAATATACCAAACTTCCGAGCAATGACAGGGTAGCTGTCACATTTACCTAACATTTTTATAATTCGCAATTTGTCTTTTATTGTTAATGTTGAAAGTTAACGTGACGGCGCTATGATGTTAGCGAATTGAACGCGCTAAATTGACACTGTACGTACTACACGAAAGGCGATAAACAAAAGACTGACGAAGCCTGATAAACAGAAGAAGAAGACTGATTGACTCACGGCAGCCCACGCCTAAACCCGCCCGCCTTCCCCGATGCCCATTGCCCGGCCGGATTTCAGCGATCACCGAACAAGCGTGAGTCCGGATTACCGAGGCCCTACTGTATCTGTAATTTAATTCTTAATCGGGGATAGGTGTGGATGTCCATTGTCTATGGGCCAAAGCATCGAATTACCATCATGTGAACTTTGTACGTTTGTCACCCTTATTCTATTAAAAAAATTGGTTGTCTGTAGAGTCGGTTTACAGACGATAGTTTAACGTAACAACGTCATTACAAAACATTGATGAAATTATTGCATACTTTGTGGAAGAGAGATAGATGCGGCGCAAGCCGAACGCTCAAGCCGATCGTGCCTTTCGCTTGCTCGTGCAGCGCTCTCGCTCGTACCGTCGTAACGTTACAATGAGCGTAACGTTACAAAGAGTCATCGATTTATTAGACGTTGTCACGACAAAAAGGATAAACCTAAGTACAGATATTTCTAAAATTGAAGAATTAAAAAGAGAGATATTTTTTAATCGAAGAGCAATCAAAAAGGCATTGTTTTGTATACATAGGTAGGTTGTACACTTCTTAAGGTGCCGTCTCCTTGCGAAGGTTGGCAATCATTAGGGCGATTTCAACTTTTGAAACCGCTGCTCTTCCCGAAAGGGTTGTACACTAGAAACCGGTAAAAACTCAATTGAATCGCAACTTTTCACTTATGTTAGCACTGTGTAACAAATGATTTCAGCTCAGTTTTGATTTCAACCAACGACATCTGGTAAAAGTAAAATTATTAGTTTTCATTTCAGAATACTTCAACGAGTGATTCGTTTGTCAAATACGCGACACACCAAGTCATTGTTTAACTGAACACATAAATTATTGTGTGAAGCAAATCTTCAGTCAGGAATACCGAAGAGATAAGTGTTGAACCTTTGTTAAGTGAAATATTACTGTCGTGTCGTTCTATTCTCGTTGATAGCAAGAGTGCAATGTCAATGTCTATTAAATTAGATTTATTGTTAGGTATGTACGTATATTCGTACGTATCTTGCGATGATATAAACTTATCTTTATTTTAATACTAAAGATAATTTTTGTAGCCATGTGCATAACATGTTTACCAAGACATTAACAAATGTATAAAATGAAAATACCAGAAGCGATTTTGGTGTATTTTCTCTTTCTTCTTAATTTTTTTTTTGTTAAGTACCGTTAACACCGCTTCTCTGCAACAGGATTTTCTCCTGTATTGTGGAGGTAGTTTACAAATATAAATTGCACAAAGACAAACATCTAGATCCAGAAAATATTAATTATTTGTAGTCCATACAATTTCTTGTTCCGTGCGGGATTCGAACCCGTGGCCGGCAGTGCCTCGAATCCGAATAGATGTTAGCAATTCTGTTAACATTATTCCTGTTAACCACGCCAGCTAGTTACAGATTCTGAAAGCGGGTTGCAAACCGGTACTTAAAGTCCTTCAGAGCCTCTCCAATTCCGTTCTCCATGGTAGCACTACCTCGGACGTATGGAGCAGAATTGCGGTGGTCTTGTTTATTTATTTATTTATTTATTTAAGTACACCAACGACTGTTACAACAATGCAAAAATAGTAAAGACACATCACTTATATACTAATTGTACAATCAATTAAAGGTATACACCACATGCTTCAAGATACTAAAAAGTTACCAAGTAAAAAACAAAAAAAAAATACAAAAACTTAGAATAGAACAAAATAATATTTTGAAGGTATATGACAATGACTTACACCTAGTTACTTAAATAATGTATCGTTTACTGTGGCCTTAAACTCAGCTAGAGACATAACATTAACATCTATTGACCCTCCGCACTTATTATATAATTGGGAAATTCTGGAAACCGGTGAATTGGCTCCCAAAACTGTTTTGCGAAATGGACGAGAGAGAGGTTCGATGGGCTTACGAGGCATTCGTGACGGAACTTTAAAATTAAATTTTATCAGGAGTGCAGGACAATGCAACTGATATCTTATTATCTTGAAGAAGAAGGATAGGTCAAGTATATCCCTGCGGTTGTCCAAGCTCTGCATCTTTAGGAACTCTAGTAGTTCCTTGTAGGGGCTAAATCTTTTATGCCAGAAGTGTGAGAACACCAAGTGTTTTACTAATCGTTTTTGAATGCGTTCAATACGAAGTGTGTGAGCATAATGTGGACGCCACTTGTTGTTCTTCAAAATAGGTGACGACGCTTTATTAAAGAACTGCAATCGATTTCCTTTCTGATGTATACGCTTTTAAAACAAAATCCCATAAAATATACAAAATTTGTCATACGCAAAGTTAAAAAACTTTATTAAACTAAGTTTGTATAAAAAGGGTTATTATATTATATTTATATTAAGGAATTTATAGATGATAATAACCCCTGGGAAAGGTGATCGCTCAAAGCTATTTCTAATTTGTCTTGTGTTGTTAACTTGATTGTAAGCTATAATTTGAAAAAGAAAAAGGTGTCGCTGGGTTTCTTGCTGGTTCTTCCCAGGACAGAGGTTTTTTTTTTGCGAACCAGTGGTAAATGAAAAAAGTGACTTTCAATAAGTATTGTTTATAATCTACATTGAATAAAAATCGTTTCTATCTCCAGAAGCAATCGGTTTGAAAACCGAATTTCAAAATATTTTATAAATCAGATTTTCGGATTCAATTAAGTAGATATGGTTTCTTTTGTACTCTTTTCGTTTTACCCTAATTGAATATAAAATATATTAGGTACCAATATTCAAAATTTAACTTAAACTAAGTTCTCTAGACAAAAATTAAACAGAAATAAAAATAAAACAGTCAAAAAACGAAACGTATAGATAAATTAGACGCGTGACGCCAAAATATCTCGGCACATGGGAAAAAAGAAACATGGAACGTCAAACGTGATATAATTTTTTTTTAAATAGTATAATTTTAATTTCCATGTACAATATTTTTGAGGGTCTGAATCCAGCCCTGGCCTAATCTTGGTAACGTAACTAAACTAACTGTAAAATAAAACTTTCAAAATGCGTTTATATAATAATTTAGCTGTAACAAAATTAATATAAGGTTATTTACCGATGATACGATATCTCATGTTTTTTTTTTAAATATTTGTATCGTAATTTTTGCATTCTTTTACCACGCAACTGGACATATTTATGACAGACAAATCTGTCCTGCGCGCGCACTACTGTCGACCGATTCGCGTTGGCTCTATACTGTACTGTGTGTGTTTGGGGCCAGCGCACTTATTCGTTTTAGTTGTTCGGTCGGCCCGCTTTTTTTTTTTTTTTTGCGCCCGAAGCAATTAAAGGGCTACCCTGTACGTAGGGAGGCGGAAAATGCATTACGCATACCACGATAGCCGGTCTATCGTGGTTATGAGGGACTCACTGTCCTACCGGGGACCCTAAGTGATACCCTCTAAAAACCGCCTTTGGGGACAGGCAGCCGGCTGATTAAGCTCTATTGTGCCTTATCATGAGCGACCCTCTTTTGGGAAAAGAGGGCGCAGGCGGCTAAGAGCCGCTGAGGGAGTGCCTACGAAGGCAAAAAAATATTAGTTAATATAATAATAATTAATTTAATTAGAACTGGCCTGAGCCGCCAGGAGGCAGTTCAGGTCGTTTGACAGTTTATTAGGCGGGTCCGAGAGAGAGTTTCTCGGCCTGCGGACACGATAGCGAGAGGGGGGTGGGGCTGCATAAGAAGCCGCCTCACGAATTAAATTGTTTGGGTGCGACTCTGAGGCTTTGAAGAAGTTCTCAGAGAGTTTTTTAAGGAATTGTTGAATTGTTGGGAGCTCTAAGTCCCGATGAAGGTCGGCATTACGGACGTACCAAGGTGCGTTCGCAGCTCGACGACAGAAGAGGTTCTGAACTATTTGGACCTCATTTAAAATATTGGGGTTTGCGTGGGCAAAGACGGGGCCCGCGTAGGTCATGACGGGTCGTATACAGACCTTGTAAAGGGTGCGCTTGTTTCGGAGGGACATTTTACTGTGTCGGCCCAACATACTGTTGAGCCTACTCAGATAAAATCGTGCGTGACGGGTTACTCTTTTGACGTGGGGCCTGAAGGTGAGCCCTGTGTCTAGAGTGACACCTAAATATTTGGCGGACGTATGCCAGGGGACAGGGGTCCCTAGCATACGTATTGGTGGAGTGTTTTTAATACGGCGTCGTTTATAATCGAAGTGAACGGCGGAGCTCTTCTCCGGGTTCACATCGATGCGCCATTTTTTGAACCAAGCTCCTAGGTCATCAACTGACTTTTGGATCTTGTTCCGTATGAGAGGTAGTGAGACACCTTTGCAGTAGATGGCAGTGTCATCTGCAAAAAGGGAGAGTTGAACACCTTTCGACGGGATGGGAATGTCGTTGGTGAACAGGATGTACAGCAAAGGAGCAAGTACTGAGCCCTGAGGGACACCAGCCTTGATAGTTCGCTGTGAAGATAGCGTGCCTTCGTGTCTAAAACGAAAGGTACGATGTTTCAAATAGGAGGCCACGAGACGAACTAGACGATCGGGGAGACCTATTTTGTAGAGCTTGTAGATGAGGCCTGTGTGCCAGACTCTATCGAAAGCTTTAGCTATATCGAAAAAGACCGCGATGATCTTATGACGACGGGAGTAGAACCCGCTGAGGATATATTCCACAATGCGGTGGACTTGTTGGGGACATGAGTGTTTGGCTCGGAAACCGAATTGATGGGGAATGATAAGAGGGTCGCCGTCTGTGGGAAACAGATAGCGCCTCATACGGGTTTGGATGACTCTTTCGAAGAGCTTGCCCATTGCCTTGAGGAGGCTAATGGGGCGATGGCTGGAGGGGAGGTTGAGAGGCTTGCCTGGCTTGGGAATTCCAATCACAGTTGCCTCTTTCCACGTAGTGGGAAAATAACTAAGGTTGAAGCAGGCGTTAAAGATAATAGTTAACACCTGCTCGGGAAAGTGTTTAAGGGCTTGGTTGGAGATGCCATCCGCGCCCGGAGCCTTTTTAGGCTTAAGTCCTTTGATGAGAGATGAAATCTCATCATTGGACACAGAGATAGGTTCGGAGGCGGTAGGGGGTGAGTTCCGGCGGCGGACCTCATCCTCTACTGCCTGGACGTGTGAGGGGTCGACAGGTTGAGAACTAGGGGAGCATTGATCGGCAATGCTATCCGCAAAGCACTCAGCCTTTTCCTCGTCCTCGAAGGCAACCGTGCCGTCGGGACGGGAGAGAGGGGGAGTGTGGGTGATAGCGTCTATGCGGAGGGCTCTAGCCATCTGATAGTACGCTGTGTGAGATGGAGAGATATTCTCCATGAGCTTACTCTTTTCGAGATCTTGAAATTCAGAGAGGCGGAAGCGGAGTTTTCGTTGAAGACGATTGGCCGCGCGCCTATATTCGGGGGTGGGATATTTTGCTGCTCTCCGGACAGCAGCTTTTTTGGCTTTTATTAGGTTGCTAATATGTAGGGGAAGCCCACTATTGTTAGCAACCGGGACGACCCTTTCGTTCTCCTTAAGAGAGGATTTAATAAGGGTGGAGAGTGAATCGACCGCGGTGTCGATTTTTTCGGGACTGTCTAAGTCCGTCGGTATGGAGATGGTAGAATCCTGTGAGTCCAGAGCTTTAGCTAGGGACTCCTTGAATCCCTTCCAGTTAGTGAAGGTTTTCGTGTGTGTTGGGGGAGGTGGCTGATGGCCAAGAATGAGGGAGACCGGTCGGTGATCTGATCCTAGATCGTCTAGTGTCTCGATTGCTCTGAGGTTGAGAGAAACTCCTTGGAGTAACGCAAAATCTAACACATCAGGTGAGTGATCGGTGTTATCGGGAAAGTGAGTAACACCGAGAGGACTATGGACGGTGATATCAAGAGACTGCGTGATATCGAGCAGTATCTTGCCACTAGGGGACGTAGTGCGGCATGTCCATTCAGTATGCTTGGAGTTAAAATCTCCAAACATAATGACTGAATTGCCCAAGGATAAAATGGCCTCAAAATCTTTTTTGAGGGGATAGGTTCCTGAAGGGATGTAACAGGAGGCTATGAGGATGGACTGATGTCCAGTCATAGCTAGCCTGCATACCGTGGCTTCCATGTTGGTAAGCTGCGGAGTAGAAATGGGCGAGCAATGAAGTGTCTTCTTGTAATAGATGGCCGTTCCGCCGCCTCGGCGGTCGGGTCTGTCATTACGAAGAAGAGAGAAGTTTTTAATAGAGAGGCCTCTAGTGTCCTTAGCTTTGAGATTAGTTTCCTGTAGGAGGAGGAAATCGACTTCACGATTTCGAAGAAAGAGCTTAAGCTCTGGGAGGTTATTTCGCAAGCCGCGAATATTGAATGATACAAGCGATAAACCCTTAGGTTTGATACGACCGTGGGATCTTGGCAGGTTAATTTGCTCGGACATTGGAGTTAAGTTAATTAAGTTAACTTAACTACAACGCTAGCAGAAGATCGTTATGTTCGGCAAGAGCGAGGAGACGCTCTTGAGGGGACTTCGCCGCGCGCAGTTTGCGTGCTATAACTGTAATTTCCCTAACATCTATATTCCTAATCGCGGAATATAGCGTGTTGTAGTCATCTGTTGTGGGCTCTGCCTCGTGTGCGTACGAGGTTGTCCGCGGAGGGTCTGCCTTTTTGGGCCCCCAGGGAAAGACTGGAGGCTGCATTGGCTTTGAGAAGCCCGGAGGGGGCCGAATTATGCCCTGAGGGGGCCTAGGGGGACCCTGAGGGGGCCTAGGGGGACCCTGAGGGGGCCTGGGGGACCCTGAGAAGGTCGAGGGAAGCCCTGGATAGGCTGAGAAGGGCCCTGACGGGGCCGTTGTTGGAGGGCCGGGAATGTGCGGTCATTCACCGGCGGTGGAGCTTTCCTACTGGGGCGAGGTTGAGGTGCGCGTGGGCAACCCTTGTAGTTTGCCGGGTGTCCTGTCTGGTTGCACAGGACACAGGCGGGCGGGGATTCGGCGTCTTTGGGCCGGGGACACTCTTTGGTGTTATGTGGCTCCAGGCACTTCACGCACCTGGGTGGGGCGGAGCAGTTGGCCGCCGCGTGACCATAAAGTTGGCAGCGGTGGCACTGCGCCGGGAAACCGGGCCTATGTGGGGGCTCTACCTTCACCCTTGACAGGCCGCACACTGTGCGCACCTGCCGGAAGATGGCTTTCGCCTCCGGCACGTTGGACATGATTACTAGGGCAAGGTTGTATCTCTTGCCCGTACGGTTGTGCATTTTGTGCACTACTTCAGCTGGGAAACCTTGGGACTTAAGGTCCTCAAGTATCTCCTCGTTGGAGAACTCAAAGGGGACGCCTCGGATGACGGCCCTGACTTTACGCTCTTCAGGGAGAGCGTACGTGTGGTAAGATACCCTTTCGGCTGTGAATAGCCGGGTAATTGAGCGGAAGTCCTCGATCGAGCTTGGGATGATTTTAATCGCCTCCCCGAGGTTGACTGTATGGTCATACTTGATACCTGCGTCGTAGCAGGTCTTAGACAGATGGGTGAACTTAGCCTTGTCTCTTAGGAAGACAGGGGGCGGGACTTGCTTCTTCGCTAGTTCTGGAGCACAACGAGAGGCTGGTTTGGATGGAGTGGGGATGTCTAGTGACATCAGTGGGACGGGGGCAGCTTCGAGGGCTGCGGAGGTTGTAGGAGCGGCAGGGGCCGCTGAAGTGGGGGGGGGTGCGTTTTATCGCTGCGCGCTTTCCGCTGCGCTTGGAGGTGACGGTGGTGAAGTTGGACTCACCGGTTCCGTCGGAGTCGGAGGACTCCGATGAACCGGAGCCTGAGGTAGTGGCTGGCCTCTTCCGGGAGGTAGACGCCGAGGATTCGGAGCATGCGTACTCCATTTCTAAGGGGGCTGATTGTAGCGGGGCAAAGGAGTTCCTCGTTTCGAGGTATGCCGCTAGTACTGGCGGCGGAAGGTGTGCCTGAGGGGCAGGGAGGGGAGCCTGGGCGGCGATGGTGGCGATGGCGGCGAGGACCGTCTCATTGCCGTGTAACCCGTATTGGGTAATGAGGGCGGCTAGGGACTCAGTAAAACTGGAGTTGGCCATTTTAGGTTGAGTGAGCTAAAGATAAGAAGCTAAAGATGAGAAAGTAGAGATGAGGACGGGTCCCTGCTCTCGGTAGAACAGGGACTAGAACGCGGGATGTACTACAACACACTATGCACGTAATAGTAAAAGTAAAATGCAAGAAAAACACAAGAAATTAAAAGAGACAGTGCAAAAAAAAATTGAAAATGATAAATGAAAACTATAATTAAAAAATTATAATGAAAATGAAAGCGGAGGTCAGTCAGACCTCCCTGCCCGAAGACAGGGGGGTAAGAGCTGTAGCTAGAAGCGACTCACCGGCAGCCTCGACGCTGTTCCGCGTGAGCAGGACAGCGGAGGCGCGTGAGAGCGAGACAGCACTACCGTACTGTACGGGAGTGCGGACCACCAGGAGGCGACCGTTCGAGAACGATGCCGCCGGCGGACGGGCGGACTGAGCACTGCGTCGGCGCTGTACAGCGCGAGCGGGCCAGCGGAGGCGCGAGAGCGGGAGAGCACTACCGTACAGGAACGAAAGCGCGGACTACCTGGATGCAACCGCTCGGAAGCGATGCCACAGGCGGAATGTCGGCCCGCTCCTTACGCTAGTAATATATAAGTCAATGACTAAAATATGACACATACAACAATACTGTATATTATAGTACGGGTGGCAACCCTGTTTTCAGTTTCCCGCTTTCGCCTATTACGATACCCAATGGATGATATGGGGTAGTATTCTTACACCGCCACTGCACGGTAATCGCATGCGTCCATGAGTGGGCATATTTACATCCTGCCAATGACGATGTAATCATATATAATTTACGTTCGTTCCCCAGAGATATCTAGGTCTGAGTCTACGAGCCTTGTACTCATTACGTACGCGACTTGGATATCCATTGTTTGCTAATTAGAGCGTGCTTGTTTAAAACACGTAGGGTTACAGAGAAATAATCGACAATCGAAGCGACAGTAACCTAATGCCAGGGCAAGGATCGCGACTTTAAAAGGTTTTGGATTCGAATCCGTCATTCGACTACTCTCGTGAACCACTCCTAGCACAAGCGTTTTCAGTTTATCAGGAGCGGTTAAAAGGAATATTAGTAATGTTAAAATTTTTAATATTTTTTTTTACTTTTATTGTATTGTAAAAGTAGAATTTAAACGACAAAAATGACTATTATAATATAATTTCACATTTTTGAAGTAGATGCTGAGCTAATTTGGTAGTAGAAAGCATAAGGCGGCAGACACAAGGCAGACTTAATGCATAGTGCATTCTCTATATAATATATATTCGTATATCCCTTACAGACCGGCGCCGACGCCGCGTGGGTTAGGATCACATATTCTTTTTATTTAAAGTCTTCGAGGTATAGTGAAGACTGGTATGACCTGTTTACAGTGATGTAAGGCTTCTTTCAGTGTTTTTCAGGTGGCGTACAATTGTGTTTACCTGGGCCCTAGCGTCACAATTGTGAGGGTCACAATTGTTTCAACTGGGGCCATACTGTTCGTGAGTACAGTTAGAGACAGACGACTACGATTAGAGATTCTTGTGTGTTATAATATATTTATCTATTGTTATAGATGAAATAAAAATATGGAAATTTGAAATTTCGTTTATTTAAAGTCTTAGTAAAATAATAGGAACTTAGGACAATCATCAATCATAAAAGTTAACATAACTATTTTAACAGTCTTATACATTTAAAGAAAATTGTATTCAAACATGAGATCCATTTAATTAGGCGATTATTGAACAAAGTAGTTTTAGATATTATTATGAAAAGAAAAAAAACAATTCTTGTCTTTAGTTAAGCACAAATACACGTCGCATTTAGAACAACGAGCACGGGATCGACTGGAGCAGTTAGATAACCTGCATTTTCTAGGAGCTGGAAGTGTGTCGAATATGGGCCAATGGTTATAGCCATCATAGCGTTTGTCAACTGTCGGCATAGGAGCTGGTCTGTACTCAGATGTACTTGGCATTTCAGGAAGTTCCAAGTCGTCTCTGGTTCGTTTTCTGGTTGGTTCACCCAATAAATATTCCACAATGGACAAACGGAAGCTCAGTAAATCCATGATCTTAGACTTATGCAAATTGTTTCGTTTGGCATCTTCCCTGTACTCAAACCACGAATTTACTATGGCAAGGTCAAAAAGATGGATAATGACCTTAAAACACCATTTCCTTGTTTTGAACCATGTCCTATAAGTTTCTAACATCTGGTCACATAAATCCACGCCACCCATGTTTTGATTGTAATTTTGTACAACGCTTGGGCATGGTATGCTTTGATATGCTCTTGTTTTTTTATCCCATCGTGATACAGTGCTACTTGGGTCCCCACCGTGTATTGATGAAATCATTAGCACGCTCTTCGTATCCTTCCATTTCACCATACAAAGTTTTCCATCCGGGCTTACGATCTCTTCCCATTCACCTCTCTTCATTGCAGAATCTTTTTTAAAAGTGTACAAAGTTTTCTTGAACCTATTAGCCATGATTGTGCCGGTTCCATCAAAGTGCCTGTCATTTAGTTCTCTGAGCAAAGGGATCGTCGTGAAGTAGCGATCAAAATATAAGCTTCCGCCAAGAAGAGTCCTTGCTAAACGCAAGACTACGGCGGGACCCAAACCAAAAGACCTATCGGGCAAGTCAGTTGTAGCACCTTGATATATTTCAAAATCAAGTACTAGGCCCTGTGGTTTTGTAATTACAAAATTTTTTAAGCCTACAGGTCTAGGTTTGTTTGGCACATATTGCTTGTCAGGACATCGGCCAGTAAAAGGAATCATTTGCTCATCTATGGAGAATGTAGTGCTTTCTCGAGGCAATGCCAGGCAACGATTTCTAACAGCGTCTATCACAGGCTGTATTTTCCACAAACGGTTCCTGGCCTTTTCGTCCTCATCAACGCTATTATAATCAACAACATGCAGATTAACTCGTAATAAAAAAAAACGATCACGAGACATCGCCGAGGCAATAGGATCGTATTTAAATTTCTGATGCCAGTACATCTTCATCCTAGGACATTTGACAAGATTCATCATACCATGAACCCCAAAAAACTTTTTAATCTCACCTGGCGAGCATTGTGGCTTCATTGCACACCCCTTTTCAGCTATATAGTACTGTGAAGTGGCAGTCGAAAACTGTTCAAATAATTCCTCAGTAAAATAGTTTTCAAAATACTCTGCTGGCGATTTTGGTGGCTCACCTGGGTCTGGAGGCTGTTGGACTGCGGTAGGCCTACCACGGAACTTCTTTTTAATCCATTTTCCATCATCAGATTCACGAGAAATCGGCAGTGAAGACAGAGGCATGTCGTCCTCAGAATCATCAGATAAACCGTCATTTTCAGCATCCGGGGCCCATGTGTCGTCCTCATCATCACCTATATCCTCTAGGTCAGATTGCTGCAGTAAATTTTCAATATCCTCATCATCGAGCTGAGACATGTTTCCCGCCAAAATGGTATTTTTTTATTGATTGGGGCCGGCGTGCAACAATTGTGACGGTAAATTTCTTACTTAATTTTTCGTACATTAAACCTAAAACAACGACACAACTAATTCAGCTTTGTGTAAAGTAATTAATACGTAATAAAATAAAATCACAATTGTTATGATTTCTTTAAAAATAAGTAAAATATTCTTACCAACACGTGGCGTGACACAGGTGGCGATGATCGTCAGAATGAACGGGTCGAAACATGAAGAGCGGCTCGTACGCAACTTGTCTCACTCACACCAATGCAAAGTAGATAGCCGGCACAATCGTGCGAGCTTGGGCCCGTCTAAGTAATATTATTAATTTAACGGAAATTTTGCTTCAAACTACCGTCACAATTGTGTTCGGCAGGGATGTAAGGGCTATATATATATACGAATGGGTCGGCTCTACTGGGGACAGATCACGCTCTCACAGAATACCAGCGTAAAATAGCAGCGTAATACTGCTGTGTTTCGTATGGTTAGTTTAGAGAACCGGAGACCTTTTTTACTGGAAACGATGCATTCCATTTCAGTCCTCACGGGTGACAACGCATCTGCATTTGTAATTCATAATCGAGGATAGATATAGATGTCTATGAGCCACAGCATCCACTACAATCAGGTGGACTGTGTGCTCGATTGTCTAGTGGGGGTCGCTTTAGACTCCGTTCACCGTTTTTAAGTCATTTAGCGAGCTATGGAGAGGTCTATATTTGGAGTTTCTCTGCTTGATAGAATATGACTATGATGTGATAACCTACGGATCAGAAAACTAAAGTAAAAGTAACTAGTAACCCTTTCTACTGGTAACGAGATTTTCCATAATGATTTCTTATATTTACGCGAACACTACACATGATTAAAACTACTTTTACAATACAATGATCATGTCACCGCAGTAGGCAATGCGCCTACTGCGGTGACGTGATCATTGTATTTAAAATGGGCATTAACGACATTATATCATCTAAGGCATTAACATATTAAAATAGTTATATTATGTTTTACGTCAGACCAGAATTGCAATGGAAATTTAAGTGCTAATTTACCACATATTCTGCGGTGAAGGAAAATATCGAGGAAACCCGTGTGTTTGAAAAATTGAAACTATATATGTTTTGAGGTTATGTGAAGTCCGGCCCGATATAGGGCAGCGTGTCGGATATTTCCTAGCCCTAAAACCCCTTCACAAATGAGAGGAGTTCTATGCCCAGCTGTGGGACGTGTATATATGCTAACTTTACGTTAGGTCAGAACCGTGGGAGTTTGGAGGCTAAAATAAAACACCAGTCGTAAATTTGTACGCGAGTAACGGGTACCAACTAGGATAGCGGAATGTCAGAGGAATAAAATTTATCTAGGACAAACGAAGTCCACCAACACACATTGGAGCACGACTTATTACTTCATAATTCATAAGCCTCTTACAATGGAAATGAGAGAAAACCTGCGGCCATCTGTGGTACATTTAGACCAAGATACCGTGGAACCTTAGGGGCTAAGCGCCCGTCGTTAATTTCAGTACGCGAACAGCCCTACCCCGGGTACGTTACTAAATAGGATAGCAGAATGTTCGAGAAATAAAATTTCTCCAGGACGGGCGAGGTGCACCAACGTACTGGAGCAGAACTGAACCTAATCGCTTCATAACCTCCTCAGAATGCGCTTCATAAACCTGCGCCCATTTGTGGAACGTATAAGGGTTTTTCAATATATTTTATTCATATTATATCTGGCCGTTTTAAAAAAAAAGTCTTAGATCTTATCGCTAACTTGCTCCACTCTTTGTATACGCCGGTTCGGTTGTAAACCTTGAAACAAAGTGGTAGAAGCACAGGTACAATTTTATGTTCAGACCAATAATTTGTGTTTTTGCACCTTGCAGTGGCAGTATAAGAATATCCACCACCCCATGTCGGTGGTCGGTGTCGTAAGAGGCGACAGAATGTAATAAACCAGGAGATGGGCAGCAGCCAGCAGCGTCTTCCTAATAACGCAACTATTGGCAAATGTGTGCATAGAAATAAATTTAATTGTAACTGTAAGAGATTGGAATATGTGGATAAATTTAAATATTTAGGTCTAACGATAGATAAGAATTTTAACTGGAGAATACATAGATTAGTGCTAAGTAAGTTTTACCTATTAAAACATGTATTGAACAAACAAACGTTAAGAATAGTATACATTGCACTTGCCGACTCGCTGATCAGTTATGGACTCCTTGTATACGGGCGAACCTTTGTTACTATAATATCTGAAAAATATCAAAGAACCAACCAATAAGATTGACTGATTGTTTATGCAACAAAGACTTCCCATTTGTAAAATTATTCCCATAGATAAAATATGGATTATTTGGTAGGTTTGGAATATTATTATAATGATGAATATAAACTTAATGTTAAAAACAAGTACAACACACATAGGGTTAGAGAAACAAACTGGTTCAACCAAAAATAACAAACTATTATGGTAAGAGAACAATTAAGTATTTGGTTGGTAGCTAAACTGTTTAACAAAATAGATCTATTAAGAGATAAAATTAGTAAAAGATTACTTAAGAGAAAATTAAAAAACATTTTACAGGATGGCTAATAGAACTAAATACGATAGTATATTAATAAACCATAACAATATAATATATAACTAAATTAAATACCTGATGTATTTAATTCAGAAGAATAAATATCATAAACTTAACAACAAGATGTCATAGGTTTGTTATATTACTGTGTTGTTATCTATATAATTGTGTATTGTCCAATATTAGAAGTAGGTACATAATGTGGTTCACTGCCATGTAAAAGAGCGCCTCTCGCCTACAAACGTAAAAAGTTTGGCGAGTTTAGAATTAAGTAACACCACTGTCTTATAAATTCATTAATAAATAATAAATAAAAAAAAAATAAAAAATATATAAATCTATGTGAGAGGCCTGTGTTCAGCAGTGGACTTTAATATGCTGTGACCGTGTAACGGTAACTGTTACACCACAATTGGACCACTATTTTATAGGATAGGGTGACAAGCGTGCACACACTCCACCTGATGGTAACTGGTTGCTGTGGCTCGTAGACATCTACATCTATCCTCGATTACGAATCAAAATGCAGATGCGTTGTCACCCGTGAGAACTAAGATGGAATGCCTCGTTTCCAGTAAAAAGGCTCTCCGGTTCTCTACACTCACCATACGAAACACAGCAGCATTAAGCTTTTATTTGATGCTGGCATTATGGGAGATCGTGGTCCTTCCCCGGTCGAGCCGACCCATTCGTGCTACAAGCTACAACTGTACTACTAATATAACTGCAGCATGGCTCTACCACGTATAAATACTTAGCCGACAGTAGCTTAATATTATAGTGTAGGCGCAGACTTGTCCACGACTTACTCTTTACAGAAAGATTATGGAAAATGAGCTAGCATTGTAAGGTCAGCAGAATCCCAAAATGAGTGCTAATCTTGTTACGCGTAAGCTTGATGCTGCTATGCTTCGTATGGTGATGAGTGTAGAGAACCGGAGACTCATTTTACTGAAATTGAAGCACTCCATTTTAGTCCTCACGGGTGACAAAGCATCTGCATTTTGATCGTTAATCGAGGATAAATATAGATGTCTATGGGCCACAAGATCCACTTACCATCAGGTGGACTGTGTCTTCGTTTGGTACCCTTATTCTATTAAAAAAAAACGTACTTCCCGATGAGCTAAAAACTTGAAATTTTGAACATCAGAATCGGATGACATGTATGCCTATGAATGAAAAAAAAAATAAAACCGGGTAAGAGCGTGTCGGGCCACGCTCAGTGTAGGGTTCCGTAGTTTCCCGTCCGTCACAATAAGTGTTCCCACTTATGAGTTTAAAGGTGGGTATCCTTATAAAGTCCTTATAAAGTTCTACTTTTCAGATTTTTTTCATATTTTCTAAACTTATGGTTCAAAAGTTAGAGGGGGGGGGGACACATTGTTTTTTACTTTTGGAGCGATTATTTCCGAAATTATTGACATTATCAAAAGATGATTTTAGTAAACCCCTATTCATTTTTAAATACCTTTCCAACAATATATCACACGTTAGGGTTGAAATTAAAAAAAATCACTTCCCACTTTACACATAGGGGGGCTACCCTAATAAAACATTTTTTCCAATTTCTATTTTACCACTTTGTCGGCGTGATTGATACACATATTGGTACCAAATTTCAGCTTTCTAGTGCTAACGGTCACAGAGATTAAGCGAGGACGGACAGACGGACATCCTGACATGGCGAAACTATAAGGGTTCCTAGTTGACTACGGAACCATAAAAACGTGGTAAAAACCAAAAACTGAAATAAAGAAGTTATTACGAGTAGTTCATTTGATTTTGCCGCAACTTAATGAGGGTTTTCTGAAATGTTCCCCGTGAGATGGCAGCGCTGTAGTGTCAGGTCCAACTACCTGTCAAAACACTTACACGATTTATATTTTTCGATCATTTTTTTGGTTTATTTATCCTTAAAAACGTTACAAACAGAATATTGTTTTCCAAAATGCCACAGTGTTGTGCAGTGCCTATGTGTGCAAATAAAAAAGGAGGGCATAAGTTCCCTACAGAAGATAAAAACCGATTAAAACAGTGGCTTGTAGCCATTCGCAGAGATAAATTTACTCCAACGAAAAATAGCCTCGTTTGCAAAAGCCACTTCACAAAGGATGATTACCAGCTACCGAAGGACTCAGTATTAGAAAAACGTAAGAGTATTTTGTACTTATTTATAATGATAAGCTTCAGTTAAGTCACCTTGATTATATCTGTGCGCGACTAACCTTCAATGATGTAGTGTAAACGTTTTTTAGTACTTGCCTTATCAAAAATGATTTCATTATGACATTATATTTATTGAATTATTATTCCAGCCAGGCCTGTGTTGAAAAAATGTGCAGTGCCAAGTCGATTCCCATGGATTGACCAAAATTCTAGTTTGCATCAAAAAAAGAAGGAGCGGCATCAAAGGCGTTTGGCGCGAAATGAAAGGAAAATTAGTGTCCAAGTACACATAAACAATGAAAAAGAGAAGGATGACACCTTCCTCATGGAAACTACAAACTTTTTCGAAGTAGAAATTGAATTCGAGAAGAAACAGAATGATGTTGGTATCCAATGTGATTTATGTGGAAGTGATAATCTCAAAACACTTAAAGAATGTCTTCAAAATGAAAATAAAAATAAAAAATCTTCAATTGCAAATGTGCTAGATATAACCAATGCGGCCGAAGTACAGTTTTATACTGGTTTCCAAGATTATGAACATATCAAATTCATATTTAGTATTTTTGGAGATGAAGTAAATTGTTTAAAATATTATCCTCAACTGAAAACATTGAAGGTGCCGTTTCTAAACCCTTGTGATCAATTCCTTCTAGTGTTAATTAAATTACGCCGGAACATGCTATTTACAGAACTCGCCTTTCGATCGAAGATTAATAAAACGGTACTAAGTAACATTTTCATAACATGGATCAATTACTTATATTGTAAATTGAAAGAGTTAAATGTTTGGGTGCCAAAACAATGCATAGATAAAAATATGAAATACTATGGCAAGATTAATCCATGCACTGTGATAGTAGATTGCACGGAAATAAAAATAGAGAAGCCCAAAAATCCACTTACACAACAGCTTACATATTCCACTTACAAATCAGCAAATACTCTAAAAGTTTTAATTGGGATTTCAGCATCAGGCTGCGTTACATTTGTATCCGATGCATATGGTGGATCTACGAGTGATCGTGAATTGTTTGAAAAATGTGGACTTATTGATAAACTTGAACCTAATGATATCATTTTTAGTGACCGTGGCTTTAATGTACAAGACCTAGTGTGCCATAAAGATGTTACAGTTAATGTGCCAGAATTTTTAAAAAATACTGATGGACAATTTGAGACTTCTCAACTGACAAGGTCAAAAAATATATCTTCAGAACGGATACACGTTGAAAGGGTCATTGGTTTGGCTAAAACTTTTAAGATCTTAAGCGGCAAGTTGGATTCAAAATTGGTGCCTTTAGCAGATAGAATAATATTTGTATGTTTTATGTTAACCAATTTCAAAAATAATATTATAAAGTAAAATATGTTTTTTTCAATTTTATTTAATTGATGTCGCTTTTAACAGTACTGTATTAAACATACTTTATTAAATAATAACAAGAATACAAAATTAAACTTTGTTCTAATTTCTATCACATAGAATCTTACAATATACTATAAAAATATATTAACAATCATACATATTTTTTGCTATCTTTGGCAACATAAATTGAAAAAAGAAAGCTTTTACTCGAGGGATTATAATATTTTGTATAAATGAATCATTTTTTTTAACATTTATTATTTTTTCATCAACATTAGTCCATATAAATAAATCACAACAATCTCTTCCTGTGACAAGTAACTGCGTTTGGATTTGGTAATAATAGTTGCTTGTTTCTTTCAGTTGCAAATCATGCTCTAAATGGAAATAATTGTTGGATCCAATCATTTCATCCTTTATGGAATATGGACATTTAACTTCTAAAATTTTGTTATCTCCAATTAATCCATCAGGAGAAGCGCCAATGAAAGGGTACTGCACAGAAACATATAAACCACAGCGTTCTACTTTTTTTCCAGTTTTCCCCTCATATGCTTCAATTGCTGTGGTTTCCATAGACTTGCCCCATTCTAAGGCCGTGCTTACTATTTTCTTATTACATATAAGGCTTTGTGCATACTTTTCTTGGTCCTTTTTAGCAGTAAATTTACAAATCTCACCGACTCTTGAAGCAGTCACTCGAAAAGATCGTTCTGTATGCCATAACTTTGTCTTCGTCTGATTTTTAGTTTTCTTTTCAATTTCCTTTGCTGAGTCAGGTGTAACCTGTTAGGGGCAAAGGATAAGGAAAGTATGAAAGTATAAACCTAAACAAACATCTACAATCCCTATGCAAGTGCAATTAATATTGATGATTACATAATATACTAAATAATAAAAAAATATAGTAGCTACAACTTCTCATGATTCACCACCTCGCTTGCTACAGTACAGTCAATAAGATTGTACAAGTCGTAGCTACTATAATAAATAAATTCATCTGGAATAAATGGCTTACAGATATTTTATTAAGAATAAGTTGATGATGTAAAGGAAAAGGTAGGTAATCATGGTCATGTATCACATCTTGCATGTTTGCACTGTCCAAAATTCCACATAATCCTATTCTTTTTTGTGACAATGAGCAGTAGTTAATGACTTTATTTCTAACTGTTGTAGCCCATTCTTTTCCCTGACTGATAAAGGACTGTGGTCTTGGATCATAGCACACACTTCTTTTCTTTTTTTTGCAAACATTATATTCTGCTATTTCATATGAAAGGTTCTCTGCTTTTTTCGGCGAAACATCAAGTTTATTTTTTTTAGGTACATGCCATACTTGTTTTTTTTTTGTTGGAGTCATTTTAATTAACCATATATTCTGCTCTCGGAATTTGAGTATAGCATAGCACAAAACTGACACATGCTTGCAAATGGCTTTTGGTCCTTTCCCTGCTACACATTCACACACCGATTGTATAATAGATCCACTTCCATTACATATGGCAATGGAAGCAAAATAAGTGAGGGCTTTTGTATTTTCAGAATGGACTTGACCTTTGAAAAATATATGTGTACTAGTATTTGCGGTCACTAATGCGAGTAGGTAGTTATTTTGCAGCATATTATAACCTCTTCTGTGCACTGCAGAATAATCTGACATTCCTATGCCGTCTTTATACAATTCAAGGAAATACGTATTTATGTTAATAATGTCAAAATTGGGTAAAACTGTTTTTGAATCTACACTTTTGTATAACTTTTCTTCTGGCCATTCTATTACATAATTAATCTCACTTAAGAGATGAGAATTATCATTTTCATTTGATTTGAAGTTGTTGTTTCTGTCATAGTCATTTAGCCTGGAATATATAATATACATTAATCAACAACAACTCACTAAAACACAAATAACTTCAATTTAGTAGTTAAAAAAAAAACAATCAAATTGTGGAAACAAATAGAAGTAGATTATGTTTACCTTTCAATGAGCTTTTCTTTAGTACCAGTGACTTTTGCGCCTCTCTTTTTGAGCTCAATTTTCAGTTCGGCAACCTTTCTTTGGCCGTAATCCATAATAAAATCAATAACTCTTCCAAATACATAAAATTTCACTAAAAAAATAATACGTTCGGTAGGAATCTGTGCTATCTGACAGCTGTTTGGACCTGACGCATACGAAGCACCGCCTGGCGGCAAAAAAAGTATCGGAAACCCTGATTGGCATTGTGGATTGCACTGATCTTCCAATTTTTGCTTAACCGTCTTTGATACTATTTTCAAAATAGATTTTGGAACGAATATGGCGATGAGGGCATTCATGACCACTAGATTGGCGCACTTTACAATAAGATGATATATTTGAGTTGCATAACGTGGAAGTTAAATTGTTAGGAAAATGTAAGGGCTACTGACATTCCTAAAAGTTGAAAATTTTATGAAATAAATAAATATTGAAGAGCGAACCACTGAGGCATTGTTTTGTGTACAACTCAAGAAACTGATCAACATTTATTTAAAACTAACTTCTCTATTAAATTGGCAATTCGTAACAAAAAACTTCACCTCTGCGTCAATTAGCGACATCATAAAATATAAGCCATATTATATTTTATTATAGTCGATATTGCCGTAGTACTAGGTACTTAATTTATACATTGATAAGATAAGTAAGTGTAGGCGGAAAATGATGACATCCATTAAAAATTACATTTTAGATAATGTCTTCCAATAGCTAAAATTCCTTTGCTAACTGACCACTCAATCGTTCGGACGTGTACTAGGCGATCATAGTATTTAAGGAGCTATGTGGGGATAGCTTTCCGTTTCTGGCATCCCGCAAAACTAGATAGACCGGTACCAGGCACTCATAGCTCCGAGACAAGTTTATAAATTAAACTTTAAACGACTGACTATTTGTATATACAGAATCGAAGAAGTTTTAGGATATTTATTTTGATAAATTAACGTTCAAAAAACTTATTGGTTGTTATTATATTAGGTTAATGAATTGGAAAAAAAAGGCTTGAAAAGTGAAAAATTTGAATTATTAAGGTAAGGTAATGCTTATGTTTATACTGATTGTTAACGAGTGAACGCAGGAAATAGAGTAAATGGGCCCTCCCTGCACTCTATTGTAAAGAGTCATAATGTGTCAAAAAACGCACGTATGGCAATTCACAGTGCTGTGTTGGTCGCTACTTTAACGTATGGTAGTGAAAGTTGGGTATGGCAGAGGAAGCACCAGAGTAGAATAAACGCAGTAGAAATGCGGTCGTTAAGGAGTATGTTAAGGCTGAATCTAAATGACAGGGTGAGAAATTGTGTGATAAGACAAGAGTGTGGTTTGCAAGATGATGTTGTGACCAGGATTAAGAAAGGAATGCTTCGGTGGTTTCGTCATGTGGAAAGTATGACAAAGAAAATTTATGTTGCAGAAGGGAACGGCAGGGTCGGAAAGGACGTCCTAGGCGAAAGGTTATCGAATAAAGTGGCGATATATTGGAAACGGGCCAAATTAGGAGTACCCTTAACCGACGAGCATGTATGCGTAGGTATATGGATGCGGAGGAGGCGAAAGAGGCGTGTCAGGATCGTGCCAAATGGAAGTCTGTAGTCTCTGCCTACTCCTCTGGGTGACAGGCGTGAGTGTTTATGTTTATGATTGTTAATACGGAAGAGAAAATAATACTATATATATATATATATATATATATATATATATATATATATATATATATATATATATATATATATATATATATATATACATACAGGTTGGCCCAAAAGTCGTGGATCAAACGCAACTAGGGGTTAGATGGGGTCATCAGCTGCAAAAAGTTGTTCTACGGGAGGTCCTTAAAGTCAACCCCTGCAGAGTTATAATTTATTTTGTGTTTTTATGAGAAAATTGACTTTTCTTAACTAATTCTTATTAGAATGCCAAAAAATAAACATCCTCTATCTTTTTTATAATTTTCACTAGATTGGTACTGATGAGTCCTTGCGTTAGACATGCTATTTATGGTTGTTTATTGGGTGTGTTGAAGATAATGTTAAGTTTTACGATTATTATTTTTCTCAAATCATAACTTTTTATTTACTTCGGACCCCACTGTGAAAAAAAAATACTCTACCGAAAAGTGACCCTGTATTACAAGTTTTGGCGCATTTAATAGGGATTCTGAAAAGGTATTACACATGGTTATGCGTGGCTTTGATATCTTTTTAGGACGATTATTCATGGCAAGGCCAAAGTCAACCCAACCATAAAACTCGGTTAGGCTTATTTAAAAATAAACTAGAGTTAATACAATTAATGACAAAGACTCTCTGCCTCTCTTTTACACTAACTATTTAATCCTTTGTCAGTAAAAGGCCGGTTGGCCTGTCAGTTCAGGTAGCGATATCTTTTCTAGGAAACAAAAGGCTGGGCCGGCAGGGGCGGGGGCTGGGGGATGCGCGTGAGCATGTTTCTTTAGAATGTTTAGTGTTCTTTAGTAACTCGCTTCCTGCCTGTGGGTACGCACGTGTTCTTTTTCTCGGTTTTACGACGACTTGTGACCAGTTTCTTTCCTTTGACCTACGCTTTGTTTTTCGGACTTGTGATAGATTGCCTACCTGTGACCAGTGCTGTGTGAATCGGACGGATTGGCTACAAAAGTGGACAGATGGCTGCTGCGAGGAGAAAATACACCCAACGGGCGTATGCAGAAATGCATTACCTGTATGGCTTTTGCGACGGTAATGCCCGGGCTGCTGCCAGGGAATATCGTCAACGCTACCCTAACCGTGATCGTTTTCCGGATTACAGGGTCTTTATGCGCGTACATAATTCGTACATGGAGGGAGTCTTACCCGGTCAGCATGCTATGAGAGCAGGCAGACCAGTGATGCAATTTGAAAATGAAGATGAAGTGCTGAGAGAATTAAGATTGGATCCTAGTATAAGTCAACGCCAAATATCCAGTAATATCGGGATTCCAAGATCGACGGTGCAACGTGTCATTAACAGAAAAAAATATCACGCCTACCACGTGCAAAGGGTGCAAGCTTTGCTGCCGGGTGACTATGAACCTAGAGTGCGGTTTTGTAGAGAGATGCTAAGATATCACAGAGAAGATCCGCAGTTCTTTAACAAGGTTTTATGGACGGATGAGTCAACTTTTAGAAGAATGGGAGTATTCAATATCCACAATCAACATTTTTACTCCAGAGTAAACCCCCATATCACAAGAAATGATCGATTCCAGAATCTGTTTGGTATTAACATGTGGGCTGGTATAATTGGCCAGCAGTTGATGCTGCATGAAATGCCAGCAAGGCTGAATGGTGCTCAGTATTTAAATTTTTTGCAAAATAATTTAAACCATATTCTTAACGAAGCTGAAGTTCCAGAAGAAAGAATAGCAGAAATGTGGCTGCAACATGATGGCGCCCCGCCTCACTACGCTCGAGCAGTCAGAGATCATTTGAACGAGCGCTTCCCCAACCGGTGGATTGGTCGAGGCGGACATGTTGCGTGGCCACCCCGGTCGCCCGATTTAAATCCATTAGATTTTTTTCTTTGGGGCTATTTTAAAGAAATAGTTTACCAAGGAGAGAACAATAGCGAACAAGAACTACGACAAAAGCTCGAGTTTGCTAGAGTACAAGTAACTAACAACAGAAGTGCATTCCGTAGGTTACGTAGGAATTTTATTAGACGGTGCAGATTATGTATTATGGTCAGAGGCAGGAATTTTGAGCATTTATTGTAAAATGTTTTGCTTAATAAAACAATTATTTCACAATCGTTGCTTTGTTTTTTCGTCCTAGAAAGATATTAGAGCCACTCATGGCCATGTGTAATACCTTTTCAGAATCCCTATTAAATGCGCCAAAACTTGTAATACAGGGTCACTTTTCGGTAGAGTATTTTTTTTCACAGTGGGGTCCGAAGTAAAAAAAGGTTATGTTTTGAGAAAAATAATAATCGTAAAACTTAACATTATCTTCAACACACCCAATAAACAACCATAAATAGCATGTCTAACGCAAGGACTCATCAGTACCAATCTAGTGAAAATTATAAAAAAGATAGAGGATGTTTATTTTTTGGCATTCTAATAAGAATTAGTTAAAAAAAGTCAATTTTCTCATAAAAACACAAAATAAATTATAACTCTGCAGGGGTTGACTTTAAGGACCTCCCGTAGAACTTTTTGCAGCTGATGACCCCATCTAACCCCTAGTTACGTTTGATCCACGACTTTTGGGCCACCCTGTATATATATATGTGTGTGTGTGTGTGTGTGTGTGTGTGTTATATACCAACTGTCAATACGGTAGAAGATTTGCCATATTTGAAATGTTTGGTAGGCGGTTTGACAACCGCAATTTTTTATTATCCCTTATGCTGTCTCCGAAGGATGTTCATGCCACTATCTTGTTTCATTTCTCTCATCTCGTCTCTTACGATACCCACGGAATATAAATGTAATAATGTCCTCCACACCGAATTTCGGTATCGGCGGCCAGTCTTAACGGAGACCAGTTACCTGCGCATGGCAGGATTATAGTGGCCGAGTGTATGCGCAAGCACAGGTGCACTCTCTGCTCCCTCACTCTCACAGTCCAATGGGACGGTAAACCGACACGACCGGAATGATATCAGGCGCAGGGCCAACGGCTTTACGTGCATTTCCGAGGCACGAGGGTGAGACACCGCCAACTTCCTGACAGCTACTGAGAATTTTATTAATTTTTTTTACGCCCGACCCGGCTTCGAACCCGTGACTTTATGATCGCTAGTGTTTTGGTACACTAGATAAACGAGGCAATCATATAGATAATGTGTATTAGTATATTCTCTTACGCCGCCACTATGCGGGGAGGTGTCGATAGAATTCAAAATTCGAAATAGGTTCCACTTAAATCATACGTCAGTAATATGTTCTCCTTGTTTTCTTTTATAGGACAAGGGTGACAAACGAGCACACAGTCCACCTGATGTAACCTGCTTGCTGCGGCCCATAGACGTCGACATTTATTCTCGATTACGAATCAAAATGTAGATGCTACCTATAAAACATCTTTGGTAGATGCGTTGTCACCCCCGAGGACTAAGATGAAATGCCTCGTTTTTTTGTAAAGAGGGTGTTGGCAATTATTAATGGACATTTACCGTCACGTGAGCATGCGGCTCACCTCCTTTTCCCCAAATATAAAAAAATAGGACGCAGTAACCCAATCAAGCCATGTTGTAATCCGATCACATCCAAAAAGCTTAACATGATACTCTGCTCTGCCTTCTGGCTTGAATCCAGGACCGTAACGTAGTCATGTGTTTTTTATTTCCACTAGTGTTCGGGCACTTGACCTTCGTAACTCAATCCCGCTTTGTGTTGAGGTAATTGATATTAGGATATGAGTGTAGCGCGAGCGATGCAATGTGGTTCGGTTTCATTGTATCACATATCATTCGATATGTGATACAATACAATATCACATATCGAAAGATACAGTGCGTGACTTCGAGTAACAGGTCTTGGCAGCAACATATTTAGGCTTTATCTTTTCGCTCATAAGGCTAGGATCGAGTGTATTATTAAACTAGTGGTCGAAACTTGATTGTAATTTGTTAAATTTTAACCAACTACAAAAAGTACGGGACCTCAGAACTTTTTTTCTGATTGAACCGATTTTGATGATTCTTTTTTTTATTTTAAAGCTGGTGCTTCTCGTGTCGTGGTTTCATATAACCTTGTTTTATAATTTTTGAGTTATCCTTAATAATGCGTATTAAATTGACTTCGGATACATTGATAATGTTCTTATTTTATTTATATTGAAGTTTGTTGTAATTGAACAATTTTTTTTTATTTTACCCCTTGTTAAATTTGTATATTAAGCAAGCTTCTCAGTATTTATATGTATTCCTGGCTGTTCCCCGCGACTTCGCCCGCGTGGAATAGTACGGACTGGATTATATGGGTTTTAATTTTTTGCGCGGAACTCTAATTCTTTTCTAAAATAAAAGTAGTCTTAGTTACCCCTTATAACATTAGCTTTTTTATATAGAATAAGGGTGACAAACGAGTACACAGTTCACCTAATGGTAAGGGGATGCTGTGACCCATAGACATCTCGATTATATAATATCAAATATATATATATATATATATATATATATGTATGTATATATATATATATATATATATATATATATATATATATATATATATATATATTCGGAATCTCTGAAAAGGCTCCAACGATTTTCATAAAATTTAGTGTCCCGGGAGTTTTGGGGGCAATAAATCGATCTAGCTAGGATTCATTTTTAGAAAATGTCACTTCGTGTTTTCAGGCAATGAAAAACTGCTACAATATAAGAAGGTAAATTTTGACACTGTGCTAATGATCGTAATAGCTCAAAGAGCGGTCGTGAAATTGTAATGCCTTGGTTCGCGTCCTGTCTTCGGTCCGACTTTTTACCTTTTTTTTTTCAAATTCCCTTTTTTGTGAGAAAATCTATTATTTTGAGCCCTTTTTTTGGTATTTTTTAAAAATACGAAAATTTTAATTAAACCTTTATTATGTCAATAAGATCAAAAAATATTATTCATGTTTTGTGTGATTATATCTTACGTGTAATTTGTATCTAAATGTAATTTAAAAAAAAAGCCGAGCAAGGCTCGGTCATCCTGGTACTATTTTTTAAAATGTTGAATATTCGATATATCGATAATTATAAATATATCAATATCGGAGTTTTATATATAAGTTGATAATTATAACTATATCAGTGTCGGAATTTTATCATCATCATCATCATCATTACAGCCCATCACAAGTCCACTGCTGAACATAGCCTCCCCCAAGTAATACCACAAAGCACGGTCCTGAGCCACCTGCATCCATCGACTTAATGCATATCTTACCAGGTCGTCACTCCATCTAGTGGGGGGTCGCCCTACACTACGCCTACCGGTACGAGGCTGCCACTCGAGAACCTTTCTTCCCCATCGGTTATCGGTTCTTCGAGCTATATGGCCGGCCCATTGCCACTTCAGCTTACTAATCCGTTGGGCTATGTCGGTCACTCTGGTTTTACTGCGGATATCCTCATTTCTGAGTCTGTCACGCAGAGAAACTCCGAGCATAGCCCTCTCCATAGCTCGCTGAGCGACCTTGAGCGTCCTCATACGGCCAGCAGTGAAGGACCACGTCTCAGATCCGTAAGTCATCACTGGCAACACGCACTGGTTGTACAATCTAGTTTTTAGAGATTGAGGTATACCTGACGAGAAGATATGTCGTAATTTCCCGAACGCTGCCCAGCCGAGTTGAATCCGTCGATAGCCGTGTAGTGGCGGTTAAGAATATCCACTACCCCATATCTTCCCGTGGGTGTCGTAAAAGGCGACAGAGGGAGACAGGCAGGGGATGGGCAGCAGCATCTTCCTGATAACAGCAACTGTACGACAAAAAAAAAACTGCGGTTGCCAACCCCCTCGCCAAGCGTGGCAACTATGGCAATATACCCGCCATGAACAATTACACAAATAGACGGCCCCCAGTCCCCGGCGGCCCCGCTATTCCTGGCTACGGTGGCGACCACGGTAAAGGCGGGGCAGGGGGTGCTAAGAATCTCCGGTGGAGGTTCGGTTGCCACCTACGACGACTCGACCTGGCAACATTTAACGCACGCACACTGAGGACTGACGAGAAGATCCTGGAGCTGGAAGAAGAGATAGACAAGTTGCGCTGGAGTATTATAGGATTATCCGAGGTCCGAAGAGAGGGGGAGGACACGGTGATTCTCGAATCCGGCAACTTGTTCTATCACCGGGAGGGCGACCATCTGTCCCAAGGAGGTGTCGGATTTATCGTCCACAAGTCACTCGTCAACAACGTTGTAAAGATTGGGAGTGTGTCGATAGGGTCGCGTACCTGATACTCAGAATCACCAAACGGTATTCGCTGAAGGTCATACAGGTTTACGCACCAACCTCGGCACATCCTGATGAGGAGGTGGAGGAAATGTATGAGGATATTTCCAAAGCCATGCATTCCTCCAAAACCCACTACACGGTGTTGATGGGAGACTTCAACGCAAAACTAGGCACAAGAGAAAACGGTGAGCTGAAGTTAGGGAAATTTGGAGTAGGGCAACGAAACCGAGGGGGCCAGCAGCTGGCCGACTTTATGGAGAAAGAGGGACTCTTTATGATGAACTCTTTCTTCCAGAAGCGACCCCACAGGAAGTGGACCTGGTCGAGCCCCGACGGTTCGACAAAAAATGAGATTGACTTCATTATGACGACCAGACGCCAACTGTTCAGTGATGTCTCAGTGATCGCAAGGGTGAAAACTGGCAGCGATCACCGAATGGTTAGAGGCACACTGAACCTAAACGTTAAGTTGGAGAGGTCTCGTCTAATGAAGTCAACGCTCCGTCCCCCTCGTGCTCTAATCCAGAATCCCGAAAATTTTCAGCTCGAGTTACACAACCGCTTTCAGTGCCTACAAGATTGCAATGCAGTGAACGATATGAATGACAAGCTCGTGGAAACTGTCCATGCAGTCGGAGCTAAGTTCTGCAA